>CM073762.1:103174016-105574016 GCA_037127475.1 Arma custos
AAAATTCTGTGTGTTTAATGTATAACGACAGCCGCGATCATACAATGCCTCAAAAATATATTTTCAATGGATTGTTGGTGATATTTAGGTTTGAAATTTTCTTCAGGTTGGAAAGGAATGGACAGGTGAAATCATCAAAAAAGCAACAGTTTAGATTACTAAATAGTCAATAAGGGTCTTACTAACCTGTGGTGTAGTGGATCTCAGAACAACATAGGGTAGCTAGAGTTTTTTAAAAGTGAGTAAAAAAATCCTTAGCTATGCTATACTTCGAAAGGGATGTAAAATGGGTTCCAGAACATGTACGATTATAACTGATTAGACAGAATTTAGGACAACCCACCCACTTTAAAATCGACTGATCGGCCATATCTGCATTAGGTGAAGTTAAATGAAGAAACAAGGCTTTTTAATAGTATTTAGGAAATAAATACCAATAATAATAACTTGTGTTACATAAAATCTCAATAAATAAGTCAATAAAAGCCAAGAGAGTTGATAAAGTTCTAATACTAGGCGATATCTAACCTAACATAATATTCTCTCAGAGCCTGACTTGGAAAACTTGTTTCGCCAAAGGAAAGGACATTGACAGAGTTCTCTTCTCTCGGATACTTGTAAATTCTCTTTTGTACAACCTTCTTGCTTTACTTTTGTTCATAACTTCTCCGATGAGACCGAAGTTCCCCGCTATAAGGGATATCTGTCATAGCTTGTTGGAATTTCTCTTGAATAAATGCTCTTAAAGATATTATGTTTCTAATCTTCAATGTTTCTAAACTACAACACTCACGCCTATATCATTAATTTAATTTTGATATACAGTGGCAGACTAAAGTAATTTCACAAGCCAAATCCTAAAGTTATATATATATCTATATATCTATTATATATAATCCTAAACCCTAAAGTTATATTGGAATGAAATAAAATTACACAACTTTTTCAATTGAAATTTTTTTTATTTAAACAATGGCTTAAAGTGATAAATTATCATTAAATAAAACTTATCAATAAAAAAATAATAAATAAAACACAAAAAAATGACCTTTCAAAAGTATTTACACAATTGTTAACATACATTATTTTGTTTTTAAGAGCTTAATTCCTTTTAGGATTAGGGGGATAGTAATGAAATTTAGTAAGTCTGTATTGTTCTATATCTAACTAAACATGTCACCAAAGGAAGGCGAATTTCCTATTGGGACCCGAGAAAAGTATCTTTTGCGAACAGCGAAAAAACATATCGGGGACATAAGGTCAAACCTTGGTATGTGCTTGTGTACAGTTCCTTATATTATTAAGAAATATGATGAAACAGGAACCAACAAGCCACGAAAAGGTGTCCAACGGTATTGACACCCACAGAGTGCAGTCACAAAATTAAAGAAACTACAAAACTCCATCAATTAGTTCTTGGCAACTGGTAGATACTCGTATGGTGGCTTGTACTTCAAATAAGCAAGTAAGCGAGTCTTCTGTAAGAAGAGCCCTTTATCAAGCAAATATGCACGGTAGGATACCAGAAAGAACCGTTTATCAGTGAGGTTAACAGAAGAAAGAGACTCGACTTAGCAAAAGAGTACATTAAAACACCTGTAGAATTTTGGCAAAATGTTCTATTTAGCGATGAGAGCAAATAAAATATATTTGGAAGCGATGGTAGGAATGGCGAAAACCTAACAAAGTATTATAAAGACTTGGGGGGATGCGCTTCATTTCATGGAGTTGGTAAACTTGTTCCGATTGAACACATCTTAAATGTAGATGGATACGTCAACATTTTGCGCCACTAATCTGCAGCACTCGAAAATTGGGGATTGAAAATTCGTACATATTTTCAACAGGATAATGATATGACCAAGGAGTGGCTCTTGTATAATGTACGCAGAAGGCTTCTAATCCCTCCCCAAAGTGCGAACCTCAATGTCATAGAAAACTTATGGCACATTTTAGAACTAAAGATTCGAAAATACGTCATTACCTCAAAAAACGAATTACAGAAGTTTTGCTTGAAGAGTGGGAAAAAATCGAGCCAGAGTTTTTAAAATCTTGTTTATTCTATCCCAAGACGTCTTCAAGCTCTATCAATGCAAATGGATTGCAGACAAAATATTGATAAATAAAAACAACATACATATTATGCATTATATCATAAAAATTGAATTTGTGCAAATACTTTTGAAAGGTCTTTTTTTTTTTAAAGTGGTCAGTTTTATTTAATTGATGTTTTAACACTTTAAAACTTGTCTAAATAAAAGATTTTTCTTTTGAAAAAGTTGTGTAATTTCATTTCATTCCAGCATAACTTTAGTACCGTGCACAGAGAGGGACGAAACCCCCTGGTACGTTCTCACTGAATGTAATGCACTAAGTCAAAAGAGGATACTTGACCTTGGCCCTGGAGGAAACAAGGAACTTCACGAACTGAGATTTAAAGACTATCTAAAATATCTCAGAAGCCTAGACGTTGGTTAGGGATTTTTACGACTCAAGCACAATGTGGGCCTTTTTAGACCCAGTTTAAAGAGCATGGTAACAAATATGAGTCATACACAAATAATAATAAAAACTTTAGTGTCAATATTTGGCTTGTGCAATTATTTTTGACTGCCTATGTATGTTGCCAAGATGTGAAAAGTTTTTTATCTTGCATTTAAGGATCTATAATGTTTCAAATTGCGTTATAGAACACAAAATGGCTATGGATAATATTATAATAGCCTAACAAGTGCAGTGTATCTCAGTGATTCACTTCTATTCTTTAAAAAGCGTGGATCAACTTAAAGGGTGGGGGACCTTGCTGGGGATCACTCAGCCACTATAAAGTCAAGGCACTAAGAATGGGCGACATGTAAGGCAGATCACTTTGCACTAAATACTACGTACCTTAGAGAGTACTGATTTCGATTATTATTATTATTCTTATCGATGCATTAGTTGAGATATGTGTAAGCTGCCGAAAACAAAATTTTACAGGAGTCAAATTTGATAATAATTTAACACAAGAAATACAGTTGAAGTTTAAGCACACAATACATTTTTGTAACCTTCACAACTTCTCTATTAATTTTATATCAACACTAGCTTATGCCCGCGGCTTCGCTCGCATGGAATTTGGTCTGCCAAATAAAGTTACGTGAAAAATCATTTTATATAAATAATTTAACTATTTTTTAAAAATATAAAACATGCAAATTTTCAGATGTCTAACTTCAAAACTGACGGATTCTATACAATCTTTGAACCCCTATTATATTTAAGGGGAAACACTTGGGGGTGGAATTATCCAAATTTTTTTCTTAAATTATGCAAAGGACCTACCTGCAAATTTCAAGATGCTAAGTTCCTGATTTGCCTTTAATTGTGTACTATAACGGATTCTCCACAGAAAAAAGGGAGGTGAGGGTTTGGGGGGGGGTGGGGGGGGGGGGGGGGGGGAATCAGTCTTGCTCTTGCCTTTATGTTATTCTGATGTATAACCTATATTACTGTAAAGGTTTGAAGAAAAGTTTGATGAAGAGAGTGGTAGTTGGTTTTGCGTGAAAGAGAGGGACAAACATACAAACTTTCACATTTATAATATTAGTAAGATATGATCTAAGACTTTCTGATCACAACTTTACAATATTATTTATATAACAAAACCCATTTTTGAAGAATTTGCACTTAGCACATTAGTGAACTAAGGCATCGATGTGTCGTACTGCCAATTTTTAAAAAAATACTAAGAAACATTATAAAAAAAAATAAAAAAAAAAATTGTATACACTAATAGGTAAATCAATAAAAATGAATAAAAACTCAAAAACAGACTCAGAACTGTATTGTAGTTACAATATAACAGTTTAATAATTACAGACTGTAGTTAGAATACAAAAGGGAAAAACCCAACAAGTATAACGTTAAGTCTCTACAATAGTTTAGAAAAAGTCAAATTTCTCTACAATAGTCCATTACAGTCAAATTTTTTATTTTAATTTATTCATCAGGACAGTAAATAAAATTTTGGTACATAAAAAAAAATCACATCAAAGAAGATAAGGTGAAATACACCTCACACCAACAGTCCAAAACACATCAAATAGTGACAGCAACCTCACTCAAAGATCTTCAACAAAAACAGTTTTTTGGAGTGAAGTTGCTACCTTTATTTAATGAGTCTTTTAGAACTGTTCCTGTAAGATGTGCGATGTACTGCACTTAATCTTCTTTGATGATTTTTTTTCTGAGTAATGAATTTGCGCAGCGTTGAATTTTTGAAAATTTTGCCTGTATTTTCGTTGCTTTTGGGGATCTTTTCAATTGAGTTTTAGCTAGTTGGTAAATGTTTTTTACACTAGACAAAGTATAAAAAAAAGATAAATAAAATTGTGCAACAGAGGTGAAAATTTAAAATATTGAAACAGGGATAATGGGAAAACACCTTTACACCCGGAAAACACGTTTACACCCGCGAAAAGCATTTACCTAATACCGTTTCAATTTACATACTAATTTTCAGCACTTTAACTCGATAAAAAAGGACTTTAGAGGTATTAAAAACCTTGCAAAACGCTTCGGAAATACTAAATATTTATCATCCCCCAGATTATTTTATTAACCGTATATTTCTGTCAATATGTTTATTATATCCGAAGAGAACGGCTGTTAAGTACGGAAATGCAATGTGCATATATTTTTACAAACATAGAAACCAAAATCAATTAATTTGTTTCTTTTGTAAATTACTTAAATAATGAATTAATACTAACTAAAATTTGTGTTTGGATGGATGTAATTATATTTTATAAAACACTTAAAGTAAACAATAATATTAATGCTACTTACTAGTTCAGAAAAGTAATACCAGATTCAAAATACTAACCTGTAAAATAAAAAAGTACAAATTAGACAAACGAATATATACTTAGTTAAGAATTTGAAAACACATAAATAACAGTAAATAATAAAATAATCGTGTGACATAATTTATAAATCATTCTCAATGATTATGGCTGGTTTACTTAAAATACTTGTACAGCAGAGTACATCGAGTAAATATAATAAATGTATACATTGGCATGAAAAGACAAGGAGAAAACCTTCCCAAAGTTAGTATTCAAACAAAAAGTTCTACTTAGAAGATCACGAAGCCATCTTCTTTTCAGACGACTATCAGGAATTGAAGAGGTTGCTAGGTTTGAAACTAGTGGGTTTGAGTGGAAATGAAGTTTGTCATGAAAAGATTGATATCGGATTCGGGCCAAATCAGCAACAAACGGGACATTAAGGTCATTATGGAGTACTTTGTTAGTAACAAAGTAAGGAGCATTGAGGATTTTGGATTGTAAGGATTGAATATGAGAGGAATTCGATGGTTCAGTGGAGCCTCAAAGCTCTATTCCTTAAGTCCAGATGGGTCTAATGATTGACATGTATATAAGTCTTTTGTAATTAATTCGGAGCTTAGAGCGTTTGTCTAGTAAATGTTGAAGTAGCCTGAAACGGCGAGGTGTTTCTTGTCATTTCAGTCTAGTATGATTCCAGGTTAATATTTAGTCCTATTATACGTGTAGGTGTAGTCCTAAGTAGCGGACCTGTTTTACAGGAATCAGTGGGAAGTTATTAAACGATACAGGAGGGCAGGAAGCCATCGGTTTACGACGGAGGCTAAAAGTGATTTGAGGGATTTGCGGGAATTTATTTTAATCCTCCAGTTTTGACACCATTTTTCAAGGTCAGTGATATGGGATTGAGGAGCTTAAGGGGTGCTATAACTGGATCGGTGTTGACAGATAATAGACTTAAATATCTTAAGTTTTGTTCTTTACATCATTAAAATATTTTAATTTTTTAATGAACGGGATTAGGTATGTACCCAGCAAAGTAGTATTTCGACTTATCGAAGCGAAATATCATCATTTTGATACATCGGACCAAAGTATAATGTACGGAAGTTGGATAGCAGCGATTGTTGGTATCTTCATTGAATAAGCATAACGTCATTCAGAAAAACAATTGTCAACTTTCTTTTTTTTTCTATTAACATGAGTTAGATTACAAATGATAATAATGGCGTCTTGGGCTATTTTAACTCAACACCTTCATCTTTATCGAGTTAGGCTTTACTACGCATTAAGGAAGGGGAAAAAACGAGCTCGTAAAAAACTTCTGGGAATATATACACGCTAAGACATTTCCGTTTTCTATTATTGTATCGCTTCTGGCCGGGCGCCAAAGAGCGGCATTCCCTCGAGCTGAGAAGCGGCCAACTCAACCACTGCCCGATAAACAGATAAGCGCAATAACAAAATATAGTCATGTGGAACAATACAGATAACGTTTGAGGCAGGTTGGCACGATCTAGACCAAAATGGCGGTAATAATTCCAATTAAGGAAGCATAAAACACATATAATTAAAAAACCTGGCCTAATAACCTATGAACTGTACCACTACAACCCGTTAAGGGTTCAGAACATGGTAGATACTGTACGGCTTGAAGGACAGTGGTTTCCAAACTTTCTTATACTACACCCCCCCCCTTGTTCAAATGGATGCCTCCCACGCCCATCTAGCATAAAATTTGTATGGGCGTATGAAAAAATAGCATGTATTATCATAAAAACAAAACATTTAGTTTACAATCACAAGGTACAACATTATAATTTTTAATTTATGATAAAGAATTTTAATAAGAGAAAAGTAACCACAATGAGATTTTTATTGATTTTGTTCCCCTTGATTTTTTCCAAAGGATGGAATGCTTTGGGGAGAATTATTTTTCTAATTCATTAATCCCATCTAATTTTTTTCATACATATATTGAAAACTATTGTTACTGTACTAGCGTTTTCACCTATTTTAACTTTTCATATTCTATTCCTATCAACTATATTTTCAAAACAGTCATTGTACACAGGTGTTATTTTACAATAGTTTTTCTATTATTCACATTTGTTATTGTACATATAGTTCCATACTTTTCTGTAACTTGGTAACATCATTAAGTCCGTTATCATACATTTTACACCTTTATTTTACTAGTTTTTCTGTATTCTTCATATTCCAACCTTTCTTTATATGTAAATATCCTCATTTTTGTTTCTTTTGTTTAACTCCTCCTTTTGATTTTCCTTTATATTATTATATTGTACTGTACTATCCATTCTGTACATTTATTTTCTATTTTTTATTTTATATGCGTTATTTATTATTTATCATTTCTGCTCATTTTCTTTAATTTTATTAAATCTGTCTTACTTTATTATATCTGCCATTATTTTCATTTTCTTTTCATTATCAATATCTTTGTTATATCTGTCTTTATCTTAATTTTATTATATTCTATCACATTTTCTATAATTATATCTGTCACTATTTCAATAATTTTGTTATATTTGTCTTTATCTGATTTTTATTATATCTGCCACTAGTTTAATGCCTTTTCATTATCAGTAATTTTTAAATCTGTCTATATCTTTATTTTATTATAATCTGACTCCTTTTTAATATTCCTTATCTTCTATTTTCATATCTGCAACTTTGTATTTTTCTACATTATTTGTCACTAGTATTGTTACTGTACAACTTTGATGTTTTTACATTTTTGTTCTGTTTGTTTCTCTGTTAGCCCTGAAGATGACCTACACTGTAGGTCGAAACGTCGGCACATAATATAAGTACTTCACTTATTCGGTGTTCTTATTGACTGCACTCCCCAACTATCTCCTTTACACTTTAACTTTTCGATCGTTTTCAAATTATCAGTTGTTATTATTACAAAATAGAGAAATCTGCTACATCTAAATAAGAAAAATTGATAACACTTTCAATCGACGTTTTATGAATCTAATAAATATTTAATGGTAAACGAAAACATTTACAAAATGTTATTGTACATGTACAATAAAGCACTTGAAGAGCTATGGATTCAGGACATGATAGAGACTGTATTGTTTCTAAAACAACGGTTGTGTAGGTTAGTTATTTGTTCAAGATCATTCTCAACCGCCACGGTTTTCTTCCAAATGAGGGTACACACTTTACAGAGGCCCAGGAGAGTTCAAATCCAAAAAGTCCCTCGTCTGAGTTAAAAGATTAAAACAATTAATAAATTAAATTAGTCAAAGCTGTCTCTAATTAATTCTAACTGATATTAATAATTCCATAACTGAAGATTTTCTCCAAGATATATTATATTAATAATATTAATCAGCCATACCCCTTACAAATAGTGGAATTTTAAGCCCAAGCGGAGTCAATCCAAAACTAACAGAATGAAATGAATTGGCAAAATCAAAATAGATCTGAAACTGGCCTGAATTACTCCAGAGGATATTCAAATCCATGTAATCTGCGGATTCAGAATTCATAAGAGGCAAGATGGCCTAGAGGAGCAATCAAAGAAAACTGGAACAACATAGTCTCAAGAAAGAAAAGATACACTCAGCAAAAGAATGAAAGAAGGATTGGCACAAAGAAAACGAATACATGCCTCCAAGTATTTGGCGTAGTTTTAAATGGTTCATTCGCAAATAATATTAACAAAATAATGACTGTAATTAATTCGTGTGTAATTTTGATTTGTTATAACTACCTACTGATATCTACCATTGTAAGCCAAGAAGCATCTTGGATTCACTGAACAGAATGGATGATTTGCCCAAGATCACACATGATTAACCTGCTTTATAGAGGCTGACTGAGCCCCAGAAAGATCTGTAGACGAGGCAGAGTCGATACTGTGGGATCTACAGATCAATCTCAGAGCCATTCATTCATCTAGTATGGTGAAGAAAATATTAAATGCAGGAGAAAACTAAAAAGTCAAAGTTCAAAAAAACTTTAATGAGGAAAGTGATACTCTTGTGAGGGATACCTAAGATGTTATTCTCTCTAGTACCATTAACTACATTTCTAAGTAAAATATACTTTTAATAAAAGGTTTAATTAACAAACGTTTCTGTATACTAAAAGGGTCATTAAAATCAAAGATAAATTAACTAAGATATTCATTTTATAAAGAGACACTTTAGATTTAGCCCCGTCCTTTTTAAGCAGAGTAAAAAATCCTTAGTTGTGCCGTAGTTCGGGAGGGACGTAAATCGAGTGTTCCGATTCTGTACGGTGCCAGGTAACTGTTAATGATCCCTATACTCTACGTGCATAGGAAAAATCTAGGACTTCCATTGTAGCATCCTCTGATTAGCCATAATAGCATAAAGTGCCGTTAAATGAATAAGCAATGACAAATAAACTAAGATATATTTAAGACTAGCTTTTGCACGCAGGTTCGCTCGCGTAGAATTTGGTCTGCCACATAATGTCTCGTGAAAGATCATTTTAAATAAATAATTTTATTTTTTATTTAACTATAAGTTACTTATACATCCAAAATTTCAGATGTCTAACTTCAATACTGATGGATTCTATACAATCTTTGAACCCCTATTATATTTAAGGGGAAACACTTGGGAGTGGAATTATCCAAATTTTTTTCTTAAATTATGCAAAGGACCTACCTGCAAATTTCAAGATGCTAAGTTCCTAATTTGCCTTTAATTGCGTACTATAATGGATTCTCCACAGAACACAAAAAACTACCTGAGGGTCTCGTGCAGTTTTAAATCAGCCCTTGTTCTAACCTTTATATATTCTGATGTATAACCTATATTACTGCAAAGTTTCATCCAAATCCGTTCAGTAGTTTTTCCGTGAAAGAGAGACAAATATACAAACTTTCACATTTATAATATTAGTAGGATTGGCAACCCTCCTCGGCTTTGCACGGTTTGTAAGACATATTAAGTCATGTTTTGTCTGTCTAATGTATTTTATTATGTAGATATTATAAACATAAAAACAAAACAAAATATTTCTTTATAAACGAATTTAATTTAATGCGCGTAAGGTTTTTGCGATAACCCGTAAGATACTCATTTAAATTATATGGTATAAAATATTCTAATAATGCGCATGAAATGCTGAAGGTAACTAAAATATATAACTTGGTAAGGATTAATACTGTACTCCTCTAAGTAGCTTTTCAGATACCGCGTTGTACGATATCAATCTTTTAGAAGATAAAATAGGTATAGTAGTCAATCCTTAAAATATAGCAATAAGCTATCACGGACTTTTTTGTAGATCTATAATAGAGGAATATCCCACCATGTATTGTTTCGTTGAATGACCAAGGGATTAGGCAGTGTCAGCGATGAAACCTCCCGGGCAGCTATACTTTTTACAACATTTCCGACAAGTATCGCTATATTCCAATTTATACCTAAACCTTCCTGGTAAATCACTCTGTATATTGGTGAAAACCGCATGAAAATCCGTGCAGTAGTTACTGAGTTTACCGCGAACAAACGCGGGCGAGGACTTTGTTTTATAATATGTATAGATATATTGATAAGAGACATTGGACAGCTTCTTCGATGAAACCTCCCAGGCGGCTATACGTTTCCCAACATTTCCTATAATTATCGTTATAATTCAACCCATTTACACAAAACCTCGAAAAATTGTATATCTAAACCTTCCTGGTGAATCACTCTAACTATTGGTGAAAACCGCATGAAAATCCTTGCAGTAGTTATTGAGTTTTACGCGAACAAACGCGGCCGAGGACTTTGTTTTATAATATGTTAAGATATGTTTATGCTAATAGGTGATTTCAATAATGATTAGATGTTGAATGAATATAACTGCAGCCCGGGAGAATAACTTATGTCAAATTTGGCTTGGAGAGAGAATTGAAGTTTCAGACTACATATAGATGATGTATGTTTGTTGAAACGCTCAAATTTGTATAAAATTATTACCGAAATTTTATTATCCATAATTACACTCTTTTTCTCCATTATTATAAAAAGGAAACGAATGCGGAAATAAAACTAGTGGCTCAAATCGAAGCGACAATCTGCGGAACTGGTACATTCTTTTCTTCTCTGAATCTTTTCAGTCCTGATGAAGAAAGAGCTGGAATTCGGGTCGAAACGTGGTCATCGAGTAAATATTTATGCATTGGTTAGACCGCTGCGCGGACTGGCCTTCTTGATAATAAATAAAGAAGCCGATGAGATAAACTAAAAAGGAAAGGAAATGAAAGCAAAGACGGAAATAGATTGAGCTATTTCCTGTAGAGCACTTCTCCTTCCGGTCCGCAGGTATCTGTCGGCTCCTCTTCCTTTAAGTAATTACTTCAGCAATTTCATTAATACTGATATTCATCAGGCATATGGTGACACTGGATTGATAAATAAATTATAATCCGCACTAGTATTCCTTGTGAAGTGAAAAACCTAAATTTTTGGGAAAACGGGAAAAACTATAATTTATTCTTTAAATAGGAGAAAAAAAAACCTATTTCCAGTAAAAATTTTTTTTATTATAATGCAATTGGGAAAAACCACAATGCAAAGCCTTAGGTTTCAAAAATACACCCACTTACCAGTCGACGTTTCGCCTATTCAGGCATTATCAAGACACCAACAACAAAAAGGGGGTTATGTGAATCACATCTCGAAGAATAAGGTTCAATATATCCCAACGATCAACAGCCCAAACAGGCTCCAAACATGAGGCAGCACCCCACCACCAAGACGTTCAACATACAAATGAACGAAAGTAATACGCAACCAGCTGGGAAGGTTATAGAATCAGCTGATCCACAAAACGTATCAAGTAATATTAACCTATAAACATTTTTATACATATTAGCAAAGTTAGCCAAAATTTTCTTTTAAAATATTCAACGTTTCCGAATAAAATTGGTTCAAATTTCTGCAATATGTTTTATAATTTACCGAAATGTCAATCTTTTGTGCAATCTGCATGGCCTCGAAAACTACCTTCTAGAGCCATCACTCTCTTTGTAAATAACTTTAGCATTCTCAAAATCAAATTCTCGCCTGAACAGGCGAAACGTCGACTGGTAAGTGGGTATATTTTTGAAACATAAGGCTTTGCATTGTGTTTTTTCCCAATTGCATTATAATAAATAATAGTGTTTCTTTTTGAGTTTTTGGCTCTATTTTAGTGAAAATTTTTTATTCCTTATTTTCGAAATACGTTTCGGCCTAGGCCATTCTCGATCATTAAATGACTATAAAGGACATGGTTCCCTCTGAATTGGAAAAAAATTTTAAATGGAATAAAACAACTTAAAGTGAGGTATCTATGCTTTATTTTTGGTTATTAGTTGGACAATAAAGGAATTTATGTACAGTTTTATTTATTGAATTATTTATATTGTTACAATTATAGAATTTATGCATGTTTTTAGAGATGAATGACTTATGGTCTAATTGTTAACCATATGATAAGTAAAAAAATGAAACAATTAAAATAGAAGATTGAGAATGGCCTAGGCCGAAACGTATCTCGAAAATAAGGAATAAAATCTTTTTTTTACTGGAAATAGTTTTTTTTTCTCCTATTTAAAGAATAAATTATATGATTGAGTCCAGTTGACATTTAAAAAAAAAAAATGGGGAAAAAATATTGTAATAGCATTAGGACATAGGAGTGACACAAGTGCCTTCTGGCGGACAAGTTCTGAAGCTAGGTTGACACAGTTTTGATCAGTGATGAAGAGGTATTTACACATTTCTATCATGGTCATATCACTCCCTAAGGGGAAGGCCGACATAAATTAACAAGCAAAAAAAAAAAAGTTCATAATATTATAAAAGTTATAAATATTGTATACAGCATCTGTAGTAAAATTATTTTAATTTTTTATTATTTTAATAATTCCTGTTCATAGTTTTGTAATAAAAGGCTTTATTTATTCATTCATCATGGTCATAACTGGCTGGATATCGAGGCTGTTTGAGCCCAAGAATGGTCTGTAGGTCTCTTATTGCTCATAAATTGCTGTTAACACTATAGCAGCTCATCACTATAAACACCTTTTGGATAACAATCCAATATTACTTTACTATTCAAGTGATATTTGACATATATGGTGATCTAAAAAGAGTATCCCGTAAATGTTGCAGCCACTGTTAGTACAAAATTTCAGCTTTCGGATACTAACCATTTTTCAATAAAGAGAGAGGCTGACATATGAAGAGGCATGTAAAAATGGATTCTACAATGACCAAAATAAATGTATTTATTCAAATAGAAAAAAATCAGGGATTACTGTACATCCTGCATTACTTTTAAAAGTAATAAAAATGGAAGTGTTTGTTAAAAATAAATGAACACTTGCTATTAAATAAAGAGATGCAGCCCGGTTCAAATATTTTTAATTATATTTGTTAGCATAATAAACCTAAGTTAATTCTATACTATCGATTATTGGATATCGACCAGCACAAATCGCTATGTTACTATGGATCCTACTCCTCAGGCAGCCAACGCCCACTCAGTTCAGTGAACCTCATCCGCTGTGTGCCAACAAGTCTAGCGGCCTACGGCATAGTTCTCCAGCAGCCGATGTCTTCCTACATAGTTTTATTTATATTTTTGGTATCTGTTCCACAGGTTGCCGTTTTGAGCTGAGCTATAAATAAGTCTTAACTGTTTATTAGTATCATTTTTAATATTTTCAAAAATACAAACTATCCTGAGCTTTAGTATGGAAAAGAGAATGTAATTATCGGTAATGAGTAGATTTCGGTAATCATTTCGTCAAGAAATAAAATTTTCAACTAACATTTCTAAGTATACATGATAATAGTTTATTAAGTAGTCAACCTTTCGGCCTGCTTTGCAGGTCTTCTTCAAGGCTAAATATGCAAAATACAGACAATTGAAATTGTATTGTGAAATTGAATTGGACCTTGATAATATATGTGGAAGAAAATGGTCCGGATGGAAGTCAATAAATTTCTCTTAGATATGGGGAAATATTTTTTAAGTAGCCAACGTTTCGAGCTACTTTGCAGGTCTTCTTCAGGGCTAAATATGCAAAATACAAACAATTGAAAATTAAAAAAAAAGTAAAAATTGCTAAACATGGTAAATATTAAGGTTTATTTTTTTGTTAACCTTTTTTTTACCTTCTTGTCACTTGGTTATTAATACTGTTAACACCCATGCATTTTAACCTTAATATTTACCATGTTCAACAATTTTTTAATTTTCAATCGTCTGTATTTTGCATATATAGCCCTGAAGAAGACCTGCAAAGTAGGCCGAAAGGTTGGCTACTTAATGAACATTTCTCCACATCTAAGAGAAATTTATTGACCTCCACACCGGACAATTTTCTTCCACATATACATGATATATGTTTGTTGAAACGTTTATTTCTAGATGGAATGTACCGAAGTAGACACATTTCCTATAATTACTAAAGCTTATAATAACTTGTATTTTTGGAAAAATTTTAAAAGGGAAACGAATGAAAAACCAAAACTTGTTGTGGCTCAACCCTAAGCGGCAACCAGCGGAAAAATTACCGAAATTTATACGCATAGTTTTTAATATACATTTACTTATAATATGAGATAATGCTATGAGATATCTTGAGTATGTCTATTGGTATTTATAATTGTTACTTTAAAAAATCGAAAAAATAAATTAATTCCTTGATCAGAACATGACAACCAAACCTTACGAATCGAGATGAAAACCCATGCAGTAAATCCTCAACATCATCAAACGGCTGAGGAAAGTACTCTCCCAGTAATCCTCATCGAGTGCTTGAGGACACTTGCACAAGCTTGAGGTGACAATGGCAAGGCTTAGGACTCCACACAAAGCGAGGATTAACATGCCCACAACCTCCCCAAACACGGCCAACCTGTTTTCGTCAGTCGTCCACCAGGTCTCCAAACAAAACCTATGCTTCTTTGTATTATATCAAATATATTTATTATATAAAAATGACGCTCTTTGATTCTATGGCATCCTCAACACTCCTTTATGCTGCAGAAATTTGGAGTTTAAACTATTATACAAACATAGAAGTAGCTCAATTAAAATTCTTAAAATATCTATATTATTGGCCGAAATGCACTCCAAATTATATTGTACGTCTAGAAACAGGTCGTAACCCACTTATGGTAACAATCCTAAAGAAAATTGTTAACTTCTGCCTAAAAATACTGTCTATCCCTGATTATTATTATTATTATTATTATTAATTATAGATTACCCCGTAAATGTTTCGATAGACTTGTGGAGCTAGATAAGAAAAAACAGGACTTGACTTTTAACTGGATCTCACAACTTAAAATAGTAGCTACAACCCATCATATTGAAGAATATTTTGCAGATTTTCATAACCCCAATGTTTTATTAGCTTATAAACATGCTATTCCTGAAAAAGTAACAAATCATTTACTGTCGAAGGATATTGATAGAGCTGTGAACTCAAATTACAATCCAATATACAGAACTATTTGCACCTACACCAACCCTGAACCTGAAAGCTATTTAAAATTCAAGATAAACATAGAAAAATTAAGAACCGTGAGTCAAATAAGAATTTCAAACCCTGAATGCCTGAAAATATTTTATAGGAACAACACCTGTGTTCTCAGAACTGATGAAAAATGTCAGTGGTGCCACGGGACCATATTCAATAGTCTGAAGCATATAATATTGCATTGTAAATTTTTTGTTAACACACGGAAACAATTTCTGCAAAAATATATTGTCCAGCATGAGGATGAATTATCACTTCAAAATGTACTCACTATGGACAGCGTGGAAAAATTAAACAACATTTTTTTCTATCTTCAGTTTATATGTAAAAATTCGGAATCCAGGTTTTAATTGCGGTTTATGGTTTCGGGTACTTCTACAATACCTTGATTGTAATGTATAGAAAGAATAAGATAACTGTTACAATAAAGTATCAGCGGGTTAGTGCCTAAATACTTTAATTCCATTGTATTTTATTTATCTATTTCCTTAGGTATATGCCTTATTTGCATTATTTGTTTGGAATATTGTTATTCTTTTGTTATAATTGATACTGTTCTGTTCTGACTAAAAAATTTTGTTTATTTATTTATTAAACGAGTGTTGATTATTTAATTATTGTAAAATATTTACATATTGTAGATATTATATAACTGTAAATAAAAATAACTGTAATTAAGTGACGATACACTAATTACTAAAAATTAACACTAAGTGGGCCTGACTCAACGGCTACAATGGTATACATTAAAGCCAATAAAGAATTTATTTTTTTATATATTTATTATATAAAAATATAATAAATCAGGGATTTTGCTAAAGTTTTGTTGTTTAATGTATAAGTTTTTTCTTTTAATTTTTTATATTCAGTCGTATACTGGATAAACCAAATTTTGACGACGGTTCGAGAATACGTTGTTCTTATAATTCATGTTAAGAACAGTGATTAAACAGGATTTTAGTGAATTATATTCAACCAAACATAAGTAAAATATAAAATTCACACTTGTACGATATAAGTACATAAAGAGTATTAACAACGATTTATTAAAAGTTGATGATGAAACATATATCACCAAATCACTTGATTAATACATCACCTGTACAATACCGCCAAATATCTTATAAGTGTTGTTCAACATCTTATGAATTCTGAAATGTGTGCATAATTTGTGAGTGCAATTTATGCATTAACACAGTACAAGTTTTCAATTTTATATTTAAATAGGTGGGTGATTTGGTATAATTCACTAAAAACCTGTTTTTTCAGTGTACGGGCATGATTATGCGGACAATATAAACTCGAGTTTAACGAGTATACAAATGAATCTTTAGAATTTTTTATTTTTATGTCATTCCTTAGTCTGAATTATATTAAATTTTTTTAAATGAAACTCTAATGCGTAATGGATGTTACTAATATTGTTTCTCATCGATTTAATTGATCAGTAAATTAAATTAATTTAAAGTAATTGACTTGTCTCAATCAATAAACAATATATTTTTACGGAAAGTTTCAAATGAAATTAATCATTTAAATGATCCTGATTTAAGAGGCTGAAATAAAATGAACTAGAAATAGCAGTCTCTGTCAATAACATAAAATTAGGTCATAAATTCCGTATCAATAAATAAGAAGCAATTTATCGATTTGCAGGAATCGTAAAATTGGAGAAAAATCTAAACTAAATAGAGGAGAAGGCCTTCCAAGCTTTTAGGACTATATTTCATTTTATTTAGTTTTGTTTTGCTTTTAACATTTTTACTTAAACCTTTAAAATACAGTTCTGTTTAAAGGGAATTTAATCTTTAATTCCTTTTTTTTTTAATTTTTTAAACTTTCAACAAAACCTTGCCTGCCATCCCAATCCCCCTCACTCAGTCATTATCCAGTTCCATACATCAATATAATCCACCCCACCGTCTAAAACGTCAATGGCCCCGAAACGTGTTGTTAATAATGTTATTTGGAGTACTAGCACTGGCCAGATTCTCCACTCACGACCAGTGTGTGTGTATATGAAGCGCCCTTAACCAGCTTCCATTGGCGTTTAATGCCAGGACGCCAGGACTCCCGGACTCCTGCTTTGCCCTCATTCCTGAGGAAGAAGCTTAGTTCAGAGACCCCAGGCAAATTGTAAATATAGTAATGGTATGAATGATAGAAATTATTTAATTTTTATTATCATGTTCGCAAGTATTTATTTTGTTTTTATTATCCGCATGTATATATTTTTATTTTATTTATTTTCTTTTTTTTTTTATTGAATGATTGTATACCTACTTAGCGCTATTAATTATTCCATAAAAGTGGCAGATTGTAAATCATTAAAAAAAGTACCTTTTTTATAACCAACTATAGTTTTTTTCTTACTTGTTGATGGAAATTCTATGACTAATTAAATAAATATATATATTTTATAGTTTGGAGACTAAGGGCTTTTCGTTGGATTTTTTCCACGGTCTTAACATTTATGTAAGGTCTCTTTTTACATTTCAATATATTTATTGAAATTGACATCTGTATAATTGTAATACATAGAGTAAATAGAATTTACAAGATAATTCAAAATACATATATATAATGGCATGATAGAAGTAGAGAAACTGCCCACTGGTTAATATTAATACCTTAAGCGAGGCATGATCATTACCAACATGTCTGAAACATATTCACCACGATGACAATAAATCTTAATTACGAAGAGAATAATCACGAATTTCAGAATTAGACTAAGATTACTTTTTATGAAGGATGGATATAAAAAAGATAATTGGATGTACGAGGTCAGGACTCAAAAGCGGATAATTAAGTCTTTCTTTTTGTTATATCTAAGAATATAAATCATTATATGCTTTCAACTTATATATTTTTTATTCATTGAAATTTAGAATCCTATCAAAGCAATACAAGTAATGAAGGAATGATAAATATTACCATGGATAGAGACAAGTGGAGAAATTACTGATTGGTAGTACTCAAACATACAGTTCAATAAAGAAGCTACCCCACTCCATAAAAAATGTACTTACTTACTAAATTAAATAATTTATGTTTGTTTCTTCAAATATTTTGTTATTTTGGTAATATAGTGCAGTTTAATTACTACTTAAAACTTAACAAAATTTAATTGTTTCGAAAAGGAAAAGGTGAAACAAATCTGCTAGATAATTGTTGGGAAGTAATTGCGAGAGAGCTGATTGTAGTCAGTTCTATCGCAATCAGTCTCTCAGTAAGTGCCACTGGCAATACCTCAACTCCCGCAAGTAATTTTCTCGACCAGACAGTTCTCTTCGACAAGATCTATAGCCCATTGAAGGACATGTGAGCTAAACCTACCTCTTGTACGGTTTAACGAAATTTAATTTCAGGTGGTAACAACGCTGTTTTTTTTTTAAATGTGTTTATAGAAATTTACAACTGTATACTGAATACATCAAGTAAATATAATGAAAGATAAATAATGTCCCGAGATAAAGGCAAGTAGAGAAACGACCTAGCGGTAGTACTCAAATAAAAAGTTCATCTTAAAAGGTCACGAGGCCATCTTCTTTTCAGACGCCTCGGAGGATTATCAGGAATTGAAGGGGTTGCTAGGTCTGAAAGGAATGGGTTTGAGTGGGAGTAAAAATTGTCATGAGATTAAAGAGATTGATATCGGATTCGGGCCAAATCAGCAACAATTGGGACATTGAGGCCATTATGGATGACATTGTTCGTAAAAAAAGTAAAGAGTATTTAGGATTTAACGAAGGATTTTGGATTGTAAGGATTGGATACGAGAGGGATTCCATGGCTTAGTGCAGCTCCTATGTTCTACTAAGTAGATACAAAATGATATGTTTTTTTATATAATATAAATAATATATACATACAATATATAATTTATAACATAATATATATAAATTACATTATATTATATATTTTTTCCAAGATATTCATTATTCATTTCGCCATTTTTTAGTTTAAAAACGATAATAATATTATGCAGCAATATTATGCAGAATGAAGTAGCAGACCAACGTGATCAGGATTTTCTTTTTTCTTTATTAAGGATATATATCTTCTTGATAAAAACCTGTACCACTACAACCAGTGAAGGATTTGGGGTTCAGTACAAGGTAGAGACTGTACTGTTTCATGGACTACGGTTCTGCAAGGAGGTGACTTGTTCTAGATAACGCTCAACCGCCAGATTTTCCCCCGTTATGTTGGGTACCCTATTTTATAATATTTTATAGAGGCTGGGTGAGCCCCAGGAGGGTCCTAGATCTCATATGATCCACCTTCCGCTGCAAACAGACTAAATAAAAGTCTTGCCTGCAGCGGGATTTGAACCAGGATTTACGGCGTGGCAACTCAGTGTTCTACCACTGAGCCACTCCGCCCCCTACCTTCTTGAAATAAATTTCTAATATTAAAAGGGTAGGATGAGATATTTCTTCCCTTAACTCGAAGCAGAAGGCTCACCTGGAAGTAATAAATTACAAAAACAATTTTTAAAAATGGGCTTACGTAAGTCATACCGAGAAGGTTGCTACTTACCTTTCGGGATTTAAAAACGTCCGTTCAATTTTGTCCTAAATGTGAAATATTTCAGGAAGTTTGTGCATTTATTACCATATTTCTTAGTTTTTTGTTTCACGGTTCACTTTACTTCAAATAACAATTTGTTTCTACAAGAAGGGATTCAGTACGATTAAAAATTTCTTTTAATTATATATTATTCAAATTTCATTAGCACCTGCGCACCCAGCTAATTTGATCCAAGTTTTATTCTCTTTGCTTTTCTAAAGCATCAAGTTTTGGAATGGAAATGACAGTAGTTGAGTAGGTCTCTTGGCCAATGTCTTTTTAATATTTTCCTATCAAGTCCAGGTAGCAGGGAGTAGGAAAGCGGAAGAACGAGGGGATTTGTGTCGATGAGTGGAATGCCATGTATTTGTTATGAATATATGATTTTATAGTCAGAATTTACATATCGTTCTGTATGATCTAATTCGAAATATGCCATGGTGCATTAATAATTTTTCTGAGAATTTTGGACTGTGTTGTTTGTATCTTGTGTATATGGACCTGTTTTGCTGAACCTTAAAGTTCTGCTCCATTTGTCCAAATAGGTTTTATTATACTGTTATAGATAAGTCGTTTGTTTCGTAAGTCAAGTGAAGATCTGTAGTCCAGAAGATGTGATAGTTGTTTGTACCGTCTTGTAAGTTCTTGTATTTTTAATTCTGTATGTACGTTCCATGTAAGTCTTTTGTCAAAGTATAGCCAGAGGTAAAGTCCTGGAGAGTACTCTTTTATTATTGTTCTTACATTCTCACTAAGTCATCTTTTATTTCGTATTACTTTCCCTTATCAATAATAGGCAGGGAGCTCAGTACGCAGAGAGCTGGGCTGTTATGTTGATTTACGATTCATTGTGTTATCAGCCATTACTACAAATTTCATTATATATACTCGTTAAGTTAAAATGACTTGTATATACTGAATTAAAATGTTCCTGTTTAAAATAATTGAAGTACAGAATTTAAAAATAATTTCTTTAAAAACCCCAGACGTAGGTTTCAATGCTCGATGCAGTTCTTATTATACATCGATAAAAACTACCACCAGACATCCACGCGGGTGCACACATGTCTGGAGAACATACGGAGTACATCCTGGAACGATGTTATTCTCAAAAGGATCATTGAGACACAGAACCAAGTAAAATTATGACTACAACATATTTTTTAATGTTTATTTTTTTTTAATTTATTTATTGATATCTACAACTGTATTACAATAACACAACAAGTAAATAGGCTAAGTGATACATAATGGCATGATAATGACAAGTAGCGAAACTACCCACTGGTAGTACTCAAATCAAAGTTCAAGTAAGGAGGTCACGTGGCCATCTTCTTTTCAGCCGCCTCGGAGGATTATCGGGAATTGAAGAGGAAGCTAGGTTTGAAACTAGAGGGTTTGAGTGGTAATGAAGTGTGTTATGAAAGGATAGATACCGGGTTCGGGCCAAATCAGCAACAAAATGGACATTAAGGTCGTTATGGATGACTTTATTTTTAACAAAATAAGGAGCATTGAGGATTTTACGAAGGATTTTGGACTATAAGGATTGGATACTAGAGGAATTCGATGGGTTAGTGAAGCCCCAAAGCCCTCCTCGGTAAGTCCAAATAGGTCGTATGATGGTCATGTAGATGAGTCTTTTGTAGTTAATTGGGAGCTTAGAGCGTTTGTCTAGTAAGTGTTGAAGTAGCCTGAAACGTTGTGCGGTTTCTTGTCTTTTCAGTCCTGTATGAGGATTCCAGGTTAATGGTTTGTCATGGTGCAACCCTAAGTATCGGATCTGTTCTACAGGCACCAGAGGGATATTATTAAAGGATACTGAAGGGCAGGAAGTCATTGGTTTACGACGTAAGGTAAAAGTGATTTGATGCGATTTTTGAGAATTTATTTTAATTCTCCAGTTTTGACACCATTCTTCAAGATCAGTGATATGGGATTGGAGACTTTGGGATGCAATAACTATGGATTAGTGTTGACTGATAATACACATGCATCATCAGCATACGTGGTAAGGATAGTATTAGGATGAGTTAGGATGTCAGCTGTATAAACTGAATATAAGATTGGACCAACGATACTTACTACCTTGAGGATTTAATGTTCATAAATTTTAAAAATTATAAAGTATACAATTTAAGAAAGGTAGATAGATTCATTAATTATTAAATACCCCCAAAAAAACTTAACTACTGCAACCATGAACTATCTTGGGCTAGAAGTCTGGTAAATATTGTACTGCTTCTATGCCAACAGTTGCGTACGTGATTTGGTCGATATCACGTACAACCACAACAGTATCTCAAACTTTATAGTGAGCACCAGCGCGGTTTGAAAAGAATAAGTAATTCATCGATCAAAACCACCTTTGATCTGCTCAATATCAATTATTTAATGCTAGTTATAATTAATTTACAGAAGATAAATACTTAAAGGCGAACGGCATTTGATAATTAAAAAGCAACAACTCGTCTTTAGTGACAATGATGGGTTAAAAAAAACGGAAAAAAAAAACGTTTTCTATAAAATATCTTTTCTTCTGTGCACCTGAGACACCTATCTTGTCCGGATTAATTAATGTCACAGCTTTAATAAATAAAAAAGAAATAAATATGTACTCATCTATTTTGGATTATTTTATCGATTTATATTAAATTAATAAAAATAACCAGGTTCCAAAGGATGAAAATTTTCAACATTTTTATCAAAACAAGATATATTCGTTTGAAGAATACTTAATCAATTTTAAGATCAATGAAGAAAAATTTACAATGAATGAAGGTTAATTATTTTTAATTGTGTGGGAAAGTTTCGAGTTATGTTACCGCCGTTCACAAGAGCTAAAAATGACGTTTGTGGCAAAAACGTGAATATTGTTCTTATAGTAAAATTTAAATTTCTTACATTTGGAATTAAGATCCTGATCCTGGAATAGCCAGAAGTGCTACTGAGTTGTATCGCAGTGTCTAAAACGTCATAGGATCATTCAATGAATTTATTTTTTATTATCTCATATTTAGTTAAATTTCATTATTCTAACAGTCAACAGATAATTATGAAACTTTAAAAAAAGTGGTAATACTTATTTATTAAAAAAATATGCTTCCGCAACAAAACGAGGTTAAAACAATTAGAAATCCGCAAAGGGTTGTGATAGATAAAAATACTTCACTAAACTAGCGGACTACGTTAAAAAGTAAATTTTCGAAATTTTGAAGTTATCCATTTATGATTCTGAAGGCCTCATTTAAAAATAGTTCTTAAATTTTTTTAAAAATATTTTTTTATTTTATTATTATTTTTTTAAGAATAATAAATATAAAATAAATTATAAATAATTATATTTGCATTTAACTGTTTATTTCTGATTAAGGTTTTAAAAAAATAAAAGGACCCATACCGCAAAAACTTAGATTCAGTGCATCTTTAGAACTGTGTCTAAGGCAGTAAGGTTTGGCTGAGATCTTTCTTAAAAACCGTGTATTTCGCTAATTAAGGGGTATCTTCTTTATAGAGGCTGGGTGAACCTCAGGACGATCACCTAACGACAGAGTCGATTCAAGGATTTTAACAGAATAAATAATTTAATCAACAACAGCCGCTCTCAAACTCCCTAGATATCAGTGATTCATCACCATATGTACTCAGCTCCTAAATTATTCAAATTTATATTATTGTTATATAAACTTAGGTTAACCTTACACAGCTAAACTAATCGATTCAAAGCTGTTAATAGCGAACTGAATGGGGTAACCTGTAGTAGTGGTGAGCATAACAACATTCTATACCCAAGTCGTGGGTTCGTAGCCCACGTTGGTGAGCTTAGGACTTTTCAAAGAATTAAAAATCCTTAATTATGCCGTCCTTCGGAATGAGAATAAAATGGTGGCCCAGAAACAGTGCGATTCAGGTATTCACTTAATATCCGGATTGTGATTATATCTGGATAGGCAAAATTTAGGACTCCCAATATGCCATCATCCGATTAGCCATAGTAGCATGATATGACGTTAAATAAATAAACAAGGAATCTAAATAGTTACTAGTGAAAAGATTAACACCGGGACATAGACAGGAAAGCAACATATAGAGAGGAAGCAGGCCGATCCGCTGTTATCAGCTGGGAGACAGGAGAAGACAGATAAGAGGTCAAACAGCAGAGCTGCCTCCGTCCTATCCGATTCCTGCTATTTGGCAGCTTGTAATCTCCGTCGATTCCCGCCTCTCTGCTAAATTATAGCATCCCAATCCTTTGTGCTACATTATTCCACTGCTAACAGAATAAGCAAGCAAGCGTATAAGATTAAGATATATTTATACATGAATAGGAATTTACCGGTGCATTGAAGCAGTTATTTGATATTTAAGGGATTATTGTAGTAATAACATTATATGTGCCGTGTTTCGCCAGTTTTTCTTTTAATTCAATTTTTCCTAGTTTTAAACTCCCACCTCTTATAATTTGTACTACTTGTTAGTTTTATGTTCTTCCGCACTTCCGGCAGTGGATTGTTTTAAATCCGCGTAGTCTAGTTTGAATGGTCCTTGAGAAACATCTTCTGTATCAACCATGCCTTTAGTGGTAGACAAACACCAACTGATATTTGTTTTATGTGTATGAGGATGCGTACAGGTATTTTTTATTCCTTATTTTACACCTTTCTCCTGTACTACTCAGAACCTGGTACATCTCATTACACACGTAAACCTGCTAGAGAAACCATTAGATTATAGAAGATGCAGATATTCAGGTGAGCTGATTTTTTTTTCTTACCCTTTTTTTTTATTTCAATTTATTACCTTGTAATTAATTTCCAGACTAAATTTATTTCTTTTATTACAATATTACAATGGTCCTCCGTTCTATGCGACGACACGCCAATTAAGTATTTTGAATTCGATTGGCTACGTGAACTAGAAAGAGAAAATTTAAATGATCAAATTCTTAAATTCTTTTTTCTCTTACGGTATATTTTAATAATTAAAGGAATTTCATGTAGAAGGATAAAAAAATAAACAATACACATGAATAGCCCCCATAATTTAAGGATAATAATAAATCAAAAATGTGTCTTCATAACAAACATCGAGAAGGTAATGATAATAGTTTTAATAAATATAAAGAAGAAAATGATACGGAAGGTAAAAAAATTCTCTTATATTTAGGGAGAAGTGTTTATTGGAAGCCTATGTTTCGACCCACATGCAGGTCTTCTTCAGGGCTATTATAGCAGGACCACACTTGACACTAAACTGATAAATAATAAATATAATTTTTTAAATATTTGTATTTGAAAAGAAAAGATATGACCAGGACTGGACTTAACCATCTCGGCCATCCTGGTTCGCTTCTCGGTCAGTCATATCTCTTCTTTCACTGATCCTACATCTCCTTGCTCTCGCAATTCGCGACATATACACGGGGAGAATGTTGATTAAACATTACTTTATTTTTGGATCTAGTAGACTTTAATTCGTTAATATTATTATAATTTATTTTATTGTTATATGATTATAAGGCCGAGATGGTTAAGGCGCCACCACGGAGAGGTGGGAGACCCGGGTTCGAGTCCCGGTTCTGGTCATATATTTTCTTTTCAAATAAAAATATTTAAAAAATTATATCATATAACAATAAAATAAATTTTAATAAATATAATTCTTTCAATCTCTGTTTCCAACCAAAATAAAAGGCCAAAAACCCAGCCCACCACATTCTGATTACACCTCATTGAAGTATGAATGATCTGATAGTACGATAAAATGATATCAATTCTAATAAAATATAAACAATAGTTTACATCATACTTGAATAAATAATATAATTAAAATTACCATATTAACTATACAATAAAGAAGAACGCCATTAAGATATTTCAAGGTCATCTGTGGTCTAGTGGTTAGCGTAACAAACTACTAAGCCCAAGATCGCGGATTCGTAGCTCGGCAGGTGGCCCTAGGATTTTTTTTAAGGGAGTAAACAAATTCTTAGTTACGCCGTCCTTCGGAAGGGACGTTAAACGGGGGTCCCGAGCCTGTACGATGTCAGGTACTCGTTAAAAATCCCTATCCTAATTAAACCTGGAAAGGCAAAATTTATAGCTCCCAATGTAGCATCGTCCGATTAGCCACAGCAGCAAAAAGTGACGTTAAATGAACAAACAAACCAATAAGATATATAATTCCACACCTTTATTAGGGGTCAACTGTTTGTAGCGGTTAACATAAGACCTAATATGACCAATGGGGGTCCGCAGCGCTTATTTTTTTATTTTTATGCCGTCCTTCGATAGGGGTGTAAAATGGACATGCAAAATTTGCATCGTCCGATCAGCCATGCCAGCTTAAAGTAATATTAAATGTAGGTGTAAACGTAGGATGTTGGTATAAATGTAATAACTCCTCAAAATTGAGAAAACAGTTTTCTTTTAACCAGTGGTTGACTCAGATAACCGATATATCTACAGCCCCGGTGGATAAGTGGTTAAGCCTAATTTTGTTCAGAGTGAATTAATTGTGTTGAGGGAAGAGGAATCTTGCAATTTTCTTGAAATTTAGTAGATAATATAAGCAATAACTCCTTTTCAAGCCAATGCCTTACCTAGTTCCTTATTCACTACGAATATAACTCGATTCCGAGAGTCCAAGAAATTCATATTGGAGAAAAATAGACTTAGCTTATTCACCTGGGCTATAGATGTCGGTGTCTAATATTTTCCTAAATATCATATCAAATCTGCCGATCTATTATAATATCAATTATGAAGAAAGGTCACCTGTGGTCTAGTGGTTAGCGTAACAAATTACTAAACCCAAGATCGCGGGTTCGTAGCCCGGCAAGTGGCCCTAGGATTTTTTTAAGGGAGTAAAAAATCCTTAGTTACGCCGTCCTTCGGAAGGGACGTTAAACGGGGGTCCCGAGCCTGTACGATGTCAGGTACTCGTTAAAAATCCCTATCCTGATAAAACCTGGATAGGCAAAATTTAGAGCTCCCACAGTAGCATCGTCCGATTAGCCATAGCAGCATAAAGTGACGTTAAATGAATAAACAAACAATCAATTATGAAGATAAATAGTCTTAAATAATTATTAATTGAACGTGTAAATATCAAGAAGAAACTGGTCTGGGTGGAGGCAAAAAAAATAGTTCTTAAAACAGAGATGAACTATTTATTAGATACCGACGTTTGGAACCACTTGGCAGGTCTTCTTCAGGGCTTTTAAAGGAGGTCACGTGATAGAGGGGTGGAACCAGATTATTTTTTTTTTACTTTACCCGGATGTTTTTTTTTACTTAGTTGACTGGAAACAATAAATTATATTTTACAGTATATTTATTCGCTTAAATAATTAACTAAGAAGAGAGAATAGGGTACTACATTATTGTTACATGTTAAGGATTATTTTCCCTGACTGAAGCAGCCCTTCATGAATAAGGACGAAGGATGGAGAAGGACATGGAAGGAGATAAAACCTCCTTTTTTCCGCGAGTCCTTTGAGCCCTTAGAGCAGTGGGGCCTCAAAATTAAAATTCTATTATCTTCTCCGTCGGCTGATGGAATATGAAAAGCCTCTTCTTTTCCTTCCGCTTCCTTATATTAAAAAATAATCCCTACCAGCTCTTAACACTCATTTAACAGATTTAAAAAGATACATGGAGAACGGAGATAGTTAGGGGTGCAGTAAAAAAAAAACACCAAATAAGTACTAGACTTATATTTTGTTAGTGCGGACGTTTCGACCTACAATGTAGGCCATCTTCAGGGCTATGAGAGAGAAACAAACAGAACAAAAAATATATAAAACCGTTACAGTAACAAGAATATAGTGGCATGTAATGTAGAATGTAATGTTGTAATGTAATGTAATGTAATCTTTAATTTACTAGTTTTTTCTAAATTCTTCATATCCCACCTTTTTTTTATATGCTAATCTTCTCATTTTGTATCTTTCGGTTTACCTCCTCATTTTTATTTCCCTTTATATTATGTTTACTTTTCTATCCTTTCTGTACATTTATTTTCTGTATTTTATTTTATATTCGTTATCTTTAATTATTATATCTGTCACTATTTTAATTTCTGTTCATTATCTTTAATTTTATTTTATCTGTCAATATTTTAATTTTATTATATTCTGTCACTATTTTAATATTCGTTATCTTTAAATTTCATATCTGTCACTATTTCACTTGCTTCTACATCACATGTCACTACTGTATTCATGTTACTTTAAAGTTTTTATACATTTTTTGTTCTGTTTGTTTCTCTCTCATAGCCTTGAAGATGGCCTACATTGTAGGTCGAAATGTCGGCACTAACTAAATATAAGTCTGGTACTTATTTGGTGTTTTTTTTACTGCACCCCCCAACTATCTCCGTTCTCCATATTATTTATGATATTTAGGCTTCTCTCCGGGTTTTTTTTTTTACGAAACGGAATATATACGATGATGAATTATCGTATTACATATATAAGGATATATGTATAAAATATATAAAGAAATATCTTAAACTTACAGCTCGCCGTTTCAGGCTACTTCAATATTTACAAGACAAACGTTCCAACAATTAACCACAAAAGAATCATGTACCCAATAATTAGACCCATCTGGACTAACGAAGAAGAGCTTTGTGGCTCCACTAATCCATCGAACTCCTCTCGTATTCAATCCTTACAATCCAAAATCCTTGGTAAAATCCTCATTGCTCCTTACTTTGTTACAAACAAAGTAATCCATAATGACCTCAATGTCTTATTTGTAAATGATTTGGCCCGAATCCGACATCAATACTTTCATGACAAACTTTAGTCCCATTGAAACCCATTCGTTTCAAACCTTTTCAATTCCTGATAATCCTCCGAGGCGTCTGAAAAAAAGATGGCCTCGTGGACATCTAAGTTGAATTGGTTATTTGCGTACTACCACTAGGTAGTTTCTCTACTTGTCTTTATCCATGCCACTATGTAACATTCCTGCCATTTCTTGTTGTATTGCTTTAATACAGTTGTAAACGTCAATGAATAAATAAAGTTAAAAATATGGTGAAAGCATATAATGATTTATACTCTTAGATAATGCAAAAAAGGCTTAATCGCGGTTGGAATTTATCCACTTTTGAGCCCAAAAATCTCATATATACAATTATCTTTAGTGTCAACCTCCGCCGATCAAACTAGCCCTGAAGACCACCTTCAATCTGGGTCGAAACGTTGGCTTACACATAAAAAGTTTTCCCTGTATAAGAGAATTTTCTTGAACTCGACCCATTTTCTTCCTTATTAATCCTTTTCTATTGTTGATTTATAAACATCTTTTATATAAAGTAATCTTGGTCTTTAATTAAAATTCGTGATAATTCTCTCCGTAATGAATGTTATTTTCAGCGTGGTGAATGTTTCTGGCACGTTGGTAATGATCATGCCTTGCATGAGCTTGTAACAATACCCTAGGTAATTTGTCGTTGCAGTAGTTGTGATTAAAAATTTCTGTGAGCTGATTGCACACATATTGATTATTTGAGGGTTTTTTTATCATAGCTATAACATGATACACCAATAAAATGAAGGTTTTCTTAAAAATGATATACAAATAAAAATTTATGAATTCTTAATATTTTAACAGCAACAAGAAAAAACGAAGAAAGTTCAGCTACTATTACTAAATCAATATTAATAGAATTATATGGAAAATAAGTATCATATTAATTGCATCGAGGCATTATTTAAATTATATATATATAGGAACTACAAATTAATTGATTTATAATCTAAATAAATTTTTGTGTATCCTCAAAATCTCAAGAATAAAAAGAAAATTTTGAAGGAATTTTATTAAAACATCGTAAGTAAGAAAGAAAAAAACATGTACCATTACAACCCGTGAAGGGTCTGGTGTTCAGTACATGGTAGAGACTGTACTGTTACATGGACAACAGTTGTGCTGGGAGTTGATTTGTCCTAGATCACGCTCAACCGACAGACTTTAAAGACTAACATATATTTTAAATATTATCAGTCAACAACACTTTTTGGACTGATAAGGAAATAAATATAGATAAAATTGTACGAAAATATATTCTATAAACAAGTTATATAGTTTGTAAGAATAGTAGAGCGCCCATTATAAGAACTGTCTTAGCGGAAAAGCTAAAAAGAGGGATAGATATTATCATTCATATAAAGTGAGTTTGAAGAGTACATTCTCCAAAACGTGAAATTATTATTTGAGAACTATAAGTTAATACTTAATGTTATACTTTAATGAATTACAGACTTAGCTGCCATGAAGAGGACATCAACATCAAAAGAAAACTAATATTACAACTCAGGTATTACATATCTTAGTTGATAATATTACACCTTTCTTTACGTCGCAATCTCAATAAATCTTATTACGACTGTAAACTAATATAATACCGAATTTTTAAATATAAACTTGCTGATTATATGTGAATTACTTTTTTTCCTTGAAATATTTTTTAATATGTTTTTTTTTATATGTATTTCGATCGTCCGAACCACACCTCACGACATTAGCTCGGATAACCGAAGCTCTACTATATAATATAATTTCTGGTTCGCCATTCTTGGAAGCCCACCCAAAACAGGAATACCACTCATATCTGCATGCTGAAACTCCATGGCGTCCTCGGAAGAATTTCTTCATTATCATACCCAGAGCATGTTCGGCCCGAACGATGCTACAGTTATTGCTAGTCTCCTCCGTCCATAAATCACTTTTGGACTTTACAATGTTATAACCTCAAAGCCCTAATATATACCCGCACCCTTCAATTTGTTGAATGATTTAGCGAAACAATAAATATTTTACTGCAAACAATAAAAACCTACTTCCTAACCTGTAATTGGATGAATCAGACGTAGAAAGCTCACCGCCATGAATAAACAAGACTATATTAATAATACATATTAAATGCATATAATTATTATTATCTTTTACTAAAATTGTGGAGGGCTCTGTGGTAGAGCACTGAGTTGCCATTCCGAACATCCTGGTTCAAATCCCGCCAGAGATGGATCATATAGGATCTAGGGCCTCCTGGGGTTCACCCAGCCTCTAAAAGTGGGTACCCAAAAAAGGGGGAAAATCTGAGCGTGACCTAGGACAAATCACCTCTGTGGAAGAAGGGGCTCCTAATAATAATTCGCTAACCTTCGATCCGAGCAATAAAAATAACCGAGTTCTTGAAAAGTGTGAGGTGAGTTCTTTAAGATGATGAGTTGATAATTCGATATGTTGAGGAGTAGAAATAACTAAATGTCTCTTAAGTCCAAAATTAGATGAAAACAGCGAGAAGTTTTACTAGTGAGATTTGACAAAATTCAAGTTGAAGAAGATGTGAAAGTATGAAGAAGTGGCGACAAAATCTAAGTGTAGAGTAGCAAGCAACCTTCTCACAGGGCAACTGTCTTGAGCCTCATCTTGTTTTGTTTTTTCGTACATCACACTTAATATAAGGAAGAAATAGTTGGGGGTGCAGTCAATCAAAACACCTAAATAAGCGTAACTTATTTATTATGTGCCGGCGTTTCGGCCTACAATGTAGGCCATCTTCAGGGCGAATAAAACACGCGGCCGCTAGGCGAATAAATCACACTTAATATTAAAACATATGTTTTGAAAATTACTCTCTGAATTATTTTATTTACTTTTAATCAGTTTTATTATTATTAGAGTTATATAAAACAAACAAAAAACCTCTGGCTTTTAATGGAATAAAATATTCGTTTGGAAGTAAGAAAAAAAAATTAAAAATAGCTATTGATACCCGACAACCTCCCTGCACAACCGTTGTCCATGAAACAGTACTGTCTCTACCATGTACTGAACACCAGACACTTCATGGTTTGCAATGGTACATGTTTTTTTAAAAAACTAAAATGGCTAGAAAAAATATACTTTATTATTGTTAATGCAATATTAATAATCGATCTACAGGACCTACTGGTACCCAACCAGCCTCTAGAAAGTGGGTACCGTTAATAAGCGGAAAAAAGTCCCGTTATAGAATCAATAGAGTCTCTATTATGAAAGGAACTCATTACTCTCCATGGGTTGCAGAGGTTCTTTTTTTGTTATTTTTCCTATATCATGGCCATTACTTATTTGTAAATATCTAGTAATTGATAAATTGTACTGATTACTTAGTTATAAACCATAAAAAAAAATCCTACTTAGCTTAAATCGAGGCCTGGAATCGAAAAATATGTAAATACAAAAAGGATAATAGATGTTGAGCGGGTTTAGCCTATACGAACCTCGCAAGTCGTTACTAAAATTTCTTCTCGGCGCTCAGTAAAAAACTTTTTAATCCTTTTTTTAAATATTTTTTTTAGTTTTTTAATTGCACTATCTGGTAGAATTTGAATATAAATATATTGTTGGAGTTTCAGATTATTTTTAAAAAATATCATTAGATATAATAATCTTTTTTTTTTAGATTAATTTATTGATATTTACAACTGTAATTTTATTACATCAAGTAAATTTGCTAATATGAACAAATGGCATGAAAACGAAAAACACTTGTGGAGAAACTATCCATCGGTAGCGCTCCAATAAAGTTCTATATTAAAAGGTATCGAGGCCATCTTCTTTTCACACGCCTCGGAGGGTTATCAGGAATAGTATGAGAAGCAAGTTGAGAGACTAGCGGATAAAAGTGTGTATGGAGCTTGTCATGGAAGGATATGTATAAAGTTTGGGCCAAATCAGCAATATATGGGATATTAAGATCATGATGGATGAGTTTGTTTGTGACATAATACGGAGTATTGAGGATTTTACGAAGGATTTTGGATTGTAAGGATTGGATACGAGATGAATTCGATGTTTGGATGGTCCAGTAAATGTTGAAGTAGGCGAAAACGTCGAGCAGTTTCTTGTCTTTTCAGTCTTGTATGAGGAATATAATAATCTAAACTGAATTTTCAATTAAAGAAAAATATTTATTTTTTTAACAAAAATTAAAATCTTTGAAAATTTTACGTCCTTGTCAATAAGAGTATCATTGATAAGGCACTATCTTGGGTCCGATTTTGTACTTCATAGTTTCAAAAATGCCTGCCTTATCTTTTATAGGCTATTCAGGCGTACCATGTCATGTAATGAAATATTTTAGAATCGACTAATATTGAATTATAAGTAGAAGTAAAAACAAAAAAATAAGTATTACTTACAATGGGTAGATAATAAATATCAGACACTGTTCTTACCTGCAACATACAGAAATCAATTAATTAGTTATTGAATAATTACAATATTGTAATGATAAAAATAGTCATAACATATTTCATTAGTATTATTATTTTTGATATAACAAAAATAAGGAGGACTTATTTTGTAATTGTGCCAACTTTTCGGCCTACGTTGTAGGCCATCTTCAGGGCAAATAGTGGGTATTATTATTTTTGTTCACAGGAACGATTTATAGAAAGAACTATTTATAGACTATTTATAAAGATCTATTTATATAAATGTTTATAAACATTTAATTATATGTTTTTATAAAGCTATCCTGGAATAATAAATCCTTTTCTAAATACATAACTGTTGAATCGACACTTTTCATTAGCAAGAAGGAGCATAGAGCTTAATTCTAAATAAGGATAGCTCTTAGGAGGATGAAACTGCAGAACAGGACAACAACTATTGTGCAATAACAAAGCAAGATGGATAAAGGATCCGAGCATCTTCGGGTTACAGTCGTCTTGTAAATATCTGGTTACATGGCCTTCACAGCATTACTATGTATATCAACTATATCATATAAATGGTCAGCGCTCTGAAGGGACTAGATACTGTATCATAAGTTTTGTACAAATAATCAATAATTTAACAATGTTTTTACTAATTTATTTATTTATTATTATGTTTCTGAGTATATTTTGAATTTTAAATTGAAAAATTTTTCTCCAAATAACGAACAGGACGTTAAAAAAAAAGTAATGAAATAGGAAAGTGTGAAAGTGTAGTTAATATAAGTATGATTATTCTGATTATTATATGTATATTATCACCAGGGCTAGAATGTATTCAGATTTACAATAAAAAAATTAACAAGAGAAATACGTATGCTAACTAATGGTACACTAGAAAATGGAGAATACATAAACATTGTAAATAAATAAAAGTAAATTAGTGAAAATCATAAATATATATATATAATATGCAAGATAGATAAATTTTTTAAAATTTATTTATTGAAATTTACAATTTTATTACAAGAGTAAAACAAGTAAATCGAATGATACAAATGACAAAAATGAATGACATGGATAAAGTCAAATAGAGAATCTACCCGCTGGTTGTACTCGAATAACAAATTCAACTAAAAGGTCACGACCCATCTTCTTTTCAGACGTCTCGTAGGATTATCAGGAAGAGGTTGCTAGGTTAGAAACTACTCGGTTTGAGTGGGAATTAAGCTTGTCATGAAAGAATCGATATCGGGTTCGGGACAAACCATCAACAAATAGGTCATTGAGGCCATTATGGATGATGTTCGTAACAAAGTAAAGATTTTGAATTGTAAGGATTGGATACGAGAGGAATTCGATGGTTTAGTGGAGCCCCAAAGCTCTACTCCGTAAGTCCAAATAGGTCGTATGATGGTCACGTATATGAGTCTTTTGTAATTAATTGAGAGCTTAGAGAGTTTGTCTAGTAAATGTTGAAGTAGCTTCAAATGGCGGGCATTTTCAGTCTAAAAGAGTATTACAGAATTAAATATGTACGTTAAAACAATTTTTATTTCTCTAGGTTTATTTGATTTTAAATCCTTGAATCATCAATATTAGTGAAGCAGGTCTCAGGGGTAAATTCTTTTTCAACCAGCAGCAACTGAATAACAGTGAGAATGAAACTAACTCGCCCATCTGATGAAGTAATATGATTTTTAATTGAACTGAAAATTATGAGGCATTTTCGTTACATAAAGGATATAGTATAGAATAGTCAGCAGTATCAGCAGCTTATGCATTGCAATTTGTTAATTTCTTTTATTCTTTTTTTAAATATGTTTATTGAAATTTACAACTGTATTCAGAATACATCCAGTAAATATAATGAAAGATAAATCATACCCCGACATATACGCAAGTAGAGAAACTACCCGGTGGGAGTACTCAAATAAAAAGTTCAACTTAGAAGCTCACGAGGCCATCATCTTTTCAAGGATTGTCAGGAATTGAAGAGGTTGCCAGGTTTGAACGACTAGTTTCAAATGAAGTTTGTCATGAAAAGATTGATATAGGATTCGGGCCAAATCAGCAACAAACGGGATATTAAGGTCATTATGGATTACTTTATTCGTAATTTGTTAATTTAAAACATATTTATACCATACTCAGAACAAGAATTGAATAACGTTATTTTTGGATTTTGAAAATTTACAAAATATCGACAAAATAAATGCATATTTCAGAGATCTGTAGCATGTATCAATTTCTATATTATTTGAATTGTTAATATATCAAGTGAATAAGAAGTTTATTCAATACTAAAAATATTCCACACTAGTATTTCTAGATCGTACTAGTATTTCTTAGTTAAGGAAAGTTGAAAACTGCATAGATCTGAACAAAAGCTGGCAGGAAGAATCTGAACCCATAGAAAGCACTGCCATTAATATCAGCCAGTGAAATCTAGCTGGATATATGTTTCTTCAACAACTATTGTGAACCGGCCCACAATAGATACTCTCTTTTAACTATACATCACAGCTCTTCCTAGGCAGTCATCTTTCGGATCCATAATCCTGCTCAGGATAATACAAATCATAAATTGAAATTCTTTGATATCACGCTACATTATATAATACCTGCATCACTAAAGAGGTTAATCTGAAATAGAGCAACTCTGATATGTCCCTAGCTTTTGCAGTGATGCTACAAATAAAATTGATTACAATAATACCAAATTAAGAACTAACCATTGTCGAAAACTGTGTTTTCTTTGTTTTATCCGCGCAAATATCATGTATAAATATCACCGACAATACAAAACTATCAGTCAATAATCCCTATATCAATAATTGTCCCTTTTCCATCACTAATAAATCATTACACAAATACCTTAATATACTTTGATTATTGGATAGCCGGTGCATCCAGCGGCTCGTCTCCCAGTCGCCCTGAAGCTGGCCTACACTGTAGTTCGAAACGTCGGCACTAACAAAATATAAGTCTAGTACTTATTTGGTGTTTTTTTTTACTGCAGCCCCCAACTATCTCCGTTCTCCATTTTATTATCCAGTCAACTATTTTCCTCTCATATCTTAATATACCATTCGTGACTGACACGATCAAGGAAAACTACAAAAAATTTCATGACTCAATTTCTGGACACCCAATCTTACTGGTACAATCATTACTGACAAACACATTACCACATAATCCGATAAGAAGACTGAAACGCCTCTGGTGCAGGGATCTACTACAGTGAGATGAACCACGCTAGGAGTGCCTTCAATGGGAGGTTTCGCCATACACGCTTTCATGTGAATCTCTTAGGGAAGGTTTTCAAAAGAAGATCGCAGATCCAATAGGTGCCAAATGGCATCTGTATAATTTACAAACATTATTAGGTATAAACATTACTGATAGAAACATCACTAAAGAATCCGGCAGTTGATTTCTGAAGCAGGGATCTACAGAGTACTTAATGTAGTACAGGAATTATTGAAAAAAGCTAGGAGTGCCTTCAATGGGAGGTTTCTCCATCCACGATTCCACGTGAATCCCTTTCGGTAGGTTTTCGAAAGATCACAAATATCAATAAATGTGCCAAATGGCATTTTTATAATTTCTGTCGATAAATATTAATTATTCTTTATTTTATTGCCGTTGCCAGGCAACGGTTCAAGCAACTAATTTTTGTTTAGTGATGTGATACTGTTCATTTTTAACAGCCATGGGTGGACCCTATGGGATCGACAGAATCTCCTGGGGCTCACCCAGCCTTATAAAGTTGGTGTAATTGAGCAAACCACACGGATTGAGCCGACAAATCATCACCATGGTTGCCTGAACAGCCATTGTTCTAGGCAGAAACTGTACAATCTCTACTGTGTACTGAACCCTAGAATCTTCATGGGCTTTAATAGTACAACTATTTTTTTTTAATTAACAGTAAGTAGTACCCATAGCTAATTTTAGCTTATCTAATAATTTATTTGCTGTTCTAGGAGAATCATGAAAACAAAAGTTTTAGACAACGCATTAAATGCGTATCTAAATTTTAAATTAGAACGCGATGTAATACTCGAACAGCTCTTTTTTAACATTTTTTTTTTAAATGAGCTGGATTCATTGCATATGAAGAGAAACGGGTATTCTTTATGACTAGTGCGCTTAAAACCATATCTCATAACACTTATCAAAAAATATCCTGACCAGTAAAACCCTCTTGGCTCTATAACATTTCACGCGCTTATCTACATTTCCATTCCAACTTGTGAGTCTGTATATTCTGGAAAATTCCAAGTTTACCGTCGACGATAACTTCCAGGCTAATCGTAAAAGACAAAGTCCTCCATTGGACTTTTCCATAGAAGGTATAACTAACCCATTCCGTGTTCCGGGAAATTGCACCTTTGGGATATCCAGGTCCCTTCCCAGATGCAAAGTCGTAAAAGAGAGTTTATTACGTCCTTTCATAGGTGATTCGGTTATAGAGGCGGGTCGCTATGCCACATAGATTTCTAGTGTCCTTTATAGCTAATGCTACTAATAAAAGAACAATAAAAGAAAAGACTGGAATATAACCTTACTGGAAAGCTTTATAGGCATGAAACCTTACTGTGTTGACGTGTAACAATAATATTAAAAATGATACAAAAATTAAGAATGACTTCTTCTGTTCTAAATATCTGCACGCAACATAAGAACCAAAGGCCAAATCTAGATTATGACCGATTTGAAAATACGGAACAGGTTTTTGGAGTTCGGTAAAACATGCCCATGCACACAAGATACACACCACAAAATTCTTAGACAAATTGTAAATTCTCTGGGGTTAGTTTCGAATCACAAAATACCAAATTTACATATCCTCCATCAAACTATCTTCGGAAACCACAAAGCGCTGGAGACTGTTCTTACATTCATCATAGGAATGTGCAATGTGAAAAGATCACAACTGGAACTCAAATACTGCAATAAATAGTATTCATTTGTTCGGTTATGGCTTTTCAATACTCTAGAATGTCCCAAAATGTCGCCACGATTTTCAAATTTGAAAACAGAAAAAATGTCGGTACTAGTATGTTTTAGGGCCTGTTGACATCAGCGCGCTCAGGTGTCACTCTTCTTAACCATCTCCTACTGTTATTGTAACCTTTCTTAGTCCTTTGTTATTGTTTGTGTCAAGTGAACGTGGATGTGAAGATTTTTCGCACGGTGACTGATGAAAAGTCAGCTCTCCTATTTCTTCAGGAGGAACTGACTTCCATAAAGTTTTGTGACGAACAGCTTAACATGTCTCAATCAACAGTGATTGATTATTCCAATTATATGAGAGAAGTGTGTGCTTTTAAATTAGAGAGAAGTTCAACAACTATTGGAGGTCCAGGAATGTATGTAGAAATTTACGAAAGTCTATATACTAGAAGAAAAAACAGCTCAGGACGGATTTTGCCTCAGCAGTGGATATTTGGAGGAATATGTAGAGAAACAAAAGAGTATTTAATAGTTGAAGGTTATGGAGGTATTGTTGTTTTTAATTAACATTGCTTGTAATAAATGTTTTATTGTTTCTTGACATGTTTCTCATATTATCATATTTTAAAGAGAAATGATGATATCTAACTAAAATATTATATTTTTTTGTTAATTGTTTTAATTACATCTATTTTTCTGCCCGGGCAAATCTTTTCTCTTTAAAAGAAAAATAGATAAAAATTAAAACAATTAACAAAAAATATAATATTTTAGTTAGATATTCTTCTTTTTAATGAACATTGCCTCTAATAAATCTTTCTTTTTTTCTAGTTTTATTTTGTCTTAACATGTTTCTCATTTATTTAATTTCCTAAAAATCTGTTCTATGATAATGAAAGGCAGTGCTATTTGAAATAAATTGTAGGCAGCATAACCTGACACGGTCCAAATAGTTGAGGTAAGTGACACCTGAGCGCGCTGATGTCAACAGGCCCTAAAACATACTAGTACCAAAATGTCAAGTGGACTACAGTCAGCTAAAAAAGGAATGTATCTATTTGCCCAAAACTCGTTGACAGACATTGTCAGTGACAAGGAGCATGTTTTTTTATCCTTACTGCCACAAACGAACGGTTGTGTAAATCAAATTCAACACTTCACCGTTCATTCAGACTGTCGAAGGAAGATCTTCTGAAAATGCCTTAAACATACTAAAAATCTAAAAAGCACAGGATAACTTATATTGTTGGAAAAAAAAGAAACGAATAAACATTTCAAAATAGTTGTAACTCACCTGGAAGCGACAAGATGTTTACCTGCAATTTCCTTAGTATTTTTAGGTAGAGCTGGAGGAGTTGCCCAAGGTAAATATAGAATTTTTTAGTTAAAGAAATCCATAAACAGTACTGTTACGGTAATTATGACGATATTAATAATAATGCAGGTTGCTTTATAAAATATATTAAATTTTTAAAGTTAATCTTCCTTCCGAGGAAAATACTAAGTTTTAGTAAAAAGTTAATCCAGCAAAGCCACAGCGGCAAGAAAATAATTCGCTAAGAAGATTAAACGAGATAATCTGATTCGACCAGACAGTCTATTCTCAACAGGATTTAGCAAAACCCGCTAAGGTGGGGAGGCCGGGAGATTATTACTGTTAGAGTAATTTATTTAAATTATTAGTGAATGAAATGTTCTGGAACTACACAGAACAGGGAGGCTATGCTAAAGGAATGAAAGGACACTTGCAAAAATTAAAAATTTTCTCAAAAATCTTGTGGAAAGAAGAATCCCAACAGAGAACGGACCATTGATAGAAGACTTAGCTCTTCGAATAGAATGAAATACTTCAAGAGGAGAAAGACGGAGACATCAGGAAGCGATATTTGAGTGGTTCATGTCTAAGTATGTCTAAGTATAAAGAAGAAATAAATAATAAAAATATAATAAAACCTAAAGTGACGAAGATGGCTCACGATAAAAACACATTTAAGTGGAAAATAATTGACTGGATAATTCTAATAATGGATTTAATTAGTGAGGGGATGCCGTCATCATTTTATTGCGCTAACATTTCAGCCTAACATCTTCAGGGCTGACCTGTAGAAGGGCCTATCTGAGTCTCAACTCTGTCGAATTTGACTAACAATAAAAATACAGTACACAACAAACCTTCCTACACTGCTTAATGTAAATCCTCAACATCAGACATCACAATCATTTTACGGGCGATATATTCATAGAGTTATTAAGAACTAGCGCTGATTATTTATATTCTTTTATGTTTGCCATTCATCCCGACATCCCGAAATACATTTTACATATTTCACCTTAATGCATTTATCATTCAACAAAACGTTAAAATATTTACCATGTGCCAAAAATGCAGTTTTGGCCTAGCACGACCCTTGGCTTAGAAACAGCACTGGTCCTAGCATCTAATCATCTTAAGTATTCTTGGCTTAAGTAAAAAAGAGAAACGGGGTTCAGTACGTGGTAGAGACAATACTGTTTCTCGGACAATATCACTGTGAAGGGAGGTGACATGTCCCAGATCACGCTTGACCTCCATGATTTTTTCTCTATTTAGGGTAACCACTTTATGGAGACTGGATGAGCCACATGCAGGTCATAAATCCATCTCCGGCCAGTAACTGATTGAATAAAAGTCTGTTAAGAAGCGGGATTTGAACCCAGGGCCTTCCAAATGGCAACACTGCGCTCTACCACCTTTCATAGCTTAAGTGGTAATTTTATTTTTCCAAAAAGTTTATTTTTTTACAGGTACAAAATTCCACAGGTAAGCTTCAATTCATTAATTTATTAAAAATGATCCAAACAGTGAAGGATTGAGCTTGTAAATTAAATGAATGTAATTTTTCGTTTGTTTGGTTTTTAATTAAGATATAAGGTTTTAATTGTATTTAATGAGTCAGATTTAAATTTTAAGCAATTATTCAGTCCATTCCACGCCTGTAAAGGCCCTTCACAATTACGTACTAAACCATTTCATATAATTAGTTTAATATTGAAAGGTATTCAGTGACATGATATCGAGAGTCCATCTCACCGTGAAATGTTCAACTCCAGTTTTGATACATTTACCTAATTGCATTTCCATTAATGAAATTATTCTGAAAGTGTTTTAAAACTTTGTATCGCCACTTACCGTGAATAGCGACTCGCTTTGATGTAACAGGTAAATTAATTTTCTCATTGGCAAAATTATTGAATTATATTATCGTAAAACATAAATGGAGAAAGCCCATAATAATAAATATTTTAATAATTTACTCGATTTATTGGGTTAATATCGTAAAATAGAAAAATAATTTTATTCTGGGACCAAATCCCTTAATAAGGGCTACATTATCAGAAAAATACGATATTTACATAATGACAAAAAAATAATTGTGAACTAAAATTTATATTCTGGTACAGATTAAATATAATAATAATAATACAAAAAATAGCATACAAATTTACAATTAAAAGAAATAAGCTGAGAGAAAAATAATAAATAAAAAAAGCACCTAACGATATAAGAAATAATATCAATATGAGTGAAGAATATTTACATTAATTCATCAACCGAATATGACAAATATGAGCTATTAATTATTACTGTAGGGAATTTAGGAGATGGAGGAAAAGCTTGGATTTGAATGTGGATAAGGAAGACGCATGACGGATATCGGGTGGGAGTGAGTTCCAAAGTTATCATAATTGTAATAATAAATATTTAACTATTATCAATAAAAATAATCTATTGTAGAAACTAAAATATGACTGTTTTTATTAAATATATGACATTTCTCATGATAACTTTTGATCTAGTTTTTAATTAAGGTGTTTGTTTGAACGTTTATTAAAAATCACTTCATACTAGTTTATACTGTTAATCGGGAGATGTTATAGGGGGAATCTTATTTTTTCCCCATTCAGGTATAGTTAAAATAGGGATCTTTATGAGTACCTGAAACCCCACTGCTTCGGGACCTTCAATTTAAGTTCCCTCCGAAGTACGTCAATTCAATTTGGTTCATATTTTCGAGTTTACTTCATCCCTTTGCTTTAAAGCCATCTTATTAGGGAAAAAGTGGCGTAAAACACAAGTCTAACTCGTGAACTATATTAGAGAAATTAATATTATAATTAATATTAAGCATAAATTTCTTTGTTTTGATTAAAAACTTTAAACTCTTAAGTAAACTTTAAAGAAAGTCTCCAGACCAAAATAAGACTAATACATAAAGGAAAAATTGTCTATATTATCACAGATAATAAACAAGGGTAACAGAAAAAATTACAAGAAGAGGTAAATTATACATTTATATATCCTAATAAACATATGCAAACAATCATAAATCATTGTAGATTAACAATTTAATATTTTAATGACAAAAAATAAAGTAAAACGCTATTCATATTTTTAAATGAAGGTAGAGATAATATTCTTCTAGTCCGGTATGAAGATTCCAGATTAAACGTCAAGGTGTAGTCCTAAAATCAGTGGGATGTTATTAAACGATACAGGACAGGAAGTCGTTGCTTTACGACGGAGGTTGAAGGTGATTTGGTATATTTGAGGGAGTTTATTTTAATTCTCCAGTTTTGAAACCATTCTTCAAGGTCATTAAAGTATCCAACGAGAATTTTACAACAAAAATTATTTATGTAAATCTACAGCTGTAATATAATAATAATAATAATACGCAAATAATAAAACATATATAATTATAGTAACAAAGTCGTAAAGACTTCAAGGATCGTTTTCCAACAAATTAGAAAACAGTCAAATCAGAAAAAGAAATTAACTTCCTGTTTTGACACAAAAATGTTTAAATGTGTCTCTTATCTTGGATAAAAATAAAATAAAAATAATTAAAATCCAAAAAGAAATATGCAATATGATCAAAAAGAAAAGAAATAAAAATAACAGTATGACTGCAATTCCCCAGCAACACATGACGTATACGATAAGTTAGCTGATTAACAAAAGGGAAATGTATTCATACAAAAGAATTCGATTAGATAGTTATCCTAAAATAGAACTGTCAATATCAGCATACTAACGAGAAGCCGCAGAATGTGCAATTGAATTAATTAAGTACGCGTAACAATAAACCATTGTCGAATACAAACTACAATAATTGTCTCATCTCCATATAATTGAATGAAGAGAGTGCGCCATGGCTGACAATTTATAAACTGTTACAGCCTATATTAAATATTTATGAGGAGATGGAATGAGAAAGTCAGTGGCGCTCCTTGCGGTTAAGTCGGTCACTAATTGCGCTGACAGGAGTTAGTACTGCGTAGCTATTGAATGGAGATATAGATTGTTAGTTTTTTTTTTAATTTTATCGATTAGTCAAAAAAAAACAATACAAAAGCGTTAACTGAAAAAAATTTGCACCTAAATCATTTAACGTCAATTTGTCCTTCTATGGCTAACCAAACGATGTAAGATTCCTAAATTTTTCCTATTCAGTGTATAATTATGAAGCGCTCTATAGTACACCGCACTGACTTGGAACGACCGTTTTACGTTCATTTTACCACCGAAGTATGGCGTAACCAATGATTTTTTTATGACTTTTAGGCCCCCTTTTTTTACGGCGGACAGAGAATCCGCGAGCCTAGGCATACGAGTGGAGGGTTGTGTGCTTTTTTTTTTTTTTTTTACTTTTTATATTATTACGAAATGTGTAAAGTGAATAGAAAAGTATAACTTCTTATAATGTTTTATTTTTTATCACAAAATCGTATTTCGAATTCATGCGTTCGATTCGTCTGGCGTTTATTGTTTAGGAAACATCAGACTTAATACCTAGTTTTTCAAACTGCGAAGAACAGTTATTTAGGGAACTACGTTAATAATAATAAAACCGAAGGTTTAATGCAGGTATCGATCGATGTTTACAATCTTTCGACAACTGATTACCGCCCAAACACCGGAAGATCATTATGCAATCCTCCCACATACGCCTCGGTATAACCTTCGGGCGAAGACCAGTAGGCTCGGCATTTTTGAAGTTTTAGTGATTATTTCGTTACTATAATTATATATCTTTAACTACATTTACTTATTACTATGTTTATACAGCTATAGATTTCAATCAATAAATATAAAAAATTCTCGAGGAGAAATACTGTAATGATCTTGAAGAATGGCGTCAAAACTGGAGGATTAAAATAAATTCTTACAAATTCCTTCAAATCACCTTTACCCCTCGTCGTAAACCAATGACTTCTTGTCCTCCTGTATCGTTTAATAATATCCTACTCATTCCTGAGTAGATCCGGTACTTAGGAGTAGATCTTGATAAACTTGGAATCCTCAAACTACATTGTAATGACAAGAAACTGCTCGCCTTTTCAGGTTACTTCAATATTTACTAGACAAACACTCTGAGATCCCAATTATGTACAGAAGACTATTATAAAACCTATTTGGACTTACGGAGTAGAGCTTTGGGCTTTCCACTAAGCCATCGAATTCCTCTCGTACCCAATCCAAAATCCTTAATGCTCCTTACTTTGTTACGATCAAAGTAATCAATAACGACCTCAATGTCCCATTTGTTGCTGCTTTGGCCCGAACCCGATTCCAGTCTTTCAGATGAGAAACTTTATTCCCTACTCAAACCCACTAGTTTCAAACCCAGCAACTTCTTCAATTCCTGATAATGCTTCGAGGCGACTGAAAAGAAGATGGCCTCGTGAGCTTTTAAGTTGAACTTTTTATTCGAGTACTACCATAGGTTTGTTTCTCTACACTTCACATCATGCCATTATATATCTTTCATTCTATTTACTTCATGTATTATAATTATACAGCTGTAAGTTTCAATAAACTTTTTTTTTTAATTCTCGTGGAGGAATATTGAATATTGAAATGTAAGATATACCCTAAAAAAAAGTGCTAATCTCCATAGTTGTATATGTCCCGTTGATGAAAACAGTATTAAATAGATTAAAGGGAATAGAGTTGAGATTTAAATGGCCGTATCAAATCAAAATAGGATTGGACATCATGCATTTAAGTCACGACCAATTGAGTCAGCCATGTCGAAAGAGCATCAGGAATGTGCGGTGATTTCATCGGAGAATGCGTAACATGTTTGTCTGAGTCCACTGTTATTTTGTATCGCAAGCGAGTACAATCTGGAATGCCTTATCATCAGAAAATATTGAGTTATATTTAATAACAACTATATTCATATAACATGTAACTGTAATTGTTGAGAGTATCAAATCAAGAATACTCTCAATTACGACATTACTACTCAATGATTAATGCGAAATTAGTGAGAGGATAGAACTTATATCTACAGTGCTTAAGTGTAATTTTCTCCAAAATGAGTTTCTTGTACTTAAGTAAGCGGAATCGAGTTATCTTCGTAGTGAATAAAGGGCTAAGTTAGGCAGGGCTAACAATGCAGGAGATACAAGGAGTTATTGCAAATAATGCAGCTCCATTTAAAGCCAAAAGTACGAGAATGATACGATTCCGGTTATCTGAAAGCAGTTAACTCTGGACAAAATAAGACTTAACCGCTTATTCGCCGGGGCTATAGATATAAAGTTGAAAATAATGACTTCACTATCAAACGTTATGTTAATGATAAAGTTGTTCATTCCATACAAATTATCATCCTTCCAACATTAATTTATAGATGTAAAACGTGGCCGCTAACTCTGAAGGATAAACAACGCCTTAAACTAATCAAAGTGTTGCGTAGAATATTCGGAAAATATAAAACATATTCAGACCACCGGAGAGTTTAGGAGATTAAACGATGCAGAATTACGGAGCAGGCACCTGGATAATATTATTGAAGATATAGCGTTGCGAAGGTTAGGAAGGACTTGTAAAGTAGATGAACTCGGTAACGAATAAAGTCCTAAAATGTCAATGAGGGCTGAGGACGACTGGTAAACGTCCGAGGCATAGATGGGAGGATTGCATTAAGGGTGATCTGAAAATGAACTTAAAATATTGTCTTTATTCTCAATTTCAATGAAGAATTGAAACATTTAAGGGTTGACCTTAACTTGTCAGAATTTTATTTTTTTTAATATCAATTTATTATTCATACCTAAGGATGTCTAGAAAAAAAAACTTAAAAAAAAATCCCATGAGGGTAGGCAAAAAACATCACATGTATCTTGTGGGATACATTACCAAGAACATTAATAAATATATTACGCTAAATTCTGATGTATCTCCACAGATACATTATTAAGAAAATGGTTTAAAAAATTAAAAATTTTCACACAAAATGTCTAAATTGTACTGCATTTTCCTAATGTCCCAGAAAGAGACATTAAAAAGTTTTTCTCTCGGAGCTTAGTCTGCTGAGAAGAGGTCACCACAAACAGAACCTTCATTTTAAATACCGTTTTATCAACATTTTTTGTATTTAAAAATGCTCCATGTAGATTTTGAAGAAATTTTCTCGTTTTGTTTATATGAGGATAGTTTATGGTACTCATAAAAATAAAAACAAGGGTGCATACATTATTTTCTGGATGAGTTAAAATTTCATAATTTCGTCATCAAGCGAAGTGAACATCGAAAGGCCAGAGAAAGTACGCAAGATTCTCCCTGGGTGGTTCGTGACGTCATTGATGACATCACGGATTGCCGACACTAGGTTGTTAGATGTTAGTAATGATTTGATTACCCCAACATCTATACCTCTATCTTCATCTTCTTTTTATAGAACGAACATCACAGTCACATTTCGGAGGAGAGAGTTTATTTTTTCTACTATTTTCAGAAAATTATTTATACTAACATAAGTCGTGTGGTATCAGCAAACCATCCAGGGGTTCACTCGGCCTGTATTAACAAGTAGGTATTCTTAATTGTGGGGAAAACCTGGTGTTGGGCATAATCTTTAATAAATCACCTCCCGGCACAACCATTGGTTTAGAAAAAAGCAGTAACTATGATCAATCCATGGACTCTTAATGAGTTGTAGTATATCAGATTTTATTAATTTATTTTTTATAAATTTTATTTGAGTGCCCTTAAAAACATTTTGTACTCCGGCGTAACAACATTTGGTTGTTGTATAAAAGAATTGATGTGTTATACAGTATTTAAATTTTTTTGATTTAGTGAGTAGAATTTTAGAATCGAGAGACCCAAACAAGACTCACTTTCTAAGCCTTATTAACTAAAATACCCAAGTCTCGCTCAATTCATCAATCTTCCGGAGTAAACTATCAGCTGAAATGGTTTTCCAATGACGTAGCCATGACACGATAACAAATATGAATCTGATATAAAGAATTCAAGAGATCCAGATCGCATAGTTTGCAGAGACAAAAAGAAGATGAGAACATAGATGGTTTGTTGTTGTTTGTTCATTTAACGTCACTTTATGCTGCTATGGCTAATCGGACGATGCTACAGTGGGAGCTCTAAATTTTGCCTATCCAGGTTTAATAAGCATAGGGATTTTAACAAGTACCTGACATCGTAAAGGCTCGGGACTCCCGTTTAACGTCCCTTCCGAAGGACAACGTAACTACGGATTTTTTACTCCCTTAAAAAAATCCTAGGACCACTTGGCGGGCTACGAACCCGTGATCTTGGGCTTAGTAGTTTGTTACGCTAACCACTAGACCACAAGTGACCTTAGAACATAGATGGTATCGACGAATGGTGGAATGGGTGCCAGGATAAAGAAGAATAAGAGGACGACCGAGAAGAAGCTGGAGGGACGTGTATAGATGAAGTCTTGGAATCGAGAGATTTGAAAGAAATCACGTGCCTAAGAACGGAAATACGGACAAGACTATAAATGAATTCGTAAAGTAATAAAAATATTTAATTAGTCGATAAGGATTAATCGATCTAGATATAAGGATTGATTTTTTTTATATCTACTCAATGTGTATGTGTGTATAAGTATGTTTTAAATATATATATGGTAATAGAGCTACTAATTGAAAAAAAGATGTGGACTAAATAAAAATGTGGAGTTGCCATGCGGAAGATTCTGGGTTGGAATCCCGTTGCTAGCAGACTTTTATGTAATCTGGAGTTGAATCCCATGGGTCCACTACATTTTTTTTTTAATAGGATTTGAGCTTCTTATTGAGAAAAAATGTGAGCTAAATAAAAAAAATACGCAAGTAGACTGGGATCACATGGAACCAACACAGAGCTTTATCGACAAGATCAACAGAAACCTTTTTCAAACCCGGCCACTGTTTGTTCTACAAACGAGCCTGTCCTCGAGGCCAGGAGGGAAATGAGTAAATATAGGAAAGAAGTTGGGGGGGGGGGGAGAAGGGTTAAAAACAGGATTTGAAAATCTGCGGTGGGACAAAGAGGGAGCGAGGGGGCCAAGAGATAAAAACCAATTCCCTGTTTTTCCGATGAGAGAGTCCTCTCAGTCTCTTTCCCTATTCCACGGGGAATAAATGAATTTAAAAAATATTCCCCAGCTTTGACAGTTATTTAAAAGGCTTGGACCGAAAAAAAAATATAACTTGGTTGTTATCATCGCAATCAATTAGGAGAAGTTGTTAGGAAAAGTTAAGTCGTATTCAAAGAAAAAATAAAATCTCGGATTATTGATGCTTTCATTATTCTTTTTTTGGTAATAGTATGTTTAAGGGCCTGCTGGCATCAGCGCGCTCAGGTGTCACTTACCTCAACTATTTGGACCTTGTCAGGTTATGTATCAATTTGAAATAGGCATTGCCTTTCATTATGATACAACATATTATAGGAAATGAAATAAATGAGGAACATGTAGACAAAATTAAACTATAAATAATAAAACATTTATTACAAGGAGTATTCATTAAATAACAGTTTTTAACTAAAAATGATCATATTTTAGTTAAAACTGTTATTTAATGAATAAAATATAAATATATAAAATATTATGTTCTGATGAACAATGAAACATTTATTACAAACAATGCTCATTAAAAAAAGCAATATCTTCAAAAATTGCATCAATTGCATCAAAAATCATCTCCATCTAATTTTATTCCCCACTTGTAGTTTCATATAATGACCATTAACACAACGCATTTTCTGGGGAATGACATTCCGCTCCTGAAGAAACCTAACAGCTGTTTCTTCATCATACACCTTGCGAAAAATCTTCAAATTCCAACTCATATTCAAAGGAAATAATCAAAAACAGATTCACTTTGAACTAGACATAAACAATAACAAAACAAAGAAAGGTTACTATAACAGTAGGAGATGGTTAAGAAAAGTGACACCAGAGCGCGCTGATGCCAGCAGGCCCTTAAATATACTAGTACCTTTTTTTTTTTTTTTTAAATCGGTTGCAATCAATGAATTTTTTCCAGTACATTTAGTCGTGTTGATTTTTCATTAATCATTAAGTGCCATTTTTGTACACCTACTTTCTTCAGAACTAAAGCCCGTCGATTATCATCCACCCAATATGCCCAGTACATTGCAGTCGGTTATATTTGTACAGAAAATCATACGACATGCTTGTGATATTCTTGCTGACACGTATTGTAATACGTGTATAAAGAAAAAAATATGTATATGGGACAGCATGAGGTGCCAATGGTTTTCATGGTACAGTGGCGGGGGCATCTTAAGTCTATATATATATATATATATATATATATATATATATATATAGTGGTTGAGTGGTCCCGTCAAATTCAGCTGTGGCAGATCAAATTTTTAATCTGTTAACAGTCGGGAATGGCCCCGGGAGGGTCTCCCCCAACCGTTTAAGGGACCTTGGGGAAAAACCTAAAGAAAAAAACTTGAAAGTCACCTCTCTGCATGAATGTTATCCTAGAAACTGTAGTCTCTAGCATGTAATAAAAGTGGGATCATTCTAGCTGTACCTCCCGTCGATGATGTCCTTTATGTACCTCCTTTGCTACATTATGGATTCCTGTACCGTCCAGAAAATTCAGTTTAAGGCGTATTTCTTCAGGTTCCATTAGCGCATGCTATGTTTTAAATTATTCAATTGAATTAATTAATTAAAAAACATGACTTGAGATCAACGTTTATAGAAGATCCAATGTCTATCTTTTGCCATTCCGTGATTAAATCGTTATATTTTCCATCGATCATAAATTAATATTATAGATATTAAACAATTAAGTGAAGTATCCTAAATTGATAACTAACTCAATATTAGCCATTAGTTGAAAGCTCCGCCAATCAATATTAGAGAGATCCTTTCCTTTTAATTAGGCTAGTTCAATTTCAATGAGCCAACTCCGCCTTCATCTTGTTTTCAACCTCCTTATCTTTCCTATTCGATGCTTTGAAGGCTCGCTTCATCATCAAATAGAGTATTTGGAAATCTAATAATTTTGCTCAAGATAATTATATCTAAGAATAATTCTTATTCATTTTAAATTTATTAATTATAATGCAATTGGGAAAAACCACAATGCAAAGCGTTATGTATCAAATCTAGTAATACACCCACTTACCAGTCGACGTTTCGCCTATTCAGGCATTATCAAGACACAAAAACAAAAAAGGGTTATGTGAATCACATCTCGAAGAAAAAAGTGCAATACATCCCAACGATCATCAGCCCAAACAGGCTCTAAACATGAAACAGCACCCAACCACCAAGACGTTCAACATACAACTGAAAAGAAGGTAATATGCAACCAGCTGGGAAGGTTATAGAATCAGCTGATCCACAAAACGTATCAAGTAATACTAACCTATATAAATGTATACCATACACATTAGCAAAGCTAGCCAATTTTTCATTTTAAAAAATTCAACGTTTCCGAATAATATTGGTTCAAATTCCTACAATCTGTTTTATACTTAACAGAAATGTCAATCTTTTGCGCAATCTACATGGCCTCGAACAACATCCTTCTAGATCCATCACTCTCTTTGCAAACAACTTTTCTCAAAATCAAATTGATTCTTACAGGTTTTGGTATGCTGGGCCAATGCTGTGTTAGGTTCCTTGCCACCAATATTTTTACATTCTGTAAATTTATTAACATTCTTTTTTATGTATACTATTGCGAGCGGAGGTGCTCAGTGGTAGGGCGCTGAATTGCCATGTCGAAGATAATAAGAAACAGTACAGTCTCTACCATCTACTGAACCTCAGACCCTTCACAGGTTGTAGTGGTACAGTTTTTTATCTTCTTTACTATATAATTATAATGGGGTTTCTAGGTTTGAGATATTGATAAAAATGGAATGAAAAATCCTGCTATCCTGCCCTCACTTGCCCAAACGATGATCTTAGAGAAAGTTGATCCATTGATCTGTTAAAAGTAAATTGATTAAAATAATAATACGGGATGCCACCCTGAGATCTTTACAACTGAGGAACAGTAATACTAAATAATTATTCATTAAAATAAATATCCCTCTCTTTTCCAAAGGCAGAGTGGAATGGCTCTGTGGTTGCAATGAGTTGCCATACCGAAGATCCTGGGTTCAAATCCCGCTACTGGCAAGACTTTTATTTAATCTGTTTGCCGGAGATGGATCCTATGGGATCTTGGTGACCCTCCTGTTGCTCACCCAGCCTCCATAAAATGAGTACCGAAAATAAGGGGGGATTCGGTGGTTGAGCGTGATCTAGGATAAATCACCTCCCTCCACAACCGTTGTTCAAGAAACAGTACAGTCTACATATATATACCAGCACTACCATGTACTGAGCTCGAGAAGGGGGCTGTAGAGGTAAAGCTTTTCTTTTTTCTCTCTACTATATAATTATTCCATAGGCTTATTCAATTGCCAAAATCAATTTATATATTTAAGTAATACAACTGTAAGGGTCGGAAACAACGTGATTTACGGGATTGGATAAAAACAATGATTTCAGGGAAAATAAATACATTTTTAAAATTTATTATATTATATTGTATTTATTATAATATATTTATTTTCACTCCACCATTCAGCAATGCCATCGTGTGGTGGATGTAGTCTCCTCTGCATTAGAACATGGATCATATTGTTCGGGAGTCTTTCTTGACGTGGAACAGCCTTTGACCGAGTCTGGTATCCGGGCTTGCTCTACAAACTCCGCAAATTCCTACTCCCTACATACTTTCTCATCCTACAATCCTATCTCACAAATAGAACTTTCCAAGTAAACCATAACAATATCTATTCGTCCCTCTTTTCCCAATCTGCTGGTGTTCCTCAAGGTAGTCCTTGGTCCAATCCTATATACAGTTTATACAGCTGACATCCCAACTCATCCTAATACTATCCTTACAACGTATTCTGATAATTCATGTGTATTATCAATAACACTAATCCAGTTATTGCATCCCAAAGCCTCCAATACCATATCACTGATCTTGAAGAATGGTGTCAAAACTGGAGAATTAAAATAAATTCTCAAATATCGCATCAAATCACTTTTACCTTACGTCGTAAACCAATGACTTCCTGCCCTTCAGTATCCTTTAATAATATCCCTCTGGTGCATGTAGAGCAGATCCGATACTTAGGGTTGCACCATGACAAGCGATTAACCTGGAATCCTCATACAAAACTGAAAAGACAAGAAGCCGCACAACGTTTCAGGCTACTTCAACACTTATTAGACAAACGCTCTAAGCTCCCAATTAATTACAAAAGAATCATCTACATGACCATCATACGACCTATTTGGACTTATGGAGTAGAGCTTTGGGGCTCCACTAAGCCATCGAATTCCTCTCGTATCCAATCCTTACAGTCCGAAATCCTTCGTAAAATCCTCAATGCTCCTTATTTTGTTAAGAATAAACTCATCCATAACGACCTTAATGTTCCTTTTGTTGCTGATTTGGCCCGAACCCGGTATCTATCCTTTCATAAAAAACTTCATTACCACTCAAACCCTCTAGTTTCAAACCTAGCTTCCTCTTCAATTCCCGATAATCCTCCGAGGCGTCTGAAAAGAAGATGGCCACGTGACCTCCTTACTTGAACTTTGAATTGAGTACTACCAGCGGGTAGTTTCTCTACTTGTCATTCTCATGTCATTATGTATCACTTAGCCTATTTACTTGTTGTATTATTGTAATACAGTTGTAGATATCAATAAATAAAATTAAAACAAAAAAAATATTTATTTTTGTTAAAATAAATTTTCTGAAAAAATAATATGGAATGCCACCCTGAGATCATTACGACCGAGGTATGGTAACACTACCTCATAATTGATTAAAATACACATCCCCCTCTTTTCCAAAGGGCGTGGTTGATTTACCGGGAGTTGCTTTAATAAATGAAGATCCTTTTGCATGTGTTAAAATAACTTTAATTTTATTGTTTACAGATTATATGCCTACTTACGAAATGCCCCTCTTTGATTTATGTGAGTGCTTAGATCTTGATTCTCTGCTGTTCTACCTAATATATAATATATTTGTATAAAGAGTATAATTACTTTTGATTTCTCTTTAAATACAAGTCTATTATATATTTATAAATAAGTCTAATTACTTTTGAATTTTCTAAAAAGCAATTCGATGACCAATCACTGCACATTCATCGAGTGAATTAGGCAATGTCTATTCAATAGGCCTGTTATGTGAATTCAATGTCCAGTATTGGATAATAGAAGTGACCAATGGTAACCCTATGACTAGCTGAGTAACCAATAGGTGGGCCGCAAGGGGTATAGCATTACTCTGATTGGCCATTTCCTCGAGGATAAGCCTCCAATGTAATGGCGACCTACTGACCCCAATAGCTCACTCTTTATTATCATTTCTTCATTATTTAAAATATTACGAGCTAACTTTTTTTAAGTGAAACTCGTTGTATGAATAAAAATGTCACTATGGTTCTTTTATTAGACATCCCTTCGCTAAAATATAGATAGATATTTCTTGCTGTCTGGCAAAATTCCTAATGACCATGTTTGAACACAAAAAAAAATCGTTTCATGTTTGAAAAGAAACTGAGCTCTGTTTTCATTCTTGGGAAAAAAAAAGCTGTTAGTAAATAAAGGATCAACAATTGTTAATTATGGTAAATAATATATATTGGAAATTTACCAAGGTCACTTTGATCTTTTCTAAAATCAAAATTTGAAAAAATCTTTTAAAATTTCATGTTTGGCCAATAACTGGTCTATCTATATTTTAAAATAGAATAATTTCGAATTATCTAAAATTACTGGAACATCAATCTTTTATTTAGCTTATTCAACATAATTAGCAAACCTAGATATAATTAAAAGTTTCTGAATTTTAATGGTCATTAAAACAAGCAGTTGTTTGGGAGTATACAGAGAAATATAATAGTATTAATTTTAATTTTTAGATAGTGCTATGTATCGTACCGGGCGGCATTATAAAAATAAATATCTTTTTATACAAAAAGCGATGTCTGGTTTGAAAAGAAATAGGTTGCTCAGGTAAGAATGGTTTGCCCACATGGCCAAGGTGGGTGAAGGAATAACAAAAAAGGGGGAGTTGAAGACTCCACTTTTGGAAGGACTCCCTGGAAGTACCGAAGACGCGTGAGATGCACGAATGATGCAGGGGGCAGAAGATCCGGAGGCGACCAAGCGAAGACCTGCCTATAGACCTAATCTACCCCTGTTCCTAAGGACTAAAGTTAGTATAATAAATTGAGCCATCCTAAATGATTACTCTTGCATCCCAAAATCAATTAGGATATTCTAAATATACTTAAGCATATAAAATATAGCAATAGTAATTATAATACATTGAATATATGAGATTTGAAGAATTTGAAGAAGCGGGGAAAACATTGGGTCTTGTAATAAATAAGGAAAAAACCCAATACATGATTTCCACAAAAAATGATGGGCAGGAAGAGCAGAGCCATGTGCTACTTCTCCACCACACATTTAAGAAAGTGGACAGCTTCAAGTACCTGGGGGCTTTAGTGACACGAAGGAATGACATCACTGCAGAAATTAAAGCAAGAATTTCAGCAGGCAACAGATGTCTCTTTGCATTGCGAAAAGTATTAAGACTTCGGAACATGTCACGGAGAGCAAAATGGTTGATCTATAAAACAATCTTAAGACCAATTGTCAAGTACGCTGGTGAAACGTGGGTCCTGACCCAGGAATGCGAGAAGATGCTGCAGATCTGGGAGAGGAAAGTACTTCGGCAGATATTTGGGCCAGTATGTAACGAAGGCCAATGGAGGTCAAGAAATAATAGAGAGCTTCGGGAACTGTACAACGAACCAGACCTATTCACCTATGTCAAGTCAACCCGTATAAGATGGCTTGGACACGTGGAGAGAATGGGAGAAGATAGGTACCCGAAGAAACTATTATTTGGCAAACCAGGAGGCAGAAGAGAAAAGGGAAGGCCCAGGTTGCGATGGCTGGGTGATGTGGAAGACGATCTGTGGAGGATGGGAATCGGACAATGAAGAGGTCGAGCTGCTGACAGGGAAGACTGGAGAGGCGTTGTTGTGGAGGCCAGGGCCCTACAAGGGCTGTAGAGCCATGGAAGAAGAAGAAGAATATATGAGATACTAAGGTGACAGCTATTGATGATAAGCCTCTCGGCCTTACCTCCCCGCAACAAGCAACCAACCCCTCATACCATGCTGGGTGGTCCAAGCCCACATCTCACCGACATTCGGATGCAACACCACGAAGATGGGACTAACCGTCATCAGTTTCCTGGTTCACTAACTACCCTTCCAACCTTCTAACGACGCCAGTACGACTGCGACCGGCTAAACCATCCACCACCCACCCTGTATAGTATGACACAGAGTAAACTACAGAGCTTGGGTGCGGCATGTGGTCCAGTGGTTAGCAAAATAACCTACTAGCCCAAGATCGTGGGTTCGTAGCTCGGCAGGTGGCTCTAGGATTGTTTGAAGGGAGAAAAAACTTCTTGGTTATGCCGCCTTTGGGAAGAAACGTCAAACGAGTGGTCCAAGCCTGTACGATGTCATGTACTCGTTAAAAATTCCTATCCTAATTAAACCTCGATAGACAAAATTTAGAATTTAGAAGAAAATTTAGCCATAGAAGCATAAAAGTGACGTTAAATAAACAGACAATAAACTGTATTTGACGCAGCTAAAGTTCAACAAGTTCTAAACTCGCAAATATATGAGCCGTTTATTTTGAAAGTGGCCTACCTCCATTTATCTTCAAATTGAGATATTTAAGGGTTTGCGTTTCAATGAATTCAACATAGGATGAATGAAATCAACATAGGATACTAATGAGTCATACTGCTTTAGTGTATCTAAGCCTGTTAAATTTATGGTTCCTATTAAAATAGCAACAATTATTAAGTTAATAATGTACGTTTTCCTATCAAGAATGGAGTTAGGCCACTTTCAAAATTTACAACCAGATTCATTATAAAATTTGAAGGTACCCAAGTCCATTCAACATAATTTAAGACGCTTCAAATTGAAAAAAAAACAATACTCAATTTATTTTACATATCTTTAAAACACTTCGGAAACACTATTTATGCGATTCAAAACATTTTTTAATTACAGAACATATAAAATTACAAACATAAATTTATTACAAAACAATTTACTATTCATCTACATTTTGCACGTGTGAAAGGGATTTGAAGAAATCATGATGTTCCGGTCGTATATATCCCAATAGACATTATCAATAGTAAATATCTTGATGTAAGTATAAAATATATGGAGTTAGGCCACATTCAAACTACACAGTTCAGTTATTGAACTAATTCTGAAAACTTATGTGTCAAAAACTTTTTGTATTTGCTCGGAATATAAGCAACCTGTAACGCTTCACTGATATATAATATGAAGTTGTACATGTAACCATGCTAACCGGCAAAAATTTGAAAAACGGAGTTAGGCCACTTTCAAAAGAAACGGCTCATATCGTTTTTCTTAAGCAAAGTAAGAAATACAATTTAGTGATACATACAATATGGAAACAAAACCGGAATTGTATTAAAAGTTGAATAATGAAGAGTAAAAAATAAAATAAACGAAGGTTTTTATAATGTTATAAAGATGGCTGCTCTGCCTTCGAGTTGAAGTTTAGTCGATTCGCCCTTCTTCCAAACCTCAACTTCATATCTCTTCCTTCCGCTCTTAGCCAATGTACTCATCAGAAAATCGACTCGGAAGAGTGATTAATTTGACACTAATCAATCAATCTTCATGACAAGCTGTCAAATAATATGTCATATTTGACGTTAACACACTACACGATTTCCTTCTTCCTTTATTCAAGTGAACCAGAATCGAATTAAGTCAGTAACGCTTCTATTAATATCAAAATAATACTTATCAGATGTTAAATAAGATGTAATGAAATAAAATATATAAAAATAACAGATACGAACAATGTAACGGTAATATATGTAGATGCACCTTAACAAGATTCCTACACTTACCGAAGATATAGCAGCGGAAAATAGATTTTAGTTTTAAGAAAATAGTACTAAAATAACGTAATTTTTCTAATTGCCTTTATCTCGTGCCATTATCTATCTTTCATTATATTTGATGCTATTATGAAGCTGTAAATTTCAATAAATAAATTTAAAAAAAGTTTTAAGTAAAATATCAATAAAAGCTTATCAACTGAAATGGTTAACATGTTTTATCCATTTATATAAAGCTATTAAATATTAAATGTAAAAGACTGTGGAAAAAATTTCAAACGAAAAGCCCTTAAGTCTCCAAACTAAAACAGAAATAGAAATTATCTGTCCAATATTTCGCCTATTCAGGTTCTCATGAATAATGCACCCAAGAAATATCCCACCACCTCCAAGGCTCAAATGCAATTAATGAATAATAAGGAAGGTTACTCGACCCCGGCTGAATAAGGTTAGATAAAAACAGCAGATAAATACTCCAGAATTTGAAAATTCTCATTGCTCATCAAAAGTTCAAAAAGCACAACAGAAAAAAATAAATAATAGTAAACAACCCCAAAACATAAGACTAAAGACCATATGAAAAAATGAAAGTAAAAATTCAATAAAAACAAGAACATTACCAAGAAACCAGTGGACTTATGGCTATTCCACAAAATATATTAATATTGAAAAGGGAAAGGTAAAAAGAGACCTTACATAAATGTTAAGACCGTGGAAAAATTCCAACAAAAAGCCCTTAAGTCTCCAAACTAAAACAGAAATTGAAATTATCTGTTCAATATTTCGCCCATTCAGGCATCCTCAGGGTAGAAAGAGAATAACAGCAAAACAAAACATGAATAATGCACCCAAGAAACATCCCACCACCTCCAAGGCTCAAATGCATCTCTAGAAGTTGGCAAATCACAAAAATTAGAATAAAAAAAGTTTCAAACTTTTAAACATTTTTTAATGATTAATACAAAAAATCAAATCGATGATTATTAAAAAAAAATCAATCCGGCCATTAAATAAGAAATGCTTTGTTTTGCCAATTCCCAAATATTTATTATTTTAAACTCGCAATTTATTCATGTAAACTAACTTTCAAAAGCTGTTGAGTTATGACTTTGTTTTGAATGAGCGATGTGTGTATGTATTGTATATGTATAGGAGTGCATAGTATTCATTATATACTTTGACTTTAAAAATATAAACAAATGAAGTCAAATAATAATGAGTAAATAAAACTTAATTTTATTTTATTTTAGTAAAAAAGCATGCTTTATTTCAACAAAAATAAATAGCATTGAAAATAAGAATTGAGGCCCCAACAATTTGACGAAAATTTCGTTTGAAACTAATAGGAAACGATTTGCTGATGATTAGTAAATCTCTGGGAACACAATGTTGCTTTGACCTTTAATTTAAACTTTGGCAAGTGAAGTCTTTGCGTACTTGATTCCGAAAATGAAACCCACAAACTTTCTGCTTAAATATTTCATCATCCATGGTCGCTCGTTTAGTTTAGAATTACACTGGTCGATTACCAACAAGAAGTTTATCCGACCAACTTTCCTAGAGCTCAGTTTGGAAACTGCTTTGAAATATCATTCCGGGAAGGACTAAAAAGATGGATCCGTAATAAAACGATCACTTCCTTGTAACAGTAATAAAAATATTGTACCTAATCGATAGAAATATAGGTTTTCAGATTTCAACAGATTATAATATTGGACATTTTGTCGTCACCAGAATTTTTAACGAGTAAAGGTATACTTGAGGGCTACTGCATGGCTTTAAAAGAATGGGACAAAAATGCAAGTGAATGGAAGTAAGAATAGCTAACAGCAATCTCCACGTTCTACTGTTCGCGGATGCTCAGATAATTGTCGCTCAAGACCATGAGGATGGAGATTACATGCTAGGAAAACTGTGGAAGACGTATGATAGATGAGATCTTAAAACAAATACATGACCATTTATGATCAGCAAGACCTCTTTGTTGAAGGAAAGAAGACGTCATAAGACGAGCGGGTAATTTTAAATATTTGTAATAGAATAAAATAAAAACATCGGAAAAAGATATATAAAAAAAATGATAATTACAACCCGCAAAGAAATTGGTATAATTAACTCGGTCCTTTGGAGCAATAATATAACGAAATATACCAAGGAGCTCATATACAAGTCCATACTTGAAAGCATATTGCTATATGTACTGTAATTGTAGGTAATTCACATTTTTTATTTGTTCATTTTTTTATTCGTTCTCACTTATTAAATTAATTGTAATAATTAATTAAATGTAATTATTTTACACTCTAAGAGATAATAGCTTACAATGCCTGTATTGTTATTCTATAGGGACTCGTCCCAGAATAAATAAAGACATTATTATTATTATTATTATTATTAAGTATAGATAAGCGCTGCTCTAGGAAATAAGCTACTTTCTACTGAAATGGACTATTGTAGGGGAACTGCCACTGTATCCACACTTGAAAGATGGACTTACGCCGAAATTAGAGAACGGATCCAAACTCAACAAAACTTATTCCAAAATATAGATAAAAAATATTAGAATAGTACGGTCATCTCGGAAGAATAAAGGAAGAAAGATTGCCTAATTTAATTTTCAATCGGAGCGCCGAAGGGAGGAAACGGCGAGGAAGACAACGAAAAAGATAGAAGGAATTGAGGAGTATGCACGGCCTGAGGGAAGAAGGTATACAGGGCAGAACAAAGTGGAAAAACGAATTAAAGGAAAATTTTGGTTGAAGGAAACCTCAATCTGAGGAAACCTTTGAAAAAAAATTAAATTAAGGGATATTAGCTATAAATTTTGACAAAAATTAAGAAGCAGAACTGTTAAAAACACATTGCTAGGACTGACTGCAATATTTACAAAATGAGACAATCCTTATCTCCAATGCAAATTCGTTTATCTTTCACTCAGATTCCATTATACTTACGTCAAACTTTTCCTAAACGCTAACCGATAAGACTCTAATTAAAAAGATAGAAACCAATAGCAGTTTTTCAACAAGGAAGAAACAATTTAAGGCATAAATATTATTATGGAATAAAGTTTATTAATATTTATTACCTAATAACATAAATTCTGAATTTTTAAGCCAAAAAAAAAATCTATACCACTACAACCCGTGAACGGGTCTGGGATTTAGTATATGGTAGAGACTATACACTTTCTTGGACAACGGTTCTGCAGGGATGTGATTTCAGATCACGCTCAACCACCAGATTTTTATAACATTTGATTGAGGCTGGGTGGACCCCAGGAGAGTCCTAGATCCTATATGATCCATCTCCGGCTGTAAACAGACTAAAGAAAATTACTGCCTGCAGCGGGATTTGAACCCGGATTTTCGGCAAGGCAACTCAGTGCTCTACCACTGAGCCACTCTTCTGGTTAACTAGTTAAAATATATGTATTTTTTGACAGATGACTGTACAAGAACAACTGATTTATCTTGTTAATGTATTATATATACTTATATGTAAATTGATTATGTATGTATTAATAAAGAATAGAAACACTTGTATGCCCAACAGCACGACGTCGGGTTCTGATTACTAACAGCACTAAGTCAATAGATCAACTGATAAATCCTCCCTTTGTATTCCAGGCGTTCCTTGTTTGGTTTTCAAGAATTTTTACATTTTAAGAGCCTTAAATATTTAATTCATTTACAATCACAACTCATACGCTCCGTCGTAAATGACTTCCTGTCCTCCTGTATCGTTTAATAGCATCCCAATGATTCCTTTAGAACAGGCCCGGTAGGACTACACCTTGACAAACGCTTAACTTGTAATCCTCATACTAGACTGTAACGACAAGAAACAGCTCGACGTTTCAGGCTACTTCAGCATTTACTAGACAAACGCTCTAAGCTCTCAATTAATAACAAAAGACTCATATATGTGACAATCATTAGACCCATCTGGACTTGTGGAATAGAGGAATTTGGGGCTCCACTAAACCATCGAATCCCTCTCGTATTTAATCCTTACAATCCAAAATCCTTCGTAAAACCTCAATGCTCCTTACTTTGTTACGAACAAAGTAATCCACAATGACCTTAATGTCCCGTTTGTTGCTGATTTGGCCCAAATCGGATATCAATCTTTTCATGACAAACTTCATTTTCACTCAAACCCACTAGTTTCAAACCTCGCAACATCTTCAATCCCTGATAATCCTCCGAGGCGTATGAAAAGAAGATGGCCTCGCGATCTTTTAAGTTAAACTAGCTATTTGAGTTCTACCACTGGGTAGTCTCTCTACTTGCCTTCATCTCGGGAAATGATTTATCTTTCGATATATTTACGTATACTTGATGTATTCAGTATACAGTTCTAACCTTCACTATCACAATTTATTCCTGTGTCCGTTTTTCATATTTTATTCCAGGCATAACCACATTGTTTATTCCTACACCATATTTGAGAGTAAAATTCCATCTTAGCAGATAATAGATACTTTTTTGATCTTTTTCTTTTTTTACAACAATATTAGTAAGTAGTATAGTGGAAATTCAAAATATACACCACAGATTCCAGCCACATTAGGTTCTCTCTATGGAAAGCTTCGAGTCCAGCAGTCAAAATTGACAAGTACTATGTACCTTCGAAAAACTCTTTACGTTATTTTGGACTGTACTTGGACTATAAAGAGACTGATAATAATTTCAATTAATAATTTTATGAAATTTAAATAATTGAGACTATAAGATTCAGAAATTCAGAAAAGAACAAAGTTGTTCTTAAGTTTTTAGTACCAAATTTTGTCTGCAGTCCTCATAGTTTTTTTTTGTTACTTCGTTATATTGCAAAACACATAAAATGGTCTGAAGAACTGGAGGTACTCTGTTTGGATACGATCCTTGCAGTCGTTGCAGGGAGGTCAGATCTTTGAAGAGGACAATAATTTTTGAGCAAACAGAGGTCCTGGGTTACACAAAGGGGAAGGAAGGAAGAAAGGACACAGAACAAATTTGCTATCCTGGCAGGATCAACAAAGGAAACTCGAATTAGCAGCAATTCACAGCGCCTCAGCATAGCGTCGTAAACCTTAACAATTCTGTTTACCCTGGCCCCGGCTATATTAGGACACTCTTCTAACAGTTGTAACGAACAAAGTCCATTGATAAAAATTCTCTCATTTTTTATTGTACTATATATGTTTAATTCGATGTTCGAAAATGAATAATTATACAATAGCGAAGTAAAGGGTTGAGGTCACGATTAACATTAAAAAATATTTGTTAAATGCCAAAGTTTCAGATCACACTAAGGTTTTTAGTCTTGGCCATTTGTTCTATTAATGGATTTGGGTTTATAGGTTGATCGTATGTGTTCGTCAACCGTTGGTATTTTTAAGTCAGTGAGCATAGTTTATTGACATACCAAGATGCTTTTGTGTCAAGTCTGAGTACTTTTGATTGAAATGTTTGTAGTGAATACTGTGGTTAATTTCTTGAATAATGGACAAATTGAACTCTTGAATCATGAACACTGGAGATATGTAAATTGTCATTAAAATAAAAAAGATTCGCTGAATGTTTGTAGTCAATAATTTTTTTTTACAAACTGTACAACCCATGAACATTCTTGGCTTCGGTAAGTGGCAACTGTACGGTTTCTTGGACGACGTTTGTGTAGAGAGGTGATTTGACTTGATCATGTTCAACCGTCAGTCGGATTTCTCCTCCTATTAGGGGGTGTAGCGAAATCGAACATCGATCATCGATAAATCGAATATAATGTGATAATAAGAAGATAACCTTCTCATGTTGTTTTAGCATACGGGAATGGAGATTTATCGAACAACACTGTATGTATTACTTTTTATTCTTTACCTTATTTTATTTTGTCATAAATAAAGTGATCCTTCACCATCCCTATATAATCTTAACAATTGGGGACCTAGACGTGATAGAAATAGTTATATTGATTTTTCTCTCCCCACTTACGGACATTAAAAATGCCTAGTGATACCCCTTCTAAGGAAGAATCATGTAGAGAACAAAAAAATAAATAAATAATAATACGTACAGTGGTGTTCGATAAATATCAATTCCCGTATGGTAAAACAAGATGAGAAGCTTATCTTCTTGTTATCACATTATATTCGATTTATCGATGATCGATGTTCGATGTCGCTTATAGATGCTGGGTGAGCCCCAGCAGCGGCTACTCAGCGCTTTACCACTGAGCCACTCCTCTTAGAATTATTTATATATTTAATGTAGTAAAAAAAAAGTTTTATATTTGTATTATTATGGTTTCGTATTATTTTTTTATATTTAATTCAGCGCGTAGTTTAGCTTGGTGATGTCATCAGGAAGTTTCATTAAGCCAATCACAGTGAGCCGAAGTCATTATAGTGGCCATTAGATATTAATAGTAACAACATCGAGTCGCCTATCGATTGTTAGAGTCTCTGGAGATAATTAGCAAGGCAATGAATATTAATTCGACACGCTCATTATGGTCATACATCACACGTCATCAGGTTTTATTGGTCTCCTACAACTACAATATAGTATCAAGGGTTATTCTGTTTGCATAACAACCTTCTAAGCCCAAGGTTGTGGGTTCGCAGACCGGTAGGTAGTTCTAGGATATTTTTAAATACAGTAAAAAATCCTTGGTTTTGCCGCCCTTCTGAAGGGACGTAAAATGGGGATTTCGAGCATGAGGTACCCGTTAAGATCCAAAATTCAATCTCCCACTAAAGCATCTTCAAATTAGCAATAGCAGCATGATGTGGTGTTTAAAGGCAAGTTTCTGTGTGCATGAAAGCGCTGATTTCAGAAACTACCTGCCTGATTCTATATAAAATGGATGGCTTTAGGTTTCAGACATGAAGTATGTACTTTTAATGTAAATATCTATGCCTCTATAACCTATGAAGATTCAGAAGATATGAGGATTCAGTTCACCGAGGCCTGTATTGTTGCCAAGACAACGGTTGTGCAGTGATGTGGCTTGTCCAAGATCAAGTTCTACCGCCAGTTTTTTCCCCAATTCAGAGACCTCACTTTATAGAGACTGGATGTGCCCAACGTGGGTCTACAGATCTCACAGGTCCCATATATGGTTTTTAATAGATAAAATGATATCTCTGTCACAATCTTCATATCACTTGTTTCAATTGGACTCCATAAACATTAAAATTCTGTTGTTGACGTATTAAAAAATAAACTGGTGTAATGTATCCTCCTGTGGTACTCTTAATTTGGGGAAAAAAGTGGATGTAAGTGTGATCAGTATCAGTTAAACCGTTAAATAAGTAAATAAATAATACCGTTGGCTTAGAAGCCGTGCAGTCTTTACCAAGTACTGAATTCGTGGCCCTTCATGGTTCATAGAGATTTTTTTTTAAGCTTTAGATATACTTTGCCCACTGAAATCAGATATAATTCAGCCAGTTACATCATTTTAATTCTAATTAAGAGAGAAACATCCAACATTTATTAATTAAAACGAAGTTTCTAATTGATACCGGGAGGCATGATTTTGAAAAAAAAGGAGCTGCTACAGTAAAAATATGACGTTTTCTTTTAATAAAAAAGTCCTGTCATTATAAATCCGCTCGATGAGAAATGATTAAAGCTCTACAAATGACTAATGAAAATACATAAGCGTTATTATTTAATTGATTATTACTAGATTTGTATTACTTTTTTTTAGGGTAAAACCGTGGAACACAATATATTCTTCCTATAAATATCCTTTGAAAGTAGGTTCGGACAAAACAAAGAATCAATGATACACGAGAACAAGACCAACAAAGGATCAAATCGCTCTAATATTAGGGACAGGTTTCCTGACACAAAGGAAAGAAGATCAAAGAACAAGAAGTCAGGGAGATTTGCCTTTAGCTTCGAGTGCAGGCCTTTCCCTCACGATGTGGTGCCTGTCACTTTAGTAAATATATCACTCTCTGAAATAAAGTAATATGTTACGTACAAGGTAGGAATAAACACAGCAATACGTTCTCATGTTTGTCATTCTAAAAGTCAAATCGATTATGTATATATAAATATATATATATATATATATATATATATATATATATATATATATATATATATATATATTAATGTCTAAACCCTTTAATTAAAGATAGAGTCAGACCAGCGTTCACTGAAGTGACATTCTGTTGACTCTGGAAATAAAAAGTCCCACATATCATATCGGTCGATACTACGCTCACGTTAAACATAATTGATTTGACTTTTAGAATGATAAACATGAAAAAGTATTGCTGTGTTTATTCCTACCTTGTACGTAACATATATATAATATACTAGCTCATGCCCGCGGCTTCGCTCGCGTGGATTCGGCCTGCCACATAAAGTTTCGTGAAGGATCATTTTAAATAAATAATTTAATTAAGTTACTCGTACATCTATAATTTCAGATGTCTAACTTCAAAACTGACAGATTCTCTACAACATTTGAACCCCCATTATATTACAAGGGAAACCCTTGGGGTGGAATTATCCAAATTTCTTTCTTAAACTATACAAAGAACCTATCTACAAATTTCAAGAGGCTATGTTTCTGATTTGTCTTTAATTATGTACTATAACGGAGGAGGGGGGACATGACCCCGTGCCCTCACATAAATCTCTCTTGGTGTAGCCTATGATCTATAACCTATTTTACTCAATAAGTTTCATCGAAATCTGTTCAGTAGTTTTTGCGTGAATGAGTAACAAACATAAAAACAATAGTTTCACTCATGTTCTTTCTGTTACTTTAACATCTATTATCATGTGATTTGCCTTTATTTATGTCCTATAATGGATTCTCCACAGTTCCTAAATAACAGTCGAGGGGGGGGGGCCGTGTCCACGTGCGCCCCCTCCCTAAATCCGCGCTTGCTATAGCCTATGTGTTATTCTGATGTATAACCTGTATTACTGTCAAGTTTCATCCAAATCCGTCCAGTCGTTTTTGCGTGAAAGAGAGACAAACATTCACATTTATAATATTAGTAAGATTAGTAGGACATCAAAACAAATAGTTTCACTCATCTTCTTTCTGTTACTTTATCATCTATTATCATGTGATTTGCCTTTATTTATGTCCTATAATGGATTCTCTACAGTTCCTACATAACAGTCGGGGGGGGGGGGGCACGTGCCCCCGTGCGCCCCCCTAAATCCGCGCTTGCTATAGCCTATATGTTATTCTGATCTATAACCTATATTACTGTAAAGTTTCATCCAAATCCGTCCAGTAGTTTTTGCGTGAAAGAGAGACAAACATAGAAACATTCACATTTATAATATTAGTAAGATGTAATGCTAAGATTTATAAACAGAATGAGAAAATAAAATTACACAATTAACTTTATTTTATACCGAACATTGATTAGCAGATACTTAATGCGTGAAGTATTTTTAAGTGTGTCGAAATCAATAAAAAGCCTATATATATATATATATATATATATATATATATATATATATATATATATATATATATATATATATATATATATATATATATATATATAGGTATTTTGAAGAAATAGAAAAAAAAAACCCAAGAAAAATATATCTGCACCGAAAGTCATGAAAACTTATCAATCCTTAGCTAATTAATATTTTAAAAAAATATTTTTTATTTCATTATTTTTACTAATAATTTTTATTAAAGGGGAAACTTTATTTTTATAAATACACTGTTATTGTTAAGTGACTTTTCTAGTAAGTTTATTACCGATAAGAGAAAGAAAAAGAAAAATATAATAAAATAATCTATTATATTTTTCTTCTTCTTTCGTTTCTTCATTTTTATCGTTGTTTGTGGCTATTTTCTTCTTTAACACTAATGCTTCAATTACTCTAAAGGCACTTAGTCCCAGAATAAAGTTATTTTATATTCTAATATGGTTGTATATACATGTATACATATGAGGTAGCTTTCCGCAATATAACGGGTCACGAGGTCCGAATCCTTCTGTGTTAAATAAATTATTTATTATGTTAACGTCTATGAATCGACCGTATAGAATCAGAAAAACCGTGTAGTTGTTGTAGTGGAAACCAAATACAGGTTTTATTAAAAAAAAAAATCTGTATAATCCCTTTGGAATACCTCTTCAATATATAATCTATAATATATAACAACCGAGTGATTATTATACTGGAACATTTGAGCGTGATCTAGGACAAATTATCTCCATGCAGAACCGTTGTCCATGAAACAGTACAGTCTCTACCACGTAATGAATCCCAGACCCGTTCACGGGTTGTAGCGGTACAGTTTTTATTTTTTGACCGCTATCTCTGAATATAATTTCCGTTATAAAACTATTCCAACGGACAAAAAGAATTTAAATTTAAACTCAGGTGGGAGGAGACGGGGCACTTAATAAAGGCAAACACTATAACGTGTGGGCAGTCTCTAATATGTTATTATACATTCAGGGTCGAAGATTACGAAGGTTATTTTTTGTGTAATCGATATAGCGGTGTTAGTAATTGTGCGCATGTCCTTTAGTGTTCGCATGTCATTGCTGTTTAAAAGGTACCCTCCGTTTCTAAGTACAGCCTGTTCAGAGTCGGCTCGAATATTAACGGGACAAAAATCATGATTTGAATTGGTTTAACTCATACAGGGCTCAAAACTTATCATTTAAATTAGTTTTATCTATATCTAATATATGTATATGATTCTAATATAAACATGAAATATTTTAAACTAAAACTAAAATGGGGTAGAACATTTTCAGGGTGGAGGTCAAAGAAATGCCTCTTTACACAGTAATATGCATTTTCTTATATAGGGCTGAATAGAGAAGATAAAAATTTATTAAAATTTTTAATCGTAACGGTCACCTGTGGTCTAGTGGTTAGCGTAACTAACTACTAAACCCAAGATCGCGGTTCGTAGCCCGGCAGGGGGCCCTAGGATTTTTTTAAGGGAGTAAAAAATACTTAGTTACGCCGTCCTTCGGAAGGGACGTTAAACGGGGGTCCCGAGCCTGTACCTGATGTCAGGTACTTGTTAAAAATCCCTATTCTAATTAAACCTGGATAGGCAAAATTTAGAGCTCCCACTGTAGCATCGTCCGATTATCCATAGCAGCATAAAGTGACGTTAAATGAACAAACAAACAATATATTAAAATAAAATAATTGGAAAACAAAGAATAAAATAATATATACAAATGAAGCTATTGTACTGATAGCTAAATACATAATTTATTTTATTGTTAGATGATATATTTTTTTAAATATTTTATTTGAAAAGAAAAGATATGACGAGGACCGGGACCCGAACCCTCCTCCCACCTGCCCGTGGTGGTGCTTTAACCACCTCAGCCATCCTGGTTCGCTTCTCGGTCAGTCAAAGGAAGGGATATGATTGACCGAGAAGCGAACCAGGATTGCTGAGATGGTTAAGGCAACATGGTAAAGAACAGGTAAAGAATCAGTGCATTTATTATAATGTTGGAGGGACTACAAGCTATAATCGATATCTTGCTCAGTTAATAACTCTGCTGTTTTTAGTTAGTTTTGCTTATGTTATAAAAATAATAATGACAATAAAAGGTTAATTTTAATTCATATACACTTCACTGGACTGCAATCATTTAATGTCCATAATCAAGCAAGAAAACCAATATCCAGTATATTTAATTATTTATTATTTAAAACGTTTCGACATTAGTCATTATCGATAGCTAATATATTAACTCTATGCATCATCCAACAACGTTATATCCAAAGTTATAAGTCAAATTCAATTAACACAAACAATTATAACTAAAACACTTTAAGTCTAAGAAATTGTCTTGCTCAGGCCTAACTTAAGACCATTTCTTAGAATTTAAAGTGTTTTAATTATAATTGTTTTTATTTAAAGATGAATTTGTCTTATAAATTTATAGAGTTATATGAGCCGCTTATTTTGAAAGTGACCTAACTCCGTTTTTAAAATTTTTGCCTAACTCCATTCTTGATAAGAAAACATACATTATTCACTTAATAATTGTTAACATTTTAATTGGAACCATAAATTTAACAGCCTTAGATACACTTAAGCAGTATGACTCATTAGTATCCTATACGTATATTTTTAAATTCATCGAAACGCAAACCCTTAAATATTTGAAGATAAATGGAGGTAGGCCACTTTAAAAATAAACGGCTCATATACGTTGTTAGATGATGCATAAAGTTTATATTTTAGCTATTGATAATGTAATATAATATAAATATAAATAATTTCGACTATAATTGATTTAGAAATTAAAAAAAAAAAAGAACACAGTAATGAGTTTTAAATTTTTCCTCCTGGCGGCAGCCCTTAATTTAAGGACTGCCTATTTATATATATTTTTAATACATATATTACAATTTTTAATAATAAATACATTAATAAAAAATGTTACCATTAGCAAAACATGTTGCCTCATACATTTTTAACTTTCTCATCTTCCCGAATTTCATCAACTAAGACGGGCCTGTTTCATATAAGGTTTAAACTTCTGCATACTTGAGATTTTCTGAAGATATGAGAGGCTTGTGGTAATATAACTCACCGCGTCTCAAACACCCTCGGCATTAAAATTTATAACTCTCTGAGGAGGGGGGGGGGGAGACCCGGGCTGATTAACATGGAAATGGCGTGGGGAGTTCCACTCCTATCCTTGTGGGACCATGTTGAGAGAGAGATCTGATGAAGGAAATTTAGAAAAGTATTCTGAAAGATATTCTGCTCAATGTATCATTCTAAAGATTTCCGGTCAATCTGTCACTATATATGCCATTGAAGTCTTAATTTTCACTTCCTTGTACGATGTAAAATAGTTATTTATGGACCTAGGGACTAAAGAAGATCATTATTCCCTCAGCTGTAAGTTTGTACTCGAGCGAATGCGAGGGGGCAATCGAGTTCATTCCCGAGCGAATCCGATATAATTATCTTTACTCACGAGAACAAGCCGAGATAGTGAAATATTGCTGGGAATAATAATCAATTAAGTCCCGAGGGGCATACAAGATTTTATTTCCAAGTGGGGTGTATAAAGGCAAACTATACGCTATAATATTTTATATTATGTTATGTTTTACGATAAATTCAAAAATTTTAATTTCAATAAATTAAAAATTTGAATTTTAAGGTTTTGAAACAACAGCTGATTTTAATGGCCGGTGTGACAGGTTTACCAACCTAACCCTCAACTTTTTCAGTACAAAACTTGCATTATTTAGACTAATTAGTTTATCATCTTTTTACTTTATTCCCTAGGGAATAAAGTTAACTTTTTGACTCAATTTTTAATGCACAGAGAGAAAAGACGTACTTTAGTCCTAATTAATTGAGCCAAAAACACATGTTTTTGTACCAGCTGGAGATAAAAATATTTTTAATATGTTTGTAGTATTCTTCAATTAGTAACTTATTCACTCAAAATTACAGAGTAAAAAAAAAATAATACCTGTGGTACTACGAACCATGAATCCATGAAGAATATTCAGTACTTTTGAGTAAATTGTAGGGACTGTACCTTTTCCTTCCAGGGTCTTCCCACAATTAAAGGTATACCTACATCTATGGGTACCCATAGAATCTTTCTAGAGGCCCATGATACTCTTTAGATCCCACAGTGTCCATCCGTGGCTTAAACAGCTCAAATATTTCACCTACCATAGCCGAATTTGAGTCGGCTCATTCAGCACTGCAAACTTCTGCAAACGTTATTGAACCCTTCACCCTCAGCATATCAACTCAACACTCTACACTCTACAGTGAGCTATCCGTTACATAAATCCGTTACTTGTTTAAGTAGATAAAAACAAAACAAAAAGTCGCTATAACATTCCTGACCCAACTACATAACCGTAAATACCAAATTTTACATCTGTTAACATATTGTTTTTAGTATATACTGTTTATATACACATATGCTTTCAATACATCGCATTCCAAATATATTTAATCGATCTTTAGAATTCGTATTTTAATTATAATACAATTCTATTTATTTTTATTATTCTATTTATTTTTATTTTTATTATTTTTATTTAGACTTTATTTTATTATCGTTTTTGCTTTAATTTCCCTTTTTTTTTATGTATGTTGCGTATGTATATATTTATTGCATTCACTTATTTTATTTTGTTTTTACCACTTTTTTGTTTTGTTATGGAATGATTGTAGCTACATAGCACCATTACTTATTGCCCACAGGTGGCAGATTGTAATGTCTAAATAAAGTGTTTATAAAAATAAAAAAAAATTATAATACCGTTTATTAATAACTATATTGAGAGTATGTCACTAACTACTCAAGTATTTCACAACCATAAGGAAACATTAAAACTTTTTCTATGGATAATTAAAGTTCCAACATAATGAGATTTGGGCTATTAACAGGATAAAGTGTACCGCTAACTTACACACCTTCGTTCCTGAGAAAGGTTAGCTTAGGCAACGAAGCGGCAGATCAAAGGATTTTGGGATGGGGAAGATGGAATCTAATATGTCCCGAGGCTAAGCCAGGCTTCGTCTTATGTTTGGGAATCTGTAATGTAAATACATAATCTGAGAGAACTTTGAGCCTAGCTTGTGTGTAATTCATATCTGCAGCTCCGGCAATTAACAAGTTAAGTCGTATTTTGTCCAAAATGAGTTAATTGTAATGAAGCGGGATCGCATGCTTAGTGCTTAAGTTGCTAAGTCAGGCCTTTCAATGCAAAGAGTACAAAAATTTAAAATTCAACATAATCACTTATTCACTGGGACTGCAGATCACATACACACACACACACACGCACACACACACATATATATATATACATACTAGCTTTTGCCCGCGGCTTCGCTCGCGTAGAATTTGATCTGCCACATAAAGTTTCGTAAAAGATCATTTTATAAATAACTTTGCCTTAAAATACCGAAAGGTAACAGAAGGCCTTTATATATATATATATATATATATATATATATATATATATATATATATATAAGCATTTGCATGTATTCATTGTAAATTTGTAATATATTGTAAATAAAAGTTTAGAGGATGTGAAAAAATTTTAATATTTTTTTTTAACTATAAGTTACTCGTACATCCAAAACTTCAGATATCTAACTTCAAAACTGATGGATTCTTTACAATCTTTGAACCCCTATTATATTAAAAGGGCAACCCTTAAGGGTGGAATTATCCAAATTTCTTTCTTAAATTATACAAAGAACCTATCTGCAAATTTCAAAATGCCAAGTTCCTGATTTGCCTTTAATTATGCACTATAATGGATTTTCCAAGGAACATGAAATACTATCTGGCACGTGCCCCCATGCTCCACCCTAAATCTTTCACATATATAATATTAGTAGGAAAAGTAGATTAGATTAGCCTTTAATTATGTACTATAATGAATTCTCCACAGTACCTAAAAAACTGTTTGGGGGCGTATTTAAGGGCGGCACGTGCCCCTCCTCCCTAAATACGCCCTTGCTGTAGCTTATGTGGCATTCTGATGTATAACCTAAAATACTGTAAAGTTTCATCCAAATCCATAGAATTTTTGCGTGAAAGAGAGACAAACATACAAACTTTCGCATTTATAGTATTAGTACGATTTATATATATATATATATATATATATATATATATATATATATATATATATATATATATATATACATATAGCTTATAAGAAGGCTATGAGGACCTGATGGTAAACATTTTATATTTACAATTTATTTTTTTATTATTTGTTATAATTTTTAAATATTTTATTTTGGAAGAGAAAAGATTTGTCCAGAGCCGGGATAATTTTTTTCCTGGCCCTGGACAAATCTTTTCTCATCAAAATAAAAATTTATATTTACTTTTTAATTTTTAAACCATTCTCATAAAAATGTAAATAAGGGCGGAAAACCTGAGGGCTGAGCGTGACCTAGGACAAGTCACCTCCTTGCAGAACAGTTGTTCATGAAACAGTACAATCTCTACGATGTACTGAACCCCAGACTCGCTCACGGGTCGTAGTAGTAACAGGTTTTTTTTTTATCATAAAAATGTGGTAAACAAGAGTTGGATAGAAAAAATATTTGTTGGGTTGGGATTATATCATTATATCTTTACCTAGTACAATATAAAATTTTATTATATATTAGTGTAGGAATCTTAACGCAGCAAAGGCTTGACACAGTCGTTATGCGTCCCATCAGAAATAGTTTTTACTCCATTAAAAATTCATATGGCCATTTGACGGGCTGCGACCCCACAATCTTCGGCATAGAAGGTATTTATCCCAACAACAATGTATTTTAGTTCCAAATATCATATTTTTTAATTTCTTTTACGCAGTAGAATAACAGTTGAAGAAGATAGAATAATATTTCCTCCTCTAAATATCGCGAAAATTTGAAATATACTTGATAAACCAGAAATGAAAAAATACATATACTTGAAACTAAAAAATACATTTTACCGCCTACCGAATGCTAAGTGAGGTACAGGGATCATTTAGGCAGATTGTAACTTTCTTGTGTGTAATATACAGTTTCGTAATACAGACATATTCTTAATATTACTATGAAACTTAGAACGGGTACTTCTATGTTCAACATGCTTTAATCAAATGAATATTTATTAAAACCATTTTCTATGATTAATTTATTCAGGTTATTTTTACCTGTGAATATTTTTCATACTTACCCATAAAATATTTTATGGATCCCTGAAATCCGGGTTATCTACCTTAGGGTTGGATATCATTATCATCATTTATTCATTTAATAAATTTTTATAAAATTCCATATTCCAAATCCGCTATCTATTGAGTGTAGGGTATTCGGAAGTTAGGGAGAAGGCACTATTTTCTTCATTCTTATCTCTTGAATATTGATAAGGCATCCCTTAGGGCGACAAGGCCATTAATTTTTCACAGACCTTTCAACTCGAGCAGTTTATTTAAATAAAGAAAACTAGGACAGGGAACTATCTTAAATTGGTATTTTAAAGGAAGGTGCTTTATTGCACCATCCTTTTTATATCTACAGCCCCGGTGTATAAGTGGTTAAGTCTGATTTTCTCAAAAATGAGTTTTTTGTACTTAAGTAAACGGTATCGAGTTATTTTCGTAGTTTGAAAAAGAGTTATTGCTTATATTATAACTCCGTTTCAAGCCACAAACTACTAGAATGATACGATTCCTGTTATCTGAAAGCAGTTAGCTCTCTCTGGACAAAATCCGACTTAACCACTTATTCACCGGGGAGCTGTGGATGTGAAAGACGCACACCAAACGTCTTTTATTTTAATGCTTCCAATATGGTTACCAAAGAAACAGCTGTGAGATATAAACCGGAAAGGTTATTATTCTTTGTGTTTTTTTTATTAAACAGTTAAAAATGTAGTTTTGTAAATAATGTGTGTGCAATAATAGATATATATATATATATATATATATATATATATATATATATATATATATATATATATATATATATATATATATATATATATATATATATATATATATAAACTGCTCACAAATTGAAGTGAACCACTTAAGAAAATGAAGATATTTTATATTGTGGTAACTTGATTGATTCGAGGTTTTCCTCCATTTAAAAAAAACTATTTTATCAGCACTTTCACGGTGTTAAACAGATAAAAGGAAAAACAAAGTCTTAGTATCACTACTTAGACCTGAGCTGCTTATTTTCCACTTGTGCCTTATAAACATTATTTCCCTTTTATCGTCAGTATTACTTCAACCAGTTCACTAGGCAGTGTTTAAAAATGTCTTTACGACGACTTGGTGTTGAAGAACTCGGGAGGGCATTAGCACTTTTAGAGTTAGGCCATTCTCAACGTGATGTCGGTCGTATGCTTCACTGCTCTCACACAGTCAATGGACGAGCATGGTCTGGATACCAGGCAACAGATACTGCTCAGTACACACAGTTCGAAAAACCACCCTTCAGGAAGACCGATATCTCAAAATCCAAACCACTAGACAACGAGGTTTAACAGCTCTGCAGCTGCAAAGCTCTTTTCAACAAGCAACGGGATTCCGCATTTCAATTCAGACGGTTAGAAACCGCCTACATGAAGTTGGTTTAAGGGCAAGAAGACCGGCGAGGAGGGTTTATTTAACCAAACAACATAAGGCAGCAAGACTCCTATGCGCTCGTGGACATGTTGATTGGACTGATGAGGACTGGGGCCATTGTTTATTTCCTGACGAATCGAAATTTGTTCTCCATCATCAAGATCGACGTTTTAGAGTGTGGCGAGAGAGAAACCAGCGATTTAGCCCAGGTATGGCTGAACCAGTTCGCTCTCATGGAGGAGGCTCAATAATGGTGTGGGGAGGGATAACGAGTAATCGAAAAACTCAGCTTGTACTGTTTAGAAATGAACATGTAACCGCACAAGCCTACCTGAGCAACTTAATCAGACCTGTAATTATCCCTTCATCCCAAGAAACGGGTTAGAACTTCATTCTTGTTGATGATAATGCTCGTCCTCAAAGGGCAAGGGTGATTCAACGTTAATTAACAGAGCAAGAAATGGCCTGCTTGTTCACCAGTCATGAATCCAATTGAACATGTTTGGGACAAACTGCAACGGCTATTACACATGCGTTCACCTTGTCCAGATAACTCGGATGAACTTGCTGCCGCCTTAATTGAGGAATGGGCTAATTTACCTTAAGATTACATATTGAGCTTAATAAGGAGTATGAATCGCCGATGTAAAGCATTAATTCAAAGTAGAGGGGGCCCAACACCCTACTGAAGAAGGTTAAATTGAAATGAAAACCAATATTTGTAAAAAAAATTTATTTAATTTAAAAAAATATATTTTTCTAAATTTCTTTTTGGTGTATTTATTTTGTTTTTAACAAAAACCATTAACAATAGATAAGTGAGGTACTATAAGCACAAATATACAAAAAAAAAAAAACCAGAAGTATGGTTAAAAAAGAGAGTTACCTAACTTTTGATGAGTGGTCCACTTCAATTTGTGAGCAGTTTATATTATTATAGCAGTAGCTAACATGGATTATAAAAAAAAACTTGATACTCAATATTTCATTTTATTATGAAAAATAAAATGTACTGATGTATTTATTGTTTAATTTCTTGAAATATGTCCTTATGCTTTGTAAATATCACGGATCATTCTTTTAATATTGCAATATGAACATACATCTAAAACCCTGTTGATTAAGTGATCAAGTCGAGTTTTGTCGAGAGAGAGTTAACTGCATTAAGGGAAGCCGAATGGTATCATTCTCGTAGTTTTTGTCTTGAAATGGATTTGTAATATAATTAATAACTCATTTTCAAGCCAATGCCTGACTTGGCTTCTGTTTGACTACGAAAAATAACACGATTCGACAGTTTAAGAAACTCATTTTAGAGGAAATTTAACCTAAGTATTCACCGGGCTGTAAATACATACGTATGTGTTTGTGTGTATAAACCAAGATAAAATATTATTAATGCTAGTTGTACATTTAATAAGAGTTATTTCCTTTACAATCATTTTATAAAGACAAATTGGTGTAAAACGTTATCTAAATCAGATGGGAGGGCAAACATATTAAAATTTAAAACCTTCATAAATATTTCTTCTTCAATAATAGCTTAATAAAGACCACGAGGAAGTTTTGCAGAGATTAATTCCTCTTTAAGTAAATCACTAAACTCCTTGACGAGAGCAAAAGACAAAAAGGGCCCGGAGCACTTAAAAGATTGAGCAGAAGCTGATAAATAATTCGGAAGCCACTAGCCCAGGATGGGAGCTGGCCTACCGGAATGAGCTGCTAACTCCCTCTAAAGGTAAATTAATAAATCCAGAGCAACACCTCTCAACTAGCTCTACGATATTGTGTGTATGTTAAATCTGTCTCTATTGTAATTAGGAATTATTTTATATTATTTTATTTTTATTTATTCACTTAACTTCACTGCTGTGACTAATCGGACGATCTTTAACGAGTAGCTCAAACCGTGGAGGTTCCCGACCCCATTATACGTTACTTCCATGGAACGGCATCAACATGGATTTTTCAACCGATTTAAAAAAATCTTAGAACCACCTGCAAGGCTGCGATCTTACATTGATTTACTTTACCTGGAAGAAATATTTATTGTTTACTTAGAGACCACGCGAATACCATTATTTTCACTTCTTTTCATACCCATTCTCTCCTTTCTTTTAATTTCTTCTCACATTTTCCTCATTCTTTCCTTCTTTCCTCGGTCCACGCTTTCCTTTTCTCGCATCTTTCTTTCCCACATGGACCTTAATTTCTTTTAGCTTCTTCCCATAGTCATCCCTATCGAAACAGTCTTGATCTGTTATTTTCAGTCTCTCAGTTTCTTCCTTCGTCTGTTTTTTGTGCCCCCAGCATATCCTTTCATTTTATAGAAGATTTCTCCATCTAATCTGTTTGGGTGCATTCCCCACCATATGTCTGTAGAACTTAATCTTCTTATTCTTATGTCCTTTTCCAAATCATTCACTTCTTTGTATATTTCCTTATTAGATCTCAACCTATACCAGCCTTCCTTTGCCTTTTTTGGGCCATAAATTCTTCTTAGATTCTTATTTTTATCCCTAACATTTTCCTTAGGCTGAGGACGGAAGCGGTTTCCATTCCGTACAGTATCACCGGTTAGGCGACCGTATTGTAGTGTCCTATCTTCGCGTTTGTTGGCAGGTTCCTTTTATTACATAAATTCCTTGTCGGGAAGCTTAGTCTTTCTGATTTAGTTGTTTTCTCTTTAATGCTTTCCTTCTCCGACCCATTGCTATATATAATTTACCGCAGGTACTTAAATGTTACTTTAATTTTCTATAACTATCTTCTTTTGAATGTTTCCATCTGTAGACATTAATTCTCTTTTCCCAAACGATATCTGTTGACCTACCTTTTCAGCTATTTCCCTTAAAATGTTCAACTGCCTTGCTTAGCTTTCAGTCTCCGCCATTAAGGCCAGATCGGCATAATACTGTGATATGCTTTTTTAGTCCCCCATCGTTGCTCTTCCACATTTCCTTCTTGATTTTGTCCAGGATTACGTTACTAGACAGTACCGGGGAGAGGATATCTCCTTTTTATTTACTTTATACAACTCCGATCAATTTTATTTACCTAATTCGTATTAAACATAATTCGAAATTATTATTTATCAATGGTGATCAATTCAACCAATGAAGATGGTCGGTTCTATAGATAATTGGGACTAATCTTTCTAAGCATTTGTGCTATGAGGCGAAATAGCCGAGATCATGCTCAACCAGTCTGCGTTCCAACCTGATATAGGATATTCATAACTTTGTTAAGGCTGGATATGCCACAAGAGGATCTCCAAATATCTCAGCTATTAACAGAATAACTAATGTATCTGTTAGATTATGCTGCTACGGTCACGAACTTAAGGCCCAATTAACTCCTTAGGTACCCAATATATTAAAGAAATTATATTTATAAACAAAAAAATAGCCACTACAACCCATGAAAGATGTTAGGTTACGTAAGATTGTAAAGCTTCTAGGACTACGATTGTTCAAAACGGTGGTGTGTCCTAGATTACGATTAACCATCAGGTTTTTCCACAATTATCGGTACCCACTTTATAGACGCCGGGTGAGCCCCAGAAGTCTCCTGGTCTCCAGGTCCAGTAGCTGTTTAAATAATTTTCCTTACACATATGGATTTGAACCCTGGTATTTAGCATATAATTTAATGTATTTTTTTCATGACGAAGACTTTATATGGCTTTCATTTACTTTCTATGTACATATTTATATGATTTTTATTATGTAATCTTTTGTTCAGATATATATTCTATTACCACTATTGTGGCAGGCATTTATGGTTATGGGATCTGGTCATAGAATGTAGTTTATTCTTCTATTCTATATCCACTAAAATTATTTTTTTCCAAACTAATTTTTTCACTCGTTCATCGACTTTTGTGTTTTTTATTATATATACCTAACAGTAACTAAATAGTATTTGTGTTTCTCATTATGACTTATTTAAAGGTTTACTGACATATATTTTTGTTTTAATCAGATATTCTGGAATTGGCATTATAAATAGGTACTGCGTCTATAAAATACTTATGTTAAGGGACCCAAAGGTTCGCAGCCTATTGCCCCGAGTACAATCCGAAGTGACTTGTAAAAGTTTCATTGGATAAGTGGAAGTGAGCGGTTATTTCCTAAGCGACCAGAAGGGTCGATAAGTCCTTGGGCACCTGTGGCAGATGTAGCCATCTCTTCTCCTGTATCTCTAGCCTGTATCTAACTCCTCCATACATTTATATCAAAGAAATACATTTAATTTTGCCTGAATAAGAATAAATCGTAATTAAATAATAAATACGGTTGAAATTACTTGGTCCTTAATAGGCCAATACGAATAAAAAAATTAAAAATTGAGAAAAAAATCGTAGATAAGAATCCTTGAGAAACCTACTGTTGATATAGATGTTTTTATTAATATTTGTGTGAGTAGTCTGCATCTTGACGAGTCTGTTCTTTCAGGAGTACCTCAAGGTAGCATTACACGCCATACTTATTCATATGATATCACTAATAAGAACTCCTTACTAATATTGAACACTCTAATTTCTTAGCAGGATATGTTCAAATATATTTAATTATATGAAATGACAATTTATAACCAATTTAGTAGAAATAATATTAATCCGGAAATAAAAGTGTAACAAATCTTATGATATGCTTAACATGGTAAACATTAAAAATTAATAAAAATAACAATAAAAGCTGAATACTAATAAAGTCCTTCCAGTACTAAAGTTGGATATTTTAAATCCACAATGTTTTTTTTTGTTTTTTCTATGCAATTCCTTTTATACAATTGCAAAAGTACTGCTCCAATTACAAATTTATGTTTGAAAAATTCCAACGAAAAGCCTTAAGTCTCCAAACTAAACCAGAAATAGAAATTATCTGTCCAATATTTCGCCCATTCAGGCATCCTCTGGGTAGAAAGAGAATAACAGCAAAACAAAACATGAATAATGCACCCAAGAAACATCCCACCACCTCCAAGGCTCAAATGCAACTAATGAATCATGAGGAAGGTTACTCGACCCCAGCTGGTTAAGGTTAGATAAAAACAGCTGATAGATACTTCAGAAATTCAAAATTCAATATACACTCACCTAATTTCAAAAAGCACCACAGGAAAAATAAATAATAGCAAACATCACAAAACTTAAGACGAAAGACCATATGAAAAATGAAAGTAAAAATGCAATAAAAAAAATTATCATTATCAAGAAACCAGTGGACCTATGGCTACTCCACAAAATATATTAATATTGAAAAGTAAAAAAGAGACCTTACATAAATGTTAAGATCGTGGAAAAATTCCAACGAAAAGCCTTAAGTCTCCAAACTAAACGGTTAGATAAAAACAGCTGATAGATACTTCAGAAATTCAAAATTCAATATACACGCACCAAATTACTTCGAGGTGGTGGGATGTTTCTTTTTTTATTTATTTTTCCTGTGGGGTTTTTTACTTTTCAATATTATTACAAATTTATATTTTCAACAATTTTGAGGAGTGGTGTATCTACAAATAAAGGTCGCCGATAACAAATAATAGATATAAAACGATAATAAAGACGAAGATGATATAAAAAAATATAAAAAATAAATCATTTTAAGACGTATTTGGTTTATGTAAACAATAAATGACTTACTTATATATTTGTGAATATAGCCAACATCAAATGGACTCTTACCTGAAAAATGAAAAAAAATTAAATTAGACACAAGTATAAACAAAAAAATGTTAAGAAATAAATGAGTATTTATTATAAAAAAAAAAAAACAACCGACAAAAACATTCCAAGAATACAATGCCTAATAATGTATTCTCAATGTTACTTGGCATGCTACACTGCTCAATTCATTTCAACATTACTCAATTGAAACAATGCTCAATATTATAAAGGACCCAATGGAACTTCTATTGTGTATTGTTAAATATATACTAGTTTTTGTTTTACATTTTTCTTGTTTATTGAACTGATAATATAAAATAAAGTAAAAAAAAAATAATAATAATAATAACATGAAAAGCGTTTCCGGTTTATGAATAATGAATAACAAGTGTGTCTACATGTTGTATCTGTGGCGGCTGTGCATAGTGGGCTAAGTCCAATTTTGTGAATTTCAAGCCATCTACTTAGAATCGTAATTATTCTGAACTTATTGTAAGTTCAAGATTGGAGTATCAGCCCACGATTCACAAAGGAATATCCTTCATTGCAATGGCCGGAACACTTAGCGTGTTAGAGATAAGGAAAGAGAAAAAAAATTACGATTATAATTAGATAGCTTGAAATTCACAAAATTGGACTTAGGCGCCACAAATATTTGCACATACAAATACAAATTATGCACAGATGCCACAGATATTTGCCTCTATCTTCTTCTGTTTCGCCAACTTAACCTATAGTGAATAATACTTTTTAACTTTATGAAGCAAAAAAACAAATACCTTTCACAGGAATAAAAATACATATTAAGTAGTATTAATAACTGTCATGAAATATAAACGCTATATCCTATTTTCTATAGTAGACACGTGAATTGAGTGGCAATCCTTTTCTGCTGAATTCTAATCACTATTCCAATCTAAAAGTGTTTCTAACTCAAATTTTCATAGTTGGCTGGTTGGTCTCTTGTAGCTTAACGCAGATCATATACCTGCAGTTCAGGTGAATAAGAGGTTAACTCGAATTATTTTTCCAATATGAGTTGATTGTACTGGGGGAAGCGGAACCGTGCCATTCTCGTAGTGGCCAAATCATGGTTTTAAATTTAGTTATTGCTTTTATTGTAACTCCATTTCAAGCCGTTGACTACGAGAATAACACGAATGTGCCTCAGTAAAATTAACTCATTCTGGACAAAATTCGACTGAGGGACGGCCTGTGGTCTAGTGGTTAACATAACAGCCTGCTAAGCCTAAGATCGCGGGTTCGTAGCTCGGCAGGTGGCTCTATATTATTTTAAAAGAGAGAAAAAATCCTTGGTTATTCCGTCCTTCGGAAGAGACGTTGAATGGTAGTCCCGAGCCTGTACGATGTCAGCTACTCGTTAAAGATCCCTATCCTATTTAAACCTGGATAGGCAAAAATTAACGCCCCGTCTGTAGCATCGTCCGAATAGCTATAGCAGCCCAATGCAGTGGCGTTAAATGAACAAGCAAACAAATTCGACTAAATCATTCAAAATCATTCACTAGGGCCACGGACATGCTGCTCAAACAACACAAAATTATTATTGTTTACGAGAACTTTTGCTATATATATTTATCTCTCTACCTAATTCATAGGAGCTAAAAGCTAAAAGTTAGAGAAGCTGTTTACTCGAGCGAACAATATAGTTTATTTAACAACCACACGATTGTTGAAGCCACACAGTTCATAATGGCTATCCTGAAGCAAAACTTTTTAATTCTAATAAATAAGTAATTAGCTTGAAAACATCCTTTCAGTTTAACAATAACAACCATTTTCGATATTCATATTTAGAAATAATTTTATATTCCCAAAAATATATTACATTTATACAAAAAATACATGACCATTTTTGATCAGTAGGATCTCGTTGTTGAAGGAAAGATCATAAAACGAGTAGATAATTTTAAATATTTAGCCTCTGTTATGGAAAGGAATGGAACATCGGAAAAAGAGATAAAACAAAAGGATTATTACACCCCGCAAAGCAATTGGTTGCTTAGCTCGGTCCTTCGGAGCAAAAATGTGTCGAAAGACATTGGTATCTTGTTTGTTTGCTTGTTCATTTAACGTCACTTTATGCTGCTATGGCTAATCGGACGATGCTACAGTGGGAGCTCTAAATTTTGCCTACCCAGGTTTAATTAGGATGGGGATTTTTAACGAGTTATCTGACATCGTACAGGCTCGGGACTCCCGTTTAACGTCCCTTCCGAAGTACGGCGTAACTAAGGATTTTTTATTGGTATTTTGGTATATTCTTGGGAAGCTCATAAATAAGTTCATAACTAAAACATATTGCTATATGGAGCAGAGACATGGGCGATAAGCACTGCTCTAGGAAAAAAATCACTTGCTACTGAGATGGGCTATTGGAGGAGAGCTTCTAGGATATCCAGACTAGAAAGGAGGACTAGTGCCGAAATTAGAGAACGGATGAAAACTCAACCAAAAGGCCTCCAAAATATAGAGAAAAAAATTTAATGGCCATCTCAGAAGAATGGGCGAATAAAGATTGCCAAATTTACTTATCCATTGGAGTGGTGAAGGGAGGAAACGGCGAGGAAGACCGTAAAGAGGGATTTAAGGAATTGAGGAAAGTATGCACGGCCATGATCTGAGGGAGGGAGATATAGAAGATAGAAAAAAAATGGAAAAACGAATCAAAGGAAATTTTTTGTTGAAGACCTAAATCTGAGGAAACAAAAAATATTTACAAAAAACATGATAGGAAGAAAAAAATACTTCCTAAAATATTTTCATCGTCGACACGTTTCATGAAACATAAATAAGGTTAATAAGCGACACTATACCACACACGCTACCTCGTAATCCCGACTTCCAGGCCATTCAAATCTTCCAGTCAAAATTCCTTCGTTATATTATATTTTTATTATATATTATGCTAAATTATATTCTCATTGCCCCATCTACATAACTATTAAATGATTATAGAAATACCTGGACTCAGCACTTGTGACAGATACCATCTTTTATCACACGTTTTTATTTTTTTTATAGACATATATTTTTTTTACAGTAAACCATTTTATCACGATGAACCGACCAAGCTCCGTGAAGACTTTGACTCCGTTCCAGAACTCTTCCGAAGCCCGAAGCCCCAGGGAATAAAATGGAGAGGAAACCCCTGCAACTCCGGACTATCCCGAACTAATCCATTACAAGGGGAATTAGGATAGTTAGCGAGATAAATTTAGAAGTTGGAACGAACTCCGGACGAGCGAAGTCAAGAATAGAAAGACTCCATTGTAGCCACTTCCGTTCCATTGCGTGCCTAGTCCTAATGACACCGGGGGTAGGTTATTGTTGTCTGCGCCTCTTCTGTATGACTACCGGTATAATACAATAATACAAAATAGAGTGATGTCTTTAAAGCATCCATATCTTTCTTGAATAACTAATCGATGACTGCTTAGTTGCCCGCTAAGTTGCAACTTAATTCTAAGTTCCTTAAAGTTCATATAAGGAAAACTCATAGGATAGTCGAAAAAAAAGTTATAAATACAAAATAATATAAAAAAATAACGAAAGGAATAATGTGAACGTAGAATCAAGAAAAACAGAGTATTGTGCGAGATATTTGGATCCTGTGACACAGTCCAGCTTATTAAAGTAAGAAGAATAGAATGGTTGTGCCATGTTCGTCGTAATGGAGGTTAGCCGAGGTCCTTAAAAGACCCTAGTTTGTAAATATGTATGTATGGCATTAATAGGAGAGGATGTATTAGGATCTAGGAGGCAGTGGCTCCACGACGTTGGCAAGGACATTACACAACTCGATGTGAACCAGAGCACTGAGCAGAGGAGGTTGGCATAATATTTCAGGAATGCCAAGGCACGTTCCAGGCTGCAGTGCTAGCTAGTATAAGTGAACTAAAGAAATGACAAAATAAAATATACAGTACTTAAAATAGTCGTATATTCGATACTGATCTAAGGAAAAAATATAGCTTAAATATAATTTAAAATTATATATCTTTTTTTATATTACATGTCTTAAAATATATCTATTTAGGGAGCTCAAGAGGGACTGAAAAGACTTGCATAGCAATAATAGTCAGCTTCTGTTATCTAACTCCACTCTCACTGGTCCTCCTAGGCCGAGAAACCAGGGCACCATGAGAAAGAGGGTATCTTGAGAGGAGCAATCCTTTCAGGATAGAGTCCTGGCGTCTCACTGGTGGGACCCTGATCCCAAGATTAACAGGACTGTAAGGAGATAATACAGGATTCAAAGCACTACTACCGCGATCCTCGGATCTGGGTCCTGCATTGATGGGTTACCTTGACGCTGAGAGGCACAAAGATGAAGTTAAAGAAGGAGATGTATATAATGATTACAAATTTCTTAATTTTTTGTTTTTAATTTTTTCAATGAATTTAGTTTTTGTAATTTTTTAAAATTAATAATTAATGTGTTATTTTCTTAATATAATTTATTCTAATACATATTATAACGCGTGCTTAAATTATTTATATGTATGTAGAACAGTTATATCTCGAACAGCCTAGTACAACAAATGCAACCTGGCTCGGTAAATTCTACATCAGAAATAAAGATAAAGTAAATTATTCTCTTCTAAATCTACAAACTGTTGAACAAAGTTCACGAAGTCGGTCTTTTAGACTGTGTGTTTCTTTGATAACTTTCCTCACCAGGAGAAGATTAATACGGGGCATTGTAACTTTTTTAACTACAAACTGCCAAATAATATTGAGTCTGTTATTCTTATTTTCATCATTTTTTTTAATCATGATTATCTATAACAATCTACAAAAAAAAGAATGTTCCTAAATTTTCTTATCTTGTTGAAGTATCCCCCTAGTAAGCTCAATAAAATATGTGTTGAATAATATTACTTGACCTTAAAGGAAGAAAATTATAGTAGACTCGTAGTATACTGTCAAGTATGATCCACTAGCCCTGAAGAAGGCCTGCAATGTGGGTCGAAACTTCGGCTATCCAATTAACTGTTCTCCCTCGATATAAGGGAATTTTCTTGAGCTCCACCCGGACCATTTTCTTCCTCTTTTAATAAAATATGAGTACCCGATTAGTATTGTTTTGAGTTTTTAATTATTTTGCATTAAATAAAGTAATGAAAGGTTTTTTAGATATGATTTTTAGAAAAAAATAAGAGACCACGAACTCCGTATAGAGAATATGTTCGCAAGTTGGGAGAGTAAAAAGGTAAAACTCTGGAGCCAGCTGATGATGTTGGCACGGGACCGACAGGACTGACACTGTTGGGTAGAAGCTCCTCCACACTGAAAGGTACACGGAGGAACGGAAAGAAGAAGAATGTCGAATCCTATTTAATTTCATTCTCTGTATTAAAATAACAATAAAAAAAAAGTCCTAAAATCGGAATATTGGTGAAAGATGTAGCTTGTTAATCGATGCATTTCTTTTATTTTTTTAATTTAAATTCAAAACCAATGCTATATTTTTGGTTATGGTTAAAAAAAGCAGAGACAGTGGTTTTGTAATTTGTAAATTTTAAAAATATTTAAAACTAGCTTATGCCCGCGGCTTCGCTCGCGTCATCAGATCATTCTAAATAAATAATTATTTTTTTAAAATATTAGTTAATCATACATCCAAAATATCAGATGTCTAACATCAAAACTGACAAAACCTATGAACCCCTACTATATTAGAGGGGAAACCCTTGGGGTGGAATTATCCAAATTTCTTTCTTAAACTGTACAAGGAACCTAACTACAAATTTCAAGATGGTAAGTTCCTGATTTTCCTTTAATTATGTACTATAACGGGGAAGGCGCATGCCCCCACATAAATCTGCCCTTGCTGTAGCCTATGATGTATAACCTATATCAGTATAAAGTTTCATCCAAATCCGTCCAGTAGTTTTTGCGTGAAAGAGACGCAAACATACAAACTTTCACATTTATAATATTAGTAAGATTTATCTGATCGAGTAAGACAAAAGAAGGTTCTACATCCTTCGCTGAGCAACGCCCATAAACATTTGTAATAAAAATGTTTTATTTTAACTTGGAATTATTTAATACTAACAATTAGGCTTAGCGATCCCGAAGGCTCGATGATGATACCTCTAACCCGGCACAGCGCTTATTAACTTTTCAGGAATTCGTTCGTTACAAAGCTGAGAGGTATAAAATATGCGATAATTTTAATATGAAAAATATTAAAATATTTCCAGTTTTTAATTAAAAGGATGCAGTTAATTGGAGAATTATGCCAAACATCGAATGAATAATTCGAGGTATCGATAAAAGGAAAAGGATTCCAGAAATACAATAGCGTTAGGCTAGGGAGCTCACTCCTGAATTCTTCGGGCTCCGAATACCTCTCCTTCCTAATCCCAGGCCATTCTATTCAAATCGATAAGTGATTAATCGATTGGCGAATTTTCTATTTTTAAACTATTTTTGAAGTGGAAGCTTCTTTAGCCGCGTTTATCGACTGTTAGTGAGGATAAAATTCTGGTTTCCCGTCAGCAACATGCTCAAGACTGGCGACACTTAACGGCCTCTGCATCTTATTTAAAAAATCGTTTAGTAGTTTTGCAATTGATATTAATAACAACTTAAAACATCAATACGTGGGGGAACTTTTCATTTCTCCTTAAACATTTTATTTGTAATAACATATGTAATGTCCTGTTTTATGAATTAATTGAAAGCACAAATGATCTAATTATTATTCAAATTAACGATGAATATTCGTTAAAAATGAAAATAAAATCTATGTAAACACAAACATAAGGTATAAATAACATTTAAAAAAAACCTCTACCACTACAACCCATGAACGGGTCTATGGTTCAGTACATGGTAGAGACTGTACTGTTTCATGGATAACGGTTTTGCAAGGTGACGTCCTAGGTTACGCTCAACCACCAGGTTTCTCCCCCTTATTTTGACTACCCTATTTTATAATACTTTATAGAGGCTGGGTGAGCCCCAGGAGGAGGGTCCCAGGGGACAATAAATAACATAGCTATATACTAATTATTATTTATATTAAATTATTGATATTAGTCAATCATTCAAGTAAGTATAATAAACCTTTTTCCAGTCATTTACATTTCTTATAAGTCCTTTACCCTTATTTAATTTAAAACTATTCTCTATTTTTTTTTATAAATTTGTACATTTTCAACCTTTTTAGTAGATTGTCAAATAATTTAAAATTTTTCTTATAATAATTAGAGTTTACAATGTACTCCATGGTCATTATTAACAATTTTTTTCTTATTAATAAAAATAGAAATAAAAATTGTTAATAATGATCCGTTCAGTAGTTTTTGTGTGAATGAGTAACAAACATTCTCATTTATAATATTAGTAGGATATCAAAACAATAATTTCACTCATGTTCTTTCTGTTATTTTATTTTCTGTTACAACTATGATCATGTAATTTGCCTTTAATTATGTACTATAATGGATTCTAGACAGTACCTAAAAAACTGTAGGGGGCCATGCACCCGTGCGCCCCTCATAAATCCGCGCTTGCTATAGCCTATGTGTTATTCTGATGTATAAACTATATTACTGTAAAGTTTCATCCAAATCCGTTCAGTAGTTATTGCGTGAAAGAGAGACAAACATACAAACTTTCACATTTATAATATCAGTAAGATTTTAGAGAATAGTTTTAAATTAAAGAAGGGTAAAGGACTTATAAGGAATGTAAATTGAGAATGACAGAGTAATGTTGAAACGTTTTTAAATAAAGAAAAAATATATGACTGGAAAAAGGTTTATTTTACTCACTTGAATGATTGATTAAGAAAGATGAACTCCAGTAACAGAAACAAGAAAATTAAAATTAATGGTATTTTGTATTGAGATTGTGCAGACCATTATAATTTTTCATTTCATTTTAACTCATATGGTTGAATAATAGCTGTAAATACTATATATTATATATATATAATATATATTATATATAATATATATATATATATATATATATATATATATATATATATATATATATATATATATATATACATATTATTTATGGTTCTTTTTAATCATTTAAATATTTTTTTTTTTTAATTTTGAAGAAAAAAAATAAAAAAATTTATATATGTATATAAACAACTTGAAAACAACGCGCTATTGCTCAATCTAAAAGAGATAGAAAGGAAGATAAAGAGTCGGCGGAGACGAAACGCCTACGAAAATAGTAGACATTGCAGTCCTAGTGAGCGGCGGGTATTATTAGACTATCTCATTGCCAGGGATAGTTCCTCATAGTATAATAATGTTGTAATAACTAACAATAATAGCAATAATGTTACAATAGCTTATACGCCGCAGTCTCCTCTCTCAGTCTGAAGCAATGGAGACTAACCCATATCACTAGACCACATAAATGCCGAGCAATAATATGGATATTCTGGTTATAGGAATAAACGAAAAGACTTCTACAATTTTGAAATATCCGTCGTAAGCCAACATCCAGCCCTACTGTATCGATTAAAAACATCCCACTGATTCCTGTAGAACAGGTCCGGTACTTAGGACTACACCTTGACAAACGCTTAACTGGGAATCCTCATACTAGACTGAAACGACAAGAAACAGCTCGCCGTTTCAGGCTATTTCAACATTTACTAGACAAACGCTCTAAGCTCTTACAGTCCTTCATATTTTTCAAGAATGCTCTTTTTACACCTCTAGGTTAAACAAACTAGGTCTTACAAATAATATCTCGAATACGCTTGGTGATAATCAAGATAAAATAAGATTAGTAATGAAATTCTTAAAGGAAGTGGACATATTAAAACAAATATAAATTTTTTATTTATTTATTTATTTTGTATCTATCTGTTTATCTTTTATTTATTTATTTTTCCCCTCTTAAAAATTCCGAATGTTTAATTCATAAAATAGATAAGTCATAATTCACAATTATCAAACATTTAAAAGAATGTAAATGAATAATGGAGAAATTAAATTAAAACTTAAAATCTTATTATTGCAATAATCAAATATTGGAACACACATAGATATAAGACTGTATAAACAAATTATCACAGGCATTGATGACCTTATGGTTTTATGCCTTACAAGCCCAAACAAACAAAGCTCTAAGCTCTCAATTAATTACAAAAGACTCATATACATGACAATCATTAGACCAATGGACTTACGGAATAGAGCTTTGTGGCTCCTCTAAACCATCGAATTCCTCTCGTATTCAATCCTTGCAATACAAAATGCTTTGTAAAATCCTCTACGAACTACTAACAAAGTAATCCATAATGACCTTAATGTCCCGTTTATTGCTGATTTGGCCCGAATCCGATATCAATCTTTTCATGACAAACTTCATTTCCACTAAGCCCACTAGTTTCAAACCCCGCAACCTCTTCAATTCCTGTAACCCTGTGACCTTCTAAACTGTATAAAGAATTGGGCCAAGGCTACTACCACCTTGACCTTCTAAGTTGAATTTGTTATTTCAGTACTACCACTGGGTAGTTGCTCTACCTGCCATTATGTGCCATTCATGCCATAGAGTAGAGAACGGATTTGTCTGGCTTGGTTACGACCCCTGGTAGCTCAGTGGTTAGAGCATAGCACTAGAAATGCAGGCGACCCCGGTTCAAATCCCGGCCAGAAAATCGTTTATCATCAAAATAAAAATATTTAAAAATAATCAACATCAAAAGAACAATAAATAAAAATAAATGTTTATAAGTAATATGATTAAATATAAAATTATTAATTCTGTTGCTATAGTAAAAGGATTATTTATACCTAATCAATCCTTAAATTGTATTGATCTGTAAGTTGCAATAAATAAACCTATATCACTACAACAAGTTGTTCTTATTTTTGTAAACTTTATTGACTGTATCCCACGACAATTTTCAACATTTCTCTTAAAATAATTTATTATTGCAATAGTATTTTTTAAACCTTATTATATTATACTTTAGTTAATTTCTTGATTTTGGAACAAAACGTACAATATCATAAAAAAATACATAAGAACTCAGGATCTTTTGCTCAGTATGTGGTAGAGACTGTGCTGTTTATTGGACAACTGTTATGCAGGGAGGTGATTTGTCCTAGATCACGCTCAACCGCCAGGTTTCCCCCCTTATTTTGGGTACCCATTATGTAGAGGCTGGGTGAACCCCAGGAGTGTCCTAGATACCATACGATCCATCTCCGACCGCCAACAGACTAAATAAAAGTATTCCAGCGAGCGGATTTGATATATATATATGTATATATAACCAATCAATACCTGGAGGTAAAAAATGGATTCAATGATCATAGGACTAAGAAAAAAGGTAATTTAGAAATAACACATCTCACTTAAATTGTCTTAATATTTCTAAAACTCATACTCTCTTAAAATATTTTAAAAAATCTAATTAGTGAACTTTAAAACTGTATTATAACACCACAAAAACTAAATTGAATGGATGCATGATACATAATGACATGAGATAAAGGCAAGCAGAGAATCTACCCGCTACTCGACAAATTCAGCGTCAAGAGACCAAACATCTTTTAAAAAACCTTGGAGGGTCATATTATTTTAAAAAATAATTTAAAATAAGAATTTTCTATACTCATTTTTAAACTTTCAGCTTTTACCACTTTATCTCCGACCCAGATGTTTTCTATATATTCTTTTTCGAATGCGTTCTACCACAAGAGGTCTCAGATGTTTCAATTAAGCAATTTAAATATGTAATTACAAAGTACAAATTGTAAATGTTTTACAAATTGGAAGCTGTGTATTGAATTAGTGAACGAGTACTGAAGAGAGAAATGAATGAGGATTCCAGCGCGTTCACTAATGACTCATTCATTGATATTAATTAGATCTAATTTAGGCCTTCGTTATCTCTTTGGAACTTGGTGTACAGAGAGATACAACATCTCCAAGTAGTTATTCACTGCCCGGTCTCGTTTCGGTATTTATTCATTCATACTAGTGCCAGATCGGAACCAAATGAGTGATTTTTTTTATACTTTACCAGGTACATTTTAAGATGGTATTGTGGATAGGATTTTCTGGTTTCCAATTGCAGGGTAGGAGTGAGGGGATCTGGTGATGGGGCTCACTAGTTCTTAACCGAATGAGTAACTGATAATAGAAAATTATTTATTAATTAATATTCAAAGCAAATATACGAGAGATCTGAAATAAACAATTTCATTCTGTGAGTGGAAATTAGTCGACTGGATAATTTTAAGAAAATAAAATCTTAGAGCGGAATGAAATTTTCAAGGGCTACAGTCAATGATTACACGAAATAAGAATGACCAGGATATGACGAAGAATGACTTAAATAAGTCATTTTTATTTTGTGAAATCGTTGAGTGCACCCCCTAATAATTTCGTACCATTCTATCAGATTTCTGAAAGATTTGGATCAGAAAAGTTAGTTACACAATCGATACAAATAACCATAAAATTTTAGATAAGAATGAAAATGAAAGTGGAAATTTCAAAGTAATAGTTTGCTGTAATGATAAAAGGAAAATACTGTTTGTTACTTATACAAGTGTAAACTAAGTAATTTTCCTAATTAAACAAGAAATTAAGAAAGAAATATCTTAACTGCAAGCGTTTTTTTTTCTCAATATTTACAACAAAAATACAATCGTAAAATACATTATCAACTTGTCTTTCGTACAAATCGTATAGGATTTCATAAAAAACAATTTTAAATTTCAAATTAATATAATTTATTTTATTCCTGTAGCATGTATATTATTATGTCTCATACATTTACTTATGTAACCTCTAGAAGTCCGTTATCATACATTTTATATCTTTCATTTACTAGTTTTTCTAAATCCTTCATGTTCCAACCTTTTTTTATATGTTAATCTTCTCATTTTGTATCTTTGGTTTACCTCCTCTTTTTTATTTCCCTTTATATTATTTTTACTTTTCTATCCTTCCTGTACATTTATTTTCTGTATTTTATTTTATATTCGTTATCTTTGATTATTATATCTGTCACTATTTTAATTTCTGTTCATTATCTTTAATTTTATAAAATCTGTCTTTATCTTAATTTTATTATATCTGTCACTATTTTAATTCCTTTTCATTATCTTTAATTTTATTAAATCTGTCTATATCTTAATTTTATTATATTCTGTCACTTTTTTAATATTCGTTATCTTTAATTTTCATATCTGTCACTATTTTAATTTTCTACATTACATGTCACCATGTTATTGTTACTGTACGTTTTTATATTTTTTGTTCTGTTTGTTTCTCTCTCATAGCTCTGAAGATGACCTACACTGTAGGTCGAAACGTCGGCACATAAATATAAGTCTAGTACTTATTCAGTGTTTTTTTTTTACTGCACCCCCCAACTATCTCCTTTCTACATTTGATCATCCAGTCAACTATTTTCCTCTCATTCATACTGATTTATTATCAATACAATTTATTATTTTAGTGTGTTTTAATATTATTAATGTTGAAAATTTAATGTTAATAACACTAAATATTGATAAATCAAATTTTCATTTAAAAAAAAATGAGAATAAACATCTAAAGGTTATTTATTATAATGCAATAGGGAAAAAAACAATGCAAAGCCTTATGTTTCAAATTTCTCCAGTAACACACTTACCGGTCGACGTTTCGCTTAATCAGGCATTATCAAGACACAAAAAAAAAGGTTATGTGAATCACATCTCGAAGAAAAAGGTACAATATATCCCAAAGATCAACAGCCCAAACATGAGACTGAAAGGAAGGTAATACTAGAATAATAGTGTTTCTATTTGAGTTTTTGGCTCTATTTTATTAAAGATTATTTATTTGTCAGGAATATTAGAATTTCCAATGTCAGATAAATTCATTTTATACAAAGAAAAAAACCAGATGTCCAATTTTTCCTATTTTAAAAAAAATAATTTTCCGAAATTTTATAGTTGTATTTGTTAAAATATTCCGAAATTATATAAAATTCACTGCATTTTCTTAGCATTGCTAGACCCTTAATTACTTATGGTACAAAGTATTAACTATCAATACAGGCTTTACCTACATACTTAGAATGATAATAATAATACACCTAAATTCCAGAACAGATGCTCACTAATCATTTATAATTAATAGCTCGTATCCATCGTAATGGATAACATAATGTAAATTGTCTTCACTTATAATGGATATGCTAGGTGTTTTTTTTTTATTTATCTATTTTTTCTCTCAGTTTTTTTTTTTTTTAGTTTTTTTTCTTTACCAAAACATATCTTTTATTTAATATTTATTTTAATTACTTATGTAAATATTGTATCATTCTTATAATGTAGCCCTTTGGCCAGATAATATTCAGTACATTTGTACTCATCTATTATTTTTAAGGAACCTTTACCCAGAATAAAATATTTTTTCCGTTCTATTCTATACTGCAAATTAATATTGGCTTAATTGGTATTACGAAGCAATATAAAGAAACCAGAAACAAAACATTGCCACTCTATTAAGCCAGAATGTTTACCACAGGATGGAACGATATACACCAGATACCACACCACAGGCTAAGTCGTGGAGACGAGTCGAGGAAAAAAGTTTGTTTGTTTTCAGCGAGGCTCACTCCCTGAGCGACCTTTCATTAAATCTCAACAACTCTCCACTTCTTCACCGCCTTTCTCTTTCCACCGGGTGAAGATTAAATTTCTAAAGTCTCAGGGAAATAACTCCCACAACTCTGGGGATGTCATCAGCCAGCGAGGGAGAGTGGAGGAAGAAGTAATTAGAATGCTAACTCTGTAAGCTGAATATAAGTATGGCATTCAGTGAATGAATGAAAAATAAATATAGAGAATTAATAAAAAAATACATAAACATAAATTATTTATTTCTATTAATTGTTATTTTCCAAAATCCTCAATTCTCCATCATCCATTATTACCTAAATCTTCCATTTGTTACTAATTTGGTCTGAAGTCCATATAAGAATTTTCATTACAAACTTTAATCCCACTCAAATCCGCTAATTCCAAACCTAGCAACCTATTAAATTCCTGACAATTCTCCGAGATAAGAAGGTGGCCACTTGAATTTTTTATTCGAGTTCTACCAGGGGGTAGTTTCTATACTAGCCTTTGCCTCGTGCCATTATATATCTTTCATTCTATTTACCTCATGTTTTATTATTATGCGGTTGTAAATTTCAATAAATATATAATAAAACAAAAAGTTGTTATTTGCATGTATATTTACCCACATTTGTATGGTTTTACTTAGGATTATTTATTTTGATCTGCATAATTGGAAATATATAATATAACGATTACCTTAATTTCAAGTAGGTTATACGAAAATTATATTAACTGTTACAAGTATAATTAATCGTGTAAACTATTAATTAAGAAATAAATATCTAAAATACTAAATAATTTTAAACTACAGTACTAGTCTAAACTACATACAACAAAATTATTGTACAATATCCTTTGCAACATAAAACATAAACTTTACGCGTTTAGTATATAAAGCATTTCATTTAAATCAGTCCATGTCCAAAAAAAAATATTTATTTGACAAACTTGAAATGAAGTTTGTCATAAAATATTGATATAGGATTCGGCCCAGATCAGCAACAAATGGAGCATTAAGGTCATTATTGATTACTTTGTTCGTAAAAAAATTAGGAGCATTGAGGATTTTACGAAGGATTTTGGATTGTAAGAGGAATTCGATGGTTTAGTGGAGGCACAAAGCTCTATTTCGTTAGTCCAGATGGGTCTAATGATTGTCATGTATATGAGTATTTTGTAATTAATTGATAAATCATTTTTAAATTTATCTCCAAGGGTCGGATTTGAACCCGACTCCAGAACTCTAAACACTGAGTCCCCCAGTTCCCTTATTATATATTTATAAAAATTCGGAATAAATAAAAGCAATAAACAATAAATTAATGAACCAATCATTATATCTTCCTCTACTTTAGCTATTGGCAAGCTAAGGGACGAGACTCATTTTCGAGCCTAAATCAGCTCTTAATTTTTTAAAGTAAAGTTTGTTTTATCAATTTTTTAAACATAATTGTAATAAAAAATAAAATAAAAAACTCTAGTTTTTCTTTATTGGTCTATATTATAATTAAATGTATTTAATTTTAAACAGAAAATGATAACCATTCAATATATAAATTGTGGTTTTATTTATATAACATTTTTGGGGCAGTCACTAATGACCCACAAAGGTAGAGCTTGATGAAAAGAAGAAGCACACACCAAAGAACTTCAAAGGCGTCCTAAATTATTCCTGGTTGGCCAGTCTCAATCTACTCGCCAATACTCTTTCTACCCAGCAGAGTAAAATACAGAGTACTCTTTAGACCTTTCAATATTTAAAAAAGTACAAAGAAAATAATAAATTTGAGGGTACTTCAGAACGCTCTGGGCTCTCAGGAAATGCCAAAAATAAAAATAGAACCAATTCGTACGCAGGGAAGAAAGGAAAAACACGGGGAGAGGAATGGAGGAGATATGGGAAAAGAAGAACAGTTGAAACAAATGTAATTCAAAGTGGCTCAATCGTGAATGTAAAAGCAAGAGTATAATGCATTATTACCTAGCTCAATTCGTACAATGCTGAGTTGCTGTATAGAGGGTCCCGGATAAATTATTTAAATAAATATAAATTGTTATATAAATTTTTTAATCTGCATCCGCCATGGATGGATTCTGTTGAAACTGTTGACCATCCAGAGGCTCACCCAGCCACTTTAAAGGGGTACACTAGAGGGGGAAACCTAGATCTTGAGCATGAGCAAAATCACCTCCCTGAACATCCTTTGGCTTAAAACAGAACAATCTAAACCATGTACTGTACACAAGAGGAAAAACGGATTGTAGAGGTACAGGAAAAGAATAATGCATCATTGTCTCATGTATTTCACCTCATTCCGAACTGTTAACAGTTAACCGTACTCGTCATACAGTGTCGATGGTGTTATATGTGACACTATTTGGAGTTATATAAAGTTAGGAATATATAAATAAATGTATATGTAGTAGGCAGAACACTATATGTATATGTAGTAGACAGTACACCATATGTATATGTAGTAAGCAGAACACTATATGTAGTAGGCAGAGCACTATATGTATATGTAGTAGGCAGTACACTATATGTATATGTAGTAGGCAGAACACTATATGTATATGTAGTAGGCAGAACACTATATGTAGTAGGCAGAACACTATATGTATATGTAGTAGGCAGTACACTATATGTATATGTAGTAGGCAGAACACTATATGTATATGTAGTAGGCAGAACAGTATATGTATATGTAGTAGGCAGAACACTATATGTATATGTAGTAGGCAGAACAGTATATGTATATGTAGTAGGCAGAACAGTATATGTATATGTAGTAGGCAGAACACTATATGTATATGTAGTAGGCAGAACACTATATGCAGTAGGCAGAACACTATATGTATATGTAGTAGGCAGAGCACTATATGCATATGTAGTAGGCAGAACACTATATGTAGTAGGCAGAGAACTATATGTATATGTAGTAAGCAGAACACTATATGTAGTAGGCAGAACACTATATGTATATGTAGTAGACAGTACACTATATGTATATGTAGTAAGCAGAACACTATATGTAGTAGGCAGAGCACTATATGTATATGTAGTAGGCAGTACACTAGAAGTATATGTAGTAGGCAGAACACTATATGTATATGTAGTAGGCAGAACACTATATGTAGTAGGCAGAACACTATATGTATATGTAGTAGGCAGTACACTATATGTATATGTAGTAGGCAGAACACTATATGTATATGTAGTAGGCAGAACAGTATATGTATATGTAGTAGGCAGAACAGTATATGTATATGTAGTAGGCAGAACACTATATGTATATGTAGTGGGCAGAACACTATATGCAGTAGGCAGAACACTATATGTATATGTAGTAGGCAGAACACTATATGTGTATGTAGTAGGCAGAACACTATATGTATATGTAGTAGGCAGAACAGGAGGCATTCGAGATGTAAGCAACTTTTTGTAAGTAGATATATAACTTTGTAGCCATATTAAGCACATAATAAATGTAATGATATTTAATGAAATATGAAAAAGTATCTTTATTTACTGAACAACTCCCAGTCAGTCAACCACGTCAACCTTTGGAGAAGAGAGGGGCATGTCTCTTATTTATTAATGATATAACATTACTGTACCTCAGTTGTAACTATATCATCCCATATTATTATTTAAATATTATTCAGATTAAAGGATGTTAACTTTCCCTAGGATAACTGATTTTGGACTGTAAAGGCAACATAGCAATCAATAATGCGATTTTCATGTTTGATTATAAGCGCATTCATGTTTGAGGATTTCTAAGACACATTTCAGCTAATTATATTTTACATAGTATTCTGCAAATTGCTAACTTTTTGAAAATTGTGAAACCTTGATAAATATTTTTGATTGTTCCAAGTAATACAGTTATATATAATCATACGATTATACAGGGTGTCCCAATTCAAGTGGATCAAATGTTTTTAAACTTTTAAACAAAGCGAAATTCAGAAAAACGGTTCAGGTAAAAGTTGTAGTTATTCAGGCCTAAGAAATAAAATAAACAAACATTTTTTGTTTTTTCACTTTAAATGGTCAATATAGGCCTTCCAAAAATTTAGTTTCCTTTTGAACCTCATTTATTTTTATTTTTCTGAATGTACAATGCAAAACATGGAAAAAATGTATGAAACATTTTTTTTCTATCTTTCATAGTTTAAGTAGAAAAAGAATTCAAAGTTGCCTACTTTAGTATACCTCCTTTACGAGGAAACGTAATGTAGCATTAAGTTATTTTATTTAAGAGTTTTTAGTCGAAATAACTAATTAAACTAATCAAGGTGTTTGGAATCTTTCAGAAAATGTCTGGGCATTTAAAAACCTTCTGTGAAGACAACATACTCAAGTAGTAGCTTCAGATACTTCTTCTACTTGACCTATGAAAGATAGAAAAAATGTTACATACATTTTTTCCATATTTTGTATTGTACATTTCAGAAAAATAAAAATAAATGGGGGTCAAGAGGAAACTACATTTTTGAAGGTCGATATTGACCATTTAAAATGAAAAACCAAAAAATGTTTTTTTATTTCTTCAAACTAGGCCTAAATAACTACAACTTTTACCTGAATCGTTTTTCTGAATTTTGTTTTGTTTAAAAGTTAAAAACGTTTGATCCACTTGAAATGGGACACCCTGTATATACAAGATGGTACTGATTGATGTTGGAGTTTTTATTAGTTGAAATGACCAATGACTTAATGAAATCAAAAAGAAATCTGAATATTATTTACTCAAAAAATGGAGACACTAATTTATTGAGTTAAGAAAAAAAATTCTTGAAAGCCTTCCCCTCTTTTTAATAATTGTGAAAGACTTGCCACTTCCTTGAGGAAAAGAAAATTTTTAATATTAACTATAATATCTCTTACTTAGAATATGAAATAAGAAAATATTTTTTTTTTCCAAGAATAATTATTAATGTACCTAGGAAAAAAAAAACTTGATAAAAAAATAAATTTTACATTCAAAACGGAAACGTTTTGATCATACTAATTTTAAAGTTTCTATTAAAACCTGTTCGATAATAATTAAAAACAGAAAGAATTTATAATTAAAATTGTAATTATTTTCAAAAAACTTCACGGTGTGGGTAAATAAAACGGTGAAGAAGTAATTTAGTCACTGATTAATGACGAGATGCAATGTTAAGACAAAAAAAAGAAATAAATAAATAAAAAAAGTGAAATTAATTTCTCATTATTGAAATTTCATAAAATGTAGCATTTTCATTATTATAAAAAATTAAAAACCAAAAAAAATATCGATTGACGCATATATTCAAGTCAAATATTCAAACTGTTAACATTCTATACGACGTACATTTAGAATAGAATAGAATAAAGAATAAATTTTATTCTGGGACCTAATCCCTTTAGAATAACAAACATGAACAAAAAGATATAATATACATCTGGCAGAAGGCTACACAATAATGTTAATCATGAAGCAATAAAAAAAAATAAAAATAGAAATGAAATAACTAAAAAATACGGAAATTTACAGGATTTTAACAAATTGTCTAAAATTAATATACTAATAACAACAAAATAATTATAAACATAATTAATAAAAAAGTTAAAGAAATTACTAAATAAATATATGAATGGGATAGCATGCAATAAGGTACTTACATAGTCTATATTTTCTTTGGGAAAAATAACCAAACACGTAGGCAACGAAATCGATTATTCAATACTAATTTATTTAAGCGGAAGATTGACCTGATTGGAGAGCATCTTTTTGGGACGTCAAGAGATGTTGGTAAAGCAAGGATTTAAATGAAGCCAGTGAGGAATCATGGCGGATGTTCGCAGGGATCGAGTTCCACAAAGTGGTGGAGCGGGCGAGGAAGGAACGCTCCAATGCTTTGGTTCTGTGGGAACGATTTTAGAGATCGGAAAGGCGGGATCTTGTTTTCTGGTGCTGGAAGGAGGATTTGAATTGGAGGAGACTATAGAGGTTAGGTTAGGTAGAATTGCTTATGGACACTCAACATGAAGGGTCTTCAGTGTCCGTCCTTCAATTTATATTATTTCTTTGTTTCTTTATTCTTTATATTCTTGACCATTTTTGAAATTTTGTTAAAAAGATTATATTTTTTTAGAAATTTGATGACTGTGTCTATATTTTTGTAATTATCACCAAGAATAGTTGCTAATATTACTACAAAATTGTTTAGCGAATTTAGAAGCATGGTCTTTGAAATCTGGTCTAAACTTCTCCACCGAAAAAACTAAATGTCTACTTTTTTCTAAACGTAGGACGCCTACTCCTTTTCCATCGTTCAACTACAGAGGCATGAACTTACGTTTCGAAACAAAAGTTAAATTTCTAGGGCTAACTCTTGATTGTAAACTTAACTGGAAAGATCATATTAGATGTCTAAAATAAGAAACACTCAAGAGACTGAACATTTTAAAAGTTCTGGCTGGATGTTCATGGGGAGCAGATAGATCAAGCATGCTTAAGGTATATACCAATCTGATAAGATCAAAGCTAGACTATGGTAGCTTTGTTTACTCGTCGTCGAATCAAAATCTGCTTTCAGCTCTTGATTCAGTCCACCATGCAGGCATCCGGCTTGCTACTGGAGCCTTCAGAACCAGTTCAGTAATTAGTTTATGTGTTGAAGCTAGTATAGCTCCTCTCGCTTTGAGAGGACACCAACTCGCCTGTGGATACATTGGAAGGCTAAAAAATAATAGTAACAACCCAGCATGGAAACCCATTTTTAAACCGAAGAATAGACGATTAAACCGTAGACTACCTGCTCCATTGGGTTTTAGGGCTGGTAAATGCATAGAAACATCAGCTGTTTGGAACCAACAATTGATGAACTTGATTATCCACCTTGGACTACAAAACTACCTGCAATAGATTTAACGCTTAAAAAATTCGCTAAAAATACCACTACAGGACTCATGTATTTAGCAGAATATCAAAAAATTAAGGAAAAATATAATAATAGAAAACAATTTTATACAGATGGTTCCAAATTAAAGAATAATGTTGGTTCTTCATTTGTATCGGACTCCAGGATTAGCAAGTATAAACTTCCTTTCCTGACCAGCAACTTCACTGCCGAATCTTATGCGATTTGCGCGGCACTCTATTATATTATGCAATGCGAGGAGACTATAGATATATGAAGGGTGTTGCGAGTTAATGGATTGGTATAGAATAGCACTAAGGAACTATTGCCTACGCATGGGAGGGAGGACTTTAACTCATCATAGTGATGTGACACCCGGGATCGCCTCGGAGTACCAAGGAAGGCGCTGTTAAATCTTAAAGCGCAGTTCAATATTCTCTTCAAACGGCCCTCAAGCATTTTTGAGTATACTGGTGAATACTTGTATTGTGTTCTATTGTATTATTGTGTTTCTATAAATAAATTAAATTTCTAAAAAATATAATACAACTGTATTATGAATTGAGAAACTTGATCAAAACCTGAAGATAGACAATTCAAACAGAATAGAAATAGAATAGAATTTTAATAAAAATGAATTACTAACATGCTACGTGCCACTTACACATTTTTGATGTTAAATTTTCAAACTGGAGCAATTAAAAATATACATACGAATAATAGGAGCTTTATTTTGACAACTGGAATGATAATCTCTAAATGGGAACACATTGGAGATACAATTTATAAAATGTTTCTGAAAAAAAATATTTCGAAATCTCATGCAATGTGCTATTAATTTTAGAAATTGACGTTATTACAATTTCTGAATGTTATAAAGGATTCCAAAACAACATATTGGAAAAAAAAAACTGTTAATTTTCATGATCCAAGGGCACAGACAAAGAACCTTTTGAAATTACCGTAATTTTGAAACACGGAACCCTTTCCATGTCTCATTACCAACCTCAATCTGAAACAGAAATTGAAATTGTCAATTTTATAATATATCAATTATAATAAATCACCTGGATTTTAAATAAAAATAAAAAAATAATAAAATAAAAATTATTTTATCCTCGCTTATTTCAATAAAAATGAGCAATAACTCAAAAAGAGACATATATCACTGAATGGAATTTAAAAAAATCCAAAAAAACAGACTTAGGGTCTCCAAAATACTATGAAAAAACTAGCCAGTCAACCTTTCGACGATTTAGGCATCATCAGTGATTAAACAAAAATATATGTTTGGAGCCTGTTTGGGCTGTTGATCGTTGGGATGTATTGCACCTTTTTCTTCGAGATGCGATTCACATAACCCCCTTTTTGATTTTGGTGTCTTGATAATGCCTGAATAGGCGAAACGTCGACTGGTAAGTAGGTGTATTTTTGAAACATAAGGCTTTGCATTGTGGTTTTTCCCTATTGCATTATTATAAAAAATGTATTAATTTCCTTCGATGAGGATCAGATACATCTCACATCAACAGACCAGACTCATCAACCAAGACAACATTCTTACTCCAATACGTTTAACAAAATACTTGTTCGTAAATATTACCTCGATCTTAAACTGGAATTGAGAATTTTTTTCAGTCGACTTAGGAATTTATTTAAATTTTTAAAATTAATTTTATAACTTCTGTTCAATATATTGTTTGATAATCGTTAATTTATTATTATCTGAAGTAGATATGAATGAACTGTCAACTGATGCAATAGAACGAAACTCTTAACAATAAAAAATGAATTATAAATTTTAAAAAATAATTTTTTTATTAACTGATATAATTTTAAATATTTTTTTAAAGGGAGACCCGGGTTCGGATCCCGGCCCTGGGCCTATCTTTTCTCTTCAAAAATAAAAATATTTAAATTATAGCAATTAATAAAAAAATAAAATAAATTATAATAATAAATAATGACGAAAGTCAACAAGAGATCCTAATTAAAGTAATGTTCAATGAACATTCTTCCCCTTGTATACACCACAACACGGGGACATGGGATCAGTGAAGAGAATGGATATATCTGACCGAGGATAGCTCAATATTGGGAGACTCGGGTTCGAATCTCGCAACCAAGACAACATATCTTTTCTCTTAAATAAAAATATTTTTAAAAAAATAATTAGCCACATTTCCGGTTATATGTCGGAGAAGAAAACAAGTTTTAGTTAAAGATTTTTATTAAAATTTTATTTTATTCAATTATTTTCTAGTTATTGGATTCAAAAAAAACCTTTTAACCGAAAATATGGAAAGAACAGTTATTCAATTTTACTATTGAATAACTGAATACTAAAATGAAAAACGGTTATAGATGTTAACTAACCAGTAATTTTTCCTGTTCCTTTAAATCTCAAACTAGAATTAAGACATTTACTGAGTTATTAGAACTTTACATGAAAATTGTAAAGTAATTTTATAACTTGCTTGGCTATGTTTTTTTATAAAAACGGTTATTCGAACTAGGAAAAAACGGATATCGGTGATCTTCAGTTATTGATATCCGTCCTCGACAGTAATGCTTCCAGTTTTCTTAATAAATGAATAGTTCTCCTTCAGGTCTAGAACTGGAATTAAGAAATTTTCTCAGTTACATTAAAAATTTATTTAGAAATTTGTTATCAGTGATACCCTAATCAACAGTTACTTATGCTGCTTCCTAAAAAAAGGGAAATTGCCATTAATTTATAATTATACCTCATAAAAAGTAATTGATTAATTAACAACAACCCTGGGTTCGGGGCCGGATGGAACAAGGATCGGTTCCCATCGCAGCTCTCTACTCTCAATTAACGGGACCAGGTCTCGGGAACTTGAGATATAACGGACGTCTATTTGCCTCTATGTAACCAATGCTAAGGCAGGGGATAGTGTAACAATAATATTTAGTATTCCATTTTGTTATTACTATATAATTAGAGGTATAACATAATAGCAAGTATCGAGAGATAAAATCCAGAAAAGCAAAACTAACTCTCTCTCTCTCTCTCTCTCTCTCTATCTATATATATATATATATATATATATATATATATATATATATATATATATATATATATATATATATATTGAAAAGTAAAAAAGAGACCTTACATAAATGTTAAGACCGTGGAAAAATTCCAACGAAAAGCCTTAAGTCTCCAAACTAAAACATTTCTAATTTCTATTTCTGTTTTAGTTGGGAGACTTAAGGCTTTTCGTTGGAATTTTTCCACGGTCTTAAAATATATATATATATATATATATATATATATATATATATATATATATATATATATATATATATATGGCAGTGATAAGACCAACGGTGACCTATGGAAGCGATATTTAGACACTCACGCATCAAGCAGAGAGCGAGATCAGCAGACCTGGAAAATATTTGGCCTAATATACGATGCTCAACATTCTCGTAGGAGAATGGACAACGGCCGACAAGGAAGAATAAAAACTCCAGAACATCTATCAGGAACCCGACATTGTCAGTATTATAAAACAGTAAAGGCTGAAATGGCTTGTGTAGTTAAACATACTCAGGAAGAAAATGCTCTTTGGAAGATTAGGAGTAAAGAAGAAACGAGGGAGACCACGCCTACGGTGGATTGATGAGGCAGGGATATGAAAAACATGGGAGAGAGAAGGCGACGGTGATGTGTGAAGGAGGTTCGGGAGGGAGGTCTAGGCTCAGCGAGGGCTGTAATCCAGGGCAGTTAGTTAGTTAATATAATATAGAGATCTCAAAAATTAACTCACGTGTATCAATGAACTCACGTGTAACTATGAACTCACGTGTATCAATGAACCTGAACTTGAAACTAATAGTACGAAGTGTGGCTATTAAATAACGAGACTGACGTTGCAATAAAATTTCTTTTTACTTTTACACATAATTACTAACTATCACCTTCAATACACAACCCTTCTCTATCCCTACAACGATACATGCGAATTTTCCAATGTTGGAAACAGTGCTGGAAGTCATCTTCTATAAGCTCCTTCAGGACGCGTACCGCTTTCTATTTTACAGCTTCCAAGGACTCAAGTCTCGTCCCTTTTAATGAAGATTTCTCCTTAAGGGACAGATAGAAGTCACATGGTGCAAGATCTGGTGAATAAGTTGGATGTTCTAACATTGGGATGCTGTACTGGGCTAGGAACCTCTCGACAGATAACGCGGAATGAGCTGGCACTTTGTCTTGGTGGAGAACCCATGATTTGTCTTTCACGTAGTTTTGCAAGTACCTCAAGGTAGTTGTATTGATTAATATTTTGACCTTCAGGAACACAGTGAAGGTACACAATCCCATGAATATCTAAAGCAACGTCAGTCTCGTCATTTAATAGCCACGCCTCGCATACACAATAAGATGCTAATTACAGCTGATAGATGAAGTTGAAGCTTGGACGCTCAAAAAAAATAACGTGAAAAGGATTAAATCCATTGTGATTTGTAAGATACATCTACAACCTGGTGAACAAGTGACAAAAGTCGAATTTTGGCCAGATTCCAATCCAGATATTGAGGGAACGAAAATCAACCGTATCGTTCTTGTATTTTTTTGGCTTGAAATAAAGTTGTATTAAATACAACCACTGCTTTTCAAGCCAAAGCCTGACTTATCCCCTTACTCAGTACAAAAATAACACTATCGCGCTTCTCTAAGTACCAGAAATTCATTTTGGAGAAAATCTGACTTAACCACTTATTCACCGGGTCTGTAGATATATCGACGCAAGTTCAGATCCATTGGGCAGTTAACATTACAAATTACTCTCACCAACCAGTGGACAACAAATTACTATCACAAACCAGTGGACAACAAATTACTATCACCAACCAGTGGACAACAAATTACTATCACCAACCAGTGGACAACTAATTACTATCACCAACCAGTGGATAACAAATTACTATCACCAACCAGTGGACAACAAATTACTATCACCAACCAGTGGACAACAAATATTTTAATTTTTCTACAGTACTGTTACGACAGAAAATCTTCACTCCATAAACGAGGCCTTTGATATTAATATTTACAATGATAATTACCATTCAACTACTTAGAAGAACATCATTACTCGAAACGATTGTATTCATTAAACAGTTTTGGTCATTAAGGAGGGGAGAGCAATTGTTTCACTCAAGAGTTCTGTGTTCAATACATGATACAACTCTAAAAAAGATTTTTCCCTCAATTAAGGGAGTTCAATTGATAGAGGCTGGGTGAACCCTACTAATCCCAGAGTGTTCATCCGTGACTGCTGGCGTATTTAATAATTCATCTATCACTACTGGATTTGAACCCGTAACCTTCAGCATAGTAACTCATAACTCTACACACTGAGCTACCCCACTCCCTCATGCCATTCTAGACTTTGGTCAAATATTCTAACATTTCATACTTGGAAGGTCAAAAAGAAGATGGCCTCGTGATCTTCTAAGTTGAACTTGCTATTTGAGTACTTCCATTGGGTATATTCATTATATTTACTGGATGTGTTCTATTATACAGTTGTAAATTTCAATAGCAATAACTTACAAAAAAAAAACACCATTGAGTACCGAAACAAATGAATTGGAAGGTGCAAAATAAATACAGCCTTGATTCACATACCAAGAGTAGACGTGGGTTATTTCTGTAAAGAATTCGCGGCCGTGTGTTTGTATTCTTTACAACATAGTTTGTGGTAATTAGTGAAAATAATTGGAAAGAAACCAGAAGTCGGCGCTTGCACTTCAAACGAATAACTACATTTCACTGATACTTAATTCTTTACAAGGTAAAAAATATTTTTGGCCATAGATCTAAACACAAAAAATTACAACAAAAAAATATTAGGTTGTATAAAAAAAAATGACCGTTTTTTAACCAAATATTCATATTTGAGAGAAGATGGCGACTAACAGTATCTTTCTACACACCACACTCCCTGGCAAGTTCGAGAGCACTTGTTGATGGATTTGACTCAACAGCTTCCTTAAAACCTCATCAATGTCCATTAATGGTCGCCCAGAGCCTTACTTCCTTTCCAACGTCGTATCTCCACCGCTAATTTTTTCCGCGCAGTGCGCTGGTCAAGCGCTTTTTTACACCTTCCTTTAAAGGGAGTGAAAAAATCTTTAGTTCCCCGTCCTTCGAAGCGCATGTAAGTACTACTTTAAGATTCCTATCATAATTAATCTTAGATAGGCAACATTTAATAAGCCACTCTAACATGGTCCGATTAGCCATAGCAGCATAGAGTGATGTTAAATGAATAAATAAATAGACGAGAATCGAGATTCGATTCGATCAAGTTAACTCGGTTGAAAAAAATAACAATAAAAAAAAACGCTTGAATTGTTTTAAAACTTCCAGAGCTATGGTTGAATATTAATGGTTGAAACAATCCCGCGTATATACACCAAATATTCTCCCTTCCAACTTTAAACAAAAACAAATTCCAAACCTACTGGACTTTCATATATTGAAGTCTAGATGTATGAGGCGGATATATAAGTAATAAGTCTAGCTATATTACGCGGATATATTAGTAATTAATAAAAATATAATAAATAAACATCAAATTAGAGAGAATATTATATTGTAGTTTAATAGCTAAGGTACTGAAGAGGGGGTTAAAATAATTATTTTTAGTTTTACCCTGTCCTCCAGTACAGCTTAATAATATCCTCCCCCCCCCCCCAGATTCTTGTAGAACTGATCCGACACTTTGGAATTCTCCGTTTCAGGCTACTTCAATACTTACTAGACAAACGCTCTAAGCTCTCAATTAATTACAAAAGACTCTTATACATGAATATTACAGGATGAATTTGGACGGAGTAGAGCTTTGGGGGTCCCCATAAGCCATCCAATCCATCTCGTACACAATCCAAAATTCTTCGTAAAATGCTCATTACTCCTTACTTCGTTACGAATAAAGTCATCCGAAATCATCTTAAATGTACAATTTGTTAATGATTTGAGCCTAAATCGATATAAGTCCTTTCATGACAAACTTTATCCCATTCAAACCCCAAATCTACCTCTTCATGTAGTCCTCCGAGGTGCCTGAAAAGAAGAGGGCCCCTTGATCTTCTAAGTTAAATTTGTTATTTGGGTACTATCAGGGGGTAGATTCTCTCCTTTATCTTATTTCACTATATAGCTTTGATTTTATTTGCTGATTGTATTATTATAAATAAATGTTTTTAAAATGTTCGTATTAGCCCAATAATGTTATCGTATAGCAACAAGGCTTATGCTCTTTTACAGTCGTATAATATGTTCTGCATGTATTATTGATGAAGTCCGGTAATAAATTATAGATTAATAATATCCGCACAACAACCAGTCTAAGGCCTTAGAACAATAAGGTGTAATTGTTGGAAGAAAACGGTTGTGGGAACTTAAAAGCAGACCGTTTGCATTTCTTAGAGCCAAACGAATATTGAACAAATTCAACGGATGCTCAGACAGGACCGCGACAAATGTTTCAAATCGACCATGAAAAGAGAGGAAACGCTTTAAAAAAAAGAATCACAGAAAAACAACAAAACGAAGAAGAAACGTATCTCGGAAACAAAAGAAACTATTCGTTTTTAAATAAAAAACAAAACAAAAAAAAAGAGTGCTACTGAATTTGTAAGAGACTGTGGAACGGTGACATAGAATTTAAATATTTAAAAAAATCTGCACCACTACAACTCATGAATGGTATTCGGCTCAGTAAATGGCACTCTACTGTTTCTAGGTTATACCTTATAAAGGCTGGGTGAACCTCGCCCCCCCTGAGGATCTGTAGGTCCCACAGGGTCCATCCGTAGCTGTTAACAGATTAAATATTTTATAGCCATTGACGGATTTGAACCTTCGGCACATCAACTCAGCCCCCTACTAACTAACTAACTAACTAACTAAGTAATTAAGTAATTAAGCTACCTCGCTCCCTTACCTTATATTTATATATTATATATTTATCTTGGGTATAGAAAAATCAGAATTATTTAAGGGTAAGAATAACTGACGTTATTAACAATTGAGTAAAATGGCCATAGTTTTGACAAAGGCTTACGAATTAAATTTGGAAAGATAATAAAAATCATGCAAGCCAACGGCCATACCACGTTGAACACACCGGTTCCCGTCAGATCACCGAAGTTAAGCAACGTCGGGCGTGGTTAGCACTCGGATGGGTGACCGCGTGGGAAAAACAGGCGGTAACCATCTGGGGAAAAACCTCGTGCTGTTGGCATCTAAAGTGCACAAAATTAATACACAGCTGGCTGTATGGATGAAAGAAAGAATCCAATGTCAAAAAAAAAAAAAAAAAAATCATGCAACAATAAAGCAGAAATATGAATGGTACCTACAAGTGTTACTTTTTCTTTTCAGATTTACAATAGTACCGTAAAGCGGGGTGAATAGAAACAATTTGCAACTTTGGTTTGAAATTTTGCATATTTGTAGTTGTACTAGATAAACAATTTTTTTACCAAACACAGGTCTCTGTTAGACCTATTTGTTTATAGTATTTAATTTTGTTTTTCATTTTAAAGAAAAAAAATTAAAACATGGTGTTTTTATTCACCCCGCAAATGGGGATTTAGAAACAGTACTTCGATTTCATGTTTTTTTCTATTGAAACGAATCCAGGGTGAATGGAAACAGTTAAATGTGGTATTTTTAATTTGTAAATGGATAAATACAATTTATTTCTCAACATAATGATTTATTTTAGTACATAACCAAAAGAGGTTACATAACTGTAAGTAAAGAAATTGAACAGGTAGACAATTACCGTATTTAAGAAGATTAAATTATGATTAATAAATTGTGAAATCAGACAGGTCATCTTTGAAAAATATCATGCCTTTGAATCGTGCACTTGAGCACAATACTGGGGAGGATAGTTTTTAGGATGATATCCTTTCTAGAGACAAGAGATTCTTCTTCAGTTATGGTAAACTTTTAGTTTGTTCAACTCTTTTCAAAAATGTTCCTACGATACCACCGTCTTCAAGGTAAGCAACCTTGCATATATAACATCTAAAAGATGCTTTTGTTTTCCCATAAACTTTGACTAACATGTAGTCATGTTCATCGAAGACGAGGTTTTCGCCTGAGTCCCTGACAGTACTTTTATCTAGATCAGGCGGATTTTAAGAGTTACTATCCTGTACTGAAAAGCCATCTTCATCTTCTCATGATAACTCTACACACTTTCGGCTTTTCTTTGGACACTAGAAAGTGAAATTTGGGGATTTAAGTTCTCATCGACGTCGACCAAGTCCTCAAAACCGATACTTTTGCCGGGTTTTACATTAACTTTTGTTCTATTTTTCCTTATCTTAGGAGTATGATATTGTCTCAGACTCTGAAGTAGCTCTTAGAAACTATTGTGAACAGCTTTATTGTTCTTCTGAATTGTTTCCGGTGTCTCACCAGCTCTCGATCGTTTAATATTCTGGCACATTCTCACGGCCAGGGAGGTTACCTTTAAACCTCTTAACTTCTTTCCTTCTACGGTCTAAGAAGTCTTTTACAAGGAGCCGTAGAGTTGTAGTGTCAATAGGATAGCCCCATTTGCCACATATCTTCAGCCTTTCAACAAACAGTTGTTCTTCTTCGAGAGTTAAAGCTGTCTGACCACCATGTTTCTTCATATTGAGACCTCTTTTCGAGTGTCGATATATAATACTATAATGCAAACCATGTTTCACAGCAGACTTCCGAAGGCTTAGTCCCTTCTGTATGTCAGAAAGTGCATTTTCGATTGTTTTTGGAACATGCTTTTTGTAGCCCCCTCCAACCACCGGTTTGTATTTTCTTGGCATTTTACAGGGTTCTTCTGTGTCAAATAAGTGTCACACAATATGTATTGTATATAGTATAAATGTCAAACATAGTCATGAGTTGTGTACGTCAGTCTGAATGTGATATGATATGAACTAACTAATTTTCTCCACAACCTCAAGACAACAACAAGGCGTTAATGACCTAAGGGTTTTACGCCTTTAAGCACCAACAAACAAACAAACAAACTATGCTTTGTACAGCTATTTACTTTGAAGAACACTACGTATTATGACCTACCTGAAAAAATCAAAGTGGATAAAAAAACACAAAAATCGTGTGGTAAAATTCAACAAGACATACAAACAGGAACCTATGCTGCTAACCAAACAAACCGTTAATTCCCTTTCAGCTTAAAGTATAGCGACTTAAAAAAAATAATAGTTGCCACAATTTACCCATAGTTATGTAGGAAATAAATTAAAATTATACATAAAAAAAATGAAGTTTCGTTTCTATTCCCCCCACTGTTTCTATTCACCCCGGTTTATGGTACGGATTTAGTTATATTGGTATGCCATATATTTGTACACATAGTATCTTAGGATCCCTTGCAGGTAGCATACTACCCCCTAAACAGGTAGTGCTCAACTTGAATGGTATAGAAAGGCATACTCAAGATTATGGAGATTCCCTATTTTTATTATTATTGTGTAGGGAATCATTTTTCTTAAACAAGCGTTTATGTCAGTACGTAAATATAATTTGTTTGGTTTTATTCATGTTATGATGGTAATAGGAGGATGCTGCAGTGCAGTACAGGATCGTAAATTGTGTCAATCCAGTTATAATTAGGAGAGGGATCTTTAAAGACCTGAAACTACAAAAGCTCGGGGTTCTCATTTTACAGCCCTTCCGAAGGACGACATAAACAAGATTTTTTACTTCCTTTAAAAAACCTTAAGGCAACCTGCCGAGCTGCGAACCAACGACCATGGCATGGCATGGCACGGTAGCTTGTTATGCTACCCACAACACTACAGGTGGCTCCAAGTTATAGTTTTCTCTGTTATCACTCAACTTTGCAGTGCGTCAATTCAATCATTGAGGGCAGTTTGTCTTTCCATAAGTCCAATATTTATTTTCACTCTTTCTGGTCTTACTTTCTTTTCTTTATCAATGATTTAAATCGTAAGTCACATATAACATCCCCCTTTTCATTGTAAGTAGCGTATAAGTTTTATTAGGTCTCTAGCCATGATCAGCACCAATAAATATAACGTTGTTCAATAATTATTCTTACTTAATTAACTACTCCTAGTCAGTCAAACACGTTAACCTTTGGAGAAGAGTATATATGTCTCTTATTTATTAACAACATAAAATTACTATATATTAAGTATAACGATCTCAGGGTGGCATTCAATTTTAGTATATAAATATATTCAGATCAAAAGATCTGACTTTTCCTTGAGATCATAGCTTGGGCAGTAAAGCCAATATTGCACCTTATTGATGGAAAATCTGGCGGTTGAGCGTGATATGGGACAAGTGGTGACTTGGCGGCAGGTTGCCTTAAGGTTTTTTAAAGGAAGTAAAAAATCTTGTTTATGTCGTCCTTCGGAAGGGCTGTAAAATGAGAACCCCGAGCTTTTGTAGTTTCAGGTCTTTAAAGATCCCTCTCCTAATTATAACTGGATTGACACAATTTACGACCCTGTACTGCACTGCAGCATCCTCCTATTAGCATCATAACATGAATAAAACCAAACAAATTATATTTACGTACTGACATAAACGCATGTTTATGTTTATGGGCGTCCACGACTTAGATGGTCAGATGAAGTCGAGAGTGATGCAGGCAGCATCATTGGATCCAGAGCTTGGAAGACCTTGGCGCAGGACAGAGAAGAGTGGAGGCGACGCCTTGATGCGGCCAGGACCCGTGCTGGGTTGTAGAGCCAGTGATAATAATAATTTTGTGATCAATAATTAAAAGAATATTAATTACATATTATTATTATTATAATTACATATTATATAAACTGTATTTTCAATAGTGAACCCTTATAACCGATAGTGAACAAAACATAATCACAATAGACTGCAGACCTTCAGATGTCTCAGTAATAGATTTTATAAAACCTATTTTAGTAAGGCATAGTAATCCTCGAAGGGTTTTGGTATCTTTCAATCACTAATAGAACGGCCAGAAAGCAATAAGTTTGCTTCCAACACAGTGTACAATATCACAAAGCAGACTCTGGGGAAAAAACTGTACCACTTCCATTCATTCTGGGACTTGAGCTTAGAAAACGGTAGAGACAGTTTCACTTTCGAGTCAACGTTTATGCAGGAAGGTCACTCGGACACTCAACCATTAGGTTTTCCCTCAATGAAGGACACCCGATTTAATAGGGTAGGGAGGGTATGAAGATCTCACAAATCCATGACTGTTAACATAATAATCTAATCCCCTCTAAGCAGCCGGTATAATTCTGCTGCTCATTGATAACATGCTTTATAAAGTAGTCTATACATGTTCCAGTTGAAACAAGTATAGTAACGGAACATTCTAGACACCCGATGGAGAAAAATAAAACTGCACAGTACAACGCATAGAGGGTCTTGGGTTAACTGTACAGTTTCTAGGAGTGCAACAATTGTGCAAGGAGGTGAATAGTCTAGTAAGAACCCCTTGAGGGTCTGTAATTCGCAAAGAGTCCATCCGTCGCTGTTAACATATCAAGTAATGTAACTCATTACAGCATGCCGAGAAGATACTCGTTTGAAAGAAGTAAGAACACAGATTCAAAACTATTTAAAAAATAATAAATCATTAATTCCTTAAGGTTCCTACTCATATTTGTTTAACGTGTATAATAAACGCAGACGTTTAAAAAAGTGTATACAGTATATATCTTTTTCAGGAGCACACTAAGATAAGGCGCATGGCATATATACGCATTTTTTTCCATTCCATTTGATTCCATTAAACAAGACACTAAAGGTTTTTTTATGACTCCCCGTACAGCCATAAGGTCGGTCCTTAATGGGTACACTGTCATGCTCTGAAGTCATTCGTACTTGCTAAACTGGGCTGAATGGATAACATGGCAAAGCAAGCCGCCACTAAGCCGATACTGCAGCCTGCTCTACTTACGCCAGTGCGGCACAGACCTAGGGTGTCTATTGTCGTCCGGATAGGCATCTATCGATTCCATCTCGGTCATCTTACAGTTTCATATCCTATCGTAAAAATAAATAAGTAAGTACTGAATAATATTTCGAATAGTTTATTTTAGAGGAACTACTTCTAAACCTTCACAAAAAAAATAATAAAGAAGAGATGCAGACAATATATATTTTAAACCGAATCATACTAGACTGAAACGACACGATACAGCACGGCGTACACACATTTACTAGACAAACGCTCTCAGCTCCCAATTAATTACGAAAGACTTATAAACATAACAATCATTAAACCTATCTGGTCAGCAGTCCAATAATAATGGTCCATAATGCAGCTTTTAGGTGCAAGCTTTTTATAAATAATATTTGTATTATTTAAACGATTTTTTTTATTATTACAGGTTGAAATAACAAAAAAAAAGAGAAAAATACACCAAAACAATTCCGCACTTCGCCAGTAACACAACAGAACAGCTGGGGATAGGTTACTACCCCCCCCTTTTTTTGTCTGGATTTCCCACTGTTATATAAATAAATGAAAACTGTACAATAATAAACTAAAATAAGTATTAATTAACCCTGACAGCAACACCCTTAATTTTAACCGCTACGGACCATGCTAGGCTTTTCAAGCCCATTGAGATTAAGATTCCAAAAATTTATATAATGTAATATTTATATGTAATAGTTTCTACACCACGAATAAGTTCCCTGCAACCGTCACACATCATTTCGATTTAATAATAATAATAAACAAACTGATATTAATATTACAGAACTATACGTTCAAAATCAGTCATCCCGGGATACGAACCTCGAGGAGTTTTTTTTCTGGCCAGGCACGAACAGTGAAGTCTCGAGGTGGGCTCCTTTTTTTCATTCCTTATATGATAAACGTATGTTATCCGTAGAATCCGGAGATGTTACAACATAAATAATATGTTAATACATTTACCAAAAATTGTTTTGATAACAAGAGCAAAGAAAGCAAGACGAGACCTATTTGCACAGAAAAATAGAACATTTGGTTTCATTAGAGTAGAAGAGGCCGTCATAATTCGCAGTTATCTATTTTTGTAGACGAGCGGTCGTTGCTCAGTGGCCATTTCAGTAGCGGCGTCCATAGTTTCTGCTCTGTTTTGTTAGAAAATAACTTCTTTAAACAGTATTTTTCTAATTCATAGTTTTATAACTATTTGGTAAGTAATACATTCATTTTTTATATTATATTGTTATTATACATTGAATTTGTTTTATAAATAATACAGTGATTTACGATTTGACCGAAATTTTTCGCGTAACGGCGGTTGAAGAACACTTCCCTAAAACAAACCTGGGGGGGGAGGGCGCTCACATTGTTGGTCAGTGAGTCCATCGGAATCAGCCGGGGTGAAATTGCAAGGAATTTCCACCGACTATCCCAAGATCCACGCGTATTGCTCAAATATTCCTAATATTATTCTTTCAAAATTTGTTAAGCGAATAACAATGAAATAAAGATTATTCTGTTGTTATGATACGTGAGTGTATTTAGATAAAAGAAAGAACGAAATTTTTTTTTATTTGTCAACTGAGTTTCTGATAGAATAGTCGATTTAAAACAAGAAAATTAGTATAAGCGAATTTTGGGAAATATCAAAGAATCCTTAGCGCCAATGGTTGAACAATCTTTTTGAGTTTAAGCATTCCAGAAGAAGTTACAACTCCATCACGAAGCTAATTCACGTAAGTAAATTTTTTTTTATATTTATAATTATTTAGGTATTTGCTTTAACTAATCTTTTAATCTGCTCCTCAGTTAATAACTTGGCTATTAACATAGCTACGAATTTTTTTGATGGGGACTTTATAAGAGTAAGACACTATTATCTGTGATCACAAGTATCTATAATCCCCAAATTTTATGTTGATGAACAAGAAAATCATGGTTATTTTATAACTTGCGCTTAGCCTATTGTTTTAGCTTATTTTTACTTACATATTATTTATCAACACCATTGTCATTAATACATCATCATTATATTCCAAGGATTTTATTAGGGCAGAAAGATGTTAATAAGAAAAGAGCATTTCCTCTAGAAGTTTGCGCCCTGTTGCCAAATCGGGGATTTTTGGCATTGGAATCTCCCCCGCATAAAAATTTGGTTCCTAAATTGGAGAATATGTTGGGAAACTCGTTGCTTAGGAGGACAATATGCACTTGCTATAGAAATTCTGCAGTGATTAATTTCAACTGAAATCGCTGTTAATTTAATTTCGGGTAAGGCCGTCATTTGTAAAGGATAGTGATACAATGTAAGTTTCACAATTACTGCAGAGCCACCACGGGCTCTTGGATTTAATGATGTTTTTAAACAAACTGATATTAATATTACAGAACTATACGTTCAAAATCAGTCATCCCGGGATACGAACCTCGAGGCGTTTTTTTCTGGCCAGGCAGGAACAGTGACGTCTCGAGGTGGGCTCGTTTTTTCATTCCTTATATTCTACGGATAACATACGTTTATCCGGAGATGTTACAACATAAATAATGTGTTAATACATTTTCCAAAAATTTGGAATTCGCTCTATATGAAAAAAATCGACAAAGGACATTTGCAGAGCAAAATAGAAAATTATATAATACAACAATTGATTAAAATTGTAACGGGAGTGAAAGAAATCTGATTTAATTGAATTTTAGTTGTTGCCGGCTAATTTTGTAATGGAAGGGTTTAAACATCGGTCTGAGAAAAGTATGGCGAAAAACCTACCTCATCGTCCCTCATCATTAATTCTGATTCATTAAACATATATAAGTGAAAAGTAAAATAAAATAAACCCAACTGAAATAAATATAGCGAAGGTTATAAAAGGCCGGGTGACTAATGAGGTTATTTGTGAAATGGATTTGCCACTGACTCAACCATTTAATTTATTTTATTGTATTCAATAGTTATTACCTGATCATCATTAATTAATATTTATTTTTTATTTCATTATTGCATAGTTTTTATTTATTTCTATTACAGTGGCGAATCCATTCGTAACCTATACTATACTGAAAATGTGACGTAATATTTATATAAGGAAATGCAACAATGAGCCCGCCTAGATACGCCACTGTTCGTGCCTGGCCAGAAAAAACGCGGAGTGACCAGCCGCCTCCCGAGATGACTGATCCCGTGCAGACGGTGAACAGTTTCTGGCTTCTGGTGAATAGCAAATTCCAGCGGCTTGTGGTCCGTCCGAATCGTGAAATGAAGTCTCTCCAGGTAATGTCAGAAGTCCACGCCATGGACTTTTTCAAAAATCTGTCTGATAGCAAAAATCAGGTTTTGGGTGCTCGCATTTTCACGAAAGCTTTATTATTCCTCTTGGAGCAATCCTTCGACTCGTCTTCATATTCTCTTTTCAAGATTTCGGAATATATCTTAGAAAGTTATAAAAGAAAACTTATTTATCTCATCTTAATTTGACGTACCTAGGTGATAGAATAAACATTCCTAACATTTGTTATTCAAAATTCGTTGAGCAGCCGTCTTCCGTCAGCCGTCGATTTCGGAATATATCTTAGAAAGTTATAGAAGAAAACTTATTCTTCTATAATAAAAAACAATAATATAATAATAACTAAGAAAAGTTTTTTGGAGTCAAGAGCGTATATTTAAAATTTTATAATTTTTAGCTTTTTTCAGCATTTGGAAATAGCAGAATTTATCTCATCATAATTTGACCTTAATAAACATTCCTAACATTTGTAATTCAAAATTCGTTGAGTAGCCATCTTGTGAACATAGAGTGTTATTTTTTTTTTCCTATATAGGCAAATTTTTTTTGGTGTTTTGTCGTGTTTTTGGTGCATAACTGTGGTACCCAATTCCGCGATTTTTTAGATGTGCTTCTAATGAGGGTCGGTCTGTATCTAGTTGTCGTAAAGATGGGCCTTAGTTATTGATAAAATATTGATTAATATTAATTTTTACAAAAAACTTCTGTTGTTTCTTCTGGTTGAGACTCTCAATTAAGGCTTGAAGAAGTCAGGGAAGGGAATTGGAGCTGGCTTGTAAAAAGAAGGTGACTCCTGAAAATTTAGTGAGCTGCATGCTAAAGTCGGATGAACTGTGGGCAGTGGTGAAAAAATTGGTCATAGTGGTCTCCTCAAAAGACCGAGAGAGGAGGAAAGGACAAGGAGAGAAAATCAGAAAAGACTGATACCTTCTTGAAGAAGAATTTAGACCAAGAAGCCACAAGATGGAAATGGCCATGAGGCAGCACTCAGCCATGCCTCTCCACGAAGTAATGCCTAACGGCGGTCCCGTGGAGTGTGCAAAACAGGTGTAGGGAGGTGGTTTTAGTGGGTAAAAATCCCACACACGGATAGGTACGGGCCTATCCGCGTCTTTTGAAGATTTCCACCTGCCCTCGTAAAAAAAAAAAAAAAAAAAAACCACACACACACACACATACAAGCATATGTAAATAATTAATATATGAATGTTAGAAATAAATAAATAAAATGTACGGATAGAGAAAAAAATATATAAACAAATAAAGGGGGGTAAAATCCGACCTCTACCTCCACGTGGTACCCCCTGGATAACGCTAACAGAGGCGGTGGGGCGGACAGGGCTCCAAGCCATAGTGTAGGCAACCTGTCTAGAAGAGGAAAACTTCAAAAAAATATGAAGTTTTCCGAGCAATGAAGAAAATAACTCCTTCTTTGACAAATTACAATAGTAATTAACGGACATTTTGAAAAATTGTGGTTTCCTCAGGGAATAGATTTAGTGGAGAGCCTTCGCAATTTCGTTTCCGTGAGGATGAATCTTTTCTATAAGCTCGTAACCTGGTTTAGAAGCATCGCTCTGAGAAAAGGATGGCGAGCGAAGCACCTACCTCATCTTCCCTCAATATTAATTATGTTTCCATTAAACATATATCTGTGGCACCTGTGCATAGTGGGCTAAGTCGAATTTTGTGAATTTCAAGCTATCCACTAAGAATCGTCATTTTTGTTTCTTTCCTTGTGTCTAACACGCTAAGTGTTCCGTCCATTGCAATCAAGAATATTCCTTTGTGAATCGTGGGCTGATACTCCAATCTTGAACTTGAAATAAGTTCAGGAAAATTACGATTTTAAGTAGATAGCTTGAATCCAACAATATCAATAAACCATACCAATTTTATTTACTATATCATAAAACAAGGAAAACACCTTATTATATATTTATCGTGCTAATTTGTTATATTATTTTTGTCTTAGTATTTTATCATTATTTTCATTTTATATAACAGGCTTTCGTAGGGTACTGCACAAAGAGACTTAATTCACGACTCGCTTATTAATTTCCAAGTGGAAAGGAGCTCAGCTACTAGAGAATAAAAGGGAGTGCAGGTTTCGTTGAATCAATCTTGCTCTGGGTGTGGACTGTATGCTGTAATTTGAAAAGCGTTCGTAACAATAGAGAAATAATATGAAGAAATCCAAAACATAGAAATAAAAGTTACTTACCCAAGACGCGGGCCGGGCAGCTTCGTCGATAAAACCTTGGCTCCTTGAGCGCGCTCAAAGACCAAAAGAAGCTACACGTAGTAACGTCCTTCCAGGTGGATTCCTATGATTTAGAAATCCTCCAGGGGAATTCACACTTATTTGCAGGTGTTACTTATAAATACATGAATAGAACGGAATCACGGAAAGTAGAGAACTTGTCAATGGACTAGACTCGCTATAATTAAGCTGGAGAGCTGGGGTAAACCAAAGAACATGTGACTGATCTGTGTGACTGCTCGCTCAAGACTCGACTAAAAACAAGTGCCACATGTGAAATAGTGAAACGTTAGTTGCCCCTAACAAGCGCTAGATCAGGTGTAATGTGCTATCTTAAGATTTTACCTATTTATCTCGTATGGAATTAATTTATTTACAAAAAGAACGCCAAATGGCGTGAACAAATACTATTAGAGATATAAAGGACATCTGGAAACTTAATACCATAATATTTGCCAGTTAGATTATTCCATAAATAAACGATTCTTTTATTCTTTCTACTCTGGGGAATATCATTATATCCGCATCGCACTGCAGAGATATTGAAATAGTCCAACAAAAAGCCTTGGTTAAGGAACCTATTACTCTTACAGGACAACGCCAGATCTCATGTTTCCGGAATTATAATGAGGTGAGACAATTTTTCCAAGAAATAAACAGCAGCCGTCAGACATTCAAAGCTACAATAAATGCCTGTAGAGAAAACAAGGATAACCTCACAACAAATAGGAGGCATGTTCTTGAACAATGGCAATATCGTTGCAAGAACCCCTAAAGATTTAGAAAATGCTTTTATCAGTCCTCTTCGCTAGCTCTGGCTTCTCCTTATGTCGCTGTCTCGCCTCTATATCCTTATCTTCTCTCTATATATATCGGTAAGTATATATGTCTATCCAATTGATATATATATATATATGTGTACAGAAGGCTGCAAAAAATCTATATTAAGACACAGTAAACATACTAAATGTCCTACCCATTAAATAACTTTCAACTAAAAAACAATCCCTCACCTGAAAAACAATCCCCTCCCGTGATTCTAAAGCAGGGGTTCCCAAACTTTATTGTATCATGCCCCCCTTTTGTTGAAATGAAAGCTTCTCGCACCCCCTTATAAATAAATTGTGTGAATCACTAAAATAGAGCCAAAAACTCAAAAAGAAACACTATTATTTATTATAATGCAATTGGGAAAAACCACAATGCAAAGCCTTATGTTTCAAAAATACACCCACTTACCATACACAGAACAGACTGGTAAGTGGGTGTATTTTTGAAACATAAGGCTTTGCATTGTGGTTTTTCCCAATTGCATTATAATAAATTGTGTGAACCTAGGAACAAAATAAAAACAAATAAGTATTACATTGAAAACAAAACATTTATTTATACTGCCATAAGGTACAACAATATCAGTTTTCATAAAATACAAAAATTATTAATAAGAGAAAAATAGATTATGTTGGTTAGTGAGATGGATGGGCTTCCATCGCTAGTTTAACTAGCATGCCTATTCGTGGCTGAGTTTTACGACAGAATAACACATAGGCTACAAAAAGGGCGGATTTAGGGAGGAGACACGGGAGGACATGCCCTCAGAAAGTTTTTTGTGGGCTATGGAGAATCCGTTATAGTACATAATTATAGACAAATCACATGATCATATTTTTTTTAAATAACAGAAAGAACATGAGTGAAACTATATATATATATATATATATTTTTTTTTTTTTTTGTACTAGTATGTTTAAGGGCCTGCTGGCATCAGCGCGCTCAGGTGCCACTTACCTCAACTATTTGGACCTTGTCAGGTTATGTATCAATTTGAAATAGGCATTGCCTTTCATTATGATACAACAGATTATAGGAAATGAAATAAATGAGGAACATGTAGACAAAATGAAACTATAAATAATAAAACATTTATTACAAGGAGTATTCATTAAATAACAATTTTTAACTAAAATAGGATCATTTTTAAAATAAAAACATTTAAAAATGATCATATTTTAGTTAAAAATTAATCGAATTCATTTTTTAAAATGTCCATCTTTTGTAATTTTGAATGAAACATAGTAGCATTGTTTCCTCACTCTTATAATCTATAAATATAAAATTCTTTGTACTGAATGACTGAGGGATCGATGAGGGATCGAGATGATGAGGGATCGAGATGATGAGGGATCGATGTACAGCCTAAACCGCTGATCTAAAGAGACCTAAAACTTGGAGAGTGTGTTCTTTGTATGACGCAGTCATCCGATAAGAAAAGATTTTCCGAAATTCTAGGGGTGAAAAAGGGAGGCAAAGTTTGTATGCTTGCTCACGTGTTTCTTACTCACAGAATCTAAATATTTTCCCAGAACAAAGCAAATCAAGTAACATATTTTCACTTGAGGACACGCTGAGCCCCATCACCGGAAAAATATATAATTAGTGAATATAAATAAAAAAATTAGAAGTTCTCCTTTTTCTCACCCTCCTCTTAAAATTCCTCGGTTCATTCTTATTCCAATCCATACACTCTCAACACCCTTCATATATCTACAGTCTCCTCCAATTCAAATCCTCAGTCCGGCACCAGAAAACAAGATCTCGCCTTTCCGATCTCCATATTCGTTCCCACAGAACCAAAGCATTCGATCGTTCCTTCCTCGCCCGTGTGGAACTCAATCCCTCCTAACATCCGCCATGCTCCCTCAATATCTTCATTTAAATCCTTGCTTTTCCAACATCTCCCAGCTTCCCAAAAAGATGCTCTCTAAGCAGGTTAGTCATTTGCTTAGAATGAAATGTATTGAATAATTTATTGTGTTAGTTAGGTCTTTTAATTTTGTTTTTAAGAAAATGCACATTAAGTAAAGAAATTATTACGCTAGCACATTCATTCAATATTTGTTATTAATTAATCTATTCTTTTAATTGCTTGATATCTTGTCAGGATTCGTACTGTTTACTTACTTATTATTTTTTGTTTAATTATTTCTTTTTAAATTGTTCTCTGTCACATTTTACACGCTTTATCATTTGTATCATGTAACCTTCTGGGCGTTTCAGGTATATATTATGTTTCAATTTCTGTTATTCTAAAGGGGCTTAGTCCCAAAATAAAGTTACTTCTCTATTCTATTCTATTCTAAGTAATCAATAAAAATATTTGGTGCCTACACATTCGAAAGTTTCGACAGTTTGGTCCACCTCGGTTCTCTGGCCAAAGCAGATAGCTCAACCAGCCCAGAACTTCAAAGAAGAATTTTGGCCGCTAATAGATGTTATTTTGGGATGGCGAAATTTTTACGAAGTCTTTACATATCAAGAAGAACCAAGGTCATGCTGTACAAAACAATCATCAGGCCTTTTTTAACTTATGGATCGGAAACCTGGTCTCTGTCCAGGGCAGATACCAACAGTTTACTGCTCTTCGCAAGAAAAATATTAAGAAGGAATTTTGGAGCTGTAAGAGTTGGCGATCAATTTAGACTCAGAAAAAATGCAGAGCTGTATCTGATGTATCAGGAGCCTGACGTGGTGAAGCACATGAGAATAGCTAGTCTGAGATGGGCTGGACATGTGGCCAGAATGGGGGACGACGCTACCCTGAAAAAACTGCTGTTTGGTTTGTTGACGGAAAAAGAAAACGTGGGGGTCCACGACTTAGATGGGCAGATGAAGTCGAGAGTGATGCAGACAGCATCGTTGCTTACAAATCTTGGAGGACCTTGTGGCAGGAAAGAGAAGAGTGGAGGTGAGGTCTTGAACCCAGCACGGGAGTTCTAGTGCCAGTGTTGATTGATCTCTAAAATATTAGGCAAATCTATCAGTCAAAGTTTCGTCAATTGGAGACAGCATCAGGGCAGACAAAAAGAAATGTCACTTGAACAAGACAGACTGCAGCACACCTCACATCAACAGCAGATCTTGCTCAAAAATATTCCACAAATAACTGAAGATGCCTGAATTGGCGAAACTTTGACTAGTTGTTTTTTCCCCAGTATTTTAGAGACTTAGGACTTTTCCGTTGGCTACTTTCCCTATCACATCCTAATCATTAATAATAATACTTCTTATATTCTTATTCACAAACAAAGATAGAGATTTGTTCCTTATCAAAGCTTACAGAATTATTAAGATGACAATAAACAGACTACAGAGAAGAGAGGGACTGAGGACATGTTTTATTCAAACGCAGTTAGGCGCGGATACATGATGGGATTTAGTAAGCTTTACGCTGACTATAAACACCATCGCTTTAATACTCTATGTTGAGTTAGAGTTGTCTCCTCTGCCTTTCCTATCATCAACTCCTATCTCTTCCTATTATCAACTCCTATCTCAATGACCAACTTCAACCATTTGTCCCCTTGGCAAATCTAAAACGGATTTCGGTATCAAATACAAAAGGCACCAAGATCTACTTCGTTAGGCTATTTAGCTTTTATAACGACAAAAGGAAATTATTAATACATTCATCGAGTTCATTGTCGACGTTTCGCAGGTCATATACTGCCTTCCCCAGGGCTTAATCTGAGACTGAAAATGTTCGAGCCGTTAAGGTTTAATCCCCGCATCTATTTATATATTAAAAATAAAACACTTGTTATGAAAAAAAAAATACTACATTTAATAACAGTTATTCTAAAGATCGAAATGTAGATATATGATTAAACTGAAAAAGAGTTTTGTCTTTATACCTCTGCCTCCACATAAGTTCACACATACAGGAGTCCTTTTAGATCTGTAGCGTGGTTAAGGGACTTAATAGAACCTTTACTTTTGGCCAAGGCAAGTATGTTATGTCCGGTTTGTGTAAATGGTGTTTTAATAATAAAAAATAAGATTTGATAGCAAAAAAAAATAACATGAGCTATTTGTTTTAGAAAGTAAAGATAAGAATTTCTTTTAAATAAAAAAAAAATTACCACCTTACATAATAGTTTGTAATACCAAAAAAAGACTAATTTAAAGATTTTGAAAATGGTTACAGAAGGAGATGTCACGAGGTCAGTTGTCGAATGGAAAGTGTCATTAGAGAAGGTACTTTGGTTTACTGGTTCTAAAGTTCCATTAAATTCGGCTTAAAAATATATACAACCCCATTATTTTGTAAAGAAGAATTAAGTATCATTTTGGTCTTTAGAGTAACTGCTATAAAATGTAGTTATTTTTAACTACATAAATTGAATATGCGAGGAGTAAACGAAAAAGACCCAAATGTTCTTCTCCAATTCGGTATTTGGTTTAAAGGTTGGAGAGTATTCTTGCAGTGATCTAATTGGCTGGGCTTCGAATGGCTGGCTTCAGATTAGCTTGTCTCCACTTACAGGTTTTTTAGTTTCTTCTTTGCTAAAGAATTTATTTTGGAAGCCATAATCCATTGGATGACTTGGACCAGCCATCTCCAATCAACGCTATCGGATTTATAGACCCACATGGGAATCTCCAGATCCAATAGGTGTTAACAGAATAAATAATTTACCTGGCAGAGGCGGTTTTTAGCTTAGGACCTAAGGATCAGTACACATCACCTTGTAATTAAGATATCAGTTACCCGATTTATTAAAATAAAAAATATCCAATAAGAAAGTAATATTCAAACTGTTCGTCTTGTTTACTCTCTCGGGATAACGTCAGAGATTTTTAATTTTAGAATTGCAACAATTAAGGATTCAGTTGGAATGGAGACTGTAGTGACTAGACGAAGCGCAAGTAAACAACTAATGAACTGGTTTCGGATTAATTGTAAGGAACATAACGAACTATTGTACCCGAGGCTAGATCTCACTAGGCTAACGATTGTGATGCAAATATCTCCCAATTAGCGAATTACCAACTTCCACGAGTCGGGCTAAATCAGAGCTCTACTGTTCTAGTAGGGGAGATAATGTCTCTGTTTAGATTAGGATATAGGTTTCCAAATCGAGGTATACCAGCAAGTAAACAAAATGATTTTTTTTAAAAAGTTTATCCATCAATAAAAAGATCTTTTATCTTAGAGATTAATGAAATATAAATATGATCAGTAACATAAAATTAACAGTACATATTCTGATATTGTGTACCACTACAACCTACTATTATGACATAGTGTAATGATTATAAAGGGTCTGGGTTACAGTACATGTACTGTACTGTTACTTGGACAACGGCTGTGCAGGAAGGTGATTCGTCCAAGATCAAGCACAGCCGCCAGATTTCTCCCACTTATTTTGGGTACCCACTTTATAGAATCACGGTGAGGTGAGGGTCCTAGGTCCTGTAGGATCCATCTCCGGTCGCAAACAGATTAAATAAAAGTGTTCCCGCCAGCGGGATTTGAACCCAGGCCACGGCAACTCAGCGCTCTATCACTGAGCTAATCCGCACCTGATAATATGTTATTTACTGAATGCTAAATGTAATACCATACGAAAATGAAATTAACAGATTAACAAAAGTGATAATGTACAAAAAATAAAATAAATTTTCAGGGAAAATATGGAAGGGAAAAACTGTTCATCAGGTCATTTTTTGGGGTCAGACAGTTCCATTTGGAAGACGGTATGGTTGGCTCGATGCCAGCATTCTTTCAGCAGTGAGCGCCCGATTCCCATTTAGGTCATATTTCGTCCCAGAGGAAAAAAACGGAATGTTGCTTAGAAAATAACAAAATTTCATTTTCATTATAGGTCTCTAACATAATATCTAAACGCGCTAAAAGCGCTTCCTCTTAAGGTTAAAATGTGTGATTATTTTATTAGGGTAATAAAAATCCTATTTTTTTACAACCCATGAAGGGTTCCGGTTCTACAACATGGTAAAGACCGTACTGTTTCATGGACAACCGTTGTGCAAAGAGGTGGTTTGTCCTAGGTCACCCTCAACCGCCATATTTCCTCCTTGTTTTGGTTATCCATTTTATTGAGGCTGGGTGAGCCCCATGAGAGTCCTAGATTCTATAATATTCATCTCCAACCGCTAACAGTTTAAATAAAAGTCTGCCATCGAGCGGGATTTGAACCCAGGACCTTCGCCACGGCAACTCAGCGCTCTACCATTCACTTATTTTAATAGGATAAAATGGAATAAATGTGAACTCATTTGAAAAATAGTGGGAAAATTACGGCGATCTATTAAGGCTATAGATGTTTGCTCTTACTAATGCTTTTGTCCACTTTCTTTTCTCCTTATAGTTTTAAACAATTTTGATAGGTCATATTATGATAACTCCATAACAAATAAATTAAATCAATTTAATGAATGCAGAATTCAGTTTATTACTTTATTAAGAAGATGTACAATATTATCATGTCGAATGCCTGGAAATATCTATAAATATATTATCGAATTTTCCTTCTTGTATAAATTAATAGACTAATAACTCAACTATCGAAGGAGGTGGCAGAACTTAATAATCCAATAATAACTTAAGAGCTATTAGGCAGGAGAACTTAAGTGTTCGGCATTACTCAGTTCTACTTAATAGTTTTATTTAAGTACTTGGAAAGAAGGCAAAGTACTTTTGCAACTGCTAAATAATAGGATTTAGCAACTTTATGATAATTTTCTATTTAATGTCGTTATTTCTGGTTATTGGGAACCGCAGATAGTGAATTTTCTCTAAGTAAACTTTATAAAGCACATCTCAACTTAGAAATAAATTCAAGGATATCTGTTCGGCAGGTTGTCGTTTCTAATTGAGTTACAAGTTTTAACAGTTTATTCAATTATTTTTTTATATTTTGCAAAACAAAAATATGCCTCTCCGATTGCTCTTACCAATTGAGCTACCAGGGGTCCCCCGTTTCCCAAATCCGTACTCTTCACCGATCCCATAGATGATGTAAGTTTGTTGAAACGTTCATTTCTAGATTACCGAAGTATGTATATATTACTCATAATTACAATCTCTTTTCCATACTAAAGCTTATGATAACTTGTATTTTTGTAGTATGTTAAAAGGAAAACGATTTAAAATTTGTGCCTCAACTCGAAGCGACAACCTACGGAATAATTACCAATTTCAGTCCACTCTAACTAATATGTAATCTATTAAATTACTAAATCAATGAACGAACCATTCAATAATAACGACCGGATAGATTCTAAGCGCTCTACAGAGATTAACAAACTAGGCTCTCAGTGATAGAATAGGAACCCTGTAAACCAAAGTATTATAATATATATAACTTAATTTATGTATTACTATATAATCTTTATATTGGTTATAGTAAAGCCAAAATTTAATATAAATCAGCACAAATCCTATATAATACCAAACCCTTGTTCCACAATTTCAGCCCTGCGCTATTAACTATGTATTTAATATTAATGTATTAAATACGTTACATACATTATAAGTATTAATTTGCATTAATGCCACTTCTTTCTACTGTATACAGTTACATATTAACTTCCCTTACTTATATTTTCTTTTTCTTTTCATTCTTCATAGTTCATAGTTATAAATACCTCTATTTTCAATGTTTAATTTTTGAAATTTATCAATCTTTTTTTTTCCATATATGCTTGTATTATTACATTTTACCTATGTAACCCCTCATGTCTGGTATCTTATCCATATCTATAATTAAACTAGTTTTTTCTAAATCCTTCATGCTCAACCCCCCTTTTTCTATAATTTAATCTTCTCATTTTGTATCTTTCCGTTTACCTCCTCATTTTTCTTTCCCTTTATATTATTGTTTACATTTTATCCTTTCTTGACATGTATTTTTTCTTTTTTATATTCTTATTCTTGTATTATTATATCTGTCACTATTAGAATTTCTGTTCATCATCTACAATTTTATTTTTATCTATCACTATTTTAAGTTTATTATATTCTGTAACCAGTCTTATATTCATTCTTATTTATCATATATCTATTCACTATTTCATCATATCTACTCACTATTTTAATTTCCACTCTTGTACCACTCTTGTTACTGCTACGTTTTTTTATATATTTCTGTTTGTTTCTCTCTCTTAGCTCTGAAGATGGCCTACATTGTAGGCCGAAACGTCGGCACATAATAAATAAGTTACGCTTATTTAGGTGTTTTGATTGACTGCACCCCAACTATTTCTTCCTTAAAATATGTATTTAACAATTAGTTGTAGGCTTACATAATCTATTTACTTATTATATATATATATATATATATATATATATATATATATATTCAAATGATAAAAAGATATAGATATAGTCGGTTTACTTATAGTGAAATTGATAGATATATCCATTATAATTATAAATCGAACCTAAATAAAACAATTATAAAATCAAATGATAACAAGATTCATGTTCATATCTTTCAGAAATTATTATTTAAAATTTTACTTCTTTCAGGAAATTTCAAGATAGAGTCTGAAATGGAAATTTATCTATGATTAATATAATAAAATATATACACAGATTAATTTAATTTAGGACTCACCAATTCACAAGAAGTAACATAATATTGATTTCTTACCTGAAAACAGAATAAAAATAATTAATAAACAATTATTTTTTTTATTAACTAAATATTTATTCATTCCTAAACATAAAATCAATAAATACATTTAAGGTAGGTGAGGATAAAAATTAAATTTAATGAGGAAAATTGTCATTATTATATTCAATTAGTTTAGATATTTTTTCCTCATGATCTTAAAATAAACAATAAACTTTAAATTAATTAAATTTTCTCCAAATCTTCTTTAATTAAATATCTAATAACCAAGATATCTCAGCAATTCAATTAATTAATTGTTAAAAAATTAATTAATATTCTCTTAAATAAAAGAATTTCGCGATTTTTATATTATTTTTGAGTATTTTGACTACTAAACCGAAAAGAGAAGAAACAGCTCGCAAAATTACTAGACAAACGCTCTAAGCTCCCAATTAATTACAAAAGACTCATATTCATGACTATTGCAAGACCTATTTGGACTTGCGGAGTAGAGCCTTGGTTTCCATAAATCCATCAAATTCCTCTCGTATCCAATCATTACAATTAAAACCTTCGTCAAATTCTAACTGCACTTTACTATGTAACAAACAAATTCTTTCACACTCAAACCCACTAGTTTCAAATCTTGCATCCTCTTCAAATACCAATTACCCTCTGAAAAATGGTCTTCCCTAACTATATCTATTATCTGAGTATTTCCAGTAAATTGCGTTTCTGGTTATCTTTCTTCGGTACTAGTATGTTTAAGGGTCTGCTGACATCAGCGCGCTCAGGTGTCACTTTTCTTAACCATCTCCTACTGTTATAGTAACCTTTCTATTGTTTTATTATTGTTTATGTAAAGTTGAACGTGAATGTGTTTTTGATTATTTTCTTTATATATGACTTGGAATTTGAAGAAGATTTTTCGCACGGTGAACGATGAAAAATCAGCTGTTAGGTTTCTTCAGGAGCGGAATGTCATACCGCAGAAAATGCGTTGTGGAAATGGACATGATATGAAACTACAAGTGGGGAATAAAATTAGATGGAGATGCCAGAAAAAAGGATGCAACAAGATCCTGGGTATTCGATCAAATATGTGGTTGAGGAATAGTACATTACATTTGGAGACTATTGTCCATTTTATATAACGAAGTTGGAGGGAACCTCTTTCTTTTGATGCAATTTTTGAAGATATTGTTCTTTTTAATGAGCATTGTTTGGCATAAATCTTTCATTGTTTATCATAACATCATATTTTAAATATTTCTATTTTAAAGATTAAATAACAATTTGTAACTAAAATATGATATTTTAGTTACAAATTGTTATTTAATGAATATTGCTTGTAATGAATGTTTTATTATTTCTAGTTTAATTTTGTCTACATGTTTCTCATTTATTTCATTTCCTATAAATCTGTTGTATCATAATGAAAGGAAATGCCTATTTCAAATTGATACATAACCTGACAAGGTCCAAATAGTTGAGGTAAGTGACACCTGAGCGCTGATGTCAGCAGGCCCTTAAACATACTAGTACCCTTTCTTTTTTTTTTTTTTTAATTATAATAAATAACGGTACTTTTCCAATCTAACGACGACCTATCCCAGCGCCCCAAGTGTCACTTTCGTTAACTACCTGCTACGGTTAGCGAAACTTTCCTTAGCCCTTTGTTATTGTTTGTGTCTAGTGGACGTTTATTTGTTTTCATGTTAATTATACAATATGAGTTAGAATTTGATGAAGATTTTTCGCGAGGTGATTGATGAAAAATCAGCTGTGGTATTCCTACAGGAGCGGAACGTCATTCCCCGGAAAATGTGTTGTAGAAAGGGACATAATATGAAACTGCAACTGAATATTGTTCTTTTCAATGAACATTGTTTATAATTTTTTTAACATATTGTTCTTTTTAATTAATATTGTTTATAATTGTTGCTAGATATCGTTGTGTTTAATCAATATTGTTTATAGTAAATGTTTTATTGTATCTTATTATTTATTTTCTATTTTTAATATTTCAATTTGAAACATAAATAATTATATTTAACTACAATGTGATGTTTTTTACTTAATTGTTTTGATTGTTCTGTATATACGACACCGTTTTGATGTGATATTGTTATTTTTAATGAATTTTGTTTATAATAAATGTTATATTTTATCTTCTTATTTATTCAGTAGTTTATATATGCCCGGGCAAATCGTTTCTCTTTAAAAGAAAAATAGCTAAAAATAAAAGAAATACAAAAAAAAAAATCATATTTTAGCTGTATATCATCTCCTATTTCATTTCCTAAGAATCCTCTTGTCTGTTTACTATTTCAAATATATTTCAGGCATCATAACCTGACAGGCTGCAAATAGTTGAGGTAAGTGCCAGAGGAGCGTGCTCGGGTAGGTCGTCGTTTGATTGGAAAAGTACCTACATAACTTCTATAGAGACAAATAGAAATACGAATATTCCTAAGAACTCAGTTATAGAATATTTGCATAAGAAGATGAACCTTTACACATGAAAGCACTTGAATATTTAGCAGAAAAAATACTTCTTTTTCTATTTCTTAAGATAACAGGATTTGAGTGTTGGGCGAGGCAGTGCAGACGTCACGTATCAACAGATGTCAGAGACGGATGGTAAACATGTGCATTGTCTGCTCTAGCCTCTGATAATAAGATAGGAATATTTGAATAAGTTTTTTTGTAGAAATAATTTAGATATACCCCATCAGTAAATCTTTATCCGAAGTCTGTCCGAAAATTATATGGAAAAAAAGAATAACCTGTCCCCTAAATGTCTACACAACGTCGGAGGGTGATTATTCCGCAGGCTGTCGCTTCGAATTGAGTCACGACAACTTTAACCTTACATTCGTTTCCCTTTTAATATTTTAAAAGATTATAAATATTTAATTTAATAAATTGTGTACACTTCGGTAATCATTTCATTAAGAAATTAACATTTCAACAGATATATATCATCTATACTTCGAAATGTTAGTTGAAACTTTTATTTCCTGATGAAACGATTACCAAAATCTACTCATTACCCATAATTACATTCTCTTTTTCTCTCTAAAGTTCAAGATAACTTGTTATTTTAGGAAAATATTAAAAATCGACCGAATAAACAGGGAAAACTTGTGTCACTCAACTAAAAGCGACAACCAGCGGAACGTACACTCTCCAATATGTTTTAATATCGACACAAATAAAATTCGCCATAATTGAAAGGCTGACTTAGTATTTAGGAGATAAAGAGAGCACGTTCATCTTTAATATGTTTTTCAGAATCATATATTGTTCACAGGAGTTTAGAATGATTTATTGATATTTACAACTGTAATTATATTACATCAAGTAAATCGGCTAATCGGCTGTATGAACAAATGACATGAAAAAAAAAAAACTTGTGGAAAAACTACCCATTGATAGCACTCCAGTAAAGTTCTATAGTAGAAGGTTTCGAGGCCATCTTCTCTTCAGAGGCCTCGGAGGGTTATCCGGAATATTATGGGAAGCAAGTTGAGATACTAGCGGATTCAAGTGTGTATGGAGCTTTTCATGGAATGTAGGTGTCTAGTTTGGGCCAAATCAGGAACATATAGGGTATTAAGATCATGATGGATGAGCTTGTTTGTGACATAATATGGAGGATTGAGGATTTCGGATTGTAAGGATTGGATACGAGATGAATTGGATGGCTTAGAGCCCCAAAGCTCAACTCCGTATGTCGAAATAGGTCTGATAACTGTCATGTAAATGAGTCTTTTGTAATTAATTGGGAGCTTAGAGCGTTTGTACAGTAAATGTTGAAGTAGGCGTAAACGTCGAGCAGTTTCTTGTCTTTTCGGTCTTGAATGAGGATCACAGGAGTTAAAATGAAAAATGAAAATAAAAAAATATCATGTACCTAGAAGTATAAATACAGTTAATACAAATATTTGGAAATAATTTCAACCATTTTTTTTTTTAATAGAATCCTGTGTTCTCTAAACAAATAGATAATAGAATATTTTTTGGAATGTGTGGAAAAATGTTCCAATTGTAGTAATGTCCGAGATAACCGTATCTGATCTACATTTTACTTCATTTAATTTATGGCGGGGCTTACTCCAGATGGCAGCTGAGTCATGTCCCTAGGAAAGAGATAAATTTTCTGTTACCGAGAGGGCTCATACACTAACTCAAGTTCACTTTATTTCCACTACTTTAAAATTCTATCAACTAAATTTAGTCACAGTTTAACTAACTTTAATTCTTTAATTATTCCATTTGACTAATTATTTATTTTTATTATAAATTTAATTTATTGAGTGAAGTACTTAGTCGCTATGCTGAAGGTTGGGCTTCAAATCCGACTATGGCAGATAATTATTTAATCTGTTACCAGCCGCGGGTGGACCCTGTGGGATTTACCGACCTTCCTCTGGCTCACCCAGTCTCTATAAAGTTGGTATTTCTAATTTTGAAAAAAATCTGGCAGTTGAGCGTGATCTCGGATAAAGCACATATCTACCTTACCGTTGTCCTAGAAACGGTACAGTCTCTACCTTTTACTGAACCTAAGGCCTTTCATGGGTTGTAGTGGGGTAAGTAACATATCTACTAATAATATAAAGTATTGGTATTTATATTATTAAACAAATATTACATGGAAAATATTGTTAAGCTTAGAAACAGCTTCTTTTCTAATTATTTTTTTGTAATTAATTATTGACAATTTATTAGAAAAAGAAACCAAATTTTGAACTTAGTTTACACAGCCCTGATGAAGAACTAAACTAATGTTCAAAGCATTAATTTCCAATAAATAGTTTTATACATTATAAATAGGAATACATTTACGAATTTATTCTAACCTCCACCCAAAACGTGTATTTGATTACACCAAACATACAATTACAATCTACTATTACACATTAGATCATACAAAAACACTACAATACAATCATACAAGAACAGTAAAATAAAAATACAATAAATACCAAATTAACTGCAGCAGACAGCTTCCAACGCCTCACAGAATCAAAGATGTTGGCTAGACGGCTGTTATTCCCAGTAGAGACGGTGGAGTTATGAATATTGAAGCAGATCTCTCATTCACGGGCGATATCCGACATTCACGATCACGAACTACGAGGAATGCGAAATATGTTGTTTGCGAATTCATGAATGTTTATTTTTTTGCTTTGCTATAGTACAAGCTACTATTTAGACCTCACAACAATGAAACATTTATTTCAGACAATTTTTTAAGAATTAATCAGCCAAAGGTAACGTTAGTGATGAGTTAATTATGACCTAACGCTATGATTTACTGTATGAAACCGAAAAAAGTTTGTAGCACCGATTCGATGGCTTTGTGGGGCTTTGGGGCCCTCCTCCGTCAGTAAAAACAAAAATAGTCATGTGTATGAGATTTTTGTAATGAATTAGAAGCTTAAGAGGGTTTGCCAAGGTGTAGTCTTAAGTATCGGATCTTTTCTACAGGAGTGATTGGGATATTATTACAGGGTCTTTGGTTTAGCACGTGGTAGAGACTATACTATTTCTAGCCCTACGTTTGTGGAGGAAGACAATGTGTCAGGTATCAAAATAACCGCAATCAAGAGTACCCATTTTATAGAGGCTGCAGTTACATTAAGCCGCGAATGCGCTAAAGCATTCGCCCCGAATGAGCATGCCACCGGGAGGGAGAAGCATTCCCCCCACGTCCACGCACCACATGAGCACTGAGCCCCTGTGACGGAAAAGTGGACATACGGAATAGAGCTTTGGGGCTCCACTAAGCCATCGAATTCCTCTCGATTTCAATCATTACAATCCAAATTCCTTCGTAAAATCCTCGACGCTCCTTACCTTGTTACAAACAAAGTAATCCATAATGACCTTAAGGTCCCGTTTGTTGTTGATTTGCCCCGAATCCGATATCAATCTTTTCATGATAAACTTCATTTCTACTCAAACCCACTAGTTTCAAACCTCCCAACACATCTTCAATTCCTGATAATCCTCCGAGGCGTCTGAAAAGAAGATGGCCTCGTGACCTTCTAAGCTGACCTTTATATTTGAGTACTACCACCGTGTAGTTTCTCTACTTGCCTTTATGTCGGGACATGATTTTTCTTTTATTATATTAACTGGATGCACTCTGTATACAGTTGTATATTTAAATAAATATTTAAAATTGAATTGTCTAAGATCACGCTCAACCCCTATTGTTGCTATCCCTTTTATAGAGGCTGAGTGAACCCCAGGAGGTCCTCCAGATCCCAAAACATCAATCCATGGCTGCTAATATATTAAATGAATTATCTGCTACAGCCGGATTCGAAACCGGAACATTTAGCTAGGCAAATCAGTGCTCTACTACTCAGCCAAAAAGCTCTCTCAATTCTAATATTACCAAAAGTACTATCGCTTCAATAAATGTCAAGTTGAAACCACAGTATCATAAATAAAGTAATTAATTGAGCGTATTGGCAATTAACAGAGTTAAAGGAATGGATAGCAATTAACTAATTCGATACTTATGGCCATTGTCGCTCAAGCTGATCAATATCACTCGTATATTTTTAAACTTTTAAAACGTTAAAACTTTTATAGCTGATGTTACAGTGGAGCGTCGATTATCCGAATATCAGTTATTGCAACGTTTATTTAACGGAACTGTTTTTTTTTGTTTTTTTCAAATGTAATTTTAATTACTTTGATCAGATCGTCTAATTACTTATTGTATTGTTGAAATTATTGTTATTTTAAATAAAATTTGAAGAAAAATAAAATGGTGTTATCGATTAACGTCAAAAAAGGGGGCCCTGATCATTTCTCGGAAACAGCAAAAGAATGAATTTCAGTACGTATTTTTTTACTAAGAACTGTAAACCTAACTAGAAAATTTCATTTTTTTCTCTGAATCCGTTTTTCATTTGATTCGTATTTATTTCTTAGTGAATTTCAATTATCGGAACCAGGTTCCTGTGTATTTATGTTTTGTTTCATAATAACTATTAAATTGAGCACTGAAGAAACGGCGTAGATTTTTATGATATAGGTATATTTTAAAAATTAATTATAGGGGCGGCCTGTGGTCTAGTGGTTAGCATAACAAACTACTAAGCCCAAGACCGCGGGTTCGTAGCCCCGCAGGTGGCCCTAGGTCTTTCGGAAGGGAAGTTAAACGGGGGTCCCGATCCTGTACAATGTCAGGTACTCGTTAAAAATCCCTATCCTAGTTAAACCTGGATAGGCAAAATTTAGAGCTCCCACTGTAGCATCGTCCGATTAGCCATAGCAGCATAAAGTGACGTTAAATTAACTAGCAAAAAAAAATTACTTATTTAAATTTACAACTGTATTATATAAGTATAAGTAAATAGAATGAACTATACGTAATAACATGGTATTTAACTATACTGTATTTAAACAACATAGAAGGTCACGAGCCCATCTTCTTTTCAGACGCCTCGGAGAAATGTCGGGAATTGAATTGGGAATTGGTTCGGGTTGGAATATAGTTTTTCGTAACACATTGACATCGGATTCGGGCCAAATCACAAAAGTGACATAAAGGTCATTATGGATGACTTTATTCTCAGCAAGGTAAGGAGCATTGAGGATTTTACGAAGGATTTTGGATTGTAAGGATTGAATACGAGAGGAATTCAATGGCTTAGTGGAGCCCCAAAGCTCTTATAACGCATGTATATGAGTATTTTGTAATTAATTGACAGCTTAGAGCGTTTGCTTCATAAGTGTTGCAGTAGCCTGAAACGGGGAGCAGTTTCTTATCGTTTAATGGAGTTAAACATTCCAAGTTAAACGTTTGTCAAGATGTAGTCATAAGTATTGGTTCTATATTACAGGAATAAGTGGGATATTATTAAACGATACATAAAATAGGAAGTCATAGGTTTACAACGAAGATAAGACTGTTAAGTGATATGAAGGGATTAGAAAATTGTTATAATCTTCCAATAATTTAATTTTATATTTTAGGAATGGAGAAAAAAAAAAAAAAATATATATATATATATATATATATATATATATATATATATATATACACATCCATATATACATAAGACACAAGCACGAATAAACACGATATAGTGTAATCGTGTAAATCCACGTATACAAATTAAACTTGTTAGATATTCACTGGCCGCGAAGGGCGAGGGATTACACAGCTTTGGTCGGGTGCGGAAAAAACCTTGTTATAATCCCCCCCACATTCTCTCTTATTCAGTACATTTTTTTTAACTCTTTTTTTTTTATTAAAAAATATGTAATTAATAATATGCAAATCAATATGTTCGCAGTGTTAAAGCTAATTCGAATAAAAAAGCTGAAAATTCACACTCTTCTGTAATATTATTTTAATATTGCATAGTGACTGCTGAAAATCATTGTTGTGTTCTATGCATCTATTAGGGGTTCGATTCGCCGATAAAAGGAGTTCACTCAGCCCTATTGGTATAGTTTCATCTATTATGCAGTTAGTATGTTCACTAACTAGCTGCTTAAGAATAAACCGTAGCTACAACTAAATCCAAACCTGTACCACTACAACCCGAGACCGGATCTGCGATTCAGTACATGGTAGAGACTGTACTGTTTCAGGGTCAACAGTTCTGCAAGAAGGTGACTTGTCCTAGGTCACGCTCAACCGCCAGATTTGCCCCCCTTATTTTGGGGACCCTATTTTTATATTTTTATAGAGGCTGGGTTAGCTCCAGGAGAGTCCTAGGATCCTATATGATCCATATCCGGCTGCAAACAGACTAAATATAAGTCTATCCTCATACAAGACTGAAAAGACAAGAAACAGCTCGACGTTTTGCCTACTTCAACATTTACTGGACAAACGTTCTAAACTCCCAATTAATTACAAAAGACTCATTTACATGACAGTTATCAGACCTATTTGGACATACGTAGTTGAGCTTTGGGGCTCTACTAAACCATCCAATTCATCTCGTATCCAACCCTTACAATCCAAAAACCTTCCTAAAATCCTCAATGCACCTTATTATGTCACAAACAAACTCATCCATCATGATCTTAATATCCCGTATGTTGCTGATCTAGCCCAAACTAGTTACCTGTCCTTCCATGACAAGCTCCATACACACTTGAATCCGCTAGTCTCTCAACTTGCTTCCCATACTATTCCTGATAACCCTCCGAGGCTCTACCACTGAGCCACTGCTCTATCCCTAGCTATAACTAAACGAGTTGAAAAAAATATTTAAATAAATTCTATAACTGTCAAGATGTTGGGTCATCAGATTCTTGGGCCGTCTATATTTTGCTGGATTAGATGCATCTACACTTGACACTGTTTGTTTGACGAAGAGGAGTTTTATAATCTAAATAATAAAAATAGTAGGACAGACTAAACACAACAAGCAATATAAAATATAAGTGTTGTTTTAAACAGATATATGAAAATCGGACACGGTCGGATGGATGTACCTTCAAGTTTATTTTTGATATTTATTCTATTTACTTTGATTTTTTTGTTGGTACGATGAGGCCATTGACTTTTTTCTAGGATACTGCATTAATAATGTGAAGAAGGACGTAATACACAAAAAATTGGAAAGAATGATAATTGAAGAAACTATTCAATAAAATGAAGAACTAAAATTGTAATGACCTGGTTTTAAAATATTGAAAAAAACAAAAATTAAAAGTACCGTGAAACCGCCTCATAGGTTTATAGGTTTCTTGACTCATCTCAAGGTTACATAACATACCACCGTATACCAAGCCGTCCACCATGGCATATCATGACAACCATGGTAAAAGTGGACTTTCCAAACAAGTTCCCTGAACACTTATTCCTAACAAGCCCTCGACCCTTCATCCACTTAGAGCACTTTAGTTCCTTTGCATTACTATGATTATTATTTCAGGATCATCAAAACACTTGAGTTGAAATCCTACTTAAATCACTTCAGAGATGCCTAATATTCTGGACCTCTATGGTATTGATTCGATTTGTAATTTCTTTTTTTATTTCAAAATCATCCGATATTTAAAATCGGAATTTGGTGTTTTAGAACAAGAGTAAACTATTATTTAAATAAATGTGGATTTTATTGAACAAATATATTGTGAACTATAAACTATTCATATTTCTTACGAATTCTCTTTTATTCAAAACTATACAATTATTGTATTAATTCAAAAGAAAATATTTTCCAATATCGTCCAATCTTCATCCGAAGAAGAAGAAAGAAGTCCAGGAGGAAAAACTTTTACTGGAAGAGATTATTGATGCGTGCGCGAAAACAAGAATTTTGTGTGTAAATGCGCAGACACCAAGAACCCACTTCGTTCATGCCGAAAACCCATTGTGACTAAAGTACTAAAAAGCAGAATTAACGAATTGAAAAAAAAAAAGTATATCGCAGAGTAAAAAAAGTGAAGAAAAAGAGGGAAATACGCGGCATTAAATGATAGTGAATAAATGTATTGAAATTTATTCTAGTCAAATTTTCTTGAACAAAAAATCGCAAAAATATTTTCTTTTAAACTTTATTTTCTCCTACCAGCGTAATATGTAGGCTTGTAACATGTGATTTTATTTTCATTTCTTTTTTTTTTTCTTATAAGCACTAGCATCACTGACAGAATCATTGCCACAGAATCCGCCAAGGAGACTGAAACATCTCTGGAGCAGGGATCTACTACAGAGAGATGAACCAGGATTGTCTCCAATGGGAGGCTTCTCCATACACGCTTCCACGTGTACACCTACATTGGACCCGATGCGATGCGACGCGATCCTATTCTATCACATAGGATAATGGGCTGAAAAAACAAATAACTGAAATACGCAGTGAGGCCTACACTGTATCACATCCGACACGATTCTATTATTTTCAATCCGATAGTGAAACTAGTCACTGCGTTCCGAATAATATACTATTAATTTTATTCTTTTATTTCTTATATTTTATATATATTATAGTGAAATATAAATTTATTAAAAATAATTAATAAATAATCTTAATTTTATAAATTTAAAGAACCAAATGTTATAACAATGAGGTAATATTACTATATTAGAATAGTTTTGTCTTGCTGTATGACTATAAATAAATAATTTAGTTGTTTTTCAATAAAAAAAATAGAATTTATTGGTTTTTTTTTATATATTCGTGTTTTATATAATGATTTAATTTTCTCGATTCTGATAATATTTATTTCTTTGATGACACAATCAAGGCTCTTTTCGAACTAATTCAATGAGTAATTTTTTCAGTCTATTTTGTTGTTAATCTGTGCAAACGAGTATAAAAAAACAGAAAAGCCTTTACCTCCCAGTGTTGCCAACTGTTTAACAAATACATTAAACAAATAAATTAAACATTAAGACGATAATTTTATCAAAAGTTAATGTTTCCAATTTTCCAATTTGACGAATTAAAATTTTATGTAGGTATATTTTTTATGTACATTTTTGATAGATTTGATTTTATTCGACGGAATAATAACCTTCGCTACTATATTTAATGGTCCATGAAGATTAGTAATGACATATTTTAATGAGAATTAAGAATATTTAATTTTGATTTATGACGGATATTTATATAATAGTTAATTATCAAATTAAAATGTATATTTTTTAATAATCATTTTAGACAATAAAGGTTAAGTTGGCACACATGGTAACGGCTGGCTTACCGAATTGAAAACTAGTGATTTTGAAATGTGAAAATTTCACCTGATCGTACAGTATCGGATCGGATCCAATGTAGGCGCTTCCGTGTAAATAAACTATTTTGATTTCACGAGCGACTAAATCGGTCGGATTGCTCGGATAAAAATGGATCGGATCGCAGCGGATCCAATGTAGGCACTCTCGATATATTTCAGTCATTTGGTTTGCTTCCGAATTCTGATCGTATCGCATCGGATCCAATGTAGGTGCCCCCTTAGGGTGGTTTTCAAAATAAGACCACGGGTACGACATGTACCGAATGACATTTATGCACGTTTTTTCACTATAAAGCCACTGCGGATAAAGTCTGTTCTGTTAACTATTATTTCATTTTCTTCCACACACCTTTCATTCCTTCTTCCTAAGTGAATATTAATTATTATTACTTTAATTTTCCAGTAAATGAATCCTATATTTACAAACCAATATACCCTTAGTATAATAATGGATTATTATATTTTATTTGTTACGTATTAATTCTTACCTTTAAATAAACTAAAACATCAGAGGTATTTTTTATAAAAATTCTTATTATAATAAAAATTGAGGATTATCTATTAGTTCTATTTTATATATATCCAAACAAAAATTTTTGTTTAAAATTATTGTATTTAATTGATAGATTTAAGGAGAAGTGTATGGTGTGTTAAAAGACTTTTATTTAAATTTTATTAATATTTTAATGCATATTAGAGATCTGATAATTTATGGGATTTTTTGATATAAAAAACACTAAAAGGAAATATTTTAGAATTTAAAGAAATTAATCACAGAATAGCTCTAGTCAGACTAATTTTTAAGAAGAAAATCCTAAGCATTATTCAAGTCCACACGCCAACCGTCGATTCGACAGAAGAAGATAAAATAGGACAAGAATTGCTCAAAATAAAGTTAAGTGGCAGAAATTAATGTCTAACTCCACTTCCCAATAGAGCTGGTCACTCCGGGAAGTTAGACCATACTCCCCTAAGGGAAGGCCTATAAAGAGTTATTATACCTATTATTACATTAATTAATTCATCATCCAACAAGAAAAAATATTATTATTTATTGTTATTTTATTATTGTTATTTAAGTTACACTATTAGGTCCTATACAAGTATGTATATGTTTTTGTAAATATTAGTAGTTTTTTGTAAACCATCTCGTTTTATAATTCTCTTTATAATAAAGGCTTTATTCATTCATTCATTCATACCCTTAGCCTAGGTAACCTTTGAGGTTCCACGTGGCAAAAATATAGCATCGTCATCCTTCCCCAGTTCTGTTCCCAGGATGCAGAAGGCTTCAGTAACCACCCTTCATAAAATATTCAGATGCGCACAGGTGTGTGGGTCCCATCAGGTGTAGATAAAACATCGGGCTTTCGATTCGATTGGAGAGAGCTGAATCGAAAGCAACCATATCCTCACTAATATAATCATATTATTTTTTAGATATTTTTTAATATTTCGTATGGAAGATGTGGAGTACATCAGTGTGCAGCGTGCTGGAAAATGAAGCGGTAGATTCTGAGTTCGAAAACAGATCTTGACAGATTATTATATTTACAGCCCTGAATCGATAACTTTAATTTTGTATAATTTTTTGTTTATTGTTTTAATTTTTAAATAATTTTATTTTGAAGAGATAAGATTTGCCCCGGCCGGGATTCGAATCTGTCTACCCGTGACAGACCAATTGAGCTACCGAAGTCGCCTTCCGATCGGAACAAATCTGTCTGTCCTGACAAATCTGACAAAGACAGACGTCCCGGATTCGAATCCCTCCCACAGCAAATCTTCTCTTTAAATTAAAGATAACTTTAATTGTTCCTGATCTCGGGCAAATCACTTACACAGCTTTAGTTAATAATAAATTTAGTTATTTAGTTAATAATCTTTAGTTTAATAATTTAGTTAGTTAATCAGCGCTGTGCCGACTATGAAGCGTCTGAAGGGTAGGTACACATATGAGGATTGCGCAAAGGCTGATCTGGCAGGTTTGGGTTTGGATGATACTCCGTGGACGGAGGTTTGTAAGCTGAGATTGGTGGCAACGGCATCGAGCCTTTGGGTTCGCTAAGCCATTTTATTTATTTAATTTGTAAATATAAGTTTTTTTTTTTTTAAACACCGAAATATCCCCAGCAAATATCTTGTTTTTTCAGGACGAGTTATACCTAAAGCTGCATTAAATCTGAAATTGGCGAGCCAGTCCCAAGGGACGGAAGGGACAGAGGTCGGGCCCTTGAGAAGGATTGCGGTGCTGGGACAGACCTCGAGAACAGTCGACGTCTCGTCCCGTGGGACATCCAGCTTCGCCCTGTGACGATGATATTACTTCAACACAATCTAAATTACCTTAAATGCTACTAATAGAGTTTATGTAGCGATTTAAGCAGTTGAGCAGCTGAGAGAGATGACCGCGGCTCTGTCTGCTCGATCGCATATCAGTTTTTCAACATCATCTTAAAAACTAAAATAGAGCCAAAAACTCAAAAAGAAACACTATTATTTATTATAATGCAATTGGGAAAAACCACAATGCAAAGCCTTATGTTTCAAAAAATACACCTACTTACCAGTCGACGTTTCGCCTATTCAGGCATTATCAAGATACCAAAATCAAAAAGGGGTTATGTGAATCGCATCTCGAAGAAAAAGGTGCAATACATTCCAACGATCAACAGCCCAAACAGGCTCCAAACATGAGACAGCACCCCACTACCAAGACGTTCAACATACAACTCAGTTGTACTTCGAGATGCGATTCACATAACCCCTTTTTGATTTTGGTGTCTTGATAATGCCTGAATAGGCGAAACGTCGACTGGTAAGTAGGTGTATTTTTTGAAACATAAGGCTTTGCATTGTGGGTTTTCCCAATTGCATTATAATAAATAATCATCTTAAAAAGTTTAGCGGATCTATCAGTATTTTTTAGAATTTTATAAACATAAGTTAGTTGTGAAGGCAGTTGCAAATTTTTTCCGCAGGTCCATTAATAAAGTATATCAAAGATTATGTATTATTATCAATTAAATATTATATTGTGCTTTGTTTGTTGTGTTACTTGTCTTTAGGTCCTTAGCCTGATTCGCCTGTGACAGACGAATTATTTATACTGTCAACAGTCGTGAGATCATCTTAAGGCTCGCCCAAACTCTAAAAAGTGGATGCTCTTTACTGAAGTGGATTTCCATAAAATCACCAGAAATAAGATACTGTTTCAACTAAATCTAAATCGGCTTAAAAGCTACCAATAGAGATTATGTGAAATTTATGTTTCCTGCCGGGTTTGAGATATCGTCCCTGCAATAAAAATTCAGTCGTTCAATAAAAATGAGTGGCTATACCAATGACATTCGTTTTTGTGACTGATAGATGCCTCTATATGAATTTTATAATATAATCATCAATCCTAAAGCAACTGCTATAAGTCACATTCGATACTTTGCCTTGGCAGGGACGAAATGTTCTGTGGGTTTTCTTGAGTGCAATCTGTATCCTTCAGTTAATTTTGGACCTACAATCTTTCAAATAATTTTACATTATTTTTTTTTTAGCATTTTTCACATGTCAAATTTTGTGGAGAACAGCATGGTAGAGAGACTGGCTGGATCGAGATCTTTGGGAGAATTTTTAGAAAGGATGAACAACTAAGTTGTAAAAATCGTTAAATAAAATAATACAAACAATTTGTGTGGTATGAGAGTTTCGCTTGCACATGCAGACACTCTTGTACATTGTATTTATGATGAATTACTTTACTCATAAATATAAAAATATATAATAAAAAACTACAAGAAGATACGCTGGGAGAGAAGGCCTACTGACACAGAGGCTAGTGCCCCCGTATTGATCAGCTACTCCTGACTATACGCTCAGCTTCCAGCCTCTTCTCGCATCAACCTCTTTTCCTGCATATCATTATCTACTTGCATATTAATGATATATCCAAATCGAAGTAAAATATTCAAAATTAAATAGTGTGTTATAAAAAAATCACACACACATATATATATATATATATATATATAACAGTAAAAGTAGAAATTGCGGCAAAAGTACACAATTTCCGGTAAACTTGTACACAATGACCATGTCTTTTTGGTAAATGTGAGCATACAAAACACCCTACAGTAACTACATTACAAATTAATGCCATAGTACTGAAGATTTCTGGATATAATTTAAGATGATTAGAGAAATAAGACTCAAGTAAGTTAAAGTTATCATAATTATAGATTTAAAATTCTAATTTTTCTTAAAAAAAAAAAATATTTTTTTAGTTAGAATTTCTGAAAAGCAATGGAAAAAAAAGAAAATTTTAAAAACAAACTAGAACAGATCGTATCACAAAAAAACAAAAATAATATTTATTTAAACCAACTTCAGTATGAAATAATATTATTGGAAGTAAAGTAAGTAGATAATAAAATTTTTTTCATTATAAAATTCATATATGTTCCTTTATAGTTTTATAAAATTTAACAGTTATAATAAAGAAAATTTTGTTATTATTATTATTTGTTTGATTCCCATCGTATTGGTCCTGAAAAACTAGGACGAAAATCTCTTGTATGATGCAGTAATCAACTGAAATTTTAATAATACATTCCAATTAGCAACCTATATTGCAAATACAAATATTACAGTAAACAAATAAGCTTAAAACTGCCTGAATCGATACTATTGCTGATAGCAAACCATTCATAAACACTTGTGCAATAATCTCAATGCTAACCGTCCTATTATCTCCTCACTCCCATTCTAAGTCCACATGTGACAAAGACCAGCTTGATAACACACAAGCTTACATACATATATATATTCTGGAAGAAAAATATTAATACGGTAGCAGAAATAAGAAAACAGCGATTAAACTTTTATGGAAATATCACAAGACTTCCCCCAATAAGAATCACGAATATCATTATTACTTACATTGAATAAGTCAAATAATCCACACCATGCATTATAAGTAAAAATAAATTTATGATGTGCGAAAATAGAACCGATGTTGTGGATAAATTATTTGGAAACAAGGTAGAAAAGTGGACACTAATGGCAGAGAAGAAAGGCCAGGAACAAAATGGGCAGAGGGAAGAAAAGAAATATATGGAGAAAAGATGAAGAACGCATGGTAAAAAACGATGTCAGAATGCGTGATCCGCCTGGGTCCGATTCGCAACAATTAAATAAAATTTGAGATCCTGAAAATTAATCAGAACAGTTTAAGATATTTTTTAAATATATTTAATTGTTAAGGATTTTTGTATAATAATATTTGAAACAGCCTAAGCCGTTCGTAATTGTCTTTAATCTATTTGTAATCCTTATCCCAGACTACAAGCGGAAAGAAAATGGAGTCTATCATTCTCAGTTTCAGAAAAAGATAGAGATACAGAAAGTAAGAAAGTGAGTGTGTATGTGAGTGAAGAGAGAGAGAGAGAGTGAGTGAGTGAGTGAGTGAGAGAGAGAGAGAGAGAGAGAGAGAGAGAGAGAGAGAGAGAGAGAGAGAGAGAGAGTGAGTGAGTGAGAGAGAGAGAGAGAGAGAGAGAGAGAGAGAGAGAGAGAGAGTGAGAGAGAGAATTAATAATCTGTAATGCATAGCAAAATAAAAATAAAATTATGACCACAATATCTCAAATATTACAGACTCCAATACATCAAAACCATTCACCATTGAGCAGAAGCTTGCTCATCATCTTAAATTTTCTCGAAAATACTAGAAGAAAATCAACCAGTCAACGTTTTGCCAATTCAGGCATCATCAGGACAAACACCAAAAGATAATCACATCAATGAAGGAAGAGTGTGGCAATTCTCGCACTAACAGCCCGAACAGGATCATTAAATAGATACATATAGATATAGCAGCCTTGATCCACGATGCTTCATAAAAAACAGAATTTACTCCTCTATTTGAGATTTTGGTTAATTTTATTGAATAATTTTTGACATAATCCCCTATCTCGCTTTACCGCTATCCATCTCTACAGCTCCTAATTTTGCCTTAAAATGTGGTACGATTACTAACACACAATATAAATCCTTAAAACGTAAAAAAAAAAGTTCTTAATATTTTACTAAAATAGAGCCAAAAACTCAAAAAGAAACACTATTATTTATTATAATGCAATTGGGAAAAACCACAATGCAAAGCCTTATGTTTCAAAAAATACACCTACTTACCAGTCGACGTTTCGCCTATTCAGGCATTATCAAGACACCAAAATCAAAAAGGGGTTATGTGAATCGCATCTCGAAGAAAAAAGTGCAATACATCCCAACGATCAACAGCCCAAACAGGCTCCAAACATGAGACAGCACCATGATCGTTGGGATGTATTGCACTTTTTTCTTCGAGATGCGATTCACATAACCCCTTTTTGATTTTGGTGTCTTGATAATGCCTGAAGAGGCGAAACGTCGACTGGTAAGTAGGTGTATTTTTTGAAACATAAGGCTTTGCATTGTGGTTTTTCCCAATTGCATTCTTAATATTTTCTTAAAAGGAAGCTGATCTTTTATATTAGGAGACATTTATCTCAGAGTTCCTATTAAACCTGGATCGACTTCGAACTGTTTTCATAATCAAATAGGTATTTTATCACTTTGATGAGTAGCTCAAAGCAATTAAATGACGGTGAGAATCGATAAAGGAGACAATTTTACAAGACTGATGAGGGAGAGAGACAACTACGACGCGAGGAAAATCGAGTCCCAGCCAATAACTAAAGTGAGGGGGGCGACGAGATAATTTAGCCCATAACTCCCTCCCCCACCCCCCCCCGGAGAGGAAATGGCCTGTTGCCCCAGGCGCCTCGGTTAGCGGTTTCCGGTCTGGAGGTGTAAGCGTCTTCTCCGAGGGGGAGGAATATTCATCCTATGGATTACAAGGAACATGGAAGGGATACATATTATTACATAAAAAGTTCTATGTGTATTTCCGAATATAAATATACATATATTTATGTCATGGAAACAATAAAAATCAATACTCAATTCAACGTTGTGAAGGCTCGCCAGTGGAGTTAGGCTTGAATAAAATTCAGACAAGACGAATTATATTGAATAAATTAGTAGAAAAACCGCTTTTGATTATGATTTTGATGATACATTTTTTTAAAATTATATACGACTGGTTATAGGTTCTGCAGGTTTTCGCTTCGAGTTAAGTCACAAGTTTTGACTTTTTATCTGTTTCTGATATCTACAACTGTATTATAGTAATACAACAAGTAAATATAATTAATAATACGTAATGGCATGAGATAAAGACAAATAGAGAAATTACCCAGTGATAGTACTCGAATAACACATTCAACTTATATGATCACGAGGCCATCTTCTTTTTAGACACCTCGGAGCATTATCGGGAATTGAAGAAGTAGTTAGAAGGTTCGAAACTAGTTGATTTGATTGGGAATGAAGTTTGTCATGAAAAGATTGATATCGCATTCAAGCCAAATCAGTAATTAATGGAACATTAAGGAATGGACACGCGAAAAAGTCGAGGAGCTCTAATGAGTAATTCCTATGACTTATAACACAGATGGATATGATTCATTTGCTAGGGAGCTTATTGGTACAGACATAAAAGGAAGTATTTGAACATGTCATGAACTTTAAGCACTTAGAGTCTATAAATGCAATAGGGTAGAAACAACAAAGAAAAAAATATATATATTTGTAGAGGCAACAATGTCCCCATTAAAAACAAGGAATTCTTTCTATTTTTCGTTCTAGACATTATTTGTCCTGCAACTTAACAATTAAAAGATTGTTACGGGCTACTGGCTATTAAAAATAAATTAAGCTATTCATTAATTAAAGATACTAATATTTATTTACAAAAGGGATAAAAAGAATACAATTAAATTATTAACAATTAAACTACTAACAAATAAATTATTAACTGAAATAAATTTACAATAACAATATTTTAGATATTTATAATCTAGGCCTGACTTCTATTTAATTATTACAATAATATAAGATATTATTATTATTAAATACCTTAACTATTTACATAAGCTTGTACAAATCACATAAAATTACAACTGCTACTTAACTAATTAATTACTACTAATTGACACTAACAGTTCACTAATTAAAGTCCACCGACCGTAAGAATCTCTGAATATAACAAACTGACACACAATTACACTCACAAACTGTCACTGACTTATTACACTGCCTTATCACTGGATTCAGATAGATCTTCACCGTACCGCGTACTTTAACACTCTGCCCCCACTCGCGCGGAGAGGGCATTTAAATAGCAAGGCCGACACGGAGTGGGGAAAATCTCGAACATACGAGAAGGGTCTGGAGTTTTCGGGAAAAGGCCTCTTTCATCTCTGCCGACAAGGCGCTTTATATTCTTCCAGGAATCGCCAATTCCGTGCGGCCGTCTTTCTCTCTGAGACCGTAACAATATAAAAAAAATTATCCTCATCCCAGCTGTCCTATATGGATGTGAAACGTGGCCACTAAATTTGAAAGATAATCATCGTCCTAAAGTGTTCGAAAATTAGGTATTGAGTATTGGTCCAAGAAAGGATGCGACCACTATAGAATTTATAAGGTTGCACAATGCAGAATTCCAGAACATGCACTGAGTTAATATAAGTGAAGTAATAGCTTCGTGGAAACTAAATGGGCTTAGTAAGGATCGATTTCCTAAATAGGTAATTAGCGCTGAGCACAAAGTGGTAAACGTTGGAGGGGTAGAACAAGGGTTAGATGGGAGGATTGAATCGAGAATGCTCTTAAGGATTTGGAAACGGATGATACACCATGGGCGGTAGTTTCTAATGTTTGATTGATGATATTGGAGAATCCTTTTATAATTTTTAATTAAACTTTCAAAGGTATCCATTTACGATGCCTTCGTAGTTTTTTATTATATCCATAAAGAAACATTGGTTTGTTTATTACAAACAAATTTTCCTTAAAATTTTAATAGTCTGTTTAAAAAAAACAAATTTGTAAATACATACCTCTCAAAATAGTCTGGATTACACAAGACACAGATTGGAACTTTTATAGATCCTACAAAAATAGAAGATGAAGCGAAAACGTAAATAGCGTGAAATAAACAAGATGACGGACGCTGTGGAGTACATAAGAAGAAACTAAAAAAGGGAAATAAACAAATGTCCAATTATATTCGGCAACGTTTATAAAAGAAGGAGGATTCGGAAAGTTCTCGAAATAACCTCATATGTCTTCATAATAGAAGATCCACTCAGCATTCTAAAAATAAGTCGTAAGGAAGTGGAAGTCTTTGGTCGGTGGCTTCAATCGATATAGCTTCGTATATTTATGAGATATGTTCTTATCATATCCCTGCAGAAAAAAAGCAATTTTTCAATAGAGGTATCAAAAAAGTTCAACGAGGGTTAAAAAAAAAAATAAAAAAATGGCCATTGGTTAAGCAAAGCGCCACAGACCACTATCCAAACCCAAATCACCAGATCAACCTTAACGCAAGCCTCCCGCTCCAAACTCATCCATCATGATCTTAATATTCCGTATGTTGCTGATCTAGCCCAAACTATATACCTATCCTTCCATGACAAGCTCCATACTCACTTGAATCCGCTAGTCTCTCAACTTGCTTCCCATACTATTCCTGATAACCCTCCGAGGCTCTACCACTGACCCACTGCTCTACTCCTAGCTATAACTAAACGAGTTGAAAAAAATATTTAAATATATGTAATATAATATAATGCAATATAAAATGTAAGTGTTGTTTTAAACAGATATATGAAAACCGGGCACGGTCGGATGGATGTACCTTCAAGTTTATTTTTGATATTTATTCTATTTACTTTGATTTTTTTGTTGGTACGATGAGGCCATTGACTTTTTTCTAGGATACTGCATTAATAATGTGAAGAAGGACGTAATACACAAAAAAATTTCAATAAAATGAAGAACTCAAATTGTAATGACCTGGTTTTAAAATATTGAAAAAAACAAAAATTAAAAGTACCGTGAAACCGCCGCATAGGTTTATAGGTCTCTTGACTCATCTCAAGGTTACCTAACATACCACCGTATACCAAGCCGTCCACCATGGTATATCATGACAACCATGGTAAAAGTGGACTTCCCAAACAAGTTCTCTGAACACTTATTCCTAACAAGCCCTCGACCCTTCATCCACTTACAGCAACAATCCAAAATCCTTCGTAAAATCCTCAATACTCCGTATTATGTCACAAACAAACTCATCCATCATGATCTTAATATCCCATATGTTGCTGATTTGGACCAAACTAGATACCTATCCTTCCATGACAAGCTCCATTCACACTTGAATCCGCTAGTCTCTCAACTTGCTTCCCATACTATTCCTGATAACCCTCCGAGGCCTCTGAAAAGACTTTCTACTATAGAACTTTATCGGAGTGCTACCGATGGGTAGTTTCTCCACAAGTTTTTTTTTTTTCATGTCATTTGTTCATATTAGCAACTTTACTTGTTGTACTATTATTACAGTTGTAAATATCAATAAATTAATCTAAAAAAAAAAGAAAACGAAATTGGTTCGTTACTCAGGCCAACAGCTTTTTAGACCGAATATTTTAGAATACCTTAAGACGTTGTTCCCTCATAGTTAGCGGCCACGTTTCATATCAGTAAAGAAGATTTGGGAGGATGATGGTTTTATAAATTATGATATTTAGATTTCGGCACAAAAAATATTATGTCGAGTTGCTTAGTTAAGTCTAGACAGAATAAGACAGGCATTTCCTGCTTTTAATAGCATCTTTATTTCTTCTTGAATTTCGTTTTTTCTAGTTCCCATAAACCCTATGTACTTAAACTTCTCGACCATTTCAAACTCATTCCCTCTTAAAACAATATCCCCAAAATCTATACTATACCTATATTCCAGGGACAAAAATAATTCACAAAAAGTTTAACATTTAATAGAATTGCTCAATGAAACAGAAGTGATAAGAAGTTGGCAGAGAATCGAAAATGGGCGATTGTAAACAAAAAAAAAAGTGAATAAAAACTAAATAGGTCAGTTGCAGCGAGTGGAGATAGTCTGGGCTAAAGATACCCTCCGTTCTGGTCCTGTTCCAACTGACCTCTCTGACCAGTCAACAGCCAACCCCGACTTTAGTCTACGGGTTAGTTATTTATCTTCATTACGACAAGATTCGACAGTAAATCAGCCGGGTTTCAGTACTTGGATGACTGACCTGTAACGTCAGCTGGGCAGATCAGACTTGACTGGAAAGGCTTCAAGTCTAAAGCCTGATTTAAACGAGTTTTGATCGATAAATCGTCTCACTAAAGAGAGAATCAGCCACCAGGTCATAGTATTAGTCTTCAAATGGTTCAAACACGTTTATGTTCGATGTTTGATTTTGTAGTTTTGGTGGACGAGAAAGATCAGATCTTTCTGGATATTTTTGAAGAATTTCATCAGTTTCTTCAACAATTAATCAACCTGTACGAGGATCATCTTTAACATATAGCAAAGTATGTCGAGAACGACTTCCTTGAAAATCCATTTTCAAAAAGCAATACCATTTTAATACCTTTATATTTAGAATATTTGATGGACTAACGGTTACAGCATTACTTAATTGAATAAATATTGCTAGAGATATGAGACTTTAAAGCCGTCTATTGAGAAAAACATAAATTACTTTTTCAAGCTACTACACATAGACATCTATACAAAACATTATGTAAAAAAAAAAAATTCTCGTAGTTTTTGTCTTGAAATGGAGTTGTAATACAAACAACAACCCCTTTTCAAGCCAATGCCTTACTTAACCCCTTATTCAATACAAAAAAAACTCGATTCCGCTTACTTAATACTCAACTCAAAACCTAAGATAGCTTGGCAGTCCATACAGCCATAACTCCCTGTATTTACCCTGAAGATGGCCAACACCGTAGGCCGAAACGTTGACACTATTAAAAAATAAGTTTTTCTTATTTATGGTGTTATCATTAACTGCACCCCCTGGCCAATTCTATCCTTCATTTTATTCACCTTAAAAAAATTATTTTAAAAGTTTGAGAAAATTCATTCCCATTTTTGTTTGAATGTTTTCATTCTGTTTGTTCGTATACAATAATATATTATTATTTATATAAATCTATTATACAAAAAAGTTGTTGGTGACCACAGTGTGAAGTTTTATTCTAAAAATAAGGTGGCATAACATTCTTTATGTGAATATTATGGTATTAACAATTTAAAAAAAAAAAAAGTAGCCTAGTTTTGTTTTTCATTTTCATTAGAAAAATAAAACAATAATATGACAATTATACATCGATCGGAGTTAGAGTGATTTCAACGATATTACAATCGGAATTAAGGGAGTAGGGATTTAGGAGTACTCCCTATTTTTTATAAATATAATTATTAATTAATTTTGTTTTAATAGGAATATATAAAATGGGACTTTTTATAATTTAAAATACAAAAACCTGTTCCATATGAATCCATGAGACTTTAAATGGGACAAAGGTATTGCTGGGAGGTAGTTTATTCAAGATCATGCTAAATCGCCAGTTTGTTTTATTTTTATTATTAAATGTACTAATAAGAACTACCTTATAAAGACTGGCTGAGACCCAGGAGGATCTGTAGATCACACAGGGACCTTTATTAACAAATTAAATGATTCATCTACCTAAGGCGGAATCGTAACCGAAACCTTCAGCTTAGCATCTCAGCACTCTACCCCGCTCCACGTTAATTTACATACTACTTTTTATTATTAATATTACTTATTTTGAATAACAATAAGCATTACAATAGCCCTCATGTAATAAAAGGCTCATGTGGCATAATTTCTTAAATTATTATAGCATACTGTAATAAGTCGTTTTCACGATCTCTAAAATATTATGAAGAAGGACAAAGAAAATACTAGTACAGGAGACCTCAATGTTAGAGAATAATATTAATGAAGAGCAGGAAGTGAGAAAAATATAGTAATAAATAAAAAGAGAAGAGAGGATCGAAGTAATACATAAATATCCATACAAAGTGGAAGGGATGCGGAGGTAGCCATGTTTTCCCAAGGAATACAAAATCAAGGATCATTCATTCCCTCTTCTATATCGCCTTGAGGGCAACCTTAAGGTTGGACCTGAGCTTGTATAAATCCAACTTAACCTTTGAGGATTTCAGGAACCAACAATAATAATAATAATATCTTTATTTATCCTAAGAATAACAAAGCTATTATGTCTTATATCACCTCCCTGCACAACCAAAGTTTCTACCATGTACTGAATCCAAGACTCTCTTCATGGCTTTTGATGGTACAGAATAAATAATAAACATTATTAAGGGCATCAGTAGTAGGTATTGTATTCTCTACTTTCCTTAAATGTCGGGAAAAATAAAATTATTAAAAGAAAACATACCATCAATGTGATTTTACCAACCGTAAAATCTACGCATATTATAAAACAAAGTCCTCGGCCGCGTTTGTTCGTGGTAAACTCAATAAATACTGCACCGATTTTCATGCGGTTTTCACCAATAGATAGACTGATTCACCAGGAAGGTTTAGATATATAATTTGTCGAGGTTTTGTGTAAATGGGGTGGAATATAACGATGATTGTCGCAAATTTCGGAAAAAGTATTGTTACGGGCTACTGGGTATTAAAATGAATTAAACAATTCCTTAATTAAAGATACTAATATTTATTAACAAAATGATAAAAAGGATGCAATTAAACTATTAACAATTAAATTATTAAACTAAGATAAATTTATAATAACAATATTCTAAATATTTATTATAACCTAGGCCTATTTAATTATTACAACAATATAAGATATTATTGTTTCTAGATAACTTAACTAGTTACAATAGTTTGTATGAATATTATAAAATTACACTACTAAATATTATTACAATTATTAACTACTAATTAACACTTACAGTTCACTAGTCCACCGACCGTAAGATTCTCCAAGTATGACAAACTGACTCACAGAAACAGAAACAGTTTATTACACTCGCGAGACTATCACAGTTCACAGATACACTTATTACACTGGCCGGTTCAACATTCACTATTTTATCACACTGACACTCACTTATTACACTTACACGCACTTATTACAGGATCATCACAGTCCCTCTTGGTCTACTCTCAGACTAAGACTGACTCGCTCGAGACAAGGGACGTATTTAAATAGGCAAGGCCGAACATTCTAGAACAGTCTCCACTCTTCCGTGTTCTAGAATCTTCTTAATCTCTTTCCGACAAAGCAGAGGCGGATCTACTATGCTGAGAAGGTCCTAATCCTATTTTAACTTCTCCCGCCGACGGATTTAAGCCGCTAATCCCTTGCTTCCGCCCTCCTGCCGGCGACCGTAACAGTATAGCCACCTGGGAGGTTTCATTAGTGATACTTCCCAATCCCTCTGTCATATAACGAAACACTGCATGGTGGGATATTCCTCTTTTATAGATCTACAAAAAAGTCAGCAATAGCATATATCTATCTTTCAAGGAAGGTATAGTATAGTAAGCTATACCCATTTTATCTTCAAAAAAATTGATTACGTTCAATGCGGTATCTGGAAAGCTATTTAGACGAGTACAGTGTTAATCCTTATCAACTTATATACTTAAGTTACCTTAAGCATTTCATGCGCATCACTAGAATATTTTATGCCACATACTTTAAATCAGTATCTTATGTGGTATCGCAAAAACTTAACGCCCTAGAAAATAAATTCGTATATAAAGAAATATTTTGCTTCGTTTTTATGTTTATAATATCTACATAACAAAATACATTAGACAGATAAAACATGTGTGCATAATATGCCTTACTACCCTTGCGCGGTGGGGAGTAGAGGGGGGGTCGCTAGTAGAATAAAATAATGATGAACTATTTATGCCATTGATAAAATTTACTTAGGAATTTCGATAATAAATATTACATTTCACGTAGGAATTTTGATGGTATACTTTTAATAAAAAATATACAGTATCAATGAGTACGTAACCATGATACGCATAATAACAAATTATCTAATATCTTATACAGCGTAGAGCGTACTATTTCAAAATTATCTCTTCGGAGTACAATAGGACTCCTTGTAGTGGTCAAGAGTCATATCGTGTCTTTATTAAAAATAAAATGATTCCCTTATCACGAGAGATAATGACCAGTCTGTGGAGATATCTATCAATTCAACTTGTGGAATCTGGATGCTAATTAGTAAAATAGCTCATTATATCGTTCCTAATGATTAATACGTGAAATTTATAGGTGCCTATGGAAACATCAATCAACCCATTTAGGCTATAGGGTATTGTATTTCGTAGGCATTGAGTTCATATATAGTAGGTTCTTTAACATTAACATAATATGAAAGTTTTTATATTATTATTATTATGCAGGGAGGTAATCAGGTGGAGGTAACGCTAAACCGCTAGGTTTCCCCAATTAAGAGTACATACTTACTTTTTAGTGGCTGGGTGAACCCCAGGAAGGTCTTCAGACCCCAGAGGATCATCCGTAGCAGTTAATAATATAAATAATTTGTATATCACTCAAAGTCGAACCTGAAGATCAGTAACATTTTGCAAACATTTCCTTTACATTAAAATCGAAAATAATTGCTTTTCTACCAGAGTATTGGTGAACTATTTTTTCTACATATACACCACATCTCTTGCTTAATACAACTCTTTTTTATCCAGACCTATTCCAACAAGCCCTTTTTGCCTGAGGCAGCCAATCAACAAGGGCGCTGTTATCAGTGAGGCCCTTTGTAATACAAGGAAATAACGTGTTATTATACCTCGACATGGCGGATGTACCTTCCCTTAGTGTGTGCCTTCGGATATTCAGCTTGAAGAGAGTTTATTTTAAGGTTATTATTATTCTTATAATTTTTTTTTCTTTTTTTTAAACCGGATTTATTGTAAATTTCATCTTCGAGAAAAAAAAAACCTGCTTCCAGTCAATTATTTTATTCTTTATAAACAAAACGTTTCGACACTATGGTGTCATTCTCAATCCTTTCTTTTTCTGCATTTTTTAACTGGAAAGTCAATACTTTTAAAAAATTCTTAAGGAGATCTCTAGTCCTCCATGGTCAATAAATAATATTGCATTCTTGATGAATTAATAATGAATGCAATATTATTTATTGACCATGGAGGACTAGAGATCTCCTTAAGAATTTTTTAAAAGTATTGACTTTCCAGTTAAAAAATGCAGAAAAAGAAAGGATTGAGAATGACATCATAGTGTCGAAACGTTTTGTTTATAAAGAATAAAATAATTGACTGGAAGCAGGTTTTTTTTTTTTCGAAGATGGTTATTATTATTTGTATAAAACGAGAGTTATTGTCATGCAATAAAGAATATATTTATGGTATGAATTATATAAAATATTTTTCCTTGGGAGTAAAAAACACAAAAACCTTTAGTCCAAAATTCATCTGATTTCATATATTCTCCACCAGCTCCACTTATTAGCTAACAGACTATGGGATGGAACTCACCCAGCATATTTTGAATATTGAATCTATTAATCTCCAAAAAAAAAAGACATCATTTGTGTAAAATTGTAAGGACAATAATAATGTAAAAATTATAACACTTATAGAATGCACTTTGACGGTGCCATGCATAGTTGCGTAGATAATTTAAGTGATAAGAAATTTGTTGTTTTTTTTTGCAGACAGAGTTTTATACTGTTTTGAGTGATGAAAGTTATATATTGAAAATGACTAATTTGTTGTTTGTTTGTTCATTTAACGTCACTTTATGCTGCTATGGCTAATCGGATGATGCTACATTGGGAGCTCTAAATTTTGCCTATCCAGGTTTAATTAGGATAGGGATTTTTAACGAGTACCTGACATCGTACAGGCTCGAGACCCCCGTTTAACGTCCCTTCCGAAGGACGGCGTAACTAAAATGACTAATTTGGATTGAAACGTATATAAAGAATATATGAAATCAAATGAATTTTGGACTAAAGGTTTTTGTGTTTTTTACTCCCAAGGAAAAATATTTTATATAATTCATACCATAAATATATTCTTTATTGCATGACAATAACTCTCGTTTTATACAAATAATAATAACCTTAAAATAAACTCTCTTCAAGCTGAATAGCCGAAGGCACAAACTAAGCGAAGGAAGTCCAGTACCCTAGACAATTAATATTGATAAAATGTTTTTTAAATCTTACATTTTATTGGGCAATAAAAATTTAGATTCAAACATAAACAAATTAGTTTTAAAAAACTTTACTATTACTGGATACAACATTTGGTTTTGGGGCGACCTACGGCCTAGTGGTTAGCATAACAAACCAATAAGCCCAAGATCGCGGGTTCGTAGCCCGGCAGCTGGCCATAGAATTTTTTAAATGGAGTAAAAAATCGTTAGTTACGCCGTCCTTCGGAAGGGATGTAAAACGGTGTCCCGAGCCTATACGATGTTAGGTACTCGTTAAAGGCTATATTATATACCCTAATTAAAACTATATAGACAAAATTTAAGGCTGTAGCCATAGCAGCATAAAGGGACATTAAATGAACAAACAACAACTCTTGGTTTCTGCTGCACTGCTAATGGTTCTGCAAGGAAATATCGATATCACACTCAGCAGAAAGGTTTCCACCCAATCAAAAGTACCCTCATTAGAGAGGCCTAGTGAGCCACATGAAGGTCTCCATATACCTTTGTCGACTGACAAAATAATATCTTAGAGAAAAATACTAATAATGATATTAATATTAATAAAAATATAAACTCTTAAAATATAAGTCGTATTGATAATAAGATTTGTAGACCAAGACGTAGGTGGGAATATAGCGCTAACAGTGATCTGGTGGATTTGGTTTTGGTTAGTTGCCCGTGGACAGAAGTAAGCAGCGATTGGAGGAATCGGCATCGAACCTTCGGGTTCGCTAAGCCTTATTATTATACACTGCCTGTGGATGATATATTATTTCAATTTTCAACAGCAACGGATCGATCCTGTGTTATCTACTGACCCTCCTGGGACTTACCCAGCCTCTATAAATGGGATACCCTTAATTGGTGAAAAAACATAAATGTTGAGATGTCGGACAAATCACCTCACTGTACAACCGTTGTCCAAGAATCATCATCATCATTATAATAAGTTTTTATTTAAAATTAATATTCCATCTATTATGGAAATATGTTCATTACTGGAAGTGGAAATGTAACTCGGTGAAGAGTTCAGAAATCTATATGAAGTACTCCAGTAATTGATCGGGTCACTGAGCCAGCTAACTCAATTAATATTCCGCAACCTCCTTGTTATTACAAAAGGTAGGAGTCAATACTCCTGCCATCTCCGATCCTCCTGGGGAGTCTATTATTCCACGCTTAAGGTCTTGGGATGGAATAGAATAGAATTTAGAATAAACCTTAAGTATTTAGAATGAAAATAATGAGTATTCTCGAAAAAATACTGTTTTAAAAATCATGAAAAGAAAGATGACTGAAACAAGAAGTAAAAATTTTTATACAAGACCGAAAAGACAAAAAACTGCTCGACGTTTTCGCCTACTTCAGCATTTACTTGACAAACACACTAAGCTCTCAATTAATTACAAAAGACTCATTTACATGACAGTTATTAGACCTATTTGGACATACGGAGTTGAGCTTTGGTGCTCTACTAAGCCATCCAATCCATCTCGTATCCAATCCTTACAATCCGAAATCTTTCGTGAAATCCTCAATGCTCCTTATTATGTCACAAGGCGTCTGAAAATAAGATGGCCTCGAGACTTTCTACTATAGAACTTTATTGTAGTGCTATCAATGGGTAGTTTCTCCACAAGTGGTTTTTTTTCATGTCCTTTGTTCATACAGCAGATTTACTTGTAATATTATTACAATTGTAAATATCAATAAATTAATCTAAAAAATATTCGAATATTAGTGATGGACGTTTATTTGGTTATTTACAGAAATTTACATCTGAATTAAATAACACAATTTAATATTATGATTGTTATATAATAGCAAGTAAGTACTGACGAGTAGACAAATCACCCATAGGTAGTAGTTAACTAAGATATTTAAGTTAAAAGATCACAAAACCACCATCTTTTCAGACTCCTCAGAGGATTAACGAGGAATGAAGATGTAGCTAGGTTTGAAATTAGCGGGTTTGAGTGGGAATAATGTTCGGCATGAAAGGATTGATATCGGGTAAGGCCCAAATCAGCTGCAATTGGACATTAAGATCACTATGGATGATTTTATCTGCTACAAATCTATAATTTTATCTGCTAGAAATCTTAATTTAGAAAGAAAAAAATCAGTATTCTGGAAAAATACTTTTAAAAATCATAAAAAAGCAATTAAAGCAATAAGTAAGACTTTAACTTAGCAATATAGCGTAAAGTACAAATAAACTATTTACAATATTCGAAAGGTTGTAATGGACATTTCCATAATTTTTTTTTAAGGTCAACTTATGCATCTCCTTTCTTAGTTTCTCCAGCAGTATAAAGATAATTGATTGTTATAAATCATTCAAGTAATTAATTACAGTTTTTAATATTAAATTATAACAGTTTATTCAAGAGAGAAAAATGAGACTATTGCTATTTAAATAAGTTAATTGCCATTGAGATATATGAGACTGTTATTTAAGATAATTATGTAACAGGCTCTGCCCCAGTAACAAGCCCTTATCAGGACGCACAACAAACATCTCTAATCAGTATTTGCTCGAGGCACCGCTGCCTTGTGCTCTACAATCTGCCGGCTCAGATTAAAAAATGTTCATTCATAATTTCTTCAACTTTAAAATTTTAAAATAAACTTAAGTGCTGAACTTATGAACTTATTATTGAAATTAGAAAATAAAATTATATTAAAAAAGATGAGGATTGTATGATATAGCAGAGTTCGAGCATATGAGCCGTTTATTTTGAAAGTGGCCTACCTCCATTTATCTTCAAATGGAGATATTTAAGAGTTTGCGTTTCAATGAATTTAAAAATATACATATAGGATACTAATGAGTCATACTGCTTAAGTGTATCTAAGGGTGTTAAATTTATGGTTGCTATTAAAATTGTAACAATTATTAAGTGAATAATATAATAAAATAATTGCGTTTTCTTATCAAGAATGGAGTTAGGCCACTTTCAAAATTAACAACCAGATTCATTATAAAATTTGAAGGTACCCAAGTCCATTCAACATAATTTAAGATGCTTCAAATTGAAAAAAACAATACTCAATTTATTTTACATATTATTAAAACTTCGGACACACTTCGGAAACACAATTTATGCGATTCAAAACATTTTTTAATTAAATAAAATAAAAAATTACAAACATAAATTTATTACAAAACAATTTACTATTCATCTACATTTTGCTCGTGTGAAAGGGATTTGAAGAAATCATGATGTTCCGGTGGTATATATCACAAAAGGTCAATCATGTCCTTGAATTTTGCTGTTGTAATTTGTCTGATATTTTTATAGAGTGGTGTCAATACAATGTTTTCAAATTTTCTTGGTCTACCCGACGTGGTAATAAATTCAGGACTTTCAAATTTTCATTCTCATTCATTGATGTCTTATAGAAAATTTTATACGGTTCATTTCTAACAAAACGCATATTTGTAACCAGTTTACTGATTCTCCATCAGAATTCTTTACCCTTTTAAAAATTGCGTCTTCTAATAATTTTGTTGATACAAAATCTTTTTGTCTCATTTCATTTACAATAAAATTATTACCTTTCCGACCCTTCACCACTGCTTTCAGACATTATCAATAGTAAATATCTTGATATAAGTATAAAATAAATGGAGTTAGGCCACTTTCAAACTGCACGGTTCAGTTATTGAACTAATTCTGAAAACTTATGTGTCAAAAACTTATCGTATTTGCTCGGAATATCAGCAACCTGAAATGCTTCACTGATATATAATGTGAAGTTGTACATGTAACCATGGTAACTGGCAAAAAATTGAAAAACGGAGTTAGGCCACTTTCAAAATAAACGTCTGATATAATGAAAATAAAATTAATAAGTGTATTATATAAAATTATTATGTGTCTCCTAAACGGTATTTTATGTTAAATGAAAATATATCTCTCGAAACTAAAAGGAAAATATGACAGACTGTCTTTGAAGAAATCAGTAATTCAATTTCTTTACTTAATCTAAGATATTATGGTTTATTATAATTTCAACATTGGTAATTATTCCGCAGGTTTTCACTTCGAGATGAGTAACAAGTTTTAACGTTTCATTTCTTTCTCTTTTAATAGTTTTCAAAAACACAAGTTATCATGAGCATTAGTATGGAAAATAGTAGGTAAATTTACATACTTTTCAACGTTTCAGCAAACATATATCATCTCTAAATACTATGATTCAACAACATGTTTGTTGTAACTTTTATTTCTTGATGAAATGATTACCGAAATCTATCTACTACCCATAATTACATAATCTGCCCATACTGAAGTCCACGATAACGTGTTTTTTTTGGGGGGGGGATATTAAAAATGAAACGATACAAACTTCAAACTTATAACTCAACTCGAAACGACAACCTGCGGAACAGAAACCCATGTTCTATTCTGTTTTAGAATCGTTCGTATTATTTAATTTATTGTACGATTTATTTTATTATAAAACTCTATAGATCAACTCATATTGGCTGTTCTAAACAAAGAAGCATTTATAATAAACAATAGAAGCATCCCAGCAGTAAACAAGGAAATTATTTTGAAATGTTGTTAAATTTCTAGTTTTATTTAAAGAAAACATAATAAAAGTGATTAGAAAAGCTAATGATTGTGAATCTTCAAGTTTATGACAACGTTACCATGGTAATACACCTTTGATATCATCAGTAACTTGGAGATTGTCTTTTGCCATCCGTTGCCTAGGAGATGGAGATAAGGCACAGGAAAACAGCGACCCAATTTCGAAGAAATTTAAAATAGTCTAAAGCGAGTGTAAATTCAAGCAAAACTTTAATTAAACAACTCCAGTTAAACTTTTAAATTCCCTTTTTTAAATTCTCCTTGCCTTTTAAGGACTTAGCAGAAACTAGAAATAGCTGCCAGGTCTAACTCCACAAATAGAACACGCCATTTTTTAATGTTAAAAAAACTTGAGTGGAATTCCTTAATGGGTGGAGTAGTGTTTTTAAAAATAGCAAAAGCCTTGATAATTTATATGATAACCGACATATGGACTATTTTGTCACTTTTTTGTTTAACCGGTACGACTACAACCCATGAAGGGTCTTGAGTTCAGTACATGATAGAGACAGTACTGTTTCAAGGACAACGGTTGTGCAGGGAGGTGATTTGGCCTAGACCACGTTCAACTGCCAGATTTCCTCCCTTATTTTGGGTACTCATTTTATAGAGACTGGATGAACCCTGGGAGGGTACTAGACGCCATATGATCCTTCTCCGGCCGCTAACAGATTAAATAAAAGTCTGCCAGCGAGCGGGATTTGAACCCAGGACCTTCGGCGTCACAGCTCTCTACCACTAAGGCACTCCGCTCCCATAAATATATATATATATCTGTCATTAGCAACGGGTGGACTCTGAGGGATCGACAGACCTTCCTTTAGCACCCAGTTTCTATAAAATAGATACCCTTAAGTAGGTTTAGGTTTAGCGTGCTCTCATGTAACGTGGGCTATGTATTTTAGTACATATATATATATACTAAAATACATAGCCCACGTTACATGAGAGCACGCTAAACCTAAACCTACTTAAGGGTATCTATTTTATAGAAACTGGGTGTTACAGGAAGGTCTGTCGATCCCTCAGGGTCCACCCGTTGCTAATGACAGATTGAATAATTTATTTGCCACAGCTGGATTTTAATCAGGAGCCTTCACCATGGCAACACAGCACTACAAGGTACATATCTATCACACTACTCTATTTTATGATTAAATTTCGATTTTCTGTCAGTACCATATAAATAATAAGAAATAAATGAATCATAAATCATAAATGAGATATAAATTGATTTATTAACTAAACCAAACACTAAGTATAACAGACTGTTTAAACGATTTATCTAATATGAATTCACCTGTGCAAATATAATATGCACTTATCATGTCATACATAAAGTGCAATAAGTGCAGTCAGTATCATATCACCTCAGGTGTATTTCTAGTTAATGCTTAATCCTTCAATGCAATGATAGTGTCATGTTACGAAGTTAACCTTAGAATGGATATAAATATATATATACCCATAATTTTACTTAGTCAAATATTCATGTGATTAAATTAAAACCTTTTTCCAGTCATATATTATTTTTCTTTATTTTAAAAACGTTTCAACAATTCCATGTCATTCTCAATTTACATTATTTTTAAGTCCTTTAACATTATTTAATTTTAAAAATATTCTCTAAAAATTATTTATAAATTTTTACATTTTCAACCTTTTTGGTTGATTGTCATATAATTTTAAAATATTTCTTACAAAGCTTAGAGTTATAGTGTACTCCATGGTCAATTAACGCTACACTATAACTCTAAGCTTTGTAAGAAATATTTTAAAATTATATGACAATCAACCAAAAAGGTTGAAAATGTAAAAATTTATAAAACATTTTTAGACAATATTTTTAAAATTAAATAATGTTAAAGGACTTAAAAATAAGGTAAATTGAGAATGACATGGAATTGTTGAAACGTTTTTAAAATAAAGAAAAATAATATATGACTGGAAAAAGGTTTTAATTTACTCACATGAATGTTTGACTAAGAAAGATGTACTCCAGTTACAAAAACAAGATAATTAAAATAAAAAACATAATTTTACTTGAAATATTTAAGAACAAAAAAAAGTTTTAATAATTTAAAAAAAATGAAAAGAATGGTTGTAATGTCTCATTTGAAATCTTATTCCTTTAATAAAAACGTTAAATATTAAAGTACATTATAATAAGTGAAATTTATAATCAATGTATAGCTTATTGTTAACAAAAACCGAACGGATCGTTTTTAAGATAAAGTCGATGCTACATTATAATTTAAATTTATGTAATCGAAACGTTCTCCAATTTCATGTTCCTCGAATTAATATAATTTTGGGAAATAAATATCTTAACAGAAATCTATAAAAAAAAAATTAAAAAAAGAAGAAATACAGTTACTAAAAAAAATTGATTAATAAAAATAAAATCCTCGAAACAAATATCACTTCTTTGAAATATACCAGACCCTGCAATTTTATTAATCATAAACGATAAAGTGATAAGATGGAAGGTTATAAAAATTTATAGGTTCTGTAACTATTACCCAACGACTTAGTTTTTTTTTAAGTACCCCTTATATTCTAATAAAATTATGAATTACGAATAAAATCATGAATGTTTCTTCACAGTTATTTTGGTGAAACATAAATATAATATTTTTAATTGAGATATGTATATACATAAATTATTATATGAAAACTCATTAAAACTATTTAATTATTTTCAAAGTCGTTTAAAATTAACATTTAACATTATTATTATTTATTTATTTTAGATTTCTCGGTTTATGGCGGATAAATATGGTTTGAACCAAAGTCAAGGGTATGGATCATTTTATAATTAATTGGGAACGTTAAGGAATTTTCTAACGATTTCTGACAGCTCCCAACATAACACCTTGCTGCACTTCTTGAAGTTGCCAGCTTATTTCGAGCGCCTTCATAAATTTGATTGTTTCCTCAGGAATCAAACCATTGCAGGATACGATCATTGGTAGTACTTTAACTTCCACCAATCGGTAAAGATGTCTTAATTCCTCGCACGAATTTTTTCGCTTAATGTTTTAAAAACGTCATCAGCAGGCATCCCAACTTAGATGATGGTAGCTTTTTATATTTTTTTGTTTATGAGCAGTATATCAGGTCTGTTGTGGGGAATATTATGATCAGTCATCATAATTTGATGTCTGCTTTTTCTGATATTGCCTGTGGCTGATATCTGTAGAACGGTTGATGGTTAGTTATTAAGTTATATTTTTGAGCCAGTGCCTGATGTACGATCTTTCCAGCATTAGTGTGTCTCATTAGGTATTCTTTACCTGCTAATGCCTGGCAGCCAGAGGAGACATGCTGAATCGATTCGTACGTTGCTTTACATAGGCGGCACTTCGATTGCTTGATGGAGAATGTGCCCTCTGTATATTATTATTATTATTATTATATTTAAGCAGGATTTACAGATTTACCGGCTCTGGTCCCAGAGAAGAGAAGTAAGACCCCTCTCACTTAAAGGATAGACAACAACCCTTAATTATTTAATCAACTCTAAATGCTCCTTAAATTCCTAACAATATCCCTCCTCTTAATTACTAAGATCATATTAATAATTAGTTACAACCAAATTATTTTAATAAATCATCTCCTTAAGTTCAAGTTCACGTGAAGGAAATAAACACAGAAATTATGCATAGAGTAACGTTCTTTATTTTTTTTTTATTTGTGCACAAGCGAAAAAAATCATCGAACAGAAATTACCAAAAAACATCCAGTAAAGCTGTATAAATATCACCAATTTTACTAAACTTTAGTGAGTTAATTTAAGTTGGAGTGGAAAATATTAGACTGGATAGTTCTGATGATGGATTGAATTGATGTTGCAGTAAAGATAATACAAAAATAAGAATTTATTTTTTAAACGTGCCAACGTTTCGGTCTATATATAACATATAGGCCATCTTCAGGGCTAATTGAGGGTGCCTCGGATGTAGTGACTGTCAAAATAACATTAGTCAACTGCATTAAGTTTGTGAAAGATGCATGTTATAAGCATTTTAACTCACCAAATGAAGAGAGTAAAAGCCTACGTAGATAAATAAGTAGAATGTGATCTCTTACCTGAAAAAATAAAACAAAATTATATAACAACAACATAAAAATACAATTTATGACAGTTTATTATAAATCATATTAAGTGTTTAAACGATAAAATAAATCTCTCTTTTATAAGCACTTACACTACGCCCTACGTTGGGTCTTAAAAGCGAATGCGAACACGAAGCGGTGGGCGCGCGAATTCAAAGCGATACGGTCGCCGCGGCGGCTCTGTCCTAGTTGCGCGCGAAGTATCAGTAGACTATTTAACTTTGAAAGAACAGTAACTTTGTTATTTGCCAATTTCTAAAAATACTTATAATTTAACTGATCGAACAAGACAACGACGAGAAAATATTACACCACAGCCAGTATCTTTACAGTAATGTTTAAAAATAAGTAAATTAATTAATCCGTGCAGCAATAATTTAAAAGGAAATTCCTAGAACCATTCCGTTCCAAAAAAATATATTCACGAATATATTTCAATGTATAAAATGAAATATATTTCAGAGAAAGGTTGGAATACATACACAATGGATGCTATACTCAACAATAAACGCCCCAAGGGACCGTTTTATATAGACGGGTGTGAGAATCGACATGGAAACACGTGTAAGGATCGCCCTCTACAGGGGACAATAGAAACATATAAAAAACATATGACAATAATAAAATGTGATATTGCTATTTATGGTAAAATTATTAACAAAAAAATGGAATATTCGGTTTAAGTGAAAAGATAAATTAATTTAAAACATTTTTTTTTGATGAATTAGAGCCTATGTAATGTGTTTATATAAAATAGTAAAATTCAATATAGTAAGTCGAACTTAAAAAAATAATAATATAGTTAATAACTATTAGTTATATAATATGTATATATATTATTTTTCTGTTTTTCCTTCTTAGCCCTGAAGATGGTCAACATTCTAGGCCGAAACGTCGGTACTTATAATAAATAAGTTATTAATGACTGCACCAGCAGACAAATTGTATCTTTTATTTAAAAAACAACGATGCATGCATATGACTTGGCAGAATTATCTGGGGAGTTTCATAAATTTTGAAACAAAAAAAAAAGTAAATTATAAAAAACCAATCTTTTGTAGCAAATCAAACTAAGAAGTAGAAAAAAATGATAGTGTACAAAACCTATAAAAAACAAAACAAAAAAAAAAACTGCTTCTTATAGAAACAAAACTAAAAACTAGAAAATAATTCTCAATAAGTTAAAAATAATGAAAAAAAATATCATTTTATCATAAAAAATAATGGGGTGCTTAATTTTAATTTTTGTAAATATTTTACTGACTGATATTGGTACAAGTAGAAATGATATATGGCATTATGAAAATATCTTGAAAAGCATTCCAAGTGTAATAGCATGGATTTTTTTATTCTCTTTTCTTATTTTAAACTTAATGAAAATTATTTCTTCATTTTAGTTTTGTTTTCTATATACAGCATTTTTTTTTTGTTTTTTCAGTTTTGTAAACTAAAATTCATTTTTTACTTTTCAGTTCTGCGAGCTATAACACAGTGGTTTTTATTTTTTTTTAATTTATTATATTTTGTAACAAAATACAATGGATCCTACCAGTAGGCATGTTATTGCCTCAAAGACTAAGCCATGTATACATTAGTACTTGGCACAAGACACTACCACGTCTTCGGATATGAGAAATCGCTAATCCTGAAAAACGGAAGATAAGACTTGTTAATACAATAATAAGTTTGTCTCATCGGCACTTGAGAAGTTGGTAATGTTTCAATTGAGTTCTAAGTTTTGAAGTAGCCGAAAACGTAATTAAAATATTTCGTTACATGCATAAGAACATACAGGTGAAGCTGATAAAAGCGTGTTAAAAATCTTGAAATTATTATTTTCCAATTAATTACAAATGCAAACCAATTTACCATACAACTCAAATAGAAAGGAACTATAGCATAAACGCTCAGAGCAAGAAGGTTTCGTGTCAACAGCCCGTAATAATGAATAATCAAGAACATGAAGCCCTTGTGATGCTGTATTGTGGGATGGTTAGGGATTTTCTTAATTTGGTATTATAAATTTAAGCTATGGAACCATTCAAGTGTTTAGAGCGCTGAGTTACTGAGATGAATGAAAACCTTCTGTGACATATAAATTATTTTTTATTTAAACAGGTGTGGATCGATCTTGTGGTTACTGGAGACACTACTAGGGCACACCCAGCCTTTATAAAGTGTGTAACTTCCTTAATTGAGAGGGAACCTGAATATTAAAGGTGATCCCTGACTAATCACCTACCTACACAGTTAGCTTAGAAACAGTCTACAGCCTGTATTGCACCTAATACCATAGGGTTACGTCGGTACAGCCTGTTTTTTCAATAAAAATTGAAACATTAAATACCTATACATTTTATTATTACTAAATAATAATTTTCCCTTAATGCTACATTCCTTGAAACCGGGACCTTATCGGTTCAAATCCATTAAAGATAATTTAGTTATTCTGTTAACAGCCGGGGATGAATCCTGTAGATCTGGAGACCGTCCTGGGGGCCTTCTCGGCCTCTATGAAGTGGGTATCCTTAATTGGAGGAAAAACCTGGCGGCTGAGCGTGATCTAGGACATATCACCGCCTTGTGTTACCTTAAGATTAGTAGAGTCTCTAACACGAACTAAACCCAAGACGGACTGAACAGATGACTTCCGAGATAACGTTTAACCCCCAGGTTTTACACTAAGGTCTCCTGATCCCATAGGATCCATATATAGGTGATAACAGAGTAAATAATTTATCGTTTCAGGTTACTTCAACACTTACTAGACAAACGCTCTAAGCTCCCAATTAATTACAAAAGACTCGACACACGACCTACTTGGACTTACGGAGTAGAGCTTTGGGGCTCTACAAAGTCATCGAATAACTCTCGTATCCAATCCCTACAATGTAAAATCCTTCGTAAAATCCTCAATGATCCTTATTTAGTTAAGAATAAAGTCATCCATAACGACCTTAATATCCCATTAGTTGCTGATTTGGCCCGAACCCGGTATCTATCCTTTCAAAACAAACTTCATTACCACTCAAACCCTCTAGTTTCAAACCTAGCTTCCTCTTCAATTCCCGATAATCCTCCGAGGCGTCTGAAAAGAAGATGGCCACGTGACCTCCTTACTTGAACTTTGATTTGAGTACTACCAGTGGGTAGTTTCTCTACTTGTCATTCTCTTGTCATTATGTATCACTTAGCCTATTTACTTGTTGCATTATTGCAATACAGTTGTAAATATCAATAAATTAAAAAATAAAAATAATTTATCTAATTTGAACTAGGATCTTCGTCAATTCAGTGCTCTACAACTTAGCTATCCCACTCCGTAGTAAATGACAATACAAAATTAAATACATTAACTGACCATCCACAATTTTTTAAAGTTAAAAACCAAACAATAATAATATATACTTTATAATTTTACAATAATTACATACATGTTCGATAATAATTAGTAAGCAAAACTCGTCCTTAATCTCGATAAACATAGATCTCAACATAAACCTTTATATTTCACACAAGAACCACAAAAATTAAAAGTAATTCTGTTTCAGACCATCAAGCCATAATTCTGCCAGACATTTTTGTCCGAAAAAGGTTTTTTTTTTTTTACATATTTTATAAACGCTAAAAATGCTCCAACTTTTTTTTTTACTTCTTTTAGACGCAAGAAAAGCATGCCTTTCTTGTTACAAAACGGTGTGAACCTATGAAAATAGCAATAAATGTTTTTTCTGTAACACTCCGAGTCTTGGGTTCAGTACATGGCAGAGACTATTTAGAGGACAACGGTTGTGCAAGCAGTTGGTTTGTTAACCAAAATTAAGGGTACCAACTTTGTAGAGACTGGGTCATTAGGAGGGTCTCTAGATCCCAGGGGGCCCATCTGTGGCACTATCTAGCTGTTAACAGATTAAATAAATTATCTGCTACAGCCGGATTGAACCCGGGATCTTTGGGCAGTCAACAAAGCGCTTTACCATTGAGTTACCTGTTCCTCTTTATTCTAAATCAGGTTCTTTAAAATCCTTACTTACTTATACACATTCCTTCTTTTTCTGTATTAATTTACACAATGCAAGACATAGCGTAAGTCGCCTAACATAGAAAACTACAAAAGCGCTGGCTACAAAGCTGATGGATTATTTATGCACTAAACTTTAAGTAAATAACTAATTTTACAACTTTATAATACTGGAGCATTATCAGCTTGGGTTAAGACCATCCCCTTAAACTTACCTGAAAGTCGATTAACTAAATCTAACTTGTTTAGTATTCAACTATAAAATCAAAATTCATTGGCATTATTACTATTATAGGCGACAACTTTGATGTTCTGGTGAAGTTAAAACTGAAACAGTAACAATTTATTACAATACCCTCCCGAGCTAAGCTGAAAAAAGATACGCAAGGGATTTGTATACATTATTATAATTATAAAAGAGCAGATGTGTAATAAATTAAAACAGTAATATATACAATAACGGTAAGCCACCGACCTTAACTGAGGATGATCCGTTGGGTTTTGTTCTGCTCGTGGGCAAGCGGAAGTTGGCAACAATGACGATTTGTATTCGAATACAGTACTAAATGGTAATGAGTTTGTAAGTACGTAACGATTTTTTGAGGCAACCTATCTTTAAGATTGATAGCTAAAATTATTTTTAGAGATCTGTGTATATATATATAATATATATTTCTGTATGTTGTATTAATTTTGTTTAATCAGTTCTGTTCGCTTGAGAGTAACCAACGATTTTTTGAGTCAACTGAAGGAACGTTTTAAATCTTGATGACTATAACTACTTGTTGATTTCCGTGAATGTTTTAAAATAACATGATCCCAAAATATTGAAAAAAAGTTTCACCGTATTTAGTAAAATATTTTAGGATTTATGCTGATATTTCGTGATATATCATTTCTACAATTGCAGATATAGAGAAATAAAAAATAAATTGCCATTACTTGAAAAAATAAAATAAACACTCATATTTCATACTTATCATAATAACCTGCTCCACCATCACAAAAACATATCAGAAATCTTTTATTTTCAAAAAGATTATTTTCCAAGGACTATTTAGAATCTAGGAATCATTACGTACATCATCAAAAGTTTATCATAAAATATACATAGTTTTCCCATTATCCTAAGATATCATTTTTAATATTTCTATTTTTACTAAAATAGAGCCAAAAACTCAAAAAGAAACACTATTATTTATTATAATGCAATTGGGAAAAACCACAATGCAAAGCCTTATGTTTCAAAAAATACACCTACTTACCAGTCGACGTTTCGCCTATTCAGGCATTATCAAGGCACCAAAATCAAAAAGGGGTTATGTGAAACGCATCTCGAAGAAAAAGGTGCAATACATCCCAACGATCAACAGCCCAAAAAGACTCCAAACATGAGACAGCACCCCACCACCAAGACGTTCAACATACAACTGAACGAAAGTAATACGCAACCTTATTATACGGGTTGCGTTGTATGTTGTACGTTGTATGTTGAACGTCTTGGTGGTGGGGTGCTGTCTCATGTTTGGAGCCTGTTTGGGCTGTTGATCGTTGGGATGTATTGCACCTTTTTCTTCGAGATGCGATTCACATAACCCCTTTTTGATTTTGGTGTCTTGATAATGCCTGAATAGGCGAAACGTCGACTGGTAAGTAGGTGTATTTTTTGAAACATAAGGCTTTGCATTGTGGTTTTTCCCAATTGCATTATAATTTCTATTTTTAATTTTTAATATTATTTATTTTAATAATTAGGCTTAATTAATATAATTGAATAAGAGTAATGTACTGAAAATCGGAATTAAACAAATCATTGTGGGCGCAATATAGCTTAGTTGATAGGGCACTGAATTGCTAATATTTAAGTCCCGAGAAATCTGCTGAGAAAAATGAATTATTCTGTCAGTCGTGAATCGACCTTCAGGGATTATTCACTGGGGGCTCACTCAAGCTTTACAAAACGGTTACTCATAATCAGCCGGAAAACCTGACGGTTCATTGTTAAATCATCCAAAACCCTTCTCTGCATAAACGTTGCCTTTAGACAGTGGTGACCTACGAAGCAATGAACCAAGAACATTTATGGACTATGTTCATGCATTTTATTTAAATACCTATTTTATACATGATCAAAAAACTACCATATTTCAAGGTTTAGATGTTAAAACTAAACAATGATTTTTTGTATTAAAGAGAAATTTAAAATATTCTCCAAATAAAAAAATAAACATATTTTTAAAATATTAAAAGAGAAACGAATAAACAATCGAAACCTGTTTTAATTTAACTTAAAGCGAAAACCTGCGGAATAGATACCCATATTTTATTAAAAATGCCGTGTAAAATCTTCTCTATTTAAATCTTCAAATATTAAAATATTTCACATTATAGAAGTTTCTGACAATATTACACAAATAGAAAAAATTAATTTCCGTAACAATTTAAAAAAGAATCCTATACCAGAACAATCCGCGAACGGGGGTGGGGTTAAGTACATGGTAGAGACTGTACTGTTTCATGGACAATTATTCTATAAAGATTGAGAAATAACATTTCCTAACAATTAAACTCGTTGAAGGTTGTATATAAATGGATTAATTGTATTAACTGAGCTGATTGTTGTATATTACATTTATTATTGTTAAAATGCTTAATCGGATTTAAATATTTCCATGACTGATATATGGAAAGTAAATTTAAATACATTTCCTGTAGGATAAATGAAAGAACCAGGTTTTATTTTTGTATATGCATTATTTATTATGTCTGATATGTTTTGCATCAATTTACGGAATCAAATGAATATTGGTTTCATTTATATTAAATATTAAATGATTTCTGAAAGCTTATGAATTCATGTATATCTAGCTACATATTATCCATCTTTTTTATCTTTACGTTCAATTCAGTTTTAGATCAAGTTAAAAGAACATATTTTACCAACGACATTTATATAAACATTAAAACACGATTTCAATTAAAAACTTTTACAAAAGTTACAATAGTTTTATTTACTATTATTTTGTTGAAGCAAATTAAGAAGACTACAAAATATTTTGTAACAACAAAATTTAAAATATTTGAGTTTTTTAAATTAAATGATTTTTTTTCTTTTTTATAATTAATTTCAAAGTTTCAGGAAAATCCATTTTTTATACAGTTTTCTAAAAAAAAAAATTGAAAAATGGAGAAAATATAATTTTCTTAAAAAAAATTCTTGAAATGATAATCATCGAATTAATTTTTTCAAGGAAATTTATCGGTTTGCTAATTTTTACTTTTAAAAAATGAATATTTTTAAATGAAACCGATATTCATTTAATTCCGAAAATGATTAAAAATAATTCAAGATAAAATTGCTTTCATTTATTCTGCCACATTGAATACATAAAATGAAAAATTTGAGAACAATAAAGTTGTTTATTCAAAACCATTGAATTTAAACCAATAAAAACAACGAATTTAATTTTTCAGTAACATTTATTGTTTTTTTTTTATTTTTAATTAAGATATAAGTTTTTTTAAACATTGAAATGATAATCTACCTTCGTTTATTCGTTATTTAGTCGTTAAAAAAAATTTCAAAACCCAAAAAGCATACTCGTAATTAAAAATAAAGATTACTGGTAATAAAATCAGGTGTAAAATGCCAACCGTTTTTAAAATAGCAAAACTATTCAATAATTATAGCATTTCAATTATATCGGAAATTCGTAAACAGAATTAGTATAAGTAAATTTATGATTGAAAGAATGAAATAGATATTTCAATAATTAATTTTTAAAAACGACTAATTAGTTAATATATTAATGGATCAACTAAAATATAAGATTAGATGGTAAAGAAATGACATTAAACGGAAGGAGAGGTTAAATAGAATTATCCTGGATTCGGAGGACTCGATTAAAGGAGTTTAATCCTTTTATATCCTTTTACACGATACAGCAAAGATCCAGGATAGGTTAAATCTCATTTTTAAATCTATCCACTTCTTGTCACGCCCTTTTAAAAAGGCCTTAAAAAAAAAAGATGAAAGTGAAATCAGCCAGCGTATTTTCGGTACGTGTAAAGATCGTTCTCAACTGAGAAGGATTTTAGTCTAATTGTCTCAACCGATTCGTAAATTTAAATAAAAATTACCAAATCCTTGTGGCGCACCTTGAATAATAAATAGAATTTGCATACAAAAGGTTCAGGCCAGTATTTCGTAACAAGCCATGTTAAATTTAAAAATGTTATATAAGATATTATATAATTCTATAGGAAAAATAAGAATAATTCTAGAGCTCATTTGATGGTGATTATTTTTAAATATTTTTGTTTGAAGAGAAAAGATTTGTTCGAATCCCGGCCAGGAGACATCTTTTCTCTTCAAAATAAAAATATTTTAAAATGATACAGCTCGTTAGTATAAAAATAAAAACAAATATTATAACCTTATGCTTTAAGATACTCCCCAATTTACTGAGGCAAAAAAATAATGAAAACAAATATCTTAAAAAACTTGAGTTATTTTTACCGAAAATATCAGAATGAACTTGTGCACACTTAGGCTTCTAAATTTCTCTGTAAAATTAATATGGGTAAAGGGTCACTGGTATTGAGGGCAATGAGACAGCGAATAAATTAGCACAAGAGGCAGCACAAAGTGATATGTCTTTTCAAAAAACACCAATTTCGTTCATAAAATTCAAAATTAGGGAAGAATCAATTACGAGGTGGAATGAACGGTGGACTATTTCAAATAAATCTCCTAGTTTGCATAGGTTCATTCCAAAACTAATAAACATTAACTACAAATTAATAAAATCTCATAACCAACGATAGTACTTGCTCAATAGACAAAGAAGAACAGACATTTAAACACATAATATATGACTGCCAATTGTATGAAGGACAAAGATCGAAATTAATTATCTCCACAATATTAAGAGGGAAAGTTTGCCCAGTTGCTGAACATGACCTATACAATCACTTTCGACCCGAACTCACTAAATTTATTTACAGTATCGATTTTGAAAAGTTGACATCCTTTTAAGAATAATCATCCTATGTAAAACAAAGATAATCATTATGTAATTATTGTAATTTTAACTTAGTTAATTGTTAAATTTGTTAATTTAATATTGTTAATTTTGTTAAGTTGTAACAGCATGTATATAATAATGTCTTTTGCATATATTTTAGTATTATCAAACTGTAGATAATCGTTTATAAAAATGAATTTAAAAGGCACATAGTGTACTCAGGTATAGAATGTGCTAATAAATAAACGGTCCTTTCAAAGGGTTACTTCGAAACGAAAAAAAAGGGTATTATTTTTTTTTTATTTATTTATATTTATATATTTTATTTATATTTATTTATTTTATTATTATTAGGTTTATTTATTTGAAAAAGAAGTCAATCGCAGGCCTACTAAAGAATATAACGAAACGATACATTTTTTTAAAATATAGTACATTTAATAAACAAAAAGGTTTTATGAATTTTTTTTATTTATTTTTATTTGATATATTTATAAAAATATTTCCTGACCGGGTTCGAAACCGGGTCTTCCGTATCTCTAGTGTGGCACTCTACCAACTGAGCTACCAGGCCCAACGAATCCATTCTCTTCACCGATCCTATATCCCCAGTTCTCGCAATTTTTGCGTTGTATATTTGGGGACAAATGTTCATTTTAAAGAGAAAATATTAGTCCGGGTTCGAATCCCGGCCAGGACAAATCTTTTCTCTTCAAGATAAAAAATATTTAAAAAAAGTTTTATATTTTTCATTATTGTTCAATAGAAGACAAATGGAACGTAAGCTAACTTGAATGTGTAAAAAAAAAAAAGTTATCAGTTATAATCTTTTTTTTAAAGAATCAATTAGGCTTAGCATTACGATATATATTTCAATGCAATTAATTTCATTATATTATTATAAATAAGTACTATTAATAAAAGTATAATGAAATTAATTGATTCATCAAAACGCTTGAAAGCTAATAAAATTAAAAATCGACAAAAAAATACTTTTATAGTTATTTAAATTTTTTTATCTTTAATATATTGAAGATTCAAATAAATCTTTATTTATTTTACATTTATTATTAGTTAAATAGTTAGCAATTAAATGGTTTCAATCCCGCAGGTTGTCGCTTCGTGTTAAGTCACAAGTTTTTTCTTTTCAATCGTTTACCTTTTTTAATATTTTTGAAAATAAAAATAATTATGAGTTTTAGAAAGGAAATAAGAGTGTAATTAAGGCGAATGTGTTTATTTAGGAAAATATTTCATTAAGAAATAAACGTATCAGCTAACATTCCGAAGTATAAGATGAAGATATGTTATTTGAAACGTTCTTTCTTTAGGAAAAGATTACAGAAATACAAACAATTTTTCAAGAATATTAAAAAGGATACGAATGAAAAATTAAAATGTGTTTGTGACTTGAATCAAAGCGACAAACAGCGGAAGTAATATTAAATTTACTAATATATTTTATTTTTTTATTCTTGTTTTTTTTTTAGATTTGCAATAAAATAAAATATAAAATAATTAACTATAGCATTTCGTTGTTGGTTTTCACTTTATGTTTCCGATTGTTAATCTAGTTAATGTAGCTTTTTTTTCTTCTTCTAGAGAAGCTCCACGAATTTACCGTTCCCCCTATTTCTTTCAGTTTAATAGGAATCTTTGATCTTATAATGCACAGAACATAATACAGTAGCATACAATATAATTGTTTAATAATTGTAGGACTATTGCAAATACCATTGAGGGCCGAATGAGATTAGATTGATTGGGAATTCAATGTGCAATAAGTACTATTGATTTCAATGTTAATTTTATAGCGTACAATCTAAACAATGTGTAGTAATAAATATTTATGGAACAATAAAGCCTTGCACGTTGGGACGGTACCGATAAGTAAAATAAATAAGTATATAAAACATAAAAATATTAAAATTAGTTATCAAAATCTAATAGTTTATAATTTTACAATAATTTAATTAAAATTGAACAATAAAAACAATAGAGTTGTTATTCCGTTTCCTGGGGTCATTCAACTTAGATATATCTTTCATTGATTATTCTATCGAAGCGGCCAAGTTAATTTATACAACTCTTACTTCAAGCAATATTAAATGTTTAACTCATTATTAAATAATACAAATATATATTTGTTATATAATTAAATAAATATTTTTTTATCAATTGCTTGGAGTAATATATGGTAATAATACACGCATTAGATTCATTAATACTTCAGAACTGATAACTTCATTGTTTTCGTTTTTTTGTGGGTTTTTTTACGCATTAAATATAATTATAGATAGTTTTATTTAAATAATATTAAAGAAAAGAGACTTCTTTATCATTCTCAATTCCTTTTTTATTGTTTCTTGTTTTTATTTACTATTAGTGCTATTGTCTTCTGTTTTGTATATATAAAACATTATAAAATAAATTTTAATATTGTTATTTTTATGCATATAATTATTCGTATAAAATGTTAATAATTACGGTTAAAGATAAGTTTACTGCTGTTTCAATAATCATTTATAATTAAATAATGTTTTATTAGTTTTATTTAACTTTATTCTTTTTTTATTTTGTACGACAGCTCTTATAATATTGCGGCAAGAACTTCATTATAGTGTTATATTGTAAAAATCTTGATTTATTTATTGGTTTGTTTCTGTTTTACTATTAGTGATAATTTATTGTATCCTACTTACATCTATTATCTTATACACTGTACTTATTATTATTATATCCTTCTATTAATAATTATATATTACCTATTATTAAGGGAAAATTAGTTCGATTTTAGTGATTTTAAAAGGGTAAATTAAAGTTGTACTTTTACTTATGTCAAAATATAGAAAGTTTTTATAATTTATAAGTTCGTGAACATTTTAAAGAAGATATATTTTATTTTGTGTTACGTTTTAGATGATGTGTATTTGTTTGTTTCATTTAACATCACTTTATGCTATCGCTAATCAGACGAGATGCGTATTTTGTAATATTTAATAGGCATTAAATCGAATATTACAATTAATGTTTATAATGGTAAATAAAAGGATATTTTCCTGGTTTTATTAAAACAATTCCTACTGATTAGAGCTATAGATAAGAGATAAGACATACCTTGACCGAGAACTGTGCCTGCTTGTCGAGGAGGAACTCCATGCTCTTGGCCCTCGTGTCGGCGGCGGGCGAGGGCGGCTGCTGGTGAGGCCTCGAGCCCCCAGCCCCGAGGTCGAGGAGGCTCCTGGTCTTCGGGGGCCCATCGTGGACCGTGTCCAGGTCGGTCTCGAGGAGGCCTGCCCGGGGGGCGGTCGGCATGGCACTGGGCTCCGGAGGCGGCTCGCGCACGCGCTCTGGGGCCTTCGGGGGCTTAGCCCCTGGGGGGTGGAGCGGGATGATCTGCACGTCCTCCACTTCCGGCGCCTTCTGCACCGCCGCCGCTGGCTGGCTTCCGTTCCACTTCTTCTCCTTCTTCTTCTTGTCCCTACCCGACAGCCTCCGGAGGCTGAACCTCTGGAAGAAGCCGCCCAACTTGTTCTTCTTGGCAGGTCGCTCCATGACGGGCTGCTCTACCACTACTGGCCTGTGCTGCGGGCCCCCTCCACTCTCGGCGACCTTCACATCCTTCCCCACTTTCTCCGTTAGCTCCTCCTCACTGGTGTCCCTGAACGACACCTCCGACACTACCGGGCTGAAGTGCACTTTAGAATGCAGCGAACCCGCGCTCGCGTTGAGATTGATGAAGCTGGTCGTGATCTGGATGTTGCTCCCCTTGGACTTGGTCTTCCGGAGCTCCCCTTCTTTGAAGCTTTGCGCCCTGTTGAGAGTGTTGTCACCGAACTTTAGCTCATACTCTCCGTCTTCCAGCTCTTCGCCGTAGAGGTTGGGCGTGCTCATGGTGTTCATGCTGAGACCTTTGCTCTCGGGGATATCACTGTCCTCCTCGTGGGCCGGGAAGATGAGGGAGGTGGTGGATACCTTCTCGGGTGCAGACGGAGACTGGTCCAGCAGATCGGGGGCACTCTGCCAGTAGCTATAGTTGGCCTCCCCCCACCCGGGCTGCCGGTCTATTTTGGGCTGGGAGCCGACGTCCTGGTCCGCCCCCGAACTGCTGGCCCTCCGGAGGTTGCCCCGGGGGATGTGCTCCCCGAACCCCGAGTCCTCGCTCAGGTTCTCCGCTGACCTCTGGCTCTTCTTCTTGGCCTCCTGGGGCTTGCTCGGTGACTTTCCTGCCACTTCGTTGAGGCACTCTACAGTCTGGTAGAGACATCGCGGCGGCGCGGTGTTCGGTTCCTCTTCTTCGACGGCTAACATGGTGTTGTTGAGGCTCTGAGAGAACTCTCCGCTAAGTAAAGAAGATTTCTCTTGGCATGCGACGAGACTGTCGAAGCTGCGATGGGACTTGAGAGATGACCTGAAACAGAGAAAATAAATAATTACTTCATTAATTTAAACATAATAAAAAGTATTCTTAATATTAATTATAAATAAAATATTTTTTTTACGGATGCATACAATAATACAATAATACGTAAAGAATAATACAATTATAGCTTATTATACCAGGTTACCTTATCAGTTATTTATATTATATTATATTTATTTTATGTCAATTAATTTTTTTTATATAGAAGCTTCTTTTATCATTGAATAAGCCTCCTAAAATGTGAAAAAGATAGTTTAGGAACAAGAATTAATTTCTTCGAAACAAAATTGAGTATAACTTACAATTATAGATTATGGAGATAAGTATTTAAAGGATAAATTATCACTGGCTTTTATTGTCTTAGGGCAAAATATACACCATTTTTTGAATAATAGTGAAAATAATCAAATAAAATTGCCTCTTCAAGACTCATTATCATTTCCGCAGGTTGCCGCTTCTTTTAAGTAAGAACAAGATTCTCCAAAATAAAAATAATCATGGTTTTTAGTATGAAAACACCATTTAACTAAGGGAAATATTTATATTTTGAGTATCGTTCATAAAGAAAGATAAGTTTCAATTAATATTTAGAAGAAATAGATGAAATTTTTTATTAATGGTTATAATTTTTAAATATTTTATTTTGAAGAGAAAAGATTTGTCCAGGGCCGGGTTCGAATCCCGGCGCCGGACAAGTCTTTTCTCTTCAAAATAAAATATTTATAGATGATGTAACCTTAACAGTATCTGTTAAGTCGGTTCTTTAATCTATATGGATTCATTAATAGTTTATATATACGCCAGTAATAAAATTATTTTTATTTTCAAGAATATTAAAAATGAAATACAAAGTTAAAATTGTTTGTGGCTTAAGTGGTAGAGACAACCTTTGGAACTGATACCAAATTAAATTATATTTTTAATTATTTTTATTTTTATTAGCCTTACACTATATTTATATTATGACAATTAATTTTTCTCTGACCTCAAGAAGAGCTTTCTAAGCATTTGAAGAAGAAAAAAAAAGCGTTAAGAGATAATTACATTCTCTTTTCCATACTAAAGCTCAGGACAACTTAAACCTCAGAAAAATATGAAAAATGAAATGAATAAACAGTCAAAGCTTGTTATAGCTCAACTGGAAGCGACAACCTGTGGAACAGATACCATTTTTATTGTTTTGGGGCAAAATATACGCCACCATATGAAGAAGAAAAACCTTTTTATTATTCTAGATTATAGCTAATTAATAATAATATTTATCTGTATGTTAAGACAATAAACAATTTTTGACAGAATAAAAATTGATAAAAATAATTCAAAGATATAATAATACATTTCACTTAATTAAGAACGAGCCTAAATAAGAAGAAACACTTTTAAGATACGATTATTTCATTTAATTAAAAGAAAGTTGTATTTTTTTTTTAATTTTAATTTAGGAGGAATGTTTTTTTTTTTAATAAAATTGTTTAAATGACTCTGAAGTTTTGCATAGACTATTCTCGAATAGGCGATAGGAGATAATTAAAAAAATAATTTGAAGGAGAAGATGGAAAAGAATCATTTGGGAAGAGAATAAGAAGTTACAGAGGCGTTAATTGGATTTTTTCAACTGCCTTCCTACTTCTTGCGCCTCTCTCTCCTAAATGGAACTCACTTCTCTCATAAAAGGACTTGACTCAATTCGGGAAAAAATTAATTTATCATGGCACAATATTCTCGACATTAATGGAACAAAACATTGTTGGCTTCTTGTTATGATTAATAGATAAAAAATGTTGCCAAGTTACTTTATCAATCTTTGTTTATACATATATTTTTCAACACAAATACAAAACAAAGAAAGAAAATGACCGATAATTTTAAGAATACCAGTAAAAACTTGAAAGTGAACAATATAAAGCCAAACGTCATAAAATTTGTATTATTTTCAATGCGATATCCTTAAAATTATTCATTTTTATTAATTATTATTTTGACAGTGATTATTTTTATAAAAATTTTGATTTTATCTTTCTCAGAAAATAAAAAACAACCTAATGAAGTGAACAAAAAATAAATAATAAAAACAAGATTCCGATGATAAATATTTTAACTAAATATTTATTGTTGAAGTCAAGATATGATGGCATAATTATTGATTTTGATGTTCGTAAAAAATATTCTATTCATTTGTAATATTATAATAATATATAATATTCATAAATATGTCATTTATTTTAAAATCGGAGAGTAGGGATGCAATAGTTGTTAATATCAGTGTTGTTTTTTTACAAATAGTTTTCTGAAAGTAGATATATTAAATTTTGATTGAATATATATTAATTATTTCGATTGTTTCTGGTTTGTTTTGTTTTTAGAAAAATTTTACTGTTGAAAGCGAATAATAAATAATCATTTGGGTGAGAAATGGTCCGGATGTAAGTGAAATAAATTTTAAAATAGAAACTATTTGTTACAAATTTATTTTTTGTGAATGAATACAATGCCCCCATTCAGAAGAAATATAATGAAGTAAAAAAAAAACTAAAATTAATCATTAACTTTTTCACATTTCTTTGACTTAAAACCTTCGGTGATTTTACTGTTATTAGGAAAACCTTGCAGGTATATTTAGTTTTGCATTTCTTCAGTCATTCTTTTTTAAAGTTCTCTGGAATAAAATAAAAATGTATTAAAAAAATACAAAAATTTTTCATGAAAATTTTCCTGGTTAAATAATTTTAATCAAGGCACTTCATACTCGTATAATATTGTTAGTATAATTTCTACCAAAATACTAGTTTCTGACAATAAACTATTATTTATAGGTTTCAGTAAAAGTGAATCGATAGCGTGTTTGATTATATCCTATGAAATAATACTTATTGTGTTACCTATTTATAGAATATCACTAAGTTAATCCTTAATCCTGGGAAACATCCTTAGACACAAACACGCACAAATACACACTAACACAAGCACAAAGACAGAACACGAGGAGACTCACATAAGGAAGATCCAGCACTGACTGAGAAGGCTGCGAGAACAGCTGCAGGTATAGAACGGTAGACCCTAGCAGGTGCTTGGAAAAATATTTCTAAGGATCCTAGTACTGTAAGTGTGTAACTGTGGTCATTACTAACCTCCGCTATACTGTATTTAGCATTTCTTTATTAGCAGCAATAATAAGAAAAGGTGTTAAGTTTTAGTTAATTAACAAATTATATGCTTCCTATGGTGAAAACGGTTCTCCAAAAAAATTTTTTTTTATTAATAGCGGAAATACATATATACATAAATAAATTATGTAAATAGAACAAACAAATACATCAGATAAGGAAGTCCTAACATCAAAAGTTAACAAGATGAAAGCCCATATCCATCAATGCAAAACTTAGGCACTTTTCTACAGTAATCCAACCATAGGCATTGTAGAAATTACGGTGAGAAAAATTTAGGGATCCAATAAAGAAGATGCATAAGATGCGATCCAATAAAGAAGATGGAGAAAATTACAGATGCAATGAACGAAGAATTCAGTTCTACAGACACCTAAAAAGAATGGAGACGAGCAGAATGACAAAAAGGGCATTCTAGTATCTTATAAAACTGAATATGACCAACACGTGGATTAAGGAGATGGAAAAGGACATGTCTCTACGGATGGTATTAGACGTTCTTGACTTAGGAACTTCAGAATGATCCGGACTTTCAAGAAAGGCCAAAGAGAAAAACACAATTTGGCCGCAGGAGAGTAAGCAAAACCAAGAGGAACGAATGAATTAATTATTTTTTCTGAAATAACAAAAGTAAATTCCTAATAATTGAAATTATTAAATAAAGTACCGGTTTAATACTAATTTAAAATTAGTAATGGTGTCCAATAGTTACGATCGCTTAGCTCGGCAGGTGGCCCTAGGATTTTTTAAAGGGAGTAAAAAATCCTAGGTTACCCCGTCCTTCGGAAGCGACGTTAAATAGGGGTCCCGAGCCTGTACGATGTCAGGAACTTGTTAGAAATCCCTATCCTAATTAAACCTGGATAGGCAAAATTTTGGGATCCCAATGTAGTATCGTCCGATTAGCCATAACATCAAAACATGACGTTAAATGAATAAACAACCAACAACTTTAATTTATTAAATATTTTATTTGAAAAGAAAACATATGGTCAGGACCGGGACTCCGTGGTGATATCTCAACCATCTCAGCTATCCTGGAACGTTTCCCGGCCAGCCATATTCCCTCTTTTCACTTGATCCTATATCTCCGTGTTCTCACAATTTGCGATGTATACACAGAGAGAATGTTAATTGAACATCATTTTATTTTGGATCTAGTTGACTTTAAGTCTGTAATATTATTATACATACCTTCACCTCTCTTGAGGCGTCACCACGGAGAGGTGAAGGTCCCGGGTTCGAGTCCACGCCCTGTCTATATCTTTTCTTTTCAAATAAAATATTTAAAAAATTATATAATATAAAAATAAAATAAATTATAACTTTAATTTATGTTCGTTTAAGTAAAAAATCAGTGGATATCGAGAGTAACAATAGTTCCAAATAATGTCAAATTAAATCAGTAATAACTCCAATGAATGAGCTCCGGGAGTGGCCTTAGGATTTTTTAAAAGGGAATAAAAAATTTATAGTTATACCTTCCTCCGGGTGAGACGTAAAATGGAGATACTGTGGGATGTCAATTACTCATTAAAGACCCCTGTCCTAATTAAACCTGGACAGGCAAAATTTAGAGCTACCACTGTAACCTCGTCCGATTAGCCATAGCAGCGTGAAGTGACGTTAATCGAAGCAAACAAGGAATATTAAGTTGAATGTCAAGCAGTTACAGCAATCTCCGCCAGGTAGCACTAGTTACGAGATTGAACTTGCAATGCAGCAATACTCCAGAGTTGTGCTAATATCTTAACCTAACAGCTTTTTATAAGTTAATTGAAAAACAAAGCCTAGTTTTTTTTTTAATACATCTAATTTTGGTACTAGTATGTTTAAGGGCCTGCTGACATCAGCGCGCTCAGGTGTCACTTACCTCAACTATTTGGACCTTGTCAGGTTATGCATGAATTTTAAATAGGCATTGCCTTTCATTAGGATACAACAGATTTATAGGAAATGAAATAAATGAGAAACATGTAGACAAAAATTAAACTAGAAATAATAAAACATTTATTACAAGGAATATTCATTTGCCCGGGCAAATCTTATCTCTTTAAAATAAAAACATTTAAAAATTAAAAAAATTATCATATTTTAGTTACAAATTGTTATTTAATCTTTAAAATAGAAATATTTAAAATATTAAGTTTGTGATAAACAATGAAAGATTTATTCCAAACAATGCTCATTAAGAAGAACAATAACTTCAAAAATTGCATCAAAAGTGTCTCTTCCCTCTAACTTCGTTATATGAAATGGACAATAGTCTCCAAAAGTAATGTACTATTCCTCAACCACGTATTTAATCGAATACCCAGGTCTTGTTGCGTCCTTTTTTTCTGGCATCTCCACCTAATGTTATTCCCCACTTGCAGTTTCATATCATGTCCATTTTCACAACGCATTTTCTGCGGAATGACATTCCGCTCCTGAAGAAACCTAACAGCTGATTTTTCATCGTTCACCGTGCGAAAAATCTTCTTCAAATTCCAAGTCATATTTGAAGAAAATAATCAAAAACACATTCACGTTCAACTTCACATAAACAATAACAAAATAATAGAAAGGTTACTATAACAGTAGGAGATGGTTAAGAAAAGTGACACCTGAGCGTGCTGATGTCAGCAGGCCCTTAAACATACTAGTACCCTAATTTTTAACAATTCGACAATGGTTGGAATGAAGTTTTCCTCAATAACAGAAAAGAAATTCCTATTAAAATAAACAAATACTATAAAGGCTGAAAATAGAAGATGGAATGAACATTAGGTCACTCCCAGGAAAAGAAAACATTTGCTTGAATTCATTAGATAAGGCTGAAAGGTATTTCTAAAAATAACTCCAAAACTATAAACTCGGTACGAGGGGAAAGTAAACTTAAGTATACACTTTCAATACTAAAATAAATAAATATTTGTTAATGTTAAAACTAGTGATTAATTTAGTTCATTAAAATTATTAATTTTATAATTATTTTGAGCTCTATTTGTGTACTATGTATGCTAGTTAAAAGACTATATTATTCTCATAATCATTTCAAACTGTGAAAATATAGGCTTTTAGTGAATAATGTATAGATGAATAATAAATTACATAATGGTCTAAATATAACATACAATCTGTTACGACCAAGAGACAATGTTAATCTGCTTACAAATTGATGGTGAAATATTTTCCACAACATCGCCCAAATAATATGCCTTATTTATCTAGTAAATACCGTTCAACAGTATTGTAATGTTTAAAGTTTGGATTTGTTTTATAGTGTATTTCAGATGGTGTGAATTATAATCTGCAGGTATTTTTTGAGAGTTTCAACGTTATTATCGAATGATTCGTGTCTCTTATTATTTGTATATTATTGTTTATTCATTTAACGCCACTTTATGTTGCTATTGCTAATCGGACGATGCTACAGTGTGAGTTCTGAATTTCGCCTATCCAGGCATGATAAGGATCTTTACCGTTTCCCTGACACAGCAAAGGCACGGGACCCAATTTTACGAACTTCCTGCTGGACTACATAACCATAGATTTTTTACTCCCTTTTACATAATTCTAGGGTCACCTGCTGTACTGCGAACTCGTGATTGTGCGCATAGTAGGTTGTTATAATATTCACCTCACTATAACTAACCCCGTTTGTGTACTTTTAATAAGAAATTAAATTTGAATAACAGGAATTTAGACCTTGCACATCCGATTTTCTGTTGATCATATAATCATTACTTTAACGTTGTATCATTATGGGTGTATTAAGTTTGAATTCGCAATGTATTGTTTTAGGTGTATCAAAGAATCGAAGGGAAATTTTTTATTAAAAATGAAGAATAATACACACCAAAATATACATATATATATATATATATATATGTATACAGAAAGATGAAGTAAAAGAGTGGAAAAGAAGATTAGACCTAACGGAGCATAACGCCAGCTGTCAGGTGAGACATCTGGCACGGTGCTCATCCTAGAAATGGCAGGTGTCCCACAAGGATCCAATTGAGGCCATTATCATATAATACATTCGGCAATCACCATACTAATACTACCAGCCTGATGAAATTCTTAAGAAAGAAAAACATTTTTTTATTTAATAAAAATATTAATAAATATGAAAATTAAATTATTAATTTAACGTCACTTTATACAGATGTAGCTATTCGGACCATGTTATAGTGGGACTTATAATTATTTTCTACCCAGGTCTAGTTATGATAGGTTTCTTTAACGAGCCCGGACACCGCACAGACACAGAACACATATTTTACTTCAACAGCATATTAAAAGATTTTTTATTCCCTTAAAAAAACAATAAGATCACCTGCTGGGCTGCGATCTCGTGATCTTGAAGATGATGTAGGTTCTTATGCCGACCACTGCACCATAGGTGACCCTCGTTTAAGTTTAAATTGAAGATTAAATGTCTTCAAAGTTTATGGGCTCTATGAGTCCAAAATAAAAAAAATTATAACTTTTTTTTCTGATATCCGCATACCTTTTAATAGCTAGTTCTCTACTAATACTACCTATCGAATGCTATCAGGTAATAATTATTATATTTAAGAATTAATGTAAAAATAGTAAGAACGGCATAATTGTCATTAAACTATCAAAATCACAATTAATACAAATCATATAAACTTCAATAGCATATAATATTAAATCAGATTTGGACCGAAACAGATACAACAGCTTCAATTCAAAACTCTTTGCCCGTATAAAACTATTCGTAAACTTTCATCTAAAGTATAACAAAAGAATTGAGGTGACTGAAAAGAAAATGGCCGCGAGAAATTTATATTTAACATAATTACAAATGCTACCAACTAATAGCTCCTTCACTATACCGATATATAAAACACTAATAATAGCCTATAATAAAATAATTTAATTATTTTAATTAATTAGCTTTCCAATTATTACATCTTCGAAATTAGATGAAGAATGAACATGAAGATTTTTAAGCTGCATTAGATCTTTCATAAACTCCCTTCAACTACTTAATTAATTTGAAACAAAATGGATGCTTAGTAATTTCAATTAATATTATAAATTAACGCTAAGTTTCCGCCCTCAACTGGCACAACATTAACAAGTTTGTAAATTAATTACAAACTTGTCAACGTCTTGTTTCATAAACTTAGACTACTAATTTAGAATTTATAGTGAAGTAGTTAGCGTGTGCTACTATTTTACTGGTATAACTTTTTTTTTTTAAAAAAAAATGGTCACCGACAACTTGGCTCGATGCCGATACCATCAATCTCTGCTTACATACTTCCGTCCACCGACAACTTTCTATCTATCTCTGACGTACTTTGGCCTTCTCAACAATTCTCCTCCACTCAGAACAAACCTCCCGAGCTATTCTCCATCTTCCAACTCCCAGAAGCCGCAGGTCAGCCTCGACATCTTCGACCCATCGTAGTATGGGTCTACCTCTTCCTCTTCTAGCGTCCGGGCGTCCCTCCATTATCTTCCTCGGTAGTCTTTCCTGATTCATTCGATGCACATGACCCAACCATTTTATTCTCCCTTATTTTCCCCGACTGATTACTAACCGGACCCTAATCCTAATTCGTTAGAACACTCGTAATGCAATTCTCCTATCTACGCTTCGGTCTAGTGCTCAGACGTTTACCAGTTAACAGCAATAATTAACTTTTAAGGAATTCGTTCGTTACTCAACCTTACAACTATAAACCAAAGAAGATAAAGTGCTGCATATCTCTCATGAATCTTCAAACAGAGACAGCAACCTTGCTTCAAGACGTTCCACTAACAACTCTTTTATTTTTATTTTTTGGCTCTAAAAGAACGGTTCGCTTTTTTTTATTTTTCCAATTGTTTTCAAATTAATTAGTGATATTATATTGTATGTATGTTTTATTAAATAATTAAATGTAACTACAGTATACACTCAGACATAATAGCTTATATGTTAATTTTTCTATTGTTATTCTAAAGGGACTTGAGTAAAGACTTTATTATTATCAGTATTATTATAATTGTAATACTATATGTTCGGTAGAAGGATGTATATTTACTGAGAGATTTCTCGCAGAAGAAATTTTCCTTCATAGGACAATTTAGAGAAGAAAAACACTTTTGAAGCATTACAATCTGCCTGTTGTGGGCAATAAGTAATGGTGCTATGTAGCTAGGGACAATTTAAAGCAAAAAAAAATTCTTCAAGAACATTTCACACTCAAAAAAGTATTATTTTAGTTTCAAGACCTAACTTAGTACAACCTTTTATGAATCTGGGTTAGAAAACTTGTTTAGTATTATACGGTATTAATATACATCCTTCATGGGACAATTTAATACCACTTATTAAGGATGAAACAGAGAACTGCGTCTAGCTCTGCAAAGGGTAATCCTCAATCTGTTTAGGCTAGGATAAAAGATGATGATGATGATTAAACATAAAATATTTTGATAAGCAACATACCTGTAGCTCTCGTTTCCACTCCTTGAAGAGAATGACCTTGAGACACGTTCTTCATCGGAGCTGGAAATGTGGCTGCTGGAAGAACAAGATGAACTGATGGTGGATTGTCCTCCGTCGAGACTGTCCGGGGATCCTGAGAACCGCCACCTCGAGGTCTCCAAGGAGTCGAAGCTAAAGGAGCTAGCCAAGGAAGGAGAATGGAAAGGCTCCGCAGAAGCTGTCGTTCTGAATACTGTCTCGCATTGCTTCTCCAGCGTCTCGAACTGGAGGAGGCTGGATGACCTAAAAGAATGGATAGCATAGAATCGGCCCAAACGTCTGAAAGAATTAACAACGATATCTTTATCCGATGTTCTCACCTGGAAGACAGAGGAGGTAGCACTTCATCTTCATCATCTTCGTCGTCATGGACGCCAGGATCTGTGTTGTAGATCCTCCTGCGTCGCTTCTTCGGCACGGCTAAATCTCGTTCGCTGCCACTCCAGTCGTTCTGGGCGATCGGGCCATTCCCTGTAAAGCAGAATGTTAAAAATTATTATCATTATTAACCATTATATTACGGTATAAAACGAAAAAAAGAGTAAATACATACATAACAAAAAGCATTCCATTCACTTTCCAAGTGGAAAGGTTATTTTTCAATAACACAGGCCAACAAAAAAAACCTTTTTGAAAACTTTTTTAATTTTAATAGCTGATCTTGATAGATTTTTATGTGCTGAATCCAAATCTGCTCGTAGTTTTTATGTATCACCCTTAGTTTCCAAGCAAAATGTATTTTATTATATAGTCTAATACCCATTTACAGTATATAGGGAAATCAATGAAACACTGTAGAATCGTAAAAATGGTTTGTATTTACAGTAAAATACTTGGAATAGTAATTTTATGTGATGATACAAGGTTCACTTGTCAACTGGAATTGGTTTATATTTTCTTTCCCTTTTTTCCTTGAAGCTTCTTGTGTAGCTTTTCCTGCGATGAATAGCTTGCTGAACTTCCCGGTGAAGTGACCAACAGTAATCCCCCATCATGTTGGTATTCCAGCGGCCCTGGTAACGTTTTTCCATCACTTTAACGTCCTGGTGAAAACGCTCACCTTGCTCCTCACTAACATCTCCTAAATTTTCCGGGAAGTAATCGAGGTGGCTGCTCAAAAAGTGAACTTTCAGGCTCATCAAACATCCTAACTGTTCAAATTTTTTTAACATGTTAGCAACAATAGCCTTATATTCTGGGTCTTTTTCATTTCCCAAAAACTTGGTGACAACTTGCTTGAATGAAACCCATGCTTCCTTTTCATTTGAGGTCATTGTGGATTCAAAGTTAACGTCAAACATCATTTTTCTAATATCAGGCCCGGTAAAGACGCCTTCTTTCAGTTTAGCTTCTGAAAGGTGTGGAAACTTCTGACAGAGATATTTGAAACAAAGCCCATCTTTAGGCAAAGCCTTTACAAACTGTTTCATGAGACCTAACTTAATATGTAGTGGTGGTAGGAGCACGTTTTTTGGATCTACAAGGTTTTTGCGTAAAATGTTCTTCTCGCCAGGCTTTAAAGACTCCCTAGCAGGCCAGTTCTTTCTGCACCAATGTTGATTCCGAGCTCTACTGTCCCATTCACACAAGAAACATGGAAATTTGGTAAAACCCCCTTGCTGACCAAGGAGCATGCACGTAACTTTCAAATCACCACATATCATCCAACCGTGTGCAGAATAACCTATTTTATTTAACACTATTTCTAGATTTTCGTAACTCTCTTTCATATGTACAGAATGACCGACAGGTACAGAGGCATACATGTTACCGTTGTGTGCTAAAACTGCCTTCAAACTATTTTTGGATGAATCAATAAACAACCTCCAATCTTCTGTTTTGTATTCAATTCCAAACTCATTCATTAAACCATGAATGTCTGAGCAGTACACCAAATCACCCTCTTGTTCAAAATACTTCGAAAATTGTTGTTCTCTCTTCCTATACACATGAATGCTGGTTCCAGCCGCCAGCAAGTTCTTTTCTTTTAGCCTAGAGCCAAGCAGTTCAGCTTTTTCTTTTGTTAAGCCCAGATCCCTAACTAAGTCATTAAGCTCGACCTGAGTGAACAATTTAGGCTCTACATTTTCTGTAACACATTGGAATTCTTCATCGTGTTCATCTAACTCCGACTGTACATCAGAAAATACTTCTGTTTCAATAGAATTTAAGTCCTCTGGTGGTTCCGGGATTGGCAAATCTACACCGTGCCCTACTGGTCGGATGGCGGACGGAAGGTTAGGGTAGCTTATTACCTTCTTGTTCTTAGAGTTATGACCAGTAATATCTACACTGCAAAAGTAACAGTCATCGGAATGATTTTTTGGTTCCCTCCATATCATGGGAACAGCAAATTTAAAGTGTTTTTTCTCTTTTTTTGACCATTTCCTGAGGTCTTCAACACATACATAACATACCTTATGCGGTGCCCAAGGTTTATCCTGGTCTCCAAGTTTGGTTCCAAAGTATGCTAGATAAACCTTTTTCACAAAGTCTGTAATGTTTCTTTGGTGCTTTTTAATAACAAACTCACCACAAATATAACAAAAACTGTCAGCAGAGTTTTTACAGCCGCGATGAGACATTGCACTGAGCACATGTACAGGAAACGTAAAAGTGAGGTTATGTTGAAAATAAACAAAACATCAGCTGTTTAGCATGTGTTTCAGCAGTGCTGCCAACATCATCTTTGTTCATTAGACCTATTTTTTCATGTTATCTTAACTATGAAAAAGCTGTTAAATTCTAAAAATATTTCTTTATTTCATGAATTTAACTATAAAATGTGAATAAATGGTGGGTGATACAACTTTTTAAGCATCATATTTGGATTCAGCAACCTAAACAACATAAGAATAAGGTATTTTCATTAAAAAAGTTTTTTCATCGTTGGCCTGTGTAATCTAAAATTTCTGGCACGAGATAAATTAATTTTTTATATATACTTCTCTTATCGATAACGCCCTATTGTTTCAGTCTTATCAAAGGTTTAATTAATAAATAAACATTTTATTCAGAATTAAACGTTTTATTAGTAACCGAAGCTTAATATACTGGGAACCACTCACTAACTACTATTTTTTTATGACACATTTTTGTTCACCAATGACACATTTCACTTTTTAGTGTACTTATTATGTTTGACAATTTGTTCTGATATAGTTTAAAGAATCTAAAAATTACATATTATTTGAAATGAAAAGATATGACCGGTACTCGAACCCGGGTCTCCCACCTGCCCGTGGTGGTGCTTTAACAATCTCGGCCATCCTGGTTCGCTTCTCGGTCACTCATATCCCTTCTTTCCACTGATCCTATACCTCCGTTATCTCGCAATTAGTGATTTATACACGGGGAGAATGTTAATTGAACATTACTTTTATTTTTGGAACTTGTTGACTTAAGTCATTAAATATTATCATAATTTATTTTATTGTTATATGATATAATTTTTTAAATATTTTATTTGAACAGAAAAGTAAAATTATATAAAAAAATATATCATATAACAATAAAATAATGTAAGGAAGAAATAGTTGGGGGTGCAGTCAATAAAAACACCAAAATAATACGGCACACAATAAATAAGTATACACTTATTATGGTGTTTTCATTGACTGCATCCCCCACTATTTCTTCCTTACATTAGAAGTTACAGTCAACCAATTCTTCTCTAACAATAAAATAAATTATAAAAATTACATAAATTTACACGATACATAACTGCCAGGTTTCCCCCTCCCCCCCAATTGACTAAAGAACATGATTTAACAAACAAATCTTATTTTAACAAACATATTATGGAATAGTACATATATGAAATTTTGTCCAAAAATCGGAATTATGTCATTTTCCTGATCTTTTCCTTGTAATGGAGTTGTAATACAAGAAATAACTCCGAGGAAGAAAAAGGTCCGGGTGGAGGTAAAAAAAAAATTGCTCCCAACTGGGGCTAACAGTTTATTGGAGGGCCTACGTTTCGACCCCCATCGCATGTTCTTCAGGGCTAAATATGCAAAATGCAGACAATTAAAATTATATATGGTAAATGTTAAAATTAAAATACATAATCATCAAGGTATCTGAGTTATATCTTGATATCCCACTCAATAAACAGATCTTCCTACTTAAGACCAATTTTTTTTTTACCTCCACCCGGACGATTTTTTCCTCATATATAAACATATATGTGTGTGTGTGTGTGTGTGTATATATATATATTATTTGTTATGATTCATTATTCAGGCAACAACTTCATTCCAAGGCCTGAGTTAGCCTCTGATGCACTACGTTAGCTTTTCAACAAATTCTTTTTCAAAGATACTTTACAACGGATATTATTTCTAATTATGCAGTCAGATTAAATAACAAAGAGGACTAAATAAGCTTACGACTTTCCCTTGAATTAATTGTCCTCAAGTTGGCCACAAAGGGATCGCAAAGCCTCTACAACACTTTGATCTGGAGCCAAAGTATGGAATTCTCCAGCCCAAGGCGTCTCCACAACTACTTCAAAGCTCTAAGCCAAAGTCTGGTGTTTAAATTAAGCTCCTGAATTAAGGTTCGGGAGAAATTAATGGTACAAAAAAATTTAAGTATGTAGTCTTTAGAGCTGCTGACAGAAGTGAAAACCCAAAACTATAGATATGGTTATTTTTTGAATTTGTAAATTAATTATAGTCTGAATTATTTAAGTTTGAACATTTTAAATTTATATTATAAACATTAACCTGGTTTTCACATATACAGACACTCGTTACAAAAATTATGCACACTTTCAAGTAGTTTGTTTATTAATGAAAACATACGATGGGCTCCACAGCTCTATTCAAAATCTCAATTCAATAGGAATAATAATTTATATAAAGTCATATTATTTATACCTTGGTTATTATTTATATTGATGTTAATAAACTTTATTTTCAATTTAAGTATTATTATCATGGTAAAGTTCAGCAATACTTATATCAGTTGTAATTTCAATAATTACAAATAAAAATGCATTTAACTATGACAAATAAAATATTTTAGGGAAAAAGAAAAGTTCGACAGTTTATTGAAGTTTAAAGCTTTTATTAGTATGAATTTTACAGCTATAAAACAAATTGTATAACTCATATAATTTATGTGTATAACTCACTAGGTGTCGCCAGTCTCGCGCAATACGTCACTAGCATGTCGGTGACCCGAAATCATAAGTTTTTCCCTACCAAAAGTCGCCAAGCACGGATAAAGAAGTTTTCACTTCAAAAATTATCTCTGAAAATAGGTTAATTAAAAAAAATCTCATTGTGTATGCAGTTAAAATATTTGGAAACTTAAGTTTCTTCCCCAAATGAAACCCATTCCTAAGTAGTGATATGATTTAATTAAAATTACGCTTTAACGGCAAAAGCTTGTGTATTAAAAATAGTAAAAGAAAAAAAAAACGAAGATAGGATTCTTAGGAATGAACAGGATCTTAGTAACTCGTTAATGTTTCGAATTACGCAGTAACGAGTTTGTAACCGGTTATTTCTGTTATCACTGTTATTACATATGATCGTGATTATTAGGTTACTAATAATGAATACAGTGACCAACAAAAATACTTTTATTTGCATTGTTAAACTGCCTAAACGTAATAATGTTTAGATACAAATCATCCTGTTTACATTGCCTCATTTCTTTAACGATTTCATTATATGGGATATATGGGACATTTCTATATATGTATCTTCCTCCACAAAAACTCAACCATGTACAAGTCCAGTTGTTTTCTTCTGGTACCACCTATTAATTTGTTTTCCCTCCCATGATGAAGAGGCTCATAGGGTATCTTGAATACCTTGTATTATAATATAATAGTACATACCGCATATTTGTACAAAGTTTTCTATGAGGAATGACAACCTGATCTATAGAAAAATGGACACAACTAACTTCGGTATTAAAGATTTTAAATAACGTACAGAAATTCACTTTATCCGAATTACAACTTTGTAGTATAAGCAAACAGTTAACAAGGCTAGTTGATAATAATATGTAAAAATTAAGTATTCAAAATAACAGTCATTATCATATAAATGCTTGGTTAGTAACTGCGACATTAGAAACGGAAAGACCCCAACATGGAGTTGCTGTTTTCTACAAGTCTTGGGTTTAGTACTTATTAAAGACTACAGTACTTTAAAGACTACAGTGCTTTAAAGACTACAGCGATTTGGCTGAGTTCAACTCATTAAGAGAAACCGCTTTAGAGAGGCTTTGTGAATCCCGGAGGGTTAGAAGATCTGACGGGATTGATCCGCGGTAAACAAATAAATAATTAATTCGTCTTCTATAACCAGTCTCGAACCCATACTAAACCTCTCTTGTAATTTAAAGGGACTTTAAAAATTCATTAAAATAGAAATAAACAACATTAGATAGGATGAGATCTCAAATGTTTAATAAAGAGAGAAAAAAGTTTGTTAATTATTATTAAAAAAAAGTTTGTTAACTAACAATATATTAATACTATTAATGAGTTATGTAAGAATTTTAGTCGCTTTCGTAATTGTCTCTGTTATATTATTATAAACCATGTAGAAAGCCAGCGAATTGTATCGAAATATTAATTTACAATACAGTTTTTTTTTTGAAAATTTATATTTATATCTCGATCCAGACTATTTTCTTGTTTCTTAAATTTAATTTGATTATTTCATTAATTCGGTAAAACCATTTTCCAGTCAATTTTATTTATTTCAAAAACGTTTCGACTACATAGTCATTTTCAATTTTTTGTATTAGCAAATTTCTAGGAATTTTATATATTTTTTAAGTTAAAATAATATCTAGGTATAAATAAAATATATTATTACAGTCCAAAGTCTAATCATAAGATTAGAGATTGACCATGGAGAATAATGAAACTCCAAGTAAGAAATTTTAAAATTATTGACATCTATATAAAGGTATCTCTAAACTTAATTACAGTCTTTCAGGACATATTTTTATAATTTTTGTATTTATTGTATCGTTGTTGATTTTAAATTATTTATGTTGTTAAATTACAGAATTGGTAGAATGACAATTCTAATATGAACTTACTAGCTTATGCCCGCGTCTTCGCTCGCGTGGAATTCGGCCTGCCACATAAAGTTTCGTGAAAGATCATTTTAAATAAATACTTTAATTATTTTTTTTAACTATAAGTTAATCGTACATCCATAATTTCAGATGTCTAACTTCAAAACTGACGGATTCTCTACAACCTTTGAACCCCCATTATATTAAAAGGAAAACCCTTGGGGTGGAATTACCAAATTTCTTTCTTAAACTTTACAAAGAACCTATCTACCAATTTCAAGATGCTAAGTTCCTGATTTGCTTTTAATTATAAACTATAACGGGGGGGGGCACATGCCCCCAATAAATCTGCGCTTGCTATAGCCTATGACGTATAACCTATATTACTGTAAAGTTTCATCCAAATCCGTTCAGTAGGTTTTGCGTGAATGAGTAACAAACATTCGCACTTATAATATCGGTAGGATATCAAAACAAATAGTTTCACTCCTGTCCTTTCTGTTATTTTAACCACAATTATCATGTGATTTTCCTTTATTTATGTACTATAATGGATTCTCCACAGTACCTAAAAAACTGTCGGGGGGCCACGTGCCCCCTCCCCCCTAAATCCGCGCTTGCTATAGCCTATGTGTTATTCTGCTGTATAACCTATATTACTGTAAAGTTTCATCCAAATCCGTTCAGTAGTTTTTGCGTTAAAGAGAGACAAACATACAAACTTTCACATTTATAATATTAGTAAGATAAGCAGTAAAAGTAACGCTTATGAAAAAAAAAAAAAAGTAAAAATTGAAAATGACTATGTAGTCGAAACGTTTTTGAAATAAATAAAATTGACTGGTAAATGGTTTTACCGAATTAACGAAATAATTACAAAAATATAGTCCAGAGACATCCTCATTTAAAATTAAAAATTTAATTTGATTTAAAATATTCCTATTGCATAAATGCACAACTACAACAGGGACCTTGAATATTAACCGACAAATAACAATAAACTCAAATTAAACCTTAAGGCTCGCAAATTCGTTAGCCAGGTTGTAACGAAGACAATCGAGCCGCTGTTTAATATTCAAAAAGAACCGCCTCCCCCGGAAGGAGAAGATGCAAACGATGTAGTCATTTAATCTCCGACTAGAGGAAGAATAGTCGACTCCATTTTCTCGAGGAAATTGAGATTCCTTAAAGGAAACAGAGCTCCTGCATTAGATTAGCATAGGATTCTGAGCGCTAGAATCAGAGCAAGGGAGTACGCATGGGTTTGAAATCTTACTAATATTATAAATGTGAAAGTTTGTATGTTTGTCTCTCAAAAACTACTGGACTGATTTGGATGAAACTTTACAGTAATATAGGTTATACAACATAGGCTACAGCAAGGGCAGATTTATGTGGGGGCGTGCGCCCCCCATTATAGTACATAATTAAAGGCAAATCAGGAACTTAGCATCTTGAAATTTGTAGTTAGGTTCTTTGTATAGTTTAAGAAAGAAATTTGGATAATTCCACCCCCAGGGTTTCCCCTTTAATATAGTAGGGGTTCAAAGGTTTTGTCAGTTTTGTGTTAGACATCTGATATTTTGGATGTATGAGTAACTTATATTTTAAAAAAATAATTATTTATTTAAAATGATCTTTCACGAAACTTTATGTGGCAGACCAAATTCCACGCGAGCGAAGCCGTGGGCAAAAGCTAGTCTGATATATATTCTTAATTGTTTATTTTTATGCTTTTTTTTTTCAAATTTCTCTGTCTAGGATAGTTGCCATAATGTTCTTTTTCTAATCACCTAATGATTAAATTCTCGCCCTTAAACTCATCAAGATCTAAATGAGCTTCTTGTACGTGCATTTATGTCTGAATAACTACCCAATTTTTTAGACCTATTTTAATAAACTAATTAATGATAAACTTAGTAATATATTGCTAATTATTAGTCTATAACTAATATACATAAAAACAAATATAGAATACTTCTACAACCATAAAAATAGTTGGATTCAGTACTTGGTAAAGACAATACTGTTTCCAAGCCAAGGTTGTGCTAGGAGGTGGTTTTGGCAAGATTGCACTTAACCACCATGTTTTTCCCCAATTAAGGATATCAAATTTAAAATAAAAATTACGCTACCCATAAAGGTTATGTTCGGTACTTAGTAAAGTAGAGTTGGTAAAAGTTAACTTCTACAAAGAACATAGAAACCCTTCGAGATACTACACAGTATCAACAGATATAAATTGCCGTACTTTTATCATGCGATGCGAAATGAAAAGTACCGTCAACTGTTTTAATCATATAGAGTCATAGAGATCACTCCTGGCTGAGGAACCTGAGGCAATGGGGAGGATTGACATCGATAGACCTGATTCGTGCAGCGCTCAGTAAAATAAGATGAGCCGTTATAATCGTCAACACCAAAAGGAAAAGGATAATTTTAGGATGTTTGCTAAAAGTCATTGCTCCAATAGGATCAGAACCATGGTGCGGGGTTTCCCTTCCCCTGGCTAAGGATTTAATTAACAAAATAGCCAAGAGGAAGATAAAACCACGTTGGGATAGAGCCAAGATAAGGCACACTAACTTTTTATAAATGATCCCAATGAAAATTTTTCTGAGAAAATCAAGAAAGAAGCCGCTCACATGTCGACAACCGACATCAAAAGTATGGTTGAAGCCATCACTGGAAACATATGCATCGCTGTGGCATTGAACAAGAACCTCGGTGCAGATGGTGCACAGAGGAGGACGAAACCCCCTGGCACGTTCTCTTTGAATGTAAAGCACTAAGTCGAAAGAGGACATATCACCTTGGTCCTGGAGGACACGAGGAACTTCAAGGACTGAGATTCAAAGACTAAATTTCTCAGAAGTCTAGACCTAGGTTAGGGATTTTTAGGAACCAAGCACAATGGGCCTTCTTAGGCCGAAGTGCATGGTAATAAAAAAGAGTACCACATAAATAATAGGATATTTGGTAAAGATGGCATTGTTTCTAAACCTTGTTTGTACAAAGAGTTGAATCGGCAAAGATCGAGCTCATATTTTTCCCCAACTGAAAGTTTTGCTGATCCTACAGGTCGTCTGCATAATAAATAATTTATCTACCATAGCCATATAGTGATTAACTTGAAACCTTTGGAAGGGGCGTAAAATGGGGGTAAGGTAATCGTTAAATATCCCTACCCTAATTAAACCTGGATAGGCAACATTTAGAGTTTCCACTGTAGCATCGTCCGATTAGCCATGGCAGCATAAAGTGACGTTAAATGAACAAACAACAAACCAGCCTTTATAAAGTGGAGAAAACCTGGAGGTTGAGCATGATTTCGGACAAATCGCATGTCTAAACAATGGTTGCCTTGGAAACAGTACAGTCTCCACCAAATACTGAACCCAGGAAACCTTCATTGATTGTAGTTGTAGAGGTTTCCTTAATGCATCGGATATAGAGATACTTCACCGACATGCATCCGCTTTCCCCCCCCTTAGTAAATAATAAAGACTTTCAGAAGGGTAAAGGTAAAGTTAAAAAGCGTCCAATCGGATCTGGAACAAAGCTAATCTAAATGTCGCATACTTTCTTTATTTGACGCGCTAAACTGTCCGCAATACAAAAGTGTCCGTTAGTAGAGGTTTCCAATATTTGGGGAAGGTTAGAATTATATTGCTCCCCCACTCCCGACCACAAGGAGGGAAGTGTAAATAGCAAGGAAAGAGGTAAAAGAACTGTATCGATATTGAAGAGAAGAAATATTGCGGCCCTGCCCCGCTCAATGTACCAGAATAGTGCTCAATAGAAACAAAGCCATTTTGTTGCTATAGGCAGTTGTTTCTTGTTATGCTATTACCCCATGAAATTAATAATGTTAAAACTAAATTAATTATTTCACGTTCAATTATTTTTTAATAAAAATTAATAAAATGCTTTCGCTGTTTTATTTTGTCTATTATGTACATTTATAGTATACAGTAAAACCTCGAATTAACGGACAGCCCTGGCGCAAATATTTTTGTCCGTTATTTAGAGGTGTCCTTTAAAGGGAGGTTTTATTTTTTTATAAATATGTATTTGTACAAATTAATTCTCTCTTATTCAATTTCCCATGTGTTTAAAAGGTAAGTAGAATAAAAAAAAACATCGCACGGTTTTTGAGTGTTCCCGAAACTTGTGTCCTACCGATATTGAGTCTTACCGCTAGCGCACGTACCCTTAACTTTTCAAGGTCATAAAAGTCGATTACATTTATTTTTTGTTCTAAAGTGAGTCTCTTACGTGAGGGAGACATTTTCAGCCGCCTCCCACGAGGGATAGAACAGAACTAAATTTTAATAAAGCAAGTCCGAGAATAAAAAAAAAGTATTTATGTGGAAAACCTTTACTCAAAAGTAAACACAACTGTCCCTGTTTCCTTAGACCGGAAACAACTAATTGTTTCCGAGAAACGGGAAAGGGATAAAGTCATACTGTCCGTCTTGTAGAGGTTTTTTTGATCGATTTCTAACCAACACAGCCTGTCCGTGACCGTTAATGAGAGGTTTCGTTAAATAGAGGTTAAAATGCCTTAAAAATTGTATTAAAATGTTGGTGCAAAAAAAATCGTCCGGTAATGGGGAGTGACCGCTATTTAGGGGTGTCCGTTAGTAGAGGTTTTACTGTATATTTTTATAAAAACGAAGGTAATTTAAAAATCCTTACATCAATGAGGATAACACCAAACTGATATCAAACCATATTTAATGTTAATTTTGGTATCAGTTCTACAGGGTGTTGTTTGTTCATTTTACGTCACTTTATGCTGCTATTGCTAATCGGGAGATGCATTGAGAGCTCTAATTTTTTTCTAACAAGGTTTAATTAGGATAGAGATTTTTAACGAGTACCTGAAATCACCACCGTTTAACGTCTCTTCCGAAGGACGGCGTAACCAAGGATTTTTTACTGCCTTTAAAAAATCCTATGGCCACCGGGTTACGAACCCGCGATCTTGGGCGGATACTTGTTGTACAGTGTATCACCTCAAGTTGTCACAATTTTAAACTTTTCATTAGTTTTTTTAAATATTCTCAAAAATAAAAATAATTTTCTCATTAAATGTATATATTAACTATCATTGACTGTATATTGACTTAAATTATTATAATAAATAATAAATAAATTTATTATAATTATTACTATATTATAATAAATAAGTTTATTGTTGACTATTATTAAAAAACAGCTTACACTCACTGTTTAGGTAATATAATCGTCTATACATCGAAATATTTGTTGAAACATTCATTTCTTGGTGAAATTATTATCTAAAATATACACAACTGCTATAACTACAAATAGGAAGCTATGTTTAGTAGATAGAACACTGAGTTGCCATACCGGAAATCCTAGTTCAAATCCCGCAGCAGCCCATGATTTTTATTTAGTCTTTTTGCAGCGGGAGATGGATCATATGGGATCTAGGACCCTCCTTGGGTCCACCCAGCCTCTATAAAATATTATAAAAATAAGGGGGAAAAATCTGGCGGTTGAGCGTGACCTGGGACAAGTCACCTCCTTGCAGAACCGTAATCCATGAAACAGTACAGTCTCTACCATGTACTGAACTCCTGACCCTTCATGGGTTGTAGTGGTACAGGTTTTTTTCCCTATAACTACACTTGATAATATAATAGAAATAATAAAATATTGGTAAAATCGATCACGATAGTCCCAGGAATCACTTCAGATTAGAAACAGAATAAATTCTACGCTATGTTAGAAGGCCTCCGTATTAACTTATCAGTCACGTTCCACACACACATTCTTAACAACAAATATAGATTACGCTATCGATATCAGTAAAATTATTCTTATCTTTGAGGTTGTGGCGGCAAAATAAAAATAAAAAAATTGAAGTTGATAATACTTATGATTATACACTTATAAACAAACATTGAAAAATTTGCGAAATTCCACACAATTGACTTGACAGTTAAAGAAGATATCTGAGAGAAAAAAAGTTCATCACTGTAAAATTTATTTTGGTTGTGGAATAGGACAGTAATCGTCCACTTTTTTTTTTTTTACCACTAATAAATAAGGACCACGCGGATATCATTGGTTAGGCTTCTTTGGGAGTCTTGATTTTCTTTCTTCCCATCTCAGCTTCAGGATTTTCGACTGCATTTCTTTTCTTTCTTCGGACCACTTTGTACCCCTCCTTTCTCTTCCAATATTGGTGAGATTTTTCAGTGTTTTCCTGATGTTTTCCTCTATCTAGGCAGTCAGCATCTAAAATTTTAAGGTTCTTTAATTCTTCTCTTATTTGCTTCTTGTATCCTCCCACCCCACGCTTCTGTAACTAAAAATTTGGTTTAAGATCTTTTTGTTTAATCTTTCTCCCTTCATCCTTTTCATGTGCTCATAGAACATCAGCCTTCTCATTCTTATCTATGTTTTCGCTTATATTCTATCAATTTTTCGTTTCTTCTATTTTAACAAAAATTCCAATTAGAATAAACTCTTTTTGTCTTCATTGTAATAACTGCATGTATTAACATGATAGCCCTAATATGAACAAACATGATAATAAAGTTAATATTAAACATAATTTCTCCATTATATAAAAATATTTTTATTAATTTTAGTAGTTTTATCGTTGTTGCCTAGCAACGGATGGAGGACCGACCAACTTTTGTTTATTCTTTTGCCATGCTCGATCAGTTAAATCTTACTAATATTATAAAAGTGAAAGTTTGTATGCTTGTCTCTCTTTCACGCAAAAATTACTGAACGGATTTAGATGAAACTTTACAGTAATATAGGTTATACATCAGAATAGCACATAGGCTATAGGCAGCGCGGATTTAGGTACTGTGGAGAATCCATTATAGTACATAATTAAAGGCAAATCACATGATAATGGTTTTTGAAATAACAGAAAGAACATGAGTGAAACTATTTGTTTTGATATCCTATGATATTATAAATGCGAATGTTTGTATTTATGTTTGTTACTCATTAACGCAAAAACTATTGAACGGATTTGGATGAAACTTATTGAGTAAAATAGGTTATACTTCATAGGCTACAGCAAGGGCAGATTTATGTGGGGGCACGGGGGCATGTTCCTCTCCCCGTTAAATCATAATTTAAGGCAAATCAGGAACTTAGCATCTTGAAATTTGTAGATAGGTTCTTTGTATAGGTTAAAAAATAAATTTGGATAATTCCACCCCAAGGGTTTCTCCTTTAATATAATAGGGGTTCAAAGGTGGTAAAGAATCCGTCAGTTTTGAAGTTAGACATCTGAAATTTTGGATGCACGAGTAACTTATATTTTTTTAAAAATAATTAAATTATTTATTTAAAATGATCTTTCACGAAACTTTATGTGGCAGAACAAATTCCACGCGAGCGAAGCCGTCGGCATAAGCTAGTAATAAATATTTTGAAAAATTGTCAAAACACAAAGCCTTTGTTCTTGACTTCTTTAAGCAGTCACACAAAATATAAATATTTTTTTATGAATTCAAATAGAAAACATGGAATGCATTGAAATATAAGAAGCTACATCTTATTCCAATATTTCGAGTTTAGCAATATTTAATCAATACAGAGGAGCAGTGAAATAAGATTACGTCACTTTTCTAATAAACTATTAATATAAATTATTTTTTTTATCCTCAAGACAAATCTGAAATTTTTAAAAATCATAAATTTATTTAGTGCTAAACATACTATGTGGGTACTCATATTTTGACAGGTACACTTGGGGGGGGGTAGAAAATAATTACAACAATAATATCAAAATATTTCTACTATAGCATTCACTACCAGCTGTACAATTAAACTGAACATTGTACAATTTGTAAACTGTAAAAGTTATCATTAATTAAACTCTTTAATAGACTGTAACATAGAAAAGAATAACCTTCTCACTGTTATCTTAATAAATTAAATTATTGTAAATATCGATATCGTCGCATCGATAATACACCTTCTGATAGATAGATTAATAAGAACAGAGTGAGTTTAAGGACTCACCAATGATAGGAATGAGGCGTAGGAATACATCTATGAGGTATTTGAATATCCAAAGCAATAACTTAGATATATATCCCAGTGCCTTCATACCGTTGTTAAACCACCGCTACTTATCACCTCTTATCAATACTTATCAGGAATGTTTCTTATCACCCACTTAAATAATCTGGTCGGAAAGGCGTCCATTCCATCTTTCCTCTAATGGTAATGTTTATTTTGATGGAATCAAAGTCCGTTACAATGGCACATTAAGCGGATACGGAGAAGGCAAATGGAATACAAACAAGTTGCGGCAAAAAGAAGACAAATTGGACTATATGAGAGATTGAGAGAGGGAGAGAGAGAGAGATTCTGGCGGGAGTGGTTTGGCGCCAGTGAGGTATCAGCTGTTCGCTTCCCGCCTAACCAAACAGCTTTGACATATCGCAGGTCAAGGGCTGTAGCTTACTCTAAAGCTATAAACAACAGAATGGGCGATTCGAAGTTAATACTGAGCTGAAGTCTCCATGCCAACAAAATATTACAACAACAGTATTTTTTCATTTTTACTACGAATGAACCGAGAAAACATTAAAGGAAGAAGATAGCCTCAGAAAAAATTCTCTTTATTAAGGAGAACTATTTATTTTAAAGGCGATGTTTCGACCCACATTGCAGGTCTTCAGGGCTAAATATAAGATACATTTAAATTAATTAATATGTAGTAAAGAATAACATTATACAGTCCCTGGCCATATTAATGTGACCACAGGATAGATTCGTTCTTGTTACATGTTTGCATTATATTTTTGTATGCGTAATGATGTAAATCGAGTTTAAATATTAGTTTTATGGGTAAGTTAGTTATCTGATAATAATATGAAATTTAAAAAAAATAGTTTCGAAAGTAAATCTTTATTTTTTTTAAAATATTTTGTGGTGTCACCCTATTTACACACTATTTTAAATATTGATGAAAAAAAAAATATCAAAATAGTTAAAATGTATGATACGAATAATAAATCAATAATAAACTTATCCGAATCCGACTTGTATTTAATGAAAAAGAAACAATAAATCCACAAAAATTTCAAACACAAATTATGCACGCCGTCACTCGTAAAGAAAATGGCTGTACTAAAACCAATGCAGCCATTACTAAAAAAAAAATACTTTAAAAAACTTATAACAGTGTTGCCATTACTTAAAACATCAATTTATTAAGACACGCGAAATTATATTTAAAAAAATAGGAAAAAACAAAAAGAAAATAATCTTTCTTGGTGGGCACATTAATATGGCCAGGGACTGTATATATATATATATAGTCATCTAGGGATATGGGTGATAACAAAAATCGAAAACTTTTAAGAGTTTTAAGAGAATGTAGTTGAGCTTTGGGGCTCTACTAAATCATCCAATTCATCTCGTATCCAATCCTTACAATCCAAAATCCTTCGTAAAATCCTCAATGCTCCTTATTATGTCACAAACAAACTAATCCACCATGATATTATTATGAAACTATCCCATATGTAGCTGATTTGACCCAAACTAGATACCTATCCTTCCATGACAAGCTCCATACACACTTGAATCCGCTAGACTCTCAACTTGCTTCCCATACTATTTCTGATAACCCTCCGAGGCGTCTGAAAAGAAGATGACCTCGAGACCTTCTACTATAGAACTTCATTGGAGTGCTACCGATGGGTAGTTTCTCCACAAGAGTTTTTTGTTTTCATGTCATCTGTTCATATCAGCAAATTTACTTGATGTAATATTATTATAGTTGTAAATATCAATAAATTAATCTAAAAAAATTTATTTCTTTTGTTAAAATAAAGTATGACCAAACTAAACAAGAATATTTTAAAAAATAATAAGAGGCTATATAAAATTTCGTGTAATAAGCTCCTGCCTACCAGAATTTATAAAACTATCATCCTCACAACTCTTCTTTACTGGTGTGAAACTTAGCCGCTTACGCTGATGGCTGACGTTGTTCAACGTAAATTGAACGTCAGCTATCAGCGTAAGCAGCTAAGTTAGTACGGAATTAAAACATAAATTTTTGCGTAGAATATTCTGACCAAAAAAGGATGAGACCATTGTAGAATTTAGGAATCGCATAGCGTGCACTCGGTTAATATTATTTAAGTGTAGCGTGGCGAATATTAAGATGGGCTGGAAAAGTTATTGAGTAGGTAACGAACTAATTATTAAATAATAATATGCGTTGTTCAGATTGCTCAACGTCTGAGGAGTTATTAAAATTACCTGGTTCGGGCCAAATCATCTGCAAATGGGATATTGATGACATAATGGATAATATTGAAATAAAATGCTCTCAAATCCATTTTAATGAACTTTCCTCTAATGTATAACAAATATCTCGCCGAAATCACGAGATATTCCAGAATACCAGAAATATGATACATCCAAAACAGTTCCTCTTAGATTATGGAGAATCGATGCCACGCCATGCTGTGCCCGATGTCACATCCATCTCTAAGAAACATTAATCACATGTCTGCTCTCATATCTCGCCTTTCCTCGAAACTACTGTCGTCCACTCATGTAACCTTGTCAACAGCCCAGCGTTTTTTTTTTATTCTAACTTTTTTCCTTCCAAAGTAAACGAAAGTTCTTTAAAAGAACTATGTATTTGCCGACATTTCTATATCAGTGTATAAAATATACATTATAAATAATAAATAACAATATACAATCTTAAGATCATAAAATTATATAGAAAGTGTTTCTTTAGAAAAATATAAAAATCGCAATATATACATTAAAAAAAAAAACGGAATACGCAATGATGAGGACTTCCGACAAAAGTGAAAACTCAAAACTTTCGATAACTGTGTTCTTTTCTGAATTTCTAAATCTACTAGACTGAAACGACTAGAAACAGCCTTCTAATTCCTCTCGTATTCAATCCTTACAATCCAAAGTCCTTCGTAAAATCCTCAATGCTCCTTACTTTGTTACGAACAAAGTAATCAATAATGACCTTAATGTCTCATTTGTTGCAGATTTGGCCAGAATCCGATATCAATCTTTTCATGACAAACTTCATTCCCACTCAGACCCACTAGTTTCAAACCTAGCAATCTCTTCAATTCCTGATAACCCTCAGAGGTGTCTGAAAAGACGATGGCTTCGTGACCTAAATTGAACTTGTTATTTGAACACTGCCATTGGGTATCTTTACTTGTCTTTATTCATGCCAATATATAGCATTCCTTCTATTTACTTGTTTTTCTGTTATAATACAGTTATAAATTTCAACGAATAAAAAAAAAAAGTCTGACTTATTTAAACTTCATAATTTATAATTGAAATTATAAAATTTATTCCGGTTTTCAGATCTATTGGCACTCCGAGCAGTAATAATAGTCCAATTGGCCACAGAGGCCAGACTATTGGAAGTAGGCTGAAGTCGAGAAAGGACCAGCATTGTGTGCTAATAGCCTACTCATATCCTGTTCTCTTCCAATTGGGAACCCGCTTTCATTTAACTATCTAAGCATATAATATATTATTTATATATATATATATATATATATATATATATGGATCTATTGGCTATATATATATCTAGGATATAGATATATATATATCTAAGTAGGAGTAATAATGCTACCCTATTGTGTAAGCTACAGCTAATAGTGAAGAACAAGCTTTCGGTAACATATGTTTTATTTATATTTAGTCTCTTGTTTTATTTTTTCAATTGTCTATTCATTACATTCCGAGATTCTAAAGAAACACCATTAATTCAGTTTATAGACATTGGGATGTTTAAACTGAGATTACTCCTCATATATTAGAATGGGATATAGAACGTAGAATTATATATATACATATTTTATGTGCGTAGAGATGCATGTCAAATCGTACTCAACTTGGTACAAAACAACGTTGGTTGTTTATTTTTTTAAAAATAATATTTAAATAAATAGTTTAAAAGTCTACCTACCACCAGAACTCAAGAAAATCCTGCCAAAATAATATGCATCATCTACTGGAGATATTACTCCAAAACGGTTGAAGGAACGCCTAAGTCCGAAAAAACATTGGGTTGTAAAAAACATAAAAACAAATTAAAATTATATTTCATCATAATAAACATGTAAAAAAGTTAAATATTTACATTTCGGTCAATTTTATCGACGAAATCATAATAATATACTCGGACTATAATAACGATAAAAATGATTGAAAATTCCATAAATAGACATGAAGTAACTATCAGAATGCAATACGGAAATCCTAAAAAAATATAGCCTTAAGCCTCTTAAATACTGGAAAAACTGTCTACCTACCTTCACATCAATGAATATCAATTTTTTGAATTAAATTATTCAATATTGCTGATTTACAACGTCACATATTGATCCTAAATGATCTAGATTGATAAAGAGTTGTAAATAAAAAAAGTATATAAAAACCAGGATATTCCCAAGATATACTCGTAACTAATCCTTAATGAAGATAGTAACTATTAAATAGATAAGGACAGTAAAGACTGACAAACAAGATTAGCGATTTATATTTAGGTTCGAACTGATATAAAATAAATTGACCAATATTATTAATTATTGTCCATATTCGTTGTATATCAATATTGTATGAGTCTATTGTGATATTTTATATGTCCACATACTCCATGTGTCAAGACTATTACGGAGAAATAGTCAAAATTATAAAGCACGAAATCATGACAACTTACACAGTTGCCAGAAAATTTTCTGAGTAGAGCAGCGAGAAAACTTAGGTCTCGAGGCACCAGGAATCTACAGCATGAATATTCCTCAGGGAAATAGTACTTTGGAGAAAACGGGAAGACTAATATGTACTAGACTTGCAGGATATATTAGAAGCGTAAAGAAGATGGATAGCAAGTCATCAGCATTGGCAGAACATTTTGTGAATACTAAGCCATGCTATTGAGTTTGACAAAATTAGAGTGGTTAAAAGGTGTAATAACTCGACTGAAAGAAAGATATTTGAAGCAATTTAAAGAGTAAAGGAGCAGGTGAAAGTAATTGAGCCAGTCATCGCTTCCAATCATAACAGAGGCAAAGAAGAAAACAAGAAACATAAAACAGCCAATCAGATCATTGGATAATAGGCTAGGATAGACTCGAAAAGCGATAAATAACAAAGTATAGAAGAGCATTCTCAAATTGAGCCCTGAGGAAGCTAGCCGTATGGCCACCGAAACGTCAGCAAAGAAATTTACGGTCGAAATCAGTGGAAATTATGGATAGTATTTAGGACTATTGATGAATTAAGTAATACTTCAGGCAAGAGTTTTTATATAATAATTAAAGTCAATTTTGTTTGTAAAAAACTATTTATGATTTATACTATCGTAACATAATTTTATCAACATTAAATAACACAAGGGAACAACATTTTTGTTGCATGAAATATTTTGACTAATATTCTACTTCCTCGAGGTGCTGATTTAAGATCTGAAGTCAGTTTGTTTGTATCAGCTTTATTTTTGGGGTTATAATTATAAACTGTTTTTTAAGATGAAAATATTTTTTATTAAGAAAACTATTAAAAAAATTACCACTACATATCAAAAAATTTTCTTTTGTAAGATTTTCTGGCTTGATTCGGTTCACGGGGGCTGTTTTTAATGCTCCAACAATAGTCCGCCATCATGTGAGCATTCCAGTGACCTTGGTAACGTTCCTCCATAGTTCGAATGTCCTGATGGAACCGTTCCCCTTGTTCTTCACTCAGATCACCAAGATTTTCAGGGTAACGGTCCAAATGGCTGTGGAGGAAGTGTACTTTGATGCTCATATTACAACCAAGCTGCTGGAAGTGTAACAACATTAGTTCAATATGCTCCGCATAGCTTTCTTCCTTTTTGTTTCCCAGAAAATTTTGAGCAGTCCAAACGAATTCATTCCAGGCATTTTTTTCAATATCAGTCATGTAACTAATAAAGTTTTCATCCTTAATCAACCTTCTTATTTGGGGACCATCAAAAATTCCATTTTTAATTTTTTCTTGGCTCAAATTAAAGAACTTCTTAGAGATGTATTTATAGCAATCACCACCCTTGTTCAAAGCTTTGACAAATTGTTTCATGAGCCCTAGTTTGATATGCAAAGGTGGCAGTATTATTCGATCCGTGGGCACAAGGGGCTCATTTATTACATTCAGTTGTCCCGGAACCATAGATTGCCTGGAAGGCCAATCTTTTCTAATCCAGTGCTCAGACCTAGCTCTGCTGTCCCATAAACAAATAAAACATGGATATTTTGTATATCCACCTTGTTGTCCAAGAAGAAAATTCACCATTTTTAGATCAACACTTATCAACCACTTTTGTTCGTTGTATTTGATTCTATCCATTACAGAAGCTACAGTAGCATATTCTTCTTTGACTGTAGTTGAATGTGCAATCGGTATCGAACCCAGCTTATTGCCGTTATGCATAAGTACACATTTCAGGCTACGTTTAGAGGAGTCAATAAATAAACGCCATTCATTTGGATCATACTTCTGTACTCCCATTGCTTTCAATAAACCAGGAACATCTGAACAAAAAGCAAAGTCGTCATCTTTAGAAAAGAATGACAGCAATTCTGCCTCTCGGTTACGATAGTATGAAATTCTTGTTTCTGGGGTTAAAAGATTTCTTTGCTTTAATCGAGAAGCTAGAATCTCCGATGTCTTTTTAGAAAGATCAAGATCTCTGATTAATGCATTGAGGTCTTCCTGATTAAAGAGCTGGGGCTCAGAAGTAAAATCAGGGTAAGAATCACTTGTCCGACTTTCATCACTTGAAGAATAGTTTTGTTTTTCTATATCATGATCATTTTGTACAGATGAAGAAGCTTGGGGTACTGGTGCATCGCCAGAGAACAAGACTGGTCGAGTAACAGATAACAAGTTTGGATAAGACCATTTCGACCGGTTATTTTTATTAATTCCATTAATATCAATCACACAAAAATAACAATCATCTTGATGATTATTAGGTTCCCGCCAAATCATTGGTGTTTGATACTTAAAATGGGGTCTTTTCTTATTTGCCCATAATCTCAAAGACTCAACACATGTTTTACATACCATATGAGGGATCCAGTACTTGTCACGGATGTCCAAAGCGAATCCAAAGTAATCAAAATATACCTGTGTTATAAACTCTGACACACTTAGCCTACAATTTTTGAATGTATATTCACCACAAATGTTACAGAAATAGTTTGGATCGTTTCTACAGATATTTCTTAACTTGGACATTGTTATTTAACACAAGAGCACAAACTTTTTCACTAAACAACTCAGTTGAATTGAAGTTTGAATGTGACTAGTACAAATATATGTCTATCAGCTGTTTGCCAAAAACAAAAGGTGCTGGAGAAAAACTGAGGCTAGATTTGTAATCACCAACCTCTAATTAGTATACAACAGGCCTAAAACTCCATGCAACAAAAAATTAATAAAAATTTGTTCCCTTGTGTAATCCACAGACTATATTCAATCCAGATCTGTCTCCGGCAACAAGACTTGCTTATCTCAGATCCAGTAAGATTAATGACGACCCATGTCAGAGAGATGTCTACTGTCTTTCTCTCTTCGGAATAAGAAATATGTGATATATATCTCAGAAATAACGACGACAAATCTCTCCCTTAAATAATTAACTCTTATCGCCATCGTAAGGATATCGATGGATCGAGATTGAATAAATTTATTGCCTCTAACAGATAGTACATTCCCATGTTAAAGTATTTACAACGGTATTTAATATTCGTCTTATAATTTTTAGTAACAATTCCAACAACCTCCAGGTAAATGAAGTACCTATGATGTATGCATATATATTGATTTGTAAATAAAATATATATATTGTAAATTATGAAATAAATGAGATTTAAAACAAAATAGTAACAATTCGATTACGTAAAATCAATAAGAATGATCTGATGTTATCTTATTTTTTTATCTTATTTTAGGTTTGGATTTGGGCATAGATAATGATAACAGGATCAAAAGATACAAGAAAATATAATACTGCCGCCTAACACCGAAGTATATAAGGTCTCAATGTGACAAAGGCTGTGCAGGGATGTGATTTGTCCTAGACCATGCTCGACCGCCAGATTTCATCCCCTTATTATGGGTACCCACTTTATAGAGGCTGGGTGAGCCCCAGGAGGTTGCTAGATCCCATATGGTCCATCTCCCGCTGTTAAAAGACTAAATAAAAGTCCCGCAGCGGGAATTGAACCAGGACTTTCGGCATGGCAACTCAGTGCTCTACCAATAAGCCACTCCCTTAAAACCTACAAACCTGATCACCAACATCTAAAAAAATCAAAAAAATCTGAGTATCGATATATCCTCCTAAGTGACAATAATTAAAGAATTGTACTTCTGAAAATAATTATGAAATCTATATGAGACTAAATAATGGACCCAGTAGTGCGATACCGATGACAGAGGTAGAATAAAATATTGCATTACACAAGACAGAATTATCTCGGAAAGGAGACAGGGGTAGGAAATATATTGTCCGTTCCTTCGGCCCCTTATCTGCCATTTCTTCTATTTCCTCTACTTCTGCTCTTCCTTTACTTCCCGTCTGATTCAATCTATTTACTCTAGGGACATTCGTCAATCTGCTCCAAGATGGAGTCCTCAGCACTTCATATTTCATTATATAATATTATATTTTTACAACATCATTGTGTACATTTTTTTTAAAAAGTTTATTTATTGAATCAATAAAATAGAGCCAAAAACTCAAAAAGAAACACTATTATTTATTATAATGCAATTGGGAAAAACCACAATGCAAAGCCTAATGTTTCAAATCTAGTAATACACCCACTTACCAGTCGACGTTTCGCCTATTCAGGCATTATCAAGACACAAAAACAAAAAAGGGTTATGTGAATCACATCTCGAAGAAAAAGGTGCAATACATCCAAACAGGCTCCAAACATGAGACAGCACCCCACCACCAAGACGTTCAACATACAACACTTGTTGGGATGTATAGCACCTTTTTCTTCGAGATGTGATTCACATACCCCTTTTTTTGTTTTTGTGTCTTGATAATGCCTGAATAGGCGAAACGTCGACTGGTAAGTGGGTGTATTACTGGATTTGAAACATAAGGCTTCGCATTGTGGTTTTCCCAATTGCATTATAATTTATTCATTGAAGTTTACAACGGCATAATAATAAAAAATAAATATAACGGAATGAATGATTCATAATGGAATGGATAAAGACAAGTAGAGAAATCACACAGTGATAGTACTCAGATAATCTTCTTTTCAGACGCCTCGGAGGATTATCAGAAATAGGTTTGAAACTAGCGAGTTTCAGTGGGAATGAAATTTATTATGAAAAAATAGATACCGGGTTTCATGAAAATTTTGAATATCCTATTCGGGCGAAATCAGTAACAAATGGGGCATTAATGAATTTGTTCATAACAAAGTAAGGAGCATTGAGGATTTAGGATAGTGAGGATTGAATACGAGGGGAATTCGATGGCTTAGTGGAGCCCCAAAGCTCTATTCCGTAAGTCCAAATAGGTCTTATGATTGTCATGTATATGAGTCTTTTGTAATTAATTGGGAGCTTAGAGCGTTTGTCTATTAAGTGTTGAAGTGGCCTGAAACGGCGAGCTGTTTCATGTCGTTTAAGTCTTGTATGAGGATTCCAAGTTAAGCATTTGTCAAGGTGTAGTCCTAACTACTGGCCCTGTTCTACAGAAATCAGTGGGATGTTATTAAACGATACAGGAGGACAGGAAGTCGTTGGCTTACGACGGTGGGTGAAGGTTAATTGATGGATTATAATAAAATCCATCATTTTATAGATTTGACTTATAACTTTTATTATAGTTATATTTTTTAGTTATTGTTGATGTATAATTAAATTTGAAAATGGCATTTGAATGCCGAAACGTCATGTTAAAAGAATAAAAGATTTTATGACTGGAAGGTGGTTTGTTTCAATTGATAGAAATTGCAATGAAAAATGAAATAAATAAATAAAATACAACCGAATGAAACTATTTTAACTCCCTTGAAAACTTCATGGATTACCTAAAATATAACTTCTAATATAAATAAATAATATTAATAAAATAAAAATATAAATAAATACTTTTTGTTTAAATTTTAATTTCTGTACTTTATCATTTCTCAATAAATATTGATACATTTTCAAGTATAACTGTTTATTTCCTAAACCATTCATTTCACCCTCTAAATGCCCAGCGTATGAAAAACCATACGCTTCAAAAAACGCTTAAAAAAGCTAAAAAATCGTGAAACTTTAAATTTGCCGTGAAAAGTAAGTAATTTCCTCCAATTATACTAAGTATGAAGGAAAAAAAAAATATATTTCGGGATATAATAGGATAAGTATACAGTTGTATACTTTATAATTTTAAATTAAATAAAATAAATTATCTGGGACAGCCGGATTTGAACCACCTTAGGCAGGAGGACTCAGGACTCAACCACTCGTCCCCTTCGTTTACTATTCTAATACTATTAATTACATATTTATTGCTAGTATTTTAGTTGTTTATATAAATATGTAACGCCAGAATAGTTCATTTGGGTTTTTCTCTAATGTTTTTATTTGTAAAGTAGTTTTCACCAGAATAACATTTATAGAATAAAAACTAGTCTATTTAAAATTCAATGAAATATAGCAGTCTCATTTACACTGACCTATTCTATATTAAAGTTATAAGATATGTTTTAAATTCGTTCGTAATTCCCGAAACAATCTGTTAATATAATATTTTATATAATTATTGGTCATTTTTTTGAATTTTAAATATTTTTATTTTTTAAAGAGAAAAGATAGCCCCTCGGCCGGGATTTGAACCCGGAACCTTTGTCTCACCGTGAGCCTATCTTTTCTCTTTAAAAAATAAAAATATTTTAATATAATAGTATTAATTTATGGAATCGCCTTAATTGCTTAAATTAAAGTCAATAAGCCGACAAACTCATCCCAGGTTTAATGAGAATAAACTCTAAGTCTGTTTGATATTCGCTTCCATGAATAACAGTTGAGATTGACTGAAGTTGTGAGTTGTTGAAGTGGTTGAATGGACGGCAGGTAGAGTCGAGGGTCCTCCAGGTAGGAGTTGGCCACTTCAACTCCAGCTATCAACCTTTTTATTATTCTGCTCCATGTAATCGATATATTGTGTCAGTATCCTTGTGTATGCGTGTAGATCAAGTATTTATCTGAAGTATGTATGTAGCTAAAGTATGTATCTAGCTCAAGTCTGTAAGCATCTCAAGTATTTATGTGTCTAAAGTACGTATGTACTGAAGTATACATCCATCTCAAGTATGTATTTTAAGCAGATAAATCTAGTCCATCACCGCTCTATCCTCGACATAAATTCTATGTTCTTAGTCCTTCCAACAAGATTGAAACACAGGGAAACTTGTTCGACAACATCTAACCACAAACTATAACATAGTTCTGACGATGTAACTCATTCACTTTAATAAATTAAAGAAGTTACTCCTAACAACTATTCGAAGTTATGGCATGCTACTGTTGGTTATTAATGCATTATACAGATATTAGTTATAACAAATACACCCCAAGTAAAATTAATAAAATTGTCTCTTAATGTACAGTATGTTAATGTAAAACAGTCTAAATAAAAAACGTACGTGTTTATAATAATAGAATAGAAAAAACATTATTTTATTCTGAAAACATATCCCTTAATAAGAATAACAAATGTGTACACTGTACAGTTAAAAGAGAACATACATCAAAACTAAATAACAAAACTAAATTGTCCGAGGGGCTACATAAAAAAATCAGTATTTACACAAGTACATAAATAGTAAACAAAAAAGGTAAATTCTTGTCATGAAAAAACAAAAACTAAGCAAATAGATGAACACATATCATCACCACTGGCTATACAACCCGAAGCGGGTGTTGGCCTTGTCAATTCGTCGCCTCAATAAACGCATATGCAGTATATAACAAATAATAAAGTTGAAACCTGTACCACTACAAGCCGTGAACGGGTATGGGTTTCAGTACATGGTAGAGACTGTACTGTTTCATGGACAACGGTTGTGCAAGGAGGTGACTTTTCCTAGGTCACGCTCAACCGCCAGATTTCCCCCCCTTATTTTGGGTACCCTATTTTTATAATATTTTATAGAGGCTGATCCCCAGGAGGGTCCTAGATCCTATACGACCCATCTCCAGTTCCCAACAGACGAAATAAGTCTTGCCCGCAGCGGGATTTGAACCAGGATTTCCGGCATGGCAACTCAGTGCGTTACCACTTAGCCACTCCACTCCCTAATAATAAAGTTATAGGGAAAGGAAATTAACAATATGTCAATTTAAGTAACAAAAAGGGGTAATATATAAAACTGAAGAAGGAATCTATTTATGGATTGAGGAGAAGTCGGAGAAGCATGGGTTTCAATAAGAACAAGGAAGAGGCATGGCCGATATTAGATTTATTTTCATTATTTAAATCAACTACAACATAGTTTTAAAAAACTGGAATCAGATGTAGATAGTTTCATTTTTTAAATCGATGTATTTCATTTTTCTATTTATATTCAAAAACAGTGCTATATTTTAGATAGGAACAGTGGCTTTGTGATTTGTCAATTTTTAAAAATATTTATAATTTATCTGATCGAAGAAGACAAAAGACTAGTTAAAGTAGTTAAGCAACGTCCATAAATTATTACATCACTAAAAACGTTTTTATATATTAGAGAGAAAAAATCTCTTGGTTATCTTTTCTTTAGCTCGTTAAGTTGAATGGGTAATTCAATCCATCATAACAACTTTCCTGAGCATAATGATAGAAGAAAATAAATGTCCTGTATAGTCCAAGTAGGTAGTCCAAATAGGTGATGTAGTCTTGATCCTCCTCAACTAAAAGCACTTTTTAGAGATTGAGTGATCCTCGCGGTGGTCTCCAGATCTCATAGGATCGTTCCTTGTTAATTCCTAGTTAACGGCAATTTAAGGTGCTATAGCTAATCCGACGATGCTACTTTGGGATACTTAAGTTTTGCCTATACAGGCGTAATTAAGATAGGGATCTTTAACAAGTACCTGATACCGACAGACTTGGGATCGCTATTGAACGTTCCCACCAAAGGACGGTATAGTATGTTTTCTTTCCTGCCTACCTACGTTTACAGAAAATCATCTCTTAGTAATAAAAGTAAAATCTGTTTTTACCGCAATATTATCAAATAATTTCCGATTAAGTGGCTAAACATGTTCAAGCTCTTAACTTAATATATAAACACTGTATTGTTAACATTATTAAATTAATTAAAACTCACCTTGGGGGACGGGAAGGTGGATGACGGATCCAGCATCTGAGTCTGTGTCGGGCCAGCCACCGGCAGAATACTCGGATTCGCTTCGCAAGTCGTCTGATGTCTCTTCCACGATCGTCTCCAAGTAGACGTAAGACTGCTGGTTCACCTCTGTCAACAATAAAGAAAATGATTATTATTTAACCTCATTACAATATAATAATACATACTTTTGAAATTTCCTCGGAATAATTCTTAAGAATATGTATTGATCTTCCTAAAACAGCTTCAGTATGTGCATTTAATAAATGGTTAGTTTTTTTTTTTTTTTTTAACTTCGATCGTTATACTCAAATATCAGGTCAAATATACTATATTATTGAGGAGACCAAGGTTCTAGTAGGTCCGTAGCGCCCATCAGGAAGTGAGCAAGTAAACAATACGCTTTTTTATTATTAATTTTATTTTTCAAAATGATATTACTGGAATCACAACGCAATTCGTGATTGGCGACCAGGCATAAAAGTAAATATGTCCCTTTAAGAAAGTAAAGATTCTCAGTTATCTTTCTGTGCCATTAAAATAAATGAAAAAAATGGGAGAAAAGTCATTTGATAAAGCTTTTACTCACAAAATATTATTGCAAGATATATTAGAGGTAATCAATTTTAAATACAGTTTTTATTTCTTTTTAAATCTACTTTACAATAAATAAACAACTTTCACCAATATTGATTCATTATAATATAATTTATATAACATGAAATTTACATTGGTAAAAACGCATGAAAAAAATGTGAATTTCTCGAAAATTAGGATATGAAAAATTTAAAAAAAATATTTTATTTGAAAAGAAAATATATGAGCAGGACCGGATCATTTTTTTTTTTTTTTTTGAAAATTTGGTTTTAAGACTTTATTATCAAAGTCCTATTTTGAAATTGAACATTACTTTTTTTGGATCTAGTTGACTTTCCAAATATCCAAAAATAAAGTAATGTTCAATTAACATTCTCCCCTTGTATACATCGCAAATTGCGAGAACACGGAGATTTGGGATCAGTAAAAGAAGAGATATGACTGACCGAGAAACGAGCCAGGATGGCCAAGATGGTTAAGGCACCACCACGGAGAGGTGGGGGACCAGGGTTCGAGTACCGGTCCTGGCCATATATTTTCTTTTCAAATAAAATATTTAAAAAATTATATCATATAACAATAAAATAAATTATAAAAAAAAAAAATACTTTAACGTTCTAGAAACAGCTTCGCTACTACCTCCAATATCGTAAGTATTCTTTCACTTCACGTTCGCTTATTGTCATCATATAATTAGATGAAGATATGAATGGAAAAAAATACACAATATATACAGATATGCTATATACAATAGAAGAGATGCTTTGGACAAGTTTTAAACATAGTAGAAAAGAGGATAATAATGACAGAGAAGGGATCTTTATAGAAACTAATAAAATAATTGACAAAGGAGAGAAAAATAATACATGGAGAAAAGATGAAAGAAAAAAAAAAATAAGAATGCTTTGCGTAATCCACCTCAGTCCATTCAAAATAAATAAATTATATATATTTATAATTCGGACATGAAAATCCCAGAAAAGAAGTTGAGCGCCTGTAATATTAGACGATGCAGGACAACATGGCTGCTGTGCTTTGCGGATTTAACATAATCAGCCCCTTTCAACTTAATCCCTCTTTGCGGTTAACACGATTTCAACTGACGAAACCAAAGAAAATGAGTCGTTATTGAGAAAAGAATCTATCTCATTTCTGCTACGAATTGAAATAACTTATTTTTCATTATTTGGAGAAAAAGCTAGGTAGAGATTTTTTTAATAGTTTTGAACTTATGTTGTAAACTATCGTTACAGTTGAAAAAGAATGAAATAGTGTCTTACCACAGTACTTATAAGTATTTTGTTTTTAAAAATATTCTTTATTTATAAGTTATTATTTGTGAGTTGTATCGTCTATTACAATGAGGGCATAATAAAATATTATTGAAACATAGACATCAACTTTCAAGGAACAAGTGCAATAATATGAGCGAATAGCTCGTTCCTTCTCTCATTTCCCTAATGGTTAAGTACAACAGACTTGCAATTAAAATATTCACACCATGAAAATCACATTTAAAGATAATAAAAAAAAAAAAACATCGATAACTAAAAACTTTTATATGAACATACTAGCTTTTGCCCGCGGCTTCACTCGCGTGGAATTTGGTCTGCCACATGAAGTTTCGTGACAGATCATTCTATAAATAAATTTAATATTTTTTTTAACCATGTTACTCGTACATCCAAAATTTCAGATGTCTAACTTCAAAACTGACGGATTCCATACAATCTTTGAACCGCTATAATATTAAGGGGAAAACCCTTGAGATGGAATTATCCAAATTTCTTTCTTAAATTATACAAAGAACATATATGCAAAGTTACTGATTTGCCTTTAATTATATACTATAATAGATTCTCCACAGAACACAAAAAACTATCTGGCACGTGCCCCCCGTAAATGTTTCGCATATATAATATTAGTTGGAAAAGTAGATAGGATTTGCCTTTAATTATGTGCTATAATGGATGGACGTGCCCTAAATACGCCCTTGCTGTAGCCTATATGTTACTCTGATGTATAACCTATATTACTGTAAAATTTTATCCAAATCAGTTCAGTAGTTTTTGCGTGAAAGAGAGACAAACATACAAACTTTTCACATTTATGATATTAGTAAAATAATGAATAATTGAGCATTTTTAATTCAAGATTAAAAAAAAAAACTAAAATCCTATCTATCTTAGTGTAGGATCGATGACTCAATAGATGGTCTAGACTGTATTGATTCAATGACAACGATTGTACAGGGAAGTTATTTGAACAAGATTACGCTCAACCGCAAGATTTCCCACCTATTAGGGGTACCCACATTATAGAGGCGATGGCGGGCATGAATTCAAGATGGAGGATATCAAATTTGTTAATACTTAATTAAAAAAAACTTTAAAACAGTTATGCTTCCAACTTTAAAGTTAGATTGAGTGAGAAAATAGGCTAAAGGGAGAATATTACTCTAGTGATAAATACTTTACACCTTATGTTTATAATAAAACAAATAGCCTATTTTTTCGGATTATGTAAATCTATCAGCTAAGCATAAAAAGAAAGTAAAATAAAATAAAAAAATGTATAATAGTATATAAAAAATATAATTCTATTGTATTTTAAGTAAAGTATGAAGATTTATCTACAAGCCGCTAGCATACAGCGGGCTCCAAGAGATAGAGATAGTTGTGGGAAGCTGCTTGGCTAAAGTATATTTGAAGAGAAAACTTAGGGACTAAGCCCCTCAGTGGGGACTTATTGAATCGCCAGAAAGGACTAACTCCAACAGCACTTCGCTAAGTCCACGGCTTGGAGGCAACTCTTTGATGAGAACGGACGGCCAAGAGCCTAGCGGCACTTCGATGGCTTTGTTTCATCACATCTGAAGAAATATTACTGCAGTTAACACTATATGTCTTTCCTATCTTCTTCTTCTTCTTTATATATATATATATATATATATATATATATATATATATATATATATATATATATATATAAGGATAGAGATAGTTGGGGGTGCAACATAATAAGTGCATACTTATATATTGTGTGCCGACGTTTCGACCTACATTGTAGGTCATCTTCAGGGCTGTGAGAGAAAGAGAAAACAGACAAAACAAAATAACTATAAAATTACATTACAGTACCAAGAAAATAATAATTTAGAGTAACAGAAAATTTGAACAAAGTAGTGAAGGAATAATATGAATAAAAATTGTTTAAGAATTAATGTACAGAAAGGTGATAATGCAAATAAAATACAAAGATAAAAAGAAAAAAATTGGTAAACAGAATGAAATATGAATTACAAAATGAAAAAAATAGACATAACAAGGTGAGATATAAGATATATATATATATAACAATTTACCGAACTACATATATATACAGTAATGTAAACAGTTCTGTAAACATTTGTTTCTAGGATTTTTAACTAATTTTAGTAAAATTTTCCTTTATCAGAGATCTTTAATTCTGATTAGCCTATTAAGAAATAGGGACTAAATGTTGTTATAATTTAAAAATTATAATATTTATTGCAAAAACTTGAAGAAAGATAATAACGAACCATTGGAAACATTTCAAAGTAATAAATTAAAGCGTTAGTTAGGGCGTGTTTTCAGTTGCATTCTAATATAAATAAAATAAATCTTGTAAGGAGGTTATCTAAATTGATTACTTCCGACTTTTTTTATAGATTAAAAAAAATCAATGTGGTTATTTAAGGATCTAAAAATTTATGAGATATATATTTTTTTTTTGGACAGATTAAGTTATGTGTGAGTTTACGACACACAGTGTAAGTTTGATTTATTTATACGAAATGTTTGTTTGCTTGAATCTTAAATAGTTGTTTCCAACCTTTATGATTATTAATATTTTTATTTTAATGTAGTAACATTATGTCATTTTCACCTAGGTCACCAATTAGATGGTCATTGTTTTTGAAGATGAGCACAATTTTCACTGTAATTAGATGCGCTCTTGAGTTTTAAAATATCTATGTATCTCTCATCACAGGAAAAAAACAAATAAATGTTTACGTCCTCCGTTGTCAGCATCATATAGTTCAGGAAATTAACAAGAGGATGATAATGATAATTATGGGATGATGATATGTTGATCTGATGTTGGGTGTTAGGAGAGGAATGCAGGACCTGCGCCTTGTTATATTGCAGGGGACATTCTCCACATTCTGCACTTCTAATCGATGGGCTACGGCCTCATCCTTACGGATTTAAAATGCTAATATGAACTTTTTAGAAACAAAGTACCTAAATATGATGGATGAAATTTACTGTTGTGGGGGAACACTTAAAAATCCGAAGCAACGACAGCGTTTTTAAAATTCTATTCAGGTTTATAGATGCCAAAGAAAAAACTTGTACCTCAACACTTCCCTCGAAGGGTTTTACTAAGTTACTAAAGACTGTACTGTTTCTATGGTAACAGTTGTGCAGGTAAGTGATTTTTCAGTCACAGCTGGATTAGAAGCTCTATCACTCCCTCTCCCGTAGATGTCAAGAAGCATACTAACTCAAATCAATTAAAACGTACCTAAACGATAGTCAACAGACATCAATTTAATATAAAAACTATAAAAAAAAATAGAAAGAATAAAAAAATTTATGTATGAGAATCATAAATGACTACCCCAGGTACACAAAAATAACCGACATGATACTTGATTTAGACCTACAAACAATTAAACAGTTTATTCACTCTCAGACATGGAACTTTTTCAACTTAACAAAAACTCAGGAAATCCCTTAATGCAATCAATAGGCAATTATAACAAACAAACCTTAAGACGATACATACATAGACGAACTAGACATATACTATTAGAATAAATATAATCAATTTAATACATTATAATAAGTTATCAATCATAAGCGAATTTATTCCTTAAATGGTAGAAAAAAAAAATTGTACTAAGATTGTTTTGTAATAAAATTGTTTATTTTTACTACAAATTATACTTATTTTATTTATTTATTTTACTATTTTGTGTAGGTTTTTTCTTCTTTTTCCTACTGCTATAAATATATTACAGCTTTTATTTATGATGTTATTCAACTTGCAGTGTAAATTGTTTTACTTCAACATGTATTAAATAATTTTTACAAAATTGTAAATTAGCAAATTAAAAAATATATGTATATATATATATATATATATATATATATATATATACAGTAAAACCTCTAATTAACGGACAGCCCTGGTGCAAATATTTTTGTCCGTTATTTAGAGGTGTCCTTTAAAGGGAGGTTTTATTTTTTTATAAATATGTATTTGTACAAATTAATTCTCTCTTATTCAATTTCCCATGTGTTTAAAAGGTAAGTAGAATAAAAAAAAACATCGCACGGTTTTTGAGTGTTCCCGAAACTTGTGTCCTACCGATATTGAGTCTTTCCGCTAGCGCACGTACCCTTAACTTTTCAAGGTCATAAAAGTCGATTACATTTATTTTTTGTTCTAAAGTGAGTCTCTTACGTGAGGGAGACATTTTCAGCCGCCTGCCACGAGAGTTAGAACGGAACTAAATTTTAATAAAGCAAGTCCGAGAATAAAAAAAAAAAGTATTTATGTGGAAAACCTTTACTCAAAAGTAAACACAACTGTATCTGTTTCCTTAGACCGGAAACAACTAATTGTTTCCGAGAAACGGGAAAGGGATAAAGTCATACTGTCCGTCTTTTAGAGGTTTTTTTAATCGATTTCTAACCAACACAGCCTGTCCGTGACCGTTAATGAGAGGTTTCGTTAAATAGAGGTTAAAATGCCTTAAAAATTGTATTAAAATGTTGGTGCAAAAAAAATCGTCCGGTAATGGGGAGTGACCGCTATTTAGGGGTGTCCGTTAGTAGAGGTTTTACTGTATATATATATATATATATATATATAAAACTATTCACAAAAGCTTTAAATAGTTTCCTTTAGAAAGAAAACAAATTCTAAATAATTAGAAGATAGCGATGTATTGGTCGTTAATGTGAGATTTTATGGTTAGAATGTTCGTGACGTTGTTTGCAGTACGATCCGAAATAAAGAGCTTTTACAAGTTTTCTCAGAATTACGAGTTGTATCTTTCATATCTTGAACAAATATAAACAGCCTGATAACGAGAGTGGCTGTGATATGGCATGGGTGTATATATAAATTTATATGCATATATAATACATACATACATATTCATATATCTGTATACATATCATCTCTAGGAACAATGCTAAAATAAAAAAAAAATGAATCAAAGGATCTAACATACCTATTTCTTTGTATAATTCCAAATGGTCATTCTAGTATCAAAGTAATCTTTGTTTTAACTATAAAATTTATTTATATACAAATTATTAAGGAAAAAACAATGAATAAGTAACTGTATTATGAAAATTGTGAAAAGTGTCTATTTATTTTACAGAGGAAAATAGTTGACTGGATAGCTACATAGTTCACCCAGCCCCCTCTCCCATTAGCCCTGAAGATGAGCTACAGAGTAGGTCGAAACGTCGGTTCAAATAAACATAAGTCTCGACTTATTTGGTGTTTGTTTTTTACTGCATCTCCAACTATCTCCATTCTCCGTGATAGTTTATTGTTTTACTGATAATAAAGCACTTTTTTTACAAACAATTTTAATGATATTGCCTTATTTAGTAATGGATACTTATCTAAAATGTTCAAAGTGACACTAGCACAACATATATTTTTCAGTTTCAACAAAACATTTTTAGTTTTTTTTCTGTAAAAGTTTGAATAAACGGCATACAATTCAATAGTCATGCACATCTACACTAAATAAATCCATATTTATAAAAAGATAACCGAGTATGGCTGCTGGAGTATAGCACAATTTACTGATATAATTTATTGTATATTAAAATGGTATTTTGTTTCTATTTTTGTATTTGTATTTTTTTATTTTGTTATTTATATCTATATTTTTTGAAGGCAGAGTGCTACCTTTAAAACAGTTTTTAACTTGAAAACAACTAATTTTCATGAATAGGGAAATACAATATCCCACTCAGGAAGGAACTACTACTAATTACTAAGAATTTATTCTTGAGAAAGAATTATTATTAAAGAATACTGTTTTTATACACTCAAAAGGGAAGTTTTATTAAGGATAATAATCATAGGCGTAACGAGGGAGGTTATTGGGGATGTAATCCCCCATTGCTTAGAAGAAATTTAAAAAAAATTTTAAGTAACAATTTAAAAGAAATAAAAATTTGAAGGATTTTACTTTTTCAAAGTTATTAATGTGGGATTACAGAAGTAAGGGTCAATAATGCCAAAAACACAACAAAGAAAGTGCAATCACAGTTGTTTTAATGGATAAAAGGTACACTAAAATGACAAAACAAAACGTAATACTGTTTATTTGCAATTGATTATATTATTATAGCGGCAACAATAAAATCGCTGATGTGAGAAGAACAGTTTAGACAATTCTCAGAATACAGAAGTAAAGTCTGGATGGGTCTAGAAAGTTCCCTATGCAATTAAATATAGTAAGTTATTGTAACCAATAAATAGGGTTACTTGTATTTAAAAGCTATTTCTTGATTATCATTCTAAAAATAACATTTATAAAAAATTATAATCTATTTATTTAATTTGAAGCTACATAATTTACAGTATAATATATATTATACCTACCTATTTTACGAGTCATTTTTTTTTAAGGGAGTAATATGTTGGAGTGGTTGACTGGTGGGGGTTAACCCCCCCATGAGTAAACTCTAGTTAAGCCAATAATAATAGTTGTACATGGTGGTACCATGACAACCAAATTATGATGTGTTTAACCATCCTGAGATCATCATCGCATCCCCTTTCAGAAAAAGAATAGACTAAGAGTTGAGTTAAAGTTTGCAACTAATTTTGACAATATACTTTCTTTTAAAACAATTTTACACTTTCTTTCAGCAGGAATTTAAACTAATGTTACTTCAAACATGAAAAACCATTAGACAGTAACAAAAAAAAAGAGGAAAAAAAAAAGATCTATGAAAGATTACAAGGCCCAAAAAGTCAAAATATAAATATACAACAAAAAAAAAAAAATAGTTCTAAAGAATGAGAATATTAAGAAAGGTGGAAAAAATAGAAAAAGAAATATATGTATGAGTATATATCAGTTTTGTTTTAGTGTATTAAAAATCAAGAGCATAAATAACAATATATAACCAATTAAATAAAACAAGCGATATAATCTAATATCAATTAATTTACTGTTCACTTTTAACTAATTAAAGTTATCTCAGATCTCCGATCAGTGCGGAAGATAAGAATGGAAAATCTTTGAGACAGAATCTTTTGCAGCCCCCTCAAGAATTGAATAAAATATCTATAGAATAAAAAAGTTTACCTAACAAATATATTAACAAAATACAATTTTAATATATAACAAATAATATTTTTATTTTGAAGAGAAAAGAATTGTCCTGGCCGGGATTCGAACCGAGGTCTTCCCCATTATAAATAATATCATTTATTAGTATTGTTTTGCATGAAATGTACAGTTTAATGTTACTTGACATTTACTTTTAATATTGAAATATGACGTTCCTGCGAAAAGAAAATGTTTAATTATTTTAAAAGAGAATATGTTGTCAAAATAAGTTGCAAAATCTCACCCAACTCTAAGCTTATCCTTTTTTTGAAAGGAGATATGATGATTATCTCCAGATGGTTTAATTTCGTTGTCATGGTACAATCCTGTACAATTACTATTGTTAACAAAACTTCCTTTTTTTAGTATATAATATAAAAACAGTATCATTCAATAACTCTTAATAGAGAATAAATATAATATCTTCAAGAATGTAATATGGTATTTACCTTGTCATTAAAATTTATTGTTTTCAAGTCTTAAAGGTTTTTGAAGATAGCAGTCTACCTTCAAAAAATATACATATAAATAACAAAAATATAAAAATACAAAAATAGAAATAAAAGACAATTTTAATATTTAATAAATTGTATCATTTAATTGTACCGTACTCCAACAGAATAAATACTTAGTTATCTTTTTATAAATATGTATCTATTGAGGAGAGATTTGCATGAATATTGAATCTTGTGCCGTTTATTCAAACTTTTACAGAAAAAGGTGTAGTTGGAAATAAAAAATATACAAGTTCTACTGCAGTTACTTTAAACATTATATTTAGCAATTAATAAATAACGCTATTATCATTATTTTTTAAAGTTACTTAATTGTAAGTAAAACAATAAACTTCATTATATCATATCATTACATTACCATAATCCATATATTAGTAAAAAAATATTTACTATGAATATACATGAAGCATTAAGAGAGAGAAGAATCACTAAATTAAGTTTGCTCCAGCCCAATAAATTAATCGGTTGTAACTTTAATGAAATATGAAACCAAGAATAGAATAGTTTTGTTTTGTTCTTTAAGCACAAGAGTATCAAATACTAAAGTAACCTAGAAGTATAATTTTGTTGGACCTAGTTTTATAAAAATTAAATATTTCGCACTTGTTATTAGTTCTAAATTTTAAAATGTTATCCTACAAAGATCATATTGTGTTTCGCTTACTGTCCATTACCTTACAATTAACTTGCTACATCTGTATCCATAAGAAGCAAGTTGATGTCTTCAATTACATCTTTTAAAGGCAATGCTTGTACAAAAATTGGAATATAGTAAATATAATTATATTTAAATTTAATGCTAAATTCATTAGTTGATTATGAATGAATCAGAATTCATTTTTAAACCAGTAAGTCGTAAAACTAAATTCTTGGTTTTAAAGCTGTTTCTGTTGATTCATTGTTCATTTATTTCAAGATTTATTTCATCAATGAAATAAATCTTATAATAATATAATTTGAAATTATGCAGGTAAAAGGTTCTAATACTTACAATGACTTCTTTAAACTAAATAACTTGGAATTCCATATCACAATGGATACTGATTCATGTCATAATAATGATTAATAACTATTAAAGGCAGTTTATTGTCAGAGAGATAGATATAAAATTACTAATTTAAACTATTTGACTAATATTAGAACAATAAATTACGAAATTAAAACAAAAGCCAAAAGATTCACTTAAGTCTGTGTTGAAGCCAACCTGCTACCTAGCGGCTGAAGCCGGTACTACCAGTATGAAACTATAAGAAGGCATTATTTCTAAAAGTAAAATAGATTTAACACACTGAATTATCTCTTAAAATAATCAAATTATTTAAAAAATAATATTAATTTATTAATATTAATTAGTTATACATGTTAATGACATAAATACCAAAACCGGTTCCTGGTGAATTAGTATAATGCTTACCTATTTAATTTGAATTAATTACACATAAAAAACTTCACAACTTGGATTAGTTTAATTAATGCACTAAAATAATAAGTTTAAACATTATCAATTCTGTATTATTGCATCTGAAACTCTTATAGCTAAAGTAAATGGATATTTTCTAAAAAATAATTCAGATGTGTAACCGAGTTTAGGAATTAAAAATAAAAGAGCTAGTACCACAGCGTTAGTTCTTTTACATATCATGACATCTTTTGGTTGTATGTTTAAATTATACCTTACTGGTTTGAGCAGCCCTGATTAGTGATAAAATATAAGCAATTATTAAATAAAAACTAGTTTGCCTATTTTGAATTGTATAAAAATGATTAAATATTACTTTTAAATATATCTTCAATTCAAGTCAAATGTTGTAGTAATACTTTGCTCTACATCTTTTCAGCATTACAAACCATTTAACATAACTTTTTTTTAATACAAAAAAATTAGACACCGGTCCTTAAGTTTCCTTAAGAATTTGCCATGTTCTACAGAATGATATTGTGAATTACATTGTACTATGACTGGCCATGCAAAACATAAGAACCTAAACCAATACAAATGCAATTATCTTATTGGCATTCAATCAATCAACTTAAGAGTAAATAGTAAAGGAATGCGTTATTTATGTAATTAAAAACCATAAAAGACATAAATGCAATAACAACAAAGCTAACTTACATATTGAAGATACAGACTTATAAACATCATAAACGATCACAAAACTTAATATGACCGTACTGCTTTAAACCGATGGTTACGCACAGAGGTTATTCGGCTAAGATCATCCTCAACCAACAGATTTTTTACACAATATGTATTTTAAGTTTAAAGAGATAGAGTAAGCTTGAAGAGAGTCTCTTGATTTGAATTTTGATCCTACACTGCTAACACATTAAATAATTATTTGCCACAGCCAGTCTGAAACCTGGGAACTTGGCATTATTAGCACAGTGCCTTGAAAACTAAGCTGCCCCATACTTCACAGAGTTTTAATATAAAAATGTTAAAAATTATGAAATTTATCTTATTTCAACAATTCAATATTACATATCCGACAGATCTAAGAATTTTCTGAACGGAGGAAGTGAGAGGTTTTACAGTGAGCTTCCTCTAGTTCTTCGATGCCTCCTTGAAACCTTAAAATATTAAATTCTTTGATCATGCTTTAAGATCCACATCAACCCACATAAATTCATTTATATTGATATATAAATATAAATATACCAATAAGAGACTCTGTGGCATAAATAATATTAAACAGTTTTCAAGAAAAACATTTTTCTTTATAACCCCCCAGGGAGTGGTGACTGGATCCACCAGTGTTAAATGAATATTCAATTTATCAATGGTAGTTGCATTCCATAGTTATAAAGAGTTTTATGATAAATATAAACTAAAAATTTGTATAGTTTTGAATTCAATTAAATTATAGAGTGAGTGTTAAGTGGTCAGGGGGTGTAGTCAATAAATTATCCAAAATAAGTTAGACTCATTTTATAAAATAGGGCATTATTTAATTTATAAAATAGGTAAAACTTATTTTGTGTAATTTATTGTTTATTGACTGTGCCCCATGACCACTTTTACAATTCTCTATGATATAAATATTCAGTCAACAATTTCCACATGAATATTAATTCAAGTATTCTTCTATATATTTTACAGAGGCATTATCAAATATGTCATTCTAGGAGTAGTCGTCATCCTCTAAGCCCATTACTAGTGTTGATACCTAAAAACTAAGGAATTCTGCTGATCTTACTTAAACACTATTTATTTTAAAACTAATAATACTGAACCATGGTTTAAAAGGAAATAAAAATTATTGTTGGTTATTCGCGGCAAATTTGGTTAGAAATTTGTCTTCCCTCATCCCAACAATAAATCCAATGTACCAACTCAATTCAAAACTATTTTGCAATAATGTTATCTATGAAATATAATTAAAACACATACACATATATTTTATAATGTTTATTATAAACTTATTATTATTCAATGCATCCATTATAGAATGAATAAAAGCAAATTACAGAACTGTGGTTTAAAAGGAAACAAAAATTATTGTTGGTTATTCGCAGCAAATTCAAGAGAAATTTTTCTTCCCTCCTCCCAACAATAAATCCAATGTACTAACTCAATTCAAAACTATTTTGCAATAATGTTACCTATGAAATGTAAATAAAACACATACACATATATTTTATAATGTTTATTATAAACTTATTATTATTCAACGCATCCATTATAGAATGAATAAAAGCAAATTACAGGGGTGACCTGTGGTCTATTGGTTAGCATAACAAACTACTAAGCCCAAGATCGCGGGTTCATAGCTGGTAGGTGGCTCTAGGATTTTTTAAAAGGGGGTAACAAAGCCTTAGTTATGCTGTCCATCGGAAGGGGGTCCCGAGCCTGTACGATGTCAGGTACTCATTAAAAATCCCTATCCTAATTAAACGTGGATATGCAAAATTTAGAGCTCCCACTGAAGCATCATCCCTATAGTCTCCCCATCACCATAGCAGTGTAAAGTGACATTAAATGAAAAACAACAAACCACAACTTGCAGTTAATAAAACTATAAAAGGTGGTATCCAGAAACGTAAAAGTAGCAAAGGTACTACAATGGTTAAAGAAAACTTGTTTCTTAAGTAAGTAAGTAAGTAAAATTTTATTTATAAGTTGAAGTTAATCAAAACCAATATTGGGGCTCTATTTGTAATGTATCAAAAACATATTTTCAATTGACTACTATTGATGATATTGTTCAACTTTATATATTAGCTAATTAAATTTACACTAACTGATTATTTTACATAATGTAACTTACTTTAAATACCTGTTGAAGACTTCTTTTGAAGGATGTAATTAGTTAAAAAATGACTTTTTCCATTTATATGAAATAGTTATGGCCATTTAGATCATAAAAGTTCAAATTTTTATTTTATTTTAAGCCTAAAGTTTATGGATCTATCAATAATTTAAAAATAATAAGGCATTTATAAGGAAACACATACCAACTCTACTGTTGAGTTAGTACAGCGAGCGCTACCTCTGGAGTAACGGCAGAACTACTTACCAGGACTGGGGAGGTGCTGCAACCTCGTGGATAGAATTCGAACTACACTGACCCGTCCACTTTCTCTTTATATCATATGCGGCATAATAATCAGACATTAGTAGGGCACAAAACTAGTCGGCTATTTTTAGATATTGCCTCTATTCTATAAGGATATCACTTATATCGTTTAAATTATATGATAAAGGTTTTTTCATATTTATTTATATTATTAAAAGTACAAAAATAAAAATAAATAAAACAGAGTTTCGAACAGACTCAGGATATAAAAATGAATATTAAAAAAATTAAGGTCTATTATTATATATTAGAATATAGATGATGATGATCACACTCTCTTTATGTATTTAAATCTCAAAAAAAGGAAATACAAATATAAGAGTCCTAGAAAATAAACTACAAAGAGGACAATAATTGAGAATAAATCAACTTTCTCAGATATTAATTCAATTTGAGGGCTAGATAACGTAATTTTTGTAAGGATTTAAATTCTATGAACTAGTATGTCTAAGCATCCTAATCACGTGATGGTTCAATTTTAAGTTTACTCGAGCCCTTCTCATAAATCCTGTCAAATCACTTTCACACTCCGTCATAAACCAATGACTTCCTGTCCTCCAGTATCCTTTAATAATATCCCACTGATTCCTCGAAAGCAGATAAGATACGAAAGACATCTTGACTAACGATTAACTTGGTATCTTCATACTAGACTGAAACGACAAGAAACAGCTCAGGCTACTTCAACACTTACTAGACATACGCTCAAAGTTCCCAATTAATAACAAAAGACTCATATACATGACTATAGTAAGACCTATTTGGACTCATGGAGTAGAGCTTTGGGGCTCCACTAAGCCATCGATTTCCTCTCGTATTCAATCCTTACAATCCAAAATCCTTCCTAATATCCTCAATGCTCCTTACTTTGTTACGAATAAAGTCAACCATTATGACCCATTTGGTCCGAACCTGATATCAATCTTTATTATTCTTCATGACAAACTTTATTCCCACTCAAACCCTCTAATTTTGAACCTAGCCACTCCCGAAATTTGAACCTACCAATTCCCGATAGTCCTCCGAGACGTCTGAAAAGAAGATGGCCTCGTTACCTCTAAGTTGGATTTGTTATTTATGTACAACCAGTGGGTAGTTTCTCTACTTGCCTTTATCATTTTATTTACTTGTCATAGTATAATACAGTTGTAAATTACATTAAATACATTTAAAAAAACAAAACAAGTTTATAATAACTATATATACCATCATATTTTGTAAAATATTGTAAACATTTTCTTCAGATTACCTTACTGAAAGTATTTGCATAAGATTCAGATATAGGTATGTCCGATATAGGCCTATCCTGAAAGTGCCTGTTATATTATTATGAGAGGAAGAGATGTGTGAGATACCTCGCTCATCTTTCCCATCGCATACTTGAGATCCCAGATACCTCGATATACCTGGATACCTGGAGATATCTCAGATATCCATCGCTATACAGCCCTGTCATTAGCTGATGATATCTCGCGGAGGTAGTCTATCGCTCACCTCAATCCCTTCCGGCCTATATTATGTCCGCCATGACCCCATATCGTTATACCATGATAAAAAATAATATACAGGAAATATAAAAGAGGATAAACATATTGTATAACCAATTATTATAAATACATTAATACAATTTTTTTTTTTATTAATTATTACATATTTATATGGAAGATATGTAAAACCCTTCAGAACAACAAAATGCAACAACATAGCCAGTATTTGGCTTCATAATGGTGATTTTAATAACTATTAACGTATGTCAAAAACAATACGGAGCTTGGGAACGTAATGACTGACGAAGCAGACTGAAATTGGCCAGTTGACAAAAATAGAAAAGTGGATACCGCACAAACTAACACAAGGACGGAAGCAGAACGACATAGCCAAATATTTCTCAAAAATGCTCGGCCGCATACGCTATACAAAATCACTTAACAATAAAAACAAAAGAAAATATGAAATTTTACAAGACTTTGCTTATACCATCCATCATCAGTCTGAACTGCACCCATGATTTTCCCAAGAATCCTTTTTTGCAGAACTTTCAGTTTTTTGAGACTACAATTCACAGCGATCTTCCATTTACTATTGTTAGATTCAAAAATAAATCTAGTTCATCAAGCACCAATTCATGATCAGAAGAGGGAAGCAAAGATACACAGTCTAAAATTGAAGACTAACAAAATTTAAATTCATTACAAAACTACATCATTTAATTTTTATTGTTAATGTTAATATGATAAAGATTTCAATCTTGTGTAACAGAAATTATCCATCAGTTATGTAAGGGTTTCTTAAATTCCTTATTTATATTTCATAGTTACCTTATCTGTTCATACAATAGTATATATTGTTCATAAGAAAAACTAACACGAAAACAAACAGTTTTTTCCCTCTTTCAATCCTTATCAGTAAACAAGATAAAGTAAACAACAGGAAATGAAAAAAACATGTAATATTTAAAAAAATTTCTTTCAAATAATTTGGAAGTGGAGTGTTGTTCAATATTTGTGTTCCAAACAGTTTGGAGTTTGAGAGATTTATTTCGTACACATCGGAAATTCTTGAGCGTTGAGCCTCAAAATCCTCAAGTGTAAGCAAACATAGAATCTCGGCATTCTTACACTTTTAAGTTCAGAATGGAGTATTGTTATAGGAAGAATTCGGGTGAGGTAGGCTCAGAATTCACTTTTTAACCAAATGGAAATGATAATTATGCCATATAATCAATCAACCATTCATCAAGAACTATATTATATAATCACTGTAAACAAATACTCACCCTAAAAAAAATCTTTACTACTACAACCCATGAATCTTGGGTTCAGTACATGGAAGATACTGTACTGTTTCAAGGATAATGGTTGTACAGAGAAGTGACTTGTCCAAGAGCACGCTTAACCCCCAGGTTTTCCCCAAGAGTACCTATTTTATAAACGCAGGGTGGGCCCCAGGAAGATCTGTATATCCCACAGGTCCATCAGTGCCTGTTAACGGATTAAATAATTCAACTGCCACGGCTGGATTTCAGCGCTCTACATAATAAATAATATAGGCTATTATTGTATAATGTAGTAGGACAGTCCATGATGGAAGGTTTAGGAGAAAAAAGGATCTTTTTTCAACTTTCGCATTTATGCAATAATTTTTTTCCTCTTTAATATTATATACAATAGGGTGAATTAAAATAAAATGACCGTTTTATCAAATTCCAGAGTTCAAAAGTCTGTAAATATTTTAATGCTATTTATTATTTACCAACACTTAATAATCCCTTTAGAGCATTCTCTAAGTTTGTTTTCTAACACTGTACTTCTTTTAAAAAAGCCTCAGTTTAGTTATTTATTTCAAAGAAGAAACATGACAGTATCTTACGAAATTCTCGTAATATTAAGGCATTACTGTAAAAAAAAATTCACAGCCGCTGAAGCAACTCGTGAAATTATTAAATATGAAGGGGAAGATATTCTTGACCAGCGCACTGCGCGGCGTTGGTTTGAAAAATTTGGCAGTGGAGATACGACGTTGGAAAGGAAGAAGGGCTCCGGGTGACCATTAATGGATATTGATGAGGTTCTGTAGGAAGCTGTTGAGTCAAATCCGTCAACAAGTACTCGCGATCTTGCCAGGGAGTGTGGTGTGTCGAATCATCGATCAAAGAAATAATAATGCAAATATTTGGATAAAAAAACGGTATTTTTTTATACGCCCATTATTTTTTAATGAATATTCAAACAGAAGGCCGACAGTATAATATCAATGATTAAAATTATATAAGTTCTAGCATATCATAAAATATCTCATAACAACAAATGATTTCTTAGTACACCCATTAAACTATAATTCATATGCTTAATAAAGAGAATCTAAATCAAAATAAAATATGCCAAGTATTTTTGAATTATCCTTTACCACTTATTTCAAAAGATATAAAAAAATAATTTTTACTTATGCTAGAATAATCTAGCGGGATAGCTTAGTGTATAGAATGCTCAGTTGCTATACTAAACGTTCCGGGTTTAAATCTGGATGTGGTTGGCAAATTATTAATTCTGTTAACAGCCACAGATGAACCCTTTGGTTTCACTCAGCCTATACCTTCTTCTATTCGTCGTTCCAATAATCTTCTAACCTTCAAATCCCGTATATTCCTCTCCCGCAACACCCGTTCTCGGCTCTCTGATCTATATACAGCATCCCACCGAACTGCAGCTTTTGACAGAGCTTTCCTTATCCGATCCTCCTCCCTTTGGAACTCTATACCTCCTTCCATTCGTCGTTCCAATAACCTTCCAACCTTCAAATCCCGTATATTCCAGCACCTATTATCCCTACAATTCCCAAAAAATCGAAAATAGTAGGGGATCAGTTTTGACTTAATGTTCTCTTTACTCGATGAATGAATGATGTTTTTTGATGTACATTTGTGTGTGTTATTTTGTATTTATATATATGAGTGTGTGGAATTTAAACCACGTACATATGTATATAGATGGATATTAAAAAGGACAAAAAGGGATGAAATGTAAATCACGGATAATATTGTTTAATTTTTCTTTTTTCTTTTTTCTTAGCATAAATTTGATATAGTGACCATAAATTTGTTTCTCTTATATAATTATTGTAAACTTATTTTAATTTTTTTCTTTCTTTTCTTCTAATATGTTTTTGAAATACTGTTATTGTAGGTAATTCACATTTTTTATTTGTTCATTTTTTATTCGTTCTCACTTATAAAATTAATTGTAATAATTAATTAAAAGTAGTTATTTAACACTCCAAGACCTAATAGCTTACAATACCTGTATTGTTATTCTATAGGGACTCGTCCCAGAATAAATAAAGACATTATTATTATTCCATCACCTAACATAACCTACAATTTCCCCACAAAAGGAAATATGTAGTAGGATCAGTTTTGATTTGAAATTCTCTCATTCGATGACTGAATGATGTATTTGTAATGTACAATTGTGTGTGTGATTATGTGTGTATATGTATATATGAGTGTCAGGGATACAAATCACGTACATATTTATTTAATGTTGCTGTTATCATCTAGTTAGATATTTTTTAACTATGTAAATCACTGATGGTATTGTTTGAATTTTTCTGGATTATTCTTTGTTTTTTGCTTGGCATAAATTATATATATATATATATATATATATATATATATATATATATATATATATATATCTGTAACTATAAATTGTTTCTCTTATATAATAATTGTTAACTTATTTTAATTTATTTTTCTTTCTCTTCTTCTAATATGTTTTTAAAATATTGTTATTGGAGGTAATTCGCATTTTCATTATATTTTTCCTTTTTTTTTTAATTCTTTCTCACTTACTAAATTATTTTTAATAATTAATTAAATGTAATTATTTTACACTCTAAGACATACTAGCTTACAATGTCTGTATTGATATTCTATAGGGACTTGTCCCAGAATAAATAAAGACAGTATTATTATTGTGAGATATTGGACAGCTCACGTTCCTTCACAAACATTGTGCAAGAAATAGCACTGCCTCTACCATGTATTGAACCGAAAAGCCATCATGCATTGTATTGGCATTATTACTAAAAATATATAAAGAAATGAAACTACTATGATGCTATCTTTATAGAGGCTGGGTGAACCAAAAAAAGGATCGATTAACAGAATAAATACCCCTACTCCCTTTAAAAAAAACCGAAGCCATTCACAAACTTTCCTCTAACTATTGGAAAAGAAATCGAAACGAATGTAGGTCCCGTCCTGTAAAGACGTCCAATCCCTACATTTAATCTTTAGAAGAAGAGAAAAATGACACTAACGGAATTGGAAGAAACCAAGTTGAGTAGAACTTGAAATTACAGCTGTCATGAAGGAGCATAAGGACAAAAAGCGAAGTGGTGTCATGGCGGAGCGGCTGGGGAAATTAAATTATTGTAGTTGGGAATATTGTAGTTGTTATTACTCGTATCTCGAAGTCTTTTCTACCTCTTTGTATCCAACCGAGAGGGGGAGCAGCTTTCTTTATTTTAACATAAAAATGAACTTCCATGTCTCTCTTCTATCTCACATTCCGCTTTTTAGTTCCTTTTTTGTTATTCCTTTTCTCTATTATCATCAAAGAATAGTGTTGAGGTAGCTTTGGGATTTTCATTGTTTAATCTCCTAAATTCTCCAGTGGACTTCTTTTTCAGACCGAAATTATACACAATGCCTTATTTTTTAACACTTTCAGGTAAAGGTGTTGTAAATATTTAGAGAGGGAAAATGGAGGACTTGAAGAGATAAACTGGAAATCGGATCAATGGTTCAGAGAGCTGCATATTTTTTTTATACCTCGGTTGGCACTAAAGACTGAAGACCATGAAGATCTTTGGCCGCGTGATATGGTCTTAAAGACGTTGCTAGGAACCATGGTTTCCGTGGTCCAACTGCAGGCATAGTTCTTTGATGCGATTTACCAGAGCCCTTCCCAACGACTTATACTCAGCTTCAAGATATCAGACACAAATCTAGATCAATGGAGTCCGATTGTCAGAATCAGACCTTTCTCTGAAACGAACCTGCGGGTGACTAATACTATTCTGGAAAACCACAAATGTTTTCCAATAAAAGTAAAAGGGTTAGTTTGACGGACGTACCGATAGGGAGAAATAATGAAATGTTGAATCTCGAGCTTATTTTTTCTTCACGGGGAAGCGGTCACCTATCCAAGTGCTTAGAATGCACCTACATTGGATCCGATGCGATATGATCAGAAGTCGGAAGCAAACCAAATGACTGAAATATATCGAGAGCGCCTACATTGGATCCGCTCTGATCCGATCCATTTTTATCCGAACAATCCGAGCGATTTAGTCGCTCGGGGAATCAAAATAGTTTATTTATACCGAAGTGCCTACATTCGATCCGATGCGATACTGTACGATCAGGTGCGATTTTCACATTTCAAAATCATTAGTTTTCAATCCGAAAAGCCAGTCTTTACCATGTGCGGCAACTTAACATTTACTGTCTAAAATGTTTTTTTTAAAATGTAAATTGTAATTTGATAATTAACTATTATATAAATATCCGTCATAAATCAAAATTAAATATTCTCAATTCTCATTAAAATATTTTATTACTTATCTTCATGAATCATTAAATATAGTAGCGAAGGTTATTTTTCCGTTGAATAAAATTATAAATAAAATTGGAAACATTAGCTTTTGACAAAATTATCATCGTAATGTTTAATTTATTTATTAAACAGTTGGCAACTCTGGGCAGTAAGGGCTTTTCTGATTTTTTATACTCGTTTGCATAGATGAACAACAAAATATCAAAATAAATAAATATTATCACAATCGAGAAAATTAAATCATTAAATAAAACACGAATATATAGTAAAAACAATAAATTCTATTTTTTTTTTATTGAAAAACAAGTAAATTATTTGTTTATAGTCAAACAGCAAGACAAAAATATTCTAATATAGTAATATTACCTCATTGTTATAACATTTGGTTCTTTAAATTTATAAAATTAAGATTATTTATTAATTATTTTTAATATATTTATATTTCACTATAATATATATAAAATATAACAAAAAAAAGAATAAAATTAATACTATTTTATTCGGAAGGCAGTGACTAGTTTCACTATCGGATTGAAAAGAACAGAATCGTGTCGAATCTGATCCAGTGTAGGCACTCACTGCGTATTACAGTTATTTGTTTTTTCAGCCTACCATCGTATGTGATAATATAGGATCGCGTCGCATCGGATCGGATCCAATGTAGGTGCACCCTTAGCTCGCTTGGCTGCCTCGCCTCCCAGTTATCTAGATTTAAAAAATAAATAATAATGAACCGCGCTGGATGGTAATGAAAGGAACGTGAACGAAATCCGGAATAAAGTTCACTATGATATTTCTTTGTCAACAATGCTCCCAGTCTAATTTTTTTATCTGTTTCTCTAGGATATTTTGTTTTGTTTTGTTTGTTGTGTTGCTTTAGGATTTAGTTTAATTTCATATAAATTAAGTGGGCTCTGGAAACGAGAATGCTGAATTCGTATTTCTTGTTTGAAATATTTCCCTTAGTGTTCAGTAGGGTGGAAGAATAAATAGTGTATCTCAAGCAATAATCTTGATTAGTCTATAATCATTTAGCAATAAATACATAATAAATAACCAATCTGCCATTACATTTCCTCCTTCATCGGAATATAATTTAGTTACCATCCGGGAAAGCGGTGAATGGAACCTGTCGAGGGAGTTGTGTGGGCGAGCTGCTTGTTATTATTAGAAAACTCCACTCGGATGTAATTATCCTTATTCCTGCGCAGGAGTTGAACCTCTACACCTCTCAAGTACCTCGTAGCTATTTATTTCCTCTTCCAGGAAGCAATATCACAAGTATTCCCTGCTTAAAGCGTCAGTAATGATGATGGATGATTGGTACAGGATTCGTAAAAAAAAAAATCCTTAATTTCATTGAAAGGGATGTGGTACAAATTTAAAAGTAATTTCGATCACTTAAATAATTTGACACTTTTAAACGAAATTGAACGAATGATATGAAACCTGTTCGAAAAATTGATAATTATAATTCGATTTAATTAGGTGATAAGTTATTGTCCATGGCAGGGAAATCAATATCAATTTATCGAATGCTGAGAGCAATATTCAATATTTTCGCCTGATACTTATTTTCTGACATAGCCTAATAACTTTCGATATTCAATTTTTAATACTTGTATATTGTATATTGTTTGGTCGAACTCGACTTCATGGATTTATTATTTTCGTTTATATATTATTTACTTATTTGTTATAACTTTCGATATTCAATTTTTAATACTTGTATAACAAATAAATAAATAATATATAAACGAAAATAATAAATCCATGAATTCGAGTTGGACCAAAGAAACTAAACCACGTACGTTCCAGTTTCCTTTCTTTTATTCAGTCTTCTTAACTGTTTTAGACATTGCTCTTGGTCCTTCTGTTCCATATTCAGTTTTTTTAAACTTTCCATTCGGAATTTGTTATACTCTACGCCTCTACAGTATTCTTTGACTTCTTCGAATTTGAAAATTTACATGATATTTTTATTAAATTTAATGTGAACCCTATCATCTTTTAAAGGTAAAAAATGGCGATAAAAAAAAATGTACTATTACTACCTATGAAGTTTCTTGAGTCTTAAATAGTAGAGAGGGTACCATTTCAATTTCAACAGTTGGGCAGGGAGGTGATTTGTCCAAGCTTATGCCAGGTTTTTTCCGCAATTAAGAGTACTAACTTTTTATTGGATGGGTTTATCGATAAGTAAAAAGATTAAATGATTTATCGCCCAAAGCCCCGGCTTTTAACCAGGCCACCACTCCCATATTATTGAAATTTGTATAAATAAGTTTATCTGAGCAAGTTATAATATTTATTAGTTATGAGTAATTATATAAATCGTAATAGCGTTGTACATCACGTATTCAGTTAGTTTTTTTCGGCATTTCCAATGGATAAAATTTAACTTAATTTTTAATTTCCAAAATTAAAAATGTAGTATAGATGTACTCCAAGTCCAACTCCAGTTATTTTGGAGATATGGTGAAACTAGTTTCAATTGGAAAAAAAACATGTATCCTCATAATCCACGAAGAGTCTTGAGTTCAGTACCGGAGGAGACTGTATTTTTCAGGGGTAACGGTTGGGAAGAGAGGTGAGTTCATCGAGATTACAGACAATAGGAATCACTCCCAGCTTTACCCAAAAAGGTTACCCACTTTTTAGAGATTGAGTGAGCTGCTACAGATAGATTTGAACCCGAGGCCCTTACTGTAAACACTGAGTTATCCGACAATCAGTTTCACGTAAATATTGAATAATTGGAATTTGGAAAATAATTTAGTATTATTATCTTTTATAAATTTCCAAATCAATTATATTTTACCACATATTATATTCAATACATCAGTACCCGAACATAGTAGGATATAATTACAGATCGTACGAACGATACAACACAATAGCACTGCAGCAGGTTCTATAGCACTTTCTATTACTGAGGAGAAACTCGATGTTATACCTGCTATAAGAAAGTCGATTCTGTATATCAATAAGTAAACCCAATTGGAGCCTAAGAGCGTAGTAATCGAGATTTGGAAAGTCGACTCCAGACAATTATAGAATCAGACGCACTAATTCTAGTTCGATCTTTTTCGCACGTATCCGCTGCGTTATCTTATAATTGAGGCTTAAGTAAATAATTTCTGGTTTCCACTGGCACGACTCTCTAATATTAAAGATTGTATTCTATTATTACGAAAATATTAATTCAATTATTATCTATTTTTTTCTTTTGAGTTCGGCTATGTGGAAAAATAATGTGGTATAGTTTTTGAGTTATTCAAAAAGCTAAAATTGATGAACATCCATTTAATATTGATTCCAAGTACAATACATATTGTTTTAGAGTATGATCACTTTTGGTGTAGAGGTTGGCTTAACAACCTCTTAGGTAAAGTTAAAGATTCTTAAATATTTTTATATTTTATATATTTTTATATTTAAAAGAAAAGATATCGCCAGGACTCGAAGAATCTGGGTTTGAGTCCCGGTCCTAGTCATATCTGTTCTTTTCAAATAAAATATTTAACATTTTTAAAAAAGGTCAACTGGACTCAATCATATAATTTATTCTTTAAATTGGAGAAAAAAACCTATTTCCAGTAAAAAAAAATGTATTCCTTATTTATCGAGATACGTTTCGGCCTAGGCCATTCTAAATCTTCTGTTTAAATTGTTCCATTTTTTCCCCTAATTTAACAATTCGACCATAAGTTATTCATCTGTAAAAATCATGCATAAATTCTATCAACCTGCGTTACAAATTATAGAAAGTTTGAAAGGGTAAAAAAAACTTATGCATGAGAATTATTAATAATTATCCCCGCTACACGAAAATATCGACTATGCTCAGAGATCTTGAACTTACCACTGTAAAACAATATGTTTCAGCCCAAACAAAAGCATACTTCGAAAAAACTCCAGCTTCCGAAAACCCATTAGCCGAGAAATCGGTAACTATGATAAACATTCACTACGACGGTACACGCACAAAAGAACAAAACATATACTTCTCACTTAACAAATCACTATTCGTAGGTAACATAATCTAGTTATCTGTATTTATTTTATAGTTATTTTTAATTGCGTATTTATTTTCTATTTAATTATTATTATTATTATATTTACCTACTTTATTAGTATTATTTTTATTTATTTATAAATTACAATTATTATTATGGTTCATTTTTCTTTTTCTTTTTTTAAGCAGGTTTTTTCTACATTTTTCCTGCTATTGTAAAACTAATTTATAAAAGACAATTTTAAATAATCAAAATCACTGTTCTTTAAACATGTAAAGGAAGTCCGGAACAAGTATTTACACTTATTGCTGCTTGTATATGTAAAACTGTAAATAAAGGCTGTTGTTATTATTATGCATAAATTCTACAATTGCAACAATATAAATAATTCAATAAATAAAACTGTACATAAATTCTTTTGGCTATTTGTTGGACAATATAATTTATGTACAGTTTTATTTATTGAATAATTTATATTGTTACAATTATAGAATTTATGCATGATTTTTACAGATGAATGACTTACGGTCGAATTGTTAACCATGTAATAGGGAAAAAAATGATACAATTTAAACAGAAGATTGAGAATGGCCTAGGCCGAAACGTATCTCGATAAATAAGGAATACATTTTTTTAATGGAAATAGGTTTTTTTCTCCAATTTAAAGAATAAAATATTAAACAAATTATATCATATAACAATAAAATAAATTATATTAAAGATTCTTAGTTATTCCGTTCTTCGGTGGGGACGTAAAGTGACCGTTCCGAACCATTGCGATGTCAGGTACTCGCTTAAGACCTCTCTCCTAGTTATGCCTGGTTAGGCAAAATTTAAGAATCCCACTGTAGCATCGTCAGATTATCATAAGCAGCATAAATAAAGTGATAATAAATTAAAAAAATTTATGGAAATAATTTATTACTTTTGTTTCACTAGTTAATTATCAAAGTCCGGTATGGTCTAGTGGCTAGGGTTCGATTCCCGGTACCGGAAGTAATTTTTTTTATACTGACTAATTATAAAATTTAGGGCTCACACTGTAGTATCGTCCAATTAGCCGTAGCAACTAAAAAGTAACATTAAATAAACAAACAATTTATTAACTTTTAAATCATTGTACCAGAATTTCTATGTTTGGGTCGTGCGTAAACAAAATTATTCTGTGACAGTAAATTCCTTCGTGCCTTTTTTTTTGGGACGATGAAGGCCCTAGAAGCAGATTCAGTATATTGGTGAATGACAAACAATGATAATGATAAAATTAAGAATTCGTTCATTAAATAATAATAAGTCTTAACGATCCCAAAGGCTCGATTCCGATTTCACCATTCTCTACTTACGAACTTCTGTCCACGGACCACTATCCAAGCCCAAATCAGCCAGGTCACTCTTAATGTAATCCTCCCACCTACTCCACGTTCACGAGATAATGTTGCAATAACATGACCGAAAATCCATTTTTGAAATTTCCGAAAATTTGACCAGTTTATAAACCCTATACTAATACAAGATTATTTTTGGAAACAATTTAAGAATTCAATAGATTTTGTAAATTTTTACTAGTCAAATTCAGTCAATTGTAAGTTCAAAAAAAAAAATTCAAGACGAATGAATCGATCGAAAGAAAATGTTGCTTTGATGAAATCAAATAAAATTTATGAAAATACTGAACTATTTAGGGAATTTTTTTAATTTTATGTTCACTAAAAATATTTTATGCTAATATTACATTTCCATAGCATTAGAATTATTACAATAGATAGAATTTACAGATAAAATATCATATAGATATCAGATAACATTTTATGTAGTTAAAACATCGATTAATGAAATCGTTATTTTAAAGAAATAAAATATAAAATGTAAATTTACGAAGTAATGAATCATTTTGGGAATGTTTCTAATTTTATGTTCACTAAAAATATTTTATGGTAATATTAAATTTCCTTAGTATTAGAATTATTACAATAGATAAAATATCATATAGATATCAGATAACATTTTATGTAGTTAAAACATAACTAACGATTAATGAAATCGTTATTTTAAAGAAATAAAATATAAAATGTAAATTTACGAAGTAATGAATCATTTTGTGAATGTCTCTAATTTTATGTTCACTAAAAATATTTTATGGTAATATTACATTTCCTTAGTATTAGAATTATTACAATAGATAGAATTTACAGATAAAATATCATATAGATATCAGATAACATTTTATGTAGTTAAAACATCGATTAATGACATCATTTTTTTAAAGAAATAAAATAAAAAATGTAAATTTATGAAAATAAACAATTATGGAAATTGGAATATCCACTAAAAATATGTTATTGTAACATTATATTTCCGTAGTATTGGAATTATTAGATAAAATTTACAGAAAATCATCGTGTAAATATCAGATAAAATTTTATATAAATAAACATTGATTGAAAGATTGAAAACGGTATTCAGAAGAAATAAAACAAAAAAAGAGAAACTATGAAAATAAAAAGCACTCAGGGAATATTTTAGATTTATTATAAATAATTTATTTTAACATTTAATTTTCGTGAGGTTAAAATTATTAAATAAATTGAAGAAGAATTGAGGATATTACATAGATGAACTTAGAAGGAGACTGTATCGAAGCTTGAGCTACACCTGATATCAGACTGCCACCTGAGTCGCTTACATAGATTGTTGTAATCCAAGATAGCGGATCTTCTTACTCGGCTGAGCCAAGGGGAACATGTATCGTAACATGTCAGGGTGTTCCCTAAGCCATATCATGCTTTATATAATACTAAAGCTTTTTAAAAAAAAATGAAATCGTTTACTATCTTATTATATCAATACTTTTCGTTGAACACGGATTATAATCTCATGTGTCAAAATAAAAAAAAAAAAACTGTACCACTAAACCGATGAAAGGGTCTTGGAATCACTACATAGTATTGGTCTGTACTGTTTCAAGAACAACGCTTGTGCATGGAAGTGATTTATCTAAGAACATGCTCAAGCGCCAGGTTTTTCCCTCCAAAACTAATTTGTTTGGATCTTCCAAATTATATATATATATATATATATATATATATATATATATATATTTTTATTTATTTTAATTATGAATATGGTTATACCGCATGTTACGGCCGCACAAAGGAAGGCGGAATCAGAGGATTAGCGGCTTAAGTCCGTCAGCGGGAGACGTTAAAATAGGATTAGGACCGTTCTAGATCGTCTCCTTCTGTCGGAAAAGGATTAAGAAGATTCCAGAATTATCTCGCTCCTTCCGTGTTCTAGAATGTTCGGCCTTGCCGATTTAAATACCTCCCTCACCTCGAGCGAGTCAGTCTTAGTCTTAGAGCAGACCAGGCACTGTGATGATCTCGTAATAAGTGCGTGTCAGTGTAATAAGTGAGTGTCAGTTTGATAAAGTATTCAGTGTTGAACCGGCCAGCGTAATAAGTGTATCAGTGAACTGTGACAGTCTCGCGAGTGTAATAAACTGTTTCTGTTTGTTACTGTGTATCAGATTGTCATACTTGGAGAATCTTACGGTCGGTGGACTAGTGAACTGTAAGTGTTAATTATTAGTTATAAATTGTAGTGTAATTTTATAATATTCATACTAAATATTGTAACTAGTAAAGCTATCTAGAATTAGTAATATCTTATATTATTGTAATAATTAAATAGGCCTAGGTTATAATAAATATTTAGAATATTGTTATTATAAATTTATATTAGTCTAATAATTTAAGTGTTAATAATTTACTTGTATCCTTTTTGTTAATTATGTTAATAAATATTAGTATCTTTAATTTAAGGAATTGTTTAATTCATTTTAATACCCAGTAGCCCGTAACACCGCACATAACTCAAGACTTATGGCGTTCCTTTTTCTTCCTTTCTTCCCAATACTTCTTCATTCTCTATCCAACCGCTCGTCTCTGATTATCTGTTCACACTCTCTTCTGTCGAGGCTTAGGCTTTTCTTCTTTATAGGTTGCGTTTTCTATCAGTAGCCTGAAGCGGTTCCTGTTACGTATTTTTTCCACTGTAACACCTATTTTGTCGGCACCTTCCTTCATTGCTCCTGTCCATCCTGCTGTTTTCTTCAGTTTCTTAACGTATTTAAAAATCTTCTTTGTAATCCGTATTTCTTCCATTCTTTTTAAATGTCTATATAAAGATTTAGATATATATCTATCCTAGGACTATTAACGAGTCTGAAAGGAGAGTTAGAGAGTACGAATATATTTAACTAACCCTGGCTTAATCTGAAGTAGAAGTAGCTAATATATATAGCTTTATTTTTTTTAAATCTTTTTATTTTTTAAGGAATACATTCAATTCCAAGCTGTATTGCTATTGTATTGATGGTCGACTGTGGTATATATGATGGAATACAAGATAAATACTGGAATGGAAAGAATTGTAAATAAAAAAAAACCGACAACCATAACGCATGAAGGTTCATTACATGACAGTGACTGAACTGTACAGTTGGACAAAGGCTGTGGAGGGAAGTGATTTGTACGAGATAACATTTAACCCAGAGGTTTGTCCCCAAAATACCCACTTTATAGCGGCTAGATGATCCATAAGAAGGTCCACCCGTAGCTATTAACACATTAAATAATGATTTGAACCGGGAATACCATAGCAACTCAGAACTCTATACACAGACAGCTCTTCTCAGTTTGATTCATAATACATAGCGTGTACTAAAGTTGATAGAACTAGGAATATGCATGAGCTCGCAGTTGGAGAGAACTAATATCAACAGGGAAGGGGGTAGCAGGTGTCGAGTTGCTTTAATAATAGCGGATTATTCTAACAGGCCATCCTATTTCAATATAAATTATTTTTTAATATAGCTTTATCTCAAGTTTTAATTAAAATTAAGAAAATATGTTTTTAAATATTAAAACGTTTAGGACGGATGGACTAGACGAAAACACCCATTGCCTTAAGTGAACCCCATTAAAAGTTTTATTACCCAGACTCTTTTTATTAGTCATTAAAGCAGTAGGATAACTCCAAAAAAGAATGTCATATAAATCTCTAAAATACTGAAAAATAATCTTACATCAGGACATATTCCAGAAAATTCAAAGATAATTTCATATTTTTTTCCGTGTAAGTCCTGAAAATGTCTGAATTTTGGAAAAGTAGACTGTTTAGTTATTTTTTAATATTTTGGAGACAGAAGGCTTCAAACAGAAAATAATTTATTTATCGGTTTATCCTTTGGATTGTAATTTCCTAGCTTTAGTTTAATTATTGTTCTAGCATTCATATGAACAAAAGAAGATCCAGATACAATATATGCCAGTTAGAATTTGTAAAACTTTTCAAATAAATATATGTATATAATTATTTTTCATTCGTAGCGTCCTACTAAGGACCATACTCTCTAATCCGTAAGGTTGCTTTCGAGAGTATCATCGTAGGTAATCTCCACTTTTTTAAATGTATTTATTGAAATTTCCAACTGTATACAGAATACACCAAGTAAATATAATGAAAGATTTCATGCCCAGAGATAACGACAAATAGAAAAACTACCCAGTGGTAGTACTCAAATAAAAAGTTCAACTTAGAAGGTTACGAGGCCATCTTTGCAGACGCATCGGAGAATTATCAGGAATTGAAGAGGTTGCGAGGTTTGAAACTAGTGGGTTTGAGTGGAAATGAAGTTTGTCTTGAAAAGATTGATATCGGATTGGGACAAATCATCACCAAATGGGACATTAAGGTCATTATGGATTACTTTGTTCGTAACAAAGTAAGGAGCATTGAGGATTTTGGATTGTAAGGATTGAATACGAGAGGAATTAGATGGTTTAGTGGAGCCCCAAAGCTCGTAAGTCCAAATGGGTCTAATGATTGTCATGTATATGAATCTTTTGTAATTAATTGGGAGCCTAGAGCGTTTGTCTGGTAAATGTTTAGCATCAAGCAGGTTTGGTCTTCTTTTCTTTTAAATATGTAAAAAATTGGTTCTTCAGTTTAATGGGATCCATTCTTAACAAGTGGCAATAAAATGCATATAAATATTTATTATTATTAAATAAAATAATAATAAAACAATCTTTTCTATTGTACTTTACATAATACACCCCTATTCTTTAGCTCCATCAGTTATAACAGCCCGTTATTCCCGCGGTTAAGTCTGAGTTGTGGCGGGCACATTTATCATTCCCGCCAAAGCTTGCGCGGGATAACTTTACCAGAGATTTATCGTTTATTGTATTTTTGTCTTTGTTCTTTGGTTTAAGGCGGGCAAAGAAGGAAATGCTAGGCTTATTCTTCCTCTTGGTTTATTTTTACAAACCAAAATGGTCTGTAATGCAAACAAAATCTTTTATAAGATTACAACATATAAATACACACTAAATGGGTACAGATTACGAACCATCAAAAAACACAAAAAATATCAAATATCGAAATGGCCATTAGAAAGTGGAGTTCTTTGGACACCAGATAGGTTACCTGAAAATAGATTAACTAAACTTGTATAGGACTATGTGACTTCTAATAATTTTAAAACATCAATATCCCAGGATAAATGAAGTTAAGAAAGATTTTGCCAAAGCAAAAATTGATATTGCGGAAACATGTCTGGATAAAGTACATTCAGAAATAAGATCAATAAGTTGAACTTTACTCCAGAGAGAGCGGAATCAAAACAAAATGGATGGATGAACCAAAGAAGAAAGGCCTTCATTGGAAGGAGGATGAGGAAATGAAGAAATGCTGGGAAAACTGTAAGCGGCTGGAGATGGATCCTATGGAATCTAGAACCTCCCCCCCCCCCAGGGCTCACACAGCCTCTATAAAGTGGGTAGGCAAAATAAGGGGGAAAATGTGGCGATTGAGCATGGTCTAGGACAAATCAAACCATGCAAAACAGTTTTCCAAGAAACAGTACAGTCTCTACCATGTACTGAACCCCACACCCGTTCATGGATTGGTATATATATATATATATATATATACACTTAAAATATAAGTCAGTTGCCAAGCCAGAATATTATTGACCTTATTTAGAGGTAATGTTAGAAAAAATAGTAAATGTAGGAAATGAATGTTAAATTCTTACAGTTGACTAATTATAATTAGTTTATAATATAATAATTATATTAAGACAATGAACCTTAATTTGCCTGCTATTAATTAATTATAAAATAAATTATACCCATTATTCCTGATTAAGAAATATTAAAAATGTACTATTAAATCGATAAAATTGCAGTTTTGGTCATTACAGATGAAACTGTTATTAGATAACTGATGTAACAGCTGGTATTGCAGTAACCAGTTATTTGATTACAATCTGTTTAAAACTTGTGACAACTGCGTAACGAGGACCTGGTGATAAGACAATGGGAGGGAAGATAAGGAACACGTAACATCACTTTCGTTCTCATAACGAATTAAGTTTTTTATCTTAGTATTTTCTCCATTTATATTCATATAATTATTTAATATTTAGAAAGAATACGTGCGTTTTAAACAATTAAAACAAGCAATCGTAATACATTTATTATTTCCAATAGTAATATAAATCCGGCCAGTAGATTTTCAGTAATATATATATGTAGTTTAGTGGTAATCGTAAGAAACTGCTAAGCCCAAGATCGCGGGTTCGTAGCCCGGCAGGTGGCCCTAGGATTTTTTTAAGGGAATAAAAAAACCTTGGTTATGCCGTCCTTCGGAAGGGACGTTAAACCTGTACGATGTCAGGTACTCGTTAAAAATCCCTATCCTAATTAAACCTGGATAGGCAAAATTTAGAGCTCCCACTGTATCATCGTCCGATTAGCCATAGCAGCATAAAGTGACGTTAAATGAACAAACAGTAATATATGTAAGTTATATTCACAATTTAATATAGGTAATAATAATTGAATCGCTTCTTAAAAAGAATAACATTTAAATTGGTATTTTTGAGTAAGGCCTGGAGTAGCAATTGTATTGGTTGAAGCTTTTTAATTCAGGAACGACATATCTGACTTTTTTTTATCAATAAAGCCATATTTGTATATGGCTGTATATTTACAGACCCTTAAGCACCTGATAAGTGGTTAAGTCGGATTTTGTCCAGAGAGAGTTAACTGCTTTCAGATAACCGGAATCGTATCATTCTCGTAGTTTTGGCTTGAAAGCTAGTGATATAAGCAATAACTCCTTTTCAAGCCAATGCCTTATTTAGCCACTTATTCACTAAGAAAATAACTCCATTCCGCACTATTAAGTGCAAGAAATCTTTTTGGAGAAAATCAGACTTAACCACTTATTGTAGTGGGGCTGTAGATATTATAGCTGTATCATGTTTGAACTTGATTTTTTTTTATGGGAGTAATGATATAAGTTAAAATCCATAAAGTTTCAAGCTTTTTAAAAATTTCTAATGGTTAATAAAAATAAAAAAAAGTAATACCATCATTACATTAGGATTGCTTTCCTTTAAAAAAAAAATAAAACCTGTACCACTACAACCCGTGAACGGGTCTGGGGTTCAGTACCTGGTAGAAACTGTACTGTTTCATGGACAACCGGTCTGCAAGATGTCTTGTCCTAGGTCACACTCAACCGCCAGATTTCCCCTCCTTATTTGGGGTGCCCTATTTTTATAATATCTTATAGAGGCTATGTGAGCCCCAGGCGGGTCCTAGATCCTGTGTAATCCATCTCCGGCTGCAAACAGACTAAATAAAGTCTTGCCCACACCGAGATTTGAACTAGGATTTCCGGCATGGCAGCTCAGTGCTCTACCACTGAGCCACTCATCTCCCTTAACCGATTCCCAAATTTTTATTTTTTTAACTCAGATGGAACTTTCAAATAGCTCTGTTGAAAAATCAAGTTTTTCGAGTAATGAATTTGAAGTGCGAATTTTTAAAGTTATCAGGATAGGTTATTATATTATACTTTTAACTTTAATGAGGGTTTTATAAAATACATAGAAATGGATTTTTATTTAATTTCACTAATATATATTTTATTCAAATTCTATATCTCTGTAACAATTGATTAACAATATACACGTACTAATGTTTTATCAATCGTTTAGTGTCTTATAATATTGCTTTAATATAGACCAATAATAACATTACTTAGACTAATAATATTAATTTATTACACACGCTTAAAGATATTTCTCCACATTAATGGACCTAAAGAATGACGTCATAACTATATCAATTTCTTTACGTCATAGCAGGCCATTGGTAACCATAGAGAACCATCAGTTTCTTATGCAATGGCTTAATAAACTTTTCCATTCCATTTTCCTATCCTGATAATTATAATAAACTCAAGTAGCTCATTTTCCTAGACCAATTTCAGTTTTATATAAGTCCATCAGGTAGATTTGGGATTACGTAATTTTTTTTTTTATAGATGTTTCACCATAAAGATACAGACTTGATTGAAACTATGATTAAAGATTATCATAATGTCTGTTTTCGAAGGAAAATTTATTTTTAAAACAATTTAAAATGAGATCAAAATATTAACCCTAATTTCTATATATTTTTCAAAATGTGTCATCACATTTTCCATGCCAGAACCGAAACATTTAGGGTCTTATGATGAAATAAATTCTAAAGAGTTATTTTTGACTTGAGAATCATTAAAAAAAAATTAATCATAAGAAAGTTGTCTAAATTTCTGAAAATATGGAAATCAATTGGAGAGAAGTCTTGGGAATAAGGTGGGTGTGGGAGATATATTTTAAAACTTATTTCACTGCATTCTCTGTATTGAATTAAAATAAAATCGTTTCTTTTGATTTGTAAAGTAATTTCTGCAACTGATCAACTTAAAATGAACGTCCAGTAAGCGATCCAACGCTAGTTTTGATCATATTTCATTTATTAGATTAAAAATTATCAATTGGTAACACAGATTAATACATAAATAAATAATTAATTCATAAATAATTCATTTCTCCATCCTAACTTCTTCGTACTGTCGTGGTATTGACAGCTTTGGGGCTCAACTAAGCCATCCAATTCATCTCGTATCCAATCCTTACAATCCAAAATCCTCAATGCTCCTTATTATGTCACGAACAACTCATCCATCATGATCTTAATATCCCATATGTTGCTGATTTGGCCTAAACTAGATACTTCTCCTTCCATTTTTTTTTTTTTTTTAAATATTTCGTTTTATTTTATTTTAAAATATGTACAAATTTTAAAACATTGGTGGGATAATCCCTTACAAGAACGAGAGTTCACATTACAACGGTTACTGATTAATATGTGTTTGTTGTTGGTAAAATTAAAAAAACCGAAAACAGAAAAGAGAGTACATAGGATTTACTTAAGACAAAATTTAAGTATAACAAAATACAACATGCATATTATTTATAATAGTCATAAATAAATAAATATACAACCCTATATAAATAATATAAATAAACAATCCAATTAATCTCGTATCCAATCCTCAATGCTCCTTATTATGTCGCAAATAAACTCATCCACCATTGCTGGTTTGGTCCAAACTAGATACATATCCTTCCATGACCAGCTCCATACACACTTGAATCCGCTAGTCTCTCAACTTGCTTCCCATAATATTCCTGATAACCCTCCGAGGCATCTGAAAAGAAGATGGCCTCGAGACCTTCTACTATAGAACTTTATTGGAGTGCTATCAATGGGTAGTTTCTCCACAAGTGTTTTTGTTTGTTTTTTTCATGTCCTTCTTCATACAGCAGATTTACGTGTTGTAATATTATTACAGTTGTAAATATCAATAAATTAATCTCTAAAAAAAATATATCTCAAAACTGTACTCGGTGGTGACTCATATTTTAGATGGCTCACCATAGAAGTAAAAAATAAGCACTTGACTGAAAATGTTTAGAATAACATCACAGTACCTCTACTGAAACGTTGAGTAGCTACTGTACAAAATAAATGAACATCAGTATGAATTATAGAATGGTAGTTGTGTAATGCGTAATGTGCCACCTAGTATATAAGATATAATAATGATATAATATATAAATCTCTACTATTTTTTTTTTTACTTGATTAGGTGCCTCGGTTCAATCATAAAATTCTCAAACCATTTTTATGGCAAATACTACAGAAGGAATTGCAGGCATGTAAATTTAGAAATCAGGAACTTACCCCACAAAAATGGACTTCATGCCGTATTAAATTCTGAGATCTCGATATCTTATGAATTATTGAGTTTTCAGAATTATATCCATGGAACCAATATTCTTTGGCCTATATTTTACATTTCTCTTTTTAAATTCCATATAAATCCTTAATATTATTGTTTATTATGGAGTTTAGATTCTAGGACAGAAATAGCTGATAAAATGCGCTCTCATTCTGTAAACTAAGTGACTGATCCATTCGAGGAATAAAAATGAGTCAGAGAATACAATTATTCAATTGATAAAACTAACATTTATTAATTAATTGAACTTTAATTGTACCAGCAACGTCTTCGGGTATTCCCCTGTTTTTTGTTGTTCATATATTTTTTTTAAGAATAATTTATTGATATTTACAACTGTAATTATATTACATCAAGTAAATCTGCTGTATGAACAAAGGACATGAAAAAAAAAACACTTGTGGAGAAAATATCCATTGATAGCACTCCAATAAAGTTCTATATTAGAAGATCTCGAGGCCATCTTCTTTCAGACGCCTCGGAGTGCTATCAGGAATAGTATGGGAAGCAAGTTGAGAGTCTAGCGGATTCAAGTGTGTATGGAGCTTGTCATGGAAGGATAGGTATCTAGTTTGGGCCAAATCAGCAACATATGGGATATTAAGATCATGATGGATGAGTTTGTTTGTGACATAATAAGGAGCATTGAGGATTTTACGAAGGATTTTGGATTGTAAGGATTGGATACGAGATGAATTGGATGGTTTAGTAGAGCCCCAAAGCTCAACTCCGTATGTCCAAATAGGCCTGATAACTGTCGTGTTAATGAGTCTTTTGTAATTAATTGGGAGCTAAGAGCGTTTGTCCAGTAAATGTTGAAGTAGGCGAAAACGTCGAGCAGTTTCTTGTCTTTTCAGTCTTGTATGAGGATAAATCATAAATATATATATATATATATATATATATATATATATATATATATATATATATATATATATATATAATGTCATTCATCTAATGCCACTTTATGCTACACGTACTATAGCTTAAAATATAGTGCAATGCTACAGCACGAGTTGTAATATTTTTCCAGTTGAGGCATAATAAAGTTAGGGATGTTTAATGAGTAGCAGTCACCAGACAGGCTCCGTACCTCAATTTTACCTCCCTTCCGAAGCGTAATAAGATTTTTTTTACTCCCTTTAAAAAATCCTAAGGCCACCCACCGTGCTGCGACCCAGGGGCTTGGGCATAATAACTTGTGCTGACCACTACACCCCAGATGACACCTGATATATATTTTTTATGTTACTCATTCAATAAAAACTATCATATTTAATATACTCGTTCTTGGTTTTCCTCCGTAGATTCTTTTACCAAATAATGAACTATCATAGCCCTTCATATGATTACAAACTCTTTCTGTTTAAATCTTGTTTGTTTGTTTATTCATTTAACGTCACTTTATGCTGCTATGGCTAATCGGACGATGCTACAGTGGGAGCTCGAAATTTTGCCTATCCAGGTTTAATTAGGATAGGTATTTTTAACGAGTACCTTACATCGTACAGGCTCGGGACCCCCGTTTAACGTCCCTTCCGAAGGACGGCGTAACTAAGGATTTTTTACTCCCTTAAAAAAATCCTAGAGCCACCTGCCGGGCTACGAACCCGCGATCTTGGGTTTAGTAGTTTGTTACGCTAACCACTAGACCACAGGTGACCTTTTAAACAGGTGAAATTAAATCTTCTATTTAACTGTCAACAAGATCTTCATACACCTTTCCGAAGATCTGCATCTTTCCAACATTATTTTATCCCCCCGTTCCTCTACTCCATGGAATTCGCTTTCTTTTAATTTCCGGCATGCACTTTCCTTACCGACTCCTTGCCGGTCTTGTACATATATTTTATTTCAAATTTAAGGAAGAAATAGTTGGGGATGCAGTCAATCAAAACACCAAAATAAGCATAACTTATTTATTATGTGCCGACGTTTCGGCCTACAATGTAGGCCATCTTCAGGACGAATAAAACACGCTACAGCTTGGGGAGCCCAGACACTGTGACTTGTGTCAGACTTGTGTCTGGGCTCCCCAAGCTGTAGCGTGTTTTATTCGTCCTGAAGATGGCCTACATTGTAGGCCGAAACGTCGGCACATAATAAATAAGTTATGCTTATTTTGGTGTTTTCATTGACTGCACCCCCAACTATTTCTTCCTTAAATTTGAAGATACAGTCGACCAATTCTTCTCTAATATTTTATTTCAAATTTTATTTTAAGTTGATTTTGCTTTTAGGTCAGGATGTTTCTCTTTTTTTAAAAAATGTCTGTATTTCTTATTGTTTTTCAACTAACATAAAATAAAAAAATGTCTCTTTAATTTTTAATTTCTCATTAATTCTTGCTTCCAAACTATAGTTTTCTTTCCGCTTAAGTCGGAGGTCTGGACTATACCAAATTTAAACCATCATTGACAGCTAGTATTTTTTTTTAAATTAAAATATTGTTTTAGGAAATTATTCTAGATACAACTTTTTTATTTTTTATTTATACATAAATTTTTTATATTCATATTTGTCTGAAATAAAACAATCCAATGATACACACTTCATTGATCACACTTGAACAATATCTACACATACATGAAAGTATTGAACAGCTATTCTGTTGATTTGTGTGGTGATATCAAATATTGGGTTGGTATTCATTATACGCAAGCTTTCACTAAACTAAAGTTCAATTTTAGTCATTACGTTGGAAAAGATGACATTTGTGACATGTAAGATACGTAGCGTGACCTTAGAGCAAACACTACGTGACAATGACTCTTGTGGCCAGTGACGCAAGCGGTTCACTTCAACATCACATCCGCCACCAACTGGGTCAGTAGCGGCAACTCCTAATGGCTCATTTCAATAGATGTAGCATTGTTAGTATTTAAAATAGTAAAACGAACGAGAAATATTTACAATAAAAAGGTGCGTACCGAAGAATGCAAGGCTACATAAAACAAGTTTTGAAAATAAGTTTCCATAATGAATGAATAAAACAATTTTTTTTATAAAGTTTAACTTTTTAATTTAGTCATAAATATTAAACAATTCTCGTTATAAGAATAAAGGCGATTAGGCCCCAAAGATAACTTTAAATTTTTATTTTATAACTTTAAATTACTGCTTAGCTGATTATAAGGAAAAAGTTCTGTATAAAATCATGAATCTTCCCTCAACTTTTATAATGAGGTCATTGAAATTTATTTGATGAATCCATCTTTGAACTTTCTGAACGTTTAGAATATTATAATCTTAAGCTCCGCCGGTTTTTTTCTTCGAATTATTCAGTATATTCATAGGCGAATCCAGGGGGGGGGGGCACGTGCCCCCCCAGACGGTTTTTTGTGTACTGTGGAGAATCCATTACAGTACATACCTATAGGCAAATCATGTGATGATAGTTGTTAAAATATATGAATAAAATAACGGAAAGAGCATGAGTAAAACTATTGTTTAGATATTTGAATAAACCTTTGAAACCTTTCTATAAATACTACAAGTTCATTTCTAAGTTATTGTTGATTTTTTGCCCGTCTACCCGTAGTACCCCTCCCCCCCCCCAGAAAAAATCGTTGATCATATCAATACTTGATTTTCATTATTATTTTATAATTATTATTGTTATTATTATCATCATAATGTTTCTTCTCAATTTAATATAATTTGGAAGCGGGATAGCTTAGTTTGTATAGCACTGAGTTGTTGTGACGAACCCAGCTGTGACAGAGTAATTATTTGATCTGTTAACAGCCACGGAAGTAGGACCCTATGGGGTCTGCAGATCCTCCTGGGGCTCATCCAGCCTCTATAACAAATAACCACCCTGCACAACCGTTGTCCAAGAAACAGTACAGTCTCTACCATTTACTGAACCCAAGACTCTTCATGGGTTCCAAGTGTAATGAGGGTAACTTTCATTCTGTGAAAATCCTGAACGTTGAGCAAAATCCTAAATAATCGTTATGAATAAAAAACAAAATACGTAGCACTATAACTAGTATATAATAGAGACTGTACTGTTTCATGTATAACCACATCATCATGATGATGTATAACCGTTGTGCAGGGAGGTTAGCTGTCCTATAACACGCTCAACCTCCAGATTCTCCCCCCTTATTTTGGATCTTCGACTGCTAACAGATTAAATAAAAGGTCTTGTCAGGAGCAGGATTTGAATCCAAGAATTTTGGCATGGAAATTAAGTACTCTACGACTGATCCGCTCCGCCGCCTAGTTTGGATAAATAAATTATGACAAATAATCGCAATTTTATTCCAAATTACGTTTTAATCAACAATCCTTTAAATTATGTTCAAACCCAATTGAACCAGCCAATAGTGAAGCATTACCGACTAATCCATCAATGATAATTAAATTAATGTTGTATTCAGTGAAGGAATAACAAGTCACCGATCTTAATCAGTTATTTTTAAAGTCAGAATGCGACTTGAGGAAGAGAAAGCAAAGTAACCGGGAAGTGATTACTGTGACAGAGCGGTGACACTTCGACCTTGTCACCGTTATTTACGGGTCAGGTAACTGTTCCATCAACTCCATGGCGGTTACCGTTAAAAAAATAATGTTAAAAAACATCACAGTTAGATGTATCCGGTAAAGTCTCGAGATATATCAGTGTGCTGTACCTTGGTAATGAGTTATTTGATTTTCCGTTTGTTAATTCAACGTCACTTTATAGCTATGGCTAATCGGACGATGCTGCTGTTGGAGTGAATATTGCCTTTCTAATTAGGATTATTATTATTAATTATAAATTATTATGTAAAGTTTAATTAGGATAGGGATCTTTAACGAGTAGCTGATATCGTACAGGCTCGGTACCTCCTTCTAACCTTTCTTCCGAAGGACGGCATAACCAAGGATTTTTTACTCCCTTTTTAAGCCCTGCTGGGCTATGAACCCGCGATCTTGGTCATAGTAGGTTATTATGCTAACCACTAGACCACAGGTGACTCTGCATTTTGTATCCTTTGGGCTTCTAACAACACATAACGACTCATAGAAACAAAAAGCAATCATGAATAAACTGCAGTGTGAATAATTGCAACACTTGGGTTACCTATGAAGAATGCGGGGTCACCTGTGGTGTAGTGGTTAGCATAATAACCTACTCTGACCAAGATCGCGGGTTCATAGCCCAGCAGGGCTTAATAAGGGAGTAAAAAATGCTTAGTTATCATGGTAATCTCATATTCATCTAACTAATATTATAAATGTGAAAGTTTGTATGTTTGTCTCTCTTTCGCGAAAAAACTACTGAACTGATTTGGATGAAACCTTACAGTGATATAGGTTATACATCAGAATAACACATAGGCTATAGCAAGCGCGGATTTTGGGGGTCGCAGGGGGGTACGTACCCCCCGACAGCTTTTTAGGTACTGTGGAGAATCCATTATAGTACATAATTAAAGGCAAATCACATGATCATAGTGGTTAAAATAACAGAAAGAGCATGAATGAAACTATTTGTTTTGATATCCTACTAATCTTACTAATATTATAAATGTGAAAGTTTGTATGTTTGTCTCTCTTTCACGCAAAAATTACTGAAAGAATTTCGATGAAACTTTACAGTAATATAGGTTATACATCATAATAACAAATAGACATTAGCTAGGGCAGATTTAGGCCCCTCCCAAACAGTTTTTTGTGTTCTGTGGAGAATCCATTGTAGTACATAATTAAAGGCAAATCAGGAACAAGCATCTTGAAATTTGCAGATAGGTTCTTTGTATAATTTAAGAAAGAAATTTGTATAGTTCCACCCCCAAGGGTTTCCCCCTTAATATAATAGGGGTTCAAAGTTTACATGGAATCCCTCAGTTTGAAGTTAGACAAATGAAATTTTGGATGTACGAGTAACTTAGAGTTAAACAAAATTAAATTATTTATTTAAAACTAGCTTTTGCCCGCGGCTTCGCTCGCATAGAATTTGGACTACCGCATAAAGTTTCTTGACAGTGCTTTTTAACAATAATTTAATTTTTTCACCATAGGTTACTCGTACAAAATTTCAGATGTCTAACTTCAAAACTGACGGATTCCATACAACCTTTGAATCCTTATTATAATAAGGGTGGTATTATCCAAACTTCTTTCTTAAATCATACAAAGGACCTATCTGCAAATTTCAAGATGCTAAATTCCTGATTTGCCTTTAATTATGTACTATAATGGATTCTCCACAGTTCCTATAAAACTGTCGAGGGGGGGCACCTGCCCCCGTGCGCCCCCCTAAATCCGCGCTTGCTATAGCCCATGTGTTATTCTGATGTATAACCTATATTACTGTAAAGCTTCATCCAAATCCGTTCAGTAGTTTTTGCGTGAAAGAGAGACAAACATACAAACTTTCACATTTATAATATTAGTAAGATAATCTGTCACGAAACTTTATTTGCCAGACAAAATTCCACGCGAGCGAAGCCGCGGGCAAAAGCTAGTTTGTCATAATTATGCCTTCTATATGTGAACTGATTCCGTTTTAAATATCTTAATTCACTTTCTTCTCCTTCCGGAAGCAACGTATGTCTGCAAAATGACAACATGACGCGGCCAAAGATCTACATGGTACAAACATACATAGCCAACCATAAAACTGTACATGGAACTGCAAGATGGCAATAGTAAAAAATATTTATATAGCAGTGCTTTTCAGCTAGATGTAGCAAGTTAGCATAGAAATGTATATCTGTATCGAGGTGATAACTCCTGATGTAAGGTTCACTGCCTTTATAATCCCGCCTGAACCCACGGAAAGAATATTTTCACTACTCACCCCAGGACATGAAGACTTGGAAGGCTTCCGGTCGATATGAACCAACACTATTGACGTTTTCCACAGCCTTCTTCTCTAATTGTCCAGCGGAAGAGACTTCGGACAGTGATTTTCTATTTATCTTATCAGTACGGTAGGTTTGTTTTTGGTGTCCTGGTTTGTTTTTGATACAGTAATCCGTTCGAGATATCTGTCCAGTAGTTTCTCTCTATAGTATAATTAATCAACATATAATTAAATCTAATGGATTTTTAGTATTTAGACCTAGTAGAAGAACATTAAATAATTAGGGGAAGACATTTGTCCGGGTGGCAGAGGGCAGAGAAATTATTTAATAAATAGTGTTGAATTATTTATTTGAAAGCCACAGTTTCGACAAATCTTGCAGGTCTTCTTCAGCATATAGAAGATACAAACAAATTAAAATGATACATATCTGATATATCTGGTCCCGAAGACCTGCTATGTTGGGTCATTGTTAAGTCGTCTTCAAATAAATAGTTCAACCATATTTAAGAAAATATTTCTATGACCTCCACCGGAAAAAAACTTCTTCTCCGTATATTTAAGGCGCACTCATATTATTGCATAGGAATATGATAAATAAAACACAACGAATTGAGCTGAGGTCAATAAAAGGGAAATACCTCCCGGTAGTTAAATTTAATGCCAGAAACTGACAATAATTTATATATTATTGTTATTTCAGTCCCTGGCCATATTAATGTGACCACCAAGAAAGATTATTATCATTTTGTTTATTCCTAATTTTTTTTTATATACTTTCGCGTGTCTTAATAAATTGCTGTTTTAAGTAATGGCAGCATTGGTTTTAGTAGAGCCATTTTGTTTTACGAGTAACGGCTTGCATAATTTGTGTTTGAAATTTTTGTGGATTTATTGTTTCTTTTTCATTAAATACAAGTCGAATTCGGAAAGTTTATTTTTGATTTATTATTTATATCATATTTTTTAACTATTTTGATAGTTTTTTTCATCAATATGTAAAATAGGGTGTAAACAGGGTGACACCACAAAATATTTAAAAAAAATAAAAATTTATTTTCGAAACTATTTTTTTCAATTTCATATTATTATCAGATTTTCATTTTACTGTCGTTGGACGAGAAATGAAAACAGTAGTCAACGTATATTGAGTTTTATATCTAATCACCCTAGACATATGTTAATAAATAACCTTAAAAACAGCATATTTAAAGCCATTAAACTGACTGATATAAAATATATAAGCTCCGTGAAAGAGACCATCTGCACGATGTTCGAAATTAACTTGTACCCTTCATTCCTCATTAAAAAATATTGGAATTTGAACTATAACAAGATTCACAATAATATGAACTGTACTTCTAGTGGTGGGGATCTTTGTCGGATAGTGGTGGTGCCGAGAGAAATAATATGAATGGTGTCTTTTTTGCGTGCACTTATATTAAGGGCCTGTCAGAATGTGTTAGAGATATATTTAAAGAGTATGATGTTTACGAGATTAGGCTTGCGAATAAGATTACAAACAAGATGAGTAAATTTTACACACCATTGAAAGATAAAATACTTACACAGCAACAATCAGATGTAGTGTATGAGATTAGCTGTTTGCAATGCCCTAAAATATACATTGGTGAAACATCACAATTGTTGCACAAAATAATGTATCAGCATCAATATGATTGTAAAAATATTGGTGGCAAGGAACCTAACACAGCATTGGCCCAGCATACCAAAACTTGTAAGCATCAATTTGATTTTGAGAATGCTAAAGTTATTTACAAAGAGAGTGATGGCTCTAGAAGGAAGTTGTTCGAGGCCATGCAGATTGCACAAAAGATTGACATTTCGGTAAATTATAAAACAGATTGCAGAAATTTGAACCAATATTATTCGGAAACATTGAATATTTTAAAAGAAAAATTTGGCTATCTTTGCTAATATGTATAAATTTTTATAGGCTAATATTACTTGATATGTTTTGTGGATCAGCTGATTCTATAACCTTCCCAGCTGGTTGCGTATTACTTTCGTTCAGTTGTATGTTGAACGTCTTGGTGGCGGGGTGCTGTCTCATGTTTGGAGCCTGTTTGGGCTGTTGATCGTTGGGATGTATTGCACCTTTTTCTTCGAGATGCGATTCACATAACCCCCTTTTTGATTTTGGTGTCTTGATAATGCCTGAATAGGCGAAACGTCGACTGGTAAGTAGGTGTATTTTTTGAAACATAAGGCTTTGCATTGTGGTTTTTCCCTATTGCATTATAATAAATAATAGTGTTTCTTTTTGAGTTTTTGGCTCTATTTTAGTGACTCGATTTACATGATTACGAATACAAAAAGATAATACAAACATGTAACAAGAACGAATCTATCCAGTGGTCATATTAATATGCCCAGGGACTGTATATATATATTACTGACATACTGAGTTATATTGCATTAAGTTATAGCAAATTGAAAGCCCTTTTGTACTTCACCATAACATAAAAATGCTGCATGACCTACAATAAGTTGTATGTTGGCTTTTGTGGCTTTCTTCACCAGTAATTTTATCCAGTCAATTCTATATAAGTAAGGGCCACACAAGACTGAGAAAAGGCACATTATTCAGTCTAGTGTGCCCCCCCCCCTGCCCTTCAACTAGGCCTGAAGAAGACCTGCAATGTGGGTCGAAACGTCGGCTTACCAATGAAAAGTTCCCCCTATATAAGAGAATTTTCTTGATCTCTACCCGGACCATTTTCTTCATCATATATCCATAAGGTCAACCAATATTTTTCAACATATTACTATTGTAATATAGTATTGTACTGAGAAACTGAAAAGACATGCATTTATATAATTCATAATAAAATATTAAATAAATGTTTTCTTACGTACAGGTAGCGAGGCAAAGAGAATAATGAACTCACCTGAAACAAAATAAAGCCAAAAATTAAAAAGTATTCAGAGGTAAAAAAGTAGTAGACTTAATAAAAAATCTGTCTTTTCCAATAATGAATTAAATGAGTTAACAGTTCATATTGATAATTACGTTATTCAGACTAAGTAAAAAAAAAAAAATCACTAAACGAATCGGCTTTAGAAAGCACAATTGAGTCAGTTAATTAGAAAGGACAGTTGGAAGAAAAAATTGACAAAGTTAATTAAAATTTGAGTTCCGATCAGAAAGCTGGAATAGCCTTCTCTAATCGGCTAAAGGAGAGTATTGCTCTTTCATTTCCTAACCTTCCGCTTAATATTTAATATGAACAATTAATGATCGCAGTATTATATTTTTATTGAACATAATAATAATAATAATAATAATTCAAAAACATAAAATCGTTTTTTATCGTTCACAGAGCTGCTGAGCCTAAGGGCTCGGGTTCAAGTCTGGTTGTGGTGGACAAATTATTAACAACAGTCACGGATGGACTCTGGGCAATAGAGCTTCTTCAGAGGCTCACCCAGCCTCTATAATGGCGGGGATACTCTTAATTCAGAGGCTCACCCAGCCTCTATAATGGGGGGTACTCTTAATGGTGAGAAATCCTGACGGTTCATCGTGATCTCGTACAAATCAGAGTCCCTGCACAATCCTTTGCCTAGAATCAACTGTACTCAAACGATATACTCATGGGTTGTAGTGGTACGGGTTTTTCTTATAAAGATTGTTTTGAAAATCGAATTAGAAAGATTTTCAGAATATAATTATTAATCCTATAAATTAATAAAATAATTTTATAGTGTCGATTATGAGAAACGAACGAGCTGATAAGGCTGCCAGAGACGCTTCACTTCCGATAGTTTATAGCAAATTGACTAAGACTTACTTGAAACACAGACAAACAGTTACAAACATGGATCAGTGGCAAGACATATGGGATATGACAACTAAAGGACAACATCTTAAGTTATACATAACTGACTTACAAGAATATTATAGAAATAATAAAATAACAACTGACTTCTACCTCAGACAAATGTTGATAGGACATGGATCCACAAAATTCTACTTGTATAAATTTAAACTTACTGATAATAAGACGTGCCCAAGTGACTTTACAATCGAACAAACTTACTTATAACTATCGACAAACTTATCAACCATGTGACGCAGAAGGACAGCTGGCCAATCAGTGTTAAGGACTTATACTTCAAGTATTTTCAGCAATTCAAGCAGCGTGGTTAATCATTACTACACGAAATCAATATTACAGGAGAAAAAAGAATTTTAGGTCATGTTTTTCTTTTAATTACTTTGTTTGTAGTATTTTTGTGTTTACTTACTATGTTTTTTTAATTTTCTTATTTGCTATTTAATGTGTGATAATATTTATGTTTCAACTTGTTTAATCTATGTTAAGCACAATATTTTGTAGGGTTTTCCCCTTCAATTGCCTTATTTGTTGTAATTTTGTGGTAATTTACTAATTTTAGTTTTCTTATTTGTTTTTTTTTTTTTTGTTAATCAGTGATGATACTTTAGTTTCAACTGGTTCAATGATTACCATGCTCAATAATTTGTTGTTTCAGTTCGGTTTTAATTTTATATATTCAATTAAGCATTAAGTTTTATTTGTAACTAGCTTTTGCCCGCGGCTTCGCACGCATAGAATTTGGACTACCGCATAAAGTTTCTTGACAGTGCTTTTTAACAATAATTTAAAATAGTAAATATTTTAATTATTTAAATAATTTAATTATTTCACTATAGGTTACTCGTACAAAATTTCAGATGTCTAACTTCAAAACTGACGGATTCCATACAACCTTTGAACCCTTATTATAATAAGGGTGGAATTATCCAAACTTCTTTCTTGAATCATACAAAGGACCTATCTGCAAATTTCGAGATGCTAAATTCCTGATTTGCCAAATTATTGATATAAAGTAGATCAATTATGTACTATAATGGATTCTCCACAGTACCTCTAAAACTGTCGGGGGTGGGGAGAGGAACGTGCCCCCGTGCGCCCCCTAAATACGCGCTTGCTATAGCCCATGTGTTATTCTGATATATAACCTATATTACTGTATAGTTTCATCCAAATCTGTTTAGTAGTTTTTGCGTGAAAGAGAGACAAACATACAAACTTTCACATTTATAATATTAGTAAGATTAAAACGATAAATGTAAAACACTGCAGAAAAAAATATGAAAATACAATTGTATGCAAATGTACTATAGATGTAAGGAACATGCAGAGCAATAAACGTCCTTCACGTAGGGATACTGCGTGAAGGGGAAAAACAAATTTTTATGTGATAGTTACTGCTATTATTAATTACACCATACGCTATCGTGACAGAACTGTCGATCTCTACTCAGCAAGATAGAAGAGATTATGGAATAAGAACACAAAATGGTTCCATACGATGAGGTATACAACAATAGTTTACTGTCCTGTCACGAATTGATAGATATTTTAATGTACACCTATGTTATTAGAAATATATTAAACACGCCTATACATTCTAGAGCCACATTTTATCTTATTAAACAATTCTAAATTGTTCAGAAATATAATCCTTAATGCTCCTTACTTTGTTACAAATAAAGTCATCCATAACGACCTCAATGTCCCATTTGTTGCTGATTTGGGCCGAACCCAACACCAGTATTTCATGACTAGTTTTATTGCAAACCAAAACCCACTAATTTCAAACCTAGCAACCTCTACAATTCCTGATAATCCTCCGAGGCGCCTGAAAAGAAGATGGCCTCGTGAACTTCTAAGTTGAATTGGTTATTTGAGTACTACCACTGCGTAGTTTCTCTACTTGTCTTTATCCAGTTCATTACGTATCATTCCTGCTATTTACTTGTTGTATTGTTACAATACAGTTGTAAATTTCAATGAATAAATTAATTTTTTTTTTAAATTGTTAGGGATACCAGAAAGAAATTAGGGGGTTCCAGAACTGTCTAAAGTTAGTTTAGTGTATATTCCTCAGGTATTTTTCATTGCCTGGGAATTATTTTATAGGTTTTGATATAGATGCAATTACAAGATGAATTCATACTTCAATAAGTGTATAATTCGAACAATTAATTTTTATTACTATTTTAAATAAAATAATTAACTACTTTCCTACAGAGAAATTTCGCAATAAAATGAGTACGATCCTTTAGGTAATTTCGGAAATAAGAATTACTGGAGGAATACTAAGTCAAGATGCTTCAAATATATATATATATATATATATATATATATATATATATATATATATATATATATATATATATATATATATCTTAAAGTATATATCTGGCAATGACAACAAAGTTGTTGATGTTGAATAATAAATTAAGTTTCTTGTTGGAAGCACCAAGATCCGATCCTAAGCCCAGAGCCGAAGTTCTATCGGCTTAACTTGGGTGATAATTTATGCAGGAGCTGAGTTTGTAATCTCAGAGCGTGGGTTGCTCCTGTTCATGCACATCACGCCAGCGTTTAGTGAGCTATTATGTCTGCTACCATTAGGGTTATTCAATCATTTCAACAATCCGATGTTTTGTCAATCCAGGTTATATGAGAGCAGAAAAATATAAGACCATAGAAAAGTAAACCAGAAGCACATCTCACGCTGGGGGCGGAGTAGCTCAGTGGTAGAGATTCTGGTTCAAATCCCGCTGCAGGTAAGACTTTTATTTAGTTTGTTAGTGCCTGGAGATGGACCATAAAGGGACCCTCCTGGGGCTCATCCAGCCTCTAAAAGTGGGTACCTAAAATAAGGGTGAAAAATCTGGCGATTGAGCGTGATCTGGACAAATCACCTCCCTGCACAACCATTGTCCAAGAAATAGAACAGTCTCTACCATATACTGAACCCCAGACCCTTCACGGGTTGTATGTAGTAAATTATCTAGGCCCTTCGGGTTAATCAGGGACTATTTATTATTTTTTTAAAAGAAAAATAAAGAATAATTTCAAAGTTTTATATTTTAAAGAAGAGTTTTATAGTTTTAGCACTCTTATCAGGCTGATGTGGAGCGGGTTGGGTAGAACCTTGAGTTGCTGGCTGAAGGCATCGGATTCAAATCCGACTGTAACCGACAACAGCTCTGGTTGAACCCTGTGGAATCTGATTGGACCTACGCTTTATGAAATGAGGGTACAACCTTCATGGGTTGTAGTACAGGTTATTGCGCTGATTAAGTGAGGTATCCTATCACTCATTATCAATATGAGAAAGTTTAACTTCATAGATCGTGTTATTAAATTATAGTTGTGAATCTCAGTTTTAGGTCAAAGCAATTAATAAAAAAAATGTATGCTTAGAAAGAACACGATTCGCGAAAATTTGATACTAAATAATAATTTAAATTCTGTTCAGATCAAATTCAGAGTATGAAAAGGAAAAAATACCACTTTTTAGAAGAGTTTGTTTGTTCACCACGTCACTTTATGCTGCTATGGCTAATCGGACGATGCTACATTGGCAGCTCTAAATTTTGCCTATCCAGGTTTAATTAGGATAGGGATTTTTAACGAGTACCTGACATCGTACAGGCTCGGGACTCCCGTTTAACGTCCCTTCCGAAGGACGGCGTAACTAAGGATTTTTTACTCCATTAACACTTTAGAAGAGTGAAAAAACTGTTAGACGGTTCATTAGTGCCCTCATAAGTGGTTTAGCGCATTACAGATGACTTTATATGAATTCAATATAAATTATCGATCCTAAAGCAATAGCTATAGATCTAAACGGAAAATGCATTGATTTTTTTACATTCGATAATTTGCATTGGTATAGTCTTTACATAGCCACCCGCTCTCCATGATATTGGTAGGAACCCAGGGTTGGGACAGTACAGTATGTGTATCGTACTGAACCGATTTATTTTCTTAACCATGGATTTATCACAGGACAAGTACATAAGCTTCTATAGATTGGAGAGATAAACTGTCGACTTGTTAAACCAAAATAGGACTTCAACATCACAACCCCTCCAACCATACTTAATCAAGAAACATATCAGAAACATTATCAATACTAATGTTATATGTAAATGCCTATGATGTTACACTGTGTACATAACATGTGTTTAGTTAAATTTAACATAAGGAAACAAATGGATAATGATGCTAACGACAGGTGACCTAGATAGCCACATCGCCCCCACACAGATACTCGTAAATGTCTGGTGACGTGTGTGTGTGGTTATTACTACGCATCAACCAAGTCTGGCTAGATCGAAGCTTAATTTAATGTTTTTTCTTATCATTTTGTATGTATTACTTCATATTTATGGGAAAATGTTAAACAAATCATTTGCTGTGCAAGGTTAAAAGTGCCCTCTGTGTTCATTAACTTTTCATTCGGTCTGAGAATTATGGCTGTTTCCCGGGAAATCTTTTTTGTTAAATTTAAGAAACCTTAAACATAGGTAAAGAAAGCTAGACGTTACAAGAAAAAACAAATGAAATTTATCAAGTCCGAATCGTTAAAATAAGAATGATGTTCACGGCACGCCGTGAAATATATCTAGAAGGTTGAGGACAGGAAATATCAAGTTGAGAAACAGGCAACCCCATGTAGAGTCTAAGTTGTTCGTCACACGCTATGAGAGCAAGTGATCAGCCATCTTGAGAGTTGGTCTAGGACTACCAAGACTGAAGAATGGGAAATCGGCCAAAGAAATGCCAAGAAAAAACCGAAATCCACCTCAACTTCAAATATGTACCATATATAATTTCATTTTTCTTTCATTTATGTTTTTATTTTTTTCATGGTCACAAACAGTGTAAATTAGTTCAATAAAAAAATTATGTTTTAGCATTCAATACAGTCCACCAAATGTTTCATACAGTCCACAAAATTCTTTTAATACAGAACCGGCAATCAAAATTGATGGTAGTATCCCCATCTTAACGGGATTGACTTAATTGAACAAATGAGTCATTAGCTATCGTTAATAATAAATTAAATATTAATTGATTGTTTTAATAGATGAAGAATGTCAAAAAAGTAAAAGTGGGATTGGCAAAAGAAATTTGAGTCCATAATAACTGGCTTATAAGACTTAGCATTAATAAGAAATAGAATAGACTAGAAATAAAGAATAATATAGGAAAATAGAAGAATAGTATAACAAATAAATTGAATATTATTTATTTGAAAAATCAAAATTGAATTTGAATGATTAGAATACAATAGGAATAAGTCCTATTAATATTAGTCCTAATAAATCCTAAAAAAACAAAGTTTTAAGTTGCAAAATACTGGAAAAGCCTAACCAAAAACACTCAGGCATCGTGAACCAAATGAAAATAACATCAAAGGGGAAAGATTCTAGCACACCTCACATCAACAGTCCCAACAGGCTCATCAAGTAGAGACAGTGGTCACGTGTGATCTAGTGGTAAGCATAACAAGCTACAATTCCAAGATAGGGGGTTCGCAGTGAAGCAGGTAGTATTTAAGTCTTTACTTAAAGGGAATAAAAAATCCTTGGTTATGATGTCCTTCGGAGGAGACGTAAAATGGGGGCCCCATCCTGTGCGATGTCAGACACTCTTTATAGATCCTTCTCCAAATTATATCTGGATAGGCCAAATTTAGGACTCCCACTGAAGAAGTTTCCGGTTAGCCATAACAACATTAAGTGGTATTAAATGAATAAACAAGAGAGATAGTAACCTAACTCCAAGAAGTTCTACAATAAACTTGAACTTGCTACACTACGCCTTCTATGATGTGATTTTTCTTTTGGTTTATGTCCTGATACCTGAATTGGCCAAACTTTTATTGGTTATTTTTCCTTAGTATTTTAGAGCTTTATCGTTTGAACCAAAATACGTTTGAATTTTTAGGAATTAAAGTCATTCCTAATGACCCATTTGTTACTGATTTGGCCCGAACCCGATATAAATCCTTTCAAGGCCAACTTTATTCCCACTCAAACCTACCAGTTTCAAACCTAGCCACTTCTTCAATTAACAAAAATCTTCCGAGGCGTCTGAAAAGAAGATGGCCTCGTGTCCTTTTCAGTTAAATTCGTTATTAGAGTGTACAGTATCTGGCCATATTAATGTGACCACTGGATAGATTCGTTCTTGTTACATGTTTGCATTATCTTTTAGTATGCGTAATGATGTAAATCGAGTTCAAATATTAGTTTTATGGGTAAGTTAGTTATATGATAAGAATATGAAATTGAAAAAAATAGTTTCGAAAATAAATCTTTATTTTTTAAAAATATTTTGTGGTGTCCCCCTATTTACACTCTATTTCACATATTGATGGAAAAAAAATATCAAAATAGTTAAAATATAAAAATTTCAAACACAAATTATGCACGCCGTCACTCGTAAAACAAAATGGCTGTACTAAAACCAATGCTGCCATTACTAAGAAAAAAAAAATCTTAAAAAAAATTATAATAGTGTTGCCATTACTTAAAACTGCAATTTATTAAGACACGCGGAAGTATATAAAACTAATTATGAAAAAACAAAAAGAATATAATCTTTCTTGGTGGTCACATTAATATGGCGAGGGACTATAGATGGTAGTGGGGCCAGATGGTACCAGTGGGTAAATTCTCTACTAGCCTTTCTCTCATCTCATTATATATCTTTCATTTATTATTATTGTACAATCGTAAATTTTAAAAAAAGGATTTAAATGTTCTAGAATAAATAATTATTTTGTTTTTTTTATTCGTATTGGCCTACTAAGGACACGTCATTTCAACTATTTTTTTTTTCTTCTTCTTGACATTGGTCCAATATTCACTCATTGGCCGCCGGTGCTGTTCACTTCTTTCTTCTGTCCATTTCTTTCCCTTCATCCGCTTTCTTTTGCCTGGAAACCCTAACAGTTTCATGCTTTCCCCATCACCAGTAAATCTCTTTCCATCTCTTCGAACCAGGCAGGTTTGGTCTTCCTTTCCTTTAAATATGTAAAAATACGGTTCGCCAGTCGGTTTTATTCTTAAGGTGGCCATTGAATGATATTCTCCTTTTTCTCATATCAGATACTTTTGGAACATGAATGTTTCGTTTTATTGTAAACATTAAGAGTAGTCTTCGAGCTTTTTTGTCCAAGCGATTGAAGCTGGCTCGTCCAGGAAGAGTACGACATCCACATAGGGACATTATAGAGAGCGAACATCGAAGAAACAAAAGGAGACAGAACGTGAGCTACGTGCTACAACGCAGGTAGTTTAGTGTCTTCCTTAACGACAATGACGCTCCAAGACGGGATCGGAATCTTATGTAGAACCTCTTACAGCCCTTTTCTTTTCAACGCTTTTATATTTATGGAGTACAATTATTTTTCTTTTTGAGAGGAGAAACTCTTCTGGGACTGTTAGAGGAGAGCTAGAGTGAATTTAGCTGGACTTGGCTTTAACTTAGTAGATGTACCTTATAAGGAAATATGAAAGTTTGATTTACTTAATCAAAATAGAGCCAAAAACTCAAAAAGAAACACTATTATTTATTATAATGCAATTGGGAAAACCCACAATGCAAAGCCTTATGTTTCAAATCCAGTAATACACCCACTTACCAGTCGACGTTTCGCCTACTCAGGCATACAAGACACAAAAACAAAAAAGGGTTATGTGAATCACATCTGGAAGAAAAAGGTGCAATACATCCCAGCGATCAACAGCCCAAACAGGCTCCAAACATGAGACAGCACCCCACCACCAAGACGTTCAATATACAACTGAAAGGAAGGTAATACGCAACCAGCTGGAAGGTTATAGAATCAGCTGATCCTCAAAACATATCAAGTAATACTAACCTATATAAATGTATACACATTAGCAAAGTTAGCCAATTTTTTCTTTTAAAATATTCAACATTTCCGAATAATATTGGTTCAAATTTCTACTATTTTTTTCATTGGATCCATTGGATTGTAGAAATTTGAACCAATATTATTCGGAAACGTTGAATACTTTAAAAGAAAAAAATGGCTAACTTTGCTAATGTGTATAAATTTATATAGGTTAGTATTACTTGATATGTTTTGTGGATCAGCTGATTCTATAACCTTTCAGCTGGTTGCGTATTACCTTCCTTTCAGTTGTATATTGAACGTCTTGGTGGTGGGGTGTTGTCTCATGTTTGGAGCCTATTTGGGCTGTTGATCGTTGGGATGTATTGCACCTTTTTCTTCCAGATGTGATTCACATAACCCTTTTTTGTTTTTGTGTCTTGATAATCCCTGAATAGGCGAAACGTCGACTGGTAAGTGGGTGTATTACTGGATTTGAAACATAAGACTTTGCATTGCGGCTTTTCCCAATTGCATTATAATTTGATTTACTTATTTGTTTTATAAACACATATCCTATTTCAAGGGATATATAAAGAAAGTTATTGCTGATAGTCACCTGTGACTTATATGATAGAATACAAGATACTTATTACAGGGGAATAATGGTAATTAAAAACAAAAGTTCCACTACAACCCGAAGGTTCTTAGAGCTCATCACTTGTTACAGACTGTACTGTACTTGTTAGAGACTGTACTATTTCTAGGAAACGGTTGTGCAAAGAGGCCATTCATCACGCTCAACAACCAGGTATTTCTCCCAAATTAAGGGTACACTTCCCACCTTGAGAAGGCTGGATGGAATGCAGAATGCAGATTAAACAATTTATCTGCCACAGCAGGATTTGAACCCGGAACATCCAGCGTAGCAATTCAACACTCTACACGCTGAGATATCCCACTCTCCAAAGAATTATGATTATAGATATATTATTGATTTATTTTTCTTTCGTTCTGACTTTATAATTATTATTTTGATTTTTTTTTTCAAAATATTTTCATTCCGACTCTTCCCTACAATACACTTGCTTCCTTCTGTACATTTTCTATCGAGATTGGATTTTTCTTCTTTTTTTTATAATAATTTAATTTAAAAGTTAAATTTTTTTAATTGGTCTCTTTATTACTCCTTTTATGATTCTTATAATTTCAAGATCTTTATGAACTTCTGAGAACCATTCTGATATGAAATTGGACCTACTATTATCAACATAAACGAATATTTTTTTTTTATTCACTCTATTAACAATCATTCGATAAATATGATGATATGAAAAAATCTTAACCTGCTCTTTTTATAAATAAAAATGAGCAAAAACTACAAACGAGAGCCTTAAGTTTCTAAAATCAAATCCCGTCATCATCAAGACATTAACCGAATGAATTTTAGCATCAAAGAAGATAAGGTGCTACACATCTCACATCAACAGACAAACAGACATCGAATAGAGGCAACAACCTTAGAGATATAAATAGTTAATGTAAATCATCAAGAGTTACAAGATATTATATAAACTGAGAATGAAATGAAAATATCCATATTTTATTGTTTTTTATCAATTATGTAGTACTACCAACCTTGTACAATATTATTATCCAATAATTATTTATCTTAATACTAAAAACAAACTATACTACTATCACCCGTGAATGGGTCTAGGGTTCAGTACAAGGTAGAGACTGTATTGTTTCATGGACAACGGTTCTGCAAGGAAGTGACTTGTCCTAGGTCACGCTCAACCGCTAGATTTTTTATAATATTTTACAAAGGCTGGATGAGCCCCAGGAGGATCCTAGATCCTATATGATCCATCTCCGGCTGCAAACAGACTAAATAAAAGTAACTGCCTGCAGCGGGATTTGAGCCAGGATTTCCGGCATGGCAACTCAGTGCTCTACCACTGATCCACTCCGCTCCATTACCATTACAACTGAGTGCTCTACCACTGATCCACTCCGCTCCATTACCATTACAACTGAGTGCTCTACCACTGATCCACTCCGCTCTATTACCATAGCAACTGAGTGCTCTACCACTGATCCACTCCGCTCCATTACCATTACAACTGAGTGCTCTACCACTGATCCACTCCGCTCTATTACCATAGCAACTGAGTGCTCTACCACTGATCCACTCCGCTCTATTACCATAGCAACTGAGTGCTCTACCACTGATCCACTCCGCTCCATTACCATTACAACTGAGTGCTCTACCACTGATCCACTCCGCTCTATTACCATAGCAACTGAGTGCTCTACCACTGATCCACTCCGCTCCATTACCATTACAACTGAGTGCTCTACCACTGATCCACTCCGCTCCATTACCATAGCAACTGAGTGCTCTACCACTGATCCACTCCGCTCCATTACCATTACAACTGAGTGCTCTACCACTGATCCACTCCGCTCTATTACCATAGCAACTGAGTGCTCTAACACTGATCCACTCCGCTCTATTACCATAGCAACTGAGTGCTCTAACACTGATCCACTCCGCTCTATTACCATAGCAACTGAGTGCTCTACCACTCAGCCACTCCGCTTCCTATCTTAATACTCAGCCGTTTTAAATATACAAACGTATTTCTCTGAATTATAGTTAAAAGGATTACAACACTTGACTGGGCCGTGTTGATGTGTTTTGCCTGTAGTTCTCTATCTGTGTTAGTACTGTTTGTCGAATCATTGTTTGCTTGTTGTCACGGGTGAAAGCTCACTTCCATGGGAAACTTTCAGGTGGGATGGACCATATCGACCCAATCATATTGTTTTTTCAAAGGTTCAAAAACCGTAAAATCCAAAAACATACTCTAGTACACCGTAGTAAGAATTCCCGCATTACATATCTATCCTTCTCGCTAATATAAATATAAATAAATAGATGGATGAAATATTTTTCCGAAGTACTAAACAGATGAGAATGTAATGTAAAGATCCGCTAAGCGGAAGAATAAAGTATACTATTGTAGACCATTACTGAACAAACTGTGTGTACCTGAAGACTCCACTGCGATGTCTTTAATGACCCGTATGAGAAAGTGGGACGCTCTGCAAGAAGTGGAAGATGTATCCTTTGTTTTTTCTGGTAATTCTCTTAACGGCAGGATAGTTTCTTCCGACATGACCCAATTATACTGCAGCCACAATCTTTTTTTCCTCGTTTAGAATGGTAATTTCAGTGCCTTATTTTATTAAGCATCCTTTTTTTAGTTCCAGAGAATCAAATGTTAGACAATACCTAGTCCGTAATTTTTCTAACTTTCATCAGCTTTCAGATTGATGCAAAGATGTAGTCCGGAAGCAAGATAATTTGGAAGAGGTTGGAAAAGTAGATACAAAAGATCTCATAAAAAAATATCTATAGAATCTATATCTATAATATAGTGAATTTTTAAATAGGAGAGTTTTGCATAAAATTTAACAAAATCTCTCAGTTTTGCATAAAATTTAACAAAATGTCATTTTAACATTAACTTTTAATATATGGAAAATATTGATGATGGATTAAATTGGTCAGGGGACGCAGTCAACGATAACACAAAAATAAGTAGATCTCATTTTTTAATTGTTCCGATGGTTCGGCCTAAAGTGTAGGCCATCTTCAGGGCAAATGGTGGGTGTGATGAATTGTCAAACTAACACTTATCAACTCAATATGATGATTATATAATTATCAACTCATTCAGTCTGAATACATTTATGGTTACAATAGATGAATATGTGTGATTCATATTGGTGATGAATGAATGACCTAAGGGGGTATTCTGTTAAGTAAGTGGATGCCCTCAATTGAGGTAAAAAACCAACTGGTTGAGGGTGATCTCGTACTAATAACCTCCCTGTACAACCGTTGTTATAGAAACAACATACTCTTCTATCTTGCACTGAATTCAGTATCCTTCATGTTTAGTACAAATGAAGCTTTTTAAAGTAAAATAATAAAAAACAAAAACCATTTTGGAAATACCTACTATCCAGGATACATTGTGTACCTTAACACTTTAGCTTTACATATACAATATTACACGACAGGCGTTATAATAATATATTACAAAAGAAATGTAATATAAACGCTATACAAGACACTGCCGAATGCAGCTTTTTCTCCAGAGCGAGCACATTAATCAATTACCAAGAACTGGTTCGGTGATGCCAAGGTCGAATTGCTGATTCTTGTAGCTGTTTGTAAACAGACCTTCATTGTTCAAGCGATCTTGCAACATGGCTCTTCCATGATAGCAGTCGTTCGACTCAAGATCCTGTAATCTATTTGTTTATTATTTGAACGTAAATTTATGTTGCTCTGGTTAATCGGACGATCCTACAGTGGGAGCTCTAAATTTTTACCAATCCAAAATTAATCAGTGTAGGGATTTTAACAAGTACGACAGGGCTCAAGCTCAGCACCCCCATTTTACACCCCTTCCGAAGGACGGTATAACTAAGGACTTTTTTAAATTTTAAAAATCCAAGTCCACCTGCCGGGCTGCGAACCTACTATAGTAACTATAGTATTACATAACATAGTTATAGTAACCATAATAGATTCTTATGCTAACCATTAGACCACAGGTAAACCGATAGCGATTGTTTTTGTGAATCATTTTTTTATTACAATTTTTATTGGAATAAAATTTATATTTTTACTAAAGTATATCTTTTAAAAATGAATATAAAACAATATTTTACAGTAACACATTAATCATCAGTACAATTATAAAGAAACAACATCTTCGTCTGTATCAACTAAGTTTTAGATTGTCATGTAAAGTAATGAAGCAGAGACCTTCTAAAAAAATGAAACAGAATTTCATAAAGCTCAAAAAAAAAAAAAAAAAAAAAAAGAAATGCCCGAAAATATAGAAAAAATCTAAAGTGATTTAGTAATCAGAAAAGATTACTTAAACAATAATAATTTCTGAGAAGAAAAATTATTTATGATGAAAGACGGTATAAAGTTATAATTGTATAAGATTAAAATGTACTATTAAAATGCACAAAATAATAACAACCAACGGACACGTCGATTTACAATCGCATGTACAGATATTCGTAACAATTAAAAGTTAATAAAAATAAAAATCTAGTTAACGGTCAACACTTTATTAAAGAACGCAATTGTTAGGCCGAGCAGGTCGCCATGTAACTCTCCTTTAAGGATAGGTTCAAGAAAAATGGACGCGTCAGGGAAAAAAAAATTCCAATCGTTCTTGATTACCAAAAACTAAATCAAACCACGATTAAAAACAAATTCCCGTTATCCAATATCTAGGTCTTCTTGAATCGACTAAGAGGAGCAAGGATCTTCTTGACTATGTACTAACTTCACGTCGGGAAATTGTCAATTAGAAATGGACAGAGAATTCATTTCAAAATGAGTTCGTGAGGACCGATCTTTGGACTAAGTAACGCGCGAGGACGGTCCTGATTTCTACTGTTCCAAATACACAAATTTACGTCGACGGTATTATGCCCCAACAACTCCCTCCTCATAAAAACTCGCCTGCTTTGAGGAGGTCTATTGTATCGACACGGAGGGATCCACAAGATATGCAGATATTGTCGCATTTCCGAAGACCGGAAAGATAGCCTGGGTGTTGGATCCGATGGTGAGATTTGAAATTAATGACCTTGACCTGGCGGGTGGAGTGGAAAGGGAAAAGAAGGAAACATATGAAAAATGCATCCCTTTCCTAAAGGAGAAATTCCGCGAGACCTTCGGAGAGAGAGTTCACCGTGAGAGGCCTCTGGTTTGGGTCTCGCGGAACAATTCCGAAAAGAACATGGAGCTTCCTCGATGACCTGGGTGTCAATGGCAGGGATGTGGCAGTGCTCGCTGAGAATATTATTCTTGACTCCCTGGGGATAATTCACCATCATGTGTATAGTAGATGATACCCCACACGCTGATTTTTTTTTTCTTAATTTATTTATCTTCATAAATTGTATGGTAATGTATGTGTGCTTAGTTTATCTGGTTTGTATTTTCTTCATTTTCTTGTACATGAAAAAAAGAAAAAGAAAAGAAAGTAGAAAACAAATTAAGAATTGTACTGTAGTTTTTAAGTATGCATTTAAAACAAACAAATTTTAATGTACATTATGTCCGATTGGATTGATCAGTATGCTGTGTATTAAGGCAATCCAATTTAATTGGACAGCACTGCTGAAAATAAAGCATTTCTCTCTTACTTTAAAATAAGAAGAAGAAGAGCGCATGAGAGAATCGGAAAGAATTTTCGAGGCAATAAATGAGCGCTTAGGGTTTAACTAAATAAAAATTTTACAAAATAAAAATCTCCCTTAATATTATTAGAAAATTATTGATTACTTTAATGGTTAGAATTCGGCGTTTTAAAAATAAATAAAAAATCAGAAGGAAGATTAAATAGAAATATACCATAAATATTAGTTTATTAATAAAAATCGATACTTTACGATAATAATTATAAATAATAATACAATTTTTAATTCAATAACATCTTTTATATTCACTCGAGTTTTTAATTCCCGAATGCGGACTTGATTCCAAGGGGATCCGAGAGAAAAATAACATAATATAAGAAAAGTTTCGTAATATAATTAAACAATATTATCTTCCACATCTTAAAATTGCCAGAGGACCGCATTTTACGACAACTTGTAATAAGAAATCTTGGAAAGACTTGTCTCCACCCTTCCGTGTTCTAGAATGTTCGGCCTTGCCTATTTAGATACTTCCCTCGCCTCGAGCGAGTCAGTCTTAGTCTGAGAGAAGACCACGCACGGTGAAGATCTTTGATAAGTGAGTGTCAGTGTGATAAACTAGTCAGTGTTGAATCGGCCGGTGTAATAAGTGTGTCAGTGAACTGTGACAGTCTCGCGAGTGTAATAAACTGTTTCTGTTTGTTACTGTGCGTCAGTTTGTCATGGACTAGTGGACTAGTGAACTGTGAGTGTTAACTATTAGTGTAATTTTATAATATTCATAGAAACTAATGTAACTAGTTAAGCTATCTAGAATTAGTAATATCTTATATTATTGTAATAATTAAATAGGCCTAGGTAATAATAAATATTTAGAATATTGTCATTATAAATTGATATTAGTTTAATAATTTAATTGTTAATTGTATTCTTTTTTATCACTTTTGTTAATAAATATTAGTATCTTTAATTAAGGAATTGTTTAATTCATTTTAATACACAGTAGCCCGTAACAATATAGTTTTTATAGGTTACATTTACAGCCCCGGAGATTAGGTGGTTATGTCTAATTTTCTCCAAAATGTGTTTCTTGTACTTAAGTAAGCGGAATCGCGTTATTTTCGTAGTGAATGAGGGGATAAATAAGGCATTGGCTTGAATAGGAGTTGTTGCTTGTATTGTTGTAAGGCTCCTAACAACTGAATATTTTTATTACTATTGGTTCGTTTAATATTAAATTTCCGTTTTCAAAGGATGTGATATTGTCTATACATTTTCCCCAACACGTTATCAAATTTTCAATCCCAGAAAAGTTAGATTTTGTGATGAAATAATTCTAACAATGCGTTTTCCACTTTAGAATCATTTTAAAAAATGTTAACCCTTTGAACGAAAATCAATCTGGAACTTTGAACGGAAATAAGTCTGGTTGATGCGGTGGGTGCAACAGGACTTAGTAACCCAGATCGTTATTTTTTTATTATTATGCAGGACGATGGAAGGCAGATGTCCCACATATTTTATCTTCCTATTAAAAATAACTCATTTTTTCTCATTTTTGTCACCCATTGTTTCCAATGCATAAAGCTTTTCAGTAAGAAAAACTCATTTCTCCCGATGACTTATTATCAAATTATTCCTTTAAGATCTTCTTGGTTTTCCTAATAATTTTTGTATGAAAAATATCTTGAATTGCTTAAATCGCTGAGTATCATTATCGCGACATGATGGGGTTATTTCCCTGCCTTCCATTCCATAAACATTCAGACCACATAATGACGGTGGTCATAATGGTAAAAAGATTGTTTTAATTATTTTAATACCGTAGAATGATGAAATGAGTCTGAATTTTTTCGAACTGTTTATAAAACGTCATTTTTATTATCATGTTAATTTGTCGCTTGATCACTGAAAATATTGAAATATTTGGAATTTGCCTATAGGCCTAGGATAACCGCTTTGAAGCGTTAAATAACTTTCCCACATTCGCTATTAACAATAAACACGTCTCTGAAAATGTGAAGTAAGCGCTTCAGTTTCAAAAGGATATCTGCTTGTCCTTTTTCCTACGATACAATAATATCTATCCTGTTTAATTTCATTAGTTCTAAATTTTTTAAATTTAAATTTTTAAATTTAAAATTTTTTTAAGCGAATAACAATGAAATAAAGATTATTCTGTTGCCACGATACTTAGGTGTATTTAGATAAAAGAAAGAACGAAATTTTTTCTCATTTGTTAACTGACTTTCTGATGGAATAGTCAATGTAAAACAAGAAAATTAGTATCAGCGAATTTTGGGAAATATCCAAGAATCCTTAGCACCAATGGTTGAAGAGTTTTATAGAGTTTAAACATTGCAGAAGAAGTTACAACTCCATCATGAAGCTAATTCATGTAAGTAAAAAAATTTTTTTTATGTATATATAAATGTTAGCATTTGGTCTACATTACTTCTTGATTGACAAATCTTAAAAATGTCAATCAAAATATCTATAATCTGTCCATCCAATCCCACTCCATGGAAGTGCTCTAATCTTCTGGTGGCAGGGGAGTAGCCATCGCCGTATAAAATTCACCGCACTTCTTGTCCATGGTAAACACTAGAATGGTGGCTCTTGCCAGAGCAACGGTACCCGTTTAGCTGTTGACTATTTGTCCACAGGAGGCGTGTGGGGTCAAGCAGCGTAAGGTGCAAATCTAGGCAAGGTCACTTGTGGTTGAAAGAATAGGCGCCTTTTTACAAAGGCTCATATGCCAAAAATGTATTTATGTTAACTGCATATTTTAATGAATGAAATTCCAAAAAATTGTATACCTACCACTACCTCAAAATTGATAATCCAATGATTTTTTTTTTTTTTTTTTCCTTAACCCCTATAAGTTTGAAGATTTGTAATCTGGGTTACGATTAGGTTGGAGAGGAATCTCTTTTACTGTACTGCGCACATTTTAAGAGGAGGATGAGAAGATGGAAGGTTCTAATTTCTTTCTTTATTTCTTAACTTTGGATTTTTCCGGTGATGGGGCACACCGTGTCCTTTTCCTTTTATTGTTAATTTTATTATTTCTCAGTTCAGGCTGAGACTTTGAACGTGATCTTGTCTCGTTTGTGGCCGTCCTGCTGGAGTGAGTGTCCTGAAAAGAGGGTTAGTACTGTATTTCAGACTGTCAAAAAATTTGATGTGTCTGCGTTTTATGAAGTCTGTGACTGTCGGTAAGTCGAGAGTAGTGTGTAGGAGGTCCATTTTTGTTTTGTTTAATGTCGCGTGTCTCACTATGCGTTGTAGTACGCCGTTCTGAAACTGTTGGAGCTTTTTTGCTGTCGCCGGTGTGATGGTACTTAAAAGTGGTGCTCCCTAGAGGTCTTAAGATGCTTTTGTAGATGGTCAGCTTGAGGCGGAGGGATAAGTTAGCAGATTTAAGCAGGTGGTTAAGTCTGTAAGACTTGGTCCGAACCGCCCTGAGTTTCTTCCTGCAGTGGTAGGCCAGTTTCAGGTGTCGGTCTAGTGTGACACCTAAGTAGACTATGCTGCTTGCTGGTCTGTTTTCGCGTCCCGCTACCCTATAGACCTTAGGGAGAGGGCGACGCTTTTTTCCCTGAAATGAGAAAATTATGCAGTCCGTCTTTTTAGGATTCACTGTGATGTTGAGTCCTTCGAGCTTCTGCGTGATGCTCGCGCAGACCTCCTCCGCCTGCCGTAGAGCTCTCTCTGCGCTGATCGAGCTGCTGTAGATCGCTATGCCATCGGCATAGGCTGCTACAGCTCCTTTTTGTAGTTGGCTCCAACAGTTTCAGCTGTGTATATTGAGAAAAGTACTGGAGATAGCACAGACCCCTGAGATACTCCGCAGGTGAATGCGATGGCTTCCGATGATGTCTCACCGATGCGGACTGCTGACGTTCGCTGTTGAAGAAACGATCATAGGACCGAGTAGAGCTGTTCCGGAAATTCGTTGTCCTGCAGTTTCTTGCATAGTAGGCTATGGGACCCTGAGTCGAACGCTTCCGTGCAGTCTATGGAGATCATAGCGGTCGCTTCTTTCTTGGCTGTGCTCTGGCTCACTTCCGCATGTATCTTCGCCAGGTGATGATCCGTGCAGAGGCCTGCCTGATAGGCGGTTTGCTCCGGTGGGATGAGAGCTATCTCTGAGCAATATGTCTTGAGATAATTGAGGACAATTTTCTCAAAGACTTTGCCCAGATGCGGAAGCAAGCTGATGGGCCTGTAGTCTGCTGGCTGTGATCCCGACTTCATGGGTTTGAGTAGAGGAAAAAGAATAGCTCTCTTCCAAATGTCTGGAAAATATCTTAACCTGAGGCAAGTGTTGTATAAATTGGTCAAGTAAGCTATTCCTCTTCTTGGCAGTTATTTCAGCAATATGGTTTGTATCCCGTCGTGGCCTGGTGCTTTATTCCCCTTCGTACGACGGAGAATCGCCTTCAGCTGTTTCGGGGATACAAACATATAGTTGTTTCCTGTCTCTTCGGTAGGTAGGTCTGTTTGTGCAGGATCAGTTCTACTTGCAATGATTCCACTGCATATTTGCATATTTGCACTTGCAATGAGAATGGTGGCTCTTGCCAGAGCAACGGTACCCGTTTAGCTGTTGACTATTTGTCCACAGGAGGCGTGTGGGGTCAAGCAGCGTAAGGTGCAAATCTAGGCAAGGTCACTTGTGGTTGAAAGAATAGGCGCCTTTTTACAAAGGCTCATATGCCAAAAATGTATTTATGTTAACTGCATATTTTAATGAATGAAATTCCAAAAATTATATGACATATTACTACCTCAAAATAGAAATGCTATGATAGAAACGTTATAATGCTTCTCTTATAACAAGCTTCTCTTACTAAATTATTGGGAACAGTCTACTTAAAAAAATGAGTTTAAATATTTTATCTATTAGGGAAAATAAAATTATTCAGTTTTCTAATCATTATGGTCACTGTTATCTATATTCTTTTAGATTATTCTAAAGGTCCTTGGCCCAGAATAAAGTACTATATCACAAATCTTTAATTACATAAGTTCTTAATGAAACAACAATATTTAGGTTCAATATCTATTATAAATATTGAAGTTTTAACAAATTTTGGTTCAAGTGAAGTACAAATTAGTCACTGTAGAATTTTTCCATTCCCCGATCAAGTCAATGGAGATCATTTTTGCAAGTACACAGGCTGCTTCATAAGATAATGTCTTGAAACCTTCTACCATTTTGATTGGCATTAATCTCTGTACACTTCGATGTTTTCGTAAATTGTATTTTCTCAGCAGTCCTGTGTGCCAGATGTTAATAGCGTACGTTAGTATTGGTAATATAGCTCCTTTGTACAGTATCCTTAATGCTTCAGTTTTCAGTCCCCATGTATTCCTAGCAGCTATCGTTAAGGTGTTTGTTAGTCTCAGTAGTTTTTTCTCCAGTAATTCAATAGGTACTAGTATATTTAAGGGCCTGCTGGCATCAGCACGCTCTGGTGTCACTTTTCTTAACCATCTCCTACTGTTATAGTAACCTTTCTTTGTTTTGTTATTGTTTATGTCAAGTTCAAAGTGAATCTGTTTTTGATTATTTCCTTTAAATATGAGTTGGAATTTGAAGAAGATTTTTCGCAAGGTGTACGATGAAGAAACAGCTGTTAGGTTTCTTCAGGAGCGGAATGTCATTCCTCAGAAAATGCGTTGTTTTAATAAACATTATATGAAACTGCAAGTGGGGAATAAAATTAGATGGAGATGATTTTTGATGCAATTGATGCAATTTTTGAAGATATTGCTCTTTTTAATGAGCATTGTTTGTAATAAATTTTTCATTGTTTATCAGAACATAATATTTTAGATATTTATATTTTATTCATTAAATAACAGTTTTTAACTGTTTATTTTAGTTAAAAATTGTTATTTAATGAATACTCCTTGTAATAAATGTTTTATTATTTATAGTTTAATTTTGTCTACATGTTCCTCATTTATTTCATTTCCTATAATCTGTTGTATCATAATGAAAGGCAATGCCTATTTCAAATTGATACATAACCTGACAAGGTCCAAATAGTTGAGGTAAGTGACACCTGAGCGCGCTGATTCCAGCAGGCCCTTAAACATACTAGTACCATTCAATATGTACGTTCCATCATAATTAGATGTTACGATACAAGCATGTCTGTCTGTCTGAAATCGAGTTGTAAATGTTCCGTCGACAGTCCATTGTCTTTGTATCCATGTAGAATTGATTGCAACCAGGCATTGTCAAACGCTCCCTTAATATCAATAGATATTAGGTCCAGTGGTTTCATAGGGCTACACTGATTGCATTAGCAGGCAGCTATTCCTGCTACTGGATTCAGTGAGGCGAACCATCCACTATAAAAAATGGGTAACGAAACCAAAGGCAGAAACCTCCTGGGTGGTTTGGAATTCTGCTTATCTCATAGGTTCACATAGGTTGCTAATAGGTTGGTGTTCTCATAGGTAGTATAGATGGAATTCTGCTTATCTCATTTTCTTCTTCTTTCGAAGTCTGTTGTCTACTTCCTCCGAGTTCCATTCTGCTTCGAGTTGTTCTACCCCAGGATCTGTATTGGTATATGGCCTTGAAAATGTGCAGCCTCGTTTATTTGTTCAACTATCTCTTTCCAGCAATCGTGTTGCATAGTTGGTAACACAATCCTGCATTTACTAAATTGTCGATCGATGCTTAAATCTTAAATTGTGATTTCATGCTGTATTCAATTTTAGGGTCAGCTTTTCTCTATCATGTACAGTTTTCCCACGAAATCCATGAACACAGATGAAATACGGGGCCTGGCTTCAAAGGTAAATTTAAAGGAAAATTAGAAGTAAAATAGAACCTCAAATCTTTAATTACATCTGAATTTTAACAATTTCTGTTCACCGAATTCACAAGGTGCTAATAGTGATTTTACTATAGATCAGTAAAATACCGTTCAATTGTCTCGTTTGCTGGTTCCTACTAAAAAACTTATAAATCACCATTGTCTCATTTTTTCGTGGTGTGCAATGCTCTTCTAGAAAGTCTAAAACAGAATTCACTGTTTCTACATTTGGTTTTAGCGTCGTGACTGTGGAGTAGAGTTTCAATCCATCCGATCCCAATAAGGTTTTTAGTCTTGCTACTTGGATTTCTCCGCAATTTCTTCTCAGTCTCTGTGGCTACAAAATAAACTTCTACTTCAGTCCGGAATCTTTTAAAGCTCTCGGAGAGGTTGTCGACATAAACGTCGAATTCTGAAGGTTTGGTGAATCCCATGGAGAAAATGACGCCCTCAATCACGTTTTTAAAGTTCACACTAAAACGGTCTTGACTACGCCGTGTTTGGATACACTATTTAATAAAACATATAGTAACTAATATGTTAGATGATTAACAATATAAGTTATTATTGTGAGAGAAGTAACCTGATTTACCAGACGTCTGCTTTTCAAGTCAACGAGCAACTCATAATGGCTAAACATACCTGCTTATGTTGGCTATTGTAAATACCCAAGGAAAATCTCTTCTAAGTCCTACATTTAATTTGAGGATTTCCTTGCCAAAAGTATGGGAATAGTATAAAAAAATATGTGGTATTTATTCCGTTAATTCGAATAACTACCACCCTCACACTTCTAAATAGTTATTATTTAATTATTTATACTTAATAAATTTATGATAAATAAATTTATAAAATACGTAAAATATAAGTTACACAAATAAAAGTACCTCCTAAGAAAACAAGTGACGAAGGTTACTGGGCTCATGATAAAGACTTCACTGCAAACAATTCAATTCCTGTTCAGGAAGAATATTTGGCCTAGTTCAGGTTCAACCGTAAAGTTTTCATCTCACTTCGCCGCATTATTCCAGGCTCAATGATGCGGCCAAGTGAGCACTAGGAGCACATGAATCAAACCCAAAAAATTATTTGCCGTATCCGGATTAGAACCCTACCTCTCATCGTAAACTCTATGCTCCACGCTTTTTTATTTCACACGGTAGTTTATTTCGGCGTAGTCATAAACAGAAGGGTTGAAGGCCCTGCAGGCAGGCAGTGGTTACACCACCATAGTTAGAGATTAAATTAAAGTTAGAGACTAATTACAAAAAAATAAAAGGGTCTTTGGTTTTGGAAGCACTTAAAATTAGTAACCAAGTACAGTACTTCGTACTAATTGTAAGTGCTTAACTAATGGTTTTGAAAAATCCTGTTTTGGGAAACATTCGACTGAGGTGAATCTCGTGGAAGTATATACATTTTTCATGAATGAGTGATCAAGTCTTGTCCCCTCTCAGTCAAGTTACCTCTCAAATTCATAAGTTATAGACCAATCAAACACTATACTGAGTTACTCCGCTCTCGAAACAAATGACTGCATCTCAGTGTCAATATTTTATATTTGTAAAGAGATCTCGAATCCTTTTGTTTATGTTTTTCTAATTAATTCGTAGAAATGATAAAAAAACATGACAGTTTCCCCATTCGCTGGAAATAATTTTATCCCTAAACGCCTAAGGGTGGCCTTGCTATTGTGGGCGTAGTGTGCTTTATGAATGACCAACAAGACTTATCACTGTTATCTCTGATGAAAGGGCGCTTCGGTAACTAACTTAAATAGTCGAGTCTGTCCCCACAGAATTTTCCACGAATGAAACTGCTAATATACTCATGTGTAAAAAATGCATTCATATTCGGAAAATAATTTTTATGATGCAAATAATGGTTCAAAAATCTTTGTTTCTTATTCATTTCAGTTTAGATTTAAAATATATCATATATATATATATATATATATATATATATATATATATATATATATATATCTTTCAATCCAAAGTCCTGAGAACTATTGTCAACGCTCCTTATTATGTCTCCAACAAAACCCTCCATAATGATCTCAACATTCCTTTTGTCCTCGACCTCATCCCTACTAAATTCTCAAACTTTCACCAAAACCTTGCCTGTCATCCCAACCCCCTGGCTCAGTCGTTATCCAGTTCCACACATCCATACAATCCACCCCGCCGCCTAAACCGGCAATGGCCTAAACCGAGACTTGTTATAATAATGCTATTTGGAGTACTGGCACTGGCCAGATTCTCCACTCACGACCTGTGTGTGTGAGAAGCGCCCTTAACCAGCTTCCATTGGCGTTTAATGTCAGTGATGCGGCTGGGAAAGGGGGCTGGGGCCTCCCGGACTCCTGCTTTGCCCTCATTCATGAGGAAGAAGCTCAGTTCGGGGACCCCAGGCAAATTGTAAATAGAGTATGAATGTGTACAGTATATTTCTTTTATGTTTTATTTATTATTATTATATTTTTTTTTATTATATATATATTTTTTTTTACTTTATTTTTGTATATATTTTTTCGCTTGTATATATTTATTTATGCATTTATTTCGTTTATATTATTGTTTTTTTATGGAATGATTGTAGCTACATAGCACCATTACTTATTGCCCACAAGAGGCAGATTGTAATGCTTCAATAAAGTGTTTTCCTCTCGATATATATATATATATATATATATATATATATATATATATATATATATATATATCGAGAAGAAACACTTTATTGAATATATTATCATATATATAAATATATATACAAGTTAAGTTGATATAAATAGACTATGTCGATGTAAATTGTCCGTAGGTTAATTCAGTAGTATTAAGATAAAGGTTGTTGTTAAATGTACATAAACAATGATGTAACTATATATACTGGAGAGAAATAAATAAACAGTCAGTTCTATTCTGGATACCGTGTCTTTACTCTGCCCCTGTTTTTAAAGTGTCCATTCAGTCTAATCATAAGTGGTGCCGAAATTCGTGACTCATCAGTCACGGGGCACAGTCACGAGATAGTTCGATTTTTTTTTCAACGTGAATAATTAACAGAATCGCAAACACGGGTGAAGGTGAGTTAGAATACTAACTTGCTCAAGCAGCAGTGGAACACTCGAAGAGCGACAGAGATGACCCAACTGGAGCTACTGAAAATAATAACTCGAGGCTCAGCGTTCATCCATGAAGTAATTAGCCAGCTGGAACAATTTACAAGAGTTTTTGGTGATCTGGAGCATTTCATCAAAGGAGGAGACCAAATTAAGAGTCTTATAGTGCCCAGAAAAAATACAGGCGCATTGTTAGAAGCTGATGTAGCAATCCTGGAGACATCTTTAGTAAGTACCATAGGATCTCAAGCAGAATTTTAAATGCGTTCCAGGGCGACTCGAAACATTCCTGGAAAAAATTGAAAGCGAAGTTAAAATAGCTGTATGGTGGAGGAAGGTGGTCTACTGAAGAAGACACCTTTTACTAACTAAAAGAACGACGGACTAAGGGCCAATCGGACGATGAATTTTCCGAGAAGATGCTAGTGCTGTACAACAGATTAGTTGAAAAAATTATGGAAACCTTTGGCCAAGTTGAAGGAGCCCAGCGGATAGATTATTTTACTTTTTTTTATAATTTTACTATCAGTAAAATTGAACGAACATTGTTTAATAAGCCGTCAAATATCACTATGAAACTCGCGTTTTTGTGTATATTGTTTTTAGAGTTTTAATTGGAATCCTGAATATGTGACCACCTACGATTGTATCATCCAATTGATATAGAAATGGACCAGTGGAAGAAAGATATGGACGTCAGCCTTTATTGTGATTAATCCTAATATTTGGGTGGCAAATATTCTTTCCTATGCAGATCGAAATTGTTTAAATTATAATTATGCGATTTTATAGTGTTTTCAAGAGCACGTTTCATATATCTTTTTAGGTCTTCCATTGTACATCTTGATTTCAAGTGGTATAAAATTGTTACGATCACAGAGAGAAAGACGGGCGCAAGGGATTAACGTTCTTGCAAGGGATCAAGCCCTTTTGTCGGCAGAGATCAGAGAGAATGTTCTGGAATGTTCCAGATCTCCCTACTCCGTGTCGGCTTTGCCTATTTAAATACCCTCTCGGCGCGACTAAATCCTTTAGTCAAACGATCATACTCAATATTCTTATTTTATCCTTCTAATGAAAAATGAAGAGCTGATTCGGTTCGGAAAAGATCAAGAAATGGCATATACGACCAAAACGTAAAAATTAGAGTACCTCATACCGCTACTTCATGCGAAATGAGAAATATTGTCAAATTTAGGTGATAATGCCAGGGTAAGATAATTAGTACGAGTTATTAAGGGACTAGGAAGAAGAAGGATGATGGCCTGACTGCAGAATAAAAGGCAATGCTTTGCTACAGTTGTCACAACTGTGCAATAGAAGGCAATGCTTTGCTACAGTTGTCACAACTGTGCAATAGAAGGCAATGCTTTGCTACAGTTGTCACAACTGTACAATAGAAGGCAATGCTTTGCTACAGTTGTCACAACTGTGCAATAGAAGGCAATGCTTTGCTACAGTTGTCACAACTGTCCAATAGAAGGCAATGCTTTGCTACAGTTGTCACAACTGTACAATAGAAGGCAATGCTTTGCTACAGTTGTCACAACTGTACAATAGAAGGCAATGCTTTGCTACAGTTGTCACAACTGTACAATAGAAGGCAATGCTTTGCTACAGTTGTCACAACTGTACAATTATGTATTTAGAAGTGCCTACAAAGTTAGAATCGCTATGTTAATACTCCGAAACGGATAAGGCATGAAAAGAAGTTGAGGAATTAAAACTAGTAATTGGTTTATTGTAAAAAAAAAGATATCCTAAGAGCTTTGCTTAAACTTCATCTACGAAAAATCAATTGCATTAATTCATTATTAATCAATTACAAATTTGAACATTGAATGTGTTTAAAATTAGTGATAACTTTGCAATCAAGTTATCTATTTTATTTTTTTTTTGCGTGCCAACCATAGGTCATTAACGCCAGTGGATGCTGGTACAATCAAGTTAGCTATAGCTGAACCGTAATTTTAAAAAAATGCTAAAATGCTACCTGAAGAGTTATTATCATACAAGACTGAAAAGGCAAGAAACTTTTCGCCTACTTCAACATTTACTGGACAAACGATCTAAGCTCCCAATTAATTATAAAAGACTCATTTACATGACAGTTATCAGATCTATTTGGACATACGGAGTTGAGCTTTGGGGCTCTACTAAACCATCCAATTCATCTCGTATCCAAACCTAACAATCCAAAAACCTCAATGCTACTTATTATGCCTCAAAAAAACTCATCCATCATGATCTCAATATTCCATATGGCCCAAATTAGATACCTATCCTTCCATGAAAAGCTCCATACACACTTTAATCCGCTAGTCTCTCAACTTGCTTCCCATACTATTCCTGATAACCATTCGAAGCGTCTGAAAAGAAGATGGCGTCGAGACCTTGTATTCTAGAACTTTATTGGAGTGCTACCGATGTGTAGTTTCTCCACAAGTGTCTTTTTTTTCATGTCATTTGTTCATATTAGCAAATTTACTTGTTATAATATTATTACAGCTGTAAATATCAATAAATTAAACTTTAAAAAAAGAGTTACTAAAACAAACTATATACAAAGAGGCAAGAGAAGACGACCCCTCCTGAGACAATGGCACTCTAGACAAAGAGCAGCCTACTACCTGCCTCCAATATCCTCTGTGCTCAGGTCGTCTGGTCTATCAGTCTTATATTATTGCATCATTCAGCAGGAATTTGGTTCGAATCTCTACTTATAGATGCATTTAATATATATGTAAGATGTAAAATGGTTTGATAGGTCATTTATGAAGCTGAGTGGCTGAATGGCTGAGCACTGAGTTACCGTGTTCAAATCCCGTAGCAGGGAAGACTTTTATTTCGTCTGTTAGCGTAAGGAGACGGGTCCTATGGTATCTAGAACCCTCCTAGGGCTCACCCAGCCTCTATAAATTTGGCACCCAAAATAAGGGGGAAACTGTGGCGGTTGAGCGTGACCTAAGGCAAACACCTCCCTGCACAATCGTTGTCCTTAAAACAGTACAGTCTCTACCATGTACTGAACCCCATATCTGTAGTGGTGCAGGGTTTTTTTCTTAGGCATTGGAGAAACCAGGAACGAAATTGAGAGAGGATAGAAAAGATGAAGGAAAGAAGTTAAAAAATACGTCAGAATCCTGGGACCATTCGCAAATACTTATTTAATTAATTCAAAATCAAATCAATATTTCAATAATTAATAATCACAAAATTAGAATAAAATTAATAAAAATTAGAAACTTAGAAAAATAGTTTTTATGTTATATTTAATACGGCTCAGTGGTAGAACATTGAGATGCCATGCTGGAAATCCTGATTCAAATCCCGCTGCGGGCAAGACTTTTATTTAGTCTGTTAGCTGCTGGAAATGGGTCCTTTGAGATCTAGGACCCTCCTGGGGCTCATCCAGCCTCCATAAAATATAATAAAAAATCTGGCGGTTGAGCGTGATCTAGGGCAAATCACGTCCCTGCACAATAGCTGTCCAAGAAACAGTTTCTAACATGTACTGTACCCAGGACTCTTCGTGGGTAGTAGTGGTGCATTTTTCAGGTTCATTAGAATACAATATAATAGCTAAAGTACTTTTCACTGCAATAAATGGAAATGTTGAAGAACATCTGTAGAGGATAATAACCAATCCTAGAGCTAAACCGCTGTGGGTGGCAAATCGCTCAATAACTTACTAAGGTCTTAATGTGCAACTTAAGCGAGCTGAGCTTAGCTGCGGACTTAGGACTGGTGAGAGTTGTACAGCATCAGTTTGGATTAACTCGAGTTATGTCTCCACTCTATTACAGTCAGGGTTTAAGTTTTAGTTACGAAGCGATTCGAGGGATTAATTCGAATATTTACTAGGTCAGTGCTTTCTATAACTTAATTCAAACTACCAACAAATATGTTTTAGTAGATATATAATTTGGAAGAGTTGATATGTAGATTAACACGTTCGCAAAAATTCAACTTCCAAATGGGGTCGAATCCCGGTCGCTTCTTCGGTTTCCTCATCCCTCAAGTTATGAGGAGCATGAAGTTGTCGGGTTCGTATCCGGCTGTGGCAGATTTTATTTATCTGTTGACTGCTGGATGGGCCCTATAGGTTGTACCTGGGGCTCACTAAGCCTCTATAATGTGGGTACCATTATTTGGAGGAAAAAAGCTAATTGTTCAGCTTGATCTCGGACAAATCACCTCCCTGCTCAACCGTTGTCCAATAAACAGTACAGCCTCTACCACGTATTAAACCTTCATGGGTTGTAGTTGTAGATGAGATCATAACGCGGATGAACTGAAATTTCAAAAATTAAATTTTTCTCATTTTTCCTAGTTTAGTCAATGCTTTAGGCTCCCGAAACTTCAGATTCAGAACTGGACTAAAATAATGAGAAATATGACGACTAAGTTTCTTTTTAGACAAAATTACTTTATGCAAAAAATGTAAAAAAAAAAAAAAAAAAAATTGAAATTTTAGTTATCCTATATGTGAAGGCGCCTGCAAATGATCATCTACAGACAAAACAAAGGTTATGAATTCGAATCCCATTCTCGGGCTTCACAAACATCTCTTAACCCCCATGCACATGAGACCTTTCACTCAACTCAAGGCAGCATACAACGACTGGGCTTAGGACGCAGGTTTTTCATTATATCTAACAGCAACCTAGAGGTTTGTTACTGGGAAGTTCTTCTTTAGGGAACAAAATATAAGTTCGCGGGTGTCCTTTGACCCTGAACAGCCATAATCATTGGATCTAGACAGATTTGTCACTATGCTTGAACCAGAGTTAACAACGCTACTAGTGTCACTGCTGAATTGGCAGATAAACTACGGACAGGCTTCCGGTGTACCATAGAAGCCATGGTTCGCAACAACGTAACCTATGGCGACCCATCCAAATTGTCTGTACTCCCTCCATTATATGTATGCAAGATGAACAGATAGCGCGGCCGAAGATGTTCATGTTCTACAGCACCAACCGAAAAAAAAAATACTTTGGATTCAAGGATAATGATCAAAGCACGTCAGGTCATAATAGCCAGTTTAATGTGATATTGTACAACTTATTAAACACCAATAAATATTATTATAATTTATTTTCTCTTTATATTATATATTTTTTTAAATATTTTATTTGAAAAGAAAAGATTAGGCCAGGACCGAGACTCGAACCCGGGACCTTCACCTCTCCGTGGTGACGCCTTATCCTTCTCGGCTATCCTGGCTTCGCCTCACGGCCAGCCATATCCCCTCTTTTCAATTGATGCTACATCTCCGTGTTCTCGCACTTTGCGATGTATACACGGGGAGAATGTTACTTTAACATCATTTTATTTTGTTTCTAGTTTACTTAAAGTCGTTAATATTATTATAATTTATTTTATCCTGGCTTCGCTTCACTACCAATAAATATGTTTTCTTTCATATATTATTAAATTCTCAGAAAAAGAAAAACAAAACAAGGGATAATGACGGTAAGATGTTCCTTCCTTGGTTATATTTTAATAATGGGCTTTAAAATATATAAATAAATTGTTATCATTTATAGCATGAAAGACTGACATGAGAGGCTGCAACTGTATAGGGGCTACTCCTCTTCACTTGTGTACTTAAACCGAAGTTGACAACCATCTCGTCAAAGTGATCAATGCGGAGGAAATTAAAAGAAATGTTTTGCTATGTAGCTTGTTAGTTTAAAATATTTAGCTTCATTATTAATTGTAAAGTGAAAAAGAATGTAGTAAGTTGAGATGAATGGCAACAGTAGATGGACATAATTCTAATTAGTCAAAACGTTAATATTGTGAAGGAATTAAGGATTCATTTTATATTTATTATTCTTCTGGTGATAATAAAAGAGAAAAGATTTGTCGTATCCGGGTAGCCCGCGTCTCTAGCGTGCTGCTCTAACTAACTGAGCTAACCTGGATCATAACACGGCCAGACAAATCCATTCTCTTAACCGATCCTATATCCCCGTGTTCTCGCAATTTTTGCCATGTATACAAGAGGAAGAATGTTCATTGAAGATTACTTTAATTGGAATCTCGTTGACTTACCTCAATTTTATATTATAGTTTTTTGTTCCGCATTTTGAAATGGGATAAGCAATAAGCAGTTCAAAAATAAAAAAAATTAACTTTTCATCTCTAGGTTCAGAATTAGATCACGCGCATCAAAAGCTTCTCCCGTGTTATTCCATTTCTTCTCGTCTTAAATGAACGATATAAAGTACATGCATTATACTATTATTTAAATGTTAGGTAACTTTATCGAGTTACAATACAATACAATAATTGGTTTAAGAATTTCAGATTATTATTAAAGTGGTAGAAGACCTTAGTAGAGTATGGAATTGTGATCAAAGGTTGTGGGTTTAAGTCCGGCTATTTCAGATACATTATTAAATCTTTATTTGTTGAATAACATTATATACGAGGAAGAAAACGATCCGGGAAGGTCGAGAAAATTATCTTATGTAGGGAGAACTTTTCATTGGTAAGCCAACGTTTCGACCCACATTGCAGATATTCTTCAGGGCTATTACGATCGGCGGGGGTTGACACTACACTTATTTCTTCGTGTGTGGAGAAACTAACACTTGTGGAGAAACTACACATCAGCAGCACTCCAATTAAGTTCTATAGTAGAAGGTCTCGACGCTATCTTCTTTTCAGACGCCTCGGAGGGTTATCAGGAATAGTATGGGAAGCAAGTTGAGAGACTAGCGGATTCAAGTGTGTATGGAGCTTGTCATGGAAGGATAGGAATCTAGTTTGGACCAAATCAGCAACATATGGTATGTTAAGATCTTCATGGATGAGTTTGTTTGGGACATAATAAGGAGCATTGAGGATTTTACGAAGGATTTTGGAATGGAAGGATTGGATGCGAGATGGATTGGATGGTTTAGTAGAGCCCCAAAGCTCAACTCCGTATGTCCAAATAGGTCTGATAACTGTCATGTAAATGAGTTTTTGTAATTAATTGAGAGCTTAGAACGTTTGCCCAGTAATTGTTGAAGTAGGCGAAAACGTCGAGCAGTTTCTTGTCTTTTCAGTCTTGTATGAGATATATTTAAATGTAAAAGAAGACTATTCAATACAATAGTTGGTTAAACAAGAACAACAAATCCGAAGAAATGAGTCTAGTGTCAACCCCCGCCGATCATGATAGCCCTGAAGAATACCTGCAATGTGTGTCGAAACGTTGGCTTACCAATAATCAGTTCTCCCTATAAAAGATAATTTTCTTGACCTCCAGTAGTATTGTCCCAGCTAAGCCCTTTAGTAGTATAGTGTTATAATTTATTGTTATCAGCATTATTATTTCTACGAAAAATATTTGAAATGAACAGTTAACAAACCTTTCTTATAATTTCTAACTATCTACAGTAAGCTGTGTGGAAGCGAAACTTTTTGTTTCCTGCTTTTTTTTTATTGCACTTGCTACGATATATCAGGAGTGATTTATGGCCCACATATCCTGGTTTCTCTGTCACATCGGGGAACGTCCAAGAAGAGGAGGTCATGGACCGATTGGACGCGGGGTACAGAACCGACGGAATGTAGGACTCGCCGTACCGTTAGATCAGCTACAGTCATACTCCGCCTGATCCACTTTCCGGCGGCATTTCTGATCAAAGATAGTCCCGAGATACGGGACTTTTCATGATTTTGGAAAGTTGATTTTTTTTTAAATTTAATAACACCATTAATATATACTCCATAAAAGTCTAATATGTCACATATTACGTTAAACGCACCTCAGTTTAAAAAATAAGTGAACTGCTTTAAAAGGTTTTTTTTTTAGAATAATTTATTGATATTTACAACTTTAATTATATTACATCAAGTAAATCTGCTGTATGAACAAAGGACATGAAAAAAAAAACACTTGTGGAGAAACTATCCATTGATAGCACTCAAATAAAGTTCTATACTAGAAGGTCTCGTGTACACCTTCTTTTCAGGCGCCTCGGAGGGTTATCAAGATTAGTATGGGAAGCAGGTTGAGAGACTAGCGGATTAAAGTGTCTATGGAGCTTTTCATGGAAGGATATGTATCTAGTTTGGGCCTAATCAGCAACATATGGGATATTAAGATCATGATGGATGAGTTTGTTTGTGACATAATAAGGAGCATTGAGGATTTTACAAAGGATTTTGGATTGTAAGAATTGGATACGAGATAAATTGGATGGTTTAGTAGAGCCCCAAAGCTCAACTCCGTATGTCCAAATAGGTCTGATAACTGTCATGTAAATGAGTCTTTTGTAATTAATTGGAGCTTAGAGCGTTTGTCAAGTAAATGTTGAAGTAGGCGAAAACGTCGAGCAGTTTCTTGTCTTTTCAGTCTTGTATGAGGATTGCTTTAAAAGTAAATTAGTAATCTAGCTGATTTATATTTAAGTCAGTTAGGTTTAGTTTCAAGAGAAATTGGTATAAAAAAATTACTAAATGAAACTATGGAAAATCATTTTGGATACTTAGTGCCGATTACCAATCATAACAATATTGCTTGGAGTTAAATACAAATCTAACAATGCAAAAAAAAAATCCTTAGGGGAAGAGGCTTCTAAGCTAAAAAGTTGAAGTAAAATATCATTACAGAAGCTTTAAGTCGTAGAGGAGGACTTCCTGGACTTCGTTTGCCGTCTGGGTTCTCATAGAGCATTCGCTTTCATATCCTATGGACTGATGTTCTTTCCACATGTCCCAACCATCTAAATCTGGCTTTCTTTATTAATGCCACCATGTCCGGCTCCCATTTACGACCACTCCACGCTCATACTCTTCTTAATGTGTTTCTTTATTAACATTGATAAAACCTATAGATTATAGAAAATACAAATAAATATTTTGAATTAAAAATGCTCTTTTTCATAAACTTGTTTTAATAAATAACCTCACCTTTGAAAGCAGACATTTAATATGAAACGACCCAATATTGCAATATATAATACTCTTTATAATGAAGATCAAGACGACAGTCGATCAAGAGAATATTCTATCAAATACTGAGTTCCTTCCTTGCCATTACTTCGCTACGTCGCTAAGACGAATGAGATATTACTAGGAGTATATCCTAATATCTTAATGATGTCCCTAATGGCGGGAAGGATATCTCTAACGATCCTACAGCCAAAGTAAGCTTTGATCTTAATAACTTAGCCCTAATTATGATCATAAGAAAACCAGTTTCCAGTCGCAACAATTATGTATTGTTTTAAAACGTTTCGACAGTTAAGTCATTTTGAATTATTAAAATTAAGCCATTTCGCATAAAACAACCATCATATAATAATAATAATTTCTTTATTTATTCTGGGACAAGTCCCTATAGAATAACAATACAGGTATTGTGAGCTATTATGTCTTAGAGTAAAAAATAATTACATTTAATTAATTATTACAAGTAATTTAATAAGTGAGAAAGACAAAAAAAAAAATGTGAATTACCTACAATAACAATATTGTAAGAACAGATTAGAAGAAAAGAAAGAAAAAAATTAAAATAAGTTAACAATAATTATATAAGAGAAACAGTTTATAGTCCAGGGTCCCTGGTACATTTTTGCACTTGATTTCTATCAAGCTGAATCTTCGTGAATAGCTTCGTTTTGATGAGACGCCCAACAATTTCCTTTGCGAAAATTCTCGATTGTGGTAGCTAACAGATGTAGCAAGGATAAAATATGTCGATTTGATGATTCTTCAAAATTTCGAAAAAATCAAAAAAGGATAACCTACCAAGCAATTTGTAAAACAATATGACTCGATACATGTTGATCGATAACGAGGTCATCAAAAATGATTACTAACCACCTGATTTTTTTTTTTTTTTACTTAGTTAATATTTATATAATTTAACAGTCATATTGTCCTACAAACTGCGTGGTACGCTATCCTTAAATTTTGGAGAATCATCAAATCGACATATTTTATCCTTGCTACCTCTGTTAGCTACCACAATCGAGAATTTTCGCAAAGGAAATTGTTGGGCGTGTCATCAAAACGAAGCTATTCACGAAGATTCAGCTTGATAGCAATCAAGTGCAAAAATGTACCAGGGATCCTGGACTATTATGGTTACATATATATCAAATTTGTGCAAAAAAAAATATGAAGAAAAATGAAACAATATTATCACAAATTTACATTTCAATAAGTATTTATATAACTTATTGAGTTATATACGATGGTTGTTTTATACAAAATTGCTTAATTTTAATAATTGAAAATGACTTAATTGTCGAAACGTTTTAAAACAATAAATAATAGTTGCGACTGGGAACTGGTGTTCTTATGATCATAATTACAAAAGATTGCAGTCCAGTGTACTAAATATGAATTAAAATTACTTAGGCCTTTCCAGAGTAAGAGGCAAATAGATACAGCAGCTTAATGATGATTTATGTAATACAGTACCATTTTTGGGTCCCTGAATCCCCGATTTTAAATTTCTGTAGTATTAAAAAAATTTCAGGGAGTAATGAATGAATACAAATCGTGCGGGATGGTCTACTCAAGGCGCCGTTTAGGCTTTGCTACAGAATAACCTGGAAAAGCAAGTTAGGGCCTCTTGTTTTCAGGGAAATGCCACCGAACTCTCCCCTATTCCTTCGCCATTATATTGTTAATATTTTTGGGGAGTGACAAGTTATTATGAACATCTATTTCGTTTCTGATATTAAAGAACAAATTAAAAGTAGGTCACCTGTGGTCTAGTGGTTAGCGTAACAAACTACTAAGCCCAAGATCGCGGGTTCGTAGCCCGGCAGGTGACCCTAGGATTTTTTAAAGGGAGTAAAAAATCCTTAGTTACGCCGTCCTTCGGAAGGGACGTTAAACGGGAGTCCCGAGCCTGTACGATGTCAGGCACTCGTTAAAAATCCCTATCCTAATTAAACCTGGATAGGCAAAATTTAGAGCTCCCACTGTAGCATCGTCCGATTAGCTATAGCAGCAAAAAGTGACGTTAAAGAAAGAAACAACAAATTAGAAGTTTAATATTAAACATACCGAAATATTCAATTAAATAAAATAAATAATTTATGGCTATTGATAAAAGCGTTAAATATACATTATCCAAAGTATATGCTCTATATTTTCGTCCTATTTATACATTTACTTCATATCATTTTCCTTTTTCTGTTTTTTTAATTTGCGCATATAAATATATCCCACATCTGTTAATAGGAGATTGTTGAATTGGATTTTGTGAGTGTAAGTATCTTTCTATTACGCTAATAAAATTTCCTACATTTGATAAAATAAATAAGAGCGTTTACGGCGGGTTAAAATTAAAATGGGTCTTAAAAGAATCATTATTTGGCCGAAAAACACCGCCAGCACAAAAGACAACCCTTCGCTGCCAAATATACCCGTATATACACCACATCAAACCGCATCTGTTGACAGATCTCTTTCCTTATCCGATCTAGATAGCACACTATATCATTCTTCCGTTTGAAGTTGCTATTGCTTTATGATCATCAAATCCCACCTATTCAACCACTCCACATCCATACATTTCCCAAAAATTCTCACATAGATGTTAAGTTTTACTATCGAAATTTGTGAGATAGTTTTTTTTTTAAATTAAACTTAATGAAACAGTTGATATTACTGTGGATAAATTTTTCTTTTTATTTTTCTTAAAATTTCTATAGATGTAATACGTATTATGTTTTTCTTTTTATATCATTACTAATTATTATTATATATTGTTATTTATTTTTTTTATTTTCCTCCTTCATTCACTCTCCCTCCCTCCCTCTCTCTCTCTCTCTCTCTCTCTCTATATATATATATATATATATATATATATATATATATATATATATAATGTTTTAGTTCTCGAGTTTCAGTCCTTCTTTAAACTTCTTAGGTGACGTTTCGAGACTAGAGGTTAGTCTCATACTCATGCCCTAACAGTGAAAAAATGATTAAAAATTAAAAACAACAAAAACACTTTCTAACCGAGACAGCCTTAATGAAACCAATCCTAAAAAATACTATAGGGAGAAGGTGGGAATATGGAACCTCACTTTGTTTTTAATTAATAAATCTTATGGTATGGACTCGATTCATACCTATTTCGAAATATAGCATCTGTAATCTATCTACTTTTGGTCCCTTACTTTATTACTTGGTACACCAATTAGAAAAAATAATATTTAGGTATTTCCGAAAAAGTACGAAAAATGTCATCTGCTCTAAGGTATGGGTAATATGGAACCCCAGCTTTTTTTTTTCACAAAAATATAAATAATACATTCGTAAATGTATAAAATGGTGTTTATTCGCAAAAAACATTATGATTATAAAATATAAGTGACTTTATTGACAATAATCACACACATACGCACTTTTTTTCTGCGCCCGCACAATCATCGTGGGTCCACATCTCGCAAATTAGACATTGGACCCACAATTCGCCCTTTCTGTCATCTGTAAACTTACCATCGCAGAAAAAGCAAGAAGCATCGTGTTTATCAGGCTGAGGCTCGCCGATGGGTAGTTCCAATGGACTATCAGAATGGTCTGATGGAAGGTTTACAGATTCTTCACTTTGATTTGATATGTTTTGAAATTCCAGATTACATTTTGCTTTTCTCCCACGACCTTGACTCCCACGTCCTCAGATAGCTCGCGTCTTTTTTTCATGAACTATCTTCACTGTTTCTTCCAAATCTGCTTTGCAAAAACTATGCGTGTAATATGGAACCCGGGGTTAGTATTACCAGCATAGAGGGGTTCCATATTGTAAACAACCACATATTGCAATCAACCCAATCCAGTTTCAAAAAGCTTGACTATAACAACGTTTAACTACCACATTGATGTTACTAACATCCTACTTGACAAGCCCATACCTTCAAAAGCTGACTGAAATATTTTTGGTTCACGCAATAAACCAAACTGTCACACCTCGAAATGTTTCACAAAATTAGGTTATACTAAAGTGCTCCTCACATGTGTTTTCTCACTGAACTGGCGACTCCAGCGCTTTTCAAGCACTAATGGGCAACAGTACAACAACTTCCAACTGATACCACTAGAGTGAAGCCCCTGGTTATTTAAATAATTAGGGGTTCCATTTTACCAGCAGGGTTCCACATTACCACCTTCTCCTCTATACAATACCCTGTATACCTAAACTTTCAGAAAGACTACCAAAAGCAGTCACCGGTAATAAAAGTAACATTGACTCCGCAATTACTTTCAAAAACACAGCCACTGTGTCAAGACTATTTACAAAAACCAAAGATATATATAAAACCACACACACACACGCACACACACACATATATATATATATATATATATATATATATATATATATAAACTAAACAGGATAAGCCCGGAGAGCGATAAGGAGCAGCTGGCGGCGGCAGGACGTCCTGAGCAGATGTTGAGGAAGCAGCTAATGGTGCAATATGTCACTCCCGTGGTTAGCACCTCGTCTCTCCTCCTGTCCTGGCTGGCTCATTTAGTGATAAGAGAGTATTTACTAGATAACATATTAGCTCAGGGTGTAGAGCACGAGTCGCTATCGTAATGGTCCCCACTTCAAATCCCGATGTGGCAGAATAAGTATTAAAACTTTTAACAACCAGCTGGATCCACAGATCCTCAGGCTCACACAGCCTCTGAAAAATGACTACCCATACTTAGTTAACAAACCGAGCGGTTGAACATGATCTAGGACAAATCACTTTCCCTGGCATTTGTTGTATAAATAGTATATACTTCTTGTAATTACAAAAAATTGCAAATATTCCAAAATAAATGCCTTAGAATGGCTGTAAATTATGCAAAAAGAATTAAGTACACCTTATATTAATGTATTTATCAACAAACTATGTAAACAATTTTTTTTAAAAATTCGAACCCGGGTCCTCCATGGTTCCGTCATGGTGCTCTACCACTTGAGCCATCCTGGTTCGAATCCCGGCCCTGGGCATATCTTTGTTCTTCGAAATAAAAATATTTAAAATTATAACAATTAACAAAAAAATAAAATAATTGAAATTATAATAATATATAATTACTTAAATCAGCAAGATCCTAATTAAAATAATGTTCAATGAACATTCTTCTCCCTGCGCAAATAGCGAAAACACCGGGATACAAGATCAGTGAAGAGAATAGATTTGCCTGACCGAGGTACGAACTAGAATGGCTCAAGTGATAAAGCACCATGACGGAACCATGGAGGACCCAGGTTCGACTCCCGGCCCTGGGCATATCTTTTCTCTTCGAAATAAAAATATTTAAAATTATAACAATTAATAAAAAATAAAATAAAATAAATTGTGTTTTAGTGTAGAAACAATAAAATCCCACTAATAAAAAATATTGGGAACTATACAAAAAATAGAACAAAGCGGTATGTACATAAAAGAACAAAACATTTATTATTGCAGGTATATATGTATATAAGCTACTAAGAATGTATAGTTACAATTTGTGTATATTTTATTATTATAGTTTTTTTTTCTTTATTATGAGTCAGTTTTTTTTATACATTTTTTCTTTCACTGTAAATTATGATTCTGCACAGATACATTAATTGTTTTTAATTTGAGACTGGCCTATTTGGTACATCATGTAATTTTGTGAATTGTAGCAAATTAAAAAGCTATTTATCCTTCTTGCATAAACAAAAAACTTCTCTACTAGCATATTCTCAGTAATTACATGGTTTCATTTTTCTTTATAGTTTTCATAATATTCAATACACAGAGTGACAATATTCATCCAACAGCGATTGAACATAACCTCCTCACTTTTTACGATTAAATAATGGATAGTTTCGAAACATAATTACATTTAAAATACTTACAATGGTTGTAAATATTTATATATTTCTTAACCCACATTGACACTATTGTTTTTCGTAACTTCCTGGGACATTCGCTGTGAGAAATTCGCTTTCTTCTTCATCGTATTAGCGACTCTTTGTAAGACTTTTCCCACAGTTTCACGCTAGGTCCTGATTGTATGGAATTATTACGTTTTAATAATAGAGTTGAGCAATACAGTTTAATATAGCTCTCAAGACAAGAGGGAATTTTATATTGTGTTTTGGGTAGTTTCTAGTAAAAATTTCTAATTAATATGTACTGTATTAAATACAGATTTTTAATGTCTAAAAAAACATACAAAAAATCCCAACGTCTACTAAATACATTTTATATAATTGTATAGACTTATCCCTAATTAAATTACGATAATGATTATTGCGTGGAGACTAGTGATGGAGATAGATCATGAACGTCAATAGAAGAGACAGGTGCAGTTAGCCTAGAAACAACAAATTGTACCTAATTGCAGTAGCACTCTGCACCAGAACAGATTTGCATCCATTACATAGTCAGTTGAAGTACAGTACAGCCATCTGTATCAATTAATAGTAGTCTATGGTCTATTCACCAATAATGCAAATATATATATATATATATATATGTCATTGGACTATATATGACTATATCTATATATCTACAGCCCCGGTGAATATGTGGGTAAGTCTGATTGTCACCAAAATGAGTTTCTTGCGCTTAAAAGGAATCGAGTTATTTTCGTAGGGAATAAGGGGCTAAGTAAGGCATTAAGTTAGGAGTTATTGTTTATAGTAAAACTCCATTTCAAGCGAAAAACTACGAGAATGAAACGATTCCGGTTATCTGAAAGCAGTTTCTCTGGACAAAATCCGACTTGGCGTTTGGTGACGTTTTACTAAATACAACTCCATTTCAAACCATAGACTACGAGATTCGGCTTCTCTGGGTACAATTAACCCTCTCTGGACCAAATTCGACTTAACCACATATTCACCGGGGATTCATAATTACTGGATGCTATTCACGCAGGTTTTAATTCGATTCAGGATGACTTTTTCACTAATTGATTTATGTGCACAAAGAAGACACGTATTGTCGACAGCAGATATCTTAATTACAGTATTTTGCATTCAATCTTTATTAAAAACTGCTGCTAGACGAGAGAGAAATGAAAGAGCTTGCTGAAGGTAGCTATCAGGAGGGGTCTACGTGTTAGCTTGGAATGTTGCTCCTTGATTATACACCATTAGCTTCGCCTAGCTCAGTCATGGGAACTCGACCACGCACGATTTTGAGAGTATTCAGCCAGAATTTCAAAATAAACAAGATCGAAACCTAATTATAAGGGAAAAAACTAGAAGGGTATTGGACTCAGTGTCAGAGAAAGTGATTTGGCTTAAGCCATGCTCAACCGCCAGATTTGTCCACCGATTGAGGGTACCCAGTTTAATGAGGTTGGATGAGCCCATGCGCTTCCAGATCTCTCACACGCTTGATAGCAAAATAAATATTTGATCCCTCGCAATCAGTATCGTACTCGGAACCTACCATAGCCAGAGAAAAAAAGAGTAATTGCATTAAACCTCCACACCAAAGAAAATCAACATGTTTAAGAATAAATCTATATCTATTTTATTAATTTAAACATTTTTCGTTGTATTTAAATATTTTTATTTATATGGCCTAGGATGAACTGTTTGGAACCTTCCTATATATTAAACTAGGAGGAGACTAAAAAGAACGTGGATGAGGGATCTATTACAGTACGAAATTAAAGCAAGCCAATGGAGAGGTACCGCTGGCTAATGTTCTTCGTTATGCCTTCCATGTCATTTTGTATTATTTATTTTTAAGCCAGGCAATCTGCTGATTGTCAATTAATTGTATTTGACAGGTGAGGATGGAAATATAAAGAGAGAGAAAAAAAAAACCTTTAATTGCTACGAGTGAAGAGCTTTACGGCTATCAGAGCGCTAAGTGGACCGGCTACCCGACTACCGGCCTCTGCTAGATACTTTTTACCTGCATTCTATCCTTCATTACGCCCCTTTACTACAGTCTGTTAACGTATTTTATTGTTTCCATCCTCCATTCCGTTTCCATTCTCCATTTAAAAAAAAAATAGCGAGACAAAAACTACTACAAAATAAAATTTACAGAAAATAAAAGAATGCTAAAGGCAGTTGAACTGAGGATTGATTCACAAAGAGAGCAATAAAAAGAATGAGATTGGTTACCTGGCAGGAGCAGGTAGCCACCGATAGCCCAAGCGAACGATACATGAATGACATATGAATAAGATTGAAGCAAGGTCACGTCGTCTGTACTCGGCATTAGCAAATAGGTAGAAAAGCAGTGCGACAGCATATATCGTCTTTAGCACTGAGGGCGTGTGTGATGCAGGACGGCATATATCGTCTTTAGCAAAGGGGGCACGTTCCCTTAAACGGTTAAAAAACGTGTATTTCTATTTTATATCTTATTTTTAAGGAACCTTGAAAACATTTTAGTAAATTGAATATACAAAATTTGAAGAAAAAGAAAGAATGCTGCAAGAAATTGTATTGTTTTTCTTCCTAGCTGACATATGTGCAAAAATATGACCGAGAACAAACTAAAAAGGCATTTTTTCCCACCATATTACAGAGGCTGAGAGAGTCCTATGGTCTTCAGATGCCAAAGAGTCGAGTTAACTGCCACAGCCGGCTTTGAGCTCAGTAACCCAGCACCTTTTGTCTGAGCTACGCCACATAAATAATAATAATATTAAGTATAACTTATTAATTTGAATCCATCTGTAATATAATCCATACAGATTCTATGTATCCAACTAAGTTCTAACAATTGTGAAAATATTGCTAAATGTTAATATTAATTGTAGAATTACTATAAAATTATACTCTACTACTATAAATAATAAAATAGAAAATTACCATAACATCCTTAATAATTGTTAAATTAGTAAGATATTTTCGAGTTATACAAATTAACTATTTATTTAGTGAACAGTTGCTTAAAAATCTGGAGGAGCAGAGTGGCTCAGTGGTGGAGCACTGAGTTGCCATGCCGGAAATCCTGGTTGAAATCCCGCTGCGGGCAAGACTTTTATTTAGTCTGTTGGCAGCCAGAGATGGATCATATGTGGGATCTATGACCTTCCTGGGGCTCACCAACCTCCATAAAATGTTATAAATATAGAGTACCCAAAATAGGGGGAATATTATTATTAGTAGTAAAATGTTCTAAAGGGCAGTAAACAATGCTTAGTTCACCGTCCTCCGGAGGAGGCGTAAACCAGTAAAAGGCGCCTATCCTAATAATACCTGAATGTATGATACACACTGTACTATTTTGTGATAGTAACATAAAACGAGTTGAATGCATGATCAAACAACAATTTATCTAACATTATAAAAGTTTTCAGTACAACATAGAAATATCTAGTAGATTCACAGTTGTTAACACAAACTATTCGTCTGCCAGTCTCAAGCTTAGTAACCCTGACACCTACACATTTATTTAATAATAAACTATTCTAAAATTTAATTATATACTTTTATAGTAAAGAAACTTGAGTTTCCCTTTGAATTGAATAATTAAGCTGTAGTCTTCAAACCTTTTTTTTTTTTAGTCCTTGACCTTTTAGCTCCATTTTTCAGCGACCCTTCTCAAATTACCTCCTATCTCAATCAACCCCCGCATTTTTTTTATAAACTTTTCAATATTTTCTCCCTAATTCTTTATAAAATAATTTATTCGTTAAATTCTGTTGCTAAGTAAAACTCCTCTGAACAAGAAATCCCCAACAGTAAAATCAAACTTTCTTTGATGCAGGGCTGTTGATATTATTCTGTTGTTTTATTCTCAGCCCTGATGATAGCCTACACATTTCGCCAAAACGTTGACAAAAATAAAATAAGTTGTTCTTAATTATTCTTAAGGGAGAGGAGTGGTGGATCGGTAGTAGAGAGATTACTGAGTTGCCATGCCGAAAATCCTTCAATAGTTCAAATAGTTCAGACCCCGCTGCAGGCAAGACTTTTATTTAGTCTGCTAACAGCCGGAGATGGATCATATAGGACCTAGGACCCTTCTGGGGAGCTTCTATAAAGAGGATACCCAAAATAAGGGGGGAAATCTGTCTGTTGAGCGTGATCTATGACAAATCACCTCTCTGCACAACCGTTGTCCTTGAAACAGTACCATGTAAGTCTCTACCATGTACTGAACCCCAGACCCGTTCACGGGTTGTAGTGGTACAGGTTTTTTTTTACTTAAAATTATTTTTTGTTTTACTTAAAAATAATCATAAACAATTTTGCGTCTAGGGTTCCTGTGGTGTAGAGGTTTGTCTACTAAGCGGGTATGTGTCGCTGTTGGTAGTTTTAAAATTTTCTGAAGACAGTAAATATTCCTCAGTTCACCGTCCTCCGGAAGAGGCGTAAAATAGTAAAAGAAACTTATCCAAATAATACCTGAATAGGCGAAAATGTATGCTACGGTACTATTGTGTGATAGTAAAATAAAGCGAGTTAAATGCATGAACAAAAAAAAATTTATCTAACATAACAAATGTTTTCAATACAACATAGTTTTCGGGTTGTAGTGGTACAGTTTTTTTAAATTTCTTCTAAGGTGTATTAGTTAATTTACAATTTACTATTCCCAAGATTGCTGGATCGAAGCCCGACAGGTGGCCTGAGGATTATTTTAAAGGTAGATATTAAATCCTTTGTTGTGTTGTCCTTTGGAGGGGACTTAAAATGCCAATTCCTAGCGAGTGTGCTGTCAGAAACTCGTTAAAGATCCCTATTCTAGTTATACCTGAATAGATAAAATTTAAGACTATCGTTGTAGCATCTTCTGATTTGCCACAGCAGCTGTTCAAATACTCATTCATCAAATATATTCATCCATACTACTCGTGAACGGGTCTGGGGTTCAGTACAAGGTAGAGATTTATGGACAACTGTTCTGCAAGGAGGTGACTTGTCATAGATCACGCTCAACAGACAGATCCCCCCCTTATTTTGGGTACCCTATTTTTATAATATTTTATAAAGGCTGGGTGAGCCCCAGGAGGATCCTAGATCCTATATGATCCATCTCCCGCTGCAAACAGACTAAATAAAAGTACCGCCTACAGCGGGATTTGAACCAGGATTTCCCTTATGGCAGCTCAGTGCTCTACCACTGAGCCATTCCGCTCCCTTAGCAATTAAAGAAAGTAAACTTATTATTGTTAGATTCAAGTATTCGTCCTAAAAAGAAAAAAAATCAATTAATAATAAACGTTCAGATATTTTTACTTATACGTTTTTAAGAATACATTAAAAATGCTTTTAGTAACTACAACAATATTAGACACACTTGCCGTAACAGTAAAAATCTTAATCATATAGAGCCTTCTACTTCTTAATAGATTCTGTACTTAGCAACAATAAGCTATACTCATTACAGAAATCACATACATGACATCATGCAGATTATAATATGTAATACTCACTAAGATGGACAGAGGAGCTAATTCTTTAGTCAAACATGACTACTTACCTGAAAAAATAATAATAATAATTAGGTTTCTTTTATACAATTCATTAATTGAAATTTAAAACTATCTAATAAATACAAAATCAGTAAATATTATGAATAGTTAAACATTTGATAAAAACAAAACCAAAAACACATTAGAAAAAATACCAAAAAAGAAAAATCGTAACAGATATACGTTAGAAGATCCAGGCACCAGAGACCCTCATTCATCACATTGCATGCCTTTGCAGATAATCTGGTAATATTCGGTAATAAATCTAGAAACCTCTAGTTTAACCTCAGAGTCACACAAGAGGAATTAAGGAAATCGACATGGAAATCTTGAAAAAGCAAAAATAATGAGAGAATGAATGAGATGAAAATAGTTGACTGGATGATCTAATGTAAAGGAGATAGTTGGGGAATGCAGTCAATAAGTACACAGAATAAGTAATAAACTTATATTATGTGCCGACGGATTAGTCAGCAGGCTTCTCTCTCCAAAATAGCCCTGAAGATGACCTACACTGTAGGTCGAAACGTCGGCACGTAATTATAAGTTTATTACTTATTCAGTGTTCTTTCTGACTGCACCCCCCAACTATCACCTTTACACACAAAAATAATGAGAATTGGGAGGATACCAGGCGGATGGGATAGTCAGTGTGGAAGAAGGGGCTCCTAATAATAACTCGCTAACCTTCTAACAAAACGAATTTGCCGGTTGTGAATTCAATACAAAAAAACCTGATAGTTTGATTTGGGTGACAATTTCCCCAAATACACATAATTGAAGCTATAAAAGGAAAGAAAAGAAATTCATCAAGTAAATACAAATAAAAACACATCCAAAAATGAGTAAATGATAAATATATAATGTAAAAATAGAAAAAGAACAATTATAAAAATATTAATGTGCACAACTAAACCTAAGAAAATACAAAGAAAGTTATTTAAAACTAAATAAAAAGTTATGAAAAAAAAATTAAAATGCATTAAGCTCTTATCTACAATTATTTACATAAACAATTAAATTAACTTATTTACTAAAGAGAGATGAGTCTTTGAACAAAAAATATTACTGGTCTGTGAATCAATGAAAAACTGAGAAATGAACTGAGTTCTTGATAGCGATGACTTGATGATTCGAAATGATGATGAGTAGAAAAATTAAATGTCTCTTACCGGTAAGTCCAAAATTAGATCAAAATAGCGAGAAGTTTTACTGGTGAGAGTTGACAAAATTCAAGTTGAAGAAGATGTGAAAGTGATGAAGAAGTGGCGACAAAATCAAAGTGTAGAGTAGCAAGCAACCTTCTCACAACAACAACTGTCTTGAGGCTGATCTTCTTTTGTTATTGCGAACATTACACTTAAGATTAACCATATGTTTTTAAAATTACTCCCTAAATTCTTTTGTTTCCTTTTAGTAAATTTTATTAATGTTAGAATTATATAAAACAAACAAAAAAAAAACATCTAGCTTTTAATGCAATAAAATATTCATTTGGAAATGAAAAACATAAAATAAAAAAATAGTTATTGATCCATCTGGAACAAGTCATATTTTTAGTATGTTGGCGCCCATTAAAATGAGTGTGGTTGGATAAATAGGTAGATCTAGGGGCGTGTGCAGAAAAGTGCTTTAAGGTGTTATTGGATAGAGAGAAGTAAAATCATTCAAAAACATCTTTCTCCAAATCCAAACGTACTCAAGTGAATCTTAAAAGCTCACTAACAAATTCAACTCCAGGTCTTGGATACCTCAGGAGAGTTGAGGGGATGGCAAAAGGGACGTGACCATAAGAACTAGTTTGGGGACACAACCTGCATAAAAGAAATGGAGGTCTTTATTATTTTTATATAGTTGTAAGTTGACTATAGTTCGATGTTAATTTCATAAATCGATTTTACTCCTAAATCGAGGTTTAATCGACTCGAACAGCTCCAGTGACTGATCACGGGCCGCTAACGGTCCAACGAACCAGCGGAACGGTCTTCAGTCACCGTGACTGTCTTCCATCAAATGTAACATAATACCCAACCAATCTATTTGTTATATAACATTATGTAAAGCATAATAAAATATTATATATCATAATAAAAAATAGAGAGTTAGCTCGGTGGTAGGGCGGCTATGCTGAAGGTCCTCCAAGCACAAAATGCATGTTTGCATGATAAAAATTTCGGCAGGAATTTCCCGACGAGTCTCTACTGGTGCATTTTCACTCTTACCTCTACCCACTTACCACTCTAAGTTCCCTTAGCTCTTTGAATTTTTCAGGATCCCCCCCCCAGGTGAATCCGACCAGATTGTACTCCACCTGATTCATTATTCATTACCCTACTCAGGGTTAATCCATATTTTCCTTTATACAATACTTGAACATATAGATAAGTTTTACATACGAAATTTGTGAAGTTTCGCATTTTAATGTATATATTATAATAGTACTATGCCACTTCTGCTTAAGGAATAGGAATCTAACAACAATGCCAAAAACAAAATTTTAACTTAAAGGTTTGAAACTGTTTTTGAGTTATACCAGTGACCAGCTAACAGTTATACCAGTGACCAGTAACCAGCTAACACAGCAACAATGCCTGCATCACATCAAAACTTATTTGTAATCTTTTATCATTTGCAGCTGTGAAATTATCCAGTAAATGTGATCCAAGTGTTTTTATCTTCTTGATTTGCAGAAATATGAAGTTTTCGAAATGATCAATATATCTTGGGCAGGTCTTTTAGTCTTAATCTTCAACTAACAATTCCGGGTAACAGGGAGTAGAAAGGAGAAAGAACAATTGGATTTTGCTCGTGAGGATGAGTGGAATGTTGTGCATTACAATGGGAATGTTCATGTCATTGTCTTCGGGATTCGAAGGAGTATTAACAATTTTTCTTAAAATTTCGGACTGTGTTCTTTGTTTCTTGGACGTTTACTAAACCGAAAACTAGTCGAAATGTATCCATGGATGTCCAAAATGGATACAATAAGATTGGAAATGAAAAATGTTTCTGATTACAATACTTTCTTTACTGCATACAAGGTAATTAAAAACTGAAATATTGTAATAAGTAATAACATTTTATGATTAAATAGATGTTTCAAAGACTAGTTAAACAGACAGGTTAACTTCCAAAATTTGCATTTAACCAGAGTTATATGGGGGTAACCTGCGATGTAGTGGTTACCATGTTGATACTATGTCCGAAATCGAGGTTCATAGCCCAGTAGATGGTCCTAAAAAAAAAGGGAAAAAACACTTGATGGTTCAAATTCAAAGACATTGATTCCAGTTAAAGATCTCTAGTATAATTATGCCTGGATAGGCAAAATTTAGGAATCCGCGGCACTGTTCGAATAGCCATAGCATCAAAAAATGACAATAAATAAAATAAAAAATAACAATCAATGATATTTTCTTAGAGAGAACTATTGTATGTTACCACACTTATTCAAAATATTTACTGATGTTTGCATAAAAAAATTGGACAGATACAAATCGCTTGATTTGGGGAGAAAATCATTGATATCAGCTGATGACCAGGTGATCATCGCTCAGCTGATTCGGCGGAAGACACAGATTGAGTATTCTCTGCGGGCGCTGTATACCTTTTCGGTTCTGCCAAGGACACTTCCTCAAGATTTACGTGATCGAAAATGGTCGGGGATATCAAAAAAGTATAAACGCTAATAGATAAGCTATCTGGCAAAATACTAAGCAACTAAAGAAAATAAATAACACAGAAAATAAAAATATAAAATGTGATAAAGCAACAAGAAAAAATACTAAGAATTTTTTTTTTTTAAAGCCTTTATTGAAACATTACAATCTGCAACTTGTGGGCAATAAGTAATGGTGCTAGGTAGCTTACAGTCATTTCATAATAAAACAATGATATAAACAAAATAAAATTAATAAATACATACATGCGGTAATAAAAAGAAATTAATGCGAATATGGTAATAAAATAAAGTAAAACAAAAAAAATAACAAATTTAATGTACACATTCATACCCTATTTACAATTTGCCTGGGTTTTTTTTTTCATATTTGGCCTCAATAGTATCTGTTTGGGAAGTAAGGAGATGTTGGAAATGCAAAGGTTTAAATGAGGACAGGGAAGATGAATGACGGATATTGGGAGGGATTGAGTTCGGTATGGTATTTATTATGTATTGCGAATTTATTGATATTTAAATATAAAATTAGAAATGAATAATAAACAGATCGGTACTCTAATTAAAAAGCCCGGGACCTCTATTATTTCCTACATTATTAAAGTATTTATTTTAATATTTCGAGGGTTACGAAATATTTTCCAACATATGAGAAATAAATATTTAAAAAAAAAAATCATGATGTATGTTTTTTTTTTAAATATTTATTTCTACAATTCACAAAACTTGCATGCTGTACCAAATAGACCAGTTTCAAATTAAAAACAATTACTAAATATTAAAGAAATAAAAATATTATAATATGGATTCCACTGGACTATATTATATAATATTTAATTTATGAATTAAACCATTTTCCAGTCAGTTTTTCTTTTTTAGTCGAAACGTATTTGTAAAAAAGAAAAAAGAAAAACTGACTGGAAAATGGTTTACTTCATAAATGAAATATTAAATAAAAATATTTAAAATATAGAAAATATGTTACATATGTAGAATACATATAGAAAAAAATATTTTTTTTCAGATATTGAATTTTTTTTTATTACTAGTTTAATCCTAAATGAAAAAAAAAAACTGGGATCTTTATCTAATAAAATTTATATTTAATATCAAAGTTATTAAAATATTTAATATACCATAAAGTGAAGTATTTTTAATGAAAAACACCATTTATTATAATAAATCATTATAATAAGTCTTTAATGATAATAGCTGACCTTCATTATATATGTGGAACAGAATGGAGCTCAATAAATATCTCTTAGATAGATAGAAATGTTTATTAAATAGCAAACGTTTTGACCCACTTTGCAGGTCTTCTTCAGGGCTATATATGCAATATACAGACAAATGAAATGGCATATTTAGCCCTGAAGAAGACATGCAAAGTGGATCGAAACGTAGACTATTTAATAAACATTTCTCCACATCTATGAGATATTTATTGGCCTCCACCCGGATCATTCTCTTCCACAATTATATTAAGTCGTTCCAAAAATAAAAATAATTAAGAATTTTTCAAATTCTTTTGATTCTCAATAATAATACTGTTCTATAAAACCACATTTATACATATATATATATATATATATATATATATATATATATATATATATATATATTTTTGTTTGTGATGTTATTTTTTGCTATTGTATCCGTTTCTAGGGTTATTGTAGACTATATTGTATTGCATGATATTTTTCTTTGAAGTTGATTACATTATTGTGCATAATAGAAAAAACTTTCATTTTTAGTTGACAATGAAAAAAACAATGAATCTAGCATAGTTGCAAAGCCTTTGTTACAAGAATCTCTTTAATAATAAGAATTAGCAATAACAATATCGATGACCAGATTCCTACGGTGCTCACTGTTACACGATAACTGATATACAATCTTTTCATAAATAAAAATTAATAAAAAAAGGATAAGTAATTGTTAAAAAATCCATTAGAGAGTGAGAGAGAGAAGATGAAATGACAATCAACCTATTGTTAATTGTCCTATCTGTTCTTTGACCACTATGAATGCACTCAAATAACGCATGCACAATAGTTACTCATCAAGGTTTAATAAATTAAAATTATTTATCTATTAATAGCTTTGAATCGACATTATACAAAAACTACTTGGGCTCACCCAGCCTCTGTAGTATGGTTTACCTTGGAAAGAAATATTTGAAGAATCTCGGCCAAACATCCTCCCTAAACAACTGTTGGATTAGAAACAGTACTGTCTCTTACAGTGTAAATAGCATTAAGGATACAGTTTTTTAAAATATGATTACATTATATTTTACCTTTAACAGCGGTAGAAGAGAGATGATAATGATGATGATATTTATAAAGTTAATGATACATACTAGTTGTATTAATAATTCATTTAAATTTCGGATTCTCCTCTAAGGATACTGGTACTATTACAGAACTGAGATAACTAATTTCACGTTTACCTCTGTGATGTATAATTCTGTCTTTTTTACGTCGATTTTTGCAACATTTATGTTTAAATTGATAGTGGTGCTCTCTTCTTTGAGGCATCCAGTTGCCCCCTGCGAAACAGCTGTCGAATAATGTGATAATTAATAAAATATTGCTCCTATTGTTCACTGAAATACACCACCTCGATGATCAACAAACGGACGACTGAGCCAATGATCGGCATAACCTCTCTGAAAAAATACCGCGCATATGTAAAAGGGCATTCTGTCATGCGCATATGCGCATAAAACGGCGCATGCGCAATAAAAACTTCTTAATTTTTTTTTTTAGTTTAGGCACCTAATATTATTATTCTAAAATGTAATTTATTTATTAATTTATTCCGGGTTCAGTGCGCAAAATAAATAAACAAATACTGAATAAAGAACTACTGAAATATAATGAGCTAGGCTTGACTCAGGTCCCGTTTTTTTTTTTTTTCAATTTATTACTTTATTTTTGATTTATATTTCTGTTTTATTTATTTTATGAAGTGTTTCACTATTAAACTTTCATATTATTTTACAGATCTTGTTATATATAAGAAAAAGAAAAAAAAACCCTGGCTCACAACAACCCGTGAAGGTTCTTGGGTTCAGTAGAGCGTTCAATAATTTGAGTTTCATCTCAGTTGCCCTTCAAAAGAACAACGGCATAACTCAAAAATTAGCATTTTTGAGTTAAGCCTTCAGTAGAAATAATATTGGTTGAAGCTTTTCAATTCAGGAACGACATATCTGATATTAGTTTTCCATGTGATATGATGACATTATTTTTCTTTTTAATAAATAATAAAGCCATATTTTGAGTTGATATTGTTTGTATCTGAAGTTTTATAGGAATAATCAATGACATAAGTTAAAATAAAAAAATTTTCAATCTTTTAAAAATTGTCTGATGATTAATAAAATAATTGTTATACCATCACTACGGTAAAAATGTTTTGCTTTACCAATACCCAATTTTTTTTTTTTTTTTTTTAACTCAACTGGTTTCATTTTGATAAGACATAGAACTATCATACCTCTATTGAAAAATTAAGTTTAGTTATGAAGTTGTTCTTTTGAAAAATTGATACGTATGTATATATATATAAATGAGAAAAATACAAACAACCAAGAAAGTGACCTATTATTTGACAGTTGCATAAGGTTTTTGCAGTTACGAGTGCATACGTGGTTGCACCAATGCGCTTTCTAAGCCATTGAGAAAAGAAAACGGATCCGAGACGACTTCTTTTTCTTTTTTTTCAGAGCTATGGAAAGCTTCTCGAGACGGGAAAGCGATTGTGGAAAACTGCGGGGAACCTTTCGGAGAAACTAGCGATTTCTAAACCATTTTATATCGCCGATGCTTCGTAAATGTTGGTTATTTAATAGAGTAGGAGTCTTATGAAGCATTGTAGTTGGAACGAATCAGAGCTCAAATGTAGTATAACAGTGTGTAGCCTAAATACGACGAGGGATATTTTAATATAATTAATATTATTATGACTTATAGTCCTGTAAATTTATACTTTTAATAATAATTTATAGCCTGACAAATATATAATGATCAACAGTATAAGGTTTCATGGGAGTAAAAGGAAAACAATCCATGTAAAATATCAGAAGGGCCTCGGGCTCAGGCACGACCCCGACAAGCCATGCAGTAGAGTCACTCTTACAAAACACGGTAGTTTATATGTTTGTGGCTATTAAAAAAACGAAATAACCCTACATAACTACAATCCACGAAGGATATTGGATTCAGTAAATGGTAGGGAATGTACTCTTTCTATGACAACGGTCATGCAGGAAGGTGATTGGTCCTAAATCACGCTCGCTCAAGAATACCCATTTTATAGAGACTGGATGAACCCCGACCTTGAACCCGGGACCTTTAAGCACAATAACTCAGTGCTCTAAACACTGAGGTATCCTAATTCATTTTAAAGAGTTGATAGTGTATATTTTATTTAATGATTTTGATGATGTGTTTCAGTTAATAAAAAATACTTTTGTTTATCTATCTATATGATCTAATGATATTCACGTGGTCCTTAGTGGCCGCTACGTGATCAAAAAAAAAAAGTACATTACACACACAAATTATTTAGGCATAAAATGCCTTATTACCCGAGCAAAGCTGTGGTGGGTCGCTAGTTCAATAATAATGAATTATTTAGCCAAATATTCAGCTTTTCTGATTAGATGAAATTATTTTTAAAAAATATTGCAGAAAAAAATATATTACAAAAAGCTTAATAAGTGCTGATCAGATTAGTAAACGTCGGAAGTTTAGACCGAAACGTAGGGGCCAGGATTGTCTTAAGATTGCTTTTATGGAATTGAATTTACGATATGATCCGTGGACTTTAAAGCTATTATTATTAATATTAAAATTGCATGTCAGGCATTGTTTTCGAATAGTTCAAAGTGCTCTCAGGGAGCGGGGGTAGCTAGATGCGTAGAAGGCTTATTTGCTATGCTGGTGGCTCTAGGTTCGAACCCGGCTGTGGCAGATTAATTGTATACACAAATATGAACAGACAAATTGTGTAGACATAAAATGCCTTATTACCCGAGCAAAGCTGTGGTGGGTCGCTAGTTCAATAATAAAGAATTATTTAGCTAAATATTTTTAGGTTCTGTGTAAATGGGTTGGAATAAACCGATAATTTGCGGAAATGTTGGAAAAAGTATAGCCACAAGGAAGGTTTCAGGGAAGATGCTGCCTAATATCTCTTATCTACCTACCTATACATATAACAACAAACAAACTCAACAAAAAACAAAGTTGGCCGTGCCTGTCTGTTCGCGGCAATCTTTTTTTTTAAATAGCTACATAATGAAATACATTAAGCATATACTGAACCTTATACTGAGACTGAGAGTAATCTTGGACAAGTAACCTATTAGCACAAACGTCTATGAAACAGTTCAGTCTCTACCACATACCGAACACAAGACCTTCATGGTTTGTAGTGATAAGATTTTTTTTATGTGCTCTCATTGAGAATATTAAAAAATCAAGAAAGTTTTTAAAAGGCACACAGCGAGAAAAGCTTTCGATGGTGCATTGAAGAACCTTCCAGAAAGAGAAAAAACTCAGAGAAGTAATTCGAAAATAAACTGGGAAGAATCGCAAGCCAAGATTTAAAAAAAAACGAACTTTCTCTCTTCCTTAACTAATTGTAAGAGCCATTGAGTAGTGAAGCGAGGCAGCTAAGTTCGTTTCTTCTATTTGATGTTTCAATCTTCTCTGCTCAAGGATTTGCTAACTTAAAGTTTACATTTTGCCTCTTAAGGGTTCGCTTAAGTTCGTCGTTATACCGATTAATGGTTCACAGTAATGATCAATTAGGCACTGAAAGACTGGAAGCTTTGGCAGAATCATGAATAAGTATGGTTATTTTTTTAGATTAATTTATTGATATTTACAACTCTAATAATATTATAACAAGTAAATTTGCTAATATGAAGAAACTACCCATCAGTAGCACTCCAATAAAATTCTATAGTAGAAGGTCTCGAGGCCATCTTCTTTTCAGAAGCCTCGGAAGTTTATCAGGAATAGTATGGGAAGCAAGTTGAGAGACAACTTTCAAGTGTTTATGGAGCTTGTCTTGGAAGGATAGGTATCTAGTTCGGGCCAAATCAGCAACATATAGGATATTAAGATCATGATGGATGAGTTTGTTTGTGACATAATAAGGAACATTGAGGATTTTACGAAGGATTTTGGATTGTAAGGATTGGATACGAGATGGTTTGGATGGTTTTTGTAAAGCCCCAAAGCTCAACTCCGTATTTTCAAATAGGTCTGATAACTGTCATGTAAATGAGTCTTTTGTAATTAATTGGGAGCTTGGAACGTTTGTCCAGTAAATGTTGAAGTAGGCCAAAACGTGGAACTGTTGTACAGGGAGGCGATTTTTCCCCAGGTGACATTCCGATTAGGATACCGGCTTTAAAGAAGCCGAGTGAGGCACAGGAGGGTTTGCCGATCCCATTAGTGCCTTCTAACAGAATAAATAATTTTTCTGCCATGGCCGGATTTGAACCTGGAAACTTCAGCATAGTAACTCTGCACTCTACATACATTGCTATCGATATGCATCGATTTAATTAATATATTTAAGAGGGATCTAAAGGGTTCGAGTTCGGTTAGGAGTCTGCGTACGGAAGTTTGTAAGCACAGATTTGTGTTGGCGTCAGGGAGTCTTCGACATTAATTATTATTGGTGATGATAGACTACGAATAGATGATGGATGGTCCAAATAACATCCTAGAAAGCATCACCATCAAGCGAAGAGAATTGTTTGGACACCTAAAGAGATTGGAAGATGAATACTAAGAATTATGTTATAATTGTATCATCAAAGAAAAAGAAGGAGAGGTCGACCAAGAACTTCCAGAATTAGCCAAGTACAAAGAAAACGGGTTCAATGAAGTACTTGCTCTCTAGAGGAAGGCTAGGAAATAAGAATTGTCATAAAATTTCGATGCACTTAGCGCCAACATTGGTAACACTCAATAAAAAATAATCCACATCCTATATTATAATTAAATATTCTAATTGTGTTGTATCAGTTTTTAAAAAAGATTTTCTCCTCCTCCCCCTCCAAAAAAAACTACCCCGTTCTAATTGTATAAAAGAATGGAATTGTTGGTATGTAGGCTTCAGGCTAGAATCCGCCTGCAGCAGGTAAATTATTGGTATGTTAACACTCAGGATAGATCTTATGAGATCTGCAGATACTCTTTACCCAGCCTCTATAAAGTAGGTATAAATTGTGAAACATAACTTTTTCTCCTGTGCATTGGGGTATACCAAGTCAGCAAGAAAAGTATACAACAACAAATACAGAAGTACTTCGAGATATTGGAAAGCATCAAAGGATATAAACTGGCATAAATTTTTTCATGCGATGTGAAACAATAAGTACCGCCTGCTACAGTTAATCATTTTTTGCCTTTTTCTCATAGAAAACCATTAATTTATTACCATTCATTAATAAAGCAATTAATCTTCATATTGTCTAGCATCGAAAAATTGCACTAGTAGTAACTTAAATTTAAAAAATGAGTAAAGCATATATCAAAAGTAGCACAAACTGACATGTACTAAGAATGCGATATTAGCATTTGAGGACCAGATACATGCAACGAAGTGCCTTGAGGTACCAGCTCAATGCACGGAATAGCTAATGAGTTCGATCGCCAGCAAAGTCGGCTTTAATTTGAATACAATAGCAACTTCCACATCTCATTTCGAGGAAGGTGCAATTCTATTCATGGTCTTAAATACAATACTCTGTTCAAGTGCATAAGGTGTAATGCAGTATCTAATATTTTGAGTATAACTTTTTATTTGAGTACTAACAGTGGTTAGTTTCTCTACTTGCCTTAATATCCTACAACTTTGTACCATTTAACAATTATTAAAATTTAATATACCTAACTTAACTTTACTCAGTTTGTTATACTATTATAAGATATTTTCTTTAATCGCACACTTTTTTTTTCTTAATTTTCAATGAAATTTACAACTTTATTATAATTGTAACTTTATTGTAAATTTCATTGAAAATTCAGAGAGAAGAAAAACACTTTATTGAAGCATTACAATCTGCCTGTTGTGGGCAATAAGTAATGGTGCTATGTAGCTTAGAATCATTCCATAGAAAATCAATGATATAAACGAAATAAATGCATAAATAAATATATGCAAGCGAAATAATATACACAAAAATAAAGTAAAAAAAAATATATATATATATATATATATATATATATATATATATATAATAAAAAAAAATAATAATAAATAAAACATAAAAGAAATATACTGTACACATTCATACCCTATTTACAATTTGCCTGGGGTCCCCGAACTGAGCTTCTTCCTCATGAATGAGGGCAAAGCAGGAGTCCGGGAGGCCCCAGCTCCCTTTCCCAGCCGCGTCACTGGCATTAAACGCCAATGGAAGCTGGTTAAGGGCGCTTCACACACACACACACAGGTCGTGAGTGGAGAATCTGGCCAGTGCCAGTACTCCAAATAACATTATTATATCAGGTCTCGAGGCCATTGCCGGTTTAGGCGGCGGGGTGGGTTATATGGATGTGTGGAACTGGATAACGACTGAGCCAGGGGGTTGGGATGACAGGCAAGGTTTTGGTGAAAGTTTGAAAATTTAGTAGGGATGAGATCGAGGACGAAAGGAATGTTGAGATCATTATCATTGAAAATTAAGAAAAAAAAGTGTGCGATTAAAGAAAATATCTTATAATAGTATAACAAACTGAGTAAAGTTAAGTTAGGTATATTAAATTTTAATAATTGTTAAAAGGCTCTCATCTGTGTACAAAATGCGAAGATCAAACAAATGGTTAGTCCGATTCGGGAATGAAGGCCGGATATGACTCGGGATTTTTCACTTCTATCACAACGTTAATGGAATATTTAATAAAATTTTATTAAATTCAAGAATGTTCTACTATTTTGTTGTACCTCCCGGATCGAGGGGTAAAAATGTTTACACTACCTCGAATAAGCCGTTAAATATAAAAATACCCGACCGTATTTCCTCAAAAGTCTGAGTTGAGAACTGGTACTCTCGGTGAGCAGGGTCGTAGTCTATCGGAAGGGAGATGAGCTGATCAGAAGTCAGAAGGATTTTCTGTTGTACTGTAGTCAGGCTAGATTCTGGGTGAAGCCAGATGGAAGTTCAGTTGTAGATAGAGCCACTCAATTCTGATAATTAAATATTTTATTCGATCGTCGCGTTTCGACCACAAAACAGATGTCTTGTGGATATCTTATATTTAAACTATAATTGTTATCAGTGCTTGTAGAATTATGGTTAGAGAGGATGGAACTCGTTTTAAGTGGTAATTAATATTAGGCTCTATATGATTATTGTTGGTGAATCTTTTTGTAGTTGTTATTATTATTTTTTTTACGACTTTAGGACTACTATTCTTATCATAATTAAATATTAGGTGTAATTGTATAGTATTTAGATTCAATATAGTAGAATTTTTTTTTTGATATATGGATGCTTTGGGTTCATTTCTTTACCAAGTTTCCCGATATGTCCTCGACTATAACCTGTCCTCACCCAGCCCTTTTCAGGTGTCCACAGAGTCCAAGAGAAGTGCCGATGTAACAACATGAAACACCATCTCACTCACACACCCTTTTACTCTATATATCTATACATGTATTTTTGTTCGTATTGGCCTACTAAGAACCACACCATTTCCACTGTATTTTTTGCATTTCTTCTCGATATTCGCCGAGCACTCCCTCATGCTTCGCCCCTACTGCCCCATTCTTTCTTCCGTCCATTTCTTTCCCGCTTTTGTTTTCCCTGAAAAAAACACTGGTGAATATTTAGTTTCATCCTGAGACGGTTGCTTTCCAGAATATTCTCGCAAGAAATCTCCATCTCATGTAAATCTTTTTGTATCTCTTCGAACCAAGCAGTTTTGGTCTTCTTTCCTTTAAAAAAAAATAAAAATCCAATTCGTCAAGCTTATGGCTTTCATTCTTAGTCATAAAATGTACCTCTCCTTTTTCTCACAACATTCGATATTTTTTGAGACGTCGCCTGTATTCACCTTTGTCTTTAATTATGCCAAGAATTTTCCTTAAGATATTTCTTTCTTTCTTTGCTCTCCAATTTTTCTACATCTTTTTTATTCATAGTTAAGCATTCCGCAGCATACAGAACCTTACTTCATCTGTATGTATATATAAATATATACAACTAAACTATAAATATATACTTATATTATATAATCGATTGCAGTTGATTTTAATATTGCTGATATAATAACCAAAGCTAGAATTATGATCATTATTATTATTATTAAATATTGCTCGGAACATTCTAGGTATTTATATTATATAATCTATTTATCTATATTATATTATACCCCCATTTCACATCCCATAGATAAATAAAACGTAGTTTCCAACTCCTGCGTACCACAATCTTCTCCTCTCCGGAACTATCTCACAATGAGGACACAGTAGGATCTCTCCTTTGTTCTGTAGATCCAATCCACAACTGAATGATGTCTATGAGCAGCAAGACAATCGGGAGGTCCCACAGCCTTCCTCTGCAGCGCCATTAGTCTTCTGAGGGATGTCTTCTTTAACGAGTTGCTGTCGCCTCAAAAGGAGTTTCAAAGGGTAGCCAGGGAGGAAAAACTTACAACGTTGCCTTTCATCTTACAGGACAATTACCTTTCACGCATCGCTTTCATATTATTAAAGCTCTCATATAAAATAAGTTCCCAAAATTTTACTATAGAAATTGTTTTAGACTATAGTTATTTTGATAGTGATTATTTTTAAATATTTTTGTTTTGAAGAGAAAAGATTTGCTCTGGCCGGGATTCGAATCCGGGTCGTCTCCATCTCCGTTGCAGTGCTCTAAACCAATGAGCTACCAGGGGTCGTATCCAAGTCAATGAACAAGCTCCTAATTCAAGTATTGTCCAATGAACATTCTTCCCCTTGTATACATCGCAAAAATTGCAAGAGCTCGGGGATATAGGGTCAGTGAAGAGAACGGGTTTGGCTGAATTGGATACGAACCCTGGTAGCTCAGTGGTTTAGAGCACTGCAACGGAGATGCAGGCGACCATAAAACCCATGAATGGTCTACGATTTTCACAATTAATAATTTCACTGTTAATTTATTTAATAGATCTTGTTTATGTAAAGGAAAAGAAAAATACCTGAAACACAACAGCTCATGATGGGCTAAGGGTTCAGTACATTGTATCTTGGCCAACAGTCCTGCAGGGAGGTGATTTGTCCTATACAACGCTCAAACGCCAGATGTTTTCCCTTTAACTTGGGTACTAAGATCAGCTTATAGAAGCTGGGTGAGCCCCAGGAGGGTCCTAAATCTCTTAGTATCCATTTCCGGCAGCAAACAGCGTGTCTGCTAGCGAGCGGGATTTGACACGACAGCTCAGAGCTATATCACTGAGCAATTCCACTCCCATTGTAATAATATTACAAAATCTTGAAATCAAAGTTTAAATCGATATTCGATATTTCGTAAGAATAATCGGTATATGAATGTATTTCTGTAAAAGATACGTTCAAAACATGCAGAGGAATAGGTGACATAAAGGTCTAATACTTGCTTGGTACGGACCAGATTGTATCGGTTGAAAACAAGAATTCAAAACTTTTCATGATAGAAATAATTTAAACCAAGTTAATTGGAAATAAAAAAAAAGGGTCTGTTTCGTTATACATATTATTTTTTTTAATATCTGTTATTTATGTTAAATAGTAAATAAAATACTCACGACAAAACATGTGTATATTTATAAATAACCTAAAAACATAACAATTCCAATTAAATTTGTGGATAATAATCAACAATGCTTTCTGAAATCTTAGTAAACAAACATTCTTTCTCGTACCTCCTCCTCCATATGAATTCGCATGAATATGAATCCAACATATTTCTAATCTTTCCACATTCTTTTTTGTTTCTCCGTTTGACTGAAGCCCAAATTGATTCCACCCTCTGGGAATGAGCACCTCTGTTAAAATCAACGAAGTTTTTTGAATGGTTAATCAATAATCAACTGATTGAGTGAAAATAAAAAACAATACTGATAACAAATTGATTCCAGTGTATTTCTGAAAACCTTATCAGTTCTGTGATATTTCATTCTCGGCATTAGCTGATAGTGCTATCACTATCGCCACATAAATCGTCTGAAGGTGTCAGAATTCAGTCTGCACAAAATGGAAAATGAATCAATGATATCATTAGATGACTAAAGGAACTCATTAAACATTATTGCTGAATCCACGAATCTTATACCATGCAAAATTTCAGGCCAAATAACTTTAAATAAGAATCAATTTTTTTTTTTTTATAATTTATTCAATGAAATTTACAACTGTAATATTGTAATACAACAAGTAAATAGCATGAATGGTACACATTGGCGTGAATAAACACAAGTATAGAAACTACACAATAGTAGTACTGAAATAACAAGCTCAACTTAGAAGGTCACGACCCCATCTTCTCTTCAGAAGCCTGGGAGGATTATAGAAGTTGCTAGGTTTGAAACTAGTGGGTTTGAGTGGGAATTGAGTTTGTCATGAAAAGATTGATATCGGATTCGGGTCAAATCAAAACAGATGCGACATAAGGTCATTATGGATAATCAATCGTAACAAAGAACAAAGAATTTTGGATTGTAAGGTTTGATTATGAGAGGAATTCGAAAGTTTAGTTGAGCCCCAATTCCAGCTCTATTCCGCAAGTCCAGATGGATCTAATAATTGTCATGTATATGAGTCTTTTGTAATTGGGAGCTTAGAGAGTTTTTCCAGTAATATGTTTCAGTAGCCTGAAACGGCGAGCTGTTTCTTGTCGTTTCAGTCTAATATGAGGATTCCAAGTTAAAGATCAGAGTAAAGATAAAAGTAAATTTAATTTGAACGCCAAATAAAAATTGATTTTCTCTTTTTTTCTTAAATCAATATTTATGTTATAAATTATTGTTAAAATTTATATCTCATTTACGAACAAAAATTTAGTGAAAGTCATGTTCTCGCAAACGATACTGTTATCAAAAACAATGTAAAACATATTACAATATTCTTTATATAGCTATTGTAACATTAATAATTATACTGTATGTAATTTTTGTTTCCTTCGTTATTTTTTCGTAAACTGGTTTTAAATGATACCTTCTATATTATTAAAAGAGATTACGATCGTAAAATTTATCATTAAATCCCATTTAGTTAACAAACACAAGAATAAAATCTATTGCTTGTCAAATAAATATCAATGATATTACATGAATATTTAAAGAAATTGGGATACGAACTAACTTGACAATTAACTGTAGATCAGGGTCACCTGTGGTGTAGTGTTTAACATAACAGTAATTTTATGCCCAAGGTCACGGGTTCGCAACCCGGCAGGTGGCCTTAGGATTTCTTATAGGGAGTAACAAATCCTCGGATGAAGCGTCCTTTGGAGGAGACATAAATTAAATACCCCTGTCACCTGCAACCCTTTAATAATTTTTAGCTACATTTAATTTACTAAAATAAATAAAAATAAATTAATTTTTCTTTAATGTTGTGTCTAAACAACGCTTACTATACTCTCTTATAATTTTAGGTGCCAAATGGAAGATTCTAGTATAATATTTTTATTGATAATAAGTTAATCAATGGGAACCTACCAAGCCCTAATTCGGGGTTTGCAGCCTTCAGTTGGCCTTTAAATGGAGTAAAAAATCCTTACTTGTGCCGTCCATTGAAAGTAACGTAAAATGGCATTTCTGAGCCGATGTGTAAGTTTCACGTTGAAGAACCCTATCCCAACTCTACTTGGATTGACAAAAATAGGGCTCCCAATTTACCATCATCCAATTAGCCATAGCAGAATAAAGTAAAGTTAAACGAATAAAAAAATCCAAATTCTTATAAAAATCAGTGAAGATTATTATTTTTAATAGCTCACTATTTGAATAATTTATTCACCTTGCGCTGAGGCCCACGGGCGGAAACAACGCCTATTTATTCAACAATTTATGCTAGAATTGAATAAAATTTGAATAATGAATAATCTCGCTGATGGAGTCAACATTAGCTCAGATAATGCAGTTCATTATCGATGCAGGGAGTGCAATGGAGCTGATGCAGCCCGAAGTCGAAACGATGCACGTGAAAATGCTTTCCCTTAATTGATTTGGAGTCATCATCATCAGCCTAGGGATTTATTCAAGATGGCAGACACGTTTCACATTAATTAACAATTCGTCAGGTTGATTTAGGTCAAGCAAGACTATCTAATATGTAAATAAAGTTAAGGTTCAATGATCGTGAACCTTTGCCAACTTAACCCCAATGGGTTCCATCAGTTAACAAATGGTAGGCAACTCGTCAGAAAAATCTGTAACCTCGTAGTATACATAAGAAGGAGATATATATTTATACATAAACAACAACTTTAAACCATTATATTAAATTATATATTTTATTTTTTTATTAGTTGTTATAATTTTTAAATATTTTTATTTGAAAAGAAAAGATATGCCCAGGACCGGGATTGGAACTCGGGTCTCCCATGTTTCCGTCATGGTTCTCTACCAACTGAGCCATCCTGGTTCGACTCTCGGTCAGACACATCCTTTCTCTTCACTGATCCCATATCCCCGTGTTCTCTCTATCTGCGATGTATACAAGGGGAAGAATGTTCATAGATATATATATATATATATATATATATATATATATATATATATATATATATATATATATGTGTGTGTGTGTAAAATAGTTTATAAATAGGTAGGCTATTAGTAATAATGTAACCTGTATCAACTTGTGAAGTACAAGCTTACTGTAACATGTTTTATATTCTTTTGTTTTATCTTGTCTATTACCAACTCATTACATTCCAAGAGTCCAAAGAAGAATCATTAATTCAGTTTATTCAGGGTTTTTTTTCTGATCGTATTCTTGTATTAGTTTTTGTTATTCGTTATTGACTTTTTGATAAATAATTTTTCAGACATTTGAATGTTTAAACTGAGATTACTTCTATTTATTAGAATAAGATATAGAATACATATAATTACATAGATATGCATATAAAAGAAGAGGGGAGGTCAATGAAGCTACACTGCTGACAGTACACAAGTCATTTCACTGCTTATGTGTTTGCAGCCCAAAAGTTTATACAACCTATCAGCACGTTCCAATTCAAACAGTCCTACCTGACTCCCATCTACGTTTTGGTTAACACCTACAACGCTTGTTTATTGGATAAGCCCTAATTATCCTTTTAGTGATTCTTGTCGACAGCTTTGCACGCTCATTTAATCATAGTCGATGCTATCAGTCCAATTTTATTTAACGGCTGCAAGTCATGCCATGAGGCGCTTGGTGGATTGCTTTTATTAATCGCTTAATTTCACCGATTGATTCGTGCTTTTATTTTAAGTCGAGTCTGTAACTTTGTAACCACCTGACGTCACAGGTACTCGTGGACACAATTTTATAACTTTGCTGGATTTCACCAAGTTTTCTAATTGTCTTTATGCTCTTCGAGGGATTTTCAATAAAATAATATTCAATAAATAGAATTTTTCATCAGTAAATGTCAACCATGATAAATATTGATGTACAAATCATGACAAAATCTATACATATTATAAAAAAAAGTCTTCGGCCGCGTTTGTTCGCGGTAAACTCGATAACTACTGCACAGATTTTCATACGGTTTCCACCAATAGATAGAGTGAATCACCAGGAAGGTTTAGATATATAATTTGTCGAGGTTTTGTGGAAAATGGGTTGGAATATAACGATAGTTGCCGGAAATTTTGGAAAAAGTATAGCCTGGGGAGGTTTTATCGAAGATGGATTTATATGGAATATCGATGCATTTCACCGAAGACTTATTAGCTTGCCAAATTCCGTGCAATTATCTTAAGTGCAATATAATAAATTCGTATATTAAGAAATATTTGGTTTTGTTTTTATTTTTATAATTGCTATATAATAAAGTACTTTAGCTGAGATCATTGAAAGAAAATCAACACTCCCAAAGAAGCCTAACCAATGATTTTCACGTGGTCCTTAGTGGCCGCTACGTGATAAAAAAAATACATTACACAGACAAATTATGTAGGCATAATATGCCTTATTATCAGAGCAAAACTGGGGTGGGTCGCTTGTTCAATAATAAAGAATTATTTAGCTAAATATTTTTAGGTTCTGTGTAAATGGGTTGGAATACACCGATAGTTTGTGGAAATGTTGGAAAAAGTATAGCCACCAGGTAGGTTTCAGGGAAGATGCTGCCTAATATCTTTTATCTATCTATCTATACATATTATAACACCAAACAAACTCAACAAAAAACTAAGTCCTTGGCCGTGTCTGTCTGTCTGTTCGCGGCAATCTTTTTTTTTAAATAGCTACATAATGAAATACATTAGGCATATACTGAACCATATACTGGTTTTTGCATTCATATTCCTAAAAAAAAATTTCATTAATGAAAATTAAGAAATTTGAACCAGGATTTCCGGCATGGCAACTCATTGTTAGTCGTACTAAGATAGGTTTAGTACTCCCACTGTAGCATCGTCCGATTAGCCATAGCAGCATAAAGTTAAATAAATAAACAAACAAAAAATGTATAAGAACATCAATGAAAATATATAATGACAAAACAAGGTAGTGACACAGAAATGAATTGATATTAGTTTCTTCCAATCATCTTCATGGCTATTACTAAGTATATTAATAAGCTTCAATAATAATTCCAGAAAATCAAATTTTATATTAAATAATGTTTTATAATTATTGGTCAATTTTTTTATTTTTAAATATTTTTATTTTTAAAGAGAAAAGATAGGCCCTCGGCCGGGATTCGAACCCGGAACCTCTGTCTCTCCGTGACAGCGCCCCACCATTTGAGCCACTAAGGCTGCTTGCCGGCAGAGGACAAATCTTTTCTCCCATCCGATCCCATGTCCTCGTGTTCTCGCAATTTTTGCAATGAATACACTAGAACGAAAGTTCTTTGAACATTAATTTAATTTTAGGATCTTATTGACTTACGTCATATTACTATTTATAATTTTTTATAATTATTGGTCAATTTTTTTTATTTTTATATATTAGTATAGAGTATTATAGTAAATACTCTCAAAATGTAACTTAGTCTGCTCGGATAATTGAACAGTCGTATAATCGAGACTTTAATGTATTTGGATTTGTATTTGTACTTCACCTTTGAAGAATTGACCATTACAAAGATAGTCACTACATTACAAATTACAGCCAACAACAACAATGACAAGCTGACATCAAAGGCAACTGCCGTGAGAAAAATCCAGCCCAATTATTCAATAAAATGTATTTATGTATGAGTCATTCCTTCATTGGAACTAGTTAGTATAGTTATATCATATAATAAACATTGACAGCATACAAAAACGTTCCAACATGGCCAAATTGATTCATGATCACCGATATACTTCCAACTGATAAGGGGTTTGGAAAGGTAAATTTTACCGTTATTTTTATCATTAACGTGACAAAAATAACTAATAACAATGTAAAGACATTGAAGCAGCTAAAAGTGTTGTATTTTGTTCATTTAACGTCATTAAATACTGCTATGCAACAGTGGTTGTCATAAATTTTACCTATCCAGGTTTAATCAGGATCAGGATTTTTAACGAGTACCTGTCATCGTACTTGCTCGAGATTTACGTTTAACGTCCCTTCCGAAGGACGGCATAATTAAGGATTTTTTACTCCCTCTAAAAAATCTAGGGCCATCTGCCGGGGTCCGAACCCGCGATCTTGGGCTTAGGAAGTTGTTATGCAACCGTTGATGTTAAATCTTAGCAGAAGACGCAGAATTATAACCCAGGGTGCTGTACTCTCATAAAGTCTTCGATACCGTTAACGAGCTAAGTTATTGTTCGATAGTCAGGATCGAGCTCTATCTTTAGAACAATAGCCTATGTGCCCTCTATGTGCCACTTTCTATACTCAATTTTAGTTCTATTAAATCCGTTTAAAAACACACCATTTTTAAAAGCAAACTAAGTATGTAATAAATCCATACTATATTCAATAAACTATCTTTAACCGGCGATTTCCTTAGGCGACAGAAGAAAGAACTGTAAAGACCTGGAAACCTATAAAAAAAAAAACTTTTGCCACTGCATACAACTCATGAAGGGTCTTGGGTACAGTACTGTTTCAAGGACAACAGTTGCACAAGGATTTGGTTCGTCCATTATCAAGATCAACTGCCTGGATTTATTTGTAATTAAGGGTACACACTTAATTACATGATAAGCCATAATTTACAATGATAATAAGACTTAAATGACAAGGATAAGCCTGGCATAGACTTCAATTGGGTGTCCCAATTTAGAGCAATAGTCGAGCAAAATGCCTTTGCAGAAGAGCTTACTGTTCACCATACAAACCGAAGTCTTTGATACAAAGATACCGGAAGAAGCACATAATCAATATTTCTCAGCCGACATTCAAATAATTCTAAATTCAACTAACTATCCTTCATATAGAATTCTATGAAGTTACAATGCTCTCGACCTCGAAACGTACCTCACATTCAAAGTTCATATAAAGAAATTGAAATGTGTCAGCCAATTAAGAGTTGCTAATCCAGAACAAATCAGAATCTATGGAAAAAAACTACAACTTTTTTGCTATCTACAATAGTCTACATCAGATTCTCCTTCACTGCCCAGCACACAATGAATATAGGCAACAATTTCTTCAACACTTCATCTTAGCATCTTCTGATAACCAAAGTATCCAAGCTATACTCAATATCGGAAGTGTAGATAAGTTACATAAAGTGTATTATTATACGATGGAGTTCAAAAAGTGCTAAATTGTTTAACATAGACCATATTCTATTAAATGTTTGTTTTTAGTTTTTCTTTAAAGTGATATTTTGTTTTTTATTTTTATATTTTCTAACAAAGCACCAGTAATTGTTTATTCTTTAATCTGATATTTATGTTTTGAAAACCAGAATATGTTAGTAAATTTTATTTTATTTTCATTTTGAAATGATATGTACATAAATTGTTAAAATCATAATATTGTAATTTATAGCCAAGCTGGGTTGTATTCGTATGGGGAAGCCCCCAAAAACAAATAAAATTTCTATCTATCTATCACTTTATTATACACAAGACTGTGTCAGCACCAGGAAAGCAATCACATCCCACAGGGTGTAACTAAGACTGTTGAAAGATTAAAGAATTAACAGCTGCTACAGCCTTATCTGAACCCGGTAACAAAAAAACAAATAAATTGTAAAACAAAAAACATGCAAATGTTAGTAATCGAGATCATACATGTTATAACGTATTCATAAACTTAAATTTCATCAAGCTTTAAATCAGGGCAGCGTAAAGAACATATTCCAACCCCTACTGAAGATTTTATACATAAGTGACATAATAACCTGTTACTAAGTAACTACATAATTATAACTGATTGCTGTTATAACCTGTTAATATAGAGAAACGTACACTAAGCGCTAACTGTAACGGTGACTTTAGACTATTTACTATTCTCATCAGGTTCGGGTCTCAGCGTAGGCTGCGTGTTTGAACTAAGTTCGAAAAAAAAATTGTCCTCACATATACCGAGTTAAGTTTAACATAATAGATGTAAATAGACAAATAAATTATCAACAATTATAGAAATAATATAGTACTTCTTATAATATTTCATCGAATCATAACATTGAATTTCACAGTGTTTTCATTATTACAGAACAGGTTATTAGGCTATTTTTACCAAAAAAATAGTGAATTGTTCTTGGGATAATTAAATGATAAAGGAAATAAAACTTATATTTTAAAATAAAAATTATAAAAAAAACATATTTATCGAGATGAAGGAGATTAATCTATTAACTATTGTATCATTTGAATAATTGATGGTAATCTAACTAATATTATAAATGTGAAAGTTTTTATGTTTGTCTCTCTTTGACGCAATAACTACTGAACGGATTTGGATGAAACTTTACAGTAATATAAGTTATTCATCAGAATAACACATAGGCTATAGCAAGCGCGGATTTATGGGGAGGGTACGGGGGCACGTGCCCCCCCTACAGTTTTATAGGTACTGTGGAGAATCCATTATAGTACAGAATTAAGGCAAATCACATGATCATAATTGTTAAAATACTAGAAATAACATGAGTGAAACTATTTGTTTTGATATCCTACTAATCTTACTAATATTATATATGTGAAAGTTTGTATGTTTGTCACTCATTCACGGAATAACTACTGAACGGATTTGGATGAAACTTATTGAGTAAAATAGATCATAGGCTACAGCAAGGGCAGATTTATGTGGGGGCACGGGGGGATAGATGTGCCCTCCCCGTTATAGTACATTATTAAAGGCAAATTAGAAACTTAGCATCTTGAAAATTGTAGATAGGTTCTTTGTATAGTTTAAGAAAGAAATTTGGATAATTCCACCCCAAGGGTTTCCCCTTTAATATAATAGGGGTTCAAAGGTTGTATAGAATCCGTCAGTTTTGAAGTTAGACACCTAAAATTTTGGATGTACGAGTAACTTAAATTTAAAAAAAAAATAATTAAATTATTTATTTTAAATGATCTTTCACGAAACTTCATGTGGCCGACCAAATTCCACGCGAGCGAAGCCGCGGGCATAAGCTAGTATATTATAATAATATAGTTATTCAGTAATATAGTTTATTCATCAGAATAACATATAGCCTACAGCAAGGGTGTATTTAGGGGGGGCATGGTGGCACGTGCCCTTCCTAAATATGCTCTCCAGACAGTTTTTTAGGTACTGTGGAGAATCCATTATTGTACGTAATTAAAGGCAAATCTAATCTACTTTTCCTACTAATATTATACCATATATGCGAAAGATGCAGTTTTGATATTAGACATCTGAAATTTTGGATGTACGAGTAACTTATTGTTAAAAAAAATATTAAGTTATTTATAAAATGATCTGTCAGGAAACTTCATGTGGCAGGCCAAATTCCACGCGAGCGAAGCCCCGGGCATAAGCTAGTCTCAAATAAAACGGCTTTATTAATAACTAGCGACCCTGTCCTAGCTTTGCTCGGGTATTAAGGCATTATATCTACTTAATTTGTCTGTTTAAAGTATTTTATTATATATAAATAATAAAAATTAAACAAAATATTTCTTTATATGAGGCGTGGCTATTAAATAACGAGACTGACGTTGCTTTCCATATTCATGGGACTGTGTACCTTCACTGTGTTCCTGAAGGTCAAAATATTAATCAATACAACTACCTTGAGGTACTTGCAAAACTACGTGAAAGAGAAAGGAAAAAACGACCCGAAATGTGGACAAATCATGAGTTCTCCACCAAGACAATGCGCCAGCTCATTCCGCGTTATCTGTCAAGAGGTTCCTAGCCCAGTACAGCATCCCAGTGATAGAACATCCACCTTATTCACCAGATCTTGCACCATGTAACTTCTATCTGTTCCCTAAGGTGAAACCTTCTTTAAAAGGGACGAGATTTGAGTCGTTGGAAGCTGTAAAAGAGAAAGTGGCACGCGTCCTGAAGGAGCTGACAGAAGATGACTTCCAGCACTGTTTCCAACAATGGAAAATTCGCATGGAGCGTTGTAGGGATAGAGAAGGGGTGTATATTGAAGGTGATAGTAAGTAATTATGTGTAAAATAAAAATAAATTTTATTGCAACGTCAGTCTCGTTATTTAATAGCCACACTTCGTACTATTAGTTTCAAGTTCAGGTTAGATGGAATTAGGCAGCGTCATCTATGAAACCTCCCAGGCAGCTATACTTTTCCCAACATTTCCGACTATTATCGTTATATTCCAACCCATTTACACAAAACCTCGACAAATTATATGCCTAAACCTTCCTTGTGAATCACTCTATCTATTGGTGAAAACCGCATGAAAATCCGTGCAGTAATTATTGAGTTTACCGCGAACAAACGCGGCCGAGGACTTTGTTTTATAATATTTATATATTAGATAATCATCTGTTTTGAAGTACTAGATTGGTTCATTAGAGTGTATTTAGTAGAATCTATGACCTAGTAATGTAGTCTATAAACACCATTGTAGCCTTTATAGACTACAAAGGTTTTTATAAAGACCGTGGTCTATAAATACAACTTTTCAAAAGTAGTAAGGGTTCGAGATTTATTTAAAAAACAAACAATTTTAATGTTTTTAAAGAACAATTCGTGACTAACCAAATACAGTAAAGCGTGACTCCACCATTGCATCCGAAACGCGAGCACAACTTCTGATGAACTAAAGAAACATTAAAACTCTGTTAACCGGAAGCTGAGAAGTCCCAACTAAGTAGCAACTGCTTGCGTTCGATCTACTTATCAGTCGGGTTTAGGATCCCACGAATGGAATCGTGTCGGAGTTACGACTGTTTCACCATCAGTCTAAAGTAGTTCCTCAACTAGATAAGTCCAATTCTTACTTCCTTCCAACTAAGCAACAGAAGTTAACCCGGAAGTACTTTTTTTCTTAAACTTGATAAAGACGAAATAAAGGAAAGATATATCTAACTCTAACTAGACAAAACAGTTTTTACTGTTGTACCTTTGATATCGCCGTTGCTAGGCAACGGATTAAGGAACTAATTTTTGTCGTGCTGGATCAGTTGGTATTTAAAATACCAACAAGGAAAAGTTTTCTTTCCTCAAGTTATTGATTCAGAGCCAATACGATTCTTAAAATAAATAAAGTTGTTGGGCGCTCAGAGAAATTTATGGAATATAATGGACATTACCTCTATTATATAAAAAAAAGGATTCAGTAATGTAATACTATATTGGGATTGCCTAGCAAGGGATCGAAGAGCTAACCAGCTATTGTTTAGTATTTAGTCCTCCTCGATCAAAAAAAAAATGTTTTATTAAGTTTTATTTGTTATGTTAAAAAAGTTAACATTTAATAAAATAAGGACTTACTGTTTAGTTTATAAATTCATATTAATATGTGAAAAATTGAAAATAAACTTAATTATTTAATCATTTTTCAATGAGCGTTGGTATACACCTTGTGATTAGCGGATAGCTCTTTATGATTTATTCAAGTTTATTACAACAAAAGTAGTCAGTGAAGAGAAATGATTATGATCTTGAATGTCGACATCAACGTTAGATTTCATATTTAAATTTACTTTCACAGATTAAAGGAAACGTATATTTTGAGGATTTGATGATATTACCAGCAAGTGCACTTCCAAAATTAAAAAAAAAAGAATGAAGGCCACTCCGTGCTGAATTTTTATATTGATCAGTTTTTTTTTATTAATGGACGAAAAAATTACTCAGGAAATCACCAATTTCCCGCCTGAACCATCAACTTTTCCGAATTGAACGATGGAGGGCCGTCTGGAACTTCCATCTCTCTGCAGATTGAAAAAAAATAAAAAAGGAGCCGTCATTTTTAATTAAGCATCCACCGATGTCTCGTGCGTGGGCGTTGCTCGCTAACGGACCAGAATGACCTGGTCACAGACATGGAGGACCGCTAGGCTATTGGCAGTCTTCAGATGCAGTGGGTGTAGGACTCTGCATTCTTTATCGCCTCTAATGTAAGCGCCAATCAAACAGTTCGCTACGGAAAGTAGTTCACAAACAGGAAAGAACTGATTATCCTTTTAACAGGAAGGGTTCAAAGACCTTTAAAAATTATTTTTAACAACATACAATTACTATTATAGGTTTGTACAGATAAATGGTGTTTCGGGGAGAAATAGCCAAACTGAAAATTTGAACTAAGAACCTCAAAACAAGAAAATATTTTCCTACGGAGCTATGTCCGCAAACGGTTTGTTTAGGAGATATCCACACCTGAAGATTTTCATTGTTATAAATTACTAGCTTTGGTCCACGTCTTCGCTCGCGTGGAATTTCGTTTGCCTTATAAAGTTTCGTGACAGATTATTTTTAATAATTTGATTTTTTTTTAACTATAAGTTAGTCATACATCCAAAATTTCAGTTGTATAACGTTAAAACTGACGGATTCCATAAAATCTTTGAACCCCTATTATATTAAGGGGGAAACCCTTTGGGGTGGGAATTATCCAAATTTCTTTCTTAAATTATACAAAAAACCTATCTGCAAATTTCAAGATGCTAAGTTCCTGTTTTGCCTTTAATTATGTACTATAATGGATTCTCCACAGAACAAAAAACCTGTCTGCACGTGCCCAAATCTGCCCTTGCAGAAGCCTATGAGTTATTATGATGTATAATAATAAATAACCTATGTATAAAAATAACCTATTTTACTGTAAAGTTTCATCCAAATCCGTTCAGAGTTTTGTGTGAATGAGTAACAAACATACATACAAACTTTCGCATTTATAATATTAGTAGGAGTAGTAGGATATCAAAACAATAGTTTCACTCATGTTCTTTCTGTAATTTTAACAACTATCATCGTGTGATTTGTCTTTAATTAAGTACTATAATGGATTCTCCGCAGTACATAAAAACTGACTGATAGGGGGCACGTGCCCCCAGGCCCCTCGCCCTTGCTGTAGCCTATGTGTTATTCTGATGTATAACCTATATTACTGTAAACTTTCATCCAAATACGTTCAGCAGTTTTTGCGAGAAAGAGAGACAAACATACAAAGCATTTAAAATATTAGTAGGATTTAGGTATAGTAAATAAATAGACTCTGGCCCAGCTGAAGGAAATGGCGAGAGACCGAGATGTGTGGACAAGGTGAATGGAGGCTCCTCCACGCTGAAAGGCACAATAGGAGGAAGTGAAAAAAGAAGAAGAAATAAATAAAACTTGGTTTTATTTGTTCTAACTACATTATTCATATTAAATTTTGTTCTAAGTGATTTCCTTGGGCATTAAGACAGGCTCGGCATCTTTCTTCAACAGTAATAGAGGAAGAATAGCTCTGGATATCTGTTGTTCTTATTTTGATGATAAAAGATTTGTCCTGGCCGGGATTCGAACCCGGGTCCTCCCTCATAGGTTCGGAGAGAAAAATGAATGTAGTGTTGATTTTCATTATATTGAGTAATATAATTTAAAAACGTTGTATCCTTCAACATTGTCAACGTAATAAGTATTAGTAATATCAAATTCAGTCCCCTCAATGCCACATCGGCGTATCTACAAACTTGTTTATCAGTAATGAATGAAAGAATGATTTATGAGTTTGTGAGAAAAAAAAAAAACTTATATCTAAGCAACACAAGATCAAGTAATCTGTAAAACAGAAAATGAAAAATAGTGTTAAGTTATAACGTGTCCTCATACAAGACTGAAAAGACAAGAAACTGCTCGACGATTTCGCCTACTTCAACATTTACTGGACAAACGCTCTAAGCTCCCAATTAATTACAAACGACTCATTTACATGACAGTTATCAGACCTATTTGGACTTATTGGGGCTCTACTAAACAATCCAGTTCATCTCGTATCCAATCCTCAATGCTCCTTATTTTGTCACAAACTAACTCATCCATCATGATCTTAATATCCCATATGTTGTTTTTTTGGCCCAAACTAGATACCTATCCTTTCAAGACAAGCTTCATACACATTTGAATCCGCTAGTCTCTCAACTTGCTTCCCATACTTTTTCTGATAACCCTCCGAGGCGTCTGAAAAGAACATGGCCTCGAGGCCTTCTACTATAGAACATTATTGGAGTGCTATCAATGGGTAGTTTCTCCACAAGTGCTTTCTTTTCATGCCCTTTGTTCATACAGCAGATTTACTTGATTTAATATAATTACAGTTGTAAATATCAACAAATTGTTTACTTTGTAGGTCATCTTCAGGGCTAATGGGAGAGGTGGAAAACTGTGCTTATGTTTCTTACAGTTCACCCAGCCTCCTCTCCCATTATCCCTGAACATGATCTACCAAGTGGGTCAAAACGTTGGCACAAATAAAAATAAGTCTTGACTTATTTGGGTTTTTTTTTACCGCACCCCAAACTATCTCCATCCTACATTATATCATCCAGTCTACTATTTTCCTCTCTAATGATAAAAAAATTAATAATGATGAACTATTTATTATTTCGGCCAACATTGTAGGTCTTCTTCTAGGCAAGGTGCAACTAATAATATTTACATAATAATATTTATAATAATATTTATATATATATATATATATATATATATATATATATATAAATCCCGGAATATACCTCGAAAAATTGTGAGGACACAGGAATATAGGATCAGTGAAGAGAATGGATTTGTCTGACTGGAATGCGTGCCTTGGTAGCTCAGTGGTTAGAGCACCGCGCTAGAGACACTGGCGAACCAGGTTCGAATCCCGGCCAAGACATAATCTTTTCTCTTTAAAATAAAATAAATATATATATCATCAAGGTAACCCAAGACAATTCCTGGATTGTAGAGGTTCAGTTTTTTTTTACTATGGTATACATTCTAATGGGCAATATCCCCTACCTTTTTCGAAGTTGAGGATAATTCCCACGTAGATACACATTCATCTTATTCCTGTTCGACATTAAATGTTCCTGATTGGTTTTGATTTGAATCGCTCGTTCTGGAGCGACATTGAGGTGAAGAAGCACGTGCTGCGGTTAGGCAAAGAACTCAGACCGCAAGACCTCCACCAGCTTCCGCTGAAGAATTCCAGAAAAATCATAACATTTTATTTTTTCAGTATTGAGCATGCCAATCTTATTATAACTTATACAATGATACTGTAGTTTCTTTACTGTCTGTCGTGAAACATGAGGTCTTGCGTTGTCTTGTAAGACTATAGGTCCCTTCCGATTTACCTATGCAGGTTGCTTTTTGATGATAAGGTTTTATTGCTACCTTTGGTTAGAAAGGAGAAATGAATTAATATTTGCCGCCAGCTGAAAATTTCTTCGTTCCAACACCGCGGTGGTAATGTTTCTTACAGTTCTGGCTTCTGAGTATCCAAGAACTGATGATAAAAAATTACTTGAAAATCGCACTTTTCCATGGTCATACTAAATAATGTTCGTTTAATTAAATATTATCAAAATACAGGATTAATAACCGCTCATTCCAATCTGTAATCCTAAACAAAGTAACGACAGAATTCCACTTTGAATTTTAAAAATAAAAAAGAACATTTCATATGTAACGATCCAATGCTTTAGGCTTTCTGAACAGCTTAGGGAAGTATTTCAAACAGAACAACCAGATGGTTAGGGAAAGTATTTCTATCTTTTGGTATAATAAACGTTTCATTTTTAGTAATCATTGCTATTATTTTCGTATGATTTTTTCACTTTTATAATCTTACTAATATTATAAATGTGAAAGTTTGTATGTTTGTCTCTCTTTCACGTAAAAACTACTGAACGGATTTGGATGAAACTTCACAGTAATATAGGTTATACATCAGAATAACACATAGGCTGTGATTGGAATCCAATACTGTGGAGAATCCATTATAGCACATAATTAAAGGCAAATCACATGATAATAGTGGTTAAAATATCAGAAAGAACATGAATGAAACTATTGTTTTGATAACCGACTGATATTACAAATGCGAAAGTTTGTATTTATGTTTGTTACTCATTCACGCAAGAACTACTGAACGGATTTGGATGAAAATTATTGAGTAAAATAGGTTATACATCATAGGCTACAGTAAGGGCAGATTTATGTGTGGGCATGGGGGCATTATGTTATAGTACATAATTAAGAGCAAATCAGGAACTAAGCAACTTGAAATTTGTAGTTAGGTTCTTTGTATAGTGTAAGATAGAAATTTGGATAATTCCATCCTCAAGGGTTTCCCTTTTAATATAATGGGGGTTCAAAGGTTGTATAGAATCCGTCAGTTTTGAAGTTAGACATCTGAAATTTTGGATGTACGAGTAACTTATATTTAAAAAAAATAATTAAATTATTTATTTAAAATGATCTGTCACGAAACTTCATGGGGAAGACCAAATTCCATGCGAGCGAAGCCGCGGGCATAAGCTAGTATAATATAATACGGCTTTTGCACCATATCATGAATAGTTAAATCTAATTATAATTTTAATTGTGATTGTACACTTATATATTATACACTTACCAGCCTCTGCTGGACTTGAAACTTTCCTGCTGCTCGTAAATTATTCCACTGATAGCTTATATAATTCATTGAGTGGTGCAGTAATGGAGGAACGATAGCGTATCCCTTATCTCATTCATGAATTATTGAATAGAGACGAGTTTATACACGCCCGATATTGAGAAATGTAACCATGACGGAAGGTTATGCTTAGGTTATATATAATAGAGATAGGAAATAACCATGAAGCCAGCAGGTAGATACACTCGGAGTTGCCTATTCTAGAACCATCTCTAGAAAGCATGCAGTATTTTTTTAAATCTTACAAACCCCTATTTTCACTAAAACCCTAATAAATAAAAAACCGTTGGCTTTAGAAAAAAGGCACTTTTCTGATCTAATACCGAAATAATATAAATGCACTTTCTCGTGCACCCCTTGATTCCTGAAGAGTCTCAATCCACGGAGTTACATGGACAATTTTTTTTGTCCCTAAATACATGTGTACACTGTTCGAAGTGAGCATTAAAATTTTGGTCTAATTTTAACAGTTTACAGTTTGGGTATATAAGAGATATAGGTCTGATTCATAAACAAATGCCTTGAACTTTAAGTAACCCTCGAGCACATCAGTACAAACTAACAGAAATTATACCCACTTCTATTGCAATAATAATGTTTTTTTTTTCTTATATTTTTAAAATTTTAACTGACGAATGAGTTTAGATTTTTACATTTTTTTTTTTAGATTAATTTATTGGTATTTACAACTGTAATAATATTATAAGTAAATTTTCTATTATGAACAAATGACATGAAAACAAAACTACCCATCGGTAGCACTCCAATAAAGTTCGAGGCCATCTTCTTTTCAAACGCCTTGATGGGTTATCAGGAATAGTAGTCTAGTTTGGGCTAGATCAGCAACATATGGGATATTAAGGTCATGATGGATGAGTTTGTTTGTGACATAATAAGGAGAATTGAAGATTTTACGAAGGATATTAGATTGTAAGGATTGGATACGAGATCAATTGGATGGTTTAGTAGAACCCCAATAAGTCAAAATAGGTCTGATAACTGTCATGTAAATGACTCTTTAGTAGTTAATTGGGAGCTTCGAGCGTTTGTCCTGTAAATGTTGAAGTAAGCGAAAACGTCGAGCAGTTTCTTGTCTTTTCAGTCTTGTATGAGGATTCCAAGTGAGACGTTTGTCCAGATGGAGTCCTAGGTATTTTACATTTAAGGACAAGTTTTACTCATGACCTTTTTTATGAGATTGATTATTTAAGTAAGTAGTAATAAAAAAGTTTAAGTAAAAAGTTCGTTCTCAGGAGATTATTATTTTGAAAAAGTTAAAAATTGTCTGCGATTTATATTTTAAATCTGATGGAATACATTAGTTGAAAAAAAGAAAGAAATTTTACTTAAACATTCTAGCTCGGAGTTGTCCCTGCAATAAATAATAGTAGTGATAAGTTATCACATTTCCTCTGCAGATATCTGCGCTTACTTAATGACTGCAGTTTGGCAATAATAAACAGAATAAATATAAGTTAAATTCAAATTAATTTAAATATCTCTATATTATATAAACAAGATATTAGTAATAATAATAATTAAAATATTTGTTTAAGAAATTATCATTTGGCACATATTGTAAGATAATAGTGACGTAGAAAATAATATTACCAACGTTGCCTAGCAACATATCGATATATCTTTTGTTTAGTCTCTTGTCGTACTCTTGTCGTTAAGTCTTATTTTTTTTTAATTCAAAATACCCCAATATGCAAAATAGGCATGCCCTATGGGACAATAGACCTCCCAATAAACTGAAACATATAAAACTGATGTTAGACCATGGAGCAGCTCCTGGAGGAACCATGGAACCATGGACCAGAGGAAGTGGTCCTTACACGACTGAGGACAGGACATGCAAGCCAATGCATCCACGATATCAGAAAATGAAGAAGTATGCTAGTAAGGTCATCGCCTTTCTATCAAAAGAAGGATTAATTAAGAATATACTGTTATATCCTACTTGTTTTTTTTCTTTATATATTGTAGGTACATATATCATTTATTTAGTTTTATTGATATTTTTTAATTTACTTTTATTTTATTCCGATTTTACAAAAATTATTACTAAAAAATAATGTAAATAATATGTATACATTTAAGGCAAACTAAACTTGGCGTTGATGTCCAATCGGTTTTACGCTCAAATTTGGAACAACCAACCAAACTTACCGAAATCCCGTGTCTGTTTTGTGATAGTGCTAAGACTTCATCTTTAGGGCTACCCTTACGTTTAGTAGGATTGCTAAAACTTAAAATCCTTAAGTTCAGGATTTAGATTTAAGAATGTAAGGATACACCTCAGATTATAGAAGGAGCATATGTTCCTATATTCAAATGTATGTGGCTTAAGATTGCTAAAATCCATAAATCCTTAGTTTTGCTCTAGTTTTCATATTTTATTGTATTAATTAACAATTTATTATGACACTACTACTAACACACGCAGAGCAATGGACACGACAAGTGCATTAGAGAGAAGTCCTGCATCCCACAGAGAGCACACTGACCCACATCAGCCCACACATCGAAATGATCTATATAGCGCTCTCTGGTGTGAGCCATATGTACTCTAACACCTCTGCATTCTGGATTTATTATGTAGCTAATTATTCATGCCGATATAAGCTATTAGTGTTCTTTTATTATTTCTGTCCACTCTACTCCAGTTTATTTAATCTTTTTTGTATTGTACTTCATTTTACCTTTTCTGAAACACGATCTTATATATTTACCTACAATTATGTTATACTAGCTCCTTGCTTACAAGCATGTTGCACATATTATTTGTTAAATATGTACTTTATATAATATATCAAAGTGGTATGCGATGTAGAAAATTATCGGGGTTACGGTCCATTAATTGTACACTAATAAGCCAAACTTATTAAGTTTCGGCACTCACATTCTTCTTCTTTCTCTTCCTCCGGATTCCTTTCAGTACGGAGGAGCCTCTACCCAACTGTGTCTGTCCTGTCGGCCCCGTGCCAACTTCATCATCTCCTCGAGAGTTTTACTTCAGGATATATTCCTTATACCTAGTTGGTGGTCTTGTGCCTGCAGGTCTTTCTTCGAAGGCCTTCCTTGGGTCTCGATTGTGATTCACTCGGCAAACGTGTCCAAACCAGCTCATCTGCCGTTTTTGCAAGGAATCTTTTAACGCAGAGATTCCCATGTCTTCCCTTATCCTTATATTTCTTACCAGGTCTCTTCTCGTTTTGCCAGCGACCCTGCGAAGTTATTTCATATCCAGTGCGGTAATTCGGCTTATAACTCTTAGGTTCAGTACGTGGCTGTACTGTGTACTTTGGGAAACGGTGATTTGGACGAAAATACGGTAAACCGCCAGTTTGTTCCTTCGGGTACCCAATTTATAGAGACTGGGTGAGTCCAAAGAGTGTCCTAGATTAAACAGACAAAATAAAATCTGCCAGCGGTTTGAACTCAAGACCATCGGAACTGCAACTCAGTGCTCTACTACTCAGCCACTCCGCTCCCTGGAATGCAATAAAAATAAAGAGAATTTGATAAACAAAATATGTAACTACAAAGAGTAATAAAAATATCTATGTATGCATCTGAATACAATGCTCACGTTTATAAATTTTTAAGACCATGGAAAATCCCAACGAAAAGCCCTTAAGTCTCCAAACTAAAACAGAAAGTGAAATTATCTGTCCAATATTTCGCCTATACAGTATGCCTGAATAGGCGAAATATCGGACAGACAATTTCACTTTATGTTTTAGTTTGGAGACTTAAGGGCTTTTCGTTTGAATTTTTCCACAATCTTAACGTTTATGTGAGGTCTCTTTTCACATTACAATATTTATAAATTTTTATTATATTACTTTGTTTTATTTATATTTAATAAACTATTTTTTTTTTACCAAATTTATTTTTTTAATTGTAAAAATTATAAAATAAAATTATTAATAAGTGCATACGCAAAGCAGCCTAATTCATTTTTGAGTATTATTTCGTTTCTTTAATTTTTCTTCGTTCTATTCTTTTTTCTTCTGTACACGAAAGTGAAAAACTCTTGGTTTACTTTCACTTGTTTGTCCGTGATGTTTATGTATATAATATATGTGTGTATATATATATAATATGTGTAGCGACAGTGTTACCTACCGCTCTGTCGACTGATACAGGGTATTTAAACATTATGCAAATGCTGAACGATTTAAAACAATCGAGTTACGTAAATTCATTTGCATTCCATTCTTTTTCATCAAGGTGAACGCAATGACTCAGCTAGATATCTATTTATCATATAGTAATTTGAGTATCTTTACAGATAAATTGTTTATATTTTAAAAAAGTAATAAAAAAACTGAGACCGCAGGATCTTCAGGATTCAGAACATGGCGGAGATTGTGCTGTTACTAGGACAGCTATGAAAAAATGAGTTTCTTGTTCTTAAGGGAGCGGAATTGTGATATTCCTATATCGAAGCTAATAAGTCAGGCATGGGCTTGAAAAGGAGTTATTGGCTATATTACAACGCCATTTCAAACAAAAAACTATGAGAACGACACAACATTCTCTCAACACAGTTAACTCTCTCTTGACAAAATTCTGTTTAACTACATATTCAGCGGAGCTACAGATAAATGATCTCACATTTATGGAGATTTAAAATGTCCATTTACTTATTGATGTTATAATATTTTTAAAACGTAAAAATATATTCTCCTTACTCTTACTGTTCGAATCTGTATTCAAGTAAAAGGAGATTGGGATAGCATAGTGTGTGAGGGCAATGTGTACTTTATGGAAAGGTCCAGACTCAACAACGGTCATGGAATATAATTAATTAGTTCTGTTATCAAACGTGGACCGATCCTGTGGAATCGTAAGACCCTTCTGTGGCTCATCCAGTCTCTATAAATTAGGTATCCTTATGTATGTCAAAGTATACCTTATGGATGTCAAATCACATCCTTGTATAATACTTTCCTTAAAACAGTGCAGCCCTAACCAAGTACTGGACTCCTTGATAGATTGGCAGGTAGGGAATGAAGGGATAAAGCATTGGGGTAAGGGATTCTACCTTCAGTGTTTTTCACTCGAACTACAGAATAGGATTGGAAAATGCACCAGAGAGCTTATACAAGTGGTTATGAGTAATAACGTAATAATTGCTTGGCGTGAGAACTTGTGTTAAGTAAGCTCTTAAGGACGCAGCTCTATTCAAGTCCTGACTAATCGACCTTGTTTACGAAGTATAATATATAAATTACTTTCTTTAATTTTTTTTTATTTAGTTTCCTTGAATCTTACTCAAGGTTTTTAGAGAAGGAGCTGAGTAGAATATCTACAAATGCATTCACAACCTTTTTATTATGGTGGGAGCGAATTAGCTCAGTGGTAGGGCACTAAGTTGCCATTCCGAAAATCCTGGTTGAAATTCCGCAGCTGGGAAGACTTATTAGTATGCTAGCGGGCGGACATGGATCATATGGGATCTAGGACCCTCCCGGAGCTCACCCAGCCTTTGTGTGGACACTCAAAATAAAGGGGACAGTCTGGTGGTTGAGCCTGATCTGGGAGAAATCACCTGCTTACACAATAGTTGTCCATGAGACAGTCAGTTTCTACGTACTAACCCCAGACACGTTCATGTGTTGTAGTGATAAAGGTTTTTCTTTTTTTATTTATTTATTGTGGTATGACTTATTTTTTGTCCATTTATATATATGTATTTGTCATGTACATATATTCATGTGTCTTACCCTTTTAAGGCGTTGGATATAATCTTAATTTTATTTACGGAACTTCTTAACAGTTGTACAGTCCTGAGATCAAACCATTCCCTTAAATTCTTCCGCCAGGAGTGACCCCTAGAATTTTACGAATCATCATATTAATATCAAATCGGTTACGGCATAACTACTAGATATACTATGGATGTTGAAAATTTACTAGAAATTCAAAATTATTGCCTTGACTTTATCTCGAAGTAAAATGCAGCGGAAGAGTTGAGAAGGTCGCGTTGTCAAGGAGACCCGCATCTCTCTACGATAGCGATACATGTTTAGTTCTGATCCCATTGTAATAATAATTCTACCGTTTTATTTATACACAAAACAGAATGTTAACATTAAAAAACTTGGATATTAATAATAAACGTATAGTCTTGACATATTTGATTTTTTAGTCAGAAATAAACGTACGTCTTGACTTATTTGATTTTTTTGACTGGACCTCCCAACTATCTCCATTCTCGTATGAGATGAAAATGTAACGGCCACGCTTCCCAACATTCGGTATGTCTCCTCTTCTTTATATCTTCTTTATATTTTATTTATTTTAAACTTTTCTCTTTATCCTTTCTCCAATTTTAATTTTCCTATTTTTTCCCCTTTATCATTTTGGCATCCATCATATGTTGGTAATCATGTGTTCATATTTTTAAACACCTATTTTATTTTTCTAATTCATTAATCCCATCTAATTTTTTTCATATATACATTGTAAACTATTGTTACTGTACTAGCGTTTTCACCTATTTTAACTTTTCATATTCTATTCCTATCAACTATATTTTCAAAACAGTCATTGTACACTGGTGTTATTGTACAATAGTTTTTCTATTATTCACATTTGTTATTGTACATATAGTTCCATACTTTTCTGTAACTTGGTAACATCATCAAGTCCGTTATCATACATTTTACACCTTTATTTTACTAGTTTTTCTGTATTCTTCATATTCCGACCTTTCTTTATATGTAAATATCCTCATTTTTGTTTCTTTTGTTTAACTCCTCCTTTTGATTTTCCTTTATATTATTATTTTGTACTGTACTATCCATTCTGTACATTTATTTTCTATTTTTTATTTTATATGCATTATTTATTATTTATCATTTCTGCTCATTTTCTTTAATTTTATTAAATCTGTCTTACTTTATTATATCTGCCATTATTTTCATTTTCTTTTCATTATCAATATCTTTGTTATATCTGTCTTTATCTTAATTTTATTATATTCTATCACATTTTCTATAATTATATCTGTCACTATTTCAATAATTTTGTTATATTTGTCTTTATCTTAATTTTATTATATATGCCACTAGTTTAATGCCTTTTCATTATCATTAATTTTTAAATCTGTCTATATCTTTATTTTATTATAATCTGGCTCCTTTTTAATATTCTTTATCTTCTATTTTCATATCTGCCACTTTGTATTTTTCTATATTATTTGTCACTATTATTGTTACTGTACAACTTTTATGTTTTTACATTTTTTGTTCTGTTTGTTTCTCTGTTAGCCCTGAAGATGACCTACACTGTAGGTCGAAACGTCGGCACATAATATAAGTACTTCACTTATTCGGTGTTCTTATTGACTGCACCCCCAACTATCTCCTTTACATACATATCTCCATTCTCCATTAATTTTTTTACTTCTACCTTGATAATTTTTCTACCTGTACCTTTTCTAACCTTTACATTTTTTTTTTAATTTGCTTGAAATATTTAAACAAAAATATATATTCTGAATTAAGAACAAGGTAAAATTTTCTTTCCTCAAGTTATTGATTTAGGGCCAATTCGTTTCTAAGAAACAAAGAATAAATAAAGACGTTGTCGTTGAGAGGATTTATTGAATTTAAAGGAAATTCTCTCTCTGTTATACAAAGAAATTTTTAGCGGTGGATGACGGTTTTTATCGCTGTTGCCAGGCAACGGATCCACCAACTACTGTTTCTCTGCTCTTTTGTCCGATCCAGCAGTTGAATTACATATAAATGTTTGTAAAAATCAGAAGTACACAAAGCCACTCTTTCTCACTTCTTTAAGCCGTTGTACAAAATAAAGCAACGTTCGTTGTTTTTATTGTTTCTTGAACGCCTATTGAAATATAATAAGAGAATAAAAAACAGATTTTAAATTAATTAGCGCCTACCGTATTAAGTATATAAAGAAGTAATTAATACTTATTATTTTCTTTCCCGAAACGGGCTATTAAGACCATACGATTATCATTACTTTTCTTTTCTCATTTTCGTCTTTCTTCTGTCAATATTTTTTCGTCATTCCTGCGTGCTTTTACTTCCTGTCTTTCGACCACGCAGTACCAAGGGCGGGTTTAGGGGGGGGGGCACGGACGGTGTTTGTGTACTGTGGAGAATCCATTACAGTACATACAGTCAAATCATGTGACGATAGTTGTAAAAATATATGAATAAAATAACATGAGTAAAATTATTGTTTAGATATTTTAATCAACCTTTGAAACCTTTCTATAAATACTACAAGCTTATTTCTAGGTTATTGTTGATTTGTTTGCCCGTCTGCCCGTTGTGCTCCCCCAGAAAAAATCCTAGATTCGCCCTCGCGCAGTACCCTTCCGTTTTTCTCCAGATTTTCCACAGGAACCTCGATTTCTGTTTTTTTCCCCATATTGCTCTCTATTTAGACATTTTATCTATTACATATATAATTATATTATTTTTTACTGTTATTTTGATTTTTTCTGCTTCCTCTCTCATTTGTTTTAAATACCCTTCTACGCTGTAGTATTCACGGTTTATGTCAAATACTTTCTTGTTTAGTCTCCATTGGTCCATTCTCACCATGTGCCCGTAGAATCTTAGTCTTCTGATTCTTATTTCGGTTTCCAGGTTTTTCATCTCCCTGTAGATTTCTTGATTGGATCTTCCTTCGTTTTATCACTGTGTAGTAGTTATTATTATTATATTGATAATAACCAATGAGGAGTATCGAGTTCAGTACTAGTTAGATACAGTTCTTTTTCTAAGACAACGGGGCAACGGTTCTGCAGGGAGATGATTAGAACAAAAATACCCGTGCCTTCGCACGGGTAATGAGGCAAATTATGCATATATAATTTGTCTGCCTAATTTATTTTATTATGTAGATATTATAAAGATAAAAATATTTCTTTATATACGAATCTATTTGTATGCACGTTAGAAGAGATTAGGCAGCGTCTTTGAAGAAACCTCCCATGCGGCTATACTTTTTCTCACATTTCAGACAATTATCGTTATATTTCAACCTATTAACACTAAACCTCGACAAATTATATTCCTAAACCTTTCTGGTGAATCACTCCATCTATTGGTGAAAACCGTAAGAAAATCCGTGCAGTAGTTATTGAGTTTACCGCGAACAAACGCGGCCGAGGACTTTGTTTTATAATGTGTACAGATTTTAGGACAGTCATTTCAATACTGAGAATGGAGTGAAATAAGATCAAGAGATTTTGTATAATAAACTATTTTTTTATTTATTTATTATATAGATGAAAGAAAGATAATAAAGTTATTAACTCAAAACTGTTTAGTCGTATTTAGGGTTTGTGTAACATCTTGAGGGAGCGTGATACAAAAATAATAATAATAAACCTTTAATCCTGATGGATTTTTAAAAAAAGTTGTATTAATAAGACATTTTTTAAATAAAACATGCAACAAGGTTTCATAGATTTTTTCCCAAGCAACCTATATCAGTTTGTAAACACTGTTTTATGTTTTAAAGGAGATTTTATATAGGAATGAGGCATTCGGTGTAAAGCGTAGACTATTATCCATAGAGACAGGTAGGCCTGTACAGGGCAGGTACCCAGCACAGGTGGGGGCCGATTAGGGTGTGGCTTCTAACTAGCGTGCGGCACGATATCCGAGTCCATCATCTTAACCTATCGATGCCTTCTAATCGAGATAACGCTATCGAAATGATCTATAGAGGCAATCGATTTATCAGGCGAGTTCACTTCCTTATGGCAGTCAATAAGTTGATTAATGGCGCCCGAACACCATAAAAACCTAGTAGCTTTTATGAGCTATAAAAATATTTAATGGTTTGGCCAATATAAAATGCTCGTTGATTATGTGAGAGGCCTAATGGAAGATAAATACATTTTATTTTCCTCTGTAACGGTGGTCGAAGCCGGTGTAGGCCTAACGGTGGACCTACGCCCATTTTACGAACTATACAATTACTCATTTAAAACTACTACAGAAGATACGTCACTTTTTAGTAGATGTACTCCGATATTATTCAGTGAATTGCAGTTCAGTTTTTTACTTAGTTTGTGCCCACCTAGGGAGTCTCTTAAAATATATATATTCAATGAAATTTAGAACTGTACTGTACTAATGAAAAAAGTAAACAGGATGGTACATATAGACAAGTACAGAAACTACCCATTGGTTGTACTCAAATAAAAATTTCAACTTAGAAGATCAATTAACTAAAAAAGACTCATCTACATGACCATCATACGACCTATTTGGACTTATGGAGTAGAGCTTTGGGGCTCCACTAAACCATCGAATTCATCTCGTATCCAATCCTTACAATACAAAATCCTTCGTAAAATCCTCAATGCTCCTTATTTTGTTAAGAATAAAGTCATCCATAACGACCTTAATGTCCTTTTGTTGCTGATTTGGCCCGAACCCGGTATCTATCCTTTCATAGCAAACTTCATTCCCACTCAAACTCTCTAGTTTCAAACCTAGCTTCCTCTTCAACTCCCGATAATCCTCCGAGGCGTCTGAAAAGAAGATGGCCACGTGACCTTAGTTGAACTTTGATTTGAGTACTACCAGTAGGTAGTTTCTCTACTTGTCATTCTCATGTCATTATGTAACACGCATTCTATTTACTTGTTGTATAATTGTAATACAGTTGTAAATATCAATAAATAAATTTTTAAAAAAATCTTAGAAGATCACGAGGCCGTCTTCTTTTCAGACGTAATTTGTTTTCTTATAACAGGTTAAACAGCATACTGTAATCATGTGGAGCCTAAGAAATTACCTGTTGCAGATCGTAATTTCTACACCGAATTATTAGACGTCACCATTACTATATTTATTAATTTATCTAAATAAAATCAACGATATTTGTAGCGGGATATAACCAATGACCCTTCAGGGGTTGTATCGGTACAGAAAACAAAGAACATATGATATATTATAAATAGCCACTTTTACGACCTAACACGATTAATCTGGGAATGTATTATCCTAAAGTAGAGAGGATTTTCAAGTAATACATTTGAATAGTCTCCAAGTTTCCCTTCAATAGCCTTCAAAAGGTATTCAGAAGTAGGCGGCTTTCATTCAGGATTGGAGCCAATTCAAAGAAGGTTTCATCATCGCTTCCAAGTTGGCTATACAATCTTCTGTATAACAGTAATTTCTGAATTAGAAATAATTTTGAACCCGTTTGCCGCATTTAAACTTTTTTTAATATTCAATTCAATGGCGTAACTACCGTAGATAGAGATATCTTAATAACCTGTATCATTGCAACCGATGGAGAGTCTTAAGTTCGTTACGTGTCAAGTTTATTGCCCAACTTAATTTGGCATTTCTTTGTTTTAGTCATTTTTCAACCATAAAGAGGTGCACAATTGAGCAGCGCGTTAAGATTATTGAAGCCTTTTACAAAAATGGGCGCTCAAAAATCAAAATGAATTTCGTGCACTTCGTGATTTTTTTGGACAGCGTAATCGACCAAATATGTCCACAATCGGGAGAATTTTGAGCAAATTTTAGCAAACCGAGTTTGTAGGAAATGTGAAAACATCTGCGCATGCTCGCCCAGTTCGTTCTGCGAATGGTGTTCGCTATCGCGAGATGATAATGGACTTTCTATGGCCAGAAATTGAGGATATGGACGATATGTGTTTCCAACAGGATGGTGCCACTTGCCACACATCCAACGAAACAATGATAATTCTATCATAATAAAAAATATTAAGACAATGCTCTGAAAACGTTTTGTTTTATTTACAATTAACATCGTGCGTTTTGGTTGAACCACCCTTTAGTATAAAATTTTTAATAATTTTAACTTGAATTTAAAATGTAGTGATTGAATTTGTAACGAGTGACATAAAAATATAATAAAAACGATAATTAAAAAAATCGTTTATTAAAACACGATAAAGTTTATAGTTATGATTTCGACATAATTTCGATGTTTTTTTCTGTTATTTTAAGAAATACAAGAACCCTCTTGTAAGCGAAAATCAGTTGTTTCAAAATATCCGAGTTCTTCACATAAGTTCGTTCAAAATCAAACCCTCCATGACAGGCAGACAGTTCAGTTGGAACAACAGTATAGTTTTCCGATTCCATTTGGAATGAAATAATGTTTACTGCGCATGCTTCGAACTTGTATGTAATGTTCCTAGCGCATGCGATGACAGTTATGGAACGATGTTGGAACAAACCTCTTATGAAGAACAAAACGGCGCAGTTCCAGCTGTTTTTCATAACTCACTTAAATATAAAATTGAAATCAGTCTGTGATTTTGTAAGAGTTGTAACCACAAGTTCCGCACGAGCTACTATGGTCTTATTCTTACAGTGCTGCTCGACGATAAGACTAAGGTGAAATCGAACAAGTAATATTTTCTTTAAATAAATAAAATACTTATTGAAAATTGAAAATATCTAGAAGCATTTATATAAGTCTAAGAGAGGTATGGTACACGATCAAGCTTTCTCCTGTTACGAATACACAGCAGGAAATATCAAATGCAGCATTACACTGCAATAGTTACACTTATTTTCACTGCATCAAAAGGGAACCATTTATAATTCAATATTACATGAAATAACTGCAGTGACAAATAACTGCAGTAACTGCAATGTGAAGGATACAAGAAATGTAAAAAAAAAAGTTCATAAGCTGAAAGTCACAGCAAGAAATATTTTTTATTGGATTGGATATTTTGTATTCAAATTGGAAGAAATTAAATAGAAGTCAACAACAGATAAATAATAAATTACAATTTATATTACGATGTTAAACGGCAAGCTTTCTGAATCATGCCTGCACGATAAGATCACTTAAACAGAAAAGGAATTGGTTTAACCTTTTGAGAAAAATATCTTTATTTCAGTTTGAAAAAGTCAAGGAGAATTTTTCAGTGATTGTATCACAGCTGATATATGTGTTTATCACTGCTCATTGAATAATAACATAGAATCTTTATTATATATAAATTATATCATTCAAAGCGTCGTACAACTGGAACAGATAATTTTTTTTTTGTAAGCAGCGAAAAAACACACACACAAAAAAAAAGCTGTTGCGTTCAAGAATCACTCTAAATCGTCAGATATAGAGATGATTATTTTCTCTATAGTTTAATCAATAAATAAATAAATTTATGTATATGTATACTAGGTGGTATCACCCGTACGGCGGACCAACCACATAGTTTGTTTTGATATTTAGTATTCTGAATTAAATAAAATAAGTTTTTTTTTAAATGTTAGGTTTGTTTAATAGACACTTTTTTTTGTAGTTTTTATATTGTAAGGAATTAAATATGAGAGGAATTCGATGACTTAGAGGAACCCCAAAGCTGTAGATTCAGACCCAGATTGTCATGTATTTAAGACTTTTGTAATCAATCGGGAGCTAAAAGCGTTTGTCTGCTATGTATTGAAGTAACCTGAAACGGCGTGCTGTTTCTTCTCCTAATAGTCTAGTGTGCGCATTCCAAGTCAAGCATTTGTCAATATGTAGGTCTAAATATCGGACCTGACCAACAGGAATCAGTGGGATGTTATTAAACGATACAGGACAGAAAGTCATTAGTTTACGACAGAGAGTAAATCTGATTTCACGGGATTTTTGGAAATTTATTTCAATGCTCCAGTTTTGACGTCATTTTTCAAGTTCGGTGATATGAGATTGGAGAGTATGGGATGTTATAACTGGATTAGTGTTGACTGATAATAGTCATTTAACATCAATATACCTGGTTAGGATAGTATTGGGATGGGTTGTGATGTCAGCTGTATAAATTGTGTAGAGGATTGGGCCGAAGATACTGCCTTGAGGAACACCAGCAGATTGAGGGAAGAGGGATGAAAATATATTATTGTGGTTTACTTTGAATGACTTATTGGATGGTTAGGATTGGATAATCAGAAAGTATGTAGAAGGTAGGATTCTACGGAGTTTTTAAAGCAACCCCGGATGCAAGACTCGCTCAATGTGTAAGAGTTTATTTCTGACTTGAACCAAATTCTCATACACAAATCTTACAGACAAGATTGCCGATAAAACTTCAAATAAATAAATAAAAAGCCTTAATCTGCTCTAGATCTACAGGAGGAAGCCAAACAACACTACAAGAGTAGAATAGAGAGGAAGTCGCAATTAAATCAGTTTCTTCCCTATTGACTTTCTCCATATATTTGCATTGGAACAAGCTCAGCTCCACATTACCTAGTCAATGTGTTAGCTCTCAACAAACAGCTATTAACATAATCTCTTGTATACAATGCTATCTCATGGCAAAGTGGATTGGAGGGTATCTAATAAACGACCGTGAAAATACTGCTTTAATTGTTTTTTGTTTTTTTTTCATTGACATGAACTAACGATTATCTCGGGAAAAATATATGATATTGTTAGTATACATTATCAATTCTTTATAAGTTTTTAAAACAAAACCATAAAGGTTACATTTTTGCATCCCAAATCACTGATCTTGAAGAATGGTGTCAAAACTGAAGGATTAAAATAAATTCTCAAAAATCGCATCAAATCACTTTTACCTTACATCGTAAACCAATGACTTCCTGGCCTTCAGTATCCTTTAATAATATCCCGCTGGTGCCTGTAGAACAGATCCGATACTTAGGATTGCACCTTGACAAACAATTAACCTGGAATCCTCATACAAGACTAACAAAGATCTGAAAAGACAAGAAACCGCTCGACGTTTCAGGTTACTTCAACACTTACTAGACAAACGCTCTAAGCTCCCAATTAACCACAAAAGACTCATCTACATGACCACCATATGACCTATTTGGACTTACGGAGTAGAGCTTTGGGGCTCCACTAAGCCATCGAATTCCTCTCGTATCCAATCCCTACAATCCAAAATCCTTCGTAAAATCCTCAATACTCTTTATTTTGTTAAGAATAAAGTCATCCATAACGACCTTAATGTCCCTTTTGTTGCTGATTTGGCTCGAATCAGCAACCCCGGTATCTATCCTTTCATAACAAACTTCATTACCACTCAAACCTTCTAGTTTCAAACCTAGCTTCCTCAATTCCCGATAATCCTCCGAGGCGTATGAAAAGAAGATGGCCACGTGACCTTCTTAGTTGAACTTTGATTTGAGTACTACCAGTGGGTAGTTTCTCTATTTGTCATTATCATGTCATTATGTATCACTTATCCGAATTACTTGTTGTATTATTGTAATACAGTTGTAAATATCAATAAATACATTTTTAATAATAAACCTTCAAAAAAGGTTACGTTTTGGGATTTTATAACTCTCATAACCCTCCTTAAAAAAAGAAATGAAATTACTTTTTATAGGTCATTTGTAGAGTGGAGATAAGAAACCTCAAAGAATTGCACGCAATCTGATCACTTTATGAGACCTTATTTTATTTTCACCTAATTCATAAACTATTTATAAGCTCGTGTAGTTAGCCTGTTGACTTTCACCTTGACGTCGGGATAATAATCGTGGCACGTTAATGTCCATCGTGATCGTCCTTAATCGTCGCCGACCTACTGCAGGGTCACGTTTTGGTCCTTTCTTTAGAAGACAATGCAGGGAAATTAGTAGTTTTAGTAGCGAAAGTATTGTAGAATGTTGAATCGTTAGTAATTAGTGAGATCGCTAAGGATTAAGAGAAAGGTTGGCTAAATGTTCATTTATTGTAATGTTTGACTGTTGGCTAATTACCAAAAAAAAATTTTTTTTATGTTTAACAATGAAATATTAAAGATAAGAAAATGTTTATTTAATAAGATATCAATTAATAATAACAGAGATTCAAAAATAGTTCTCTTTGACACATAAATGATAGTTAAAAAAATTCTTAATGTCTGTAGTTTCTAACAAGTGCAAGTGTTTGGACTTGTTCCCTGTCTCAGGTTTGAACTCACAAATGCGTGGATATACTGAAAATAACAATAATAATATATAATATATGATATATGACTCACCATAGTCTTGCTGCAGCAGAGCCTCATGGAGCTGAGACGGTTGCTGGAAGCCGTAGGCGGGCAGCCAGTGGCTTGTCCCCGCTTCCAGTTTGTCGCTCCAATCGGAGAACGCCAATTCTTGATCCTGCGCCTCGCTCACCTCCATAACTAATAAATATTAAAGTATTAGTTTAATTGTATTATCAATTTATTAAATTTAACATAAAAACTAATTGAACTATATAGTATTACTTTTTTATACTAAAAAAAAATATGGTTCGGAATATCACATGTCAAATATGACAGTCGACAATGTATATCCTCTACGATTTAATAGAACTATTCATAAAACATAGACAAACGCACATTATTCATAAAAAAAAAAGTTTAAGACTATATTAGGTAATAAAGGTAATATTGATATGCTAAGTGGTGGTTGATATGCAATGTTCTGGATACAAGATAGAGGGTTCGCAGTCCAGCAGGTGTACTTAGGATTTTTTAAAGTGAGTAACAAAGTCTTTATTATGCCGTTCTTCTCAGAGGGAGCGTAAAATAACGACCCCGAGCCTATTAAGGAACACGCTAAAGATCCCTATCCATACATTACACCTGGATAGGACTACCACGGGAGCATCACCTGAATAGCCATATCGGTATAGATTTGGCGTTAAATAAATAAACAATCCATACTGATGTACGCTGAATACGAATAAACGTAATAGTAAAATTTAAAAGTTAATTTATAATATAGAACATTACACAAACATCACTCGTTCTTTTAAACTATATAGCCAATTTATTGTATTTTTTATGTACAATTTACAATTTATTAAAATTAATATTCAGTCGTCATGTTTAATTTTTAAGCTTAGAGAATGCTCTAAAGGGATTATTAAGTGTTGGTAAATAATAAACAGCATTAAAATATTTACAGACTTTTGAACTCTGGAATTTGATAAAATGGGCATTTTTTTTTTTTATACACCCTATTAATACGTTGATTGGGAGTATCAGCAGGGGGCCTTCGCTAAGTATTACATTAATATTACTATTATTGAAGCCCAGCTAGCTGAGTGTATAAAGCGCTGAGTTACTATGCGGAACAAACCGTATGCGAATATATATGCAATTTAAAGAACCCAAAACTCTACAAGTTTTCTTTTTCTATTGCTATTACTAATCTATTCTTTTAGGACATACAAAATACAAGATATGACCCTTTTTATCGTTCTTGGCTCAAATATAAAGTAATATAAATGTCTAAAATCCATGTTCTGAAAATAAAAAATCTAACTATAATAGAATGGTTCAAAGTGTTAGCATTTAGTAGAGTAGATACTTTTTTAGCGATTTTAGCTAAATTTAAAAAAACTGTTGAGAACATTATACTAGAGAAGAGGAAAGAGAGAGAAAGAAGAATTTAATTTTAATAGACATTTAAAACTTCCAACAAAAACTAAGATGAAACAAAAGATTGAAATCCAGCAAAATGTTGATGACGTCATCATCAAAAGTTTACAACTACTTTTCCCATTTAAAGTTAGATTGCTTTTAGGAAATGTAAATTTCCCAAAGTTAATATTACGGAATGAATGAAACCCTATAATACTCGTAACTGCCAACTGTGATTATGAAAAGTGAGATTAAATCTTTGTGTTAATTTGAAATATTGTTAATGTCTGATAATCGAAAACAATTTATTCAGTAATATGTATGAAATATAATGCAATAGATACACATTCTATTCAGAACTTGCATGTATTGCACCCGTCTTTCAAATCATTTTTAGGTTTGGTTTATAAGAATATTAGTTTTCACGAATGTTTAATTTTTCTAATAATCTAAACTATTAATTAAAATAAAAATGTCTTAGATCAAGTACATAGTAGAGACTGCACTGTTTCAAGAACAATAGTTGTGCAGTCAGTTGATTTTTCTGAGATCACGCTTAACCGCTAACTTTTTCCGCCATACCGGAGAGTTCATCAGTACATGTGATCAGATAATAACGCAGCAACTATGCGCTCTTCATACTAAGCAATCTCGTTTAAAAATGCTTGGTTTATATTCCTATCCAATTACAAGTCTTCTTTCAAAACGATATCTAAACAAAAATGATCATAATCCTAAGTATCGATAAGTAGACCTGGTGACATTTAAATAGAAATGTTAATTTAAAATATAAGAAATTCTATAAAATTCCAATGCCTATGACTGTATCTTCAGGGGAAAACTGTTTCAAAGTATGGAAGAAATGAACGTCCCTAGACAATTGATAAGCCTCGTGGAATTGCTGATGAGGGAGTCGAGAAGCCAGGTCAAGATCCAGAATGACTTGTCTGAAGAATTCAAGACAACTAGGGGTCGAGACAAGGGGATGGACTCTCGTGCCTGTTATTTAATTTAGCACTAGAAAAGGTCATAAGAGACGCAGAGTTACAAGTCACTGGTACGATTCTGACTAAGTCCATCCAAATACTGGCCTATGCAGATGACATAGACATAGTGGGAAGAACACCGAGAGATCTACAACAGGCTTTTCTTGCATTGGAGAATGCTGGACGGCGTATAGGTCTTCAGGTAAACCAAGTAAAGACTAAGTATATGGTGGCTAACCCTTCAAGACAATCGGATCTCACCATCACGTTTGGTCCCTACACATTTGAGGGTGTCGACAGTTTTGTCTACCTCGGTTCTTTGGTCAAAGCAGATGGCTCAACCAGCCCAGAAGTTCAAAGAAGAATATTGGCCGCTAATAGATGTTATTTTGGGATGGCGAAAATTTTACGAAGTCGTTTGATATCAAGAAGAGCCAAGGTCATGCTGTACAAAACAATCATCAGGCCTGTTTTGACTTATGGATCGGAAACTTGGCCTCTGTCCAGGGCAGATGCCAACAGTTTGCTGCTCTTCGAAAGAAAAATATTAAGAAGAATGTTAGGAGCTGTAAGAGTTGGCAATCAATTTAGACTCAGACAAAATGCAGAGCTGTATCTTTTGTATCAGGAGCCTGACGTGGTGAAGTACATAAGAATAGCTAGATTGAGATGGGCTGGACATGTGGCCAGAATGGAGGACAACGCTATCTTAAAAAGACTTCTGTTTGGATTCATTGATGGAAAAAGAAAACGTGGGCGTCCACGACTTAGATGAAAAAAACAAAAAACAAAAACAAAAAATCGTCAGATGAAGTAGAGAGTGATGCAGGCAGCATCATTGGATCCAGAGCTTGGAAGACCTTGGCGCAGGACAGAGAAGAGTGGAAGCGACGCCTTGATGCGGCCAGGACCCGTGCTGGGTTGTAGAGCCAGTGATGATGATGATAAAATTCCAAAATAGTTTGTAATATAAATTCCTTAGCGGTGAAATACATTCTAGCAAAGTATGTACTGTAATGGATTCTCCACAGTACACAAAAAACCGTCTGAGGGGGCACGTGTCCCCGTCGATAACGAAAAATACATTATAAATAAAATAAATTCAGCACTGTACATATAGCGAGTATAAACTTTATGTAGAAACCGTGAGTACATGCATTATCAGTTCATGGGATCACACTGGTGCTATCTTGAGGAATTCATGGTAATTAACTGATTTGATTCAACTGTAAAATTCTGGTTCATTTGAATTATTATTGTTATTTACTTCAGGTAGTAATGAACGTTCTAAAGATAACCAAAACGCAGCGGATGCTTTTAATTTAGGACGTATCTTAACTAATTTTAATTAATATTGCTGTGTATAACACAACCGTGGACTTCCGGTCACCACCCTCGCTTAAGAATATCTAAATCCCTCAAGAATTATTATTTAATAACCTTCCCTTCCTGTGAATCATTAATCATTTAGATTAAACATGCTCAGATATGTTAAAGTATACAAAAATAATATTAAAATACTGCAGCAATATTATTAAAAATTATGACGAAACCCGCTTGAAAGCTCTGTTCCTAATGCAGCAATGCTCTATAGTTATACTAAAGCTATATTTGTAGGGATGCAAACTCTTAAATATAAAAACAATTATGATAAATACGAATGGTTTAATTATTTATAAACGATTCCATACAAGGCAATAACATATTGGTCAAATATCAACGTTAATACATGTATGAGATGATCTGCCATTATTTTCATTTTCTTTTCATTAGCAATATCTTTGTTATATCTGTCTTTATCTTAATTTTATTATATTCTATCACATTTTCTATAATTATATCTGTCACTATTTCAATAATTTTGTTATATTTGTCTTTATCTGATTTTTGTTATATCTGCCACTAGTTCAATACCTTTTCATTATCAGTAATTTTTAAATCTGTCTATATCTTTATTTTAAAGATATTATTTTATTATGTATTATAATTATATTATATTAAAGATATTATTATATTATATTATTAGATATTTTAAAGATATTATTTAAGGCAATAACATATTGGTCAAATATCAACGTTAATACATGTATGAGATGATCTGCCATTATTTTCATTTTCTTTTCATTATCAATATATTTGTTATATCTGTCTTTATCTTAATTTTATTATATTCTATCACATTTTCTATAATTATATCTGTCACTATTTCAATAATTTTGTTATATTTGTCATCTGATTTTTGTTATATCTGCCACTAGTTCAATGCCTTTTCATTATCAGTAATTTTTAAATCTGTCTATATCTTTATTTTATTATAATCTGACTCCTTTTTAATATTCTTTATCTTCTATTTTCATATCTGCCACTTTGTATTTTTCTACATTATTTGTCACTAGTATTGTTACTGTACAACTTTGATGTTTTTACATTTTTGTTCTGTTTGTTTCTCTGTTAGCCCTGAAGATGACCTACACTGTAGGTCGAAACGTCGGCACATAATATAAGTACTTCACTTATTCGGTGTTCTTATTGACTGCACCCCCCAACTATCTCCTTTACATCAACGTTAATAGTTGCTTTTGCTCATAGAAGAAAACCCTGTAGCACTGCGACCCTTGAGGGTACAGATCTCAATACATATTAGAGATTTCTAAGCCAACAGTTGTGCAGGGAAATGATGTTTCCCTCAATTAAGAATACCCACATTATAGAAACAGAATGAGTGCCATGAGGGTAAGGAAATCCCATCCCACCAGTCCCATCTAAGGCTGTTCACAGATGAAATAATTTATCTGTCGGATTAGAACTTTCAGCCTGATATAGAAGAAATATTTTTTTTTTTTATAACATGATTATGCCCTAAACCCCTTGAGATATTAGAATAAAAGCAATGATTTTAAATTTATTCATATTTAGCCTCAATGGTAGAGAGCTGAGTTGCCATGGTGAAGGTCCTGGTCAAATCCCGCTGCGGGCAAAATTTTATTTAGTCTGTTTGCAGCCAGAAATGGATCATATAGGATCTAGGACCCTCCTGGGGCTCACCAAGCCTCTATAAAATATTATAAAAATAAGGGTCCCCAAAATAAAGGAGGCAAAATCAGGCGGTTGAGCGTGCCCTAGGACAAGTCACCTCCTTGCAGAACCGTTGTCGATGGAACAGTACAGTATCTACCATATACTGAACCCCAGACCCGTTCATGGGTTGTAGTGGTACTTCTTTTTTAATTTATTTATAAACGATTCGATGCAAGGCAATTATATTGCAATTATCATTGGTCAATTATCAACGTTAACAGTCGCTTGTGCTTATAGTCGAATACCCTGCAGCACTGCGACCCGCGAAGGGTACTGTTGTGAACACAGCAGATATTATAATGTTTCTAAGCCGGTTGTACAGGGAGGCAATATTTCCCCCAGTTTAGGGTATCCACTTTATTGAGACTGGGTGAGTCCACCAGGGTCTTCAAATCTCAATCCCACAAGTCTCATCTAAGGCTGAAAGAAAATTAAATATTTTATTTGTTGCTACCAGATTAAAACTTTCTGCTGGCTATTGTAGAAATATTGGCCTATTTTTTAAAAGAACTTGATTTAGAGCATAAAGTCTATTGAGGCAGTAGAATATAATAATAATTTTAAATTAATTATTATTAAAGGGAGCGGAGTGGCTCAGTGGTAGAGCACTGAGTTGCCATGCCGGAAATCCTGGTTCAAATCCCGCTGCAGGCAAGACTTTTATTTAGTCTGTTAGCAGCGGGAGATGGGTCATATGGGATCTAGGACCCTCCTGTGGCTCACCCAGCATCTATAAAATATTATAATAATAAGGGGAAAAATCTGTCGGTTGAGCGTGACCTAGGACAACTCACCTGTTGCAGAACCGTTGTCCATGAAACAGTACAGTCTCTACCATGTACTGAACCCCAGACCCTTTCTCGGGTTGTAGTGATACCCCAAGTTTTTTTAATAAATATTATTAAACCTCACGATAACTTGCATTTTTTGAAAATATAAACGACTAAATAGTTAAAACTTATTGTAGTTCAACACAAAGTGGCTACCTGCGGAACAGGTACCGATTTCGGTACGGAAGATAGTTGTTTGTTGATAAAATAATTAAATAATTAGTGAAATATACACATTTCCCACTATCACGCCCTCTTTTCCATACTAAACCTGATGATTTGTAAGGAAACTTAATTTTTTGGAAAATATATAGGAAACGAATGAAAAGATAAAACTTGTGATTCAACTCGGAACTGATACCGGAGAAAACTCTATACCACTACATCCTTGAAGGTTATTGCTCTCAGTACATAGAAGAGACTATAATGTTTCTTAGCCAATGGTTGTGCAAGAATCAACACTCAATGAAAAGATTTCGTGGATCATTTCGGTGAGTGGCTCACTCTAATGAGTTACCACTAATTTTTCACGAAAGATTTTTTTCCTTTAAAGAATAGTTTCTCATGTGATTGGTACTATTTAATTACCTTGGTAATATGAAATTCCTCCATCTTTTTTTTTTTTTTTTTTATATATTAACACTTTATTGAAATATTACAATCTGCCACTTGCGGGCAATAAGTAATAGTGCTGTGTAGCTTACAGTCATTCCATAACAAAACAATAATATAAACAAAATAAAATAAATAAATATATACATGCGGAAAAATATATACATGCGGTAACAGAAAGAAATTAATGCGGAAATGATAAAAAAATAAAGTAAAAAAAAAATAAAAATAATAATAATAAAATAAAATAAATAATAATAATAATACTAATAATAAAAATAAAATAAAATGTACACATTCATACTCTATTTACAATTTGCCTGGGTTCCCCGAACTGAGCTTCTTCCCCAGGAATGAGGGCAAAGCAGGAGTCCGGGAGGCCCCAGCCCCCTTTCCCAGCCGCGTCACCGGCATTAAACGCCAATGAAAGCTGGGATTCCTCCATCTAAAGATTATTTACAACCCATATATTCCATAGTGGAAAAACAGAGTGTGAATATACAACTACGTTACAAAGAATTCATTATCCAGAAGAAAGTGAAATGAAAACGTAGGTTACAGGTCACTATTGCGGATGTAGAGCAACAAACACTTAGTGAACGTTCTCCAAAGACACTCACAAAGATGAATGATGACTTTAGACATGAACTTTCCGGAGCAGAGCCTTGGGCGCTGAGAGCTCTAAGGACAAATTCCGACTGCATGAGGCTGTCTTTTGTTTCGCTCACCTGAGAATGTCGACCAGATCTCTCTCATTTAATAAACAAAGCGTGAAAAAGTAATATAGTAAATTGTGGAAAAAATCTTCGACGGTTGATTAGAATTTAAAGATCCGAAATAAAAAAAAAACAAACTGTACTTCTACAATTTATGAAGAGTCCTTGGTTGAATACACAGTGGTCCAATAACTGTAGGGGGCTGGTGGTCCCAGGAGGGTCCCAAAGGACCCACTGAACTGCAATTTTATTGAAAATTTTATGGATTATTCATAGACAGAAAGGGATTTTTTTTTTAAATCTGCTATAAAGAAGATGGCCACGTGACCTTCTTAGTTGAACATTGATTTGAGTACTACCAGTGGGTAGATTCTCTACTTGTCATTATCATGTCATTATGTATCACGTATCCTATTTACTTGTTGTATTATTGTAATACAGTTGTAAATATCAATAAATACATTTTTTTTTAAAAATCTGCTACACAGATTTATTTATTTTATTGTTTCCTAAATATACCAATAAATAGCAGTACATCTTATATTCAATCAGAAGCCAAACCAGATAAAGAATTCGGAAGTGGACTGTAAAATTTGTCTCATAATGATTTTCTACAAATTATTGAAGGAAGACTCCTGAAACCGAATTTTTGTCGTATTTTGATAAATTTTTAAAATATACAGTATCAGTTCCGTAGGTTGTTGCTTCGATTGAAGTAACAAGAAATTTTAACTTCCTTTCCTTTTTAATATTCTCTTTAAACAATAATCGGGAGTTTTAGTATTAAAAAAGTTGTAACTTCGGAAAATGCGTATATTTTGGTAATAATTGTATCATGAAATGAAAGTTTTAAAAAAGTTTCGTAGTATAGATTAAGATATAATCTAAACAGTATAAGTCGGATCTTTCACCTAAATACAGTCTGTAACAAAACTATTTTTATTTTCGAGAATATTACAAAGGAACAAATTAAAAAGTTAAATTTATTGTGACTTTAATAATAATAAATAAATTAAAAAAAATAAATTTAAGCGACAACTTGCAGTATTGATACCAAACATTAAACGTAAGTAAATGAATTCATCGCTCCCTTTCTACTAAAAAATATATAATTGAAATTTTACCAGCATGTCTAAAAATAATTATGTTAAAAGTATTATCATTTATTACATAGAGCCAGCCAATCAGTATCTCTCTAGCTTCATTTGTGCTTAACTGCTTTGTATTCAATAAAGAAATTTTTATTTCGTGTAATTATGGATATTATTAATTATATATTAGTTAAAGTTATTATTAATGTCATTTTCCGTCAGGACATGGCAATGACCAACGGATTCTTTTAAGTTGAGATCTTTATATTAGTTAGATTATTAGTGTTTAGTAGTGTGTACCAAGTCAGTGGTAGAGCACTGAGTTGCCATGCCGAATATCCCTGTTCAAATCCCGATGCAGGCAAGACTTTATTTAGTCTGTAATCAGCCGAAGATGGATCATATAGGATCTAGGATCCTCCTGGAGCTCACCCAGCCTCTTTAAAGTGGCAACCTTAAGTAAGGGGGAAAATCTGCTGGTTGAACGAGATCTAGGACAAATAACCTCCCTGTAAAACCGTTACCTATTACAGTATGTCTCTACCATGTAAAAAAACCCAAAAGTAAAAATCTCTATTCACATATTATTCTTATTAAATTATCATATACTTTAAAAGTATACAATTAACACTGACGAAACCATGATCGTATAAGTACAAAGTACTTAACCAGCATATATCAATTAAATCAAATACCGATTTAGTCGCGAGAATCGATTTTAGACCCATAAAAAGGTCGATGTTACTTACGTCAGAGAGAAAGTTGTAAGTTTGTTTATTTGTTCATTTAACGTCACTTTATGCTGCTATGGCTAATCGGACGATGCTACATTGGGAGCTCTAAATTTTGCCTATCCAGGTTTAATTAGGATAGGGATTTTTAACGAGTACCTGTCATCGTACAGGCTCTGGACCCCCGTTTAACGACCCTTCCGAAGAACGGCGTAACTAAGGATTTTTTAATCCCTTAAAAAATCCTAGGGCCACCTGCCGAGTTACGAACCCGCGATCTTGGGCTTAGTAGTTTGTTACGCTAACCACTAGACCACAGGTGACCGAAAGTTGTAAGTCTCGACGACTAGCAGCAAATAGCTGACCCTCTTGGGGCTCACCGACCCTCTACTACAAAGTGGGTACCCAAAATAAGGGGAGAATCTGGCGGCTGAGCGTTATCTAGGACAAATCACCTCTCTGAACAACCGTTGCCCATGAAACAGTATGTCTCTACCATGTACTGAACCCCAGAATCTTGTAGTTCTACAGGTTCAGGTTAGGTTACTATATCACCAGTCTGCATAAATAAATAAAAATATAAAATACTAATGAAAGCTACTACAGAATAATATTGAACACAAATATTAGGATCGAATATAAACAAAACAATAGCAGTAGAGAGAGCTAGTTCAACGAATCGGCAGCTGTATTGTAAAGCCATAAATAGAGAATGGATTTTGATGTCATTGCACATTCTATTTGCTTCTCTGCAATAACTTCCAATATGGCTAGTTATCCGATCATCTATTGAATAATATAATGGGAGTTGACTTTGCAGGAAACTGAGAGTTTTGTTACTTTAAGGCTAAATAAATCGATTTTTATTACAATAAATATCGCGTTGTGTTTGTTTTTTTACACAATTTTGATTAAAGTTATTTTTAATTTAATTTAAACAAACAATGATCGGTATGTTTACGAAATAAATCACTAAAAAGAATTTTGTTAAAAAAAAGTTATTATAATGTTATTTTTCACTGCTTCTGTGATTGGTTACTAAGAGAAAATTTTTTGTCTAAAATCAGTTTATCGTGTTAATATGGATTTCCGATCCATCTACGCCGCTTTCAGCATATTGTCCGTCTCAAGAATGTTATAAAATAAATAATAGTCTATTTATCTCTAATTATGATTTATTCAATAAAAATAAAAACTGTAATTAAAAACAATTTAATTTACCAAGAGTATAATAAGCCAGAAACCTAGTGATTGGAACTACAAATTTATGGAAAAGATTTTTTTTTTAATGCCAAAATGTATTAAACTTAAACCTGAACTCCTTTTGTGTGCAGCATTTTCACTTTTTGTACGCTTACTTCATAAAAACATTCAGTAACAATATCTATTCGCTTATAACTCTTATCAGATATTTTAAAAGTATTTAATTAATACTGACGAAACCACGATCATATAAGTATAAAGTATTTAACCACCCTATATCAATTAAATCTAATACCGATTTAGTCACGAGAATCGATTTTAGACCCATCAAAAGGTCGATATTTAAGTCTTACGTCATAGAGAAAGTTGGAAGGCTCAACGACTGGCGGCAAATAGCTGAGCTTCGTGACCCAAAGTTTAAGTTCCGTTGGATATTGATCGACCAAAGAAATCATCTACAGCCGATTATAAATAAAAACTTAATAATTATCTACAAATTAATTTAAAGAGTTACAAATGAATAAGAGATAGTAGAATTTTGGGTATCAGTTCCGCAGGCTTAACTCACGAGTCTCAACTTCTCTTCGTTAAAATTCTCGAAAATAAAAATAACCTTGCGTTCTAATGTATATTATAAAAAAGGACATAATTATGGGTAATATCTATAAATCGATAATCATTTCATCCAGAAATGAACGTTTCAACAAACATTTCCAGGTATAGATGATATAAGTATGATTGTTGCAACGTTTTTCACCATGATATGACCAGCGAACTAAGTTAAAACTCGTTGAAGTTGAAGCGACAACCTGCGGAGCTGATCGTGAACTTAGTTTTTGAAGATCCCAAATAAAAATATGAAGTTCAAATTTTCTTCAAATCAAATCCTTTAACTTGAATGATAATAGTTGACCTTGATTATATGTGGAAGAAAAAGATCCGGACGGAGGTCAATGAATTTCTCTTAGAATTGGAGAAATGTTTATTAAGTAGCCAACGTTTCGACCTACTTTGGAGGTCTTGTTCAGGACTAAATATGCAAAATACAGATAATTGAAGATTAAAAATAGTAAAAAATGGCTAAGCCTGGTAAATACAAATAATAAAAGCGTGGTAAATACAGACAATTGAACATTAAAAAATAGTAAAAATTGCTCAGCATGGTAAATATAAAGGTTAAAATGTATGAGTTTATAGTATGAATAACCAAGTGACAGGAAGGTAGTAAAATACACAATAAAGAATAAAACAGAAAGTGTTAAAAATTAAAGAATAAGATAATAATACTATACTTGGTAATAATACTTCAATTGTCTGTATTTACCATGCTTTTATTATTTTTATTTACAATGCTTAGCAAATTTTTACCATTTTTAATTTTCAATTGTCTGTATTTTGCTTATTTAGGCCTGAAGAAGATTGCAAAGTAGGTCGAAACGTAGGCTATTTAATAAACATTTCTCCATATATAAGAGAAATTTATTGATCTCCGTCCGGATCTTTTTCTTCCACAACTCCTTTCTCTCCACTGAACAAGTCGCAATAAGCCAGACGACCAAGGCAAAAAGTGGAATAGGCAATTTTCTGGATGGTATAAAGAGTTTTCCACCAAAATACTGTCGGTGCTATTTTTTGAGGACTGCTGAAAAGAAATTCGAAAGTCTAATTGTACGGACTTTATTCTGTTTTTCTCTAAAAAAATCTTCCAAATAGTTTTTTAGATTTGATTTTTCGGAATTCTATTTTAGTAAATAACAACTAGTAGCAGTACAACTCATAAAGGTCTATGGTTTTTTACAATTTGGATTCTGTAATGATTGTAGAACAATGGTTATGCAGGATTTCACGCTCAGCCGAAAGGTTTCCCTTTAAATTACCAAGGGTACCCACCTTATAGAGGCTAGATGAACCTCAGGAGGGTCTCCAGATCCCCTAGGGTTCATCCATGGCAGGTAACAGATTAAATAATTTATTCTCTAAAGTTGGATTTGAATCCGGGACCTTCCGCACAGCAACTCAGTGCTATACACAACTACTATTTGATTAAATTACGTACAAAATTAAGAACTGCAAAACATAAATTATGCATGTTGATAAACAGCCACACCCTCATATAGTTGTCCATATAAACAGAAAAGAAACTTTGTGGTGTATTCATACGTAATATAATGAATTTGGATTTTAAATATACTATGTTTGGACATATTTAAATTAAAAAAAACAAAAAAAACAGAAGAACTCAAATTCAAATTTTATAACTTTTTTTTCAACTTTATTTTTCCTGTCCTCTACTGGATTTTTGTCTGTCTCCAAAATTCTTTCACGTGTTCACTTGCATGTTTCTTTTTATCTTCTGTCAGGATGATGAATGGCCAGAGAGGGTTGTCTGTTCTTTCTACTTCCTGAAACCCTTCCGAACTTTTCACAATGCTCTTAAATTCACTTTGGTCTAATATTTGATGTTGTGATGTTCATCTTTTCTAAATGTTTCTTTGGACGGGAGACTAACAGAAATACAAGTAACGAAGTAGCGGTGCGTGAGTACGTAGGTACGATGTAGCTGAGAGGTGAGGATGTACGCTAGGCTAACCATTCCGATCCCCAGCGAGGAGGGATTGAACCGTGAAGGCCAGTGAACTGCTACCTCCCCCCGCTCTCATCTAGTACTTTCTACATCAACGGCCAAACATTTATATCTACCTTATAAATATAACAGTTAATAGTAACCGTTACTTCCAGTAATCACAAAAAATCGCCACATTGCGAAAGTGAAGTACTCTTATCTGGCATTTTATCTATTTCAAGGGAACAATTACCATAAATTGAAGCAACCCATGAAAGGTATTGGATTCTGTACATGGTAGAGACTATACTGTCTCTACCATGAATACACCCACATCTGTTACTTTCTACATCAACGGCCCAACATTTATATCTATGTTATAAATATAACAGCTAATAGTAACCGTTATTTCCTTTAAAAAAAATATACATATATATATATATATATATATATATATATATATATATATATATATATAAATATAGCTTCACTCTCAAAGTTAAGCGCACTTCCGGCACCTTAGCTACCTCGTGGAGGGTGGTAATTTCGTCGATTGCGCCAGGTTTTTCACCCAATTAAATATATTGCAGTTATCAAGGTCCAGGAGAACCATCAGATACTCAGAACCTATCCACAGCTGTTAACAAAATAAATAACTTGCTAGCCATGGCCTGTCTCGAACTAAGGAACCTTGAGATCAGTAACCCAGCCCCCTACCCTAATTTTCCAAGTCCAATTCAGTGGTAATTAATTACTATCCAAGTTCCCATTAAGCTTGCTGTTAGCCCAAGTTCAGCAATATCAAGTAGAAGAAAACAACTCCAAAAACGAGGCCCATTGTAGCAGGCTTGATTGTATGCTATTAAAAGTGTCTTTTCCCCAAATAGCTGCAATTGGAAGAATTGCTTTTGGGCCCTGTTGGTGATGGGGTGCTGTTTCTCGTTTCTATCTTCTTCGATTGTGAGGTTTGGACGTGATTCACATTATTCTTCTATATATAAATATATTTTCCTCTTCTTTTTCTTAATTAATTAATAATGTTTAACGGTGGAAATACAAATAATTTTAATCTTAAAATAATTATAAATATAGTTTATTAAACATAGGAACGCTAAGTTGCTATACTTAATTGTAGGAAAACATGACGGTCGAAGGCCAAATTACTTCCCTGTACAGTCATCGGCTTAAAAACACTACCGTGTCTACAGTCTCTAGCATGTAATGAACTCAATATCCCTTGGGCTGTTCTGGCATAGGTTTTTTGTTTCTCCTTTTTGCGCAATCCATTAATCGATTTTCTTAGCTAAGGCGAAATCACTGTGAGTTAAAGTCAGTGTGTTTATCAGGAAAAAAATAGTTATGAAGAAGGTTAAAATATTCTCTACTGAACATTCTTACAAATTGTAACAAAAATAAAATTTAACTATTACGAAGGTTTTGTCATTTGGTTTCGAGTAAAATGAAATATTTTATTATTTATTTTTTTAACTACTGTTATTCTTTATAATAAAGTACTTTGTTTTACTAATTATTCATTAGTGAATAGTAGGTCATGTATAACCTAGCACAGAAATATTAATTTTATATTTGGTTAACTCCAGTAGTTTATTTTTTATTACCTTTTTATCTATTTCAATTATTTCCCTTTTAAATATTTTTTTATCTTGTCTATTTCTATCAATAACATAACTTGGTTAAGAAAAAAGATTAGATTAAAAAAATTACTAAAAACCTTAATTCTATTGTGTTTAGGTATTATATTTTAATTAATAAATAATTTAATAAAAAATAATATTAAGACATACACATACTTTCCATCCTTAAGTATTCTTATTATAATATTCTTCTTATTATAATATTCTTATTATAAGTATACTTATTATAATAGTTATTAAATATAGTTTCATTATTTTTCAATAATTTTTATTTGTCCACCCAGAGGTGCGAATTTATTACTCAGTGACGAATATTAATGCCCGTTAATGAGGAGTAGGTTGTAACGTAAAGAGACACACCAGATTAAAGAATGAAGAGAATTCCAAATATAAGTATTTATATGTGTGTGTTCTTATTTATTTAGTCTGTTAGCAGTTGTAGGATCTAGGACCCTCCTAGTGCTCACCCAGCCTCTGAAAATGGGTGCCCAAAATAAGAGGGAAAAATCTGGCGGTTGAGCGTGATCTAGGACAAGTCACCTCCCAGCAAAACCGTTATCCATGAAATAATACAGTCTCTACCATGTACTGAACCCACACGGTTTGCAGTGGTACATGTTACAGGTATGTGTGTGTTGGTTGCTAAGTCCTAAAATGGCCCGCTTAGTTGTTCCTGACTGGATTGGTCTCTTCCAATTGTTCGTCAAGTTGTCAGTCGAGTCCATCAGTCAATGCTTAGTCCAGTCCCAGTCGGAACATGTCCGTTTTGTTGTACTTGTCTAAAGCAATTCGGAGTCCACTATTGGTTTTTAGTATTTTTTTTAATCTAATCTTTTTTCTTAACCAAGTTATGTTATTGATAGAAATAGACAAGATAAAAAAATATTTAAAAAGGAAATAATTGAAATAGATAAAAAGGTAATAAAAAATAAATTTCAGGAGTTAACCAAATATTTAGATTAATTAGACATGACCTACGATTCACTAATGAATAATTAGTAAAACAAAATACTTTATTATAAAGAATAACAGTAGTTAAAAAAATAAATAATAAAAATATTTCATTTTACTCGAAACCAAATGACAAAACCTTCGTAATAGTTAAATTTTATTTTTATTACAATTTGTAAGAATGTTCAGTATAGAATATTTTAACCTTCTTCATAACTATTTTTTTCCTGATAAACACACTGACTGTAACTCACAGTGATTTCGCCTTAGCTAAGAGAAAGGAGAAACAAAAATCCTATACCAGAACAGCCCAAGGGATATTGAGTTCATTACATGCTAGAGACTGTAGACACGGTAGTGTTTTTAAGCCGATGACTGTACAGGGAAGTAATTTGGCCTTCGACCGTCATGTTTTCCTACAATTAAGTATAGCAACTTAGCGTTCCTATGTTTAAAAAACTATATTTATAATTATTTTTAGATTAAAATTATCTGTATTTCCACCGTTAAACAATATTAATTTATAACTATATATAATATTATATCAATAGCGTAGCATTCAGAGAATGTATTAATTATTATATATTTCAGTAATTACAGTGGATAGATATTAACTGCCATGGCTATAGCGAATGGAGTGAGCCTCATTATAATAATTAGTGGAAAGGTAGAAGCTATCGATAACATTCAATTAATTTAATAAGCGACATCAACTGTCTCACAGGAAATAATATCTAGCGGACTGTGCATGCATATATATGTATATGTACATATGCATATCCAGTAAATATGTATACATATGTAAAATAATTTATAAATAGGTAGTATATGCAGGAGTAATAATGTAACCTACACCTACTAGTGAAGTACAAGCTTGTAGCATTTGTTTTTTATAATATTTTGTTTTATCTTTTCAATTAACATCCCACTGAATCGTATAGAACAGGGCCAGTAGTTAGGACTACACCTTGACAAAAGATTAACTTGGAATCCCCATACCAGACTGAAACGACAAGAAACAACAAGACGTTTGAGGCTACTACAATATTTACTAGACAAACGCTCTGAACTCTCAATTAATTACAAAAGACTCATATACATGACAATCATTAGACCAATCTGGACTTACGGAATAGAGCTTTGGGGCTCCACTAAGCCATCGAATTCCTCTCATATCCAATCCCTACAATCCAAAATCCTTCGTAAAATCCTCAATGTTGCTTACTTTGTGGCGAACAAAATAAGAAATAATGACCTTAATGTCCCATTGGTTGCTGATTTGTCCCGAACCCGATATCAATATTTTCATGACAAACTTCATTCCCAATCAAACACACTTGTTTCAAACCTACCAACCTCATCAATTCCTGATAATCCTCCAAGGCGTTTGAAAAGAAGATGGCCTCGTGACCTTATAAGTTGAACTTTTTTTTAGTACTACCACTGGGTAGTTTCTCTACTTGTCTTTTCATGCCAATGTATTGTAAATTTCATTAAATAATTAAAAAAAAAAAGTCTTTTCAATTGTCACATCTTTGCATTCCAAGAGACTAAAGAAGCATCATTAAATCAGTTTATTCAGGTATTCTTCCTGATTATATTTTTGTACTAATTTCCGTTATTTCTTACAGACTTTTTATTTCCTTTAACAAATTTTCAGACATTTGGATTTTAATTTAAACTGTTTAAACTGTATTTAAACTGTAAGAATAAGAAATAGAATCTAGAATTACGTAAGTACAAATCCATTGACAAGAAAGCTAGCAGGGATCAGATCCACTTAATGAATGACTAAAATAATTGAATTGCTTTCCCTGACCGAAAGTAACAGCAGATGAGAAGGATTGAAAGTATTTCGTAACTGCTCCTGCAAGGATGTAACAGCTCCATAATAGCCGTGATTACTATGACCGGAGTCTTATCCCATCTCTGTCTGCGCTTAGTAACTGGTATCTCTCTTCTTTAACAGTTCCTTATTATTATCTATTGAATAACAGAGTATTGCTTCAATATGATAAAATTAAAAAAATATAATAATTGTATTTAATATCACAATATGAATATAAGATTGTAAAAACAAAGCATCAAGTCTCCCAAAAGTGAGTAATTAACCGTAAATGATTTTCCAAACCAATCCAAACCGAAGAATGCACAAGTAAAATTATAAAATCAATCCTCATTGCTTTTCTCAATATCATAGGGCATATCAATCTCAAAAAATAATTTTTAGAAAAATATAACAAACATAATGATAATAAAATTATGCACCTAAACATATAAATAAGTTTAATATATTTTTATACTATAAGAAGATTGTGTGCTGTAGAGAAAAGCACTTAATTGCAGCCCGACCTTTTTTATTTTATTATTTATTTTTATTGCCAACTTTTAAGAAATGAAAAATTAACAAAATTGGTCGAATAAAAAATAATAACTGAAATAAAATCAAACAATGAATTATTCCTTGATGGAAATACAAAAATCCATTCGAAGGTTTTTCCACCATCAGATGTCCTTTGTCAACGATATGAGAGTTTCTTTAATGTCAAGGATTTTCTTCTTTTTTTTCGAGAAAACCTCATATCTTCATATCATAATGTTACCAGAATGTGTAAAGTAAAAGGTACAAAGTAAAAAAGAAAATTGAAAAAAAAAATCAATTCACAATAAAAAAATTTAAAGTGCTTTATCACCTAACAATTCTATAAAGGATTCTTTACATAAAAATATAAAGACCATAAGTAATCATGGCATTTTTTAAAAACATAGGAAAGGAGTATTATTATTGTAACAATTGTAAAATTTCAAAACGTGATTAGTAGAAACCGAATTTGTAATATTTTTAATGGAAAGATATTCAAAAAGAAAAAACACATTTATCTCAAAAAGGTGGCTGCCCACATTTATGCTATATGGCTGTGCACATAATAAATATATACAATTTTAATATATATAACTAATTTGTATAAATATGAATCAGAGTATGCTTTTGCATTTTAGGTTTTGCTTTTTTTTTATGCTGTCATTAATGGTAGGTTTATTTTTTTAAATAATTTCCCAACTAACTCAATAGTTCTAGACAATAGCTATCGCCACCATTGAAGGAGGTACTGGTATTGGTGACCTAACGGGTTATGAAACGCCTGCAGTCTCCTGCTGCAACAGCCCACCATTGCACAACCCCTAAAGCTAAGGCTGGTCAAGGAACGATTCCTATATGCATACCTACATACATGTATAACCATTATCATTCTTGTAAGATATTTTAGACTGTTTATGATAGTTTTTCAGATCATTGTAATTCAGTAAACTATGGCTGCATGGAATATACCAATCCACGCCTATTTGGGAAAAAGGAAAAAAAAAATTCAATCAACAGTCAACCATGACAAAATCCAATCATTAATATTTTTAACCTCTCATTCAGTATTCAGCAATAGTTGGATTAAATATGTTTCTGAATGATGTATTGAAACATATTTCGTCGTAAATTTGGCATATGAGTGGATCATCCAAACATGTATGATAGAATACAATAGATCGTCAGATAAACAAAAAGAGAAATGTCAAAGGAACTAATTAATTAAGTCGAATTTTTTTCTAAAAGAGTTAATTGTAATGAGGGAAGCGTAACGTAAAACGGGTATTAGAAGACTTTAGATTATGCATGCACATATAATATTGTTATATGTCGTAATTGCAATTTAATAAAATAAAGGAGGTTCAGAAAAAAAAAATGAGGAAGATCATGTCATTCTCGCAGTTTTTGGCTTAAAATGGAGTTTTAGAATATTATAAATGTAAGTAATATAAGAAATAACAAGCAAAAATACCTCCGGGTAGAAAAAGTACTATAATTATTTCCGTATATATATATATATATATATATATATATATATATATATTTACGGTCGCCGGCAGGAGGACGGAAGCAAGGGGATTAGCACTTAAATCCGTCGGCGGGAGAAGTTAAAATAGGATTAGGACCATTCTAGATCATCTCCTTTTGTCGGAAAAGGATTAAGAAGATTCCAGAATTGTCTGGCCCCTCCGTGTTCTAGAATGTTCGGCCTTGCCTATTTAAATACTTCCCTCACCTCGAGCCAGTCAGTCTTAGCCTGAGAGTAGACCACGCAAGATCTGTGACAAGTGAGTGTTATTGTGATAAACTAGTCAGTGTTGAATCGGCCAGTGTAATAAGTGTATCAGTGAACTGTAACAGTCTCGCGAGTGTAATAAACTGTTTCTGTTTGTTTCTGTGTGTCAGTTTGTCATACTTGGAGAATCTTACGGTCGGTGGACTAGTGAACTGTAAGTGTTAATTAGTAGTTATAAATTTTAGTGTAATTTTATAATATTCATAGAAACTATTGTAACTAATTAAGCTATCTAGAATTAGTAATATCTAATATTATTGTAATAATTAAATTGGCCTAGATTATAATAAATATTTAGAATATTGTCATTATAAATTTATCTTAGTTTAATAATGTAATTGTTAATAGTTTAATTGTATCCTTTTTGTTAATTTTGTTAATAAATATTAGTATCTTTAATTAAGGAGTTGTTTAATTCATTTTAATACCCAGTAGCCCGTAACAATATATATATATATTGTCATTTTGGATTAATATCGACTTAAACACTTATTCACTGTGACTCTAATATAATAATTAAGGAAACTTTACCTTTACATTCTATAAGTGATTCCACTAACAATTTTCTGTACCGTTTTTAATTTTTTTTTTAAAATATTGTATCTAAGTTGTCTTAAAATGAAGCTAATTTAAATATGGCATATGTAAATTGTTGTATTTTTGTTGATTACTGCAAAAATAACCAATATGCCCTCAAAATTGATTTTAATTTTTATAATATAGGATAAACTGGTATATTCAATGTGAAATTCGATTAAACATGGATGAATATGATTTTTAACTAATTGTAATAGTTATTTATTTATTACATTTAATTTTCATCTTCATTTACGCTGTATTATTGTCATATTATTTATGTATTATTGTGATGTTATTTATGTATTATTTTGATATTATTTATGTATTCTTTATTCATGTATTTCTCACCTGTAATCATTATTTCGATATTATCAGTTATCTAGGTAAAAACACTAACATTAAGTATATTAAATTAATTAATTAATTAATAACTTTCTCTATCTTTAAATCTATGGAATAATTGGTCAAATATATAATATTTACCAATATATTTCTGCTTCCCAGACATAATACGGGATTATTTACAAAACATAGAACAAGAATTCCGGTCTTCAAGAGGACTTTCTTCTAGCGATCCACAAGGCAATCTCCAACTAACTTCACTTTCTAACCCTCAAAGGATATGTCAGGAAGATCCTCAGCAGAAGGTAGAAAGCTCGTTACAAGTCCCGTCGAGGAAGTCGGGTTGTATTCTTCCAAGAGGAGAGAGTAAGGTCATGAGGAACTTATGAGTATTCAGAGTCTTTGATAAACTTATTTAATTATCAAGGGGAGCGGAGTGGCTCAGTGGTAGAGTGCCGGAAATCCCGCTGCGGGCAGGTCTTTTATTTATTCTGTTTGCAGCCGGAGATGGATCTTATAGGATCTAGGACTCTCCTGGGGCTCACCCAGCCTCTATAAAATATAAAACAATAGGGTGCCCAAAATAAGGGGGGAAATTCTGGTTCAGCGTGCCCTAGGACAAGTCACCTTGCAGAACCGTTGTCCATGAAATAGTACAGTCTCTACCATGCACTTAACCCCAGACCCACTTAGAACAGTCTGAACAGTCGTCTTATAACTATTATACTTCTTATAGCTATGCGCGAACATAATATCATAAATATACAATATAAACATGAATGTTTCTTCTTAAATAAAAATTCTTAAGTGAATGAATGAATGAAAAAAAAAAGAGGTTAAATCTTTTCCAATATTTGCCTATGCTCACCTTTCTTTATTTATTTCTTATTTTTAGATCTCTTCTACCTCGCGGTGTAGAGATTTTGCATAAGGAGCGCCTCCTTTCTCTGTCAAGGGCTGCTCTCCTGGCTGTCACCCATCCAATCCCTTTTTCTTTAAGGGTATTTTGGAGGTTACTCTTCCAGGTCCCTCTTGGCCTTTCCCTTGGTGCTTTCCTGATGGTTTAACCTCCATAGCTTTCTTCGCTGTCCGGCAGTCGTTCATCCTCATTACATGTCCGAACTATCGAAGCTGCCCTTTCTCGATTATCTGATTAATGGGTTCAATTTTTAGCGCAGTCATTTTTGTCTTGTTTTGTTCCCGGTCCCTCTTGGTCTTCCCCTCTATTTTCCTCATTTACCACATTTCCATGCTCTGGAGTCAGCTCCGATCACAGTCCTTGAGGGCCTAGGAGTCACTTCCATAAGTGAGAATAGGAACGTATGTAGAGCGGTAAACAGCCAATTTTGTTTCTAGTGTGACTTCTTTCTTACTTAAAAACTTTTTATTATGCTCATATGGAATATATATAACCTATAGAAAGGAGGAATTTTAACTATTAAACTATATTCAAAGTTATATAAATGGCATTCAATATGTTGATAAACCAATGTCAACTGAATGATTGCAATAACATCGAATGTTGAATAATTCAAGTTTATTGTGGAGTAATACAGTAAGTAGAGGAAAACTGGGAAAAATCGTTACATCAATCAATTCAGGTACTTATTCACCGATGGTGATGCTGACCAATAAGTAATAAAAAATGTAATTCAACCGTAATTAATAATGAAACTTAGTACAGCTATAAATAAAAAACTTAGGATCATACTAAATATCAACATTAACTAAAAGCTTATAGTACAGTTGGTTTTGAAACCTCGTATACAAAAGGTATATTAAAAATTTAATAAAAAATCTGGTGTTTTAGTACTAGAATAAAAAGAAAACAGTAAAAATATAATCGTATAAAACTATTAAAGGACCAAATAATTGGATAATACGTCGGAGCATATACACACACACCCAAGCACCCACACAGGCGGCGTTGTATTTAATATTGGAGATCGATATTTAAAATTCAAGACGAGACAGACAATGCTAGAGCATGCTCATGTATCTTAAGCACTTGGTTAGAACAGCTTTGTATCAACTCGGTCTATCATCCAGAATATTAATTGTGAAGATTGTCTATAAGTGATTATAGACAGAATCGAAACTTAAAATTATTTATTCAATATTCTTTAAGTAAATTTTCTTCCAGATCAAAATTAAATATCTATATTTCCATATACATTGCAATAACTAAATATTTTTTAAAAGATGAAATATTTTTTATTTTATCTAAAAACGTGTTCCATAAAATATTTTTACCAGATTTCGTCACAAGTTCATTGTAAATAAATAAATAAATAAAACATCTACAATCCCAATAAATACTTATGAATAAATACAAAATTTATTTTAAAATTATATACCAATTATTATTGCAGTATTAATTGAGGACTCCTTACAAACAAAAACATAATATTTATTTCATTATATTTAATTTACTAAATTATTAAATTATTTAAGGTCACCTGTGGTCTAGTGGTTAGCGTAACAAACTACTAAGCCCAAGATCGCATGTTCGTAACCCGGCAGGTGACCCTAGGATTTTATAAAGGGAGTAAAAAATCCTTAGTTACGCCGTCCTTCGGAAGGGACGTTAAACGGGGGTCCCGAGCCTGTACGATGTCAGGTACTCGTTAAAAATCCCTATCCTAATTAAACCTGGATAGGCAAAATTTAGAGCTCCCAATGTAGTATCGTCCGATTAGCCAGAATAGCAAAAAGTGACGTTAAATGAACAAACAAACAAACAAACTAAAAAACTAAATTATCAATCCGTTAAATATTTAGTCAAAGTTACTTATATTATACACAATAATGTGTTTATAATTCAATTTTGTTGACTGACAGGTATTTGTTATTCATGTAGCCAGGAAATAGAAAAGGGGCGCGGACTATACCCTGCCCGCAATACAGATTGGTTGTGAGGGTTTAAATAGTGATTAAATGTCGGCAACGTTCGGACGGACCTGTGTGTGATGGATTTTATTATACAAGATATTTTTAGTTATATATTTGGGAAGTCTGATTGAAGACGCCGAATATTGAGGAAGGTATATTTAACAAAATCCGTTTTCGAGATAATATATTTTCAAAAATTATTCCTAGAGCTCTTGTATTTAAATAATAATAATAAAGCTTTATTGATATCATATGTTTATGACAAAAGCTTCTCCCTTAGGGGGTAAAATGGAGTTCAGCTACAAGCTAGCATGACAACTGTTATGGCGGGAGGTGATTCGGCTGAGACCATATTAAAACGCCAGCTTTACCCTTGATAAAACATTCCACAATAATTTACAAATTAACAAATACAAGCACCGTATGTTTTAAAAATATAAATCTTGAATTCTATCATGAAAAATTAATTAATCGTTCCCAATAACTGTGATCTCTTTAAGTAAAGTATTGAAAACAGTTTCTACTAGATCTTTGATGTGGAAAATGACACCGCATTGTCCTTCAACACTTCATTGGTTTATGGTTTCCATAGAAACTGCCTCCCGAAGCAAAGTACTCGTAATTGGTGAGAATGGTCATTTCCACTTTCTTTAACTCACTTTCATTTCTGCAGTTCTCAAGCCGAGTTATGGATGAGTTCACTCGCTAAGTAGCTCATTGGGTTCAACAAGTTATGGCTTTTTTTTTTTGTTACCTACTTTTACCATAAGTAGGTGAGTGGAAATAGAAAAAAAAGAAGAAGAAATCAGATAAAATATAGTCAATGAATTTTGAAAATAATAAGCAATATATACATTATGAAATATACAGAATAAAGTAAATGAGAAAAGATAAACAACTCCTCAGCAAAACGGATGACATCATTAAAAGTACAAGAGGAAAAAATGGTAGTTATGCTTTCAGTAACTTCTCTAAAGTAATAGTGTTAAAAGAGCAATACGTTCGGTGTTTTTTTTAAATTTATTTATCTTCATAAATTGTATGGTAATGTATGTGTTGTTACTTTATCTGGTTTGTATTTTCTATATTTTCTTGTATTTAAAAAAAAAGAAAAGAGAATAGAAAAAAATTAAGAATTGTACTGCAGTTTTTAAGTATGCGTTTAAAACAAACAAATTGTAATGTACATTATATCCGATATGGATTGATCAGTATGGTGTGTATTAAGGCAATCCAATATAATTGGACAGCACTGCTGAAAATAAAGCATTTCTCTCATCTATGAAAAATATATCATTAATTTCTTTAAAAGATTTAAAATAATTTTTAAAAGAAAATAAAGAAGCGGGTTAGCTCCGTATCTTGGATTATTGATCTCTAGATAATGACAGTAATAAAATTATTCAAATATTGTTGAGAGATGGTTATTACTGATTCAACGGAGCTGTATACACACACACACACAAATCAACAGTTGGATGAACCTTACCACAGATGCGAGACTGATTTTCTAAAATAGAAAAAAAAATTGAAACGATTTAGGAAACCACATTCAATCTCAACAGGAAATCTATTCTCTCGGTTCCGCCACAACGTGGATCACTGACCTTAAATGGGCTATCGCCAATATGTTCTTTTACCGCATTAGCTACTCATAAAAATAGTAATTTTAAAACACTTTCATCGCAATAAAACCTCGCTAATACGACTGCATAATGCAATTATAAGGTAATTTAACACATACGCTATTATTGTTATACAATTTCTAAGGCCTATTAAAGACGTATATCTGATGACATCTAACGACTAATACATAATCCATTCTTGTTTGTTTATTCATTTAACGTCACTTTATGCTGCGATGGCTAATCGGACGATGCTACAGTGGGAGCTCTAAATTTTGCCTATCCAGATTTAATTAGGATAGGGATTTTTAACGAGTACCTGAGATCGTACAGGCTCGGGACTCCCGTTTAACGTCCCTTCCGAAGGACGGCGTAACTAAGGATTTTTTACTTCATTAAAAAAATCCTAGGGCCCCCTGCCGGGCTACGAACCCGCGATCTTGGGTTTAGTAGTTTGTTACGCTAACCACTAGACCACAGGTGACCTTTTAATCCATTCTTTATTAGTATTGTTAAATAGAAGTTATAATAATTATCAAATTTTATTCAGAAAAGTGACATTTATGAAGATTTTGGGTGAAAAATTGAGGTATGTCTGGTAAAACTATGCGAGTTGTAATCTCAATCAAAATATTATTTAAAACTCAAATTTATTTTTCTAATTATTACTATCGTCAAACTTAATTTACTGCAGAAGTGTAAGCCTTAGTACCGTGTTTGTTATGTCTTCTATTTTATTGGTACGAAAAAATCTCGGTACTTTTCCAATCTAACGACGACCTACCCCAGCACGCTCCTCTGGCACTTACCGCAACTATTTGCAGCCTGTCAGGTTATGATGCCTGAAATAGTATTCTTTCATTATCATACAAGAGGATTCTTAGGAAATGAAATAGGAGATGCCCGGGCAAATTTTCTCTTTAAAAGAAAAATAGCTAAAAATAAAAACAATACAAAAAAAATCATATTTTAGCTGTATACCGCAATTTCTCTTTAAATTTAAAATACACGTATATAAACTACTGAATAAATAAGAAGATAAAAAATAACATTTATTATAAACAAAATTCATTAAAAATAACAATATCACATCAAAACAGTGTCGTATATACAGAACAATCAAAACAATTAACCAAAAAACATCACATTGTAGTTAAATATAATTATTGTGGTGTTATTGCATCCTTTAACATTGCATCTCCATCTAATCAGATTCCCCAGTTGAAGCTTCATATTATGTCCCTTTCTACAAGACATTTTCCGGGGAATGACGTTCCGCTCCTGTAGAAATACCACAGCTGACTTTTCATCAATCACCTCACGAAAAATCTTTATCAAATTCCAACTCATATTGTATAATTAACATGAAAACAAATAAACGTCCACTAGACACAAACAATAACAAAGGACTAAGGAAGGTTACGCCAACAGTAGCAGGTAGTTAACGAAAGTGACACTTGGGGCGCTGGTGTAGGTCGTCATTAGATTGGAAAAGTACCAAAATCTCAGAAAATTTATTTTCTAATGGAGCGCTGAAGTCCCTTTCACTCTACTTCGCAATCATTTTTTTAAAATTATAAGATATAAGAGCTTTAATAAACTTAAAAAACTAAGAAACGTCTATATCGGGATTTGGAAACTTTTTAATAAGTCACGACTCAATAACGGGAATCAAAGAAAAAAAAAAAAACTTCAGACAGTTATTCGAGCACAATGCTTCTACCACTTCGAGCATTGAATCGTTTCGAGTAGTGTTAGGACGATAATAACATTTAAAATTAATTAATTTATATATTTTAATTAATCTTATACATTATGATTATGAAAAATTTGATAGAAATTTCGGAAAACAATTTTCCAACATATTTTGTTCCTTCCAAGAGCAAAGAATCGCTAGACAGAGGAGCCTCCTGATTATATGCTAATACCTCGAATTCTCTTCCATATTTATAAGCTTGTTTAATCGTTCGTCTCTCCGAGCATGTTCATCTTATTGTTTATTAGAGTATAATCAACTTGATCTTATTGTTTATTAAAGTATAATCACTAAACATTTTACAAAATATAAAGCTATCAATTCAATTTAAATATAGTTCAACGACATAAAAAATAATGCAAAATCTGTTGTTTAAAATGTTCGATTATCAGTTGACTTCAACCCATGGAGGTTTTTGGATTCAGTACGTGGTAGGACAACGGTTATGCAGGGAGGTGATTTGACCTAGATACCCCTCAACCACCAGATTTTCCCTCTTATTTTGGGTATCTACTTCACAGAGGCTGAAGAAGTCTCAGGAGGGTCCTAGATCTCAAAGGATTATCTTCGGCCGCTAACAGATAAAATTTAAAAGTAAAAAATAAAAATCCGAATTAAATTATACAAGATGAATTTCTAATCTTAACAGTAAAACAATCGCCAACTCAATCTAATTTTATCACTAATCAAAATAATTTGGTTATCATTTTATTTTTATTTTGAATGTATTATGTAAATTTAATAGCCCAACAAGAATAGCGGAAATAATTTTAATCTTTTTGATAGCTATCAACACAAAATACATGTAGTGTCTTAATTTTGTTGCAAGGAACAGGTTTATTTAGTGTTTCCTAATTTTTGTTAGTCACCGCTAGAAACAGATGTTTTCCTTTCTATTATTGCATCCGCTTCATTCGGTTTTTGTCGACTAAAAGAAAATATTTTAAATAATTAGGGTTATTTCTGTGGCAACTGTGCATAGTGGGATAAGACGAATTTTCTGAATTTCAAGCTATCTACTTAGGATCGTAATTTTTCTGAACTTATTGTAAGTTCAAGATTGGAGTATCAGCCCACGATTCACAAAGGAATATCCTTCATTGCAATGGACGGAACACTTAGCGTGTTAGACACGAGGAAAGAGAAAAAATTACGATTCTAAATAGATAGCTTGAAATTCACAAAATTGGACTTACCCCTCTATGCACAGGTGCCACAGATTTATAACAACATACACAGCACCAATAGATACGAAGACACAAATAAGCCTTTCAAAGAACTGAAGCCTTTTAGGTACCAACGCCTAATAGCAATAATTACACGCGCTAATAAAATTTATATAAGATTAATAATTCATCATTTTCTTTAACTCACCATAAAATTATGGGATACTGTATAAATATATATAAATAATTATTTTAACACTAAAATAGAGCCAAAAACTCAAAAAGAAACACTATTATTTATTATAATGCAATTGGGAAAAAACACAATGCAAAGCCTTATGTTTCAAAAAATACACCTACTTACCAGTCGACGTTTCGCCTATTCAGGCATTATCAAGACACCAACATCAAAAAGGGGTTATGTGAATCGCATCTCGAAGAAAAAGGTGCAATACATCCCAACGATCAACAGCCCAAACAGGCTCCAAATATGAGACAGCACCCCACCACCAAGACGTTCAATATACAACTCACAACAGTTGACAGTCGCCAGTGAATAGGCGAAACGTCACTGGTAAGTAGGTGTATTTTTGAAACATAAGGCTTTGCATTGTGGTTTTTCCCAATTGCATTATAATAATTATTTTAACAATAATAAATATATAATAAACCATTGTATACCCAGAAACACGCAGTTAACTATGTTAGGGTTAATAGTTTGTTTATGTGTTTATTTGACGTCCCTTTATACTGCTATGGCTAGTTGGTTGTTATGCTAATCACTAGACCACAGATCACCCAAAGATAATAACTTCAAAGTACCTTTAAACATGTGTTTCCTTTTAAAACTCGAATCATAATAGGTAATAATGAAATTGAAAAAAATTAAATTTAAAAAAATAATTACAAAAAAATAACTCGCCGATTACAATTATTATGTATTTAGAATTAATTGGACATAGAAAAAAGAATGCCTTTAAAGTATAAAGAGAAATACTTCTTACTTTTTTTGTTTTATCTAATAAAATGTACCGTTGGAAGACTGCATGTGGTGGAAGATTGTACAGAAAACGTATTACAAAGTAAAGGTCAGGTCACCGTAAGATCTATCGGAGGAGAGTTGCTGGTGGAAAGAAAAGAAAATGATCGTATCGACCAAAAGTATTATTATAGTATCATAGTTATAATATAATTAAATACTGTTATATTATATCTAATACTTAATTGTTGTTAATAGTAACACAATGTCCAGTGCTTAATTTTGTTCTATAAAAACTCTGTGTATTAAAATTATAGTGTATACAGTAATATTTTTTATCGTAAGATAAGATCGAATTATTTTAATACTAACAAGGCTACCAATAGGTATAATTTATTTATACCTCTATGTATATTATATAATTTATTTGTGGATGATTAACATGAACCAGATGAAGCATCCGAAGCGATTTTCCAGCCCGAGAAGACGAAGAACTATAGGGACAGGCGAAGCCAACTGAATTATCCACGCGGTAACTTGAGGTGAAGAAACTCTGCGAAAATTGTACAGCAGTGAAAGGACATATTGTGTTCCAGGATGGCCAGGATAACCGACGAGTACGCAGGAATAAGGAGAAAAATAAAATAATAGGAAAAATAAACGAAGAACTAGAATTGGTGTAAAAAGGTGACAAATCGTAGATGAGGAATACGGATAAACAGAAGATAGACATGGATAAATTTGTGAGAATGCATCGTCATAGACGAATTAAATTATTAAGGATTATGAGATTGTGATTCCATATAAACACTTTGAGTCCATAAGTTGAGAAGATAAATCAAAGGTAGGTGCAAAGAAAACAATAAGGGTACAATAAGACAGCGATTAATGCTGTTTGATTGATACAATGTTTTAGAAATAGGTTCATTCTTAATGTGCTATCACGAATACATTACAGTAGACTTAAAGATATAAAAAAAAAGAACGAAAAGGAATGAAAAGATCACATGTGGTGTAGTGGTAAGCATAGCATTTTTTAAACAAAGTAAAACATCCTCCGAAGGGGACGTAAAACGGATAATAATATTTAATATTATTATAATAATATACATCCGAAATAATACCTTGATAGGATTGCCACTGTAGCATCGCCCGATTAGCCATTGTAGTGTATAGCTGGGTTAAATAAACAATAATTTTGTAGTATTTCAATCAATTTTTAAAGGTTAAAATTCAAAAAACCCGTATCGAATAAATTGCATGTCACTTTAAATTATTCTAGCTATTTATTATTTTAGTTTTTTAAAATATTTGTATACACACAAGCATTGGTTTTATTTATTAGAACAACATTGTATTTATAAATTTCTAAATTGCAAAATTCCACAGACTGGGAATATCACACTATCTTGGAATTTCCTATGATATCAGAAACACTGTATAACAAATCTTGCTAAACCTTCAAAACTGAAATTTTGATAAACATTAAATACATAAATACAAAACTAGTTAAATACATAAACACATGAAATATGAACACAAACAGACTTTTTCATTAAATCTGCTGACTTTCTGATAACTACGAATTTGTTATACTTTCACGAATTTAACGTAACTAACCAAGAAATAACTAAATATCGATGAAAACATAAATGTAATATACAAGTAAACAATTAATTACTTACATGACAGAAACTAAGACCTCAGGACAAACGAGGGGAGATAGGCAATGAGCTCACACGATTTCCATTCTCATTCTCAATCGGGAATCGATAGAAAACGTGACTTCTTTGGATGGAATCAACAACAGAAGGTGGATGGAATAAACAGGAGCCAAGTGGAAAAAATAAAAGCAGTATATGTAGAATAAGTTATAATATATTACAGTAATATATATATATATTTTTTTTTTAAAACGGGTCTGGGGTTCAGTACATGGTAGAGACTGTACTGCTTCATGGACAACGGTTCTGCAAGGAGGTGACTTGTCCTAGATCGCGCTCAATCGCTAATTTCCTCCCCCCTCCTTATTTTGGGTACCCTACATTTATAATATTTTATAGAGGCTGGGTGAGCCCCAGGAGGGTCCTAGATCCTAAATGATCCATCTCCGGCTACAAACAGACTAAATAAAAGTCTTGCTCGCAGCGGGATTTGAACCAGGATTTTCGGCAAGGCAGCTCCCAATAGTATAGTAATATAATTCTATTATTGTAATATAGGAGCTTAAAAGTGGATTATTAAAAGATAATATAGTACAGAAATTAAAAAAAATAAAATAAAAAACAGTACAACTTAATTGATGAACCAAGTTCAGAAAGACATGGCAAGATAAAATACGAATGATGACAGGAAGGCCTGTTGTCATAAAATTTGGTTGGAGAAAAGCCCAACTTTGAATAAACTCTTAATAAATAAATAAAGTAATAATGTTAACATTCCATAAAAAATAATAATGTTCCCACTTCTAAGTTAGTGCTGAGGGCATGAATAAATTAAGTGAAGTGGAGTCTTGGCGTAATCGCTGCAAACAAATAAAAACCTTTAGGTGCCTCTTCTTAAATTCGTGTTCCTTAATGAGACAGATTTTGATTTACAATTTTGTCGTGTGCATACATAAGTGTGTGTATATAAATGTACACGCATATTATATATGTAAAATGTTACAATTTTTGCGCGTCATAATTATTAAAGGTCAGATGATAGAGTGTGATAGTTACGCAAACATGAGATTTCATCATTTCAACAAGATAAGGTTTATATTCTAAGAGAATCGCATTATTTAAAAATACGTATTAGTTTTTCATTTTTTTTTAAATGTTGGTTTTTAAAATTTTAATAATCTAATAAGTTAGGAATATAAACATATACACCTTAAAAATATATACATATATCTTCAAACATTCGTCATAATAATCAATCTATTTATTCGAAATATATCTTTATGATCAATGGTAGCAGGTTAACAAATAATAATCAAGAACCATGCAGGTATAGTTCGATTTTTTTCCCTAAGAACGTTTCTTTACATGATATATTTAAAACTGGTGTAAGTCCTTTTGGATCTAAAGAAATTATTATTTTAAATAGTTTTAATGGTTATTATTTCATAATAAAATTTAAAAGGGTTTATAAAATGACCCTTAGGTAAGTACCTAGTGATAACAAAATGTTCCCATATTTTTAAATGATTCAAATGGAAACCTTATAACAACGCGAATATGAATAATTGGACATATACCACTTTTAAATATAACAGTTCATATGTTTAAATACTATTAGGTATGATTTATTACATATTATAATGCAGCAGAGATAGAAATGTAATATCACACCCCCCCCAGCAGTCTACCTAGCCAGCAATTAATAACAGGCAGGTATCAGGTAGCAGCTATCCGCTCCAGCCACCTCCCATAACCTCAGTTATAACCTTCATGTCAGTGTAACAAAATAAAATGTTCTCCAAAAGCTAAAGGATAAATAAACAGATAAAGGTATCCTGGGGGTATAATAATAAATTATTATTTTTCTTAATAGTATTTTATGAAACTACATTGTAAATAGAATTTTATTTTTATTTTTTTCTTAGTAGTAAATTTTTAACATTAAAATTTAATCATAATTATTTTTATTATAATGCAATTGGGAAAAACCACAATGGAAAGCCTTATTTTTCAAATCCAGTAATACACCCACTTACAAGTCGACGTTTCGCCTATTCAGGCATTATCATAAGCATTTGATACTGCCTGAATAGGCGAAACGTCGACTGGTAAGTGGGTGTATTTTTGAAACATAAGGCTTTGCATTGTGGTTTTTCCCAATTGCATTATAATAAATAATATTGTTTCTTTTTGAGTTTTTGGCTCTATTTTATTCATAATTATTTTTATTTATTATTTTAATTCGAATCGCCCTACTGGTTTATTGCCTTTATTAAATATTGCATTTATTCTGTAACGAATGAATACACCTATAAATAAAGATGCTTTTGTTTAACACAAGTAACTCACGTACTTTTTTTATCCTGTAAGTTCCACACATTAGGATCTTTTTAAACAATCTATCCTATTTTTAACATTTCTACAGTCCCAGTGAATAAGTGAATATGTCTAATTTTTTTCAAAAAGAGTTTCTTCTACTTGAGTAAGCGGAATCGAGTTATTTTCGTAGTGAATAAGGGGCTAAGTAAGGCATTGGCTTGAAAAGGAGTTATTGCTTTTAGTACAATTCCATTTCAAGCCACAAACTACGGGAAAGATAGATCTGGTTATCTGAAAGCAGTTTACTCAGGGCAAAATCCGATTTAACCACTTATTCACCGGGCCTGAAGATTTATCAGAAACAGAAACATATATATGTATATATATATATATATATATATATATATATTTTTTTTTTTATTTGTTCCCCCCATGGAGGGACCGTTTATTAATATTAGGACATGCTACATACTTAAGTAAGCATATTACATGTCATTACATGTGATGTTAATAATTACAGATCAATTTGGTATCATAATTACAGAATACATTTTAGTAAAATTTAACAATACAAGAAATTCAAAATTTAAAGTTTGACTAAATTGATCATTTCTGAGAATAAAATTAAAATTAAACTTGTAATCCTAAATTATGTAATGGAAAATAAATAAATAGTATAGTATCTATAAATAGCTAGATCTGTTACAAACATTACAGACTAAATTAATTATCTGTTTTAAATTGTTTTAAAAAAGCTTGTAGCGATTGACAAACGTTGTTAATCCGGAATTGATTGCTCTAATTCAACACGAAAAAGAGAAACTCGACTCTAAGAGGGATGTCAAATCGACCTCTTTACTGTAAGGAAAAATAATTTACGATGTGTAATAAATTTATAAGGTTACAGAGTTGTCTGGGAAGTGTATTACATTTCAAGGCCCCTGTCCAACAAAAGAAAAACAAATACTTAGATCTAATTTTCTGGATGCACAATTGCAGGTGCAACTGAAGGATAAAAGAATAATGAATAAAGAAAAAATTTACTGCAAGTTTAAGTAGGTTCATTAAATTTTAAGGCGGAACAATATGAACAATCCTATTTCACTCTCCTTGCCTGCCTATTCATTCATTTCATCAGCTAAGAAAGAAAAAACTAATAAAAAAACCCTTCTATTTCTATATATGACACTCCCTCAGGAACCGGTCTTAAAGAGAAGCAACGATAATTTTTTTTTTCGCCCCGTCACTGAAGAGGCAAACAAAAACTGGCCTTGGCAGTCGACGTACTCTCGGCTTTCTTCTTCCGCTGAGGACGTAAGTCTTACGTACTACTTAATTTATCTGGTAACTATTCCGCAAGTTCTCGCTTCGATTTGAGTCATAATACATTTTTCATTCGTTTCCTTTTTAATATTTTTCAAAAATACTTATTATCATGAGCTTTAGTATGGAAAATAGTCTGTAATTACGGGAAATTTGTATACCTTAGAAATCATTTCATCTAGAAATGAACGTTTAAACAAACATATATTATTTTTATGATGGTGATAATTTTTTAATATTTTTATTTTAAAGAAAAAGATTTGTCCAGGCCGAGATTCTAATCCTGTCGAATCCTGCACGTATATAATGCGAAGCGACAACTTATCCGAAAATGAATAACGCAACCAGTAATGAATCATTCAAGATGGATAATTTCAACTGGCATAATTTCTGGTTATACGCGAAAGCTAATATAACCTACATTATATGTAAAGAAACTAACTTACGGTAGATTCTAATACCAGTGTTAGTACATAATGGCTAGGTTAAATATCCTAGATCATTGTTTTTTACTTATTTATTGGATGACATCGGCGAGAAAGGTAAGTGGCCTAGAAGTGACGTAACGTGATGAGACTTTAAGGCAGGTGCACCACCAAGCAACCTGCGGAACAAATACCGAAACTTCTCGAGTTTCGTTAAACTTTCTAACCTTACTCAACGCATTACTTTGTACAATTTCAAAGTAGAGGATTGAAAGAAATTCTTATTTACAATTCCTGTAAATAATGAACAAACAAGATTTGAAGAAGGTGAGGGATAACGAAGAATGTAAATTGATGAAGGAATTGAATTTTGTACAGAAGATCGGATATGATCAGTATTTAAACATGAAGGCCGATAATGGATATCACTGTAATTGTCAGAGTATTTGAATTGAACGAGGTCGAAGATGTATGAAGGACGGCGGGATTGGATAATTTGATAGAACGGATAATTCCAGGAAGTAATCACGACATTAGAAAGGATAAGGATACTTGAATCTATCCGTGAAATCGGGAGAAAATGGTAATCCTTCGGGTTCCCGAAGATGAATGGAGACAGTTCGTCTAAAGGTTTGTTTTTGAATCGAAGCTCCAACAGACAGCATTAGGGGAGATTTTAAAGAGGTATCTGAGGGTCATCATGTTTCAAAATTAAATAGGAAAGCCTGCACCAGTACAATTGGGGTCACTACATGATAGAGACTGTACTGTTTCTGATCCAATTGTTGAGTCTAAATCACGCTCAAGTAAATGAATTTTCAATTAAGGCCATTTTATAGGTGCTCGGCGTACCTCAGGATGGAACCCCACAGGGTACATCCCTATTAACAGAATATATAATATATCTGGACTATCTCAGTACTGTACAAACTGATCCAGTCTAATAATTACTGATAAATCTGTTCGAAAAACAGCATTAAAACGATTTTTTTTTAGAGTTAAATAAAAAAATACCCATTAAGTTATTAAATCGTCGATAAACTTTTTTTAATTACTTGATTATTTAAAGTATAATTGAATTAATATTTAAAACTGAGCGACGGTATTCTATATTACTCGTATTAATGCTGGGTAAAACCCTGAAGGAGATGCAGGTCCCACAGGGTCGATCTATTACTGTTAACAGGTCACATTGGTTATCTGCCATTGCAAATTGGAGAGGGGCATAATGTAATCACTAATGAAATATAATATTTCTATATGAAATATAATATTACTGGCTGTATTATATTTAAAAGGCAAGAAGACCCTTTCACTAGAAGCATACAGACATACTGTTAGCTCAGTTCAAGGCCGGCCGGTTTGTCGAAGACCTCTCCAGCCTTCATTCATACAGCAATCAGACTGCCTTCAACTTCAGACTATGTATTTAAATGTACGAGTACATTTAAATACATTTATCTATCAAAAAATTAAAAAATACATATCCCTTTACTAAATGAAATAATCAATATAGTTTTATTCGATTTCTGGAATAATTTTCAAAAGTAATTAAATCCAAAACTAAATGAAAAAAATATTCAGGAAATCTATATTAAATCTGTACCGCAAAGATCCACAAACAGTATTTGTTTGATTCATTACGTGAAAGGGATTATTTCCAACGGTTGTGTTGGGATTGTGGGAGGTAATTTGACCACAATCATGCTCTCCCAATTAATAAAAACTTTATAGGGACTGGGTGAGCCACAGAAGGAGCTGCAAATCTCACAGAGTTCATTTTATTACTGACAAAATAAAAATATAGCTGCCAAAGCTGGATTTGTGGTCGGAACATTCAGCCTGTCAATCCAGTGCTCCAGCCACTGTTAAGATAGCCCGCTTACTGGTAAAAATAAATAGCCACGAAACTCTGGCTAACTTGAAAATTCTTATTTACAGTAGCTTCAATAAGTTTTAGTAGTTAGAACTTTTTCACCATAATTCAGACCTGAATTTCAATTTATAATGTTGATTTCTGTAATTTTATCTAAAGAAAAAAACTGGTGGTATCTTTAAATTGCTTTAAGCATAAAATATATTTTCTTCTAAAATATCGAAGTCAGACAGATGTTAAGTGACTAATGATGTAAAAACTACTTTAAATTTCGATTTTTTGATATCACACCCTTAAATCTGACAGATTTTAATTTATATCTAGTGCAAAAATATGATACAAATGATATTTATATAACTTATCAACTAAAAAAGTATCAAAGAATCCGATGTTATATTTAAACATTATTTAAAAATCCCGATTGGAATTAAATTCGTATGTTTTTGATAAAGATAGGAAGCTGATTCCATCCTAAAACAATTTTCAGGTGAATGAGGCTAATCTCTGACATATCACATACGATGGACCACGGTTGGCATGGAAACAGTACAGTCTGAACTGAACCCCTCCATAGACTGCAATGGTACAGATTGTTTTAACATATCATTTAACCAACACCGAAACCATGGCCTCAAAGGAGTTAATGACTCTACCATCTTGAGTTTTCACGCCTGCTCAATATCCTGCCATTGGCCCTTTCTTGGAGGGCTGTTACCTAGCATGCGGTCCGATCATGGTCAACCAGAAGATCCTTAAGAAGATATTACAAACGATTTTGTTACGCAAGTTCTCTTACGCCAACACAAACAACAGTTAATTACGTTGAGCAAATATTTTCCCACATTATCGTTTGAACAAGCTACACTATTATATGCAAAGCGTTGTTTTTTTTCATCATTAAAATATCTTAAGAGTTTAGTAGACACCTTCTAAAATAATTAAAACCTTTTAAAGAGTAATGTACATATATTATTTCAAAGTGTCGTTATTTTATAATTTGTTTTTATATCTTGTTCTTTTGATGATGATTAATTTTAAATATTTTCATTTTGAAGTGAAAATAAGAGAAAATCCCGGCCAGAAAAAATCTTTCCACTTCAAAATAAAAATATCTTAAAAAAGTCACCATCAAAAAACAATAAATTAACATACATTATAAATATAAAATTGACGTAATTCATCAAGATACTAATTAAAGTATTGTTCAATAAACATTCTTCCCCTTGTATACATCGCAAAAATGGCGAGAACACGAGGATATAGGATCGGTGAAGAGAATGGATTAGTCTGGCTTGGATACAACCCCTGGTAGCTCAGTAGTTAGAGCACTGCCCTAGAGATGCAGACGATCCGGGTTCGAATCCCGGCAAGGACAAATCTTTTCTCTTAAAAAAAAATTTTTTTTTTGTTATCCGTGTTAGTCATTATATGTAGTAAAATATAATACCCCTAAATATATAACAAAATTAATATAATTCAAGTAAATGACCAATTAAAAATTAAGTTATGAACTAGTTTTTCATTTATGAATAGCCATTAGAAGTAAAAGGAAATATTTTTATTATATTAAAATATTTTTAATGATGTTATATTTTACAGAAACGTTTCTGGAGCAGAGATCTGCTAATTTTAAATTGTACTTAGAATAGAAAAGTAACTTTATCCTGGGACTAAGTCTCGTTAGAATAACAAACATGAACAGAAAAAGAAACATAATATTTATCTGGCCGGAAGGCTACATGATACAAATCAAAAAGCGTAAAAAAAGTGACAAAAAACAATTTAAAAAGAAATAATTAAACAAAAATAATAATAAGTAAATAAACAGTACGAATCTTGACAAGATATTAAGCAATTTAAGAGAATTGATAAATCCATAACTTTTGTTAAATGCATGAGCTAGCATGAAATAATTTTTTTTACATGTTTTATATCTTCTTAAAAAACAAAATTAAAACAACAATAATGCCAAAAATAACGCAATAAATTATTCTATCTTTAAAAATAAAATCTTTTCTAATAATCATGATAATTTTTTCAAAACATCTGAATTTGTTTGTCCAATGTGTTGCGAGTGGACTAAATTCGACAAAGTTTAAACAAAATATGATAATCAGAATAACAAAACGTTTTGAAGAAATATGACGACATATATTAAAATTTCAAAATTTATAATTTGTTCATAAATATCGCTTATCGCAATCAAATGGTTCAGATCTCATGTTGGCATTGAGAAACATTTAAATTGAGAAAATATTCAATTAAAAAAATTACTACATTAAAAACTTGAATGATTACGAATTTCATAAACTCTATACAAAAAATAAATAAAAAATGAAAATAGCTACATCCCACGAAAGGTCTTGGGTTGATAACGTGGTAGAGTTCGTACTATTTCTACAGCTACGGTTGCGCAGAAAGCTAATTTTTGCGAGATCACACTCTTGCTTTTTTAAGGCTATTAAGGTTACCTAGTTCATAAAGGCCGAGTGAACCCCAGGAGGAACTCTAGATACTACAGGATCTATCATCGCCAGCTAACAGATTAAGAATTTTTTTAATAAAATTAAAAAATGGATCCTAGTTGTATTCACATATATTCAGTTGAGGAAGAAGGATACAAGACCAAAAGGATTACCCCACAAGAGAGCACGACCAAGAGTGTGTTGCGGAATACGACCTGCAAATGTTAAAGTGTAATGGTCCTAGGGCACACCCAGAGGCACTCCTATCTTCTGGTCTGGCTAAAATGTCGACGCTGATCCTATCTTGTGGTTTGAGAGCACACTTCTAAAAATAATCTAGACTTCGAGAAAGGTAACTTTAAAATAGGTCACCTGGTAATTGTTCCGCAAGTTGTCACTTCGAGTTGAGCCAGAACAAGTTTTAACTGTTCATTCGTTCTCCTTTTAAAATTTTCCAAAAACATGAGCTTTAGTATGGAAAAGAGAGATGCGTATGCTTTGGTAAATCATTTCTACTGGAAATGAAAGTGTTATAAACACAAATATAATCAGCTATATTTTTTTTAATATTTTATTTTGAAGAGAACAATTTTTTCCGGGGCAGGAATTCTCTTCAAAATAAAATATTTAAAAAAATGTAAAAATTAATAAAAAATAAAATAAAATAAATTATAAATAATTATCTATACATCAAAATTTTAGTTGAAAATTTTACTTCATGAAGAAACGATTACAGAAGCTTACAAATTTCACATAATTACATTATCTTTTCATACTAAAGATAATGCTTATGATAACTTGAATTTTGGAAAATATTAAAAATGAAACGAATACACAACTCGAAGCGACAACCTGCGTAAAATATACCAGCCACCTTTAACAGTGATATAATTAAATTATGAAGGTATATTAGAAAAGGGTTCAATGCTAATAATAATTTTAGAAAATAATAATACAGTAGGGAGCGGAGTGGCTCAGTGGTAGAGCACTGATTTGTCATGCCTAAAATCCTGGTTCAAATCCGGCTGCAGGCAACCTGTTATTTATTCTGTTTGTAACCGGAGATGGATCATATGAGATCTAGGACCCTCCTGTGGCTCACCCAGCCTCTTTCAAATGTTATAAAAATAGGGTACCCAAAATAAGGGGGGGGAGGAATCTGGCGTTTGAGCGTGATCTAGGACAAGTCACCTCCTTGCAGAACCGTTGTCCATGAAGCAGTACAGTCTCTATCATGTACTGAACCCCAGACCCATACACGTGTTGTAGTGGTGCAGGATTTTTTAAAAAATAATATAGTAAAATTAGAAAAATTAAAATATTGCATTAAGAATATATATATATTTTAAAACTCTAAAAAAGGCCTTACTTAAGCCTCTAAAATTCCTTCAAAAAGATTTTTGAACAAAAAAATTGTTGTTAGATAACCAGTGAACTTTTCGCTTATTCGAGCATTATCAGGATACACCAAAAGAAAATTCAAATTTGATGCCCTGTGCAATGCCAGGTACTATTCCTATCCTAAATGTACCTGGATAGGCAGAATATTTAGGACTCGCACTGTAGCCATGCCATCACAAGTGACTTAACTGAACAAAGAAAACATTTTTTACTAAAGTAATATTTGTTATGTTACAATTATAAAAATCCAACAGAAGTAAGATAAAACCAGTACTCCTGAAGGCGATAAAAGATAAAAAATGTTTTTTTTTTGTTGCATTGTATATTACGGATATTAAAAATGAAGTGACTTTAAATGAATAAAAAAATATAAATGTATTTTACTACTACTACAAGAGTTCTATTAGTACAAGTTAGTACGATGTACCTTTTAGTACTTCATTACTGAATTTCTCACTTGACCACAACAGTCTACCAAATGTAACATATTCAAAACAGACAATTACTATCTTATTTACTCGATAGTCATAAACTAGATAGTTCCAATTATCAGAAAATGTTAAAAAATAGGTCATTGACATATTCACAATAAACAATATCAAGACAACAATGATTAGTAGTAAATCCCACGACGTACGACCGACAATAACTGATAACAGAGAACACATAAATAAACAAGTGACAAAATAAGTAACTGCTACCAGGAACCGTACGATAACCCTTTGAGGAGCAGTTAACGTGATCCGAGTACGATATAGGAACGGTCTGCAGGGAGGGTTCACCGAACTCGCGAGCCACTAGGAGTCGTGCCGGCTTCTTCAAGTGGTTAGTGGTCGAGTGGTGTTGCGGCTGGGTTATTGTATAGTGTTGTCTAGGGTATAGTATAGTGTTTTATTATATATTATTAATTGTTGATATAGTATATAATAATTAATAATTATATTATCGGACAGTAACATCTTTAACCGTTATCCTTATGGGCTAACTGGATGCAAAGCATATTTCTTATAAAGATTTTTTTTTTTTTATGCCTGTGATGAACCGTAGGTAATCTCCGTAAATTTGTTTTCAAACCAAAACTAAATTATAAGTAACAAATATACTCGAATTCCAATAAGTTACTAAAGCCCATTACCAACAAATAATCAAGTAACACTTTGCCACCTTGTAAAGGCTTCTCAATGTAAGTTTATAAATTCATAAAGGAGTATAAAACATTGCATGACTAAAATAGAAAAAATGTCTAAAGTCGATATTTGAAATTTTGAGTTATCCACTTTTGATTCTAAAATCTTCAAATAAATATTAATCATTTATACAAGACACATGATTCAATGAACTTAAAGACAGTTTAATTGTAAATTGATAAAACGCCAAATTTATTTTTCTTTAATTTAAATTCACGAAACGTCGCCTAAGAAGTTCAAGACAGACTGAAACTTGAGGACTAAAACACAATATATACATATTGTAGTGGTCCAGGTTTTTTAAAAATTATGACGCATTAAGCAAAATATTTCAGCTAGATTATGCTAGACAATTTAAGCCTTTCCATTGATGAATCAATAGTATAAGAACCGAAAACTAATCTAACCTTACTAAGCTAGAACTAATCCCGGAGTTAGATAATGTTGAAGCCAGATGCGTCAGGATGAATCTAGAATCATCAGCTAGAGTAGCGGATTAATCACAGCTCTAGCTGAGACACTGCGATATCTTGATGATAAGAGGCGAAGCAGAGGAACCTGTTATCAGTTCCCCGTTAAGTCTCTTATCTCCTTCGGCTAGCTGGTTTAGATTACAGTAGATTTAAATAGTAATAGTCTGTTATACGATTGACAACTTAACGGCGGACCGACCACCATTGCCCCGCTTTGTCTATCTCAAATAACGTTTTATTAAGACTCATATTAATTATATCCCAACTTATATATTTATAAAGTTATTACATATCGAAGACATTTGTTTTATATAATACAGACAGATTTAGAACATTCCACAATCTTCAACCATAGTTGGAATTTATTTATGTACAGGAAATCGCATATACTATCGAAAAGTGGAAATCATAATACTATATTAGAGAGAGAGAGAGTGAGAGAGAGATTTTCATTAAAAAAAACCATGCCTAAGTGGCTTTTCGAGGTTATTTTATATTTAAGCCTACACGGCGCTGAGATTATACCATTCTGCAATACTTGTATCTATTTGAAGGGTGCAGGGAAAAAAATAAGTAAGTCAAAATATTAAATATTGAGATAACTATGTCATCTGAATAGTCAAAGTCGTTCTTTCAACTTGCCGAGGTACGCACGGGAACAAACAACGCTTCAGAATCTGGGGATAAGTTGAAAAGGTTTGAAAATGTTGAAGTTACTTTCCCTGTTCGTGGACATTCTTATATGGAAACAGATAAAAACATCGGTTCAGTATTTTTTACAATATTCAAATCAAGGTTTCTGTATTTTTAATTTCCTTAGAAACACACTTTTCTGACTATGTTGGTTTTCCCTTGCACCCTTCATTTATTTCTCGTTTCAAGTTGTTTATATAGTATAATGAAGAGATGTGTAAGGTGAGTGGAAAATATTAATATAACTACAACCCTGATAAATAGGTGATTAAGTCGAATTATGAACAACATTGGTTGTTGTTTTTTTGTATTTGGGTATGCGAAATCGTGTTATCTTCGTAGTGAATAAATAGCTGTCAGGCTTTGGCTTGAAAAGGAGTTATTCCTTAAATTGCTGATGTTTTTCAAGCCGAAGGCTAGGACAAATACAGGATTCTGTTTCCCTCATTACAGCTATAGTATATCGCTATGGACAAAATTCGACTCAATCACTCATTCAACGTAGCTGAAAATATATCTTATACTATTAAATAATAATATAGGTCCTGAAAATTATAACGGGAAGCACTTGAAGAGAACTCTATTAGCAGACCGCTGATAAATATATAGCAGCAACCAGTTTCAAATTGGTAGGAATTTGTCATCAGAATTTTCGACTAGTATAAGTTTAATGCAAGGATGCTGTATGTCATCTTCACTATTTAAAATTTGTTTGCTTTCAAAGAAAAGGATAAAAAATGTAAGCAAATGGGAGTAAGGATAGGTAACAGCCATCTCCTTAACCTACTGTTGCGGATGATCAGGTAATTGTTGCTCCAGACCAAGAGGATGCAAAAAACTGTGGGAGGCATATGATAGTTAGGGCTTTAAAATAAACTTCAGAAAAAATGAATGTATGGCCATGTGTGATCAGGAGGACTTTGTTGCTGAAGGAAATGTCATAAAACGAGTGGATAATTTTAAATATTTGGGCTCTGTAATGGAAAAGAATGGAACGTCCCAAAAAGAGATAAAGCAAAGGATAATTGGAACCCGCAAAGCTATCGGAATGCTTAACTCGGTCCTTTGGAGCAATAATATGACGAAAAATACCAAGGAGCTCATATACAAGTCCTTAATTGAAAACATATTGCTTTATGGAGCAGAGACATGGACGATAAGCGCTGCTCTAGGAAAAAAGCTACTTGCTACTAAGATGGGCTATTGGAGGAGAGCTGCCAGGGTATCCAGACTAGAATGAAGGACTAATGCCGAAATTAGAGAACGGATGCAAATTCAACAAAAGGTCCTCCAAAATATAGAGAGTAAAAGATTGGAGTGGTATAGTCATCTTAAAAGAATGAAGGAATACTTCGAAACAGATGGTTAGAAGGCAAGTATGCACAGCCATGGCCTGAAGGAGGAACACATACAAGACAGATAAAATTGGAAACACGAATTAAAGGAAATTTTTGATTGAAGGAGACCTCAATCTGAGGAAACACTTACAGAAAAAAATATTATAATAGGTTTTCGAGTTATGACCTAGGACCTCTTTAATTAATTCCTCCGCAGTAGAGAGCTAAATTAGAAACAAGATGGCGCTGAGAGCTCAGACAGACAGGACTAATTGAGAATAAGGGAGCAGGCTTTATCTCTCACTCACTTCCTCAAAAGGCTGGGATAAGTCTCAACTCACTTCTCTGATCTTAAGATCTCCTCTACTATCTTAATGTATTTTACACTCTCGGAGATAAAAATGTCACTAAGTTACCGCCTTTTTCCATAATTTAATTTGTGATAAATATATCAATTACCACCTTTCTAGGTAAATATTTCTATCTTAAATATCTAGACTTAATGAAAAAAAAAAACCTGTACCACTACAGTCTAGAGTTCAATACGTGGTAGAGACTGTTTCTAAGACAATGCTTGTGTAGGCAGGTGGTGTGTCCTAAATCACGCTCAACAGCAAAATTTTCGACCCCTAACATACTAAATATGAGTATCAGTAAGAGAGATTTCAACTTAGTGTCTTCGGCATGGCAACTCAATGCTCTACAACTATCCAAGATCTTGGATTTAGTACTTGCAGCCTGGAAGTTCCGTTTCTAGTCACACAAGAACAGGAACTAGGGTATCGGTTCCGCAGGTTGTCGCTTCGAGTTGAGTTACAAGTTTTAACTCAAGTTATCGTGAGCATTGGAAAAGAGAATGTAATTATGGCTAATGAGTATATTGCGGTAATCATTTCATGAAGAAATAAAATTATCAACTAACATTTCGAAATATAGATGACATGTGTTTGGTGAAGCGTTCATTTCTAGATTACCGAGTAATACATATTTCCCCCAATTCCATCCTATTTTCATAAAAATAAGCCTGATGATAACTTGTATTTTTGAAAAATATTAAAAGTGAACAGATACCTCCAATTCGTTTCGTAGTTTTATTTATAACTCTATCAACAGAAAGTAATATTTTAAACCAATATTGTCATAGAAGAATAAAAATAGCTGTACCCCTAAAAATCATTAAACATCTTGGATTTACCAGATAGGCTGGAGATACTGTTATAGTCAAACAAAAAAGGATGCTCGTCATGCAGCAGATTTAAATCGGCGCCGCAACAGACTCGAAGCCTTTAAGTATCAGCTACCTGTGCCTCGAGATAAAGATACCGGACTTAATGATTTCTGCGGCCGGAAATAGTAATCGACGAATGCGAACTCGCCGGATGTGGAGTGGTTGTATAGAAAGGCTTAGATTCACTTTCTTCACTTTTAGCTTCTCTCCGATTAACTGCACTTAAAGTAAAGCCTCTTTGTCCATTCAACATTGTATCTAATCGTATAGTTTAAAACATCAACACTGAGTTTCTGGTCTGAATTTTAGTAAGACGGACTGCTCTTAGCCTATGGTAATCCTTGTTACTGGAAAATAACCGACTAGGTAACGTTAGGACGAACCCCTAATTCACAATGTATTATCTTAAGAAGAACTTCTGTATTCTGTCATTATTCTTCTGGGATAACTTATAAGTTTCTAACCTTCTCACTAGTTAACCTACTTAGTCTTCTTGAATCATTCGTAATTTTCAAACCTTCTTACAAGGAGCCTAGTTTTCTGGGTTACATGTAAAACAGTGATGCAGGAATAAGTGAATTAACCGCACCTTACATAAAACCTTCAAATTTGTTGTATGGTTCCTTAAAAATTATTTCAATCTTCGTCAATAAATCAGCTTCTGATCCGTTATTTCAGTCAAGATTATTTGTATGATTTCATCTTTAAAATATTCAATTACAGTTATTTCTAAGTAAAGCTACTCAGAATAACTTAACCTTATTCAGTACGTCTATGCAAGTTCAATTGGAAAGAATCAAAGCCCTTAAGTATCTAAAAGAATCAGAATTCATGAATCATCAGGGCATTCACCAAAACAGAATTCATAAAAATTCCTTGAAGAAAAACACTTTATTGAAGCATTACAATCTGCCTGTTGTGGGCAATAAGTAATGGTGCTATGTATGCATAAATAAATATATACAAGCGAAAAAATATATACAAAAATAAAGTAAAAAAATAATATATATAATAAAAAAATATAATAATAATAAATAAAACATAAAAGAAATATACTGTACACATTCATACTCTATTTACAATTTGCCTGGGATCCCCGAACTGAGCTTCTTCCTCATGAATGAGGGCAAAGCAGGAGTTCATAAAAATTAAGATCAAATGCAGTACATGTGACATCAACAGTTCAAGCAGGTCCATCAATCAGAGGTAACAACACAACTACAAAAAGTTCAACAAAACTCTTTTAAACTTTTAAAATCAGCTGAATTTTTACAATTACTTTCTATTAATATATCTATAACCCGGTAAATAATGAGTCACATTTTCTCCAAAAAGAGTTTCTTGTACTTAGGGAAGCGGTACCGTTTTATTTTCTTAATCAATAAGGGGCTAAGTCAGGCATTGGCTTGAATCGCAGTTATTGCTGATATTATTTAACTCCATATCCAGGCAAACATATCTGTACGACACAGTGTCGCTTCCCTCAAAACATTTAACTCTCACTGATCAAATTCCACTTAAACACTTCTTCACCGAGGCTGTAGATATATGGCTAATAGATACTTAATACCAATTAGTACAGAACAGGGTTTTAAAATTAATATTTCCTCTAGTTAGGATAAAAAGACAATCTGAAGAAACACTCACACCTTTTGGAATAATCGGAGTAGTATGTAAGTTAAAATATATATATATATATATATATATATATATATATATATGTGTAAAAGTGAATTATTCCATTTTACTTTTGTAACTGAGGTATAACCATGCTGTGATCTCAGGAACATATGTTTTTGTATTTAAGAAGCGTCAGTCAGAGACATATTGTGATTGCTACATTGTGTTCTGTTATAAAGATTGTTTAGTTATAAAGATTGATTATATTAACTTTAAAAACCGATTGTTTTTTAGGTAAGTTTCTTATTTACAATTGTTTTACTTTTATTTTGTTGTAAATAGTGCTGTAAATAATACCAAATATAATGCTTTTTAGGAATCAATACGGCTTAAAGTTATTTAAACCTAACTCTACATTACCACATTACATATATATGTAAAATTATCTCTCTCTTTCACTCTCCCTGACTTGGGAGAGTTGTTCTCATTTCTTTCACTGAGATCTCTTGAATATTTGGGGTTTGAATTAATTCATAAATGGTTAACCAATATCTAATGAGAATTCATTAAGTTATTTTAATTCTAATTAGTTATTTAGACTTTCTCTTTTCGAAATACCAACAACACATATCGCTACAAGCCGATTCTAAAAACGATATTTTCCAATCCCACAAAATCCACCAGCAGCGAAATCGAGGATAACGGGACATGGCCTACCACTTCCGACCGAACCTCGGATCTGATACAGGATACTCCCATCTTCCTAGAACATGGTAACGGAAGAGAAGACAGACCGCAATACAATGGCAGGCGTGGGAAGGTCGGGTTGGCTGTGAGAGATCGGAAGGGTCCCAGGTAGTGAGCAGTGAGGCAATGCAACCATTTTCCCACTGTGGTCACTCATGCAACATATTGCGTGCAACTTGTGTCAAGGTGAGAGCCTCTTAGTGTGATATAACTTCTTGATTTCACGGCGCAAGTTTCGTCATCGACTAAATGATACGAGTTCGCCATTCTCCGTCCGGGTCAAACGGATATGACTCGAAGCCACTAAAAAATGTATGCATCAATTCTTACAGCATCAGTAAGTATTTGGTTAAATCTCCAAAATGAGTTTCTTTCACTTGGGGAATCATGTTATATTCGTGGTTAATAAAATACTCAGGCCAGGAATTGTCTTTGAATATAGTTTTTGCTTATATTAAAACTACATTTCAAGGCAAAACTAGGAGTATAACACGATTCCCCTTCCCTTAATAAAGTTAACTCCTTTCGATTTTTCGACTTGGCCACTTATTCATCGAAGCTGCAGAATTAATATGTAAAACCAAGATTGGTGAAACAAGATGATCTTGCAGACCAATTAGAAAGTAATTCAGCAGATTTAGATTATTTATGAACATTTTTGAGTTTGTAAAAATGATAATAATGAGTTATTATTATTGTGTTTTCTATTATTTTTATAGGGGATCGGGTGGAACAGTGGCTAGATGAGTTGCCGTGGCAAAGGTTCTGGGTTCAAAATTCCACTGCTTGGCAGATCTTTATTTTATCTTCGCCGAGCCTCTATAATGTATCCAAAATCTGGCAGTTGAGTGTGACCTCGGACAAATCACCTCCCTGCACTTCCGTAGTCCAAGAAACCGTACAGTCTCTAACTTGTACTGAACCCAAGAAACCTATAGTGAAAAAAAATTTAACTAATATAATATGCTTTACAAACCTTCTCTCTGGACAACATACTTAGAATATGTGCGTGTGAATAAATCGCTCACTCTTATAAGTTAGATGTGGACGAAATTATACTAAAAAATTGATAAGAAAGAAAGTTTTTTTTTCCTAATCAATTTTCCCGCTTTTCCACTATTTGGACTATTTTCTCTAAATATATTTTTAATATTAGATTCTCAGAAACAATAAATATTTAAGTTAATGTTGCCGTTAAATGTGAGACGATTATATTCTGTACGTGGTTTGACGAGTCTGACCCAGTCCGTGTTACGACTTTTACGAGGCCCCGCTATGTTTGCTAGAGCTGTTTGGTGTCGTCCAATTAAATGCAGATTTTTTTTTTTATGTTTTTCTTTTATGCCGTCGGAAACAGTTCATTTTAGCTGTCTTAGTTATTTTTTTCTTTATTCCGTAATATTTTTACTTTTTGTTAGGTTATGCATGGAAAGATATATTTTATTAAAAATATTACAAGAGACTTTTCCAGCACTGGTTTATTATACCTCTTCAGTACGAAGATGATATAAAGGTTTAAAAACGATAAAATCGTAAAGTTTCATGTTAGAACTGGTTAAAAATATAAATCCTGTACTGCCTACTGTCTGTGAAGGAATTTGAGTTAAGTACATGTTAACTACTGTTTTTAGGACAAGGGTTGTGCAGAATAAAATGGAAAATAAGACTTTGTTTTCATGGAATTCCTTCTTTAGATATTACTTTTAACACTCTCTTTAGATATTAATTGTTAACACTCACATGTTATTATTCATTAAATGATACTTAAAACTTATATTTCTAAAAGAATAGCTACTTTTCACAAAACTCAACTAAATTTACATCGAAATCCCAGAGATTATAGAATCTACTGTACCACTAATACAACCCAAGAAGGAACTTGGAGTGAGTACACGGTAGAGACAGAACTGATTCGAGGACAACGTTTATGCAGGCGGGTGATTTGTCCCAGATAACGCTTAGGGTTTTCCCTTTATTTTGGGGGGGGGGGGTCCCGGATCACCCAAGTTCCATTTCTGATTGATAGTAGATTAAATCAAAGTCTGCCAAGCAGCGGAATTTTGAACCCAGGAACTTCGCCGCGGTAACTCAGCGCTCTACCACTGAGCCACTCCGCTCCGCAATAATAATAATTCTATACACAATAATAAGACACGATAATGCAACGAAGGTCATTCATCAAGAAGTTGCTAAAAGTTATTAATTAATTAAAAATCATCAACCTTTCTACATATATCATCCTGAAGAATTATTAGAAAGTGGTATTGTTATATTGGGACCACACGATGATAACAGACCAACATATACCACACAACAGACCTGACATCGTGCTTATTGACAAGGCAGCAAAGAAAGCACAGATTATTGAAATAGGAGTTCCTTCCGATGATAACGTGCAAAAAACAATAGGAGAAAAAATTCGGTAATATCAGGATCTTAGCGAAGAGTTGAGCATCTTTATAGGCTGGTGAAGGTTGAAGAGCTGTTGAAATACCAATTGTAGTTTTTACCAGGGGATGAAACCGATATATTTATATTTTTGGTGCTCTGAATGAAACCATTATTTAAGGTAGAAAAAATAACATTCTTTCCGAAAATGCTCTATTTCGAATCCTATCCGCAAAAGATGCGTTATTCTGCTCCAAGGTTGATTCAATCCCGACCGGAGCGAAATTTTTCCATCCTTTGAGGATTCGATCTGGCCCGGAACAATATATATCGATTCTTCGTTTTTACTTTCTCATCCTTCAGATGAAGAAAGTATTGAAATCTCCAAAAAATTCGACTTGGATATTTTAATGTTTCTTGACGTTTCATAGGGTGTAGAATCCAAAAAACATAAAATCTCAGTGGTGTCGGTCCTTCCGTCCGGAAAAGTTTGTTCCAACCAATGCTCGGAAACTACAAATCGGATTTCAACCAGGTTTTTTCCTAAATGTTTGGTTTATGATCTAGTTGATCTTAAAGAAGACCCGATAAGGATCGGTTAAGTTTAAGGTAGTAAAAAAAAAATTTTAGTTCTCAGAATTTTTTTTAAGGATGAGAAAGTACTAAGCCTCTCTAGGAACAATTTTTTCATTCCAGTTTGGTATTTCGTGTGTAGATAGGGAAATGAGGAGGCCAAAATCAAGGTTCAGAAAGAAACATGTGGGATCGATATTTTTTTGGCTCCGCAGGATCAAATCCTCAAGAGATCCTAAAATATCGCTCCTAGCGGATTCTGTTCCGTTCGGGAGCGGTTGTTTTATAACAAAATGATATCGTTCCAGTCCAGATCGGAACGATTTTCTTTATAAAATATTGCACTTGCTCCAAACGATTTGAATGAGATCGATTAGGAACGATTCTTTGGGAACGAATCTTCGACCCTTGGTTTGGCCAGATGGCCTTAATCCAGATGAAACAATAAAATCCTTGAACTGAACAAGGAAGTTGAACTACTACAAAAAGCAGTTTTATTAGGAATTGTAGGAAAATTTTAAATATCTATAACCATAAATCATATAAATAAGACGATTAAGCTTTACATTGACCATGCTCCGGTTAGGCCATATCAATCAGCAATGCTGCGAAGAAAGGAAAAAATAGTATAACCCTATATTGAGCACACTCCAAGAAATAAACAGCAGCTATAAATTGGCTACTGGATTGAAACCACTCCATTATGGCACTAGCCAGATAGATACGACCTTGAATCCAACCAAACTCAGCATTTGACTACTACCAGGAAGACGTAGATTTGTGATCCTTAAGGAAATATATATTTATAGAATTCTATAACTAATTAAATGATACAGTTAAATTCAAATCTAAGCACGTAATAGATCATTTTACAGAATGCCATTATAAAAATTTCATTTTAAATCTGTTACGGTGTCTAACATGACTCTAATTTTTAGCGATTTCTTTTTTAATTATAAAAAATGACAATATAGTCTCAATTATTTTTTTAAGGATTTGAGTATCGGAGCAACACAATTACACACTACTACTAATCAACAAACGACAACTAGATTAGCCTCAAGGATAATGATAATTTGTATGGTAACTAATGCTTTTCTTAGGAATTAAATAACCTTAACCTTGAAGTAGGATTATCCCTTTCAAATACTACGTAAATGATAAAATGATCTGTAAAACGTCTAAGGATATTATTCAACGCTAAGCCACTGTTTGAAAAATTGGAAGTAGGAATGGGACAGTAACTAAGGGGACACAATTATGACAGCTTATCTCGCCAATCAGTTTAGACCACTCTGAGCACATATGCTTAGATATGTAGCTTATTCAGCAAGTTTACTTGTTCTGAAATAAGCCCTATTAACTGAGAAAGGAAGGTGATTAGTTGAAGGACAGTGAAAATGACAATTGTTTTTAAAATGACTCATTTATAACCGAAAATAGCCTCTTCCCACTTGTGTGAATGTAACACTATGAACTTAAAGTATAACAAAAAATATCAGTAATAATTATAAAAATTATAAAATTTCTGTTTATTAGAATCATAGAAGTAACTTCCGTAGGTCATGTAAGAATGACTCTGGAAATAAAAAAGTAGAATAAATATTCATTTAAATAGGAAATAGGAATTAATAAATTCAAATTGAACCTATCGGAAGCGGCGGAGTTGCTGTGCTAAAGGTTGCGGGTTCAACTGAATTATTAAATCCGGCTATGAAAGATAAATTATTTAATCTATTTACAGTCTTGGTTGCTACCTGATGGATCTGACGACTACCCTCCTGGAGCTCACCCAGGCTCTATAAAGGCCTTAATTGGGGAAAAACCTGGCGTTTGAGCGTGATCACTGGCAAATAACCTTCCTGGACAACCGTTGCCCTAGAAACAGTACAGTATCTACCATGTACTGAACCCAAGATACTTTATTGGCTGTAGTACAAGTTACTACAAATACAAATTGTACAAGCGAGCCCGTAGATTCTACAAAAAAAAAAATCATAGTCAAATATTTATTTAAATAATCATGTGAAGTAATAATTTTATTTAGATTAATTTATTGATATTTACAACAAGTGAATCCGCTAATATAAACAAATGACATGAAAAAAACTTGTGAAGAAACTACCCATCGAGAGCACTTCGATAAAGTTCTATAGTAGAAGGTCTCGAGGCCAACTTCTTTTCAGACGCCTCGGAGGGTTATCAGGAGTAGTATGGGAAGCAAGTTGAGAGACTAGCGGATTCAAGTGTGTATGGTGCTTGTCATGGAAGGATAGGCATCTAGTTTGGGCCAAATCAGCAACATATGGGACATTAAGATCATGATGGATGAGTTTGTTTGTGACATAATCAGGAGCATTGAGGAATTTACGAAGGATTTTGGATTGTAAGGATTGGATACGAGATGAATTGGATGGTTTAGTAGAGTCCCAGAGCTCAACTCCGTATGTCCAAATAGTTCTGATAATTGTAATGTAAATGAGTCTTTTGTAATTAATTGGGAGCTCAGAGCGTTTGTCCAGTAAATGTTGAAGTAGGCGAAAACGTCGAGCAGTTTCTTGTCTTTTCAGTCTTGTATGAGGATAATGAATAAAATAAATAGGAATACAGGATAAAATGCAGGTAAAATATACATCTATATCGAGGATGGCAGTAAATAATTACAAAAAAGAAAATGTTAGACATATAAAATGAAAAAAAAAATACATATACAATAAAATTACATCCATATATCAGTTCTATAATTCGTTAGGAAAATAAAACTAAACAAATAAGTTTTGTAAAACTGTGGTCAGCATTCCAATAACCTGTTTAATCGCCAGGCTAATGTCATGAATCCATTTTTTATGATTGAGGAAACCGTGAAACATCTGTAGAACTACCGCACTAAACTGGGCTATCATTAATTTTTGTTGTTTTTTTTGCTAGAATTTTTCATAGCAGTTTGCTCAGTTTTTTTAAATAAATTATCTGCCAACTTTTCCCTTTTTTATATCAATATTAAGCTTAAACAATTTTCGTACAAAATATTTTTTAATCATTTTAATAAGAGTTAGGCTAGAAAGTCATATATTAGGTTTATAAATCCATGTCGCGGGCAGATAAAACAAATATTGAAAAACCTTCCCCTGCCAAATTTACTTTTTGGTAATTAAATATTAGATTTAAATCTGAAAAAATAAATTAATCCCCCCCCCTGCTTTATTCCAGGGGAAATGAAAGTTTTCAGAGTGCTACGCTGAAGATTCCGGGTTCAAATCCTGCTGTGGCATATAAATTATTTACTCGATTAACAGCTACGGACCCTGTGGGATCTACCGCCTTTATTAAAAGCTACCTTTAATTGGGGGGGGCCGAGTATGATCTGGGACAAACAGTCGTCAAAGAAACAGTATAGTCACTACTACGCAGAGACTTGATGGGTTGTAGTGGCTGTATTGTTAGGTTCTATTCCATAATATTCTCCGCATCATTTCGAAGTATACTTAGTAACATTGTATAAATAAGTAAATAATACTATCCTTAATAAAAATAATAATAATTTTTACATAGAGTGATAAAAACCTTCTTCTTTTTCTTTTTTTTGTGATAGAAGTTAACAAGTACCACCTGCTGAAAAGTAACATCTAGAAGAAAGTCTATGACAACAATGGCTTAATTTAATTTTATTCAATAAAATAACAATTCTATAGAGTGAAAGAATATAAATTCATTGCTTTTATTTTGAAGAGAAAAGATTTGTCCTGGCCGGGATTCGAACCCGAGTCGTCTGGATCTAGGATTCGTATCCGTGATACGACCCCTGGTAGCTCACTGGTTAGAGCACTGTACTAGAGATGCAGGACAAGTCTTTTCCCTTCAAAATAAAAATATTTAAAAATATTCACCATAAAAAAACAATAAATAAAAAGTAATTAATTACGGTTGATGTTAATGGTTGGTAGCTTCATGTTAATAATATTTTGACATAGACATAATAGACATTAATTTGAGGGAAATTAATATGTATATTGGACAACAAAAAAAATCCTGTACGACTTCAATCCATGGATGTACTTCTATTCAGAAAATGGTTTACAGTCTCTGTATCTAAGACAGCTGTTGTGCTGAGAGCTAATTTGTCCCAGATCGCGTACAACCGTCAGGTTTTTCCTCTACTTAAAGATAACCGCTTTATAGAGGCTGGATGAGCCCCTAGTGTGTCTGCAGATAGCACAGGGTCCATCCGTGGGGATAACAGAATAAATGATTTATCTGTCACAGCGTGATTGATTTCACTTCAGCACATAACTCAGCGCTCCACTCACTCGGCCACCCATATATTCCCACAAAAAAACGGGATTATTGTGGAGTTCTAAAAAAAAAAATCTTGAGCATTAAGCATTATTTTTGCAAGTATACTTTGTTTTTGTGATCCGCTATATTTGTTTTCTTCAGTTATTACTTTTTTGTTGAAGGATTCGGAAAGCCAATAACAAAAGGGGAAAGATAATGCGGGAGTTATAACAAAGGCCCTTATTGGTGGATGTCAGAGCAACCTATGACCTTACAACTACCCTCTGTCCAATTACAGGGTATCAGTTCCGCAGGATGTCGCTTCGAATTAACTCAAAACGAGTTTTAACTTTTTTTTTCGTTTCCTATTTACTATTCTCGAAACTAAAAATAATCCGGAGTCTTAAAAACGTTTAATTGAAGGAAATTTGTATATTTCGGCAAACATTTCATTGAGAAATGAATGTTTCAACAAAGTAATAAAGTCAGTTATTAAATCTATACACTTCTTGCCAGTAGTAGTTATTATGAAGTCAGAAGTAAATTAAAATTATTTTTATTAATTTTTATTTTAATAATAATTATTTTTAAATATTTTTGTTTTGAAGAGAAAAGACGTCCTGGCCGGCAACATCTTAACCACTGAGCTACCAGGGTTGTATCCAAGCCAGACAAATCCGTTGTCTTCACCGATTCTTTATCCCCGTGTTCTCGCAATTTTTGCGATCTATAGGATCGGTGAAGAGAACGGATTTGTCTGGCTTGGATACGAACCGGGTAGCTCAGTGGTTTAGAGCACTGCGCCGGAGATGCAGACGACCCGGGTTCGAATCCCGGCCAGGACAAGTCTTTTCTCTTCAAAACAAAAATATTTAAAAATAATTACCATCAAAATAACAATTAATAAAAATAAATTATAAATAATATATTGACATTAATCAACAAGATCCTAATCAATGAACATTCTTCCCCGTGTATTTTTTAGTAAATCAAATCACTTTTACCTTACGTCGTAAACCAATGACTTCCTCCCCTACAGTATCCTTTAATAATATCCCACTGGTGCCTGTAGAACAGATCCGATACTTAGGGTTGCACCTCGACAAACGATTAACCTGGAATCCTCATACAAGACTGAAAAGACAAGAAACCGCTCGACGTTTCAGGCTACTTCAATACTTACTAGACAAACGCTATAAGCTCCCAATTAACTACAAAAGACTCATCTACATGACCATCATACGACCTATTTGGACTTACGGAGTAGAGCTATGGGGCTCCACTAAGCCATCTAATTCCTCTCGTATCCAATCCCTACAATCCAAAATCCTTCGTAAAATCCTCAATGCTCCTTATTTTGTTAAGAATAAAGTCATCCATAACGACCTTAATGTCCCTTTTGTTGCTGATTTGGCCCGAACCCGGTATCTATCCTTTCATAGCAAACTTCATTCCCACTCAAACCCTCTAGTTTCAAACCTAGCTTCCTCTTCAATTCCCGATAATCCTCCGAGGCGTCTGAAAAGAAGATGGCCACGTGACCTTCTTATTGAACTTTGATTTGAGTACTACCAGTGGGTAGTTTCTCTACTTGTCATTCTCATGTCATTATGTAACACGCATTCTATTTACTTGTTGTATAATTGTAATACAGTTATACATATCAATAAATAAATTTAAAAAAAAAAAAATTTTTAGTACTCTCGAAAATAGTAACTCTTCGAGAGGTTCTTATACAGTTACTATTAGTGGCTGTACATGTACTGTTTGGGTTATATTCACTTCTTAATGAAATGATTACCCAAATACACACAGTTTTATCATACTAAAACTTGAGATAATTTTTACTTTTGAGAATACTAAAAGGGAAATGAATGAAATGTTAAAACTTGCTGTGACTTAAATCGCAGCGACAACCAGCGGAGCTGATATCTTTCTATAACAACGGTTGTGCAGGGAAAAGATTTGTTTGAAAACATGCCCAACCGCCACTATTATTACCCTCCAACTAAATAAAAAATATACTATTTACTTGTTTTTCTGGAGAGATTTCAAAGATATGTCTCACTAAAAAAATATAAACAGAGTTTGGAAAGCTATCGAATACGGGAGGGGACTTTCCTCTTGTTACAAGATGTGCAAGGACATTGTGAAAAGGACTAACAAAGGAAGAGAAACCAGTTCACAGCCAATGTCCGCTGTCTACTGCTAATCCTGTACTTGACGCTCTCCAGTACGCAACGGGATTTATATATACACACGACTGTGTTGTATATGTTTTTAATAGGATTTATAAAAAAAATGACCGTTTTTTCAAATTCCAGAGTTCATAAATCTTTAAATATTTTAATGCTAATATATCTTTCGACACACCACACTCCCTGGCAAGTTCGCGACTACTTGTGGATGAATTTGACTCAACAGCTTCCTTCAGAACCTCATCAATATCCATTAATGGTCGCGCGGAGCCCTTCTTCCTTTCCAACGTCGTATCTCCACTGCTAAAGTTTTCAAACCAACACCGTGCAGTGCGCCGTTCAAGGAAACCTTCCCATTCATATTATTAATTTCACGAGTTGCTTCAGCGGCTGAGACATTTTTTTTCCACTTATGTCTTAAACTTACGAGAATTTCGTAAGACATTGTCATGTTTCTTCTTTGAAATAAATAACTAAACTGAGGCTTTTTTTGAAGAATCAAGTGTTAGTAAACAAGCTTAGAGAATGCTCTAAAGGGATTATTAAGTGTTGGTAAATAATAAATAGCATTAAAATATTTACAGACTTATGAACTCAGGAATTTGATAAAACTGTATTTTTTTGTATACACCCTATTACTTCGCTATGGTATGATTGAAAGGACAACGAACATTAGGAACACTTTGAAAAAATGTATTGCCCTTACCGCACTTTGTTAAGATCCATGAGCGTTTACGTACAAAAGATTTGAGGCATATTTATTATTGTAATATTAGTAAACTGTAAAACAAAAAAAAAATCCTGTAACATCACAAACCATGAAGGATCTTGGCGTTTAGTACGCATTAAATACTGTACAGTTTCAAAGAAAATGGTTGTGGAGGGAGGTTCTTTGTAACTTGATCACACTCCCGATAAAGGGTACCCACTTAAAGGAGCTGGTTGAGCCTCTGGAGGATCTCCAGATCCCAGAGGGTCCATCCCTGGTTGTTAACAGATTAAAAAAGTATCAGCCACAGCCAAAGTCGAACTCGGGATCTTCGGCACGGCAAGCGCTCTACTACAGAGCTGTAAAAAAGGGATACAATACAATCCCCTATGTTTCACAAAATCTATAAAAATAAAAAATTACATAAATAACTCGCAGAGTAAAGGAATCAGAATACAGACTGATCCCATGATCCGGGCTTTGTAATTATGATCGCGTGACGAGAAACACCTGCCCCAGGTCGTCTCGGCTCGAGCAACAGCTCACAACTTCAATCTTCCATTCTAACCTTTTATATCAAGATAAACAATGAAGCAGATATAAAATATTAAATATTAATAAATAATAAAGCGTGATCTATTAAAACTGATTTTTTCATTTGATTTTTTATTTTCAATCTGTTTGTACCGTTAATATTCTATTAACATCCGTGAACTGTCCCTTTGGTATCTTTAGACACTCCTGGGCTCATCCAGTCTTTACTAAATAGATACTCGTAATGGGGGAAACCTAGCGATAGTAATTACCTCCCTAATGTAGCTTAAATCATTTCATTTCGATCTATTCCATAATAAAACATAACAGTGATACCAGAGATATCACTGTTATGGTTTATTATAACAGCAGAGATACCATTTTGTGTAACGGCTTAAAGAAGTCAGGAACAGTGACTTTGTGATGTGCTAATTTTTAAAAATATTTATAATTTAACTGATCGAGCACGACAAAAGACTGGAGAAAAAATAGTTCCCGAATCCGTTGCTAGGCAACTCCAATAAACTACTATTATACATTACCGAAACCTTTTTTATATGATACAAAGAAACTAGACGTTTTGGGCCAAACTTGTGAGGGTTGATATCATGTCAGAGTTACAAGAAAAGTTCAAGATACGGTCTGTAATATTACAAAACAAAAACATATAGACGTGTGATAAATAATAAAATTGAATTAAGGATGATTATGTAATATTTGGTTGTAACATGATTGACCCATGACCAAGTCTTGGGTCCTTCCTCACCCACCATATTCTCCGGTCCTTTCTCCAACTGATTTTTACTTTTTCCGTTGTTTGGATAATTTTTTAAAAAATAATGAACTTGACAACGAAAATTCCCTTAAAGCGGCCTTCCAAGACTTGGCTTCTTCTTTGACAGTTAATTTCTACAGAGCGGGGATAGAAATGCTTGCTTCACGTTAGAAGAACTGTATTGAAAGTGAAGGGTCCCATTTTGATTAATAAAAGTATTGTTTAGTAATTTAAATTTGCACTTTTACTGGCATTTCATATGATACAATCCAATAATATTATATACAAAAATATATATATATATATATATTTTTTTTATTTAAACACTTTATTGAAACATTACAATCTGCCACTTGTGGGCAATAATTAATGGTGCTAGGTAGCCTACAGTCATTCCATAACAAAACAATAATATAAACAAAATAAAATAAGCAAAAAAATATTTAAAAAATAAATTTAAAAAAAATATAAGAATAGCAATACGGCTTAGCGAACCCAAAGGTACGATGCCGATGCCATTAACTGCTCCTTTGTTTTCTCTTGAAATTTGTTTTTACTAAATAATATTTAATTGGAAGCTAAAAGAATATATGCCATTTCCTTTTGTACTAATACAAACCATAATTTATCTTTTTTTATGCCTAAAAAATACTATACCGTGCTTATTACGTAGACAATTATTCATTCTATATGCTTCAATCGACAAGCAAATATCAATAATACAGCACTATAGCTTTATCCATCCACTTTAAATTCAATACAATCTAACTTTTCTATCTGTAAATATACATTGCTATCCAGGAAATTTATTCATTGTTACAGTATAATAAAACTTTTTTATATCGATGTATAAAAAAATAATTAATTTTACTTTTTTTTTTAAATATCGGTTTTATAAAATATATAAAAGTTTAGAACAGATTTTTGAGGTTCAGCCAACATTCATTAAAACTATCTAATGGCGATATTTAGTCTGTTAGCAACTGGAGATGGGTCGTATGGGATTTGGGGAGACCATCTACTATAGAACTTTTTGGAGTGCTACCGATGGGTAGTTTCTCCACAAGTGTTTTTCAAGTCGTATTGCACACATAGCAGATTTACTTATTGTAATGTTATTATAGTAGTAAATATCAATAAAATAAATTAAAAAAAAAAAATATATTATCTACAATTTTTTATTTTTCTCTTTTAATTATTTTTTGTATCTCTGATTTGATTTCAGCCCTGATTATAGCTCACAGGTTCACAAGATTGACAGACGAAAGGGAAAAAAATATATACTTAGGATGTGTACATTAAGGAAACTTATTGAAATTAAAGGCTCAGCCATGTTTTAACATTCCGTTTACATTAAATGCCTTTCCAGCCGAGAGTAGAGACTAGAGAGGAGAATAGAAGATCCAAGATAAGAAAGGAGATGGCATTAAGAAAGGATAGTGGAATCCGAAGGACACGAGGGAAAGGATACAGCAGGAGGCTCTGGTCTCGTCTAGCCTTCTCTGTCCTATCGCTATCCTTCCCAACTCTCTAAGCCCGTTCGGAATGATTAATAGGTTTCTAAAGTAAAATAGTAAATCGTACCTTTGAATAAACAAAGAAATAAATCAGTATATTTCTTTCGCGTTCGATGGATCCAAAATATAAAAAAAAACTCATTAAAATCAAATCGAAACCGATTTCTAAAGACAGCAAACAATCTGAATAAAAGAAATTACATTTTTAAATATTTTTATTTTGAAGAGAAAAGATATGTCCTGACTGATATTCGAACCCGGGTCTCTAGTGCAGTGCTCTAATCACTGAGCTACCAGAGGTCGTATGCAGACGACACGGGTTCGAATCCCGGCCAGGACAAATCTTTTCTCTTCAAATATTCACCATCAAAAGAACAATAAATAAATAAAAAGAAATAAAAGTTTATTGTATCCTAATGTGTAATAGTATAATGAATATTTTTTAAAAACAATTAATACATTTAAAATGAAATAATTCGAGATTACCATATAGAAACACTGCACCAAAAAAAACCACGAAGTGCATAAGTATCAGAAGTATGTAGAGACCGTAACGTGTCTCAGACAACGGTTATACAAGCAGAGAGCAAGCTCAGCCAAGTTTCCCCCTTAATTAAGGGTAAATTTAGTAAAAATTAAGTGTAATTCAAATTATACTGCCCTACTATCACAATAAGCATAAATCCTAGATGATATTGGATTTATAAAGGTTATTAACGGTTTTTTATTGTAATTTGATATTATTTAAAAATATCTTTCTTACAAATATCCACTAATTTGAGATGATTATACCTAAACAAAAAAGTATAATTGGTTCAATTTCAATACAATTTGGATTTCTAATTCAGTACTAGGTAAGGACTGTACTATTAAATAATCAACAATTGTGAAGGGATATCACAAAGATCACGCTAAACCATCAGATTTTTCTTACTACTGGGTGAGCCATAAAGTGGGTCTTATGATCTCATAAGGTTGATCAACCGCAGACTACAGAATAAATAATTTATCTGTTACTACAAGTCTAGTATATAAATATATAAAAGTCCAGTATATAAATTCAATAAAAAGCGACGAAAAACTCCAAAACAGACATTAGAATGCAATTGGAAAACTTCAAAAACACAGTCATAAAATGCTAGACAATAATAAATCAGTCAAAGTTTTGCCAAAATACTATTTGATGCAATAAGTTTGATGTTTCTTATAAATGAGTCTTTAAATTGTTGAAGTGAGATGTGCTGCATTTGATCTTCGTTGATCAAATGATTTTTTTTTTAGTTTTTATATTTTTTATAAAGGATTTATTTATAGGATCGGTGAAGAGAACAGATTTATTTGACTAGGATACGACCCCTGGTAGCTCAGTGGTTTGTAGCACTGCTACGGAGAAGCAGATGATCCGGGTTCGAATCCCGGCCAGGGCAAATCTTTTCTCTTCAAAATAAAAAGATTTTTTTTAGGTGTATGTCCTGATGATCTTTGAATGGTTGTTTTCTAGTATTTTAGAGACTAAACGATTATTGTTTTTTTCGTTATGTATATATATATATATATATATATATATATATATATATATATATATATATATACATACAAACACATGCACGTATGTTTATAAAAAACACAAACGTAATAATTGTGTTATGTTGGAATTGGCGTAGAATGTGAATAGCGCTGACTAAGAAATGACTGGCTCAGCATCCAGCACCACAGCCCTTTCATTATCTTTTATAATCATTTCATTCTTGCCTACATTTACTTCCAGAACAGAATCCTTTTCTTTAAAAATTATTATTATTATGTATTATTAGTACACTATTTTATTCTAGCGCAATTTTCAGTAGTTTTTTTTAGAAGCCTACCATAATATTTCATGGTATAATTTCGTTCCAAAACATCCTTATTTTTTTAAACTTCATAAAAGAATTACTCGCATATCTAAAAACAAAAGTATTATTTTTAAACAAATTTACAACTGGAAATTTTTTAAAATTTATTTTACACATAGAAAAAATCTTTGTTCTAACGTTTTCTTATACTTTCTGCCAAACCTTAAAAAAAATATATATATATTTTTTAACAGGCGCATAAGGTATACCATACCGCATTACAGGCTATCTAAGACTCAAGATACACTAACAAGCCTTATCAGAACAATTTAGTATAGACACATTTTAGAAAAACAATTCCGACAATTATGAGTCGGAAAAAATATTCATATTTACAACACTAAAAAATTATTTTTAAAAAAATATATTTAGTCTGTTTGCAGCGGGAGATGGATCATATGGAATCTAGGACCCTCCTGGGGCTCACCCAGCCTTTATGAAATATAAAAATAGAGTACCCAAAATAAGGTGGAAAAAAGGTGGACAAGTCCTTGCAGAACCGTTGTCCATGAAACAGTACAGTCTCTACCATGTACTGAATCCCAGACCCGTTCACGGGTTGTAGAGGTTTTTTAGGTTAATTTACAGTACCAGTTAATTTAAAGCACAGGTTTAAGGAAAATTAAAAAAAAAGCTTTTTTACATAAAACTAAGATTTAAAAAATTGCCAAATTAAATAATAAGGCCGCACAAACGAAAACATTCAGATTTTTTTTTTTAATATGACTCGAATGTAATATAATAAACAAATAGTTTCATAGAAACAACAAACAAATTGATAAAATGAGATATGCTTTGATTTCATTTTTGCATTTTGTCTTAACAGCTTGATCTTGGACAAATCTTTTCCTTGCACAACAGTTGTCCAAGAAACAGCAAAGTTTCTATCGTATTTTGAACTAAAGACACTTCAAGGCTTGTAAAGTGTTTTTTGTTTGTTTTTTCTAACTGGTTTTAATACATTGTGACTTTATAAATAATAAAATGTTTAATTCAATAATATTTAATTAAGATTAATTAAATTCGAAATAATCAAATGATATTCCCTTAAGTATATTTTTAAATTAATTTATAAATGTGACATAACAATATTTTAATATTCTGCTAAATAATTTAAGATACATCTATCAATAATAACAAAAAAATTATCGCAGCTGACTCAATCGACACTAATAATTTAGCTTGTGTTTGCATAACTTGGCTTCATCGATTTCACATATATCAAGCCATTTAAATACCACGTCATCTTTTCTATTAGATCAAGATGCCATTGCATCACAGCCAGCTACAACAATGGAGTTTAAAATTACGTTCATAAACTGGCCAACTTATCTCTCCAATTGTTTACGGTTCAGTCATTGGAATAATACGATAAATTAAATAATAGATATAGGTAACTAACTGCCACTGGCCCTAACTGTATCCCTACATCCCTCAGCCATTTATATACATACAATATATATTTTTTAACTGTTTTAGTGCTGAAATATTTTATCAGCCTTGCCTAGCAACGGATCGAAGAATTACTTTTGTTTTAGACAATTGTCGTACTCGATCAATCAATTATAAAATAAGTAAGAATCAGTTCCTTTGTAATTTGCCCTGATATAGCTTAATTAATTTTATTTCGATGTATTCCACTTACTCCTCGACGAGGATGGCAATGGCGTGGGAGGAAGTCAAAGAGAATTGAAATTAAGAAACAGTGCAATATTTTATACAACGGCTTAAGGAAGTGATGAACAGTGACTTTGTGTTTGTCAATTTTTAAAAATATTTATAATATAATTGATAGTCCTCTACAAAATACTAAACAAAAAAGTAGTTCCTGGATCCGTTGCTAGGCAACACCGATAAAATATTAAGCCACTAAATCCTTTTTTGAAATATTTTATCAGCGTTGCCTGGCAACGGATCAATGGACTACTTTTTCTTCAGAATTTTGTCGTACTCGATCAGATAAATATTTACAAAAAAAATTGTAAATCACATAGCTATTGTTCCTCACTTCTTTAAACTGTTACACAAAACATGACGCTATTTTTGAATTTAAATGGAAAATGGAATGCATCCATTAAAAAATTAAAACATACTACATCTTAGAATTCAGGACTGTTATTTCAATTTAGAGAATGAAATGAAATATTATTATATATAAAAAAAACCTAAAATGAACAAAAGTGGTCTAATAGGTCGTTTTATAAAAAATAATCAATATCTCAGAATAATGTTAAGTGAGTATTCATGTCTTCATAAGGTCGTTAAGGGGTTCCAAAATAAAAACTAAACTGAAATTTAATTTATATAATAATATCGGATACCTCCTATAATAATATACGCTTTGTACCTACTGCAGTACAATTAAATTAATACGTCGGCACACAATAAATAAGTTACACTTATTAAGCTGTTTTTATTGACTGCACCCCCAACTATTTCTTCCTTAAGTTAAATTAATAGAAATTTGTAAAATTGGGATCGGTTCGCCAAAAGGTAGACAGGGGGAACTCCCCTAATACATATTTTTTGTGTATGCATAGATCTTTTTTACAAAGGAGATATACATTATGTAAAGAAATTATTACATTCTAGTACATTTGTTGTTATTAATCTATTTATTCTATTTAATTGCTTAGTATGATTCGTTGTTGTTGTTTTGTTTTTTTTTTACTTGTTTGGCACTTTATAAATACTTTATGATTTGCATTATACAAAAATATATATATTATATAATGTTATGACAATCATTAGACCCATCTGGACTTACGGAATAGAACTTTGGGGCTCCACTAAGCCATCAAATTCCTCTCGTATTCAATCCTTACAATCCAAAAATCCTCAATGCTCCTTACTTTGTAACGAACAGTCATCCATAATGGCCTTTATGTCCCATTTGTTGCCGATTTGGCCCTAATGCAATATCAATCCTTTCATGCTAAACTTCATTTCCACCCAAACCCACTAGTTTCAAGTCTAGCAACCCCTTCAATTCCAGATAATCCTCCGAGGCGTTTGAAAAGAAGATGGCCTCGTGGCCTTCCAAGTTGAACTTTTATTTGAGTACTATCACTGGGTGGTTTCTTTACTTGTCTTTCATGCCAATATGTACCGATTATTCTATTTACTTGCTGTATTACTATAATACAGTTGTAAATTTCATTGAATTTTTTTTTATGTTATGCTGTAATATATATATAAATATTATGTTTCTTTTTCTGTTCATGTTTTATATTATAAAGAGATTTAGTCCCAGAATAAAGTTATTAAATAATTAATTATTAATTATACTTTAGGCAATTATTAATATTAAATTTTTTAATCACATTTTTTACATACAAAAATTTCTGAACTGTGAATGAACATTAAGAAACTATAACTCACCAATAAATCGTTTATTATAGCCTTGAAGATGAGAGAAACGTCTCTAGTTCTATATCAATGAAAAATAAATATTTTATAAATAATTTCTTGGAAAAAAATATTGCGCTGTTATCAATAAATAAAATAAATATTATTACAACGTAATTGTTATAGATAAAGATAAAAATCTAATTAATTTCATAAATTTACTTTACAAGCCCAGAATATTCAGTGAACTATTTCTATCTATAATACCGGTTTCCCTACAATCTAAATTGCAAAACGACCAATTAAAAAGATTGTTTTAATTGAACCGTGGAACGTGGCTAGCGAAAAATTAAAAATATACGGCTGAGAGAAAACATGAACATGCAGCAATATATTTTTCAATATTCAATTAAATATATCACAAAACATGACAGAATCAAAAGGCAAAACATGATAAGATTTTTTTTGTAATGTTTATGTACTTATGGTTATCGTTATCAATTAATGACTATTAAGAAAGGTATGTGGAGCTCTTTTCAATTATCTTCAACTTTATTGTCGTGGTTTTCAACAATATCGTTTCTTGATTTTAAAAGATCAATAATTTTTCATTTATATTATTTTCCTGCACTATTTTTTTTTTACTTAATTTTTATAAATATCAAAATATAAAATATGAATTTAAACATTTTTTAAAATTTACTATCAATTTTAAAATTCTCAAGAACTTTAATTTTAATATGAATATTTTTTAAATTCTACAATGGCTTAAAAGTTAAGTTAATTAATTTTGGGGGAGAGAAAAATGAGTAGTCAAAAAAATTGCAGCAATTTTGACTAGATTTCAAACTACGAATATATATATATATATTTTTTAATATAATTATTGGTAAATTGTTTTGATTTTTTAATATAAAAATACAAATATATATATATATATATATATATATATATATATATATATATATATATATATTGTATATATATGTTGTGATTTTCCCAAGTGTATATATTTTATGACTAAGCCACTACAATATTTTCTTTTCTTCCAAATCTTTTTTATTCGTTCCTCGTGTTTTTGCTCCAAATTAAATAATGTAATATTTTTACTTTTGAATTTGCAGCAGGTAGCATATTTGTTTTCCTAGAAAAGGCAGCATTTTATTGATATTAACTTATATGAGATATTCAGAAAGAAAAGCTGTTAGCTACGAATTTCAAAAATTGACTAGTTTAGTGAAGTAATGTTTTATGCTCCCAAAATTTCGGTTTCAGAACCGGACTAAAACCATTAGAAATAAGACAGCCAATTGTCGAGTTAGAAAAATTGCTTGACTCAACTAGAGAAAAATTTAGAAAAAGTCGATTATTGAAATTTCATAGTTATCTACATCGTATCCAGATCACCTCACCTCAAATGTTTTACTACAAATTTCACTCAATAAAAAAAATGTTTTTCGGGTTTTTAAATAATTGGTGGTTACCGTTATCTCAAAAAGACTAAGTCATTTCATCTACTATTTTCTGAGTCCTCAAAAGTTACTACAAAAAAATTAATGGCAGTAATCGCTAAATTTCTCTGCCGTCTCGCTAAAGTAAATTAAACGCAGGAAAAAACGTGTAGCAATTAGTTGAGACTTCATCAACGTCAGAAGTGCGAAATAAAAAAACACTAACGATGGCAACAGATGCTATCAGTATACCATTTTTTGTTTAAGGATAGCTTGATTTTTTTAATAATAAAACGGGTTATGGAGTGGTATAATTTCTCTAACTGGGATTGGGATGGCTCTAAGAGCGCTAAGCTGCCCTGCCGATCACCCCTCGTTCAAATAGGGCTGTGGCAAATAATTTATTTAATTATTTAACAGTCAGGGATGGATAATGTAATATCTGGAGGCCCTATTATGCAATGGATACACTGAATTGGGGAGTTAATCGTGATCTCGGTCAACTCACTACAATTGTCCTAGAAACAGTACAGTCTCTACCACTTACTGAATCCAAGACCCTTCATAGCTTTTGGTGGAGCAGGTTTATAATATCTCTCATGTTGACGTACTACTAACATAATATTTTAAACAATAACAGTATTGCAACATTTTTGACTAAGTTGGAATTTATTCACGCACTCAGTTTTATTAATTATTTATAAAAAAACACTTTATAAATCTTAACTAACAGCGAGATGTCGGAATTTTTGTGTTTATTTTTGTCTTTGAATAAATATTATATTTTTATCCCATAATCGTTTTCAAATAAATTTTTAACCAATTAAGGAGGCATGTTAAATTTTAAAAAATAAATTTATGATAAATAAACTACTGAATCTTTTTATATTTTTGTTTCTAATTTCGCATGAGTACCATACATTTAAGGAATGTATCGCTTAATAAAAAAATATAAATCATATTGAGAAAAATTGTACTTACATAAATAAAAAAATATTTAAAAAACTAAAATATTTTATAAGAAAAAAAGTGTTAAGTAAATAAAGATTAATAAATAGTAGAATAAGCAATACAAATAAAAAATAAATATGAAATATAAGACATAGTAAAAAATGCATAAATATAAAATAAATTTTAAACCTTCTATAATTAAAATACGGATTAAAATACAAAAATAAATGTAACAAAAGAGAATTAATTAATCATAAAAGTGAAGAAAATTGTAGAATAAACTAGTGTCGTAATCAAATAATGTGAAATAAAAAGTGCATAACAAATAAATTAGTTATAACATCAAATAAATTTAAGAAATTGTACTGTTAAGATGTCAATTAAAGTAAACAATTTATTATAACGCAAAACATTATGAATTAATAAAATGTAATTTAAATGATTACTATATTTAATTGATTAAATTCAAAGATAGAGATATATAATATGCAGTCATGTACGACTTATATAAAATGTATATAAAATTTAAATGTTTTTAATAATAAAAAATATCAATACAAATATGAATATATGTAATAAAATTATATGAATTTAATATAAGTATGTTCCTGTATAAACAGGAAGACTAAATTCGAAGTTCCCTCCAAGGTGATGAGAACTTTTAGCATTTATAAATAAATAAAATAGTAATAAAACGAATGCGAACAATAAATAAATGTATTATTGTTTGTTAGTGAACCTTTCCGTTGTATGGCAATGAACTTTGCCATAAACGAACATTGAAGACATGGCATGTGGATATCCGCTTGTATACACGAGAATATTTAACAAGTACGCCAACGGTAGACAATTATATTTTTTTAATCAAAATTAATGATACTAGGTTGATACCGAGTTTATTTAATAAATACTTCTTCTTTGACCTTCTCTAAAAAAAAAAAATATTTTGAGTATATCTCTTCAAAAATGAAATTGAAATTTACGCACGTATGTACAGCAATAATAATATTGGTGATACCTAATAATTTCCCCCAAATGCAATAAAGTAAATAAAGATTAATAAATAGCAGAGTAAGCAATACAAATAAAAAAAAAATATGAAATATAAGACATAGTAAAAAATGTATAAATATAAAATAAATTCGAAACCTTCTTTAATTAAAATATGGATTAAAGTACAAAAATAAATGTGACAAAAGAGAATTAATTAATCATAAAAGTGAAGAAAATTGTAGAAAATAATGTGAAATAAAAAGTGCATAATAAATAAATTACTTATAACATCAAATAAATTTAAGAAATCGTACTGTTAAGATGTCAATTAAAGTAAACAATTTATTATAACGCAAAAATTATGGATTAATAAAATGTAATTTAAATTATTACTTAATTTAATTGATTAAATTCAAAGATAGAGATATATTATATGCAGTCATGTACGACTTCTATAAAATTTTAATGTTTTTAATAATAAAAAATATCGCATGAAACATTGTAGAATGAATAATTGTAGAAATTGTAATAATATGAAATTTAAAAAATTTATTAAATCTATAGACGTGAAAACATCAAATAAATTTAAGAAATCGTAATTTTAAGATGTGGATCGAAGTATTTATAATTAAATAAAACAAAAAATAATTGATTAATAAAATTTATTGAAATTAATCACTCAATTGAATTGATTAAATTCAAGACAGAGAAACGTTATAAGCATTGTCATGAACTACTTTCGTTAAATTTTGATAAATTAACATGTTATAATAATATTCAAAACTTGCTGAAGAAAATTGAAGAATGAATTGATAACATGAAATGACGTAATAATATGAAATAATAAATAAAAATAAATCTGTAGTCGTGAAAACATCAAACAAATTTAAGAAATCGTAATGTCAAGATGTCGATAAATGTATATGTGTAATTAAATAAAGTAACATAATAATTAATTAATAAAATATAGTAAAATTAATAACATAATTGAATTTATTAAACTCAAGACAATAATAAGTTATAAGTACGTATAAAGGATATATGTTGAACTAAACAAGTGAATGTAAACCATAGAAGCCACACAAAATGAGCTAGAACGGTAAGAAGACTTTTTTCCTTTCCTTTTTTTTTTCAATGAGAAGAAACCAAACAATATAAATATTAATTTAAAAATCTGCTTATTTGCTAATTTTATTTTTAAATAAACATTACAGAGTTGTAAACAACGATGGCAGACTCGAGGTCTTTTAGAAGGATGAGTTACATGTGTTTTAGACAGGAATTTTAAAGATAATTATGTACCAGTATATATATATATTATGTATTATGTAGGTATACACATGTATATGTACCTGATATATTGGTATATCCAGTGCGAGAATAAAGACACACAGACACAGAACGTTGGTAGAGAGAACACGGAGTTGTACTGAGCGTGGCTGGCCCCCACTTCCCGAAGGACCCCCTTCCCCCACCACCTCCTCTCCTCTTTCCAGCCCATCTTATCCAGGATATTCTATCCTCATCCTGGAATTAGCTTTTAGATATAGTAAATAAAACCCTTTAAATAAACAAAGTTTCAAATATTTTTGGTAATTATTCCACAGGTTGTCGATTCGAGTTGAGTCACAAAAAACTTTTAATTCCTTTCCTTTTTAATGTTTACGAAAAGTACAAGTTATAATTAGCTTTAGTTTGGAAAACAGAATGTAATTATGAAAAATGTGTATACTTCGGTAATCATTTCATCTAGAAATTAAAGTTTCAGCAAGCATATACCATCTATACTTCGAAATGTTAGTTGAAACTTCTAACTCTTGATGAAATGATCTCCGAAATCTACTCATTTCCCATAATTACATTCTCTTTTCTATACTAAGCTCATGATTACTAGACTGAAAATACAAGAAACTGCTCGACGTTTTCGCCTACTTCAACATCTACTGGACAAACGCTCTAAGCTCCCAATGAATTACAAAAGACTCATATACATGACAATCATTAGACCCATCTGGACTTACGGAATAGAGCTTAGGGGCTCCACTAAGCCATCGAATCCCTCTCGTATTCAATCCTTACAATCCAAAATCCTTCGTAAAATCCTCAATGCTCCTTAATTTGTTACGAACAAAGTAATCCATAATGACCTTAGAGTCCCGTTTGTTGCTGATTTTTCCCGGATCCGATATCAATCTTTTCATGACAAGTTTCAAACATCGCAACCTCTTCAATTTCTGATAATCCACCGACGCGTCTGAAAAGAAGAAGCCTCGTGACAGTCTAAGTTCATGTTTTTATTGGAGTACTATTTGAGTATTCAGTATACAGTTGTAAATTTCAATAAATACATAAAAAAAAAAATAAAGTTGATGATAACTTGTATATTTGGAAAATATTAAAAGGGAACAGATAAAAAGTTAAAACTTGTGATTCCACTCTAAGCTACAACCTGCGGAATAATTACCGTTATTATAACTGGATAGGCATCGTACCCACTGCAACATCGTCTGATAAGCCCTAGCAGCATAAAAGGACGTTAAACGAAACAAAAAAAACGGCACACCCACCTTAGTAATGAAAGTAAAGTTAAAAAAGAACAAGATTATTCTTGAAAAGAAGTTATTTCTTACATTACAATTCCATTTCAAACCAAAAACAATGATAATGACACGATTTCGCTTCCCTCAATAAAGTCAACACTCTCTGGACGAATTTTGACTCAACCACTTATTCACCGGGTCTGCAGGTATATTTTATGTTAATAATATTTGATAATTGAGTAAAGTTCCGACTGAAGACGGATGGAATTCAGTTCCGACTGAAGACGGATGGAATTCAGTTCCGACTGAAGACGGATGGAATTCAGTTCAGACTGACGAAAGTGGAAAGAATCTTAGATAACCGGAAGAGGAGGCTGAATGTTCCTCGGCCGTCAACACATGACGAACAAGCATAGAATGACCAAGCGAAATATTCGTCTATTTCTGGAAGAAGACCACTACAACGTAGAGATGTTCTCACAAGTCATAGAGTCTCACATATTAGAAGGAAGTAAATTTCTGAATTAAGTGAAAAATTTGGAAGGGTTTCAGGATGAAGAAAGACCAGAGGGTTGGACGAAGTTGGACAGATGATCAAAGAAAACCTGCCTGTGAACGCATGAAGGAATATTGGATACAGGAAAACTCCAGGAAAGGAAATGTTAGGAGTAAAATTGTCTGATCCTAAGTGTTCAATACAAAATTAAAAAAAAAAAAATTATAATTTCCGAATCATTTGCAAATAAAATTGTCTTCCGATATAACTTTGCAGCACATTGGGTAAAGCGCTGGGCTGCTATGCCAAAGGTACCGGATACATATCCGGGTATGGCAGATAAATTATTTATTCCGTTGTTAACAGACGTGGTTGTACCCTCTGCGATCTGACGAACTTCTTGGGACTAAACCAGCCTTTATGAAGTGGGTACCCTTAATAGGGAGAAAAACCTGGTGGTTGAGAATGATCTCGGACAAATTACCTCCCTGCACAACCTCTGATTTTGAAACAGTTTCTGCCATGTACTGAACTCACACCCTCTCCTTGGATCGCAGTGGGACAGGTTGAATTTACATGAAAAATCAGGAGAATCAAGAGAAAGAATTTAAACAACCCTCATCGAAATCTTTGAAAATGTTTTCGAACAAAAAGGAATATCCGATATTTGAAATAACTCGATTTTAGCCAAAAGTTCATGCAAAATCCTAGACATGTGTCCATCTAAAATAAGAAATACCTGTACAATTGTTTGTTTGTGAGCTAGGCTTTACTCACACGCACAGAAAGACAAACCATTTTTCGAGACTACTATTTGGAACACTTTTGAAAGCGCGTATTACTGTTGAAAATTTGGACTCAACATTTTTTATGGTCCTAATATTTTTCTTAATAGTTGTTACCAATATTGTATTGACCACTATTATTGTAGGAATACTATTTTTACACCTACTTTCTTAATTAAACAAAATTCATTTGTATACTTTTAAAATCATTCCGTGATTTCAAAGTAAATGAGTGCAATGACTGTTCAAAGTTCTTCCACCGTTATACTTTTACAGACTTGGCAACGAAAGCACAAATGACTTCGCAGGACAGATTTGTGCTGAATAATTAAAACTTTAATTAACGGGTAGATGAAAACGCTGATAAAGGTATTTATTGGAAAACCGAACCTGAACTAGAAGCTTGAAAACATTCCGATAGATTGTACAGGATTATTGAGTGGTTTTAGAAATAACTTTCAGTGAAGTTTATAACAAAGTAAGTGCTGGCTCATTGTGAAGAGTGATCAGTTAATAAGCTGAAGTTCACTTGTTTAAATTTGACTGATACAGATAAATTATTTAATCTGTAAGCAGTAGCAGATTAAATCCTGTGGGAATCTGTAAACAGAATGTAATTATGGGAAATGCTTGTACTCGAAATTTGAAACTTTTATTTCTTGATGACTACTCATTACCCATAATTACATCATCTTTTCATAGTAAAGCATGCAATAGCTTGAATTTTTGGAAAATATTAAAAATTAAACGAATATACAGTTAGAACTTGTGACACAACTCGAAGCGACAACATGCGGAATAATTACTGAAAATATGGAAATAAAAAATCAACTTGAAATTTTTAAAATCAAAATCAATATGGGCAACTTAAGAGTATATTTCAGGCATCGTGAAAATAAAAAGTATCCGTAATAAGATACAAAGAGCTGGTTGAAAATTCTTATCTTTCCCTTCGTGTCAGTTCATTCTGAAAGTGGTGAATAAAGTTAACTAATATTGGATCGAGGCAAGCGACCAAGATGTAGATGGGAGGATTGAAATTCAGATTAAGTAATAAAGGCTTCAGCGATGGCTTGTGCAAGAATATAACGCTTTAGTGTGTAATTGAGTTTCCTGCCTCGTGCTTGCTTGTTATTAAATTATAGTTAGTTTTCAGCAAGCTAGCAATAAACTTGCCTGGCAAACATTTTTTCCCTATATATTAATAAAAAAAATGATAATTACAGCCTAAAATAATTCAAATAATAATATTAAAAACTAAAATGGTTTGTTTAATATTATGATTTGTACTAAAATAATTTCCAATATTCTCTTGAAAAATCTTTGTTAAATTTTCATAACTTATATACAATTAATAATTTCTGCTGGACTATAGCCGACTTTCTTACGATTGTTATATTTGAAGAATCTTATATTTGGTAAAATACATGTATTATAATTTAATTAAATAGAGAAAAGAGACAATCGAAATTCGGCTTTCATAAGTTGCAGAAGGTTATCCAATAAGAAAATAATACAGTTAATGTTTTAAAAATGTTTGCATTTTTATTTCTATTTGGTGTAAATTATAACTGCACTGAGCTGCCATGCCGGAAGTCCTGGTTCAAATCCGCTGCGGGCAAGATTTCTAATTAGTCTGTTTTCAGCCTGAGATGGATCATATAGGATCTAGGACCCTCCTGGGGCTCACCCAGCCTCTATAACATATTATAAAAATAGGGTAACCAAAATAAGGGGGGAGGGATCTGGCAGTTGAGCGTGACCTAGGGCGTCACCGTTGTTCATGAAACAGTACAGTCTCTACCATGTACACAACCTCAGACACATTCACGAGTTGTAGTGTTACAGTTCAGGTTAATTGTGCCCTTCAAATACATAAAAAAATAATTTTTTATAATTATTGGTCATTTTTTATGAGTTATAAATAGTTTTATTTTTTAAAGAGAAAAGATAGGCCCTCGACCGGGATTTGAACCCGGAACCTTTGTCTCACCGTGACATCGCTCTGCCAATTGAGCTATCAAGGCCCCTCCCGGTCGAGGACTAACCTTCTGTCTTTTAGGTAGATCCTAAAGCCCCAGTGTACTCCCGCCATTTTTGCGATGAATACACCAGAACGAAGTTCTTTGAACATTAATTTTAATTTAGGATCTTATTGACTTTCGTCATATTATTATTTATAATTTTTTATAATTATTGGTCATTTTTTATGAGTTATAAATATTTTTATTTTTTAAAGAGAAAAGAAAAGAAAAGAAAAAATCTTTTCTCTTTAAAAAATAAAACTATTTATAACTCATAAAAAATGACCAATAATTATAAAAAATTATAAATAATAATATGACGAAAGTCAATAAGATCCTAAATTAAAATTAATGTTCAAAGAACTTCGTTCTAGTGTATTCATCGCAAAAATGGCGGGAGTACACTGGGGCTTTAGGATCTACCTAAAAGATAGAAGGTTAGTCCTCGACCGGGAGGGGCCTTGATAGCTCAATTGGCAGAGCGATGTCACGGTGAGACAAAGGTTCCGGGTTCGAATCCCGGTCGAGGGCCTATCTTTTCTCTTTAAAAAATAAAACTATTTATAACTCATAAAAAATGACCAATAATTATAAAAAATTATAAATAATAATATGACGAAAGTCAATAAGATCCTAAATTAAAATTAATGTTCAAAGAACTTCGTTCTAGTGTATTCATCGCAAAAATGGCGGGAGTACACTGGGGCTTTAGGATCTACCTAAAAGATAGAAGGTTAGTCCTCGACCGGGAGGGGCCTTGATAGCTCAATTGGCAGAGCGATGTCACGGTGAGACAAAGGTTCCGGGTTCAAATCCCGGTCGAGGGCCTATCTTTTCTCTTTAAAAAATAAAACTATTTATAACTCATAAAAAATGACCAATAATTATAAAAAATTATAAATAATAATATGACGAAAGTCAATAAGATCCTAAATTAAAATTAATGTTCAAAGAACTTCGTTCTAGTGTATTCATCGCAAAAATGGCGGGAGTACACTGGGGCTTTAGGATCTACCTAAAAGATAGAAGGTTAGTCCTCGACCGGGAGGGGCCTTGATAGCTCAATTGGCAGAGCGATGTCACGGTGAGACAAAGGTTCCGGGTTCAAATCCCGGTCGAGGGCCTATCTTTTCTCTTTAAAAAATAAAAACATAAAAAAATAGTTGGAAAACCTAATTTTTGAACGATATTATTCTAGAAATTGGAGTTCAGTTCAAAACTTATTTTGTATCACCTTAGTGTAGCTATAAAAATCAAGTACCGACTTAGGATATTGAGTATATATTGCAGGGCACAACTATTATATAAACGTAAAAATTAACAATATTATTTTATCCTTCAAGAGTAACTGCCTCATTTTCAAATATAAAAAAAAAATTAATCGTTAAAACTATTCGACTTTCATATACCGATGACGTATTAGAAAATCTCCGATAGCTTTCATTCGATTTTATTAATAGATTCGCAATTGTTTCATTGCAAGAAATTGACTCTCTCTTGCCTGATAGACCGGAACATATGACGTAACAACTGACCATGCTACAGTATAAGTAACTAGAAGGGAAAAATAATCAGTGGTAAATAGAGATTTGGCTCGAAGATAATAGCTCTTTGTAATTATTTTATAGATCAATTTTTTTTAATATCATAGTTCTATCTAATTGAAAAATTTCTTAGTTGCTATGCTGAAGGGCTCGGGTTCAAATCCGGCTGTGGTAAATCAATTGTTATAACTTAAGAGCTACGCATGGACCCTCGTTGGGCTTATCCGCCCTCAATAAAGTGAGTACCCTGAATTGAGGAAAAACCTGGCGGTTGAGAGCGATCTCGGATTAAAATCTACTCCCAGCACAATCGTCGTCTTAGAAAAAATACAGAAAAGAGACTCTTCAAAGGTTGTAGCGGTACTGTGTAATATATATGTATTTAATATTCGTATTTGTCATTTTTATTCATTTAACAAATAATTTACATTGTAACAAGCACTTGATACGCAACATTTTTTTTTTATACAAATAAGGTATCTTAAGAATTTTCTACGGAAACGAGATAAATGAAATTTGCACAATAAATACCATTTAACATAATTTAGATAAATAATAAATAGATAGATAATATAATAATAAATGTTATAAATATATCTATATTAAATATAAATAAAAATGCTTCATGAATATATTTTTTAATATTTTTATTTTGAAGAGAAAAGATTTGTCCTGGCCGGGATTCGAAGCCGGGTCGTCCGCATCTCTAGTGCAGTGCTCCAACCATCTGAGCTACCAGGGATCCTATCAAAGCCAGACAAATCCAATCTCTTCACCGATCCTATATCCCCGTGCTCTCGCAATTTTTGCGATGTATACAGGGGATGAATGTTCAATGAATATATTTTAATATATTTTGAATAAACCAGCGAGATAAAAAATATTAACTAAATAACAAAAACTTGAACGAAATGATTATTAATATTAATTTTATAGAAATGTAATGTTATATTGTACAAGCATATTTCCTTAGATCCCTTTCACTTCGACCTAGTTTAAGAGGCGGGAAATAGTCGCCATATTTACTGCACTGCAATTAAAATCAGTGCACTGCAATCAGTAAAAACTAAAGAATAAGAAAAGGATTTCACTCCAACAAAACTATAGCAAATTAAATTTTCATTAACCAAAAACTGTTTAAAATAAAAGCCTGAAAGAAAAAAATCATCAAAATAAGACTTCATTATCCATAAATGCTTTGGAACTCTTTAAAAATAGATTATTTCAGCAATAATATAAAAAATTACCTTATGTAAAGATTAATGTTCAATAAATAATTGGCTAATACATAAATATTTGTAATGCCTCTATTGGATATAGCGATTATTAAAAATTATTTTCCGAAAGTTTAAATTATAATTGATTGAAAAGTTATAAAAATTATAATTTTAGAAATCTACATTCCAGTTAACCAGGAAAATAATTATTAATTTAATGAGAAAGATGTTTAAAGATTTAAATATTAATAGCTAGATTGAATCAGTTAATTAAATTTTAGTGATTTATCTCAGTAACAAATCTCTACTTCAGCAAAAAAATCAAGAAATATTCCATTTTTAAACTATTTGAAGCATTTATAAATAAATAATTAATCATTATTCATGAACTGTATAGAGAACAAATAATTTATTAATGGTTTAATTACTTTTATCCTTGCAATTTGCAGGATTCTGATAATTTTCCTTTTTTCTCTAAATTCACTAATTGGCACTTAATTTAACACATAATAACACTGAACACTCACGACGAATAGCACTTAAACACTAAACGAACGAATATAAAACTATTTTAACTTTTAAAACACAAATAATAATAAGAGAAACACACAAACACAGCGAACACTTGTAGACCGAGTAATATTCCAAACGAGACTGAACTGTTGGGAGGGAATCATAATTGAGTTATATGGAATATTGCTTGGCGCGCTCAACCGACCCTACACACTGTTGCCTATATCTCTCTAGTCTGCAATTCATATATTTATATTATCATACAGTTAAATTACTAAACCAAAATAAAATTTCAAAAATAAATAAATAGAAGCATACATCACGAGTCCTTTTATTGAACTAAAATAAATTTAAATTAAACAGCTGATTAATTTATTAAAAAATGAATAAAATAAAACAGCTGATTAATTCATTAAATATTATTTAGATTCAATTATTTAAATATTTATAAAATCTCAAGGTTCATTTTTAAAATAATTAAAAATAAGGCCAATGTCTAAACTTAACGATGAGCTAATTGATGGTATCGTAAACTCATCAGGATCATTAAAACCATCTGGTTGTCTTTTTAATCTACAATGGACTCATCTCTCATCGATTTCAATGATTATTTCAATAGATAAACGGGTATAACCTCATTATATCGTGTTGCACTTTATTTTTTTAAACCAAACAAAAACTGAATAATTGAAATATCAGTAGGTAATCATTCCGCAGGTTGTCGCTTCCAGTTGAGTCACAAGTTTTAACTTTTCATTCTTAATGCAATGATTACTGAAATCTACTCATTACCCATAATTACATTAGATTTTCCTTACTAAAGATCAAGAGAAAATGTACTGTAAGCGACAACCTGAGGAATAATTAACAAAAATATTTGAAACTTTATTTTTTGGAATTTCAAATATTGAGGTACTTGAGTACGCATAGAACTTGCCAAAACAACGGCTTGTTAAGGATTATAGAATTAAACTATTGTGATTAGGGAATACTAGCTTAAATTCAGAGTGTAACAGGTTAAGATAAAGGAGTGTATCGTCGCATCACATGCTTATCTGAGCGTGATAATGAACTTCTTATAGATTATCCAACAATTGACTTTTCTTGTTAATTATATAAAGACATTTTATAAATATGATTTTATATATATATGACATTAATGAGAGTTATCATTTATCAACTAATAAATGTAGGTACATAAAATAGCTAAAACAATTCTAATTATTAAAATTACCTTTAAAGCGAATTAAAAAAATTATCTTTAGTCTGGACATATTTTCTCCACATATATTCAAAGATTTAAAAATTTAAACCTTGTTTGATAGTTGCTTCTATAATCTGATAGTTGTAAGTACAGTGTTGCCAGTAGTAGCTAATAATTTCTCTTACCTCAAAAGCTATCGCATAAAATTATCGTTGATTTATTACTAATAATTTGATAATTATTACTTTATTAGTTATTAAAATAATTCTTTAAATGTTTTAAAGTTTTTCTTATAAAAGTTTATTCAATGATGAATTTTTATTTATTTAATTTTCAATGAACAATAAATCAGGTGCCAATACAATTATAAAAGTAATCCTTGTATTTGAAGGTAAAGGCCTTTTGGTAAATTTAATTAATTTTAATTCGTAATCTCAAGCTAAAAAAATATAAGCTAATTAAAGAAATATAAAGTTGAGAAAAAAAATAGTAATCAGATTTAAGTACTTTTGTTTGAAAATGGCGCAATTGTTGATCAAGGCCAACTAGAAAGCTATTGTCTTTTCTATGATTTATTCATCTTTCACTAAAAAGCTTGTAAGTAGTTTTATTTATGATATCAATATTCCATAATCTTTCATATTATTGATTTTATTTCAGTTAACTAAGATACAGCTTTAAGGTATTTCTTAGAGTGATCTGTTCAGCAGTTAATTATAAAACAGCTATCTCAAAAAATTTTATGAATATTAAGTTTCTATTATATAAAGATTGATTATATTGAGTTATGATTGTTACCAAAAATCTACCATATAATGTTTCACAATATTAGGTAGTACCCCAGATTACCTTTTTTATGTAATTTTTAAGTAGAGCTTCCCTGCCATATGTTGAGTGTTTTTGAACCTTATATTTTCAGTTTAAAAACACTTACTTTCCTCAAATGATCTGATTCACATGTCATTTTTATTACTGAACTTATAAGTAGATATCACCTGTTGCATTGAGGTCAACACTTCATTTTCAAGTGCAGATAATACAGATAAAGTTTGATTATACAGTCGTCCTTCGGAGGAAAGGTCGTTTGTCAGAATAAGGAAGCAATGATTATTAGTGCTTATCTCTAATGTTATGTATACTTGTTTAGTCTGCAGACCTTCTATTGGCAATAACCTACAAATACAATGCTCATCATCCAATGGTCTGTAATTTCATGAAATTTATATAATTTCATATTTTCATGTAAAAACATAAGATCTGCATTATTAGGTGTGAGAACTTGGAAACTATCCTTGCGCTCCTACCAACTTCATCAATTTAAATTTACTCTATATTTTAAAATTTTGTTTGTATTTAAATTCGCTAATTTAGATTTTGAGCTTTGAAAAGGGCGTATCACTTATAAATTCAACATTAGAAGTTATTAATTAGAATAATCATTATAAGAAAACAATTTAATGCTTAACAATATCAGTTTCAGAACAGTTTTTCTTCTTTCTTTGGACATACTGGATAGTGGCACTTTCTATGGATTACTTTTGTAAGTAAATTTTTCAGCATCAATTAATTTTATTTTTGGTTATTATTCCTCAGGTTGTCGCTTCGAGTTGAGTCACAACAAGATTTTACTTTTCATTTATCATACAAAACTGGAAAGACAAAAACTGCTCGACGTTTTCGTCTACTTCAACATTTACTGGACAAACGTTCTAAGCTCCCAATTTATTACAAAAGACTCATTTACATGACATTTATCAGACCTATTTGGATATACGAAGTTGAGCTTAGGGGCTCTACTAAACCATCCATCTCGTATCCAATCCTTACAATCCAAAATCCTTCGTAAAATCCTCAATTCTCCTTATTATGCCACAAACAAACTCGTCCATCATGATCTTAATATCCCATATGTTGCTGATTTGGCCCAAACTAGATACCTATCCTTCCATGACAAGCTCCATACACACTTGAATCCACTAATCTCTCAACTTGCTTCCCATACTATTCCTGATAACCCTCCAAGGGGTCTGAAAAGAAGATGGCCTTGAGACTTTCTACTATAGAACTTTAATGGACTGCTACTGATGGGAAGTTTTTACACAAGAGTTTTTTTTTTTCATGTCATTTGTTCATATTAGCAGATTTACTTGTTGTAATATTATTACAGTTGTAGATATCAATAAATTAATCTTAAAAAATAATTTTTTTTTTCATTTGTTTCCCTTTTAATATTTTCCAAATATACAAGTTATCATGACAAGAATGTAATTATGAAAAATGAGTGTATTTCGGTAATCATTCCATCTAGAAATAAACGCATATCATCTATACTTTGAAATATTAGTTGAAAAATTTATTTCTTGATAAAATGATCACCGAAATCTACTCATTACCCATAATTAGGTTCTCTTTTCCATACTACAGCTCATGATAACTTATATTTTTAGAACACATTAGAACGGAATCTAATGAAAACTTAAAACTTGTGACTCAACTCAAAGCGACAACCTGCGGAATAATTACCAATAAAACATAAGATCTGCATTATAGGTTGTTAGCTTATATCACTTTATAATTATTCTTGTGCAGGTAACAACTTGACAACTTAAAATTTGAAAAAGGAGATATCACTAATAAACAGATGTTACTGTTAAAATAATTGACAAAAGGAAAAATAGTTAACGACTTAACTACGGTTTCAGAACATTTTCCTTTCTCATAGTAACTAAAGTCACTGCCACTTTCAATGGATCACTTTTGTAAGTAAATTTTTCAACATCAATTAATTCTATTTTTGGTAATTAAACAATACATTTTTTTACTTTTCATTTGTTTCCTTTTTAATATTTTCCGTGAATAAAAGTAGCTCAAGTATGGAAAAGAGAATGTAATTATGAGAAATGTGTATACTTCGGTAATCATTTTATATAGAAATGAATGTTTCAACAAACATATATCATCTATACTTCAAAATGTTTGTTGAAACTTTTATTTCTTGATGAAATGATCACCAAAATCTACTCATTTCTCATAATTACATTCTCTTTAATATACTAAAGCTCACTATAACTTGTATTGTTGGAGAATATTAAAAATTTAACGAATAAACAGAAAAGACTTGTAATTCAAATCGAAGCAACATTATGAGGAACTGACCTTATTTTTCTTACATTTGATTTGTGATCAATGAAAGCATTAATTATTGCTTCGGGTCACTTGTGGTGTTGTCCTTGCAGTCTCGAGGCTGTGCGGTATCAGTTACTCGTTAAAGATCTCTATCCTAATTAAACCTGGATAGGCAAAATTAAGGACTCCTGCTGTAACATCGTCTAAGTAGACATAGCAGCTTAAAGTGACATTAAGTGAATAAACTAACAATTATATTTTTAAAAAGTTATTAACTGTCATTAATTCTTCAAACTAAATCATTAATTTATTCTATTACGCTATTGCTTGTTTTTAAACCAGACAGGCTATTACTATATCTTACCTTTCCAACCAGAATGGAAAGGTTGAGATTCAGTTTGTGTAACTGCTACAAAATAAATTTCTACCCTCCAGGCACAGATTAAAACAGAGTTACTGAGCAGCAATGGCCTGTATACCTTTGAATTATAATTACAACTGTCTGTCATTAAAATAAAACTAAATAACATAATTAGTAGTTAAATATCATTGTGACCTCCAATAATTGAAAAAATTTTAAATTCTAGCATTACAAAGTATATCCCTCTGATCTATACTGAAATCACTTAAGACATAATATTTAGGTGAAGATTTATTTCATTCTCATTGAAATTGACTTTTTAAAAAAATATATTTATTGAAATTCACAACTGTATACAGAATACATCCAGTAAATATAATGAATGATAAATCATGTCCCGACATAAAGGCAAGTTGAGAAACTACCCAGTGGTAGTACTCAAATAAAAAGTTCAACTTATAATAGAAGGTCACGAGTAGGAGGTCACCATCTTCTTTTCAGACGCCTTGGAGGATTATCAGGAATTGAAGAGGTTGCGAGGTTTGAAACTAGTGGGTTTGAGTGGAAATAAAGTTTGTATAAAAATATTGATATCGGATCCGGGCCAAATCAGCAACAAACGGGACATTAAGGTCATTATGGATTACTTTTTTCGTAACAAAGTAAGGAGCATTGAGGATTTTGAATTGTAAGGATTGAATACGAGAGGAATTAGATGGCTTAGGGGAGCCCCAAAGCTCTATTCTGTATATCCAGATGGGTCTAATGATGACTCATTTATATGAGTCTTTTGTAATTAATTGGGAGCTTAGAGTGTTTGTTTAGTAAATGTTGAATTAGCATGAAACGGCGAGCTGTTTCTTGTTGTTTCAGTCTAGTATGAGGATTCCAAGTTAAGCGTTTGTCAAGGTTAAGTCCTAAGTACTGGACCTGTTTGTAGGAATCAGTGGGATGTTATTAAACGATACAGGACAGGAAGTCGTTGGTTTACGATGGAGGTAAATCAACTTTAAATTTTAATTCTTGAAAATTTCTATGAACAGAACAAAACTAAATTCTATTTATTTGTGAAGTTTATGTTACCCGCCGAGCAGTGGTTTGGTATCGGCAACAATTTCTCCTTTCTCACTAGGAAACCCCTTGGTTTTTCTTTTAAAATATAAAACATGAAAAAGGAAGAAGTCAAAAATGCTTCAAATTTTAAAATAAAATTTCAATTTTCTTTCCGCACAGTATCATAAACAAAAATGGATAGTACTAATTAAACAAAACAGTCCCTTGAGGTGGGGTAAGTCAGTATGTAGGGCACAGAGCTGCTAAGCTGAAGGTCTCAGGGTTGGAAGCAGGCTATAACAGATAAATTATTTAATCTGTTGGCATCCATAGATCGATCTAGTGGAATCCACAGATTCTCACGAGGCTCTAGTTGAGCGTGATCTCTGCTAAATCACCTCCCTACACAACTGTTGACTTAAAAGCATCTGCTATACCTTCAAGGGTTGTAATGGTACAGTTTTTATTTTATTAGGTTCTAAAAAAAAAAATCTGAATTAGTAAACACAATTCAGAAAAAAAAATCTAGGTTATTTAAGAAAATGATAAACCTTTATAGTTGGCTGAAGAAGAGGAGTTATATAAAGCCTTCTGGATCAGAACTGTCCACAGAGGGTTAATTTTAATGAAACAAATATAAAGAATACTTTTTTTAAAAAACAATTTATTTTTCAACTATAAATCATTACAAGAAATCAGAAACTAATTTACTAAAAATATATTAAAAAAAAATCTTATTTCAGACTACAATCTGTGATATCCAATATGTTAACAATTTCATAGCACAATATAAAAAAATCATAATTTTATTATGGTATATAATAACTTTACAATGCAAAATACTCAGTTATAATAAAGTTATCTCTGAATCGGTTATACATCACAGTGTTCAACAACTTTATCAATCTATGCCAAAATTGTCATGATCAATTTTATACATTTATAACGGTGATATTTAATGGATAAAAATAAAATTTCATATTCATTATAATATTATTAATAAACTATTTACATTTCGTATATCTATATGATTAGCTTAGGAGGTGGGCATTCAGTGAATTTATATTTGTTTTTTTTTGTTTTTTTCTAAAATATAATTAAATTTCAAAAGAAGCCTGCCATTTAATGGGCTCAAAATAGTTCATAATTGAGCATTATGTGTAATTAAAAAATTTCTCAAAATTGATATATTTTAAAAAATCTTTATATACAATAATATTGTTTTCATAAACAAATAAAATAATTCTAGAGTATTATTATACAATACAAATAAGAAATAAAATCGTATAATATCTAATTAATCGGATATAAGTATCTATACAAATTAATAAAATAAATCTGGCAAGTGACAATAGCAAAGACATAGTTGATTACAAATTATACTAAAGTACAACTTTTATTTATAAAAGAAAACAAAATTTGTAAAAAATGTATTCGATAGATGGTAAATTAAATAATTAAAACATATATTACATGCAAAAAACATTACAATTAGAAAGCAATGCATCAATATTACATAAAATTAATGACAATACATAAAGATTTCTTCACTTGTTTGCCAACTGACAGCAAGCCTTAGTGTGTACAAATACTTAGCTACTAATCAAAATACCCTTTATTTGGCAAACACAAACAGGGCTTAAAATGACGTTATAAAAAATGTTTTATAAAAAAAAAAATTAAAAGTGGATGATTTTTAAAATTTGAGTTGAATTCCTATCAATCAAGCTTTGAAAATTGTTGAGAATCTTTGCATATTGAACATTTTTATGCTGCATAACATTAGATTTTTAATATAAATGACTCCGCCTATGGAGGGACAATTGATCACACATATATAATTTAATTTATATAAAATTGTAATTTTTTTAATCTATTAAAAAATGTTTACATCTACAATTTTTTTTCTAAAGAAATTTAAAGTTCAAAATTTAAAGGTTCAAAAATGTTCACTAGAAAACAAAAATTTACTTAAAAAACCAATCAAAACAAAAAAAAATAGTCTGAAGATCGCAAAATATGAGGACTATTATCTTGTTCTCAATCAAAGAAGCAATTTTTTTCCCTTAAATGACAATCCTATTCATTTAAATTATAAAGGGTACCCTAACTATGCTTATCACTAAAATTAATAATTTAATTAATTAATTAATTCACCACAAAGGTTAAAATTACAACCCAAAACCAACTATCAGTCCTATATAATCACAATCGTACGTCCTGACCTAGCCGAGATGGTATTAGGTCATATTTTAGTTTTTATATTTTTATATAACCGCAGAATTTTACAAATAATCTGTTAATGATGATTATAATGTCCTAAAGTTTATGCAATAAAATCATTTATATATTCATAAATTTAAAAAGAGATGTATCTCTGAATGAGTCATTCTTTTGAATATGATGAAGAAGATAGAAATAAAACTAACATTGTGATGTTTAAACAAATAAAACAAGTATTTTCTCTTAATGATAATTAATATTCTTGAGAATTTTTATGTTTTTACATGAAACGGTATTGAATAAAAACATTGCTGATATAAAATATTTCTAAAACTTTAATAGCTATAAAATTGGAAATATGAGTTTTTTTATTACATTTGATTACAGTACGTGATCTTTAAAGAATCAGAAGATCTTCTAGATTCAAATCAAACTTTAGGAAGATGTTTTAGTTATGACGGAATGGTGATGGTTACTATTTCATAACTGATAGGAACTATTTTTGTCTCCATTTGAATAAGTAAAAAAAAATTAGGTTAAACTAGCTTTTTGTTTTCTTCACTTTCAATAAATCAGGAAATAGTAATATGGACCATAATTAAAAGTAGGCTTTCTCAAACATTTTTTAGAAACTTCAGAAAACGGAATTTGAAAAAGTTAACACTTCATAGCGAAAAAAACAAATGACAGACTGCTATTAATTATTAAAACAAATGAACTAATAATATTTTTGAGATGAAAATAGTTGACTGGATGATCTAATGTAAAGGAGATAGTTGGGGGGTGCAGTCAATAAGAACACAGAATAAGTAATGAACTTATATTATGTGCCGACGTTTCGACCTACAGTGTAGGTCATCTTCAGGGCGATTTTGGAGAGCGAGGCCGTTAGATTTAACGGCTGGATAGTACTCTTTTTTGAGTACTATCCAGCCGATAAATCTAACGGCCTCGCTCTCCAAAATCGCCCTGAAGATGACCTACACTGTAGGTCGAAACGTCGGCACATAATATAAGTTCATTACTTATTCTGTGTTCTTATTGACTGCACCCCCCAACTATCTCCTTTACACATAATAATATTTTTATTTTTTCGATGAGCGGTATGGTACAGACTGAAATTAGAAACAATGGAGTGAAAAACCAAGGGCTAGAAGTGATAATTATCAATTTAAAAAAAAGATTTTAAGTTAAAACATTTATTAGACCTAAAGTTCTCAAGTTTCATTCGTAAGTTATGGCTCAAATTGATATCAATTATAAGATAAAATAAAATAACTTATTATAAGATAAAAGCATTTTTTTTATGTATTAACAATAACAGCATTTAGCTCTGAAAAAAATTACTGGTCTCCCTTGAATTTTCACCTTCTTTAATACAGTTTTTTAATATTCAATTTCCATTTTAAGAGTAAATATTCCAATTTTTAATATAATTCAAAAGAAAACAAAACCTCCACTTATTTCTCCATTTTAAAGTGATAATTGTTAGGACTGTAAAATAAAGAAATAGGAGATTATTAAAAAACTATTATTTGAGTAGTTAGAAAAAAAAAACATGCAGTACTTATGACAAAATTAGATTCACTAATTATTCAATTTGTTGTATAAAAATGAATGTTTAATTAACTAAATAAAAAAAGCATGTAATATCTTAATATTAATTATTTAAAAAAAAAATAGAATAAATGACTATATTCAAAATAATAATAGTAGATAATAATCACAATTAAATGATAAATATATATATTAAAATATAGATGGCATCCCTGATGACAATAAAAATGGCAGTATTTAAAAAAAATACAAACAAGAATAAATAGGTCATCATCTTATAATAGATGAAACTGTTGTGGCTAGATAGCTATAGAGGAGGCAGTATCTGAGCGCACATCTTCCTCAACGCCCGTTTGCTTCCCCTCTTGATAGCATGGATTTCGGGTTCCGTTCCCGTCCGCTATGTTGACTGTCTTTCTAGTCTGAAATCGTATGCGTACTGAAAAAAAAAAAGAAGGAAATAAAGCATTACATAATCTGTTGAAATCAAGTTCAAGAAAGGTTCAACTGCTTTGACCTGAGTTAATCAAAACAGCAGGTAAATGCGCAGAACAGGAAGAGATACAAAAGAGAGTATCATGTTAAGACTATAAACTGTAAGTGCGATCTGCATTTTTATTACTAAATCAAAACTCTTCTTTGTATTATAATTAATTAAAATTAGAATAACAGTTATTTGACAATTTAGAAAACGACCTGCTGCTAAATCTGAGGAAGGGTTGAGGCGTAGTGAAATTTTGTGATCGGTTACCAATTTTATAATGTATTATCGGTTATATTCTTACATCAAAGAGTAGGATGCCAATGCCCTCCTACCGGCGCCGATGAGGTATTATGACTATTATTATAATTATTAAATTATTTCAATTATAATTATAGCCAAAACAAAGGCCAAATAAAGGAAGCTAGATAGAGCGGGAAAAAACGTGGCTTCTTTATGCACTGCTATCTCATACAATGATCTCAGGGAAAAGAAAGATCCTATGAACTGAATAATATTTAAATAACAAAATGAAATGCCACGCTCAGATCGTTATACTTGAGATGTAGTAATTCTACAACATTAATGAATAAGAGACATATGTCTCCTCTCTCCAAAGGTTGACTTACTAGGAGTTGTTTATTAAATATTTATATACTATTTTATATATAATTTTTTATAATTATTGGTCAATTTTTTTATTTTTAAATATTTTTATTTTTAAAGAGAAAAGATAGGCCCTCGGCCGGGTCTCAACATTACCGGAACCTCTCTCCGTGACAGTGCCCTACCATTTGAGCCACCAAGGCCGCCTGCCGGCAGAGGACAAATCTTTTCTCTTATCCGATCCCGTGTTCTGGCAATTTTTACGATGAATACACTAGAACGAAAGTTCTTTGAACATTAATTTAATTTTAGGATCTTATTGACTTATGTCATATTACTATTTATAATTTTTATAATTATTAATTTTTTGATTTTTAAAGAGAAAAGATAGGCCCTCGGCCGGGATTCGAACCCGGAACCTCTGTCTCTCTGTGACAGTGCAGGAAGTGCATGTTATTTTTTGGTCTCAACATTACTAAGCTCTCGCGTCTGCCTCAATCAAAATTCAAAAAATTCAGAATTTATAGAACTTCCAACTGTTCATGATGTTACGGATGTGAACATGGACTTCAACGTCGAAGGATGAACTATATCTTCAGGTCTATAAAAATAAGGTATTCCGTAGAGAATTCGGTCCAAAAAAGAGCGGTACTACTGGTTAGGAGATTGCACAATGCGAAAATGCTTAGCATGCACCTGGTTAATACAATTGAAGTGATAGTGTCGAGAAGGTTGAGGTAGACTTGTAGAATTGTTGGATCGACTGGTAAACGTACGAGGAGTAGACCCAGGCATCAGTGGGAGAGAGGGTTGCATTAAGAGTGATATAGCAGACTAGCTTTTGCCCGCGGCTTCGCTCGCAAGGAATTTGGTCTGCCACTTAAAGTTTTGTGATAGATCATTTTAAATAAATAATTTCATTTATTTTTTAATATGTTACTCGTAAATCCAAAATTTCAGATATCAAACTTCAAAACTGATGGATTCCATACAATCTTTGAACCACTATTATATTAAGGGAGAACCCTTGGGGGTGGAATTGTCAAAATTCCTTTCTTAGTGCTCATTTAAGCTATACAAAGAACCTAACTGCGAATTTCAAGATGCTAAGTTCAGTGATTTCAGCTGTGCGAAGACCGCTGGGTGTGGTAGTCAATCAGGTTACAGTTTCATATAAACTTTGCCTGTGTGGTGTGTTGATAAAAAGTAGCCTATGCCCTTCCCCAGGCTTGAGATTATCCATATCAAATTTCATCACAAACGGATTAGCACAGCCGTGAAACCTACATTGACACTGATTAACAAACGGGACGGACAGAAGTTTACTGTTGTTCGTGTCAGTAAAGGATTATTATGTAATTTTATTAAATTAAATGAAAAGGATTACTTAGTAAAACGGTTTCACTTGTCATAAGGCAGCAGCGAGAAATTAAAACTAAAAGGATTAGAATAACGTAAATAATAGGTAATTTATCAATGTGTTTTTAGTTTTGGAGGTCCCACTTACCTACTGCAATATACTCCTGTAAAATATGTTTATTTTAACATAAAATATGTCCTGTAAAATGAAATTATTTATTTAAAATGATCTATCACAAAACTTTAAGTGGCAGACCAAATTCCTTGCGAGCGAAGCCGCGGGCAAAAGCTAGTCTGCTATATCACTCTTAATGCAACCCTCTCTCCCACTGATGCCTGGGTCTACTCCTCGTACGTTTACCAGTCGATCCAACAATTCTACAAGTCTACCTCAACCTTCTCGACACTATCACTTCAATTGTATTAACCAGGTGCATGCTAAGCATTTTCGCATTGTGCAATCTCCTAACCAGTAGTACCGCTCTTTTTTGGACCGAATTCTCTACGGAATACCTTATTTTTATAGACCTGAAGATATAGTTCATCCTTCGACTTGATATGTTTCGGTCAACGAAAATATGTAGATTTTGCGAGTAACACGTGAGAAAGCTACTCAGAGAGCAGATTTTTATCCGACTTACTTGATATTTATCATTATATTAAGAACAATTGCACATCATTGTAAATTGTAGCCCAGGAGCGGATCCAGGATTTTTTTCTGGGGGGGAGCACAACGGGCAGACGTGGAAAAAATCAACAATAACTTACAAATAAACTTGTATTATCTATCGAAAGATTTAAAAAGTTTATTAAAATATCAAAACAATAGTTTCACTCATGTTCTTTCTGTTATTTTAATAACTATGATTAGGTGATTTGCCTATAATTATGTATAATAATGGATTATCCGTAGCATGTATCCCCCCCCTAAATCTGCCCTTTTTGTAGCCTATGTGTTATTCTGATGTATAAACTATATTACAGTAAAGTTTAATCCAAATCCGTTCAGTAGTTTTTGCGTGAAAGAAAGACAAACATAGAAACTTTCGTATTTATAATATTAGTAGGATTATAAAATACATTTAAAATTAAATATTAATTAATTTTTTTCATTGTGCTGTTAATAATAAATAAATTACACAAATTTAATAGATCAAAGTATTCAGTTTCTATTTCATTATTAAAAAGTACTTCGATATAGCAGATTCTCAATATAACCTCCAACATAGGGTCAGTGATTAACAGCTAATCGCGGTTATTTACTGAAACCTTTCGCATTTGTAATATTAGTAGGATAGGATAGGATAGTAGGATGTGGCTGCTCACTCATCTAGTTGGATATTTTTTTTAAATAAGTATAAACCACTGATGGTATTGTTTGAATTTCTTTTCATTATTTAGCTATTCTTTCTCCCTTTGATAGAAACTGAAAGTAAAAAACTTCATTTATGCCGAAACTGGCATCAAAATCAGTGTAAGAAACTATGATACAAACCATTTCGGAAAACAAAATAAGGGTTAGGTAGATATACAATGAGGTGAAGTGGCGGGGGAAAGTGCCGGTAGGGAAATGTAGACAGCGCTGGTTATCACCTACGTCATAAGGGAGATCTTAACTAAAGAATTACCTTATATTATGACCAATTTATAAATATACCAAAATCATTATAAATTGTAGCCTATGTGTTATTCTGATGTATAACCTATATTACTGTAAAGTTTCATCCAAATCCATTCAGTAGTTTTTGCGTGAAAGAGACACAAACATACAAACTTTCACATTTATAATATTAGTAAGATATGGGTTTGGGTTGTCCATAGACTAAAGTTTGTAAAGTTTGTTGTCCATAGGCATTGGCATTAAGCCTTCAGGCTTGCTAAGCCTAATTATTATAATTAGTCTAATTGTGCTAAGAACTAACCTCTCTATCTAAATCTTCCATTGTTTTCTTCTTGATAACAGGAATTGGTCCAATCTGAAAAATAGAACTTAGTAATTTTTTGGTCCTCAATATTAAATCAAGTTTCAATAAATGTTTTTATTTAAATTAGAAAAATGCATTTTGTTTAAAATTTACAGAATTTGATTATATCACATAATTTTTATTTATTGACACATAACGTGTAACCCAAAGTAACTTTATATTTTATCTGCAAATGCTTTATTAGAAAAGAACTATGTTAGGTTAAAAGGTAATTTTTTTTTATTATAGTGAACACTTTTTTTTTTTTAATTATTAAGTGGACAAAGATTTCGCCTATCCCCTAAGATAATCTCAATAATCAATTATTCACCAATTTTAATTATATTTAAGTATGGTTTTATTTAATATTACAATTATTAAGTATCACAGAAATAATTAATAAACATGTATACTGTTATGAGAAACCTAGCGTTGATGCCAAGATGTTTATCCCTCACTTTCCCAATATATTGGAATGATCTTAAGGAAACAAGTTTATGCGCATAAAAAGTATTATATTATGGAAGAAGTTTATTTAAGATATTAATTTGGTGAAGCTGTATTAGTTTAGTTTTTAATGACAATTTTGAAGTAGCAATTTACTTAATGATTATGAAGATGTCTCTTTACACATCTTTCTTTAAAGTGAAGAAAGTAATCAACCGTACTGTATGGTAATGTGAGTAGTGATTATCACAATCATACTATATATACAAATTATGACCCATTCATTCTGCATAGCATTATACATGATATATACATTATTCACATTTTGATGTATTATTGTATGATTCCTGACAAAACCCTTTTTATCACCCCACAAAAGAAGGGTAAAACATGACGATTACATTTCCAATATTGAAGGAAAATATAATCTGATAATTTTATTGGTCTCAATATAACCGCATATGCCAGCAATAAATACAATAACAAAACACATGAAGATCATGGAAGTAAGCATTATTAATTATTTATTTTCTTGTATGCTGGTAAAGGAAGTATTTTAATCGCAAACATTTTATCTTTTCAAATTTCAAGGTCATACTTTTACCATCCCTGAATCCATTGTAATTAGTTTCATCATGATCTTAGTAAATAAAAACGCACGTTGGTTCATCTCTCACACAACTCAATAACTATTGAAGTTTTATATTCAGTCTTGGAGTAAAGAGATATACACATATATCAATCACCTACTTAGAACATGGTTAATTCACTAATTGTATTTATCATTAGTATTGAATTAAAAGGTACTTCTCTGATAGAGTGTCGCCACTGATAAGATTGCTGAACCTTACATTCCGACACTAGCGCTGCTATTTAGGAGTTTTGACGTAACAAAATGTCACTAACACATGACATTTACATTTTGAAATAACATGTAAATATCATTTATATTATATCTAGATGCGAATTTATTGCTTTAAAAAAACCTGTACCACTACAATCCGTGAACGGGTCTGGAGTTCTGCACATGGTAGAGACGTTACTGTTTCAAGGACAACAGTTGTGCAGGGAGGTGATTTGTCCTAGATCATGCTCAACCGCCAGATTTCCCCCTTAATTTGGGTACCAACTTTATAGAGGCTTGGTGAGCCCAATTAGGGTCCTAGATCCAGATATGATCCATCTATATGGGATGGCTGCTAAAAGATTAAAAAAAAAAAAAGACTTGCCAGCAGCGGGATTTGAACCAGGATTTTCAGCATAGCAACTCAGTGCTCTACCAATGAGCTACTCTACTCCTTAATATCGCTTTAATATCTAATATTTCCTTTAAAAAGTCCTTCTTTATACCTTCCTGGGTGGGAACATGAATTCAATTAGATAGGATTCTAAATAGTCTCTCTTGGTTCCTCTACCTTTTTTATTTCGCTTGTCACTTCCCCACATTCTTTCAAAAGTTTTAGTAAGCACGCTGTTTTCAGAGTTGGTAAAATTAGAGAAGTGATTAACGATCTTGTTACATTAATGTGCAAAATGTTTTATAAATGAAAAACGACAAGAATGGCAAACAGAAAACATGCACAAACCCTAACAAACCTTCCTTTTATTACTCTCTGTACAAATTGTTTTATACATTTTGAAAATGTATAACAACTAAAATGGCTATCAGAAAACATATACAAACCCTAACAAATCTCACCTCAAATGTTCAACGATTCTATTACTTATGTGCAAAAATTAAGTAATATTATAAATTTTATGAATGAAAAACAAAAAAGATGGCAAACAGAAAATGTATACTAAAAGGTGGTTCACACAACACATACACAAAGCATAACAAAGACCAAAAGGTTACAACATTGCTATATCCTCAACTATTATCAGTAGTGGCGCCACTCTAACAAAGAAGAACCCATTAAACAAATTAAACATAATCATTTGATAAAATTAAGTAAATAAATAATAGTTAATTGTGAATGAGACATTCTGCATCGTGAAAAAGCTGGAACATGTGTCGAAAATTCTTGAAGTTATGGTGTCATCGTGAAATATCAGTGTTTGTTGATAGTGCATTTTTATAATGAGCCTAAACTTTTAATACCAACCTCACATGACCGATGGTATCCATGGAAACAGACAGACTTTTATCAACTCATTAGTCCACACAGGCTATCTTTTAAGTTCATATTGAAGATCTAAAATCGAAACACTATTTTTTCTAATTGCAACAAGGTTTATATTAATGTAATTGCATTGTTATTTATGCTGAAATGTTTTTAAATTCAATTCAAAATAAAAAATTAATTAAATTACTTTAAAAGTAAAATCTTTTGTAAAAACCAATCTTATAATATTCAAGTAACAATGTGAAAAATAATTACCGAAGCCCCTTTAGAAGCGATCAATTCCAGCGTGGGATGAAGCACGAATGGAATACCCTCCAATCCTACAAACAGATAAAACATTAAATTTAAAAAAATGAATAAAGTTGATTGAAAGTAAAGGAGTAAATTCTATTGGTTTCACTCCTAAAACTGAAAACAATAGATAGAATTCTGGTAAATCAATCAGAAAAATTGTCTGCTCTCTGAAAAATTGTTGATGTCTCATCCCTGCTAGACACCTGAAAAGGGATGCCTGTCAGCATAAGACAGAGCTGTCTGGTGCAGGCAGCTAGAGAAGGCCCAGAGTTGCTAGGAGGGGTGCATTTCTAATTATGATGATGATGATGATATACTTATCATAGGTACTAGGATGATTAGGATGATTTAGAATTTCCATAATGATTTATTCTGATTACAACTGAGGAAAATTATATTTTGAATCAAATCTTAAGGAACTTAATGAGTACTATTGTACGAAAAGCAAATACTATCACAGTACATATAACTGGTTATAGCCATGTAAAGCTCAGACCAGAATATCCTGTATTGCCCAAGAGTAAATAAATTTAGGATCTTAAATGTTGAAGACACAGCACAGAATCATTATGATGATTGACCTATCAAGAAACTATTTTCATTACTAAGTGAAAATACCAAGGATAGATAGTTTTTTAAAATCTACCAAAAAAACTTTTAATAAAAAAGATTACCTTCATGCACTTTGAGAGTAGCATACGAGGCAGAAGAAGGGACCTGAGGTTTCGGCGGTATCTCGGGCGGTGAGTTTGCTATTAAATTTGTCGCTAATATTCCAGGACTCGAGTGACCAGGCGGTGTTGGTGCAGGTCTCTTCGGCCGCAGGAGATTGACATAGTCACCAGAATTGGTGGGCGATGCTACAGCTGGATAAAGACCATTTATTGAGGGTGGAATCGTAGGCTGTGGAATGCCCTTCGGATTCAAGCTAAAAAAAAAAAAAATAAATCAGCAGTTATAATTGGGCATTTGGATGTTTAAAAAAAGATTAAGGCATATTCTTAATACATCCTTAAAGGAAGACAATAACAATTTATAGCTATATTCGAGTATTAAAACAGATGAAAAAAAGGATGTTGTATTTAACAGCTTAGGCAAAGTAAATGTAAAAATGGCCACCTTAAAATATCCCTTAAATTTATATATTGCAACTTATTTATTCATTTACTTGAACATTCTTCATGAGACCGAGGGAACCATATCTATTATTAGTTGTTAACATCTTCATTAATAAAAAATATGGTACTACCGTCTGGTATATAATGTTAGTATATACTTCGCATTATATTCTTTATTCTACCCCTAATTAAAATATAATATTTCAAGTTTTACCTCTTTTACATCACACGAGTTGGAAAACTGTAATTTGAATAAAAATGCATTATTTACCATATAGTGTTGAAATATGTGTAATCCACCAGTATTTTGATATTGCTATACTTTTTTATTGGCTGTGCTGTTTCCAAGTCAGGGGTTGTGCAAGGAAGTGATTCGGCAGGGATCACGCTCAACCACCAAGTTTCCCTCCATTAAGGCTTGTTATTATTTACGTTTTTATTTTAATATAAGGGACTTTTTATTTTAATTCACCCAGTCCTATTCATTGCATTTTATTAATTTATTTGGATAATTTAAAGTATTAATATTATCTATCTATTTAGAGATTTTGAATTAAATAAACATATGGAGAATGGAGATAGTTGGGGGGTGCAGTCAAAAAAACACCAAATAAGTACTATACTAATACTTAGTAAGTGCCGACGTTTGGACCTACAGTGTAGGTCATCTTCAGGGCGACTGAATTGTTGTTCAGCCAGTGTACCCACCGGTGGGGCTCCTCTTCCAGTCGTCCTGAAGATGACTTACTAAATATAAGTCTAGTACTTATTTGGTGTTTTTTTGACTGCACCCCCCAATTATCTCCGTTCTCCATTTTATCATCCAGTCAACTATTTTCCTCTCATACATAAATAAACATATATGAGATGAAAATAGTTGACTGGATGATCTAATGTAAAGGAGATAGTTAGGGGGTGCAGTCAATGAGAACACAGAATAAGTAATAAACTTATATTATGTGCCGACGTTTCGACCTACAGTGTAGGTCATCTTCAGGGCGATTTTGGAGAGCGATGCCGTTAGATTTAACGGCTAGCTAGTACTTCGATACTACAGTGCTAGCCAGCCACTGCACCTTGGTGCACTGCACCCCCCAACTATCTCCTTTACAATAAATAAACATACATTTTTTTTTCATTAAAGAGCAGCAAAATATTATACCAAGGCTTCCATTTCTGGTTTTAGCATCTTAACAATTCTTTTATTGATGATAAAGGGTTGTGCCAGGATTTATTTTGTTTTCTAATTTTAATCGATTTCTGAGTTGTTAAACTTTGTATTATGGTTATCTTTTTCTTTTTCAATTCTTTTAGTATTTGTAAAAATATTATTATTACCTTTCATTTCATTTTTTAGCATTGTTGTTTGACTGTTCTAAAAACCAGAATAATAGCCTGAATTATATATTCCCTTAACTGGAACCCAAAAATTAAGAACATGTCACAATTAATAAACGTTTTATAAAAATTATTTATGTTCTAAAATCAAGTATAAATAATTTTCGAAATTTCAATATGAAATAAAATATAAATTAACTAAAAAAATAAAATAAAAAAAAACCGAATCTCAATGCTTTTGATTACACCCAGCATTCGATGCAAAAACCATCACCTGTCATCCTGACAACTGAAGTAGGTAGGTAATAAAACTGGAGTTTTACCAAATTTAAAATGAAAAATAATAGAATGGCAAATTACCTGTAACCTAAAACAGGTGGTGGGTTGTTGTTGTGAGGTCCTAGACCCAGATCATGAATAGTCTTGAAGCAAACGACAAGACCATTAATATCACTATAAATAAGAAAAAACAATTAATTTAAATTCTCATTAAATTATCTAAGCATAAATAATGAAATGCAATACATTTATTAAAACTATCTGTATAATAGATGATGTTCAAAGATCTAATGAATTAAAATTAGAAATTATTGAGATATCATTGTAAGAATTGTTAATATTGTTTGATATTGAAATTTCAGAATGTTAATCATTAGTATTGTTGCAACATGTTGAAGCGTGGTGGTTTTGTCTTAAATACGTAAAAACTTCAATTCCTAATTATTAAAAAAAAAATTCTTTTAACAATATAAATTATAAATTAGTATGATATAAACACAATTAATTTACTATTACTTTCAAATTTTAGAATTATCAGCTTTTCCTAAGCATCCTTTTATTTTAGTTGTACGTACTGTATAGCAAATAATTATTACAGTACAAAAAAATAAAATTATTGGGAGTAATTAAGAGAAATTATTGTGATCATGACGTACACAATATCATGTTACGTGCTCAGAATGATAAAGTGATAATGTAATGTAAACAATTCTATTTCTTAGAACAAACAGTTTGGTTCCTTATGAGGGATTCTGTAGATAAAACATAACAACAAATATGATGCATTTACAAAAAAAATAAAAAATACTTATTGTATTTTAAGAATATTATAAGCATTTAAAAACAGTTAAAGGGGCGTTAATAAAAATAAGTTGAGCTAAATACATAATTATGGAGTTTTATATAGAAATTTAATAAATCTTCTTTTGAAAAATAAATATTTGTTAAAAATATATACATAAAAACATTATTTAATATATTTCAAATCATAACTTTTTCCATCTCAAAAAAATGTTACTAATTAATATATTCAATAAAATCTATAAGATATGCCCCTTAATAATATATTTTTTTTTCTAATAATTTTCCAAAAATAGATTTATTAACTATTGATATAAAACTGGTCGATTATAATATTTAAGTTTAATAAAAAAAGGTGTAGAGAAACTAAACTTTTTTAAAATTTATAATTGTTTATGTAATGTCAATTTTTTACTTTTCTGATAGATTCAATAAATATGAAGTTTGTAAGTTTTATATGTTTTAAAAATTTCTATAGAACACGTTAATTGAAGCAGAAAATGTGTTAATTAGTGTTGAAAGGCTTGGTAACAAAGGATTCCTGATAGTGTAGAGAAACTTAACTTTTTTTTAGTAATTGTTATTTTTTTTTCTAATAAATAAATAAATATGAAAACTATTATTTTGCATCTTTAAAAGATTTATCTAGAACATATTAATTAAAACAGAATAAGTGTTAATTAGTCTTGAATGGTTTTTAAATAAGACTTCCTGTCTACTTAAATTCCTTTTATATATATCATATTACACAAGGAAATTTAAAATTAACAATTTATTTTTATAACAGTAACCCGTTAGAGGTTATTGTGATGCTAAAATTATAAGTTTTTTTTTTAAAATGTTTTATCTGATAGCAATAAATACAATTTTCCACACTTAAGGGCAAATAAACATCAGTGATCAACAAACACACAAACTATATACATTATTAAATGTAAGATTGACATATTTCTAAATAAATTAAAGAAGAATTTGAATTAGATAATAACCAAGTTTGTTAAACAAAGCAGGTATAATGACTTACCCAGCAAGGCTGAATCCTTCAGGAGCTTTTTTAGATTTGCTCAAAAGAATAATATCGGTTACAGCAGAAAGGGCCAAATTCCTTCTTGTTAACTTATAACATAGCTGCCTCTTTTTCCATGCTTTGGCATCTAAAAATGCAACACAAATAACGTAAACTCGTAGAATGAAAATAACAGAGGAACACAAGATGATATGTAATTAAACGTAATGGTCTGTGATTCCAAACTGACCCGTATCCATTGTCTTGGGTATGAGACCGTATCCGTCCGGAGGCATGTCCTTCTCTCCGATAATGGCAATGTCTTCGACGATATAATTGTCGATTCCTTCAGTCTTAGACAGGCATAGGTATCTCGAGACCCTGCCTCCGAAGAATGTGCTACCCTTCCACAGGTCGGCATCTGAGTCTTGATCGTGTGTTTTCGATACCTGAAGGTATAATCTTCATTGTTTTGAATTGTTTAAACAAGATACTTTTTTAAGGATAAGTGTTAATACTTACAATAATATATCCTCCAGGACGTTTCGATATATCTTCTATCACACTTATTGAAGTCAAAGGCTTGTCATCAGGAAAAGTTTTTATAATTTGTTGCATCATATTTAATAATGAAGTTAAGAACTATATAGAGTTCTAATGAAAGGCACTGTATGAACGTATTTCGGAAAAAGAAAAAAAAACTAACCTATTATTCAAAACTGAAATATTTCGTAACCTATTTGAAGATTAACACTAAATATTTACATTACTCGGCATTACAAAACGAGGAACTAAACAGTTTTGTCAACCCCCTTGCCTCCTATAAGATGCCATTTCAGCTGGTAGGCCAGCCATACAACAAACAAACCCACAGCTGGGGACGAACTGCGCCTGTCACAGTCTGGCGGCAGGTTGGGTTAGCTGTCTCCAGGCATTTCATCCGGATTATCCCCAACTTATTTAAATCAGATATAACAAAAATAATATAATAGTATTCGATGATCGTTTCAAAATATTCTGTACAATAGTATTGTTAATTGGAGTTTTTCTTTTTTTTTTTATAGATTTTGCAGGTATCTGTTCCACAGGTTTTCGGTCCAGTTAAGGCACATCAAGTTTTAACTTTTCATTTGTTTCCCTTTTACTATTTTCCGAAATACAAATTATCATGAGCTTTAGTATGAAAAAGAGAATGTAATTATGGAGGTATCTTTTCTTCAGGTTTTCGCTTTCAAGTTGAGTTACAAGTTTTAACTGTTTATTTGAGTGGAAAATAGTTGACTGGATTATTCAATCCATCATTAGAATTATCCAGTCAACTATATTCCACTCAAACATGAATCACAATAAACGAGGCCAAAAACAGAAATCCACTTTTATACCTTTGCGGCGCAGTACCATAGCCCGAAACGTTGGCACGATTAAAAAATAAGTTTTGCTTATTTACTTTTTGTTTATCTGTTGTTTTTTTTAATTTTTCCAAAAATATAAATTATCACGAGCTTTATTTAGTATGGAAAAAAGAATGTAATTATGAGAAAAGTCGGTAATCATTTCACCTAGACTTTTCGACAAACCTATATGTGGAAGAAAATATCACCTATAATTCGAAATATTAGTTGAAGCTTTTATTTCTTGATGAAATGATTACCGAAGAATACTCATTTCCCATAATTACATTATCTCATGCAACATGAAGCTCACGATAAATTTTATTTTTGGAAAATATTAAAAGGGAAACGTATAGACAGTTAAAACTTGTAACTCATCTCGAACCGACAACCAGCGGAACATATACCAAAAATGTCATTAATTATTATATTTGCTCAAGAAATGCATAATTATATGCCGTATTCTATAACCGTTCAAAATATTCTGTACAGTAGTAATGACATTGAGGATTTTCTTTCTATATTTATTTTTTTAGGTATCAGTTCCGCAGATTGTCGCTTCGAGTTGAGTCACAAGCTTTGACTACCAATTCGTTTACTTTTTAATATTCTCCAAGAAAACAAGATGTCATTCTAATTATGATGTCATTCTAGCTTTAGTATAGAAAACAGAATGTAAGTAATTATGGAAAATGTGTACCTATACTTCGGTAATCATTTCATAATATCACTCATTATTATATTTGCTCGAGAAAATCTTAATTATATGTCATATTCGATGGCCATTATACTTTAAATTTTGGGGTATTTTTTTCGGAAATCGTTTTTCAATTGTTATGATATTGTATATCTAACGAATATAATCCAAAGTTGGTATTTTGTTTTAATTTATCGAATATGTTAAGTGGTGTAGAAAGGATTTAGAAAAGACAAAAGCACCAGGAAAATTCCCAAGTTTATTAATAGTTTGTTTAAAAATATGAATTATTTACATAATCTTTAAAAAATAACAATATAATACTTGCGATTTAATTCGTTATTTTAGGATATTATTGAGGGAGAGAAAGCATTGGACATATAAAAGCCCTAAATATATTAAATTTTTTTTTGTTATTAAATGCTTTACAAAAATTTGGCATTCTTTGCTGTAGGTACGCCGGCCACTTTTACAAGTTCAATAAGTTTTTAAATTTTTTAAAAAAAAGCTCACGATAATTTGTATTTTTGCTGAATATTGAAAAGGAAACGAATAAACAGTTAGAATTTGTGACTCAACTCGAAGCGACAACTTATCATCAGCTCAATATGTCTCAATACAATGTTATCATTATCTGGTATCTGTTCCGCAGGATGTCGCTTCGAGTCAAGTCACAACATTTCATTCGTTTCCTTTGTATGTATTAACTATTTGTGACTTTATAAAGATTAAATAACCTACTGACACCTACTATTTATGTTATATCATTATCTATAATCCGAAATGTTTGCTGAAACCTTCATCATTCTTCATGAAATGATGAAATCTACACATTTCCCATCCGATATCTCACGGTAACTTGTATTTTTTGGAAAATATTAAAAAGTAAATGAATGAGAAACTGAAACTTGTGGCTTAACTCGAAGCGACAACCTGCAGAAATGATACCCAATGTGTAACTAAAAAAAAAATCTTTGAAATATCTAAGGTTTTTATATATGCAATGTTTTATCTACTATTAATACTAATAAAAACTAATTAAATCGCAAGTACTGTATATGATGTAATTTTTAAAGATAAGTATAGCTTTGAAATTATGTACGATTCCTAATTATGTAAATAATTAAAAATATTTTAAACAGGGAAACAATAAACTTGTGACTTTTCCTCGTACTTTTGTGCTGTCCTCATTTTCAACAAATCCTTTTGTTTGTTAGAATATTCTTCCGTCAAGCTAAGGTTATTACACCTTTAAATTAAAACAAAATATCAATTTTTATAACATTAGTCTCTACCTCGTATTGAACCGAAGACTTTTTATTAGTATAGTGGTACAGGTTTTATTTAAAATGTTCAATTTACCGCTAGGTTTTTAGGAAGATTAAAAAAAATAAATGCATGTTTATAACTGTCATAAATTTTTTTTTTCGGAATTATTTTGTTTTATTTTTTGATAATATTGACTATCCTTAATATATATAAGTAAATATTACAATGTTGACTACTATACAGCATGTAGCTCTGTTGGAACACGCAATCGTGATGGAATGTCCTGAGGCCGTTAATTGAGAAGGAAAGGTCTGCTCGTCTACGTCACGAGTGACTAATACAAAACTGTTCGCTACCAATTGACGTCACGAGAATATTTATCCTTAAGGATCCTAAAAATGTATTACACCACTTTCCTTTTCCTATATATTTCCTGTATTTCATTCTTGCTGCTCGATGAAATAATAATGAAAGATCTTGAGACAGCATAGGTGTAATTCGATTTAATTTAGCTATTTATAATTTATTTAAAGCATCTTGAATGGTTTGTTGTTATGTTTATTCATTTGACCTCACTTTATGCTGCTATGGCTAATAAGACGATGCTACAGTGGGAGCTCTAAATATTTCTTTCTTTAGGCATTGTTGGGTTAGGGGTCTTGATCGAGTGCCTGGGCCATACAGGCTCGGGACCTCCGTTTCACGTCCCTTATGAAGAACGACATAGAGAAGGATTTTATCTGAATATATATCTCAGATATAATATATCTGTCTGGTGACGAACCAGCGATCTTGGGCATACTAGGTTGTTATGCTAACCACAAGACCACAGGTGACCCTATCCTAATTGGTGATTTAAATTAGAGTTATTTTTATTATAAAATAAAAAATACACATTTTATTATTGTTTAAAGCTGCGATCGCCAGTAATTTCACAACGTGGCCGTCTTTCCAGAGGTTCTGAATGAGTTCGGCTGGGAAACGCGTTGTATTCTTCAAGTTCAGTGATGTATGTAGGATTAAATCTAAATTATTAAGATCTTAAGGCTGAACATTTATATCCCCCCCCCCCATCGTTCCTTCTTTTTATTTTTGATATTGGAGAGTTTTATTGATATTTCTGTAATTTCGTAAATTTTGTAAACTTCAATAAATATATTTAAAAAAAAAAGGTCTTTGGATGATACTCGGTCGCGATTTTTTGACGTTTTGAAAATCTCTGTATAGTTTTCGATCCACGGAACCATTTGGTATCAAAATATCTTATTTTTCAATTTTGTAATATACAACCTTGTACCGTAAAGGTATCAGTTCCGCAGGTTGTCGCTTTGGGTAAAGTCACTTTTCATTCGTTTCCCTTTTAATATTTTCGGAAATAAATCTAATTTTATCGCTGATTGTATACAGTAACTATTATACTGGGTATAGCAACTATTATTGACTATATAGTAAATAACTGACTAATTATAATAATAATTATATAATCATTAAATAAAATGATTACCGAAATATTCACATTTCCCATAATTACTTAATTTGCATACTAAAACTCACGATTATTTATATTTTCGAGAATATTACAAAGGAAACGAATAAAAAGTTACAACTTGTCGTGACTTAATTTGAAGCGACAATAACGGAACTGATGCCGTTTTTTTCTCACTTTTATTATTGTATTATTATTTTTTTTTAATATCAGTTTAAATAGAGGCCTATTTATTGAGTTGTTAAATTGTTAGAGGCCTAGGAAAGTCCAATGACGCACGAGGAAAACCTCAAGTTTGTCGCTTTCTCTTGTAATTCCAATACATTTCCTAATACAAATAATTCAATTATATTTAATATAAGGATCGAGATGAACTATTAGTAGTATCAATATGTACTTGATTGTTCTAGCAGTAAACCTTATGCATCTTTAAAATCCTCTCTGTTAAAACTCTGCTGTAGTATCGTCATTAGGGGAGATTTAAATGCTCATGGTAAAGGTTGGGATTTAATCAGCAATGAGCGAACTCAAATTACCATACAATTGACAGCATTGTGCAACTAATGAACCTGACTAGCGAATCTGCAACTGATAATCTGACTGCGATTAAACAATAACCATAAACAAAGGTTTAATATAAAATGATTCGTTAGGCAATGCCAATGCAGAAAAGATGCGATACACAAAAAAGTATGTTTCTATGTTAATGTGTTTTCCAATATTAATTAATAACAATTAGAAGGGGATTTTCGAAAATCTTTATTTCTTTTATGTTAATGTCACTCTACACACAACGATGGCAGAGGATGCTACTGCGGGAATCCTGAACTTCACATATTTAAACAGGATCTTTGAAGAGTTCCGAACACCACAAAACTCAGGACAACCATTTGACGTCCCCTCTGAAGTCTGGAGTAACCAAGGATTTTTAATCCCTTTAAAAAATCCTAAGACCATCTGCCGTCCTGCGAACCCGCGATCTTGGTCCCCTATTTTACAGCTATTTATTTAACTGTACTGCAGTAGGTAATTAACGTTTTAGTGGATCTACACCGATATTATTTTAGAAGTTGAAGATCAGTTTAGTTCTTAATATGCTTTGTAGTTGGTACTTGGATAAAAAAACAGTGCTATGTTTTCTGTAACAGTTTAAAAAAGTCAGGAACTTAAAGAAATCAGGAACAGTTGGTGATTTGTCAATTTTTTAAAATATTTATAGGTTTACTGATTTTGCAGATCAAAAGACTATACAGAAAGTAGTTCCTGGATCCGTTGCTAGGCAACGCCGATAAAATATATCACTAAAACTTTTTAGAGATAAACCGAAACTCGAAAATAGACAGGAAATAATAGACCAATTTGATATGAATATCTACTCAGCCTTTTTCATCATTATATGACCACCTGGCTGATAGAAATTGTGATTTACTTGAAGCTCTAAACTGATAACTTATCACGACCAAACCACCTCCTAGGCCAGAGGCCAGGTCTTTGAAGGTCGCTAAAAATTGAAGAGAGCAGCATTTTTAATATGTTGTAAGGGCATGTCTGAGTAGTGTAAATCTAAGTTTTCAACCGAAAAAACGGATGGGAAAACTTTTGGTGGCCGAAAAACCTCGATATTTTCAAAGATAATACAGTTTTTGGCCTTTATCGGCTAATCGGTGCGTTTTTTAATGTTGATTAAATTTGCTGCGATTTCCTTGCACAACTATCGGCTTAGAAGCAATATATTCCCTACTACATATATACTGAATCCAAAACCCTTCACGAGTTGCAGTTTTATTTTTTAATTCATTCATTCATTGAGCCGCCTATTTATAGTTCAACAGACGCGCAAAGCAGCTGTGTCTGACTATAGTTAGTTTTTAAATAATCAATATTTAAAATCTCATTATTATATTCTATTAACCAGCTGTTTTATATTTAATAACTAGGTACCTCTTGATCTGATAAAACGATCGTATCAAATTAATCTTGTGAAAACGAGACTTAAACATTAACTTCCGGGTTCCTCTCCATTGCTCGAGGAAGGATGAATATTAGCACTAAGATGGTGAGCCGCATTGTTCCGGTCAGTGGACTATCCGCTTCCAAGGACACCTCGCGCCGGGTGGAAACTGAGGCGTCAAACTAAACTAAACATATTCAAATCATTATAATATATCTCATTTAGTATTATATTCTCAATTGATATTAGCCTCAAAAAGACAGAAAATATTCATTAGAATGGAAATATAGGGCTCCAAAAATGGAGGTCACCTGTGATGCATAACAACCTATTATGCCCAAGTTCGCAGGTTCGCAGCCCGGCAGGTGGCCTTAGAATTTTTCTAACGAAGTAAAATATCCTTGTAGAACGGAGATAGTTGGGGGGTGCAGTCAATAAGAACACAGAATAAGTACTAGACTTATAATGTAAAGGAGATAGTTGGGGGGTGCAGTCAATAAGAACACAGAATAAGTAATAAACTTATATTATGTGCCGACGTTTCGACCTACAGTGTAGGTCATCTTCAGGGCGATTTGGAGAGCGATGCCGTTAGATTTAACGGCTGGTTAGCACTCTAGAAGTGCTAGAATGCCGTGAAATGAGAGCCCCCCAACTATCTCCTTTACATTAGATCATCCAGTCAACTATTTTCATCTCATACTAGACTTATAATTATGTGCCGACGTTTCGACCTACAGTGTAGGTCATCTTCAGGGCTCTGAGAGAGAAACAAACAGAATAAAAAATATAAAAACGTACAGTAACAATAATATGGTGACAAGTAATGTAGAAAATTAAAATAGTGACAGATATGAAAATTAAAGATAACGGATATTGAAAAAGTGACAGAATAAATCAAATTAAAATACCCTTGCTTATGCCACATGTCGTATGGCACGTAAAATCGTGGTCGCGAGTATTTTAATACTATTGTAAATCTCTGTCCTAATGATAATTAGATTTAGGACCCCCTAACATTATCGGATTAGCCACAACAGCTTAATGTAATGTTAAATTAATGTTGATGTTAAATTCTTCTTCTTTTTCTTCCTCCTTAGAGCCTCTCAGTGTGGAGGTGCCCCAATCCAAGACTGTCAAGCTCTTAGCCGTATTTAATGGAACCAATGGATCTTTTTCGTTTAATCCGAAAATAAAAAAATGAAGTTATACAAGAGTATATCGACAACAGTGGGTTTTCAATGGGATATGTCAGGGAAAAAAAGGATGCTTCATTTATTGTAGTGTCTAACAGGAATGAAAACTCACTATTATTTTATTATTATAGGCGTTCCAACATGGGTGTCAGAGCAGAGCTCCACACCTCTCGGTCCATCCAATCCCTTTCCTGGAGACCCCTACCGGCCATCTCTTCCTGGACCCCCTCCATCCACCTGCTTCTGGGCCGTCCGCGTTTTCTCCTTCCTGTGGAACCCAATCCAGCACTCTGTTCAGCCAACATTCAAACGCCATTCTCTTCACATGGGCGTACCATCTTAGGTGGCGTGCCCCGATCCTTTCATTTGTTCAAAACTCACTATTAGCATGTATGGAATGCATTCATCCCCAAACAATTATCATGTCTGACTTATGGAAGGCCTACTTAAAAATAGAGTACAAACATTATATAGTCAACCACTCAGAACATCTGTGGATCTATCAACTGGAGCACACACGTAGTCAATTGAGTCACTATGAGCCGCAGCTAAAAGAAGAAATAAGGTAGAGGTAGAAATTAAAAGATCCTGGACTCATATGTGTGTGAATTTATATCTCATGAGAGAGGTATAAAGACAAAAATATTTTTGAGGTTGTTATAAATCACATATCTACATTTTGATCTTTAGAATAACTGTTATTAAATGTAGTATTTTTTTCATAACATGTGTTTTATTTTTAATATATAAATAGATGCGGGGATTAAACGAAAAAGACCCATATATCATATCATAGTAGAATAAAGAAAAGCATTTGACGATTCAGTTAATTAGTGGTGGAGGAAGAGATAGCTTAGTACGTTGAGTTTTGGGCTGCTCAGCTTCAGGTCCTGGATTCAAGACCAGCGGTAGATAAATTATTTTTTCTGTTAACAACTATCAACCAACTGTGGAGGCTCTGGAGACCTTCCTCGGGCTGATCCAATCTCTACAAACTGGGTGCCTTAAATTGAGGGGGAGAAGCTGGTGGTTGAGTGTGACATTGGCCAAATCACCTTCTTTAAGAACCAATGGCTTAGAAACAGTAAGGTCTCTACCGTGTACTTTTCAGGGGTTGTAGTGTTGCAACAGGTTTCAGAACATCAGTAAATTATTATAATGTAATAACATCCAAACATATCATCAAAAACTCAAGTCTATAGTTGATCTTAAGTCAAATAAGATGTTTTAAAAAAAATATATTTCTTTGGTCGACATGTATAGAGAGCAAGAAAACACTGAATTTGTTATGTTGGAATATTCTGGCAGTAATTTTTAATGATTAATGGGAATCCCACTGAATTAAGGCTGATTTTGCTTATATTTATTTTCCATATATTTCCATTCCAGCCATATCCTATATTTATTTTCATAAACCCCAGAAGTTGAATTTGATTAAAATTTTGATAATTTTCTTTGAATAAGGAAAAAAAACATGGATAAATGAAATAAAGCTCTAAGGCTTATTAAATGCTGCTTACTTATCTTTATCATCTTGAAATTTTAAATAAATCTGTAGATGGCAAAAAAAATTCAAATTAGATTGGTTAAAGAATGTTGTAGGCTTTATTTTTAAGAAAAAGAAAATCACAGACTTTTTAAATTTAAGATAATTCACATTGATGAGGAACTGGTTGGCCTTATGTATCTTGAGCAATGTTGAAAATGGTTGCTTGGAGGTCATTAATGCCATGGAGTGCAGTCATTAAATTCTTCATGAATATGTTGTACCAATGTTTCAACCTAATTTATAGCCCACCATCTGTACTGAAGATAAAACAAAAAGCAATAACAATATCAAAAGTGCAGTAACAAAGAAAATAACTGTTTTTTCAACAGAAATGATAGGAATGAAAAGAATGAAAAATATTGGACAAAAGGTTTTTTTTTTCTGACCCTCCTTTATTTACACATTGTATATTTACTATATATGTATATATACACACACACATATATACTAGTGGTGAAAATTTGTCTTTCTTTACTTTGTGGTACAGACAAAAGGTAAAAAAAAAAAAAAATCCCCTATGATAGGCTAGCATTCTAACACATGGGCCTTGTGCTTTAATATCTATGCTAACAGACAAAAGGTATTAATTATATAATTATAAAATAATTGATGAGAAATTAAAGAATAACGAGAGTGAATGAAAAATGGATAAAATGTAATATAATATAAAATTACATGAAAAATAATTTAAATTTAATGTTGATTTTAACTTAGTCTGAAATTTGTGAGAACCTAATTCAACATTTCCTTCTTGCTCCTGTTGTTGATTGGTTACAGTCCTACACGTTGTACATCTAAATTACATATTGTCGCTGTCAAAACAATATTGCCTACCTACAACGTTTAGTGAAAACGAGTTAGTAACGGTAACACATTCTACAGGTTGAATTACACACTATTATTAATAGTTTTCAATGTTAAATGCAAGGCACTGCTGTAATTATTAATTGACAGATAACCAATATACATAAGATAATATAACATATGGTGCGGTTTTTTCTCTTTCCTGTAAAATCGCCCAAAGTGTAGATAGGCGGTCTTGTTTTGACAGCGACGATAAGTTTGTTAGTACATTACATATATGTTAATTACCATGACTCCCCTTGTTACAGCCCAAAGCTTTTATGCTCTGGGACTTCTAATGCTACTGATGCAAGCTCCATCCTGTCTAATTTCATTTATCCATCATGTCTAATTTGTCTAAACCTCTTGGTCATCTTCCCGGTTGACTAGATCTATTCAACAACGTCTTGAGTACCTGTATTCCTGCATTCCTCAAAGCCTATTCTAAATCAATATTAAAAATAAGCGAGGCCGTCGCCCTGCCTGACACCAGGATCTCTAGTGAATCTTTTAGACTAACCTCCACCAATCTTAACATTAGAGATATTGTTCTCTATTGTCACTTTCACAAGTTGCACGAGGTATATTCATCTCTAGCATGGCAAAGACAAACAATTTATGGAGTCATAGACCTGTTCGAAGTCTATGAAGACATGGTCTGTTTATATCTGGTATTTTACTATCAACTCTGAAACAATTATAGTTTTTTTTCACTTCTTCTGTGTTTATATTCTTATATATTTTAATATTTGTGAATGATAATAAAATAAAAAAATTTTCTCATTCATAATTAACTGTTTTATTTTTAATATATATCGCATTAGTATTTCTAAAGCGATACAACTCAAAAATCTGTATTTTTTTCGGTAGTGAGTTATGACCGTGAATGAAATGGGTAAGTATCTCTTTATCACTCATCTAAAATGTATCAACCTAGCTTCAGAGCTTGTCTACCAGAAGGCACTTGTGTCATTGTTGGTTTCCTACACTATTCCAAGCTCGCTAATGGTTTTTCCCATTGTTCCAAAAATATATATTTTTGACTTGTGTCACTTTAGCAATACTAGTGTGATATGTAAGAACTTTTTATAGATCAATATATGTTAATGTTTTACTTTTTATTATATTAAAAGAAATACTAGAAAGTTTTTTAAAGCACTTATTAATATTTTAATATATATATATATATATATATGTATACATTTTATTATTAATATAATTTACATATACTGCATTAATCCAAATAAAAAATAATTATATCATTAGGTATCTATCATATTTTGAATTTCATTTATGTAGGTCGAAATTTGTTTGATTGAATATCGTACACCTACAATTATTTAAAAAAATCAAAACAAAGTATGTATATTATAATTAACAATTAAATGGAATTATTAGCTAACTTAAACATTTTGATACAAGTTATTTTTGTTAATGCTATTCCATGGATCACCATGTTCTGAATGCTACTGCTCTCTAGTGAGCTTCAAACACAACTACTTGTGATAAAGGATTTTATATAAAATCCTACAGTTTACTCCAAATCTAAGACATACTATATGTTATTGTTGTATCTAATATTTTTTTTTTCGATTGTATTAATATTCTGATTTTCAATCTGCACTATATATTTTGCATAACATGTGCTAATACTTTAAATTGGTTCCTTCCTTATTACATAATATTGAATTATGATTATATTATTTGACTTATGAATTATGATTATATTATTATTATATTAGCTTATGACTGTATATAATTGTGTATTATACTAAGCAGTTGCTTACTACTACATTCTTTGACGAATATAAATTGAAGTAACTGTACATTTTACAAATATTATATAAACATTTTAGTCTGATTAGGTAGAATTAACACAATTGATCTTTCTTTCTTTATCAAATATTTATTTATTTTGTTTTTTAAACAAATATTCTAATCGTTTTCCTAATACCCCATAAAATTAAGGTAAATCTTATCTACCATAATTTGTTAGGTACATAAACAAACAAATAACATTTCATTAATTTTTCAATGCTAAGTAATAAGCAGTCACAATAAGTACTAAGTATGTTACAACAGTACTAAGTTTGATAAACTCACTAGTGGGTCAGCTAAAGTAATAGTAATGCCAAAAAAAAGCTTTAGGTTGCAAAAAATTGTAGAGAGCTGCATTTTTGATTTGTTGTAAAGGCATGTCTGAATAGTGAAAATCCAACTTAGCAACCGGAAAAACGGATGGAAAACCTTTTGGTGGCCGAAAAACCTCGAGATTTTCGGAGTTAATTCAGTTTTTGGCCTTTATCTCCTAATCAGTGCAAAAAAAAACAAAACATAGGTAACCATTTTTAATGTAGATTAAATTTACTACAATTGAATCCAACCGCAGCTCTGGAGCTCTAATAGATTCTGAGTTATGCCCATTTGAAAATTGGTCATTTTTTTCCAAAAATTACAAGTTTTAGGTTTTGTACGATTTTCGTGAGGAACACTGGCCGAAGGAGTGATCCGACGATGAAAGTCATATGGAAGGAAGCTGTAGTAAAATTAATTAGCTTTAATTTAAGCACAGACCAAGGCCTGTAGGTCTAATAGTTTCTGAGTTACGCTCCTTGGTCAGTTTTTCCAAATATGTACGATAAAATGAATTTTAAACTTATTGAAAATCATTTTCTACTTTTTAGTATTGTTTTCCAATAAAGTATTTTTCATTTTTAATGTGGATGCCACTGGACTATATATTTGTTATTATTTCATTAATTTGGTAAAAACATTTTCCAGTCAATTTTCCTTATTTCAAAAAACCGTTTCGACTACTTAGTCATTTTAAATTTTTCCTTTTTTTTTCATAAGCATTACTTTTACGACTTACAAGTCAATATTAGAATTGTCCTTCTACCAATTCTTTATATAGATGTCCATAATTTTAAAATTTCTTACTTGGAGTTTCATTATTCTCCCTGGTCAATCTCTCATTAGAGAATTTTTACTCCTTTTATAAAAATCCCAGGACCACCTGCAAGACTGCGAACCCACGATTTTTAGCCTAGTAGTATGTTGATATGCTAACCGCTACACCACAGGTGATTGTTGGTGATTTGGACGAGATTACATTTAACCGTCAGATTTCCCCCAATATATAAAGGCCTCCCACACTTTATGACACTCAACGCGTTAATGCCTCTGAGGAGAGAGTGACCATGGAGAAACTCCAAGTAAGAAATTTTAAAATTATGGACATCTATATAAAGAATTGGTAGAAGGACAATTCTAATATTGACTTGTAAGTCGTAAAAGTAATGCTTATGAAAAAGAAGGAAAAATTAAAAGAAGGGAGAGCTTTATATAGTGGGAGAAATCTGACTGCTAAATGTAATCTCGTCCAAATCAGCAACATGCACGGGGGCGTCACCTGTGGTGTAGCGGTTAGCATATCAACATACTATACTACTAGGCTAAAAATCGTGAAGTCTTTCAGGTGGTCCTAGGATTTTTATAAAAGGAGTAAAAATTCCTTGGTTATGCCGTCCTTTGGAAGGGATGTAAAATGGGTTTCCCGAGCCCGTATGATGACAGGTATTCGTAATATTTTTTACAAGTTATATCCTAATTATAACAGCATTGCGAAAATTCAGAGTTCCCACTATAGCATTGTCCGATTAGCCATAGCTGCATTAAGTGGCGTATAATGAATAATGAAATGTAAAGGATTTTAAATAAAAACCTACAAAAACTTGTTTTCGATAACCTCCTGAGTAAACATCGATAAATTCAAAAAGAATGAAAAATGACTATGTAGTCGAATCGTTTTTTGAAATAAAGAAAATTGACTGGAAAATGGTTTTACGAAATTAATGAAATAATTATAAAGTATTTTTTTAAAGTTTATTTAACGTCACTACATGCTGCTATGACTAATCGGACGATGCTGACAGTGAGAGTCCTTAATTTTTCCTTTCCAAGTATAAATAGGATAGGGATCTTTAACGAGTGCTCTGTTCATGACCGCCATTTTATGTACCCTCCAAGTAACCTTAAGGTATTTTTGGGTTAGTATGTCACTGAAAATAATTTCTAGTGACTTAGTAGATATAATAAATTTTATTAAAACTGTTGTTGCAGTATAACCTCTACTATACGAGACATCGAAGAAAGTCGCCTATTCTCCGAAGTTCCTAGAACCGGTCTTCTTTGTTACTCTTGTACATTGAATATTTAATGAAATTATGCAATTTTTGTTTATGGAAAGCCCCCACGATTTTTCCAGTGAAAATGGCGCATTAAGGTCATCCTTTTTCCCCTCGAAGGATTTCCTTTATAAAGCGAGAGTGAACAACAACGGATCGAAAAAAAAAAAAGTGTTCACAAAGTGACAGTGACTTCGGGATTTTTATTTATAAAGTGAGTCTGTGTTTACAAGGGAGTATAACGGCACTAGTTCCAGTTAGAGGAATCCCAAGAAAAATCGATTTTTGCACGGTTGAATTTATCGATGTTTACTCAGGAGGTTATCGAAAACAAGTTTTTGTTGGTTTTTATTTAAAATCCTTAACATTTCATTATTCATTATACGCTACTTAATGCAGCTATGGCTAATCGGACGATGCTACAGTGGGAACTCTGAATTTTCGCAATCCTGTTATAATTAGGATATAACTTGTAAAAAATATTACGAATACCTGTCATCATACGGGCTCGGGAAACCCATTTGACATCCCTTCCAAAGGACGGCATAACCAAGGAATTTTTACTCCTTTTATAAAAATCCTAGGACCACCTGCAAGACTGCACGGTTTTTAGCCTAATAGTATGTTGATATGCTAACCGCTACACCACAGGCGACCCTCCCCCCCCCGTGCATGTTGCTGATTTGGACGAGATTACATTTAGCAGTCAGATTTCCCCCACTATATAAAGCTCTCCCACACTTTATGACTCTCAACGCATTAATGTGCCATTCTGGGATCTCATGCTATGTTTTTACATTGAATGTAGCGAATTCGTGAACATGCTCTCTTGAATGTGAAAATGAAAATGCTCTCTTGAATGTGAAAATGAAAATGCTCTCTTAAATAATGGATTTGCAAATAAGTTTGAATGTAATTAATAATAAAATACTAGAGAGAAAAATAGTTGACTGGAAGATCTAATGGAGGATGGAAATAGTTGGGGGTGCAGTCAAATTAAACACCAAATAAGTGAATACTTATTTTTTATTTGTGCCGACGTTTCGACTTACTTTATAGGTAATCTTCAGGGCAAATAGGAGAACTGGCTGGGTGAACCGTGTAACTGACAATTCAATTGGGATTCAATTGTCAGTGCACACTCTATGAAGTCCTTATCTCTTGGAAGTGAGCCTGGCCGGTCTAAATAATGGTTTAATTGTATTCTGAAAATTCCCTTCAAGAAATACATTCTTTGAGTTCCTTCTGCTTTGCCAAGGGTTTCGACCATTTTCTCCATCAATTTGTTATATAGAGCGAGAAGTTTCTCGGCAATTCTCCCTCCGATTGGCCTTGAGTGCGTCGCTCCTTTATAAATCCGGTGTCCACCTTCCTCGGCCATACAGTTTCTTCTCTCTCTCACCTTCAGTGTGTCCCAGGAGTGTGTCATGTCACCCTGAATGGCATTTAAAACACGTATCTTGATATACGAACTACTAGAGATGCCTCTAAAAGTATTACGTCGGCATCTAAGAGTACACCCGTTTCTTTCCGGGACATGATGAGGCTTTTAATTTGGTCCCCTCCCTTCATAAAATGCTCTAGGTCCCCTATTATTCCTGTAAAACATTCTAGTTGACTAATTACCTCGTGAATGAACGCGGAGGTCTGAGTCCTTATTTTCAGCATTTCTAAACGTATTTTTCCTTCAGCTCAAGACAGTTGGGACTCCAACTTCGCCCGCTCTCTCTGCCCGAGCCAATTGAAGCTCCAGCTTCAAGCGTTCTTCCATGATTTTATTCGAGTTTAATTCGCGCAGAGCAATGAAATAACTTACGGGAGATTGGAACCGTTAACTGAAATCACCGTTAGTCAAATAGGTAGTCGAATCTCGTATCCTAAAAGGAAAACAGGTTTCGGCACCAGTTACAATTAGACTGAAAATAAATCACTTTACTTGATAATACGTCTATATTTTAGCAACAGATGTTTTCAATTAACTCTAATTATATCGCGAACAAAACAAAACAATAAATAAATGAACATATGATTCTAAATTACATTCTAATTAAGGTCTACATTATATCTTACAGCTAATTATATATATATATATATATATATATATATATATATATATATATATATATTAGTGTGTGGGATATAAACCATGTACATGTGTATTGTATCATCTATGGTAGTTGGACATTTTAAAGGAGAAATAAGTGTAAATCACTGATAGTGTTATATATGAAACTATTAATTGTTTCTCTTTTGTAATTATTGTTAACTTATTTTAATTTTTTTCTTTCTCTTCTTCTAATCTGTTTTTAAAATATTGTTATTAGAGATAATTTGCATTTTTTTTTTTTTTTGCATTATTGTATAGGTATATACTTTTTTTTTACTCTTTCTCACTTACTAAATTATTTGTGATAATTAATTATTTGTATAATCTAAGGCAGCGGTTCCCAAACTGAGTGGCGTGAGGACATGTCAGGGGGGGGAGCGCGAGACAAGTTGAACATTAAATTAAATTTAAGTAGTCTTTCTAAAATTCTATATTAACCATCATGTTTAGAAAATTGACCACTTTGATATAACGGACAAACCTTCATTATGGTTAAAATATTTCAAATTGTATCCCAGTGTATCACGGGAAGCTCTTCGTTTATATTTGCCTTTTTCAAGCTCCTATTTGTGCAAAAAAAGCATTTTCAACACTTGTGGCAATTAAAACAAAGTATCGGAATAAACTTGATGTTGCTAGTGACTTGCGTTGTGCACTTATTAAAACTCAGCCACGAATAGGCATACTAGTAAGAAAAATGGAAGCTCATCCATCTCACTAACCAACCTAATCTATTGTTACGGGCTACTGGGTATAAAAATGAATTAAACAATTCCTTAATTCAAGATACTAAAGTTTATTAACAAAAGTTATAAAAAGGATACAAGTAAATTATTAACAATTAAATGATTAAACTAATATAAATTTACAATAACAATATTCTAAATATTATAATCTAGGCCTAACTCCTATTTAATTATTACTATAAGATAAGATAATACTACTTCTAAATGACTTAACTATTTACATAAATTTGTATGAATATTATAAAACTACACTACAATTTATAACTAATAATTAACACTTACAGTTCACTAGTCCATCGACCGTAAGATTCTCCAAGTATGACAAACTGACACACAGGAACAAACAGAAACAGTTTATTACACTCGCGAGACTTGTCACAGTTCACTGATACACTTATTACACTGGCCGGTTCAACACTGACTAGTTTATCACACTGACACTAACTTATCACAAATCTTCACCGTGCGTGGTCTACTCTCAGACTAAGTCTGACTCGCTTGAGGCGAGGGAAGTTTTTAAATAGGCAAGGCCGAACATTCTAGAACACGGAAAGGTGGAGATTGTTCTGGAATCTTCTTAATCCTTTTCCGACAAAGCAGAGGCGGATCTACTATGCTGAGAAGGTCCTAATCCTATTTTAACTTCTCCCACCGACTGATTTAAGCCGCTAATCCCTTGCTTCCGTCCTCCTGTCTGCGACCGTAACACTATTTTTCTCTTATTAATAATTTTTGTATTTTATGAAAACTGATATTGTTGTACCTTATGGCAGTATAAATAAATATTTTGTTTTTAATGTAATACTTATTTGTTTTTGTTTTGTTCCTAGGCCCACAGAATTTATTGTTCAGGGGGGCGCGAGACGCTTTCATTTCAACAAAAGGGGGGCGTGGTACAAAAAAGTTTGGGAACCCCTGCTCTAAGGCATAATAGCTTACTACACCTGTATTGTTATTCTAAAGAGACTTGGCCCAGAATAAATAAAGACATTATTATTAAGCCCTGAGGTAGCTATCTGCATTTCTAACGAAACGTTGTTGAAGAATTTGACAACACAGTCGAAACCCGAATAAACCTTTAAAGAAGGATTCAATTATTAAATTTGCACAGCTGTATAATTACAATAATAATTGGGATCCCTTTAGTATGTGTATTATTGTAATCTATATAGTTGTAGATATAGTATATAACATATACTGTATGTCATTATATACACGCATATATAACTAAGATGATATAGTTTACAGTGGAAGACAAGGGCAGTGGGCGGATGTGACTGTTTCAAGCGATGGAGCTAGTGAAGGCATCCTGTGGCAATGGGTTGCGTCACCCTTCTCGGCAACAATTTCGGATCATCGTCGATGGTAGCTCTTCGGCAAGGGCAGCTATCCGATCTGGTTTCATCCGGAGGGTAACGTCTTCTTTCGTCTAGTCGAGGATGAAGGAAGTCAAGTGAGTTTGACCATTTTAGTAATGTTTGTTTATTTTTTTAATGTCACATTGTGCTGATATTGCTAATCGGACGGTGCAACAAATGGAGTCCCATTTTATGTCCCTTCCGAAGGGCTCCATAACTAAGGATCTTTTACTCTCCTCTATCTTGGACATAGATGGTTGTTATGCTAGCCACTATACCAAGGGTGACCCTTATTAACCATGTTCAATATTAATAATGGATTATTATTAATATATCTATTTAATTTTTGTTTTATGGTCGATTGTGATTTCTTTAAGTTACCTTGAACTACTTTGATAACCCTTCGGTCAGCCTGTGCTCCCAATCTTAAAAAAAAGTCTTCTCTCAATATAAACATATGTGGAGGGGGAGGGGAGAAAAAGCTAACCTCAAAACATACAAAGAAATGATTTCATCGACCTACTTCAATATTTTCCTACTTTATGCTAATCGGACGATGCTACAGTGAGAATCCTAATTTAGTTAATCCAGGCTTAATTAAGATAGAGACCTTTAACGAGTACAAGTTCCATTTTACGCCCCTTCCTAAGGACGGCTTAACGAAGGATTTTTCACTCCCTTTGAATATTGGCATAGAAGGCTGTTATGCTAACCACTATACCACAGGCTATACTTTAGTTTTGCATGTCTGGTTTTCATATTTCTTATAGTACTAGTTCAAATATTTACCTATATATATTATCTAAGACAAAATTATTTACCAGCTGTCATGTCCGTAAGTACTATCGACTTCTAATGATTTATTTATGTCTCATTAATTTTATTAAATGTTATCATTTATTGTTACTATATTTTTTGTTATAAGATCAACTACATATTGATGTTTTTATATAATTTTAACTTTCATTACACATCTTGGATGTCTTCATGCATTGGATACCCACGTTGCTCCAGATTTCCTTAGATAGCGAATACGCCCCCACACAGCTCTATCTGATCTGTCACGTGTCTCTCCAGTAACAATAGATGTCTTGATAGATTGATTAGTTCGTGCGAATTGCGGAACTGCCTTGGACAATTTGATTGTTTGATGGATGTAGGTTAGTGAATATAGCTGCTATGATTACACAAGCCAATCAAATTTCATCATAGTTAATATATCTACCGCCCCATTGAATAAGTGTTTAAGTCGAATTTGGCCAAAATGAGTTTATTGTTTTCGTCAAATCATCATCTTTACTTTGTTGAAAGATTCATTTCTTAATTAAATGATTACCGAAATACACAGTTACCATAGTTGCACTTTTTTTTCATCCTTAAACTGATGATTATTTTTATTCTCGTGAAAATTAAAAAGGGAACGATTGAAAAGTTAAAATTTGTTGTAACCTTCACTGTTACCTTTACTGTCAGCTTTTACTGTTACTGTTACACAGATATAGACTGACTGCAGGCAGTCGGTAGGATCCAATAACATATCTATATCATTTAATACCAGTATCACCTATCTGTACTTGTTTTAAAACTGCTGCACGGAAAATAACTCGATACCGCTTACTTAAGTATAACAAACTCATTTTGGAGAAAATCAGACTTGACCACTTATTCAACGGGTCTTTAAATATTTAAGTAAAATATAGCCTCAGGCTAGAAAGGGAGTTGTATGGAGCATTAACTCCATTTCAAGGCAAGGCCTTACTTAGCCATTTATGCACTACGAGAATGTCATGTTTTCCTTTTTCCTCGGGACAATTAATTCATTTCGGACTAATTTTGACCTAACCGCTTATTTACTGGTGCTGGAGAATTCATAAAATTCTCCAGATAACAAAATAATAACAAAACTAAACTCCCCCAATAATTAACTATAATATATTTTAAGCTTAATAAAGATAGTAATGAATGATTTCAAGTAGGGAAAAAAAACACCTCTTAGTTAGAATTAACTATATTCTAAAAGAATTGCTTTTAATAGTTTAAATAAAAGCAATGATTTTCTAAATCATAAATAGGAATTATAACTTTAAAACTTCAGCAAAATCTACAAAATTAAAATTTTATAAAGATCACCTGTGGTCTAGTGGTTAGCGTAACAAACTACTAAACCCAAGATCGCGGGTTCGTAGCCCGGCAGGTGGCCCTAGGATTTTTTTAAGGGAGTAAAAAATCCTTAGTTACGCCGTCCTTCGGAAGGGACGTTAAACGGGGGTCCCGAGCCTGTACGATGTCAGGTACTCGTTAAAAATCCCTATCCTAATAAAACCTGGATAGGCAAAATTTAGAGCTTCCACTGTAGCATCGTCCGATTAGCCTTATCAGCATAAAGTGACGTTAAATGAACAAACAAACAAACATTAAAATTTTATTTTAAACTATATACTGAAAAATGATATTATTATCAATACTAATTATAACATCTTTAATAGTTTCAACTTCAAATCACCGATTAAGATTAGAATTTAATCCTTATTATTCAATTAAGTTATCCATCAATTATTGTGCATTAAACTCAATATTATTATTGAATAAATATGTAGTTAACTATTTTATTATTGTTATATTTTTTTCATTGAAGTTATGACATTAACAATTTCATAGAAACCTAAGATGGGGTTTTTGACTATTTAAAAAAAAGACCTTTTGTAGTTTGTAATCGTTATTTTTATAATACATTTTTTTAAAAATTAACTACTCTGTAGGATGCATGTTAATTAAAATTTTTACAATTTTATCTCATTTAGATACAGTATATACTTACACTACATTACAGGGAGCGGAGGAAGCTCGGTGGTAGAGCACTAAGTTGCCATGCCGGAAATCCAGGTTCAAATCCCACTGCAGGCAAGACTTTTATTTAATGGATCAAATAGGATCTAGGACCCTCCTGGGGCTCACCCGGCCTCTATAAAATATAGGGAATCCAAAATAAGGGGGAATAATCTGGCGTGATTGAGCGTGACCTAGGACAAGTCACTTCCTAGCAAAACAGTTGTACATGAAACAGTACAGTCTCTACCATGTACAGAACTCCAGACCCGTTCACGGGTTTTAGTGGTACAGGGTCTTTTTTTATTTTATTTTGCCCAGACAAAATACTTGAGTCTTACAATGTACAGAAGTCTGACTTGGAAATCACACGTAACTAATTTGAAGAATAGGTTGAATCACCGATTCTCACCCCTAAGACAACTACTTTACCACGCAAATACACTGCCACTAACTTACAAAATTATAATATACAACATGCTACTTAAACCAATATGGACCTATGTCTCGCAAGTGTGGGGCTCATTCCAAAGGTCCCACTTAACAGACTATTCAAATCTTTCAATCGAAATTCCTTCGTTATATTGCACATTGTTCCTTTTACATTACTAATAAATCATTATACAACGATCGCAACATATCACTCATGACTGACACAATCAAGAAAACACTACATAAAATTTCATGAATCACCTTCTGGAAACCCAATCTTACTGGTACAATCATTACTGACAGACACATTTCCACATAATGCGACAAGGAGACTGAAACGCCTCTGGAGCAGGGATCTACTACAGTGATTTGAACCACGCTAGGAGTGCCTTCAATGGGAGGTTTCTCCGTACACGCTTCCACGAAAATTTCTTAGGCGAGGTTTTCAACAGAAGATTGAAAATACAGTATGTACCAAATGACATTTGTATGATTTCTCAAATAAATATTTTTATTATGATTATTAGACACTGTGTATCCCCTTCAAATAAGATCACGTACTAAACTGACCTTCCTGTCGTGTGTTGTGGGGTTTAGCATAATCAGCGCCTTATTGTATGAATGATTGAATTAAATATATGGCATTAATGATATTGTTAGTGTAAAATGTGAGACATATGGGACTTGTTCCTTATTCTTTAGGGTTCTTGGTTGGAAATAAAATTTCCTGATGATTCATGAACATCCCTGGAACGTTGACATTGTTTTAATATTATGATGAGAACTATTATTGAAAAGGCTTCATCGTAGCTCCTTAAAAAAAAAACTAAAAAACTTCTGTGCAGTTGTTGTCTATAAAACTTACATTCAAAAAAAGAAAATGGATGAACTTTTTATAAAAAATCTAAAAGAAAAAAAATCCACTACAGATCTGTTGATATTAATCAATGATTTTGAGACGTTTTGTATTCCAAAATATTGGGCAAAATTTTAAAATTCTCAGTTTCCAAAGGTGAAGTAATAAATTAAATAGATGAACCGTAAAAACCAAAACAATACCACAAGGGATCATGAAGGGTATATGGCTTCAGTACATGGTAGGGACTGTACTGTTTCTAAGGCAACCGTTCTGCAAGGAGGTTGCTTGGCAGAGATCATATTTAACCGTCACGTTTTGTCTTAGAACTAAAAGTACCCAATAAATATACGTTAGTTATGTTAGAAAGCTCCCTGTCACCAGGTCCCATAAGGTCTACTCATGGCTAACAGAATAAATAATAAATCTAATGTATAATCTTTTATATATATATATATATATATATATATATATATATATATATGTGTGTAAATAAATGTACATTATTTATCTATATGCGATTTATTGAGTCATCGAATCAATCCTATTTGATGAAACATATCGATGTATTCAGTTTTTTTTTTTTTTACTTTGGAAGGTGCCCTCAGATCTAATAATACGTATAAAGAGGAAAGAATTTACCTCAAGAGAAAACAAAGTTCAATAATTTTATTAAATAGAAATAAATTATTAAAAAAAAAAAAATATTCGTCTTGGTTAAGTTCCATTCGCACTATCATAAAGTAGGTAGAATTTCTATTAACGAACGAAAACTGCATGGCTTAATAAATATTTTGTATTTCTTTAAAATATTTTCTGTATTTTTAAAAGTAAATCAGCATTTTCATGAATAATAGCAGATCATGCAGAAACTATTCATTGTAATTACGTTGCTGTAGTACCATTGAAAATTTTCGTTTAGGAATACTTAAATAAATCTGTGTGACCCAATAGATCTGACCTAAGAGAGCTTTCGGGGTGACCAATAGTAAAACCTTTTATTGTTTAAATGTTTCTTTGCCATTAGAAGTTGTGTTAAATAACTATTGTACAAAAGAAAAACATTCATTAGTAGAGAATGACTTGCGAATGTATTTCTTAGATCGGCTAAAGAAAACTCCGCATCAAGAAAAATACTTTCAAGGAAACTGCATTTCTTTCTTTGATTTCATTTAAATAAAAGCTTGTTTTCATTTAGAATTTGTTAATGAATCAGCATCAAATGAAAATAGCTTTTCATTATTAATTTTCTTAAAGGAAATTTTATGTCTTTAACGATAGTCCAATTTGAAATTAATAACTATGAATAGTTCGAGGATGATTGCTTTCTGCTTCAAAAAAGTTATTTATTCTGCAAAGGAGCGGTTTTATACATCCAAGTAGATGTAGAAGTAAAAAGAAGAATTGTCCTGCCAACCGGTACTACTTTGGTCTGAGGAAACAGCTTGGTGGCCGCATAATCTCTCGGCAAAGGAAGTTGCACCTATACAAGCCCATCATGCGTCCTGTCCTGATATGGTTCGGAAACCTGAACAACAACAAGAGCTCATCCTGTTTGGGCGAAAAATCCTTCGCAGGATATTTGGAGGAGTACTGGTGTATGCAAACTGGAGGAGACGCAAGAACCAGGAGATATGACATATTCAAAGAACTGAATATTGTCCATACATGTTAGGGATTGTTCGCTTTCTAGGAACACTGTTGCGCAGGAAGGTGATTTGTTGAGATCACATTCTATCGCCAGGTTTTTCCCCAGTTTAGGTTACCCACTTTATTGAGGCTGGGAGAGCCTCAGGAGGATCTGCATATCCCATGGGATCCACCCTTGGGTGTTGACAGATTTATATAATAAACAACTTGTTTTATTATTTATTTATTTTAAAACATACTTTTTATTTACATGTTGGTTCTTTGTTGTACATTGAAATTAGACTGAATACCTGAATTTCTAGAGTTATTCAGTGTTTGCGATGACAATGGAAGAAATCCTTGAACGAGCGGAAGCCAACGTTGTCAATGGCCTTATCGATACAGAGATCTAGTAATTGCCAGTTGCCACATGTTACAATGTAAATAAAATGATAACAATAGTTATTTATTTATCTAATAACAGTTTGGAGATAGTTTTAAAATTTTTAATTTACGGTTTTCTCTTTGGATAACATTTACAACTTACTTATGAGCATAAATATATATAAACAAACAGTTTATAAAACTAACTATCGAACAGAGAATAGTATGAAATATTGGAACCATACCATCTTTTTAAAGTTTGTTTTACCATATTTATTGTTAAACTTCAGAAGAATGTTAGAAATTAATGTCCCAAGGTTTAGGGAAGTAGGTTGATTTAGGTTCTAATGTAATAAGGTATTTTTTGGGGGTTGGCTTCAGATAGGTACCTACTACTTTTTGAGGCCAAATTCGGATACAAAATGGTTTAGAAAATATTTGATTCTGTAAGAATCATGTATTCCCAAAGATAGATATTTGATTAATTTAGCGTAATTACAACACATAATTTCTAATTTGAGAAATGATTTTACTTACATGTGGCCATTCATGATTATCTTTAGTTTTTAATTTACTCTCCCCACTCCTTGAAAAACAAATCTTGCATACGCTACTGCCAAAAAACTATTATCTTATCATCTTTACGCTTCTTGATATCTTACAGAAGGGCCTCTGGACATCCATGGCTGATATAACGGTATAAATATGTATGTACTCGAAACTCGGCACTGCAAGGGTTCCATTGTCATACCCACATAGATATCTATATTAAAAAGCATATGATTCTAAGTAAATTATTATAAATAAATATCAAGGACTTACAATCTAAGTAAATAAAAACATAATTAATCGAACAATTATCGAACAAGGTTGTATATTATGGATATGGGCCAATTATTTGTGCAATTGTCATTTGAAGGACAATCTGTTTTGTTCAGCGATGGTATTTGATGGGAACTATTTCTACAGCCCCGGTGAATAAGCGGTTAAGCCCCCCTTGACTTGTCTTGACGCCCTGGTTGGGAACTACTGCACTAGAAAGAGTTTTATTTTTATTCGTCATTATATAGAAAAATAACTTTATTACGGGTGTTCTCTTTAGAATAACAAACATGAACATAAAAAGAAACATAATATACCTCTGGCCTGAAGGCTACATAACAGAAATCATAAGTTATTTAAACAAGTATAAGAAAAGAAGGGAAAAAAATAAATATTATAATAATACAAAATATTTCTCAGTTATATAGCAACAATGATAATAAGCTTAGCGAACCCGCTTGTTCGATTCCGATACCATTAATGAATTTTTATTGATATAATGTTCGTCCACGGATTACGGTTATTCCGCGATAGACATTACAATCCGTCCTCAGACCCATTTTGTGAATAGCATATGTTCAGTTTTATAAATGAATTTAACGTGTTGAATTTTCCTCTGATACTACTCATTGTAGTTGATGGAAATAATTTCATGGAGTTGTCAATTATTTTGTCACGTAATTTTCGAACTGTTGAATTTTTTACTTCTTTACCACTATTTGGTTATGCAGTTTTAAATAATAATAATTAATATATTTATTTAAGAAATTATTCAAATGCCATTTGGCACATATTGTATCTATGGCACATCTAGTTTTGAAAACTCCAAAGGAGTTCACGTGGAAGCGTGGACGGAGAAACATCACATTGAAGGCACTCCCAGCTCAAGATACGTATCGGTCATCTTGTCGGATTGTCTGGAAATGACCCTGTCAGTAAGTTTGGGTGTGTGTAATTTTCTCGGCTGTGTTTCCTTAATGCTCAAAATGCACTGTGAAAATCAAGAGGCAAAAATAATGATTTTTTTTTTACCACCGTGCTGCTTAAACTCTTCAGCATTTTTGGAAATACCGAGAAACTGAACGCAGTCCATTAACACGGTTTAATATTCTGACCGAAGCGATTATGATCAAGATTCCGTCAAATGTCTAATTGTTCGTAACATAAATATTAATATATCCCGAATTAATTGCCTGTGAAAAGATAAACGAGCAAATAAAGAAACTAAAGATTGGCAGTGAAGAAACAACAAAAGGTCGCGAATATTATGTCATCATTCGCGAGGCCGGGTCTCCATAGCAACCGCCATAACCTTGCTAGATTTATTTTTTTCACCTAAATCCAATTGTCATTATTACCATTTTGATTAATAACTATCAGTTCTTTTACATAAGTAATTATTAACTAGTTGCTTAATCTGAAGAAAATGGCAATTTAATTTGTCCTTACATAGGCATGCAATTATTTCTTCTAGTCAATATATCAATGTAATTGTTTCCGAGAGATATTGTCTGTTATTCAATGTTTGTTTGTTGTTTGTTCATTTAACGTCACTTTATGCTGCTATGGCTAATCGGACGATGCTACAGTGGGAGCTCTAAATTTTGCCTACCCAGGTTTAATTAGGATAGGGATTTTTAACGAGTACCTGACATCATTCAGGCTCGGACCCTCGTTTAACGTCCCTTCCGAAGGACGGCGTAACTAAAGATTTTTTACTCCCTTTAAAAAATCCTAGGGCCACCTGCCGGGCTACGAACCCGCGATCTTGGGTTTTAGTAGTTTGTTACGCTAACCACTAGACCACAAGTGACGTGTCTGTTATTCAATATAGTTAATGTTAAAATATAAAAACAACAAAGAACGGCGCCGTGTCCGTAAAAAAAAAAATATAAAAATACGCAAGATATCTAATGATGCATACTTGGCGGTTTAGGAAGCTGAGTTGTCGCGCCGAAGGTTCTGGGTTCAAATCCCGCTCCTGGCTAGGTTTTTTTTTAATCTGTTAGCAGCCGGAAATGGATCCAATGTTATCTAGGACATTGTTCGGGCTCACCCAGCCTCTATACAGTACTTCATATTATTTTTTATGATTTTTTTTGTTAATTGTTTTAATTTTTAAATATTTTTATTATGAAGAGAAAAGATTTGCCCCGGCCGTGATTCGAACCCGGGTCGTCCGCATCTCCGTGACACCACAAAACAATTTAAACAAAATTATAACCAGTCTATCAGTATATTTGTTGAAGAGACCGGTTTCAAATCCAGACATGAACTGTCTAAGTGCTACTAATTTTACTCTTCATGGGGATTCCCATTTGTCTTGTAGTATTTGCAAGAGCGTGGTAAAAATCCGATATTCATACATTAAAGAGACACTTCAAAGTGTTTTGTTAATTTAAAAAATAAATATTTGTTATTGTCAGTCTATGGTGAGATGAATACGTTGGTGCTGATTTCTGTAACCCTTTGTTAGCGCTGGTTTAAATATTCAAGAACTGAATGAGTGTAGAACATTTATGTCCAAAATACTATTTTGGATTGTAATATGGAAGGTGCAAAGCTATAATTTAATAGAAAACTATTTTTATACAATTGATATTTTACACTTATATAAAGTCTCTTCTTACATTCTCTTATGCAATTAATATTCTTTACACTAGTATAAAGTATTTTCTACCTATCGATATTAATACTGTATTTTCTAAAATATTTTTTATTTTCATTTTTATTTTATTTTATATAATTCGTTTCTAGATTTTTATAATTTTACAATTTTTATTCTTCCTTTTTTTATTACCTATAATTTTTAGTGCGTAATTCTTATAACTTTCTGATTTACCCATATCATTTCACATTCCTATTTTATATTCAGTTTTTATTTTTTTAACTGTCAATACTTTCTGTTTTATTATTATTTTCTTCATGATGGGTTACTACCTTTTGCACTTAGTAGTTTATAGTATACACTTATACATTTTAACCTTCATAATTACCTTACTGTACATCTTAATAATTTTTTGCCTGTATTCACCTTCTTTTGGTCTAACTATATTTAAAATGTTTTATTATATTTGTACCGTTTTCTTATATTGTCTGTATTTTGCATATAACCCTGAAGAAGACATATTACGTAGGTCGAAACGTTGGCTATCAATAAAGATTTTCTCAAATTACTTGAGAATTTCATTCAGTGACCTCTACCCGGACCAATTTCTTCAACATACATTATCATAGGTCAACAATTATCATCAATATGAAAGCTGTTTACATTTTCATATAATGTAGGAGATTAGCCATGATATCATGGATTGCTATGAATTTAGGGACATGATTTTTAGCTGCAAGAAATTGATGGAGGCCAGTAACTAACACATTTATTAGCTTACGCAATTCTGGATAGCTAAATAAACTTTTTTGTTGTTTATTAATCTTATTTATCTAACAGTATACAATAACAAATTTGTTTGTTTATTTAAAGCTACTTTATGCTGCTATGGCTAATCGGACGATGCACAGTGGAAATTCTAAATTTCGCCTATCCAGGTTTAATTAGGATAGGGTTTTTAACAAGTACAGGCTCGGGCCCTCCGTTTAATGTCCCTTCTGAAGGAAGGTATAACCACTCCCTTAACTCCTTTTAACTTTTAACTCCCTTAAAGAAATCCTAGGGCCACCTGCCGGGCTATGAACCCGCGATCTTGGGCTAAGGAGGCTAAGGAGTAAGGAAGGATGCGAGCCACTAGACCACACAGATCATTCCTTAGAATATGTTTATAAAATGTTAGTAATTTGTAGCTCACTCTGATGCTATGGTATTGTATTTATTTCTACTACTTTTTTTTAAAATGTGCGATAAATATATAAATGAGAATTGCAATTATAGGTGTTAAACCTTTGATTTCAAATGTCCACATAGATATAGGACAGCTGCATAGGCTTCTATAAGATGCACACAAACGAATGTTAGGTAACAATTACAGATACTGGAAACAAAGGAACGCGATTAGGAGGTATCAAGGTAATTGGAGATACCTTTATGATTAATGAGATATCTTCTGGAGCAGTTTCCTAACAATCTCTTGGTTAAACTCTCTTATCATATCTTATCATCTCATCTGCGTTATCAGTCTGTATCTAGGTCCAGGCTCGGCGTCAAGACTGCTGCCTACTCGGGCTGATAAGAGTTATTTAAAATGTTTTTATATATAGGTAAAAAATTGTTTAACGGATATATGGAAATAAATTATTCACTTTTAAATAATATAGGTACCTTATTATTATGTAATGTCACATATATTCAATTATAATATGAAATGTGGGCCGATACGTTTGCTCTTTAATAAACGTTTCTCCTCAAAGATAACTTTTTTTTGGTTTACCCGGCCAATTATTTCCACCATTATAATAATAGTTTGTCTCAGTTTTGGATGAATTTTTAACATGTTGCCGAACACTTTTAATTTGACGATCATCCTCAGAAACACATTTTTTTTTTCAATTGTTTATGACTGCCAGATAAAATCGAGTAACGAACGTTATCGCCGTCGTGAACGACTGTTATATCCGTCATTTGTCTCTAGATGCCCAAATGTTTCGAAGCGGTAAAGCATGAGAAAACGCATAAAAGTGCATAATATAAAAATAAGCATATAAATATGCTTTCTGGCATGCTAAACCTTTTTTACTCAATAATTAACAAGTGTACGCTTCAGTAAACTTCGTATTAGCTCTGTTCTTTTTTTTATTGATTAAAGTGTCTTCATATCGCCAAAGATTGGACGGCTATAACCGTTATTTGCGGCAACGTGTTGAAAAATAAAATTTTACCAATCGAAATTTGCGTTTGAAGAGGAAATAGTAAAAATTACAACAATGCGAAAATATAAAATTTATTTGTTTTTATCTACAATACAAATCTAAAATTAAAAACATTCCATTATTCTGTTTTAATGCAAAATACTAAATGGAGTTATGGATTCATAATTGATCATAGATCAAGACACCGAATGAATAAATAGAGTAGAAATACAATTACCAATTATTATTAATCGAATACTGTTAGATAATTAAGGTTATTTAAAAAAAAATGTTTATTTCGCTAGTTAATACATTTATTTGTTACTAGCTTATGCCCGCGGCTTCGCACGCGTGGAATTTGGTCTGCCACGTAAAGTATCGTGAAAGATCATTTTAAATAAATAATTTAATTATTTATTTAAAATATGAGTTACTCGAACATCCGAAATTTCAGATGTCTAACTTCAAAACTGACGGATTTTATACAACCTTTGAACCCCTATTATATTAAGGGGAAACCCTTGGAGTGGAATTATCCCAATTTCTTTCTTAAACTATACACAGAACCTAACTACAAATTTCAAGATGCTAAGTTCCTGATTTACCTTTAATTATGTACTATAACGGGAGTGGGCACATGCCCCCGTGCCCCCACATAGATCATCATGTGATTTGCCTTTATTTATGTACAATAATGGATTCTCCACAGTACCTAAAATACTGTCGGGGGGGGAGGGGAGGCACGTGCCACCTTGCACCCTCCCATAAATCCGCGCTTGCTATAGCCTATGTGTTTTTCTGATGTATAACCTATATTACTGTAAAGTTTCATCAAAATCCGTCCAGTAGTTTTTGCGTGAAAGAGAGACAAACATTCACATTTATAATATTAGTAAGATTGATCTCGACCAATTTCCTACCTGTTTAGATCATGTCTCACAAAGAACATTTTATAACTATTTATAAAGAATATTTTATAACTATGAACCGGTTATTTTCTTTATTTTTTACTATCCATAAACTTCTTTGTCGATTACTCAGAGGTCCTGAGTAATTAATAAAAAGGCTTTCAATATCCTAATCAGCTGTGACTGGAGCTGTTCCAAAAGTGTACTATCGTACACTACAAAGCCTTACTGAGAACTATACAGCCATGTCAATAATGAAGTAACTGTTCCATTGCCGAAGTAACTGTTCCTTGACCTGAAATAGTTATGATGTAACATTCGAGATAGATCAGAGAATAAATAACAATTGTCGATTAGCTGTACATCGAAACGTCGATTGACTCGACGTGAGATATGATAAATTACATTACAATTTTCTATAAATTTGATATATTTATAAGGAACAAAAGGAAAAAAGATAAGATTAATTAATTAAAGAAAGCTACGTAATAGTTAATTGAATTTTTTAAAGATTAATTTATTGATATTTACAACTGTTATAATATTACATCAAGTAAATCTGCTGATATGAACAAATGACATGAAAAAAAAAACACTTGTGGAGAAACTACCCTTTGATATCACTCCAATAAAGTTCTATAGTTGAGGGTATCGAGGCCATCTTCTTTTCAGACGCCTCGAAGGGTTATCAGGAATAGTATGGGAAGCAAGTTGAGAGACTAGCGGATTCAAGTGTGTATGGAGCTTGCCATGGAAGGATAGGTATCTAGTTTGAGCCAAATCAGCAACATATGGGATATTCAGATCATGATGGATGAGGTTGTTTGTGACATAACAATGAGCATTGAGGATTTTACGAAGGATTTCGGATTGTAAGGATTGGATACGAGATGAATTGGATGGTTTAGTAGAGCCCTAAAGCTCAACTCCGTATGTCCAAATAGGCCTGATAACTGTCATGTAAATGAGTCTTTCGTAATTAATTGGGAGTTTTGAGCGTTTGTTTAGTAAATGTTGAAGTAGCCGAAAATGTCGAGCAGTTTCTTGTCTTTTCAGTCTTGTATGAGTTAATTGAAATAAATAGATAATAGACAGTTTATTAACTATTGAAATAAATAGAATAGACAGTTTCATTCTAACTGTTTTTATTAATATACTGTACTGTTTTTTCTCACTGAACATTCATTAACAATCTATTTATAAAATTCTTGTATGAATATTATCCTCATGAACATATTTCATCACGTCTTTCGTATAATATTTTCGAACTATTGTAAGTGACTTACAGTCCAGCGAAAACTTCCAGAATGTTAAATTTAAATGTTTGTACCGTGTCATGTCCATTTCTAATATTTACCTATGAGTTCATTATTTTTTATTTTGTCGCGATAAGAGATTTGAACCGAATTAATTTGCACTTCTTATTGCTCAATTCAAAAATAAATTTCAAATCAAATTGAAATAATAATAAATAAACAAAATAAATAAATAATAATAAAAATAAATTCATTTCTAGTCATCGAAACACTTTTAATAATTTTTCTGAAGAATGTCTACCGAATTTATTTTATATTTTTGTTTTGAAAAGATTTGTGCTAGCCGGGATTCGAACCTGGGTCGTCTGCATCTATAGTGTAGTGCTCTAAACCACTGAGCTATCAGGGATCGTATCTATCGTATCGGGCATGGTAGCTCAGTGGAAGACAAATCTTTTCTCTTCAGAACAAAAAAATTTAAAAATAATCACCATCAAAATAGCAATAAATAAAAATGTATTTATTTTATGTAAGTGCCGTGGATGATTGTGCCAGCAGTACCGTACCATCCATCCTATTTACTCGTACTTGTATTAGTATAATACAGTTGTAAATTTTTATTGAAAAAAATATAAAGATTATCATTTTCGATATTTCTATAGAGAAATCCTCTCATAATTTACTTTTTCAATAAAAAATAGTTATAAAATGCCTTAAAAAAACTAAAAAAGTTTGATTGTAGAATTTAAAAAAATTGTAATGAAAAAAGTAACAGTTGGAACGGGATCGCCCAAATATAGTGATTTTTAGCTACTAAGTAATAAGGTCCATAAGTACTTAAAGATAATTTAATTTGCACTAATTTGATAAATAAACAAAACTTATAAGGCATCTACAGCTGGTGTTATACTAAATCTATATACTTGTGACTTAAACCTTGATGACGACCGCACATAAATACTCGTTTGCATGAAATTATAATAACAAGATTTTAAGATATAGAGACTTCTTCATCGAGGTCCTTGAAAAGATGAAGGTTGGAGAATAAGAAGAGAAATCGCAAAAAAAAAACTGGAGAAAGCTGATCCTGGACAAGGATATATTTAAATATCCTCAAGGGCAGCTATCCTTAATTGCACTAATGTTCATGCACATCCTATGTTAAAAATTTATTTTGGGTTTTCCCCCCTACTTTTTTTTATCTTTTCAAGGCAATGCTTTATAATTGACAGCAAGTGTAATTAACCGGGGCACGATTGTTTGTTGTTTTTGATCCGGCGTTGATTGAACCTGTGAGATGATCGCGGCCAAATAACCTCCCTGCACATCCGTTGTCTTAGAAACATAACAATCCGTAGTAATTATATTCTGTACTCATTTGTTATTCTAAAGAGAACCTTAAGTCCCGGACCAAAATAATTTTTATATTCTGTTATAATTGATATTGGAGCGGCTTAGTGATAAAGCGCTGAGTTGCGATGTGAAGGTCCTGCGTTCAAATCCCGCTCGCTGGCAGCCTTTATTTAATTTGTTGGCCGGAGATGGATCCAACGTGATCTAGGACCCTCCTAGGACTCACACAGCCTCTATGAAGTGGTTATTCAAGAAACAGTACAGTCTCTACCACGTACCGAACTCCAGACCCTTCATGGGTTGTAATGGTACTGGAAAAAATGATAAGTAATGTAGAAAACAAAATTGGAGCGAAGTTGGTCAGTGGTAGGCAGGCCATGATTTTTATTTAGTCTGTTTGCAGCGGAAGATGGATCATGAGGGATCTAGGACCTTCCTGGAGCCCACCCAGCCTCTATAAAATATTATAAAAATAGGGTACCCAAAATAAAGGAGGAAAATCTGGCGGTTGAGCGTGACCTAGGATAAGTCACCTCCTTGCAGAACCGCTGTCCATGAAACAGTACAGTCTCTACCATGTATTAAACCCCAGACCCTTCATGGGTTGTAGTGGTACATTTTTTTTTTTTAGAAAACAAAATTACCAATGGTAAAAAGATGGTAGATCTAAACGGGATATCGCAAAAATAAAAAGGTCTTTATTGAAAGAAAAAGGAAAATATACTAACTTCTTCTTCGTCGGGAGAACGTTATACGGGTCAGAGAAATGGTCAATGAGAAACAATTATCGAATAAATTACTGGCCTTAGACATAGATTTCTGGATAATTTGTGCAATATCCAGATAGAATAAGGTTCCAAATGAGATTATAAATTCAACATTTTTAATGATTTTAATGAAAGAAGATTGAAACTATGGTATGGAGCATTTAAATACTGCCCCGATATATATTGCAAAAACCCGATGAAAAAAATAGGTAATGTATTGAAGGGCACATAGTAAAGTTTTTTTATTTTATTGAAGGTTAATAAAGGATGTTAAAATAAAAACTAACATACCAGAGTAAGCTTACATGGCAATCAGTACATTGCAGAAGTAAAAAACAAAACAAAAGAGAAGGAATGAAAGGAAATGACCAGAAACAACTGCAATCAAGTGTCCTTCTGCAAAACACTGTTATTGAAGGAGCTGCTAGGCCAAGGATATATCATCAAATTTTCCATCGCAAACGTTTTGGTCAAATCCTAAAGCAAAATACGTTTAACATTTTTCTAAATCATATTGTCGTCAAAGCAAAATCAGCAAAGGAGATAATTTTTAGAACTCATTACGTTGGGTTGAGTCATTGTAGCTGAGGTGAGGTGTCTAACTTCTCATATAAGTTTGTTTTGTTTGATTTATTAAATTTATTTCTCATATAAATTTGTGTTGTAAGTTAAATTTGTTTTATTTTATATACAAAATTATGGAGTCTTATTTGATGATGTATCATATTCCGTTAGATATTTTAGGAATTTAGAAGCGAAAAAATACATTTTACGGTAAAATGCAACAGCACTCCAAAATAGAAAAAATTGTAGAACGCCTCTTTGTTTGTTCATTTAACGTCACTTTTTGCTGCTATGGCTAATTGGACGGTACTACATTGGGAGCTCTAAAGTTTGCCTATCCAGGTTTAATTAGGATAGGGATTTTTAACGAGTACCTGACATCGTACAGGCTCGGGACCCCCGTTTAACGTCCCTTCCGAAGGACGGCGTAACTAAGGATTTTTTACTCCCTTTAAAAAATCCTAGGGTCACCTGCCGGGCTACGAACCCGCGATCTTGGGCTTAGTAGTTTGTTACACTAACCACTAGACCACAGGTGACCTTAGAACGCCTCTTTGATTTTGGACCGATGGAATGATATTACAAAAATTTCCTTAGAAGGTTCTTCAACATAATTTAAAATCACATCGCATAATTTATTATATTATTTAACACCCTAAATGTAATTGTAAATGTTTAGTAATTTTAAGAAATGGTTAATTAACCTGATTAGTCATTGGGAAATTTATAAGTAATCTAAAAATGGTTCGTCTGAAAATTTTTGTTGTTATATCATTATGTGAATTTACCTACTTGCATATTTATATTTTAAATTACTGGAATTATGTTTTTTTATGTCAATTATATGTAAATAATATTTATTATGTATGTTGAAATTTACGGTGTCTTTGTTTTGCCAAATCTCTTTTTCTAATCTGGTGTATGATGCTTAATTATTTTGTATATTTTTTGCCACAGTTATATTCTTGCGGTAAGGATTTTATTACGCCTTTCATATTTATTTATAGGTATTCGAGTATATCAGGAGCAGGATTGCTAAGTGGAGTCCTGAACATCTCGGGTTGGAATCAGACTGTGGCAGATGAATTACTGAATCAGGCCCTTCTTGGGCTGATCAATCCTCTGTAATTAGGGATTGACCGTGAACTCGGCCAAATTACCTCCCTGCACAACCGTTATCTTTAAAACATGGTCTTTGTAATGTACCAAACCAATGATCCTGTAAAAAAACGTTTTTTTTTTTACAGAAAAAAAATATTTTATGTTAAATATTATGAATATAATGAATGTTAAAAAAATACTTTTTTTTAACATTCATTCGATATGACTTAAATAAGGCAAAGCAATTTATGGTGTAGACTAAGAATTAAATATTGTCATTAAGAAAACATACTTGAAGTTGTAAAAAAAAAAAAAAAAACAGAAATGAATATGAAACCTTAATACTCTTGTTCAGCAAGTACGAAGTAACGATATGAGCATTTTTTTTCAAGGAAGCTTGTTCAAATTGACTTAGTTTACGAACCTACCTAATATCTCTAACGGGGTAGTTTACAGGAAATCCCACCAAGAAACAAGGTTAATTGCTGAGTTCATAAAAAAACCAAGTACAACTGCAACCAATGTAGGGTTTGGGTTGAGACCGTGGTGGAGACTGTACTGTTTCTAAGACAACGCTTGTGCTACAAAATGATTTGTCCGAAATCACCCTCAGCCTCCAATTTCCCTCCCCCAATTAAGGTTTCCGCACTATACTAAAATAGTAGGTATGTCAAGAACATTCACTTGGAATCCCAGTCACTTTGGAGACGGGAAAGGGGATAATGAAGAATCAGAAGGCAATTCAATTGACGAAATAACAACTTATATTTTCCTAATTTCATATTTATTTCAGCGTACATAAAATGTACCTTAAGATGTATCTACAGTAACAACAATGTATTCCTTGCTCTGGTCTATCTCCTTGCCAAGAAGGCAGTGTATGAGGCATTTGCTAAGCCTACACAAGAAAAAAAATGGCCTCTTATGACTTCTAGAGTCTAGCTACAATCAAGAGCATGTCCCTGATACATTTCAACATGATGGAATAGAAACCCACAGAAAGCAGTCAATAGAGTAAAGAGGAAGACCTCAGTCATGCTAGACAATATGGCATTCACATGTAATTTTAGTCAATAGAGGTTGGGTAAGCCCCAGGAAAACTGCAGATCCCCTTAAGGTACAGCCGTGGCTGTTGATTATAGAATATGAAAACTATATGTGAAAAAGATGTAACTCTGTTTTTTTTTTCTAAAAATTTGTTAATAGCGGTTTCTGATAGTTCTTTCGATGTGGAACACGATCATGTCGAGAGAACCAAGTTCGAACGGCATGAATCGGCGAAAAAGAATGTCCGTAAATGAGAAAAACCAGTTCATCCGAAGAATGCCTTGGGATAAACGAGGTAAAGTGAATCCACAAGTTGGGCTTCGAGCCCTTCAATCATCTTTTTCATATTCGGATTAACAGGATCAGCAATCCGTATGGATTTTAATAAAAATAATAATACCGATTCTACGGTAAGTTTTCTCTTCGGAACATGTAGGGAAAAGTAAATTACCTCATTTTTCCCCTTTAGTATTCATGCATTATTAAATATATAAAAAATTATACAGTATATGCAAAAGCATTAACAAATCATAAAAGAAAATAGTTTAGACTGAATATAGAACTGTTGGTAACCACACATAATTACCACGAGACGTGTTCTGACAATGTTAAATTATGGTCAAGAATCACCTTACGTAAACTTGGCCGAATTAAATCGGGCAGTTTTATTATGGCCATGCAAGGCCAGCTGCTCGGTGACATTGTGAACATGGGAACTGGAGGCTTGCATGGCAACACATTAGTTTATTAATCTTCGCATTTCCTTATGATTCTTCTCTCACCTCCTTATATTTTTATATATATATATATATATATATATATATATATTTATATTTATATCTTTACTCTTCCCTTGTCGGAATTAGTTATATGTGCGTTATTGGAGCAGGGTAGTCCAGTGTGTAGAGCGCTGGGTTGCCGTATTCATATTACCGCTTTCGAATTCGGCTATAACTGTTTAAATGTAAAACATTTAATTTGTTAGCGCTCCTTATTGTGTTTCCAACAAAACCCTCCATAATGATCTCAACATTCCTTTCGTCCTCGATCTCATCCCTACTAAATTTTCAAACTTTCGCCGAAACCTTGCCTGTCATCTCAACCAGTCATTATCAGTCAGGCTCAGTCACTATCCAGTTCCATACATCCATATAACCCACCTCGCCGCCTAAACCGGCAATGGCCTCGAGACCTGATATAATAATGTTATTTGGAGTACTGGCACTGGCCAGATTCTCCACTCACGACCTGTGTGTGTGTGTGTGTAAAGCGCCCTTAAACAGCTTCCATTGGCGTTTAATGCCAGTGACGCGAATGGGAAAGGGAGCTGAGGCCTCCCGGACTCCTGCTTTGCCCTCATTCATGAGGAAGAAGCTCAGTTCGTGGACCCCAGGCAAATTGTAAATAGAGTTTGAATGTGTACAGTATATTTCTTTTATGTTTTATTTATTATTATTATATTTTTTTATTGTATATATTATTTTTTTTACTTTATTTTCTTATATATTTTTTCGCTTGTATATATTTAATTATACATTTATTTCGTTTATATCATTGATTTTTTATGGAATGATTGTAAGCTACATAGCACAATTACTTATTGCTCACAAGAGGCAGATTGTAATGCTTCAATAATGTGTTTTCTTCTCTCTCTCAATTTGTTAGCAGCAACCATGTGGTATCTGAAGACTTCTATGGTCCATCCATTCCACTGTAAAGTGGGTACCAAAAACTAGGCGAAAATCCTGACGGTTGAGCGAGATCTCAACTAAATCACACAGCCTTACACGCTCCCCTTGCACAAAATTTGTATATGCATATGGATATACAAATATTATAATAGCGTATAAAAGAAATTTTATTCTGAAGTAAGTCCCTTTATAATAACAAATATGACCTGAAAAAGAAACATATGTTTGGCCAGAAGGCAAAATTTATAATACAAGTCATAAAATGTTTAAAAAGTGACAAAAAGGTAAATAAAAAGTACGAATACAGACAAGATATTAATATTCGAGGATCCCTGGTACATTTTTGCACATGATTAATATCAACAGTTTCCTTTGCGAAAATTCTCGATTGTGGTAGCTAACAGAGGTAGCAAGGATTTGATGATTTTATAAAAATTTATTATTAACTGTTTTTTTTTTTTGTTAAATCTCAAGATAATTATCTAAATAATTTGAAAAAATATTTTTTTTACAAAATGTATGGTTTGATCAAAGAGTCCCCTCCTTCCAACATGCATCGATAACGAGGTCATTAAAAATGATTACTAACCAGCTGATTTTTTTTTTTTTTACTTAGTTAATATTTATATAATTTAACAGTCATATTGTCCTACAAATTGCGTGATACGTTATCCTTAAATTTTGGAGAATCATCAAATCGACATATTTTATCCTTGCTACCTCTGTTAGCTACAAAAATCTAGAATTTTCGCAAAGTAATTTTGATTACTATAAAAACGAAGCTATTCACGAAGATTCAGCTTGATAGTAATCAAGTGCAAAAATGTACCAGGAATCCTGGAATATAAGCAATTAAAGAGAATAAATAAATTAATACCAACTTTTAAATGTTGCTAGCTCATGCAATAATTTCTTTACGTGATGTATATATTCTTAAAAAACAAAATTAAAATGACTAAACAATGAAATAAATTATTCAATACATGTAATTTTAAGCAAATGACTAACCTGCTTAGAGAGTAACGTTTTGTGAAGCCAGGAGATGATGGAAAAGGAAGGATTTAAATGAGGACAGTGAAGAAGCATCGCCATGCCATCCGCCGATGATAGAAGGGATTGAATTCCACAATGTGGAGATTGCATTGAAAACAAAACATTTAGTTTTATTATGACAAGATACAACATTATAAGTTTCATTTTAAGGTAAAGAAGTACTGGTAAGAACAAATAAGGGAGATATTGTTTTAAAAAATTGTTTGCGTCAAATACATAATAATAATCTTTATTTATATGTATATACAGATTTAACTTCCTCGTTATTTACAACATTATGTATTTACATATAGACCTTCCCTTTAGGGAGATTAGAGTCTTTGGACGGAGACTAGCCGAACCTTACAGGTGAAGTTGCTGGCATATATTCTTCCATAGGTCCCTTGTCTCGCGCTGATCGCATCCAGAGAGAGCTTCCGCACAACTGCTTGAATTCGTCGGCCCATCGCTTGCGTTGCCGGCCTCTCGCCTATCCCAGCCGTCTTCGCCTTGTCTCTTCACATGACCTGCCCAGTTCCATTTCATTCCTCTGGCGTAGGTGACGTCGTCGGTAACCATGGTCTGCTTTCTTATTAGGCGTGAATTTATTTTTTCCTTCAATGAAATTTCCAGCATCATTCTTTCCATCTTTCGTTGACAGTTAGTTATCTTTCTCTCTAAGGCTTTAGTGAGTGACCATGGCTGGCAACCACAGCTCAGGACAGGGATTATGCAGCTGCTGAATACGGTCGTTTTATGTCTTATTTCTAGACGGCCTTTAAATATACTTCTAAGTCTCCAAAATCTCTTCCATGCCTTGCCGACTCTTGATTGTATTTCTATTTGACTTCTCTTTTCGAATGAGATGATTTGTCCCAGGTATCTAACTTCTTTAGAGACCTTCATATCTAGGAGTTTCTGATTGATATTATTGGAAGGTCCGTTGGTGATGATCAAATACATAATTAACAATAATTTTTTTTTTTTATATAATGGACATAGATCGGTCCTTTTCCATTAGAATAATCCCTATCAATAATAAATCAAGCAGAAAAAGCTATTATCCTTGAAATATGATACATATAATGCACTTTGAAGGCCTGAGCTAATATTATTTTTAACAGCAAAAGCTTGGGAATTGATACTACTATCTCTTTAACATTTAAACTAGAACAATTATATACATTGCATTAACTTGATAATAACCAAACAATGCTAAATCATGAGACCCTAATTATGAGAACCTCGTAATTACATTTTGTGTAGTTGTTTTTTAAAAATTAATCGGAGTAAATTTAACGTACAGTTTAATTGTGAAAGTTGCTTCGAATAACATGTTCCTCTGTGCTGTGTTACTTGATGTTTTCTCGGTGACCTGGAAACTCGGGTAGTAATAGGAGATGTTTAATGAACGTAAATTTGAAGGATAAATGGATTCAAATTTGAATAATAACTTTAAAGAACATTTGACTAAGCAATTAAAAAAAAATTAGATGCTTAAGACAATTATAAGATATAGACTTTAAGGTATCTTGGATATTTGGATTTAAAATTTTAAAAATCACATACAATAAAACTAGAGAAAGTGAGATTTTAATCGAGCTACAGCATCAAAGAGATCTATTTATCTAGAAAATTAACCAATTTATATTTTTTGTGCTTTATGTAGTTTTAGTCTTTGCAGTGAATAAACGATTCTTTTCTAAATAGCCATTTAATTTTAGAAATAGTCATTTACATATGTTTAATTGTGCACAAAACAATTTTTTTTTAAAATTTTTTGGACCAAGAAAAAAAAATTTCAATTCTTAAATTTGATCTGAAGTGGTATCCGGCCCATAATTATTATTTTAATGCTGTTTTTTACTTGTGTTTCTCTGTTTAACCTTTGTGAATCAAACTTAAAACATTTATGATTGGCAGAAAAGACAATGAAATTATGATTCATCTTTCAACTATCCTTTTAAAAATGTTAGAAAAACTTATTTCTTCTGCAAAGACAAACGCTAACAAGGATATAAAATGGTTATATGGTTATATAAGAAAGTCCATTTGCTGATTATATAACGAAACGCAACAATACGGGCTAATCTCGATAACTAACCAACGGAGACTATCCTGGATGAACACAAACTAAGGTGGTGCGGGCATCTACTTATAATGAAACCAGAAAGAATCGCCAGGAAGGCTTACGAGACCCGCACGGAAGGAAAAAGGCCCAGAGGAAGGCCTCGCATATCCTGGGAAGATATAATACCTTCCAGGAGGAGAGGAGTGGACTGGAACCGAAGAAGAGAGCTGGTTGAGGAAAGAGATACTGGGAGATACTTGGAAAGAGATCCTCCTACAAGAAGGATCCTCAATCTACACAGCAGTAGCGGAGGGAAACATTATGAGGATAACGAAATTTTCAATTAGAAGAAACACGAGAAAACGATCACAAAACTTCTTATGTTCACGTAGGCTTCCACGGTCTGCGGTATTGTCCATATGTTCTTTTTCCGGGATGGACCGTGTGATGTTGGTTTTGTTTGTCAAGCTTTCGCTCATCGTGTTGTGAGCTTCCACAGGGCTAGTCAGTAAATGAAGAGCGGATGGTAGAGTCAGGGTGTATATACCTTAGGGGTGGGGGGTGTTCTCGGTCGAAGTCTGCCTTCCCATTGGCTCGCTTGTGTCGAGTCCGTGGGCTGTGTTGTGTTCGGGTGGGTTCGTGTGTGTTCGGTATTGTCGTATGTGTTTGGATGATAGGTTGATGTGTTGGTCTTTTGTTTTATGGCAGGATACCAGTTTTTGCTAAGTTTGTAACCGTCTTCCTTATTGAAATTATTGGGTTCTTTAATAATTTCAATGGCCTCTCTTATGGTGCGGAGGTGATAATTATTTTCTTTAACCAGTGTGGTTGTGTTTTCGAAAGGTATGTGGTGGTTGGTGTTGTCGGCTGCTACAGCCGATTTTTCCGTCTTGAAGTTTTTGACACTAGATATGTGTTCTTTTAACCGTCTTTCGGTGGTCCTTCCGGTTTATCCAATGTAGACCTTGCCACAGGAACAGGGTATGCTATAGATGCCTGGGGTACGTAGTCCTAATTTGTCTTTGGGTTTCGGTAGGGTGTGAGCTATTGTTTTGTCTGTGGAGAATGTGGTCTTGATGTCGTGGTTGTTTAGAATCCTGGCGATCTTTTCTGAGGTGCCTTTGATGTAAGGAATGGTTGTCTGGGTTTTGGGTTCGTTGTCGGTTTCGTTCTTGTCTTGTTTTTTTAGTTTTCTCTTGCGTTCTACCCGTTTAATAGTTTCTTTGTCGTATCCATTTTTCAGGAAGGCTGTTCTCAAGTGCCTCTTCTCTTTAGGGAGCTGTGACGGTTCAGCTATCATTTCAGCTCTGTTGAATAGAGTTTTGATGATTCCTTCCTTCTGAGACGGATGGTGGTGTGATGAGCGAAAGCTTGGCAAACAAAACCAACATCACACGGTCCATCCCGGAAAAAGAACATATGGACAAAACTTCTTATGTCTTTGCCATAAAAATTCTTTGACAGGAAAGACATCCGTTACAGAGGAAAGACTCGATTGGGGGGAAAAAAAGCGCCCGAACTTTTAGTATAGGACAGTGGTTCCCAACTATTTTTGTACCACGCCCCCCTGTTCAAATGGAATTCCTCCTACAACCCAGCTTGCTGAATAACTTTATGGGTGTTTGAAAGAAAACAACATTTATTACTTTAAAAATAATTTTACAGTTTTATTCTTACAAGATACTGCATTTTAAGTTTCAATTTAAGATAAAGAAGTGCTTGTAAGAGAAAAATAACTAAAATTAAGTGAGAATTTGTCATTTTCAACTGGCAACTGGTCTCGCGCCCCCCAAGTTGGCAACTACTGCTACAGCCGATTTTCCAGGTCACCGAGGAAGCATCAAGTAACACAGCCCAGAGGAACATTTTAATCGAAAGAATAATAAACAAAAGAGGTAAGGCAGTGTTTCTAAAGTGGGCAAGAAATCCAAAATAGGAATAGTAAAAAAAAAAAACCGAGGTTGAAACCCTGACATACAATGTGTTACCTCCTGGTATATCTGACCATAAGCTGTACTCCTGCATACTTTAAATTAGCAAGTTATACATTAGAAAAATTATTAATAATTTTTTATATGAAATAAATTTTAAAAACTTACCGACCTTTTAATAATATTCTTTTTATTATTATAAAACATTGTATTTGATAACACTTATCTGGCTGGTACTGACGGGGGAGCGATTAGTCGTAATTTGATATTACTATCATTTTATCTCTTTATTTAATTACTATTACTTAGGAATTCAACTCTGATAATATTGTGTTTGTATGTTTAAAAAAAAAAGAAATGTTTAACCAATGCAACAATAACTAGTGGAATGCTAAAGTTAGCTTTTAACATACTTGTTAAGCTATTTATAATTCACTAATTATTAGCCAACCTTAAAGATGAATTTTTTTGTATGAAAAAATTTAATAATAATAATGTCTTTATTTATTCTGGGACAAGTCCTTTTAGAATAACAATACAGGTATTGTAAGCTATTATGCCTTAGATTATAAAAACAATTACAATTAATTAATTATCACAAATAATTTATTTAGTGAGAGTGAAAAACAAAAAAATAATAATGAAAAAAAAATGTAAATTACCTCCAATAACAATATTTTAATTCTTATTACAATATTCCTATTCTTCCTGTGATCTGATTGGTTGGGTTCCGACCGGGTGATCTCTGATTGGGTGTGCCTCAAATATCTGGGCACTGGTATCTTTGGAATTTATATCCATCTTCTCTGTTGAAATTTTCGGGGTGCTTCACTATTTTGATTGCTTCTAATATCTTTCTTTCGGCCGTTCACTTTTCAATCACTCTAATTTTTTAAACTCAATAACATCAAATTGTGCCATAATTCACGATTAGTCATTGGGTCGATAGATTTTCTGCACATATTCATTATATATAAACAAAAAAGATAGGCTAGTGAAACACTTTAATTTTATTTTGTTGATAAAAAATATTTAACTTAAAAAAAATTGATGGAGGTAGGATAATATGTCGTGGACAGTAGATATTATTTATTCTATGAAAATCTAGATAATTTATATAATAAATTTTAAATAAACTTTAATTCGGGTATTCCAAAGGTGTTATGGGCCTTCCGCTATACACCAAATGGGTGGGGGGTGTAAATCAGGAGGTAGTGGGGTAGCGGATGATAACGACAGTGAAGGAATCGCCCTGAAGATGGCTGAAGAGAAGGGGATTCCCTTCCTCTCCAGGGCGAGGATCGTCCTTCGGAACATCACCGTAGAGCCCGTGATCTGCCTATACATCGTAGGCACGGTCATTGTGGGTCTTGCAGCGCAGAACCTCAGCTTGGAGAAGGCCTGTAAGGTCAACCTCCGGTATGGCGAAGTCTGTGGATACATCGAACACAAGATCACAGCGAACTTTTCTTCAGAAGAACATGCTGTGCAGCACCTGGTCGCCACCGTATCCATATGGAAGTCCATACTCCACTCTTTAGTTCCCGCTGTGCTGATCTTACTGTTCGGTTCTTGGTCAGATCGTAACTACAAGAGGAAGCCTTGCATTCTGATTCCGATAGCAGGAGACTTCTTGGCTGCCGTTGGCCTGCTCGTCTGCTCTCCCTTGGACTTCCTGTCCGTCGAGGTTACAAGTGTGGTCGAAGTGATCTTCCCCGCCTTTACCGGAGACTCAGTTACGTTCCTGATGGCCGTCTTCTCCTATATGGGTGACATTACGACTCTTGAGACGAGGACAATGAGGTTTGGGATTGTCAATGTTTGTATTTCGTTAAGCAGCAAGATCGGTAGCGCTGTTTCGGGAATCCTCTTCAAGAAGCTGGGGTATATTGGGGTCTTCACCATTTCTGCTTGCATGGTTGCTACTAGCTTTCTTTACGGGTATTTATTAGTGCCAGAAGTTCCTTCTACCGGCAGTAACCGAAGAACAGAAAACGAGTGTCGCGGACACATTGGATTCTTGAAGGACTTCTTCGATTTGCAGCATATAAAAATCACGTTTCTGACTGCCTTCCAGGTCGGTCCAAACCACCGGAGGAAGAGAGTGATACTTCTGATATCCGTAGCTTTGTTTCTCTACGGACCCCATTGTGGTAAGTACGAAACCATATCATCCTATCTGTATTAAACTCACCATCTTAAACTGTGAACACTATATTACACTGGTGGTTATTGATAATTGCTTACAAAACAACTTCTACATTAATATTATTGTACTTATGGCAGATGTAGGTAGTTTAAATGAATGTTTGAAGACCATTCATTACAAAGAAACTGTGCATGTCCAATTGATAAGTATTCATGCTATTTTCATAATTTACTTTGAAAAGTAGACGTGGTAGGTATTGTGGCTTATTATCGAAGACTAAAAGAGTCCTGGAACCATTAGGATCAGAATTGAAACCATTATGCTCCTTGTCTTGAGCGTTTTCGAAGTAACTTTTTGAATTTAGCATTTTTGCACATTCCATATTTTGCCATATAATGAACCAATAATAAACCAACAAGATATAGCTGGCACACCTAGAATCAGGGTGCTATAATCTTATAATATTTAGTGGTAATGATAGAAATAAATGGAGTAAAAGAAAAACGAATAGAGATAATTGGAGATCAGATGTTATTTTTATTTTTATTGTTTTATTGATTATAAACGTAACGAAAAATATTAAAATTTCTCTACAATGAATTACAATCATATGTATTTTCAGACTGACTCCTACACCTGATATCAAGACTAACTTATTATACAAACACTGTTGTACTTGTGTACTTTCGAATTACAAAATGTAATAATCACTATGGCCTGTATGTTCACCTCGAAACCGGGTGAAGAAAATGTATTCTCGTGAAACCTCTCTGGGGACCCTCTTAGGGCGCATCCAGCCTTGGTTGAGATTAAAAATCACATTTGGTAAAATACTATCGCGATTATTAATCGTAATAATAAACATGCGGCAATAAATATAGTCATTTATTTGACAAGTGAGGACTTTCCTTATCCACTTTATTACACCCGAGTGAATTTTACCACACGAGCCAAAGGCGAGTGAGGTAATTAAACGAGCGTGTTATAAGCACTTTTTTCACGTTTTAAATATTACATTTTTCCTGCAACCATTTAAAAATTAAGAAATTAAAGGTGAAACCTTAGATTTGTTAAAACTAGACTAGCGCTATCTCTTACAATTTTCCATTACTAACCATGCAAATTATAACACTAGGACGGTTTACTCATTGAAACATTTATTTATTATTATTTAGAAAATAATGTGAAATTCATCATTTCCATTTTTTATTTTGTTTATGGTCTGATCACTGTTTTAATGCTAGATCTCGAAATTTCTGATGTGTGAAGGTTCTAATGCATTTATGGTTATATTAAATCTTACTAATATTATAAATGTGAAAGTTTGTATGTTTGTCCCTCTTTCAGGCAAAAACTACTGAAGGGTTGTGGATGAAACTTTACAGTAATAGAGGTTTTACATCAGAATAACACATAGGGTATAGCGTGCGCGGATTTTGGGGGGGCTGCATTTGTAGATAGGTTCTTTGTATTGTTTAAGAAATAAATTTGGATAGTTCCATCCCCAAGAGCTTCCCCCTTAATATCATAGGGGTTCAAAAAGTTTATGGAATCCGTCAGTTTTGAAGTTAGTCATCTGAAGTTTTGGATGTACGAGTAACTTTTATTTTTAAAAAATAATTAAATTATTTATTTAAAATGATCATTCACGAAACTTTAGTGACAGGCCAAATTCCACGCGAGCGAAGCCGCGGGCCTAAGCTAGTATTTCTTTAAAATTGTTTCAAAATATATAAAATCTATCTTGAATTAAATATAAAATAGTTCTAAAAATTATTTATTTTAACATTTTAGGAAAATAAAATAAATAATATTATAATGCCGCCAATTAAATTTTAAAATAACAGAGTGCTGATTTTCAAATTCGGTCTAGGTGGCTGTTACTTTTCCTCACTAGTGGGGGAAAGTGGAACTTTCCACACCAGTTTTAGTTGAGTATCGGATATCAATGGTTGCAGGAAAAAGACTTTTCTACTTATTTAAGCGGTTCCACACGGAGACAAATTTTTAAAAATGTGTACATACCTATGGATGTACAGTATCTGCATGAGACTGCTAACAGATTAAATATTCAGCTCAGCAACTCAGTGCTCTAAAATATGTGCTGCCCTGCTCCTGAGTCGTATATACATATAAATATAAATGATTAATTTAAATGTAGGCAAAATACCAATTAAATAGTCATTATATCAAGTAATAAATAATCTTACAGTATAAGGTAGTACATATGTGTATTTTAAAATAATAATAATAAAGTCTTTATTTATTCTGGGACAAGTTCCTTTTAGAATAACAATACAGGTTTCTATACAGGGTATTATTATGTCTTAGAGTATAATATGATTAAATTTAATTAATTAATATAAATAAATTAACAGATGAGAAAGAATTAATGGAAAAAATTGCGAATGATGTCCAGTGATAACATTTAAAGAATAAGAAAACAGAGTACAAGAAATTAAAAAGTAACATAGAAATAAGATGACAATAATTATAGAGAGAGAACCAATAGATAATTACACATGTATGCTAATTACAATGTCAAGTAGAAAAAAAACAACAAAGCAAATAATAAAACGAAGATAGAAAAAATATCAACTAAGATAACTTGTTTTTAAAAATATCTAAGTGGATGAGTGAAGCGTAAATGATATAAATAAAACTCACTTACTAAAATAGAGCCAACAACTCAAAAAGAAACACTATTATTTATTATAATGCAATTGGGAAAAAACCACAATGCAAAGCCTTATGTTTCAAAAAATACATCTACTTACCAGTCGACGTTTCGCCTATTCAGGCATTATCAAGACACCAAAATCAAAAAGGGGTTATGTGAATCGCATCTCGAAGAAAAAGGTGCAAAACATCCCAACGATCAACAGCCCAAACAGGCTCCAAACATGAGACAGCACCCCACCACCAAGACGTTCAACATACAACTCAGTTGTCAATTAGATGCAGTTGTATGTTGAACGTCTTGGTGGCGGGGTGCTGTCTCATGTTTGGAGCCTGTTTGGGCTGTTGATCGTTGGGATGTTTTGCACCTTTTTCTTCGAGATGCGATTCACATAACCCCTTTTTGATTTTGGTGTCTTGATAATGCCTGAATAGGCGAAACGTCGTCTGGTAAGTAGGTGTATTTTTTGAAACATAAGGCTTTGCATTGTGGTTTTTCCCAATTGCATTATAATAAAACTCACTTATATAAAATAAACGGATCATTCATATATCAGCTGGAAAACTTTAATCTGAAAACTGAGTATGTTATTTCCCATTTTTTGTGAGAATTGTAAGGATATAAGGTGATTGAAAATAAGGGATTTGAAGGTTGAATGATTATTGGAACGATGAATGGAAGAAGGTATAGAGTTCAAAAGGGACGAGGATCGGATAAGGAAAGATCTATGAAACGCAGTTGTTCGGTGGGACGGGAGTGGACCGAGGTTTTGAATTTAAGGAGATCGGAGATGTATGATGGTCGGCGGGATTGGATAACTTGGTAAAGAAAGGAAGCTAGGACGTACTTATGGCGGTAGGAAGGATACAACCACCTCAACTCTTCATAAAATCGGGTCACCGGAGTATCTCTCGGGATCCCAAAAATGGAACGAACGAAGCAATCGATCAACCGTTTACGCAAATACGCATGGGTTCTATGAAAATCATCGACTAGTTTTCCAAATGAAAAAAGTGGAAAACACAAAAAAATAAATTCTTTTTGTAATTTATCTAGTTTCAAACTATTATTCTTTTTTTTTTCATTATTTATAATTAATCTAGTTGAAACTAAGTGAGTGTGTTTTGGACTTGTTTTCAGTTCTTGAAATGAAAATATTTTGAAAACTTACTTTTCTAGTTTTTCATTCTATTAATTACTCCCTCTATAAAATAGTTTATTTTTATTTTAAATATGTGTTTGTGATGTTCTTTCGTGCGTTAAATTGCGTCAACATTGTTTGATACAGTTTTTAAAAAATTATATTTTATTATAAGTGGTATAAAATTTGGAGTTTACTAAGAAACCACTAATTGTAGTGATTTATATTATTTATGTTTAATTAAATTGAGTATTTCTTTTTTAATTAGGATAATGTGATAATTACTCTGAATAACAAGAAGTAAAATTCAAGTTGATGAAACGATCTTGCCTGACATTATATTTTTTTATTCAATGGACAATAATTTCACAATACGGATAACATTTATAAAACAAATGAACCTAGGAGGAAAGTAGATGAAGCGAATTAAAACATAGTATCTACTTTAAATAGGATTTTTAAATTTCTAAATTTATTTTGTTTTGTATTAATATTGTTATTTAAATTTGTCATTTAATTTAATGGCCTTAATCATTTAAACAAAAATGCATGTTTTGTATTGATTTTAAGGGTTTTTAATTGTTTTTTTTTTCTCCGAGGTATAGTCGTCCTTCATCTCAATTGTGGGCTAGCACGTGCCCTACTTTCAAAAGTCGTGTTGTTTTTTTCTTAATTGGGTTCCCTCATTATGGCATTGCTTTGTTATTGCAGCATTTTGGAATTAGGAAGCGTATTACTTAGTAATTTAGGTTCGTCCTAGATATCGGGTTGATGAGTCGGTCCAGGCAGAACAGTGACAGTTGCCCGAGCTCTACATGAAGGTTGGCCTTACGTAATTTAATAGGCTCGTGTGAAGTTGCCGAGGTTGGACCCCGGAGGGGGGAGGTTACGCGGCCAGTTCTCTTCCAGACGATACCGTGATGGCCAAGCGAGAGGACCCATTATCCAGGATACGCGTCATCTTGACCAACATGACGGTGGAGCCTATGCTCTTCACCTACATCCTGGCCAGCGTCGTCGCCGGGTTGGCCACGCAGAACCTCAACCTCAACAAGGCCTGCAGGGTCAACCTCAACTACAGCGATGAGGTCTGTTCTGCTCTAGAGCGAAGGGATACCGCGAACTACACCAAAGAGGAAGAGACGATTCAGAAACTCGTTGCTTCCATGTCTATCTGGAAGACCCTCGTCCAGTCTTCCATCCCGGCAGTACTCATCCTCTTCTTCGGTTCCTGGTCGGATCGATGGGGCCGAAGGAAACCCTGCATGATAGTGCCTATGGTTGGCGAGATTCTGACTCAGATGGGACTCATCATTAACACGTACTTCTTCTACGAGCTCCCGATGGAGGTGGCCGGATTCACCGAAGCCATCTTCCCCGCTATCACCGGAGGTTGGATGACAATGATAATGGCGATCTTCTCGTACATCGCCGACCGCACGTCCATCGAGAGCAGGACCTGGAGGGTGGCCATTGTCAGTGGCTGTTGTTCCTTCAGCGTCCCTATCGGGATGGCCCTCTCGGGCGTTCTCTACAAGAAGATCGGCTTTTATGGAGTATTTTCACTTTCGGCTTCGCTTTCGGTCTTCAGTATCTTCTACGCTCTCTTCATTCTTCCAGAGAATGAGAAGCCGATAGAAAAGAAACCTGTGGAACAGAATAAACTGGGTTTCTGCGCCTTCATGGAGGACTTCTTCAACCCCAGCCACTTGAAGGATACGATCATTTTCGTCTTCCAGGAAGGCGCCCATAACCGGAGGATGAGGGTGATGCTCCTTATGCTCGCCGTCATCGTTATCTTCGGGCCCATGCATGGTATGTTTATTTATGTTTTGTTTTTTTAATTTTTGCTACTCCCTTCAAGAAAAAGTTTTATACTAATATAAAACACACTCACAAACTAGTTTGCCAATTTTTTTTATATACTACTATATTTTGCAACAGGTACGGGTTCAATAGTCTGGTATTTTAGGTGATCTTTGTATTTGATTGTCTTTTTAATCTTCTAAGAAGTCCGAGTAACAGAGAGTAGGATAGAGAAAGAACACCGTAATTTTGGTGATATGTTGACGAGAATATTGTTATGTGTTTGCTGTGAATGTAAGATTTTTACAGTCGGAATGATTATGTAGTGTATAGAGTGATTCGATATAAACCGAGCATTTGCATTTTTTTTTTTTAGAATTTCTGATTGGGGTGGTTTGTATCTTGAGTATATGGACGCATTTTAGTGAACCCCAAAGTTCATCTCCGTATGTACAAATAGGTCCTTAGTAGTTCGATTCGTGAAGTTTGGTGAAGATCTGAAGTTCAGAAGATGTGGACTGCAGATATTTTTAATTTTGTATATATGGGGCATAGTGAGAAGCTGTGGTAGAGATTACTGGAGAGGCTAGCATGGTTGGATTTGGTTGCGTTTATTTTGATTTTCCATTTATGGAACCATTTTCCTAAATAAAATTAAAAATAAAATATTTAACATGTTTTATAAAAAAAATATTTACTTTTAATAATTTTAATAAGGTACTTTTCACGATGAGATCATGATATTATATGATGCCCTGAATTCGGTAATGTGTCACAGATGACACAATTATTTTTTCCAATTTTCAAAAGGTCCAAAGAGTTTTAAAAAATTAGAAAACTTTTCACTACTAAGTGTAGGATTAAAAATGTTTCCAGTTTGAGAACAAAAATAAAGTATTTTTTCGTTATCAAAAAATGGTGTCACATTTTATTGTTTCTTACACTTTATAAATAAATATTTTCCATAAAATAATTGAACTTTCCACTGTAACAAAACTCATTGGAAGTAAAATATAAATCCGAAACCTTAGACAAAAGTTCCAAAACCTGTCAATAATGATTTAAAGGTTCAATAAATCCTGGTTTACCGGTTGTTCTTTTCTCACCAAGGTTTTTCTCACCTCTAGATCTCCTTCTAATTAGTTGATGGTTTCGATTCATAATCCAAGTTTATTTGAGCTGGCTCACCATTAAGGTTATGACAACTGTTGCATTTTAGGTTTTAATGTCACCTTTAGGTTAGGCATAATTCTCAATTTCTGCAACAGGGAGCAGCACTGGGCAGGTTCCGGGGTGCTTCGTCGTGTTATGGCTATATTTGTTTATGTTCGAGTAATAAATTCAAGAAGTGTATTGTTTATTTCGATCATTAACTGAAAATTTTACAGGAACATATTCGATTAAGCTGAAGTTCCATTTTTTATATTCTTATTATCTAAACTTGCTGTGTCAATTTTATTTCTCAGAATCTGATATACGCAGTCTTAATATACGCAGCACATATAAGTAAAAGAATTATAGTAAAATTTCCGGAACGGCTATCAGTCATGAAATACTTCTCTGTACTGATCCTAATAGAAAATTAAGGGATAAAAATTGTGGCTTAAGTAATATTAGCCCATAACTCGAAAAGTATGTATTTTATGTTTAGTAGTTATAAGATGATTTGATTAGTTGTTAATCAGACCAGGCAAAAACTCAGATAAAAATAAATTATTATTTCGAGTGGTTTATTTTTTATCAGATATTATTTTATTACAGATATAATTTTTAATAAAATTATAATCAGATATAAGGTCACCTGTGGTCTAGTGGCTAGCGTAACAAACTACTAAACCCAAGATCGCGGGTTCGTAGCCCGGCAGGTGGCCCTAGGATTTTTTTAAGGGAGTAAAAAATCCTTAGTTACGCCGTCCTTCGGAAGGGACGTTAAACGGGGGTCCCGAGCCTGTACGATGTCAGGTACTCGTTAAAAATCCCTATCCTAATTAAACCTGGATAGGCAAAATTTAGAGCTCCCACTGTAGCATCGTCCGATTAGCCATAGCTACATAAAGTGACGTTAAATGAACAAACAAACAAACTAATCAGATATAAGCTTAATTATCACTAAAATAGTAATCGTAAACAGGTAGAGTATTGATATAAAGGAAGAAATTTATAAAAAAAAAACAACCTTTATTTACAGTTTTACATATACAAGTAGCAATGTAATAATAATCTAGTAATGTAAATACACGTTCCGGACTTCAAATTTATAAAATTGTGCCACCTGTAGTGTAGTGGTTAGCGTAATAAACTTTCTATTCCAGAGGTCTCGGGTTCGCAGACAAGGAGGTACCCTTAAGATTTTTCCAAGATTTATTTGTTTTCAGAGGGAACGTAAAATGGCTCACGAGGCCGTGCTATACCTGGATAGGCAAAGTGCTATATCTTCCGAATAGTCACACCAGGATGAAGTGACGCTAAATGAAACTAGCAATGTATGAAATATATGAAAAATCTTTACTTACTTATACTTATCATAAATTTTAGGTTCCGTTTCATAAATTTGACGGTTGAAATGTGAAAATTGAAGATGGCCTCGTTACCTTTTAAGTTGAACTTATTTGATGGCTAGTTTCTCTACTTGTCTTTATTCATGTCAATAAAGAACATTCTTTCTATTTGCTTATTGTATTGCTATAATACAGTTGTAAATTTCATTGAATAAAAAAGAAATGTGAAAATTAAGAAGAAAATTTTAGTTTAGGTTATTATAGGTGTATGAGAACGTTAGGTTTTAAGGAAAGTAATAATATAATAATAATAATAATACATTCTTTATTGGCTTTAATGTATAACATTGTAGCCATTGAGTCTGGCCCACTTAGTGTTAATTTTTAGTAATTAGTAATTAGCATATCGTTACTTAATTACAGTTATTTTTATTTACAGTTACATAATATCTACAGTATGTAAATATTTTACAATAATTAAATAATCAACACTCGTTTAATAAATAAATAAACAAAATTTTTAGTCCGAACAGTATAGTAGTTGATAGTAGATATCAATTATAACAAAAGAATAACAATCTTCCAAACAAATAACGCAAATAAGGCATATACCTAAGGAAATAGATAAATACAATACAATGGAATTAAAGTATTTAGGTACTAACCCGCTGATACTTTATTGTAACAGTTATCTTATTCTTTCTATACGTTACAATCAAGATATTGTAGAAGTACCCGAAACCATAAACCACACTTAAAGCCTGGATTCCGAATTTTTACATATAAACTGAAGATAGAAAAAAATGTTTAATTTTTCCACGCTGTCCATAGTGATTACATTTTGAAGTGATAATTCATCCTCATGCTGGACAATATATTTTCGCAGAAATTGTTTCCGTGTGTTAACAAAAAATTTACAATGCAATATTATATGCTTCAGACTATTGAATATGGTCCCATGGCACCACTGACATTTTTCATCAGTTCTGAGAACACAGGTGTTGTTCCTATAAAATATTTTCAGGCATTCAGGGTTTGAAATTCTTATTTCACTCACGGTTCTTAATTTTTTGATGTTTAACTTGAATTTTAAATAGCTTTCAGGTTCAGGGTTGGTATAGGTGCAAATACTTCTGTACATTGGATTATAAGGTTTTAAGAAAAGTATTTTATTTTATTTGAAAAAATCCTTATTGTTTTTTTTTTTTAATCAGCCCTCCAAGTGACTCATAAAAGAAATTTATACATATAAAATGCTGTGTCCCGACTTACTGAGGGATCAAGGCACAGCTTAAACTGCTGATCGTAGTGACCTGAAACTTGGAGGGTTTGTTCTTTAAGTAGGCATTCGATAAGAAAGGATTTTCTTACTCATGTGTTTCTTACTCCCAAAATCTAAATATTTTCGCTGAACATAACTAATCAAGTAACAAAGTTCAGTTCTTTATTGGATATATATTGTAAATAGAATCTTAGGATATGAAAAAAAAAATGTTATATGGTTATAACAGAAAAAAAAAAAGTTATAAAAGAAAAAATGGCTAATTGTTATCAACACACCACAGAGGCGAAGTTTATATAAAACTGTAACCTGATTTAACACACCCTGCGGTCAACGCACAGCCGAAACTACTGAACTTAGCATCTTGAAATTCGCAGATAAGTTCTTTGTATAGATTAAATTTGTCTGGCCTGCAATTCCACACCCCCAAGGATTCCCCCTTAATATAATAGGAGTTCAAAGATTGTATGGAATCCGTCAGTTTTGAAGTTAGACATCTGAAATTTCGGATGCACGAGTAACTTATAAGTAAAAAAAATTAAATTATTTATTTAAAATGATCTGTCACGAAACTTTATGTTGCAGACCAAATTCCATGCGAGCGAAGTCGAGGGCAAAAGCTAGTCTTTAATAAAGATATTGTTTGATGAGGAAATGGTTTATATGATAAACTAGCTTTTGCCCGCGACTTCTTCCGCTTTCTAACGGCGAGTGAATTTACTATCTACTCCAACTTAAGTTGAAGAGATTTATTATTTGAGATTGTTTACAGGTTACAGATTTCCTCTATTTTACACTTTTAGGGGTTCATTTTCAAATAATTAAAAAACACATAATTCTTTATTTTAAATCTAACATTTCATGGTACTCCCTTTTTTTTTTTTTATGGCATTGGATTCTTTCTTTCATCCATACAGCCAGCTATGTATTATTATTTGGTTAACTGTTAAGTTAAATGCCAACAGCACGCGGATTTCCCCAGATGGTTACCACCAGTTTTTCCCAGGCGGTCACCCATCCAAGTGCTAATCACGCCCGACGTCGCTTAACTTCGGTGATCTGATGGGAACCGGTGTGTTCAACGTGGTATGGCCGTTGGCTGGTACTCCCTTTAAAAATGACGTAAGTCCCATACAAACATCTATCCCTTATTGCACGCATAGCTAAGTATAGTCTGCTTAATTATTTTCACATCTCTAACTTAACAGGTTAGGGATTTCCCTTATTTTACTCTGTTATGTTTTGATTTCCAAAAAATTAAAAACACGTAATTCTTTATTTTAAATGTAGAAGCTAAATAAAAAATTTCATGGTACTCTCATAAAAAATAACGTATTTTTTTCACCCTTTTCACTCTCTTCGAGGATGAATTTTCAAAAATTCTTTCTTAGTGCACGTTGGCCTTATAAAAAGTACCTACTAACCAAATTTCAAGTCTGTTGCTTATACCGTTTTGGCTCTGCGCTGTTCTGTCAGTCGGGACAAGGCTTCTATATATCTAAATTGTATGGCAGCAAAATGGTCGGGGTGCGGTCAAAGAATGGTTATTATCTTCTTTATGTTATTATTGTGTTACGACCTTCGGGAAGAAGCAAGCAGAATATACGGCTGGCTAAGATATTCATTTTAAATCGGATTATTTTCGTCAAGTCGTTATTTTCTTATAGCTAAATGAAGAGACAATGAATTTCCCACGTGAATCGTTTCATGGTCATCATGGTCGTCATAATCATTTCCGAGGTGAAAAGTCAATACAGGAAAGTTGAGGCAAGTCAGTCGTGGTCGCTACTATATCGAACATGGTCAAACTAGAGAACGTCGTATCTACGCTATGCTCCATCTTTGCCAACATGACAGTGGAGCCAATTCTCTTCGTGTTCATATTCGCCAACATGTTGACAGTCTTAGCCACCCAGAACCTCAACCTCAGCAAGGCCTGCAGGGTCAACCTCAACTACGGTGAAGATGTCTGCTCGGCTCTCGACAGCAGGGATACGGCGAACTACACTGAAGAGGAATTGACAGTCCAACAACTGGTGACTTCGATGACCACTTCGAGAACTCTTGTACAATCTATCATCCCAGCAGTCCTCATCCTCTTCTCCGGTTCATGGTCTGATCGATGGCGGCGAAGGAAACCTTGTATGATAGTGCCTATGATCGGGACCTTAGCTGCTTACGTAGGGCTCATCCTCTGCTATTACTACTTCTACCAACTTCCGATGGAGATTACCGGGTTTACTGAAGCTTTTTTCCCCGCAATCGGCGGAGGATGGATGACTATCATAATGGCGTGTTTATCTTATATATGTGATCGCTCGCCCATCGAAAGCAGGACCTTGAGAATAGGTATCATCAGCGCATGTGTCTTCTTCAGCATACCGATCGGGATGGCTCTCTCCGGTATCCTCCTGGAAAAGTTCGGTTATTACGGAGTGTTCTCGATTTCGGGTATACTTATATTGATTGATATATTTTATTGTGCCTTCTTTATCTCAGAGAATAATAAACCTACCGACAATATTCTTGAAGAAGAATGTAAACCGAATTTCTCCGGTTCTTTAAAGGATTTCTTCAACCCAAGCCACTTCAAAGAGACTCTTACCTTCATCTTCAGAAAAGGCGCCGACAACTGGAGAGTGAAACTATTACTAATAGTGCTTTCCGAGATTGTGCTGTATGGGCCGATTCAGGGTATGCTTTATTTGTTTATTTATTCATTTAGTACTATTCATTTAAATAATTTTTACACTGAAGCATCGATACAGGGGCATATGCTAAACCACATACCTACAGCCCCGTTGAATAATTCGACTTTAGCCAATTTTCTCCGAAATGAGTTATCTGTACATGTGAAAGCGAAACCTTCTTATTTTCTTAGTGAATGTCAGGCTAAATCAGATATTGGCTCTAAAAATAGGTATTTCTTATATTGCAAATCCTTTTCAGGCCAAAAAACTACGAGAAGGCACGATTCCGCTTCTCTCAATATAGTTAACTTTCTCTGGTCAAAATTAGATTTAACCATTTATTCACCGGGGCTGAAGATATACGGTAGTAGTATTATAATGAAGACTGGCTCAAACCATGTGATAACTCAATAATAAGGGTCAGGCCTATGCTTGATAAAGTGACACTAAAAATAACTAAAAAAGTGATTTACTCAAGTTAGATCTAAGCATTTACATACTTTGCATTGCAACTACATTGGTGCATCCTGAACCCGTTTTGGTATAAAATGTTATTTGTATCTTCCTCAGGGCTTAATCTGAGACTGAAGATATCCTTCTATTCTTCGGCATTTATAACTGTTTGGGTCCGGGAGCGGAGCCTATTCCTCTGTTGATCTGATTAATTTTAGTTTTGGTGTTAGTGCTCGAATGCATCAGTTTTAAATGGTATAAGCCCGTGATTCCCTAAGTGTGTGCTGTGAAATATTCAATTAAACATTTCGGCAATTTTTAACATAAATATGTAAGTTATTTAATAATAAAATACTTAATAAATTAAAAAAGACAAAACCAAAAATACCTGTAGATGCAATTATATACTATATTAAGTACATTAGAAAATTTGTTAGTATTTTGGGTTTTTTCTATTCGAACTATTTGAGTAAAAATAGTTCAAAAATTAGACTAGAGCTAACCAAAAGTCTTAGAACACTATTAAATAATTTGTATACTATTACACCATCAATCCTTTAGTTTCTTAGGTTTGTAGGATAATTGTATGCATTTATTCTAAAATGAAGTTATGACTATGATCATGTTGAATCCATTATTCTGACGCTGAAAATACTGGAATGGTTCTCCCTTCACATGTTGCTCAATTACCGAACGTCCTCCGAAAATTCTCGCTTGGATGATCTGCGTAATTTCTAAACAATCGTAATATGTTTTTGTATACAATTCCAGGAACAAGAGAATGTCTGGTATCCGTTTCGTACCACATAGAACAAGAAATTAATTTTGAATATTTCTGGCGTATTTTGATGTATTTTTGTTAGAACTCAAGTGACGTCCACTCATGTTAATAGATTCGCCTCATTGTTTTACAGTTATTAATCAAGATTAACTTTATGTAAATACATTAATAAGTACCGTGGGAATTTAATGCGGAAACTTGATTCAGTCGTTGGCGAAACAGTGCAGAGATGGCCAAACAATGGCGTCCCATATCCATGATATAATTTTCTCCAACATGTCGGTGGAGCCCATGCTCTTCTTCTTCTTCATGTTCGCGCTCAAGTTAGCGAACTTGGCTAGTCAAAACCTCAACTTCAGCAAAGCCTGCAGGGTTAATCTCAGCTATGGCGATGATGTCTGCTCGGCTCTTGAACGCACAGGGATACGGCGAACTGCATAGAAGAGGAATTAGCTGTTCAAAAACTGGTGACTTCGATGACCACCTGGACAAGCTTTGTACAGTCCTCCATTCATGCAGTTCTTATCCTCTTCAGCGGTTCTTGGTCAGATGGAAGGCGCCGAAGGAAACACTGCATGTTATTTCCTATGGTTGGTGTGTTCATATACTTCATAGGACTGATCCTCTGCATATATTTCTTCTACACACTACCGATGTAGGTTAACGGGTTGATCGAAGCTATTTTCCCCGCCATCGCCGGAGGCTGGATTGCTATTTTCATGGCCTCCTTCTCGGTCATCGCCAATCGCACGTCCATCGAAAGCAGAACCTGTAGAATCGCTATCGTAATGTTTGTTGCACCTCCAGCTTGCCCATTGGAGTTGCTCTTTCCGGTATCATCTTCAGAGTGATCGACTATTATTGGATATTCTCACTTTCGGCTTCGATTATGATTTGTAATATCATTTATTGCGCATTATTTATGTTGGAGATTCAGAAGAAACCTGAAGAACGACATAACTTCGGTTTCCTTGGTTTCTTGAAGGACTTTTTCAACCCGAGGCATCTGAAGAATACAATCATCTTCGTCTTCCAGGAAGGCGCTCATAATCGGAGGATGAGAGTGATGCTGCTTTTGCTCATTGTCATCGTTATGTTTGGGCCTTTTCAGGGTATGGTTACTTATGTTTTTATTCACATTATTTATTATAGGATCATTATTATACCGATAGATAAACATATGAGAATCGGCTTATCAATAATTGTTTTACCTATTGTTTATTTCTAAATGTTCACGGATACAAGAACCTATGATTTAGCCTATCTTACTTCGTTTGCCTTATTGCTTACCTAACAAACCTTTCAAACTAAAAACTAAACAAATGGATTGCAGAAAAGTACATTAATTTTGGCTATTCCTGTTTCTAATCCCCTCACATTTTTTTACTTTTAAAAATATAATCGGCTGGTTATGTTTTTGGTTATGAATAGTGGTTGTTATAAATATGGGCCAAAATAATATGTATAAAAAAACAACAACAAAGAATCGAATGTTTTCATTAATTCCGTTGGTATAAAATTAATATAAGATAACTTAAATATTAATCAACAAACTAAATCATTAGCGTAAGATCATTGCCTGCAAGAACTATTTGGTTTTTTAAATCGGTGAATTAAGTTGTTCCCTCCTCCTACAAAACAAAACTGAACGGGTTATTCGTATAGGGTTCTAATCTGTTCTATGTGGAAAGATTATATCCATTCCTTAGATTCGGCTCGAAATAAATCTCTAACTGTACAGGCCGGGTTCGAACCTGCTCAGACTAGAGCTAACCAAAAGTCTTAGAACACTATTAAATTATTTGTATACTATTACATCATCAATCCTTTAGTTTCTTACGTTTGGATGAGAACTCTATTCTTTGATTCTGAATAGATTTCTAATCCAATCGGATGATTAATGATATCTGAATTTTTCCTTCATTAGGTCTTCTTCCGTTTAAGAAATATTGTTCTGGTCTCATGTCAACTCACATGTCGGAAGGTGTATTTGTCCAACTGATTTTTTTCAGTAGCATGCCTGCCCTATTTGCCTTGATCTTATGCCATAGGGTGTGTTTGGCGTTGAAGTCTCCCACAAGCCAATGATTGTTTCTTACTTCGCTGGCGCCAAGGTAAGACCTTAGCTCCTGTAGCGATCCTGGAGGTCTTCGGTAGGATCCCATGATATAATATGTTGGTTGTTTCATTAGTACCTAGTCCGTCACGAGGCTGATTTTCCTACCGAGAGTAGGCGTAACTGAAGATATTTTACTCCCTTTAAAAAATCCTAAGGCCTCTTCCCGAACTGCGAACTTGGGGATAGTAGGTTGTTATGCTAACCACTACACCACAGGTGATTTCCAAATAATACTGTTTACAGAGAAATTTTATTCTAAATTAAAAGGTCATTATAAATTTGGAGGGAGGTGTATTAAACAAAACAACAAAGAATCGAATAGTTATATTAATCGCACATGTTTAAAATTATGAGAATAGCATAATTTTAATACAACTTAAGTAAGTAAGTAAGAGTACTAATTACCAAACTAAATCATTATCATTAAGCTATTATTTACAGGATCTAATTGGTTAATTTTATTAACAAGTGATCAAATAATTTTTCCAAAAAAAAGTCATTAATATTTTTTAGTCTGTGTATAAAATTATTTGCCACGCCTTCGAAACCAAACAGAACGGGGTTATGATACAGGTTAATTATTTATTCTATTTCTATGAGTGAAAACGATGATATCTGTGTTGCGGATTCGGAACATAACAAATCCAAAACAACCAAGGCCGGATTCGAACCGGCGCTGCAGCAGGGTTAAGGTTGCTTTAAGAGCTTTAACGCACTATAAAATATTTTTTACCCTATTGCATCATCAAGCCGTTAGTTCGTTACGTTTGGAGAATTATGGTACATCCTTTAACCTCGCCTACTACTTCTGATGAGCTTTAGCAACCCGAAGAAGCAGCTATTTGCCGCCATTATTCGTATTTAGATTTTGGATTGGATTTCATTGTTGGCATTCATCTGGGTACCGAGATATTAATGTTCGTTCACGCTCTTAAGGTGGAGTTTTCTACTTTGATGGTTGCTTACCTATGTCTTTGCTTATTTTTATTTTTCTCACACACTTGTATTTGGTTTTAGATTCGTTGACAATGAGTCCTGTTTCAGAGGTTGCATTAGTTGGAGCCAGGAATCCATCCCTCGCAGCCTCGTCATTTCCCAATCTCGGCAAACCCACGAATTTTCCCCGTCTTACTAAATATAATGCCTCCGACTTATATGCTCTCCAAGGTAAGTTAAGCAAAGGCAAACCAGTGAGTCACCTTGTCTGAGGCCCTTATGTGTCATAAACCCTTCTGAGTGGCACATGGCACATGAACCTTATATTCCGGCAAGGCTATGCGCTTGCTTCATTGGCACCTCGATCTGTCACACCAGTTTTGTTGGACTGCCTAATTCCAATAACTTTTTACATATCATTTCCCTATCCATGTTCTAGTGCGCTTTCTGGAAATCTCATGATGATCCTTCAGAAAATCTTGTATGCGTAAGGTAGTAAAGATATTCCTCGGTAGTTTTTACAATTGAAATCATCCTCTTTATTGTGGATGGAATATACGCATGCTCGATTCATTCTTCTGGCATTTGCTCCATTTTCCACTTGTCCACAGTTTTTCCACTGTGTTCAAGACTAATCGTACTCTAATGGCTATACATTACTGACCTTATAATAATAAATTCAGTTGAAGAGATAGGATTGTCGGGAGCTGCAAATCATGAATCTTATAAATAGACATAGTGTCAGATAAATGCAATGCATTGTTTATAGATGGTATAATGAGTACTTTTGCAGTTGGTTCCTTTGTTAGTACATGTTAAAAGTTTCGGGTGCACTAAAAGAGAACTTATGAACTAATAGATATAGACCTCTCCACTGAAATAGGCAAGTATAATGGCTTCGCTATTCGTCTAAACGCACTTTCATAATTTTCAATTTTTAAAGTCTTATGTTTTATATAAATGGACTTGAGATTTATTTTGGTACTGAATTGGGACCTGATTTGCCAAAAACTAAGATTTGTTATCGGGTTTCTACCAAGAAATATTTATTCGTATTTCCCTTAGAAAAAATAGACCATTACTCCAGGTGAAAGTTTTTAAAATGTCTGGCAGATGTATATTCCTCTAAAATAGGTATTAGAATTGAAAGGTGTATTTTCCTCAAAAAAGAAACTTCTCTTAACCTCTCACGGTTTTTTGCTATTTTTTCTAAGCATTTTTGCTAGATAGCTACTGGAAGTCACTACACGTGAGTAGCTATGACATTTTTTCTAGTTATTATTCAAGTATAACCTTATGTAAGGGAAGTTCCAGAAGAGGGAAGTCGATGCGGAAAGTTGAGATTGGTCAGTCTTAAGCGCGACAATGCCGAAGATGGTCAAGCGAGAGAACTTCGTATCCACGATATGCTCCATCTTCTCCAACATGTCAGTGAAGCCGGTTCTCTTGGTTTTCATCCTCACAAGCACTTTATCAAACCTAGCTATCCGGAACCTCAACCTCAGCAAGGCCTGCAGGGTCGACCTCAACTATACTGAAGAAGTCTGCTCGGCACTCGAGCTCACTGATACGGCGAACTAAACAGAAGAAGAAGTAGCAGTCCAATAGCTTGTTGCCTCAATGAACACTTAGACAACCGTTGTAAAGTCTTCCTTTCCGGCTGTTTTCATACTCTTCTTAGGTTCATGATACTGCCTATGGTCGACGAGTTCTTGACCTTTATAGGACTGATCGACCCGAGGTTACCGGGTTTACTTCGACGATCTTCCTCGGGATCACTGGAGGATGGATGACCATGTTCGTCACCTCTTACTCGTAGATCGCCGATCGCACGACCGTTGAAAGCAGGACCTGGAGAATAGCTATCGTCAATGGTTGTATCTTCTTCAGGAACGACTCTTTCGGGTATCCTTTTGAATGGGATCGGTTATTATGGCTCTTCTCATTTTTGGCGTCGGCTATGATATTGAATATATTTTATTGCGCGTTCTTTGTCCCAGAGAATAAGAAGGAAAATTACCATAATCCGGGAGAAGAACATAACTTGAAGTTCGTCGATTACGTAAAGGACTTCTTCAACACTAGCCACCTCAAGGACAACGAAACGTTCCTCTTCAAGAAAACCGCTCAGAGCACGAGAATGAGGCTTACATTGTTTATACTAGCTGATATCGTGATATTCGGTCCAGTACATGGTATGTTTGATTTATTAATTTTTCCTTGTATAATTTTTTTATACTTGTTTACTGGGCCTCCTTAAGGACCTTAAGCCAGTCATTCCAGTCCTGTGCTCTCTCACTCCTTACTCGAAGAAATTTGAGGTCTTCTTCGACATCATCTAACCATCTCATTATTGGTCTTCCTCTATATCGTTTTCCTCCAATTTTTCCATATAACGCCATTCCGTCTTGGCATCCTAGTTTCTGGCATCCGTTCCACGTGCCCCAGTCATCGTTGGCGGATTTTCTTGCAAATGATGTCTGGTTTTCCATGCATTGTGGGGTGCTCACCAAGAGTGGATCCAGGATATTTTTCAGGCGGCACAACGGGCAGGCGGGCAAAAAATCAGCAATAACTTAGAAATAAACTTGTTTTATTTATAGAAAGGTTTCAAATGTTTATTAAAACATCTGAACAATAGTTCCACTCATGTTATTTCTGTTATTTTATTCAGATATTTTAATAACTATCATCACATGATTTGCCTATAATTATGTTCTGTAATGGATTATACGTTACAAAAAACCGTCGGGAGGGGGGCCTCCGTGGCCCCCTGGATCACATAACATAAAATAATAATAAATATGCAGACTAAAGCTGTTTTTATCAGGATCTCTATTATCGATTAATGTATAATAGGTTTTTCTGTTGAATCCTTACCTTATTTTAAAGACTAAACTATAAGGTACCGCTATAATAGCAAGCTAGCTTTTATCATTAGAAAAGTGGTACACTCTAACTGAAAGCAAGTGAGTGTAAGTGATACACTGTATCGCTCAGCGTAAGTGACCTAATTGAGTGTAAGTGATACACTCTATAAGAAAGTCTAACTTATTTTGCGTATTTTTTTTACTGCACTTTCTGAACATTTTACCCTCTATAAAGAACTATCCAGACAGCCATTTCCAAATGATTATGAACAAGTTTATAATTTGAATCCGTATAGTAACAAATCGGTGGCATGGATTATTGTGGACTATCTGTTTCTGTTGGATGAGGACGCAGAAACAAACTAATTACAATAAACAAATAAATACATGCTCCATGTTAGTTTAGTTTTTTTAAACTTTAAATTATAAAAACTCAAGGTAGTATCCTTGATCCAATCCTATATACAGTTTATACAGCTGACATCCCAACTCATCCTAATACTATCCTTACCACGTATGCTGATGATACATGTGTATTATCAGTCAACACCAATCCAGTTATTGCATCCCAAAGCCTCCAATCCCATATCACTGATCTTGAATAATGGTGTCAAAACTGGAGGATTAAAATAAATTCTCAAAAATCGCATAAAATCACTTTTACCTTACGTCGTAAACCAATGACTTCCTGCCCTTCAGTATACTTTAATAATATCCCTCTGGTGCCTGTAGAACAGATCCGATACTTAGGGTTGCACCTTGACAAACGATTAACCTGGAATCCTCATACAAGACTGAAAAGACAAGAAACCGCACGACGTTTCAGGCTACTTCAACACTTACTAGACCAACGTTCTAAGCTCTCAATTAACTACAAAAGACTCATCTACATGACCATCATACGACCTATTTGGACTTACGGAGTAGAGCTTTGGGGCTCCACTAAGCCATCGAATTCCTCTCGTATCCAATCCTTACAGTCCAAAATCCTCAATGCTCCTTATTTTGTTAAGAATAAAGTCATCCATAACGACCTTAATGTCCCTTTTGTTGCTGATTTGGCCCGAACCCGGTATCTATCCTTTCATAACAAACTTCATTGCCACTCAAACCCGCTAGTTTCAAACCTAGCTTACTCTTCAATTCCCGATAATCCTCCGAGGCGTCTGAAAAGAAGATGGCCACGTGACCTCCTTACTTGAACTTTGATTTGAGTACTACCAGTGGGTAGTTTCTCTACATTTCATTATCATGTCATTATATATCACTTAGCTTATTTACTTGTTGTATTATTGTAATACAGTTGTAGATATCAATAAATAAATTAATAAAAAAAAATTATAAAAAATGATAATAATTATTGTAAAAACTTATCAGTATTAAATTCGAAAACTTTGAATAAAAACTAATACTTTTTATATCCCGGCAGGTGACCCTAGGATTTTTTAAAGGGAGTAAAAAATCCTTAGTTACGCCGTCCTTCGGAAGGGACGTTAAACGGGGGTCTCGAGCCTGTACGATGTCAGGTACTCGCTAAAAATCCCTATCCTAATTAAACCTGGATCGGCAAAATTTAGAGCTCCCACTGTAGCATCGTCCGATTAGCCATAGCAGCAAAAAGTGACGTTAAATAAACAAACAAAACAAACTAATATTTTTTTATTGAACGAGTTGAAGTGAGTAATTTCAGTAGATTGATCGAATAAATCGATGGAATAATTAATTTACAATCAAGTTGACATTACCAATCCATCACTACGGGCCACGTGAGCTTTGAAGAAAGAGATTTGGAGCGCTACCGTAACGTGCTAATGGTTGTTTATTTCATTAGAAAAAAATTAATATGAAGTCACTAGAATTTTATTAGATTTTTAGATAAATTTTAGAGAAAAGAATTGATAAATCGATATCGAGCCTGCAATTTTTATATCGATACTATTTTCATCAGTGATTAAATAATAAATGTTTCACTAACTGGTTTTAACATTAAAAAAAAAAAATAGAAACCCAATAAAATGATAAACATTTTGATATTCAATTTATATAAATTTTTAATCTTTATATAGAAATATAGAACGATTAATTAATGCTTATAATACCCTCGTTTAATTAATTAATTATCAGCCTCGCCTTCGGCTCTTGTGGTAAAATTCACTCGGATGTAATAAAGTGGCACTTTCCACACTTGTCAAATAAATAACAATTATTGATGTAATAATGTATTGTTGTTGCCTAGCAACGGATCCAGAAACTATTTTTTCTTTAGTCTTTTATTGTGCTATACCTGTTAAATGATAATTATTTTTAAAAAAATTTCAAATAACAAAGCCACTGTTCCTGACTGACAGCCTTGATTAAAAAAATTAAAATAAGCTACACCGTATTCCAATACATCGATATTGGTAATTAACTGTCCTTTTGGTTTTATATTATAATAATATAATTATGGCATTACTACTCCTGCTTGCCCTAATTGATAAGAGTAAGAGGTGATAGAGAAGACGCAGAGACAGGAGGGGAGACTAGGCCTGGAGGGGGGAGGGGGGGAGGCCAGCGTCGACCGGAGTCAGTGCGGAGAGGTCCAGGCGATGCCAACATGGTCGAGGGCAAGGGTCGCGCTTCCGTCTGCTCCAGGATACGGGATGTCTACCTCAGTATGACAGTTGAGCCCATGCTGGCATGGTACATCATCGGCAGTGTCGTAGCCATTCTAGCAACTCAGAACCTCAACCTCGAGAAAGCATGCAGGGTCAATCTCCAGTTCGGAGACGAGGTCTGCACGGCTCTAGAGCGCAGGGAGACTGCCAACTACACCAAGGAAGAGCAAGCGGTACAACAGATGGTCGCCTCCATGGCCATCTGGAAGACCCTAGTGCAGTCCGCCGTACCCGCCTTCCTCATCCTCTTCTTGGGATCGTGGTCTGATCGACGCGGTAGGAGGAAGCCATGCATGCTTTTGCCAATTACCGGCGAGTTCATGACAGCCATAGGCCTCATTCTATGTACGTTCTTCTTCTACGAGCTCCCGATGGAAGTGGCTGGAATAACAGAAGCCATCTTCCCGGCTTTCACCGGAGGATGGATGACCATGTTCATGGCGGTCTTCTCGTACATGGGGGACATCACCTCCCTCGAGACAAGAACTCTCAGAATCGGGATCGTGAATGTCTGCAGCTCCATTAGCGTACCAATTGGAACGGCCGTCTCCGGAATTCTGTACAAGAAGATCGGGTACTACGGGGTGTTCTCGTTGTCCGCGTCCATTTACGTCCTCAGCTTTTTCTACGGTTATTACAAGATCCCAGAAGAGAAGAAACCGTCCATTCCGAACGAGAAGGTGGGCCTGGAAGAAGAAGTCAAGCCGGGTATCATCGGGTTCTTGAGGGACTTTTTCGACCTACACCATATCAAGGATACGATCAGCGTGGCTTTCAAGAGCGGGGCCAACAACAGGAGGAAGAGGGTGATGCTCCTCATGATCGTGGTCATCGTGGTCTTCGGGCCCATGCACGGTAAGCCTCAGCATTATAAAAATATTAAAAATTTATCTTTCGTAAAATAATAACTTTTTGTTTGGAAGCTGAATAACATATTTTGATTGGATAATAATAAGTAAAAGCTGTCACATTTAAGGGCAATAAGTCCTAATGATCTGGGAACACAAACACAACAATAATTATTAGAAATAAAATTAAGTGCAGTGGATTAACTATATATTCATATGTATCCAGAATATATATTTATTCAGTTAAACTTTTATCATTACTCATATATGAGTAGATAATATCCTGTATACGTTAAAGATTTTTAAATTAAAAATTTAACGTTCCAGAAAAAAAGTCTGCAATTCCCCTAGAAGATTGGGCGCGCTAAACCAACAAATAAAGAAATAAAATTTTAACTTCATTTAGTTATTTTTCTCTTACCGGTTCTACTTCATCTTAAATTGAAGCTTATAATGTTATTTCTTGTGATAAAATAAATATTTGATTTACAATATAATATTTTTTTTATCCATTTACCAATACAAATTTTGTACAAGGGGTGAGGGGAGGCTTTCATTTGAAGTCTGAGAACAAAACATGTTGGGAAACGCTGCCCAAGAAAATGTCCGTAAATTACAACATTAAATTTCTGATTACGTAGCTTGTGACTGCAGAAATCAACATAATGAAATTATATTTTAGACAACCATTACACACATAGGTAATAATTTTAGTTGTAATATGTTCCAATTTTCCATATCATTCAAAATAATCCTTGAATGACAATTTGGTCGCTGTTGTCTATTAAATATACATAATATAAATATACATATTAAATATAAATTTTATATATATTGTATATCACTAGGTGACTTATATTTTTAATTCTTACCATTTTCTGAATTAAACTGGATAAGGCTTCTAGGTGAAGTCAAATCAAAGGTAAATATATATATATATATATATATATATATATATATATAATAAACTCTTTATTGGCTTTAATGTATAACATTGTAGCCATTGAGTCTGGCCCACTTAGTGTTAATTTTTAGTAATTAGTATATCGTCACTTAATTACAGTTATTTTTATTTACAGTTAAATCAAAGGTAAATACAAATATGTAATAACGAAAATTGGGAAAACCGCATATAGTTTCATATACCTGTGAAATATACCCATATGTACCATAGTTCATTTGCAAATCTGTGTTAACAATATGGGGTTTATGTGATTAAGCTGTGCACTGTCAGGATCGCAATAAATCCTTTTAAAATACCAGTAACAGATGTACATAATATCATTTTAATCAGTTTCGAAATCTACGAATTGAAGTTCAGTCTAGTATTTGTATTGAACCCCCCTCTCTAGCGAGCTTTTTAAAATATATCCAAATAGTATTGTTTGAGATATAGAGTATTTTTAAATAATGAAGTATTTTGTATTATAGGTTTCCGTCGTAAAGCAACGACTTCCTGCCCTCCTGTGTCGTTTAATAACATCCCAATGATTCCTGCAGAATAGGCCCGTTGGACTACACCTTCATAAACGCTTAACTTGGAATCCTCATACTAGACTGTAACGACAAGAAACAGCTCGCCCTTTCAGGCTACTTCAACATTTACTAGACAAACGCTCTAAGCTCCCAATTCATCACAAAAGACTCATATAATATACATGAAAACCACTAGACCCATCTGGACTTTCGGAATAGAGCTTTGGGGCTCCACTAAGCCATCGAATTCCTCTCGTATTCAATCCTTACAATCCAAAATCCTTAATGCTCCTTACTTTGTTATTAACAAAATAAACCATAATGACCTTAATGTCCCGTTTGTTTCTGATTTGGCCCGAATCCGATATCAATCTTTTCATGACAAGCTTCATTTCCACTCAAACTCACTAGTTTCAAACATATCTACTTTTTCAATTCCTGATAATCCTCCGAGGCGTCTGAAAAGAAAATGGCCCCGTGACCTCTTTTTATTTGAGTACTACCACTGGGTAGTTTCTCCACTTGCCTTTGTCTCTGGACATGATTAATCTTTCATTATATTTACTTGATACATTCTGTATACAGTTGTAAATTTCAATCAATACATTTTTTTTTAAATATAGGTTTGTTTATAGATGAAAAAATAATTTATAAGAAAAACGCCAATCCTAAAATTATATATTTTAAATATATACATTCTATTTTTTCAATTTAAAATCGATAACAATGCTATATTTTATGTAACGACATGAAGAAGTCAGAAACAGTTACTTTGTGGTTTGAAAATTTTTAAAAATATTTAAGATGCAACTGATTATCCGTGACAAAAGACTAGACAAAAAGTAGATCCTAGATCCGTTGCAAGGATGATTAAATTTACACTATTAAAAACTTTATTATACACCAAAGAGATTTAATTTATTAAATTGCTTATTGAAAAAATATCAATTCCCAATTTTATTATGGACATTACGGAATACCGAGTTAAAACTGTTTGACAAAAATATTATTTTTTCTTTTTTTTTCTTTTTTATTAATTGTTATTTTGATTGTGATTATTTTTAAATATTTTTATTTTGAAGAGAAAAGATTTGTCCTGGCCGGGATTCGAACCCGGGTCGTTTGCATCTCCGGTGCAGTGTTCTAAACCACTGAGCTACTGAGCAGATGAAGGTGTTCACCGGCAGATGAAGAGAACGGATTTGTCTGACTTGGATACGACCCTTGGTAGCTCTTTGGTTTAGAGCACTGCGCCGGAGATGCAAACCACCGAGGACAAATCTTTTCTCTTCAAAACAAAAATATTTAAAAATATTATCTTTTCATTTATTTTTTGTATTAATTTATTCATTTTTTTTTCATATGTTCTTGAAACTTGAAGTTTAATTTGGTTTTTGAAGTTGGCAATCCATTTAGCGACGATTCGTAAACGATACATGTTCAGATAAAATATATCTTATCACTGCAATGGGATCAATTGGTCGTGATTATCATTTTAATATAAAATTATGGAGGCAACCTAGCGGCGGACCAGCTTCCACTTGAATTATTGCTCAAACCACTTTATTATTGTTAGTATTATTATTGGCGAATTCCCCCCAGAAACGGAAGACGTTAATCAAGTATCTCGATAAATTTTTCTTTGGGTTCATCTTGTTCCTCCATAGGCCTTCATTCTTTCCGCAACGGCTTGTTTACGCTCATCCGACCACTTTGGTCTGCACTGCTTTTGTTCTTATACAACTTCCCGTTTGTCTACTTTGAGTCTAAAGGTGTCATTTTCTAAAATGTCGGCTGGTCTAACGTTTGCATTTTTGAGGTCCTTTCGAATTTCATCTAGCCAGGGTGTGGAATTCTTAAGTGAAGTTATATAATCTGTTATTCTTTTCGTCAATCGATTTTTTGATAGTCGGCTGAGATGATCAAAGAATTTCATTTGCCTTTTCCTGATATAAATTTAGATGTTTGAATTTGTTTCTGTTATTTAAATTGTTTGTAGCCTAAAACCGTCTGGAAGTTTCCTGATGAACTTTCTTTCTCCTTTTTTGATTTATTTATATTTGATGACAGTATTGTAGTGTCGAATTTTACCACTTTATTACTATTATGTTACATTATATATTTTCTATTGTCTATTGAAAGTACAAAAAATAATTAAATGTAAATGTCTTTTTATAAATAATTAAATTTTTATATCTAAGGTGGAATAATAAAAATAGTTCGAAAAAAATGAATTAATTGGGAAGAATAAAATATTACACAGTGATTATTTTTTATAAAAAATATTTTTATATTACAGAGAGAAAGAAAATATGGCTTAAACATCGGGTTCGAATCTCGGCCAGGACCAATCTTTTCCCTTCAAAACAAAAATACTTAAAAATAATCACCATCAAAATAGCAATTAATACAAAATAAAAGATAATATTTTTTTCCAACAGTTTTAACTCGGTATTCCGTAATGTCCATAATCAAATATAAATTACGGGAACTGATATATTTCCAATCAGGAATTTAATGAACTAAATCTCTTTGTTATTGTATGTATATATATATATATATATATATATATATATATATATATATATATATATATATATATAAGGTTTAACAATAAATGTGATAATTAAAATATATACAAAAACCATTATTACTTATGTTACAATTAACAAAAATTAAAATTATAAAAATGAGCATCAATGTTTTACAATTTATAAATATTATTAACTTGCTGTCAACTTTTCGAAATCTATATTGTTAATCAATTAAATTAATTCGGGCCGAAATGTATTATATAGTTCTTGTTCAGCTTATCTTTATACTATATTTTTCCAAGCAAACGTATGGTGAGTTATGACCATGGTAGAAATGCGTAAATATCTCTTTATCACTCATAAAACTGTATCAACCTAGCTTCAGATCTTGTCTGCCAGAAGGCATTCGTGTTCTGATGCTATTCCAAGTTCACTGATGGTTTATCCCGTTTTTCCAAAAATGTAGGTTTTTAACTTAGGAAACTGCCAGTGCCACTTACGTAATATATCAGTACCATATGTGCAATTTTGATCGACTACACAGCCATCTATTGAGGGAGACCGAAATTAGTTTCCCCCAAGCAATAACTATATTGCAATATATAAAGGTCACCTGTGGGACCAGTGATGGAGATATATCATGAACGTCAATACAAGAGACAGGTGCAGTTAGCCTAGAAATACCAAATTGCACCTAATTGCAGTAGCACTCTGCACCAGAACAGATCACCTGTGGTCTAGTGGTTAGCGTAACAAACTACTAAACCCAATATCGCGGGTTCGTAGCCCGGCAGGTGGCCCTAGGATTTTTTTAAGGGAGTAAAAAATCCTTAGTTACGCCGTCCTTCGGAAGGGACGTTAAACGGGGTCTCGAGCCTGTTCGATGTTAGGTACTCGTTAAAAATCCCTATCCTAATTAAACCTGGATAGGCAAAATTTAGAGCTCCCACTGTAGCATCGTCCGATTAGCCATAGCAGCATAAAGTGACGTTAAATGAACAAACAAACAATATATATGTTATTGTTATGTTATTATTGTTTTCATATGTCCTTTTTAATAAATAAAAATTGCACTAAACCGTTTGATCCATGTAAACTTTTTTTTAGACTCTTGATATTCAGTCAGTAAATATTCTTTTAAGAAAAATATGCTATAAGTTAAGTCTCAGGAAATAATTGGAAAAATTTATTAATTTATAGTATTTAGGATGATAATAAATGATAAAATATAATTAAAATTTGTCAACAAAATATAATTTGTTTTTTAAAGGGAGGGTGATACGGTTCATGACAATACGATAGTTACAATATTTTCTTTGTTTATCAATTGTACACGATTTTTAAAATAATCTTACTAATATTATAAATGTGAAAGTTTGTATGTTTGTCTCTCTTTCACGCAAAAACTACTGAATGGATTTGGATGAAACTTTACAGTAATATAGGTTATACAGCAGAATAACACATAGGCTATAGCAAGAGCGGATTTAGGGGGGAGAGGGCACGTGCCCCCCCGACAGTTTTTTAGGTACTGTGGAGAATCCATTATAGTGCATAAATAAAGGAAAATCACATGATAATGGTGGTTAAAATAACAGAAAGGACTGGAGTGAAACTATTTGTTTTGATGTACTACGAATATTATAAATGCGAATGTTTGTTACTCATTCACGGACTGAACGGAACACTGCTGAACGGATTTGGATATAATGGATATTCCCTTCGGAACAGATTTGGATGAAACTTATTGAATAAAATAGGTTATACATCATAGGCTACATCAAGGGCAGATTTATGTGGGGTCACGTGGGCATGCCCCCCTCCCCCGTTATAGTACATAATTAAAGGCAAATCAGGAACATAGCCTCTTGAAATTTGTAGATAGGTTCTTTGTATAGTTTAAGAAAGAATTTTGGATGATTCCACCCCAAGGGTTTCGCTTTTAATATAATGGGGGTTCAAAGGTTGTAGAGAATCGGTCAGTTTTGAAGTTAGACATCTGAAATTATGGATGTACGAGTAACTTATATTTTTTAAAAATAATTAAATTATTTATTTAAAATGATCTTTCACGAAACTTTATGTGGCAGGCCGAATTAGCATATGGTAGTAATTATATAAATGAATCATCATAAAAACTTCTTTCACTTTTTGAAAAAATACGATATGTTATATCAGAATTTATTCTGATATCACAATTGCGTATTTAAATAAATATTTTGAATTAAATATAAATTCTCATTTTTTACTTCTGATTCATAAAAATGAAAAAGAAAAAATATGGTTGTATTAAATTTGTCCCCACCTTTCTTTGGCTCTTATTTATAAAGTGTCGTTTTATTTACACATTCTCGTTTATTTATGTATTTCATGCGTCTAATGTTTTTTTAGATTTTTCTATTTATCTATCTACTTAAATATGCACCACAAAGTAAAAAATAAAAATATTCAGTGATTTTCAGTCCTATCTTCGCTTGTCAGAGAGCGATTAAGATAAATACGGTATCAACAAGTTTTGACAGTTTAACGTTGTAACGATAGAGGGAGGATTTATGGGTAACTATAAAACAAAGATAAGAATGTAATGACCGGTTGGAAACATTGTTTGTTTGTGGTATAAATGAATGCATTAATGTATTTTTTATGTATTCGTTCCTTTTTTTTTATAGATAACTTATAACACGGCTTAAATTGAAGTTTTTCATTTAAGAAATTATTAAAAATCGAACTAGATGATGTAAATGTGATAATTATCACATATAATGAAAATATATAATAACATGAATAAAGAGATATATTTTAAATATTGTTTACACGCAATTATTTAAAGAATCGAATTAAGGTCAAAGGCAGGAACGAAATATTAGAACGCTTAAGTTCGCTTTATATTGCTCACAAATTTATTACTTTATTTTTATTTATTTGTTATTTTGCTTTAACAATTGCATAATGCAAATAAACTAATGTTAAATATATACTTTTTTAAATATCGTTTATTTTAAATGGAAGTGGAGTAGCTAAGTAAGTAGAGTTCCTGAGCTGTGTCGGTTTCGAGACTGTCTGTGGCTTCTGTTATCTGTCCCAGAATTGCCCAGTAGGAACGTGCAGACCCACACAAAATTTATCTCAGCCAAACAATCTCCCTTCACAACCGGTGCTTACAAACTGTTCAGTCTCTACCAGGTACTGAAACAAAGATTTCTTGGATTATTGTGGTACTTGATTTTTTTTTTTTTAGAAACTAATTATTTTTTATTATATAAAACGAAAAAGTTTATGAATGTAATAAATTTATGAAAGCGCTGTACTGTACTGAACTATCAGTGCAGTTAATTTGACGTTAATCTTGAAAGATCTGTATGATGTACGACCAGTACATGCATTTTTAAGAGATATTGAGTTTCATAATCAAACTCAATGAATATGTTCTATTATATAAACGTGAAGTACGTGCGCTTATGAAAGCACTAATCAGATAAACTACGATGTAAATAACCAATTTAGAAGGAAATCGTTATTGTCTAGACTAATGTCATTTTCTAATCATTACAGGGTTAAATGCAACTAAGATATGTCAGTCAAACCTCTTTTCCTCTATGGCAAAATATATTATTTCTTTTCTGAACCTTAAATCCTTCTCTGTTAATTTGAAAAAAAAAAGTTGTTAAGTCAAATGTTCTTTTGTTTTTTTAATTTAATTTATTGATATTTACAACTATAATAATATTACAATAAGTAAATCTGCTAATATGTACAATATGACATGAAAAACACTTGTGGAGAAACTACGCATCGGTAGCACTCCAATAAAGTTGTATAGTAGAAGGTCTCGAGGCCATCTTCTTTTGAGACGCCTCGGAGGGTTATTAGGAATAGTATGGGAAGCAAGTTGAGAGACTAGCGGATTCAATGTGTATGGAGCTTGTCATGGAAGGATAGGTATCTAGTTTAGGCCAAATCAGCAACATATGGGATATTAAGATCATGATGGATGAGTTTGTTTGTGACTTAATAAGGAGCATTGAGGATCTTACGAAGGATTTTGGATTGCAAGGATTGGATACGAGATGAATTGGATGGTTTAGTAGAGCCCCAAAGCTCAACTCCGTATGTCCAAATAGGCCTGATAACTGTCATGTAAACGAGTCTTTTGTAATAAATTGGGAGCTTAGAACTTTTGTCCAGTAAATGTTGGACTAGGCGAAAACGACGAGAAGTTTCTTGTCTTTTCAGTCTTGAATGAGGATTCCAACTGAGACGTTTGTCCAGATGGAGTCCTAGGTAACGTATAAGTCAAATGTAAATAAAAATTAGGAACTTGATGATTAGATCCCTTTTTAAGTCGCAAGCGAAGAGGCTTCTATTCAAGTTAATATCAACTGTTTTAATAATCTAATTTCCTAATTATCTAATGTAAAAAATCTTTCAAGTTACTAATAAACAAATAAGCCCCACTTTTTTTTTTAAGTTAGCCAAATAACAATATCCGACAACCTATCGAACAAATATACCATACATTTATTTTTACAATTAAACGAGCAAAAAAAAAAAATTGGTCTGTTAATCTTTGAACATAAATTGAAACTACACACTTTAAACTAGTTAAAGTTTGTTTCTCGACTCTGTTTAAAAGTTAGTTTCGTTCATCCACGTAAAAGGAAATGGATGGACCATGTGGGATCTTCAGACCCGCCTCGTGCACACCCAGCCTCTATAAAGGTGTTATCATTGCTAATGTAAGATCATTTCCCTACACAAACGCTGGCGTATAAACAGTTCAGTCCCCACTATATACTGAACCCGACTGCTTTCCTATCTACTTGCTTATTCTCATAGACAAAATGAACATACATTTTTGTCCTAATGATTTAATTCGTTATAATATTCTTTGGATTAAAAACCTTAATATTTCATTAACACCAAAAACCATTTTAAATTCAAAACGTGTCACCTTAACCAACTTATGTAAAATAAGTAAGCACACACACAGACATACATATATATATATATATATTACTATATATATTATTTCTTTTCTGAACCTTAAATCCTTCTCCGTTAATTTGAAAAAAAAAGTTGTTAAGTCAAATGTTCTTTTGTTTTTTTAATTTAATTTATTGATATTTACAACAATTACAATTAGTATATATATATACTTCGTGAGATAAGAAAGCGACCTTGACTGGAAGCCGGGCTCTGTGCCAAGGACTTGCAGGTTCGATGGCCTCTCATGTAAACAATTCTATCAACTTCCCTAATAATATTTATTATTGCTTGTATTTTTTTTGTTGTAAATTATATTTTTCAAGCTATTTTAAATTTTCACAACAGCTTTCCTAGGGAGCAGAGTTACCCAGCGGTAGAGCGATCAGTTTGACCCGAAATTCCTGGGTTCAAATCCTGCTCGCTGGCAGACTTTTATTTAATCTGTTGGTGGCTGCAGATGGATCACCTGGGATCTTGTATCGACCTAAGGGTCAACCAGCCTCTACAAAGTGGGTTCCAAAAATAAGGGAAAATTCTGGCTTCACCTCCCTGCTCAACCGTTGTCCAAGAAAGAGTACAGTCTCCACTATGACATACTGGGACCACATAATGATCCCAAGTTCAGTCTTATGGGGATAAAAACTGCTTATCAGGTAACAGTACGATACGCTGTCCTGGATTTGTCATTGAGACCAAAATTTGATATAAGATATCAATCAAGAATCAACGAATTTAAAGTTTAAACAATAGGGTTGGTCCAATCCTATATACAGTTTATACAGCTGACATCCCCCTCATCCTCAACTCATCCTAATACTATCCTTACCACGTATGCTGATGATACATCTTTATCATCAGTCAACACCAATCCAGTTATTGCATCCCAAAGCCTCCAATCCCATATCACTGATCTTGAAGAATGGTGTCAAAACTGGAGAATTAAAATAAATTCTCAAAAATCGCATCAAATCACTTTTACCTTACGTCGTAAACCAATGACTTCCTGCCCTTCAGTATCCTTTAATAATATCCCTCTGGTGCCTGTAGAACAGATCCGATACTTAGGGTTGCACCTCGACAAACGATTAACCTGGAATCCTCATACAAAAAACCGCTCGACATTTCAGGCTACTTCAACACTTACTAGACAAACGCTCTAAGCTCCCAATTAATTACAAAAGACTCATCTACATGACCATCATACGACCTATTTGGACTTACGGAGTAGAGCTTTGGGGCACTAAGCCATCGGATTCCTCTCGTATCCAATCCTTACAGTCCAAAATCCTTCGTAAAATCCCCAATGCTCCTTATTTTGTTAAGAATAAACTCATCCATAACGACCTTAATGTCCCTTTTGTTGCTGATTTAGTCCGAACCCGGTATCTATCCTTTCATAACAAACTTCATTACCACTTCAAACCTAGCTTCCTCTTCAATTCCCGATAATCCTCCGAGGCGTTTGAAAAGAAGATGGCCACGTGACCTCCTTACTTGAACTTTGATCTGAGTACTACCAGTGGGTAGTTTCTCTACCTGCCATTATCATGTCATTATATATCACTTAGCCTATTTACTTGTTGTATTATTGTAATACAGTTGTAGATATCAATAAATAAATTTAAAAAAAAAATAGGGATTGGCGTTTAAATATTTAACTGTAAATAATTTACTGCTGTATTCATTTATAAAAAAAAGGAGGTATTTAAAGAAAATGGTTCGGATAGAGGCCAAGATAATTATCTAACGTTATGTAGGGAGAACTGTTGGACTGCATTGGGGAGCCAACGTTGCTGTTGTTTCGAGCCACATTCCAGGTCTTCTTCAGGGCTAAATATACAAGATACTAATGAATTAAAATAATCTTACTAATATTATAAATGTGAAAGTTTGTCCCTCTTTCACGCAAAAACTACTGAACGGATTTGGTTGAAACTTGACAGTAATATAGGTTATACGAGGGGTGATCAAAAAGTTCCAGGACTGATTTTTTATTAATTTATTTAAAAAATCTACAGGCTATTGGACGTCGTCCCCTTCAAAGTACTCTCCTTGGGAAGCTATACATTTTTCCCAACGATGTTTCCACTGTGTGAAGGACTTTGAGAAATCATCTTGTGAAATGGTGTGGAGCTGCTACAGCGATTTTTTTTTAATGTCATCTACGGACTCAAATCTCTTTCCCTTCATGGGTCTCTTAAGTTTTGGAAACAAGAAAAAGTCTGCAGGGGCAAGGTCAGGTGAATATGGAGGCTGGGGAATGACCGTCATTCCATTTTTGGTGCAGTAGTCGCGAATGAGCAGTGCGGAATGAACAGGCGCATTGTCATGATGCAGCACCCACTCACCGCTCCGCCACAACTCTGGTCTCTTCCTCCTTCATACATCAGAATAACTCTGATGTATCGTACATCAGAATAACACATAGGCTATAGCAAACGCGGATTTAGGGGGGGCGCATGGAGGCCCATACCCTCCCACCCCGACTGTTTTTTGTGGAGAACCCATTATAGGACATAAATAAAGGCAAATCACATGATAATAGTTGTTAAAATAACAGAAAGAACTTGAGTGAAACTATTTGTTTTGTTATTCTAATAATCTTACTAATATTATAAATGTTAAAGTTTGTATGTTTGTCTCTCTTTCACGCAAAAACTACTGCACGAATTTGGATGAAAATTATTGAGTCAAATAGGTTATACATCATAGGCAACAGCAAGGGCAGATTTATGTGGGGCCACTGGGGCATGTGTCCCCCCCCCCGTTATAATACATAATTACAGGCAAATCAGGAACTTAGCATCTTGAAATTTGTAGATAGGTTCTTTGTATAGTTTAAGAAAGAAATTTGGATAATTCCACTCCAAGGGTTCGCCTTTAATCTAATAGGGGTTCAAAGGTTCTATAGAATCCGTCAGTTTTAAATTAGACATCTGAAATTTTGGATGTACGAGTAACTTATATTTTTTTAAAATAAGTAATTATTTATTTTAAATGATCTTTCACGAAACTTTATGTGGCAGGCCGAATTCCACGCGAGTGAAGCCGCGGGCGTAAGCTAGTACTACATATAAGTATATGTGACATGTGTTATTTTAATTTATTTATATCTTGTATAATTAACCCTGAAGAAGAATTGCAATGTGGGTCGAAACAGTGGCTTACCAATAAAAAGTTCTCCCTATATAAGAGAATTTGTTTGTTTGTTCATTTAACGTCACTTTATGCTGCTATGGCTAATCGGACGATGCTAAAATGGGAGCTCTAAATTTTGCCTATCCAGGTTTAATTAGGATAGGGATTTTTAACGAGTACCTGACATCGTACAGGCTCGGGACCCCCGTTTAACGTCCCTTCCGAAGGACGGCGTAACTAAGGATTTTTTACTCCCTTAAAAAAATCCTAGGGCCACCTGCCGAGCTACGAACCCGCATAAGAGAATTTTCTTGACCAGTGCCCGGACCATTTTCTTCCTCATGTGTACATGGTAAACTAATATTACTCAACATATGTTTATTTATATTTAATATAAAATTAATGTTACTTTGATGTAACGTAAGCTGCTATCGGACCACTTTAGTTAGTTATTTTGAAGAGATCCAATTTACTCCTTCTTCCTGCCTCCATCCACTATTTTCGGCCAGAGAAGAAACAATGTCCTGAGCAAACGAGGAAAATGTTTCTGATCCATTATCGAAGAGTCTCCGGCTGAACTGAAAGTTGGTTCAATCGCAATCCCTTCGTCCATAAACGAGTTCTCGTCCGGGAGAGAATCCAGTTGGCACGAAAACCCCCTTAGCATAACACTACTGACTCCATTCCGCCCTTTCAATTGTACAGATTTAGACAGACTTTATTTATTTAACGTCACTTAATGTTGGCTCTGTCGTAGGATCCTACAGTTGAAGTCTTCAAATTTGCCAGAATAGGTAATATTAGGATGGGTTTCTTGGTAATTTTAATTTATTATTTTCACAAATAAACCTTTGTAACAGACCAATAAAAATATGAAATAAAATTGTTTGTTCATTTAACGTCACTTTATGCTGCTATGGCTAATAGGACGATGCTACAGTGGGAGCTCTAAATTTTGCCTATCCAGGTTTAATTAGGATAGGGATTTTTAACGAGTACCTGGCATCGTACAGGCTCGGGACCCCCGTTTAACGTCCCTTCCGAAGGACGGCGTAACTAAGGATTTTTCACTCTCTTAAAAAAATCCTAGGACCACCTGCCAGGCTACGAACCCACGATCTTAGGCTTAGTAGTTTGTTACGCTAACCACTAGACCATGAAATAAAACAAATTCATTAATTAATTATAATTAGTCCATCGTATGACGTTCGTTTCTTCATGACTCCAAAACTTATTTCCTTGAGATTTGTATCAAAGGCACAAATCTCAAAAAATGATCTTCGGAATTCGGCATAATCTTATGTCTTTTCGATTAAAAATGACTTTTATATTACATACGCCTATAATTCGGTCTTTTGTAAAGACAGAATTCTGTAATTTTTAAACTGGTGTTTGATTCTTAAGAAAACCTTGTGTTTGACATATTTCGTGAGTTTATTCTTATCTTTATTGAGTTATTAGTCTTCTTAAAAACCACAAATAGGAATAAACATGAAAATTAAAACTTCATAGATAAAGCGTAGCATGTAATGGCTTGTTAAAGCAAGCAGAAAGCTGTATAATTACTGTTAAGTAATATAGTAAGATATTATATTACATAAATATAGTTACTAACATTACAGTAGTTATATCACGACAGTTATGATGATGACAGTTACTTATATACTTGGCAAGTCTTTCATGTGTAACAGAGCTTTCTCCTCGTAACCTAACAGTTTACTTTCAAAAGTAATTATTGAGTTTCTGTTTGATTTTTTTTTCGTGTAAAATTCCCGTTCGAAGTAGAAAACATCCTCCTTGACTTTTTGTGTTGCTAAGAGTAACATTGAGGTCATACCATCTATCCAACTTATTTTTTCTTATCCAGTACATCCGCAGAAGCCAATATACAGTACAGATGTCATCCATTCCCTCATAGTTCTTGAATATTTAAAACAGATATTTTAATACCATTGCACCAGATGTAAAGAGCACCATGTCCACAAAGTAGGTAATATTTTAGGTAAATTGTCACAAATAAATACCATGAACAATGCTAACAATTACTTATCAATGTGAACAATTTTATTTTAGCGGTTTCTTTAAGTAATAAAGAAACAATTCTTGTTAGTTCAGTTGTATGGTAAATTGGTTCTCCTGCACAAATGCGTGATAGCTCAATGTTAAGGTCCCGGGTTCAAATCCGACTATAGCAGATAACTTATATTAATGAAAGTTATTAGATAGTTATTAATAAACTGTATGGGATCTAAAGACCCTCCTCGGGCTCACCCAGCCTCTATAATGTGGTTATCCTTCTTCTTCTTCCATGGTTCTACAGCTCTTGTAGGATCCTGACCTCCACAACAGCGCCTCTCGAGTCTTCCCTGTCAGCAGCTCGACCTCTCCATTGTCCGATTCCCATCTTCTGCAGATCGCTCTCCACATCACCCAGCCATCGCAGCTTGGGCCTTCCTCTTCTTCTTTTGCCTCCTGGTTTACCATATAATAGTTTCTACGGGTTGATTTGAGATCGGTGATTAGGTCTGGTTTATTGTACAGTTCTCGAAGCTCTCTATTATTTCTTGACCTCCATTGGTCTTCATTACATATTGGCCCAAATATCTGCCGAAGTACCTTCCTCTCCCAGATCTGCAGCATCTTCTCGCATTCCTGGGTCAGGACCCACGTTTCACCAGCTTACGTGAAAATCGGTCTTAAGATTGTTTTATAGATCAACCTTCGACTAGAGGAGGAAACCCCGACAGAAAACTCTGGTCCTCCAGGTTGGGGGTTGGACGCGGGACCAAGAACCCTGTCCCGTAAAAACTGTGTTTTCAAGTGGTTACCCTTAATAAGGGGAAAAACTGGAGGTTGAGTGTGATCTTGGCCGAATCACCTCCCTGCTTATCGATTGGCTTTGAAACAACGCAATCTCAGACCCTTAGGGCCGGTTGCACCAATACCGGTTTAAACTGAGATTAGACGATCTCAGTTTAATCTTAGATTAACAGTTAAACTCTAGTTCTCTGAACACCCGTTGTTGGAGTACAGTTTACTTTAAACTGCGTTTAAAAGGGAGGTTACGCTTAGCTTTGTTGTTTTGTGCCGTTTTCAACAGGTAATACTACAGTTTTTATCCAGTTCAGAACTAAATCTTCAAATTGAAACTGAGAAAGAACGATATTAAGGGAAGTCAGTTTAACTATGTAGTTGAGTTAACATAAAGATTAACAATTAAAAACTGAATCACTTGATTTATTATGAAATCGTCATCTATTCATTTCAAATTTCATCCACAGAAACCAATAATTGATAACCAAACAAAGTCCCAATAATTATTAATAATGAAACACAGTAACTTTTCTTTCCATTTGTTTTTTAAAAACGGCAAGTGCTTTCAATCACATTTCTGATGCTCTTCAGGCCAAAGACACTTGTCGATCACTCACCATCATTTACGTTTGGTAATCAGAGACAAACTTTACCTCTGATTGCCAAACGTAAATGTGGTTTGAAAGTTGAATGTTCGAAACCGAGGGTCTAATTAAATCCAAAACAACTTGAACCGTGCTTTTTGAAAGTCTGTCAAAAAATTCAAAGGGCCAAAAAATCAAAAAATTTTTGATTCGACCATTGGAGAAAATGATTCTGTCGAGCACGAAATACTTTTGTACTCATCAATGAATGAGCAACTAATTGAAAAAACTCTTCATCACCTGCCAAATCGTCAATGTCTATATTGCCAACAATATCCATTTCTTGAAAAATAAATAAATAACAAAAATTGTAAACAAAGCCAGTAAAGAAAATTAAAAACAAAACAAAGCCAGTTAAGAAAATTAAAAACAAAGCCAAGGGCGACAAGAATGAAGTTTGAAATGTGAGAATATGGTTATACGAGTTTAATGTAAACGAGGTTTAAACGGTCATGTGTGGCCGGTAAGGTTTAAACCTAGATTCGAGTTTAAACCTACTTTGTGCAACGCTTAATAATCGATTTAAACTGAGATATTGGAAATCCCAGTTTAAACTAGGTTGGTGCAACCGGCCCTTAATGGGTTTTAGTGGTACATTTTTTTATATGTATTTATATATTCAGCTTGTTTCTTATTTGTAATATGTGCCAATATAAGAGTAACAGTAATCACCAATTAAAAACGGCATCCTTACTAGAGTAATTATATGAAGGTACATGAGACATTGTCAGTAAGAATAAGCCTGTCTACCAATGTATATGTGTCTACGTTATGTCTTTGTATACGATTATATATGTTATACATCCGCGTGAATAAGTGGTGGTGAATTTTCTCAAAAATTAGTCTATTGTACTTCAGCGAGCGGAATCGTGTTATTTTCGTAGTAAATAACGGGCTAAGTCAAGCATTCTTTAGAAAATGAGTTATTACTTATATCACAACTCCATTTCAAGCCAAAAATACAGAATGGCTCACATACAATACTCATTCTGGACAAATTCGACTTAACCAAATTTTATTTATTATTTTAATCTATATATATAAAAATGAATGTATGTGTGTTTGTCCTTTACGCATTACTACACCAATCATCCGATTGTCATCAAACTTTGGGAAGTTGTTCAGTACACTCTAGGGAAGGTTTCTACCAACTTTTTTTTCTTATTTTATTTTTTTGGATTTGAAAAATGTTTCAAAAATTTCTAGAAAAAAAAAATGATTTGTCTAAAAAACGTAATCGATCTTTTTTAAAGAAGATTTAATTTTCTACAATTTGAGCCCAACCGCAGATCTGTTGGTCTTATAGAACCTGAGTTAAGTCCTATAATGTATCAAATGACCGTAATCTTATCTATATATATATATATATATATATATATATATATATATATATATATATATATATATATATATATATATATAAAATCTCCTGTCACGATGTTTTTCCGAGCTAATCTCCGAAACTACTGCACCGATTTTAATGAAATTCGGCACAGATTGTCATGAAAGTTTGGGAAGTAGTTTAGTACACTCTAGGGAAGGTTTCTACCAACTTTTTTTTTTTAATTTTATTGTATTTTTTATTTAAAAGATGAATTAATTAGGAGTGTCTTCCTGAATGTACTAAATAATTACATGAGCCATAATTGGCTCAGTAATTGTGTTATTTTGACAGCGAAAAATGCCGATGTTGACGAAATTAACTTTTTAATACTACCGTTGTTACCAGGTGATCTAATGCCCTTTAAATTCGTCAATAATATTGTTGATGAAAACCAAGCTGTAAATTATCCAACTGAATTTTTAAATTCTCTTGTTATACCACACAATCTTCGGTTGAATAATGGTTCACCTATTATTCTTCTGCGTAATTTGAGTCCAATTAAATTATGCAATGGTACACGTTTGGTCATGCAAAATATTACTGGAATTGTTATTGAAGCAGCCATGTTGACTGGAATCTTTAAAGAAAAAATCGTCGTGTTGGAACTTTTTTCAATAATACCATCAGAACCCATAATACGTTCAAAAGACTTCAATTTGATATATGCATGAGTTTTGCTATATCCATCAACAGGTGTCAAGGCCAGACAATGTCCAGTTGCGATTTGGACTTAAAATATCCATGTTTCTCCCATGGCAATTATATGCTGTATGCTCACGTATTAGTAAATCATCTAATGTATTTGTATTAGCAACGGACAGATTAACAAAAAATATTGTGCATCGATTAGCCATCAATTAAATTGAAATAAATATTTATAATTTAATATAATATTACTATCCATAATTAAAAATCAAACATTATATACCCCATTCATTAAGCTCATATTTATATTTTATCAGTTATGAGTGTTGTATATTATATATTTATTATATAATATAGTTAAATATGAGATGAATAAAATGTAAAATCAAAAATCTATTTAATTCGTGTTTCCATTCATTCATTATTTCTTTTAAATTCAAATGTTAACTAATATTTTTTAATACTATTATAACAGACACAGCAAAGCGTGACTGGGTCAGCTAGTATATATATATATATATATATATATATATATATATATATATATAGGCATTATTTATTATTATTAATTTTTTTTATGTACAAATTTTATAAATACGCTTCGAATGACGTATTTAACATGCCTGATTAAACTGTGACATTGAGTTGAAAAGATATCCCCGTCATCGGTTGCAATGTCACCTGTCACAATGAGCTTCCTCCCGCCTCCGGATACCGTTCAATTAAACCTCGCCTGCGAATTTAAACCCTAAAACTATTCTAATTCTTTGTCCATGCGACAAAACCGTCAAATACTTTCATCTGCAAGTTTCTGGTAATCCACAACATTTATTTTAAATCTTTTCATATAGGTACTGTAAAAAGGTAATGTAAAAATTATAGGTACTGTATTTTGGAATGCTGTTTAGTCTGACAACTGTGATTTACTACCAAAATAAAAATCTGTAATTCATAGTTAAAATTATCTCAGTAAACATTTTTTTAATTACTTCAAGTGCATTCGTTGATATTTTGATGATATTAATAGTAATTAGTAACACTAAATATGTATCAGTATTGTTCAATTAAGGCAACCCCGTTTAGATTAAGGATATTACCATTAATTTGTGAATTCCGGTTCTGTATAAAAAAAAATATAGTGTCAAACCTTAATATAAGATCACCTGTGGTCTAGTGATAAGCGTAAGAAACTACTAAGCCCAAGATCGCGGGTTATTAGCCCGGCATGTGGCCCTAGGATTTCTTTTAAGGGAATAAAAAATCCTTAGTTACGCCGTCCTTCGGAAGGGACGTTAAAAGGGGGTCTCGAGCCTGAACGATGTCAGTTATTTATTAAAAATCCCTATCCTAATTAAAACTGGATAGGCAAAATTTAGAGCTCCCACTGTGGCATCGTCCGATTAGCCATAGCAGCATAAAGTGACGTTAAATGAACAAACAATATACATGTTATATTATTGTTTTCATATGTCCTTTTTAATAATTAAAAATTGCACTAAACCGTTTGATCCATGTATACTTTTTTTTATGCTCTTGATATTCAGTCAGTAAATATTCTTTTAAGAAAAATATGCTATAAGTTAAGTCTCAGGAAATAATTGGGAAAATTTATTAATTTATAGTATTTAGGATGATAATAAATGATAAAATATAATTAAAATTTGTCAACAAAATATAATTTGTTTTTTAAAGGGAGGGTGATACGGTTCATGACAAAACGATAGTTACAATATTTTCTTTGTTTATCAATTGTACACGATTTTTAAAATAATAATTATATAAATGAATCATCATAAAAACTTCTTTCACTTTTTGAAAAAATACGATATGTTATATCAGAATTTTTGCTGATATCACAATTGCGTATTTAAATAAATATTTTGAATTAAATATAAATTCTCATTTTTTACTCCTGATTCATAAAAATGAAAAAGAAAAAAAATGGTTGTATTAAATTTGTCCCCACCTTTCTTTGGCTCTTATTTATAGAGTGTCGTTTTATTTACATATTCTGGTTTATTTATATATTTCATGCGTCTAATGTTTTTTTAGATTTTTTCTATAGTCCAAGAAACATCCCACCACTACTTAAATATGCACCACAAAGTAAAAAATAAAAATATTTAGCGATTTTCAGTCCTAACTAAAAAATACAGTGGACTATATTGAAAAAAAGAAAGATGATAACTTTATTGAACTAATTTACTCTTTTTGTTAGCATAAGAAAATGAAAATACTCGTATTACATTGTAAAGTTGAGGTGGATCTCGGCTATCTTGGCATTTCTTCCGGCGGCTCTCTCCTCGCTGCTCCCCATTCTTCCGCTTGGTCAGCTTTTAGCTTACTCACTCATAGTTCTTGAATAATACACGAATTTCATTAATTTGCGCATGATGTTTGTCTTTCTATGGCTAGCCAACAACTATATATTACAATATATACAACTATATATTGAAAACCTACGAGGAAAAGCAAATGAGTGTCTACTGTGGTGTTGGCAGATTTAACTTGAGTTTTTCTCTGTCCTAGGCATACTAAATAAATGTCACGGTGTGCAGTGAACAAGTATCATTACATTAAATTGGTGCTATTCTTTAGATTTTTTTATACAACGAGCAGCCCGACGATCGGTAACGTTTAAGTCAAATAGACGGTTATTTACTGAGCTGCTGTAGACAAATTTTAGTAAAATCTATTACATGACATTACATTATTGGCGTGACAGACTCATAAAGAAGTGCTTGGCCTCCTCAACAGCTCTTCCCCAATCGTCCCGATCGCCTGCTCGAGTGATGGAGACCTTGCTCAGCCTCAGATCTTCACAGGAGACATCCTTCCATCTAGCTTTGGGCCTTCCTCGAAGTCTTACTCCATCCGGATTTCCTGTATACAGCTTTTTAGCTGTCCTTTCTTCCTCCATCCTATATACGTGGCCCAGCCACTTAATGCGTTGAATCCTGATGAAGCTCGATATCGTTAGGTCTCCATATAACACACACAGCTCCTTGTTCCTTCTGATCCTGAGTTGGTCGTTTTCTCGAACTGGGCCGAATATTTGCCGTAGGACTCTTCTTTCGAATCTATTCAGCTTTTCCACGCTGGATTTATTCAGTGTGAGGGTTTCACCAGTGTAGGTCGCTACTGGCCTAATGATGGTTCTATATATCATCAGCTTGGACTTTAGGCTAAGGAGCTTACTTGTCAGGAGCTTTGAGATCCCAAAACTTGCTTTATTAGCTGATACTATCCTGGCTCTAACTTCTTCCTCCTCATCCAAATTCTCATTTATACGACTTCCTACTGGAACTAAATACTGGAAACTTGACACGCGTTGGAAAGTGTATTTTCCGAAAGCGTAGCTATGAGGTGGTCTGATTTGTTTGCTATTATTTATTACCATGGCCTTGGTTTTCTTCTCATTCACATGTAACCCCATTTTTCCAGCTTCCACTTCCAGCCTCTCAAAAGCTTCTTTTAAGAGAATCAGCGATCTTCCTATTAATACAAGGTCATCAGCATATGCAAGAATACCCTTAGTAAAATCTATGTTACCAATTTATTAGATTTCATCATAATATAAGTATTCTCTCTATTATATCCTTGTACCAAGTTGAGCTGTTTTTGTTAACATAAAAAACTTTTTATTATTTTCGTTTAGAGCGTTTTCGAACTATAACTTCATTTAAGGGTACGTACTTTGGATTTGAGGTCATGAATCATCACAGATATGAATAATTAATTATTTAAATTAAAATTAAAAATGTTCCTATCGGAAATTATCATCCATTACTCAAGAAACGTTACTCAAAGTCTTGTTATTAACAGATTGGAACCGGTTATGGAATAGTTCTACTTTTATACTGTAGAAGAAATAATAACTTAAAAATAACTGTTAAGATAATTGGAACGGGTTAAATCTGCGAAATAACTAAATGTAAGCGTTCCGTTAGCTATTCCTCCGTCATCGATATCCGTTCCTTCAAGTCCAGTTTCTTTCCTCTACCTCGTTTACCTTTAAGGATCCTGTTCCTGTACTTCTTGTCCTGAAATCTGCAGATTTATCTTAATTTCTGTTTCTTTGCTAAAGTTTTCTCTCCTTTGGCATTAATTTACTTGGTAATGCAGGAAAACATATTTAGTGAATATTGAAAAGTAAAAAGAGTCCTCTTATAAATGTTAAGATCGTGGAAAAATTCCAAAGAGAATAACAACAAAACAAAAAATGAATAATGCATCCAAGAAACATCCCATCACCTCCAAGGCTCAAATGCAACTAATGAATCAAAGGAAGGTTAGTTCATAGATTCATTAGTTGCATTTGAGCCTTGGAGATGGTGGGATGTTTCTTGAGTGCATTATTCATGTTTTGTTTTTCTGTTATTCTCTATCTATCCTGAGGATGCCTGAATAGGCGAAATATCGGACAGATAATTTCATTTTCTGTTTTAGTTTGGAGACTTAAGGGCATTTCGTTGGAATTTTTCCACAGTCTTAATATTTAGTGAAATTAGTTTCTCATAATTTTACGATTATTTTCCATATCTTAAATCCTTAGTTCCCACAGTGGTCTAGGTGGACCCCAGGGGTCCTATGGAGACTCGACGGGGGTCTACGTTGGTGTGGCAAAAATATGGTTTTAATAATTAGAATCAGTTTGTCTTCGGTACTTTGTTTATTTCATTAGAATAATTAATTCGGTAATCCTATACTGTTAAAAAAGCCATATTTTGTTAAGTAAGACTGCCTTATGATTAATAAATCTTCAAATTTTTTTCGAGTTTTATGGATACGGTAGAAATGTAGCTGCAGGGGGTCCACCGTAACCAGCTAAATTTTGAAAGTCGTCTATCATAAAAAATAAACTTTAAAGATTATGAAGGAATCTCCTGTCTCCAGCTTCTTTACCAGCCTCTGCTTCGGCTGTTCTTCAAGAAGTATACCCAACCTTCTTCTTCCGCGTCTTTTCAACTATTCCTTTCCAAGAGTCAAGTTCTGGAACCCCCTAGTTTCGCATCTCTTCAACTCAGGGAGTCTTGCTACCTGCCTGAGTGGCCTAGTTCTTACAAATGTTATTTGCTCATTTTGTAAATTCATATCTATTTTTTATAATAACACCCGGAAGGATACATAGCAGGGCGGATTACTGTTCAGTTTTATGTTTAGTATTATATGATATGAACTTGTTATTATAATTATCTTTACGGAGGTGAAACACTGCTTTCGTCTTGTTAACTCTTAATTTAATGGCTTCCTTTTCTGATATGTTTTTTTCTATTATTTTGAATATATTTGATTTTTATAGTTTTGCAAAGTTGGCCATATAATGTTTTAAGTTTCTTAGGAGTTTTAATGTTTGTCATATACTTAGTTTTCTCAAAGGAGATTTTTATTAACTATTTATTATATTAATTATTATTAATTTTACAAATCCATCCTAACCAAGACCTGAAAGGTCTGTTGTGAGATGCCTCGCTGATGCTTTAGAGATAAGCGCCTAGTGATAATATCCTTTTACGAAGCAGATTAATTCTTCAGGTTTTATCTTGAGAAATACATGATTTTTTTTTCCAGATAGTTTTCTCAAGCAGGCAGAATCAGTTTATCCTTGGCATTATCCAATGCCTGCATCATCTCCGCTGTGGTTTTATCTGATATCCACGGAGTAGGAGATGTTTTTACATTCTAGCTGCTTTTACGCGATGATATTGCATAAACAAACTATATTGAATAATAATCGCTGGACAGTATATATTATATGGCCTAGGCTGTGGTAAAAATAGATTTTCAAAGAAAAATAAACTATTTATTGGAAGCCGGCGTTTCATGTTTAATTATAGGTATTCATATTTATTACAATCATAATGATAAAACAATATTTTTTTTTTAAATTTATTTATTGATATTTACAACTGTATTACAATTATACAACAAGTAAATAGAATGCGTGTTACATAATGACATGAGAATGACAAGTAGAGAAACTACCCACTGGTAGTACTCAAATCAAAGTTCAAGTAAGGAGGTCACGTGGCCATCTTCTTTTCAGACGCCTCGGAGTATTATCGGGAATTGAAGAGGAAGCTAGTTTTGAAACTAGAGGGTTTGAGTGGGAATGAAGTTTGCTATGAAAGGATAGATACCGGGTTCGGGCCAAATCAGCAACAAAAGGGACATTAAGGTCGTTATGGATGACTTTATTCTTAACAAAATAAGGAGCATTGAGGATTTTACAAAGGATTTTGGATTGTAGGGATTGGATACGAGAGGAATTCGATGGCTTAGTGGAGCCCCATAGCTCTACTCTGTAAGTCCAAATAGGGCGTATGATGGTCATGTAGATGAGTCTTTTGTAGTTAATTGGGAGCTTAGAGCGTTTGTCTAGTAAGTATTGAAGTAGCCTGAAACGTCGAGCGGTTTCCTGTCTTTTCAGTCTTGTATGAGGATTCCAGGTTAATCGTTTGTCGGGGTGCAACCCTAAGTATCGGATCTGTTCTACAGGCACCAGTGGGATATTATTAAAGGATACTGTAGGGCAGGAAGTCATTGGTTTACGACGTAAGGTAAAAGTGATTTCATGCGATTTTTTAGAATTTATTTTAATTCTCCAGTTTTGAAACCATTCTTCAAGATCAGTGATATGGGATTGGAGGCTTTGGGATGCAATAACTGGATTGGTGTTGACTGATAATACACATGTATCATCAGCATACGTGGTAAGGATAGTATTAGGATGAGTTGGGATGTCAGCTGTATAAACTGTATAAAGGATTGGGCCAAGGATACTACCTTGAGGAAGAAACAAAATTTAAAATAAAATTTGTTTAAAGATTGTATATTTATAAGACTTTATCCATTAAACAATAAAAAAAAAAAAAATCGTAAGAACTAATAACAATACTCGTTAATAGTAGAACCTGCGAAATAAAAAAATATCCAAAAAAATCATGTCAAATTAGTTGATATGTGTGAGATGCTAAAATAAAAGAAATATTAAAGAGATGAAACTTTGATGTCAAAGAAATCAATAAAAAAAAAAAGAACACTACCATTAAATCCCATGAAGTGTATTAGTTTCAGTACATGGTAGAGACTGCACTGTTTCCAAGCCAACGGTTGTGCAGGGAGGTGATCGTGCTCAGTAGCTATGTTTTCTGTCAATTCACAACTAATGGGGTGTATTAAAAAAAAAAATGACCGTTTTATCAAATTCCTGAGTTTTTAAATCTTTAAATATTTGAATGCTATTTATTATTTACCAACACTTAATAATCCCTTTAGAGCATCCTCTAAGCTTGTTTACTAACACTTGATTCTTCAAAAAAGCCTCAGTTCAGTTATTTATTTAAAAAATAAGAAACATGATAATTTCCTACGAAATTCTCGTAATTTTAAAACATTGCTGGAAAAAAAAAATTCACAGCCGAACGAGAAAATTCACAATTCACCGAAAATTCACCGAAGAAAAAATTCACGAGCTGAAGCAACTCGTGACATTAAATATGAAGGGGAAGGTGTCCTTGACAGTGCGCGGCGTTGGTTTGAAAAATTTAGCGGTGGAGATACGACGTTGAAAAGGAAGGAGGGTTCCAGGCGACCATTAATGGATTTGATGAGGTTCTGAAGGAAGCTATAGAGTCAAATCCGTCCACAAGTCAAATCGCAGACTTGTCATGGAGTGTGGTGTGTCGAAAGATATTGTTCGTTACCATCTACTCTCCATGGGGAAGGTGAAAATGGCCAATAGACGGTCTTTTTTATTTATACACCCTATTATTAACAGATTAAATTATTTATCAACCACATCCGGATTCAAACTCAGCATTTATAGATCAATAACCATTCAAACCCTAATAATTTAAAAAAAAATGAATTTAAATCAAAGTAAACAATATGGATATGTAAACTGAGTTTGGGGAATAGATAAAATAAAATAATAATAAAAATACGAATAAATTATCTGCATTCATTTAACGTTACTTTGTGCTATGGTTAATCGGACGATCCCGGATTAGAGTTAATGACTTGTAAGAAGGGTATATATTTTTGTTAGGGACGAAAAAAGTTGACTGACTATTTATTTATAATAACACAATAATCAGAAGAACTTATTTTTTAATAGTGCCATCGTTTCGGCCTACAACTATCTTCAGGGCAAATAGGAGATACGGCTGTGTGAACTGTCAAACTATAATATACAGTCCCTGGCCTTATTAATGTGACCACTGGATAGATTCGTTCTTGTCACCTGTTTGCATTATCTTTTTGTATGCGTAATGATGTAAATCGAGTTTAAATATTAGTTTTATGGGTAAGTTAGTTATCTGACAATAATATGAAATTGAAAAAAATAGTTTCGAAAATAAATTTTTATCTTTTTTTAATGTTTTGTGGTGTCACCCTATTGATGAAAAAAAACTATCGAAGTAGTTAAAATATATGATACAAATAATAAATCAATAATAAACTTACCGAATCCGACTTGTATTTAATGAAAAAGAAACAATAAATCCACAAAAATTTCAAACACAAATTATGCACGCCGTCACTCGTAAAACAAAATGGCTTTACTAAAACCAATGCTGCCGTTACTAAAAAAAAAAAAAACTTTAAAAAACTTATAACAGTGTTGCCATTACTTAAAACAGCAATTTATTAAGACATGCGAAAGTATATAAAAAAAATTATGAAAAAACAAAAATAAAATAATCTGTCTTGGTGGTCACATTATTATGGCCAGGGACTGTATATAATTTTTTATAATTATTGGTCATTTTTTTGAGTTTTGAATATTTTTATTTTTTAATGAGAAAAGATAGGCCTAGATGAGAGAAAAGGTTTGTCCTCGGCCGGAAGGCGGCCTTGGGTAGCTCAATTGGTAGAGCGTTGTCACGGTGAGACAAAGATTCCGGGTTCATATCCCGGCCGAGGGCCTCTCTTTTCTCTTTAAAAAATATAAATATTTTTCACGAATATATATACATTTATGGTGATATTGTACAGAAAAAATAATTTATTACTTATTTATTAAAATTATTAATAATTTTACTCCACTTGTTTGGTGAGGATAGGGTGCAACCCAGTGAAGTCGTTTATTCCTCTTTCGTTTTTTTGTTTCTTATGTAGAGAAACAACATAGCAATAATTGGACGTTTCTCCATAGTGTGCATTGTGGACATAGTGGGCGACTGCGTATTCGATGATTCGGTTGTGAAGCCTGATACTAACACCGAGTCTGTGTGAAGAGTTTTCATTCGTTTTCGGCGGCTACCGAAAACGAATCGAATACGCACCGAACCGAACCAAACCGTATAAGTGTGGAATGAGCATTACAAGAACTAAGTGACTTATTTACTATTGTCTTAGATCACTACTCTCTACTCTCCTACCTTCCTAATCTTAGAGCTAGTATATGTACATGTATTGCTGATAACACGGAATCATACGGACTGCAGGTCGTTGCCATGTTACCTGGATTGATAGGTATCATTAACGAGTTCCTTACAACTCACAGCCTCGGGACCTCCATTTTACATCCCTTCCGAAGAACGGAATAACCAAGGATTTTTATATTGTATTTTAAAAGAACCTTAAGACCACCTACCGGGGTGGGAACCCATGAACATGGACATAGAAGGTTGTGCTCACCACTACATCTCAGGTGACCCCGAACTTTATGATTTTTTTTACCTTTCACTAACTAATACTCCTCTTAATAACACACTATACACAACCCACCATCCCCTCAGAGGACACGGACACAGCATGACACTTGATCCTCCGTCCTTCTGCAGCCCCTTCACCGCACTCGATCCCTCCAGGAAGTGCAGCGCTGCAAGGACGATCGTGATGAGCTTTTTATCTACCCCTTTGCTTCGTTGCGCAACCAAACAGATCCTATCTTCAGAATATTTTCTCATTAACAAGCACGGTTTCCGTTCGTTCCGAGTTTTGTTTTCCTTTTTTATAAACCACGATTTAATCAGGATCAGAAACAATACCGCATAATCTAACTACAATTGTCTTTTTTCAATAGATTTGCGGTTCGTAAATACAAAATGTTGTAAGTTCATAAAAACAAAACAAAAAATAAAAGCAATCAGTTAATCAAATCACGGTATTTTGTTTGTAGGATTTTCCTTGAAAATAATAGACTTTTGCACATTTATTAATGATTATGATTGGGTTGTGAGTTAATTTTAATTCTGTTCATAAGATGAAATTGGATAATTATTTATATAACTAATGGGATTAGAAAGATATCATGAATTATGTGTGCTCCGAGAAGGATATGTGAGGAATACCAATTAAGTAAAAACAGTGATCTGTATGAACATAACGAGAGCTTACCAACGGAGGGTACATTTCTTCGGGCATAATGAGAGAATGAACCATGATGTGTTGAACAAACTAATGTTTGAAGGAGTAATGAATCTAATGAACGTAAAGTGGTATTCTGATGAAGAGGAAGTGGAGAGAATGGGTGTCAGGCAGGAAGACTGCATGTATAAGGATTTCGGAATATGGTAAGAAACATTAAGGTCCTTGTGGCGAGGAGAAAAAGGCAGGAAGTAAGGAATGGGCGGAGGAAGAAGATGGAAAAGAAATCGGCAGGTAGGAACAAATAAGGAAATGAGATTAGAAATGATGGCGCATTAGTAGACCTATGATATGTATATATATATATATCTCCTTAGAGACTATGTTGGGCTCATATTCGTGCTAAGTTGATGAAGATGTATTGGTACTAATACATTTGTCAGCTCAAATACCTTCCAATATTTGCATGTAATGTAATTATTGCAAAAAGTGTGAACAATTAGTGCAATGTACATAACACGTGCTCTGTTGGGCATCTTAGAACTTAGTGCCTGATTGAGAGGTTCCGCTCACTGTCAACTAACAGGCTTCGACGAGCGATATCACGATCACCATTGATAAGGAGGTGACTGCAAGATCACTCGATCAATAGTGATCCCTATCACAGCACAATGAACCTCCACGAAGATCATCGATACTCCGAACTACGATCCAGTTCCCTGAAGTTGCCAACTCCTGCCACGGGCGAGATCCAGATCTTCGCCAGGCCATTATCTTCATTGTCACTTGGTATTCTCTGGCACCATCGTGGGGTCATTGACCTCGTAGGAACTGAATCATAGTAGTATTTTGTCCCGTAAATTTATTTTATTTCGATTTTCATTCGTCATGATTGTTCATGAGGGGTCTTTGGGTCAGTATGTGGTAGAGACTGTACTGTTTTTAGAACAACGGTAGTGCAGTGAGCTGATTTGTCCTTAATCATGCTCAACTGCCAGGTTTTTCCCCAATAAAAAGGTAGCCACCTGGCTCCAGGTCTCACAGCCTCGGCTGTCATCTGCCACTGCCGGATTAGAACCCAAGATCTTCGTAACTACGCCAGCTCTACCACTGAAACACAGAAAATATAACAGATACAAGAAAACGACGATTGAAATTTTACATTAATAGATTTCACCAGGCAGGATTCACCAATAGAGTGGTTTCTTATACGGAAAAAGTCAATCCAACCACACCGTTTCTTAGCCAAGTAAAAAAAAAAAGATTTAGAAAAAGCGAAAATAGAATAAAGTTATATACTGATAAAAAAAATGCTTAGGAACAAGGTAGAAGAGTGGATAGTAATTTCAGAAGAGAAAGAAATGAAGAAGCCACGAACGAAACGAAAAGAGGAGAGAAAATAGTATGGAAGTATGGGAAATCGACGCCAGGATTCTTCGGAAGATCCTCCTGAGTCCATTTGCAATAAATAAATAATAATCCATACATATTATAAAATTAAGTCCTCCGACTCTGTCTGTACGCAATAAACTCAAAAACTATTACATGGATTTTCATGCGGTTTTCACCAAAAGATTGAATGATTCATGAGGAAGGTTTAGGTATATAGTTGGTCGAGGGTTGTTTAAATTTGTTAAAATATAATTATAATTTTTGGAAATGTTGGAAAAAGTATAGCGGCCTGAGAGGATTCATCCAAGACGCTGCCGAATCCCTTTGAGATGAAAACAAAACTATGCATGGTGGAATATTCCTCTTTTATAGATCCTCATAAAAGTCAGTGATAGCATATATCTATCTTTTAATTATAGCTTACTAGCTTATGCCCGCGGCTTCGCACGCGTGGAATTTGGTCTGCCACGTAAAGTTTCGTGAAAGATCATTTTAAATAAATAATTTAATTTTTTTTTTAAATATAAGTTATTCGAACATCCGAAATTTCAGATGTCTAACTTCAAAACTGACGGATTCTATACAACCTTTGAACCATTATTATATTAAAGGGGAAACCCTTGGAGTGGAATTATCCGAATTTCTTTCTTAAACTATATACAGAACCTAAATACAAATTTCAAGATGCTAAGTTCCTTATGTACTGTACGTAAAGAGAGACAAACATACAAACATTCACATTTATAATATTAGTAAGACTATAACCATTTTATCTTCTAAAACATTTATAACGTACAATGCGGTATTTGGAATGCTATTTAGACGGATACAGTATTAATCCTAATCAACATAAATACTTTAGTTACCTAAAGCATTTCATGCGCATTGTACACCATGTAATTTAAATGAGTATCTTACGAGTTATCGGAAAAAAATTAACGCGCGTGAAAATAAATTCGTATATAAAGAGATATTTTATTTTGTTTGTTTTATAAAATCTACAAAATAAAATACATTGAAATACTTCGTGTAGTGTAGACATTTTGTTACATTTAAATCTAATCCACATATCCTACGCATCAAACTGATGCGATCCTACAGACAAAATATAGTATGTTGGCATAATATGCTCCACTTCCGGTGCAAAGCCGAGGCGGGTCGCTAGAAATATATAGATGGCACTTATAAAACACAAAAGCAGCACTATCCATGTCGAATGTCCTTCAATTTTGAAGGAAGATACTGTAATGAATGATAAGGACAGCATAAATCTCCATAATTTGAGAGAACCTTCAGTTATAGTTACAACGCTTATGTCCGAACTAGTTAGTTCTATTTATAGTTGTAAATATATTTACGATAGGATAAGAATAAAAACAACGGAAGCAGAATAAAATAAAAACTATAAAAAAAAATAATAATAATAAAATAAAACTCGACGACCGTGTCGAAAGGAAATCGGAGACGAAGTAGAAATACGGCCTTAGAGTGTTATATCACACTATTACAGAAAGCAGCCGTCAACTGCCATTGCCGATGGTATTACAGATATTATATTTCTATTATATGATATATTATATATTATTACAAATTCTTTGCATATATTATACATTTATTATTTTATGTAATACTAGCATTTGCCTTATTACGGCCTTGCATTACGGTCACCTGTGATTAGCGTAACAAACTACTAAACCCAAGATCGCGGGTTCGTAGCCCGGCAGGTGGCCCTAGGACTTTTTTTAAGGGAGTAAAAAATCCTTAGTTACGCCGTCCTTCGGAAGGGACGTTAAACGGGGGTCCCGAGCCTGTACGATGTCAGATACTCGTTAAAAATCGCTATCCTAAATAAACCTGGATAGGCTAAGTTTAGAGCTCCCACTGTAGCATCGTCCGATTAGCCATAGCAGCATGAAGTGACGTTAAATGAACAAACAAACTAGCATTTGCCCACGTCTTCACTCATTGAGTCTGCCACATAAAGTTTCTTGACAGATCATTTTAAATAAATAATTTAATTTTTTCTTAACCTTAAGTTACTCGTAAATCCGAAATTTCAGATGTCTATCTTCCAAACTGACAGATTCCATACAATCTTTGAAACCCTATTATATTAAGGGGGAAATCCTTGGAGGCTAATTTCAAGATGCTAAGTTCAGTGGTTTCTGCTGTGCGTTGCTGTTGGGGGTGTGTTAGTCAATCAGGTTACAGTTTTATATAAACTTCGCCTGTGTGGTTTGTTGATAAAAAGTAGCCTATGTCCTTCCCCAGGCTTGAGATTATCCATTTCAAATTTCATCACAGACGGATCACAACAGCCGTGAAACATACATTGACACTGATTAACAAACGGGACGGACAGTTAACTGTTGTTCGTGTTAGTAAAGGTTTAGTATGTAATGTTTTTGAATTTATTGAAAAGGATTACTTAGTATAACGGTTTCAATTGTCGGCAGCAGTGAAAAGTAAACTTTTTCTTTCGCATCCTCCGAGATTTATTTACAATATAATGCCAATTATAACAAATATCTGAAAATGCTTCTATATAAACCAAAAGCCTTCTGTTACCTTTCGGTATAAAAAAAAAAATTAAACTGTGTTACTTGATTGGATTTGTTCAACGAAAATATTTAGATTTTGCGAGTAAGAAACACGTTGCGTTTTAGATAACACGGTTCATTGTCTCTCATCTAGAAATTAACTCAACGTCTCTACTTGAGAACGGCCTTGCATTGTAATGCAACTCTGATTGGTGCCTTTGTCTGAGTTGGAATTTTTATTACGCGGGTCGGCCCGATCTTTTTTACGGAAACTGTCCGATAATTGAGGTGTTACCATGGGAAAGCTAGTAAGTCATGAAAAGGTTATTTTAAAAGAGAAGAAAAAAAACTTTTTTGAAAACTAAAAATGCATGTTTCAATTTGGATTACTTATCCTCATTCTATTCTACAGGCATAATTAATTAATCATTTTTTTTAAAATGAAAAATGATGTTTTGACAGCACCCCACCACAAGCAAGACGTTCAACATACAACTGAATTGTGATTTTTCCAATTGAATTCTAATAAATGTTCTTTTTGAGTTTTGGCTCTATTTTATAGATTTAACAATATTTATAAAAAAGAAAAAAATATAGAAAGAGGGCGTAAAGCCTGAAAGTATCAAACCATTTATGATAATTTTTACTATTTACAAGTAGAGGAACTACCTCTCTTGAGTGGTACTCAAATAGCAAGTTCAACTTAGAAGGTCACCGAGGCCATCTTCTTTTCAGACGCCTCGGAGGGATTATCAGAAATTGAAGAGCTTGGTTGGTTTGAGTGGAATAAAGTTTGTCATGAATAGATCAATAAATCAGGCCAAATCAGTAACAAATGGGACAAATCAATAAGGTCATGGATTACTTTTTTCGTCACGAAGTAAGGAGCATTGAGGATTTTACGAGGGATTTTGGATTGTAAGGATTGAATACGAGAAAAATTCGATGGCAATGTGGAGTCCCATTGTGAGTAAAAACCTAAATTAAAAAAATCAGTTTTTTCTATTTATCAATCTATTTACAATTTTTATTGTAATTCTGAGCATTTATTAAAAGTTCTTTGGCAGTTGTATGGATAAAAACAATTGAATAGGCGGGGTTTGAAGAAAGGAAGGGTATTGATTGGAGCAACGAATTGATAAAGGGACATATTAGGTACAATCTAGAAAAGAAATTAGTCCATCTGGTAACAGATAAAAAAAATAATCGATGTTAGACTTATTTAGATAACAGGAAGATCGAATACTACAATCGACATAGATGCTCTTGTTGACCTCGATCTAACTCGGTAAGATCGTCTTATCTGGAAAGTTCTTTTTCTAGATGGAGACAAAGATCACAAGGACTGAGATAGGAGGGACTTCTTGTATACTTCGTCGATAAGAACAAAGAACTTAACTTGCACTTTCGTTGAATAGTGTAACCGAGCAAGAATTTCTCGGAAAGGGCGAAAATGTGGCCAGTGTTAGAAAGTAAAACAATATCCTTAGAGTACAATGGATAGCCATATTATATTTCCCATTATCCTCAGATGACACGACTTTCTAATGGCACAGTTTTTAATGACAATGGTCTGTCACACTTATGGCAGGCATTGTTGATGTTTATGAATCGGCTCTTTTTTATCGTTAATATTTCGGTTATCCTTTCTCGTGCCAGATTCATTCATACTTTTTTTTACTAAGTATTTGTCACCAAATAGGAGTTAATTTTGGCTAAATATCTGGTTATTCTACCAGCATTCAGACTTAATTTAAATTCTTACGTATTTTGAATTTCATACCGCTTTTTGTTTTATTTTTATTAGGTTAATTCACACTTATACAAGCACGCAAATACAAACACATTACTGATTTGGTTATCAATTTCTCTTTGGCAACTTCTTGAATTTTCACCATTACTATTATGTATAAGAATACTTTTTTCTTGCAACCATTGAGTAATGCTATCCATTAAAAACTGGTGTGGAAAGTCCCACTTTTCCTCACTAGTGAGGGAAAGAGACAGCCGTCTAGATCGAATTTGACAGATCAGCACTCTGTTATTTTAAATGATAAATGGCGGTATTATAATATTATTCATTTGATTTTCCTAAAATGTTAAAAAAAATAATTTTAGAACTATTTTATATTTAATTCAAGACAGATTTTATTTATTTTGAAGCGATTTTATAGAAATATTTAATATAACCTTAAATGTATTAGAACCTTCACACATGGCTAAACCGTCCTAGAGATATAATTTGCATGGTTAGTTATAGAAAATTGTAAGAGATAGCGCTAGTGTATTTTTAACAAATCTAAAGTTTCACCTTTAATTTCTCAATTTGTAAATGGTTGCAGGAAAAATGTAATGTTGAGGACGTGAGAAAAGTGCTTACAGCACCCTCCTTTAATTACCCCACTTGCCTTCGCCTCCTTTAATTCACTCGGGTGTAATAAAGTGGCACTTTCCTCACTTTTCAAATAAATATCTATTATTAATCTTATATTTGAAAGTTTCTTAATTTAAATTTAAATTCTTATACCAACCGTGTTGCAAAAGATCACTTTTTCGCTTTCTATGGTTTGACACCAGTCATAGGTAGAGTTGCCAGATGTGTTCGAGAAAAAAAAAACGGACAACTTTTTAATTGTTTTATCAGCTCATAAGTATTACAGAAAATTACGAAAAAGCTTACAATCTACTTTCGGATATATTTAGCATTCGATGACACTGCTTTTAACAAAGGTTTATTGCAAGAAATACATCCTTTTGTCCGGTTCATCCAGATTTTCTTGACCGGACAAACATAAAAAAACCCAGACTGTCCTGTCGAAAACCGGACACCTGGCAACCCTAGTCATAGTTTATATTACGTATCAATATACAAGAGGCAGATATGTTTCCAAATCTTAAAATTATTTATTCACCGAATGTTTTGAAATATCGTTCCCATGTTCTACTAATTCAAGGATTTTCAAAATGGGATAGAATCTTGTAGCATGGACTGAATAAATAATTTGAATTTACTCAAAAACATTTACATAATAAGGTCCAAATAACATTAATGTTATTGTGTAATTTTTATATACATGAAAATTGTTTCATAAATTTTACTTTGGTCTTTAAAATTTTGCAGTAAACTTTTTATAATTGATTCATATCTCTTAAATTAAAAAAAAAATTATGTGTTATTAATTATTTATTAGTATAAATAAAAATTTAGGAAAAAACTATTTGAAATGTTTCTGTAATTTGAAAATAAAATACAGGCTATATTTTTGGTATTTAGAAAATGTTTAAAGTGATTGTTTTTAATATTATTTAGTCATAAACTGGTAAATCTTTGATTTCTTATTTTAACCTATAAATTTTTTTTTCCCAACATTTACATAGGTACTCATCTGATGAAAGGAGATGTTAGCCTTGCTGCCAAATGCTAATACAATTAATTTCGCCAGTCGATATTACGAAGTCAATGTTGCGAAGGTTGTGGTGGATCCTCGTTTTGTATCTCTACCTTCCTCAAGGAGAATATTCAATGTCGAAACCTTAATTTTGGATCATCAGATGAGTTTGCAAATTTCTATTCCTGCAGATGAACAAGGAAGGTGTCCTTTAGAAAAAATGATCGATATAGAAGGATCCTTATATATAAGTCCATTATCATCGTGGCTAAACCTTGGTTGATCTTTAACTGTTCCACAATGTATGGTTGTGCTTTTAGATGGACAAGAGTGGAAAACCCTAAATTGGCAACGAACGCGAGGAATTGAGAAATTATTTAGTGCATTCTAAATTACTAATTTGAATTATATATAGTTCTGGTTGATAGATGATTTTTCAATTCGTTGTACTTGGATAACTACATAAAGAGAAAAAAATGATGGGCAGAATACAGATGCAAATCATTCATAATAATTTTAATGTTTCAATAAACTGACACCACGATTTTATACTAAATGTGTTAAAACTTTTTTTAAATAATTTATTCATTGAAATTTACAACTGTATTGTAACAATCCAACCAGTAAATGGCAGGAATGATACATACTGGCATGTATAAAGACAAGTAGAGAAAATATCCATTGGTAGTAGTACTCAAATAGCAAGTTCAACTTAGAAGATCACGAGGCCATCTTCTTTTCAGGCGCCTCGGAGGATTATCAGGAATTAAAGAGGTTGCTAGGTTTGAAACTAGTGGGCTTGAGTGGAAATAAAGTTGGTCATGAAAAGATTGATAAAGGATTCGGGCCAAATCAGTAACAAACGGGACATTAAGGTCATTATGGATTACTTTGTTCGTAACAAAGTAAGAAGCATTGAGGATTTTACTGATAATTTTGGATTTTAAGGATTGAATACGAGATGAAGTCTAGGGCTCAGTAGAGGCTTAAAGCTCTACTTAGTGAGTCCAGATGGGTATAATGGTATGTAGAACTTAAATTTTAAAAAAATGAGCGTCTCTATTTACAATTTTTATTGTAATTCAGGTGTATATTTAATAAATAATACCAAATTTAATATTATAATGATAATATAAAATAACTTTATTAATCTCTATACAGTTCTATAATTAGTATATTATACACTTTTCTGTCTATTTGAAAACGAGTTCTTGAGGCTCTCATTCAAACAAATTCAACTTTAAAGTGTTTACATTCTTCACATTTTCGCACAGCTTTAAACTTTTTTACTTTACTATTTCGTTATTTTAAAGGCACATTTTTTTTTATGGTATGCTTATGGTTGCTTATAGAATCTTTCCTGGCCAATAATTCGAATATTCTTTTAACCTTATCCGAATAAAATATTTCTTATCCATATCGGGGCTTTGTAATTCGCAATCCACACACCTCTGCAGTCTCATAAGCTTATTACCCGTCCGAAAGTGTTTGATGATTAACTAGGATCTATGCAATCAGGATAATATTTTTATTTATAAGCGAGCTCGGCACCCAGGATTGCTCTGCAATCTCCGCCAATTCCTACCTCCTACATATTTTCTCATTGTTCTATCCTGTCTCACTAACAGGTCGTTCAAAGTAAATCACAACAATATTTTCATACCTCTTTTCTCAATCTGCTGGTGTTATTCAAGGCAGTATCCTCGGCCCAATCCTCTAGACAGTTTAATTTAAGGAAGAAATAGTTGGGGGTGCAGTCAATCAAAACACCAAAATAAGCATAACTTATTTATTATGTGCCGACGTTTCGGCCTACAATGTAAGCCATCTTCAGGGCTAAGATAGAGAAACAAACAGAAAAACATATAAAAAAAACGTTGCAGTAACAAGAATATGGTGACAAGTAATGTGGAAATTAAAATAGTGGCTGGATATGATGTGGCTCTTGTGTCAGACTAGTGACTTGTGTCTGAGCTCCCCAAGCTGTAGCGTGTTCTATTCGCCCTGAAGATGGCCTACATTGTAGGCCGAAACGTCGGCACATAATAAATAAGTTATGCTTATTTTGGTGTTTTGATTGACTGCACCTCCAACTATTTCTTCCTTAAATTAGAAGATACAGTCGACCAATTCTTCTCTAACTCTAGACAGTTTATACAGTTGACATCCCAACTGATCCTTAATTAATTAAAATATACATTAGCATTAAAATACACAGTTAATAACATAATGAACTAATGGTGTACGTTTTGTTTTTTCAGGTATGTTCATCGATATGTAACTTCAAGTCATTAAGTATCGTAAGTCTGAGCATAGAATTGTAAGTAAATAGTTATAAATTAAAATATATTTCTCTTGTTTAATAAATGGATTGTTTTAATCAACATCTTTATGAGTTTGATAATTTTGCTTCACTGGTAACGAATTTTCGCCAACATAATAAAAATAAAAGTTACATTTCATCAAATTTATTTTGGTAGATTTAGGAATAAAAAATAGTTATTTATTGGCTCTTGAGACGTCTATTAAAAATTATTTTATTGTTTGTAATCTACGATACGAATCCCCGCCTTCCATTTCTGGATTTCTGGTTAGATATATCGTAACCTTTAGCAACATCTATTGCTGTTTTTTACTTTTACAAGAGCAGAATAGAAACACTTTATATACATATATTTTATTTTATATTTATTATTCTTATGATAATTTTTAAATATTTTTATTTTGAAGAGAAAAGATTTGCCCAGGCCGGGATTCGAACCCGGGTCGTTCGCGTCACTAGGCTCTTATCTGGCTCGCAACCCCTCTTCAAAATAAAAATATTTAAACATTATCACCATCATAACAATAATAAATCATATAGGATCTAGGACCCTCCTGGGGCTCACCCAGCCTCTGTAAAAATACGGTAAGTGGGAAAAATCGGGCGGTTGAGCGTGACCTAAGACAATTTACCTCCTTGCAGAATCGTTGTCCATGAAACAGTACAGTCTCTACCATGTACTGAACCCCAGATCCGTTAACATGTTGTATTGGTTCAGGCTTTTTTTTTTTTTGGTTCTCGTTTTAAATTCACCGAACGAACTCATCCTGGTATCTAACTACCTTACCCCTGATTGTGGCCGGAGATTCTTGCTTGCGGAGTGCGCCTGCGCGGGCACAGAGACTTCAGCCTAATGTATCCACTCTGGAATATAAATACCTAAATTACGAGATAAGTGTATAGATCAAAGTAAAAATATATTCAGACCAACGATTACCTAAACTATTTATTGCAAAAATGCTAAATTTATTGCATCATAACAATAATAAATAAAAAATAAATTATAATGTAAAATTGACGTAAATCAACGAGATCCTAATTAAAGTAATGATCCTAATTAAAATAACACTCTTCACAGGATGTATAGTACGTGAGCACGGGGATATAGGATCGGTTAAGAGAATATATTTGTCTGGCCTTGTTACGAGCCAGGTTAGCTCAGTTGGTTAGAGCACCGCGCTAGAGACGCGGGCGATCCGGGTTCGAATCCCGGCCTGGACAAATCTTTTCTCTTAAAAATAAATATACATATGTATTCATATGAATGCTATATCTTTAACTTATTTTTAACTAGCGACTCACCACAGCTTTGCTGGGGTGTTAAGGCATATTATGCCTACATAATTTGTCTGTTTAATGTATTTTCTTTTTTATCACTAAGGATCACGTGAATATCATTGGTTAGGCTTCTTTGGGAGTCTTGATTTTCTTTCTTCCCATCTCAGCTAATGTACTTTATTATAAAAAAAAAAACTTTACTACTACAACCCTTGAAGGGTCTGGGGTTCAGTACAAAGCAGGGACTGTACTGTTTCATGGACAACGGTTCTGCAAGGAGGTGACTTGTCCTAGGTCACGCTCAACCGGCAGATTTTCCCCCCTTATTTTGGGAATCCTATTTTCATAATATTCTATATATAATATTCTCTATCTATTGGTGAAAACCGCATGAAAATCCATGCAGTAGTTATTGAGTTTCCCGCGAACAAATACGGCAGAGAACTTTGTTTTATAATATATATATAGATTAAACAATCAATTTCAAATACTACAGAAGATTTTAAAATCTTACTTATTTTAAAGAAAATAAGAGATTATATTTTTTTAAATATAAAAAAGATATTTTCCCTTTTTTATTGTTTTTTTTTTTAATTTTTACTTTTGCTAACCAGCGGTTTTTATAACCTCCAGCTGTTCGTGTACTACCTTCCTATGCCTATGTTCTTTGTACATCCCCTTGGAGCAGGTTTGCTGCCTCTATTTAATGATCTCCTGTTAGGGTGAGGTGTGGTGCTTTTTTTCTTCTTTCATGTGATTTTCTTTTATTGTGTGCCATGATGGTGACTTAATTTGCGAAACGTTGATTGGTTAGTTAGATTATATATTATATTTTATTTAGTCGATACTATATTACAATTACCTTCCCATTTTCATACCAAATCTCAGGATAACTGGAATTTTCTGAAAATATTAAACAAAAAAAAACGAATGAAATGTTAAAACTTGTTGTGACTCAACTCGAAGAAACAACCTGCGGTATTTTTACCAAAACAAAAAAAAACTACTTAAATGACATCTTCCTCAAGGTAGTATCCTTGGTCCAATCTTACTATCCTTACCACGTATGCTGATGATACATGTGTATTATCAGTCAACACCAATCCAGTTATTGCATCCCAAAGCCTCCAATCCCATATCACTGATCTTGAAGAATGGTGTCAAAACTGGATAATTAAAATAAATTCTCAAAAATCGCATCAAATCACTTTTACCTTACGTCGTAAACCAATGACTTCCTGCCCTACAGTATCCTTTAATAATATCCCTCTGGTGCCTGTAGAACAGATCCGATACTTAGGGTTGCACCTTGACAAACGATTGACCTGGAATCCTCATACAAGACTGAAAAGACAAGAAACCGCACGACGTTTCAGGCTACTTCAACACTTACTAGACAAACGTTCTAAGCTCCCAATTAACTACAAAAGACTCATCTACATGACCATCATACGACCTGTTTGGACTTACGGAGTAGAGCTTTGGGGCTCCACTAAGCCATCGAATTCCTCTCGTATCTAATCCTTACAGTCCAAAATCCTTCGTAAAATCCTCAATGCTCCTTATTTTGTTAAGAATAAACTCATCCATAACAACCTTAATGTCCCTTTTGTTGCTGATTTGGCCCGAACCCGGTATCTATCCTTTCATAACAAACTTCATTACCACTCAAACCCTCTAGTTTCAAACCTAGCTTCCTCTTCAATTCCCGATAATCCTTCGAGGCGTCTGAAAAGAAGATGGCCACGTGACCTTCTTACTTGAACTTTGATTTGAGTACTACCAGTGGGTAGTTTCTCTACATTTCATTATCATGTCATTATATATCACTTAGCCTGTTTACTTGTTGTATTATTGTAATACAGTTGTAGATATCAATAAATAAATTTAAAAAAAAAAATGACATCTAATCTTTGTATACTAAGTATCTGTTCATGGTACAATATATAATACAGTAAAGTAAGCCCTCAACTTTTTGTTGAAGGAGGGTTCAATTTTTTTTTTCTGGACGATAGTGAACCATAAAATATATAAAGATCTTTGGAGGGAAAAAAGAAACGGCAATTTTAAATCGCAGTGAAACTACCAAACATCATCGAGGCATTTTAACAGTAACTAAGTCTTTTTAAACCCTGCAAGACCTTGAATACCGAAGCTCTCCGCTGGTTTAAAGGGATTCTTCCGCCAAAGAAATAATAAAAAAGGTGAAAGAGAAAGAAAAAGAGAAGTGTTAAAAAAAGAGAAAAGTTGGAGAGAATAGAGAAGGTTGCAAATAGAAGATGGCTGACGGCATTGTACAGAGAGGATTCGTCCCTGACAGACGGTTGCACCCGAACATTGCACAAGCTCCCAATCACCGATAGATTAAGAATCGATTTTCACACCGATATCGATCAGAGAGTCGATTGCACTGCCTCGTCAAGACCCACTTTGGGCACCTACAACAATAGATCGACATTGAATCGATTCATTCTTTTTCTATTTACAAGGCCCAATCCTTTCAACTTATCAAGATACTATCAACTCTTTTATGACTATATAATTATATTTTATTTAATCAATAAAGTGAGGAATCCTCAAAACGATACATAAATTATAAAAAGGATGCAATAGGATAAATCACCAAATCAAAGTATTGAGTCGCGTAGTTGAGTTGTTGTATTAAAGTTGTTCCGGGTTCAAAACAGGCTTTGGGAAATAGATTATTTTATCTTAATTGGGGATAATCCCGGAGGTTGAGCAAGATCTCGGACAAATCATTTCCCTGCACCGTTTTTTCAGAAACAGTGCAGTCCATGTAGTACATGCATGTACATAAATATTCTCGAGTGTTGTTTACACAATCATAGTATACTGTTGTATACTATAGTGAGCGGAGTGGCTCAGTGGTAGAGCACTGAGTTGCCATGCTGGAGGTCCTAGGTTCTAATCCCGCTCGCTAAAGGACTTTTATTTAATCTGTTAGCGGTTAGAAATGGACTCGATGAGATCTAGGACCCTCCTGAGGCTCACCCAGCCTCTATAATGTGTAAAGAAGGTGAAAAATCACCTCCCTGATCTGCTTTCCAAGAAATAGTGCAGTCTCTACTTGTACTGAACCCCAGACCCCTCATGGTTTGTTGTAGTACAGTTGTTGTTTTTTTCTAAATATACTATTTACATTTTCCTCTAAAGTCACTAATCTAGAAATGAAAATGTTTTAAAATATTTTGCTCAAATAATTTGTATAAATAAGTAACCTGGAGTGCTAATTCGTGAAAGTCCTTCACCTTCTTTGGAGAGCGCACTTTCTAGGTGGTTAAGGATACCTTTCCTAACAGTCTTCGATAATAACATGTTTTGGACATTATTTTTAAAAGCAATCGTACCTTTTGTAATTAAATATCATTAACCTTAAATACCTAATAAACCTTATAAACCTTAAATATATATACCTAATAAACCTTAAATATCATTAACCTTAATAAACCTTATTAAATACCATTAACGAGTAATTAAATATCATTTACCTCTTTTAAATATCATTTAGTCACGTTTCTACTTAAAAGTGGCTGTTATTAGGTATAATTATCTGTGAACAGTTAAAAATGTATTTTCTTCTAGCCTGTAAATAACAATCTTGCTATTTATATAATATTTATATTTTCAAGAAAAAAAAATAAAATCGGCTTCCAGTCAAATTCTTTTATTTTTTTTATATGATAAAACGTTTCGACATCATTGTGTCATTCTCAATCATTTATTCCTATGCATTCCTCAAATTTAAGTAAGTCAAATTAGTAGAAGATTTGACTAAGAATTTTAAGAATGAACTATTGAATTGTACAAAACATCAAAATTTGAGGAATGCATAGGAATAAATGATTGAGAATGACACAATGATGTCGAAACGTTTTATCATATAAAAAAATAAAAGAATTTGACTGGAAGCCGATTTTATTTTTTTTTTTCTTGAAGATGAAATTCAAATAAATCCAGTTTTGAAAAAAGGAAAAAATTATAAGAATGAGCAATCAAGGTGAAATCCGAGCACCAACTGCATCTAATAACAAATTAGTAGAAGATTTGACTAAGAATTTTAAGAATGAACTATTGAATTGTACAAAACATCAAAATTTGAGGAATGCATAGGAATAAATGATTGAGAATGACACAATGATGTCGAAACGTTTTATCATATAAAAAAAATAAAAGAATTTGACTGGAAGCCGATTTTATTTTTTTTTTTCTTGAAGATGAAATTCAAATAAATCCAGTTTTGAAATAAGGAAAAAATTATAAGAATGAATAATATTTATATTAATTTAAATATTAATGTTAAATATTTTTATTTTGAAGAATTTATCCTTCAAAATAAAAAGATTTAAAAATAATCACAATCAAAAGAGCGATAAATAAAAAATAAATTAATTCATAATGGTTTGAATTACTTACTATAAGTCATATATAATTTAAATTAAAGATGTAAATTTTATTGTATTTTTGGTATATTTATTAATATTTCTACGAATCATTTTATATCATTTTCATTCATATATCTTTAGTTTAAAATATAGTCGTTCTAGTCGTAACGTTTCTGCTTACTGAGGAGGGCCACGGTGATCGCATCCACTCTTCGTGCAGTTGCTGTCCTTTAATAATATCTCACGGATTCCTATAGAACAAATCCGATACTTAGAATTATCTAGACAAAAGTTTAACTTGGAATCCTCATACCAGACTGAAACAAGAAACTGCTCAGCCTACTTCAACATTTACTAGACAAACGCTCTATGCTCCCAATTAATTACAAAAGACGCATATACATGACAACCATTAGACCCATCTAGACTTACGGAATAGAGCTTTGGGTCTCCACTAAACCACCGAATCCCTCTCAAATCCAATCCTTACAATCCAAAATCCTTCGTAAAATCCTCAATGCTCCTTACTTTGTTACGAATAAATTTATCCATAAACACTTGTTCTCCATTTGTAGCTGGCCCGAATCCGATGTCAAAATGACAAACTTTATTCCCACTCAAAACCACTAGTTTCAAACCTAGCTACTTCTTCAATTACCGATAATCCTCCGAGGCGTCTGATAAGAAGATGGTCTCATGACTTTCTAAGTTAATTTTGTCATTTGAGTTTCTCTTCTCGCCTTCAATCCATGCCATTATGTATCATTCCTGTGATTATATTTACTTGTTGTATTGTTGTAAAACAGTTATAAATTTCAATAAAAAATTTTTCATAAAATCTCAATCATCCTCCGACTCTCAATTATCTCTTATTTCTCCACTTAGTGCCGGTAGTTTAAATACAACATTACCTAGATCATTTGTAATTCAATCATTTTATAAAATAAGACAATTCAATAAGGTCACCTGTGGTCTAGTGGTTTGCGTAACAAACTACTAAACCAAAGATAGCGGGTTCGTAGCCCGGCAGGTGGCCCTAGGATTTTTTTAAGGGAGTAAAAAATCCTTAGTTACGCCGTCCTTCGGAAGGGACGTTAAACGGGGTGCCCGAGTCTGTATGATGTCAAGTACTCGTTAAAAATCTCAAAATCTAATTAAACCTGGATAGGCAAAATTTGGAGCTCCCACTGTAGCATCGTCCGATTAGCCATAGCAGCATAAAGTGACGTTAAATGAACAAACAAACAAGACAATTCAATTTCAAAACAACAATATCTAATTAACAACAGCACAATTCACAAGGTCACCGAATCAATAAATACAGAAGTAAAACATTATGGAATAAAATCGTAACCTATATTTAAGGCCTATCTGAAAAAAAATGGACCGTCTTTTAAACATTATGACATCCCTGAAATAACATTAATGCACGAAACCATAAACCCAATTAAAAATATAATAAATAGTCAAAAAGATAAGGTACCCCTTTTGGACAACAAAAATGTAATATATGACCTTAGCTGTGATAACTGCAACAAATATTATATTGGACATACAAGCACGCGTTTACAAAACAGATTTTATCACCATAAAAATAATTTAAAACCTAAACCCAAAACTAGCACTGCATTATCAACACACAGTAAAAATGAATTGCATACCTTCAATTTTGAAAAAATTTAAAATATTACATAGAGAAAATAACACAATTAAAATAAAACATTCAGAGGCACTATACATAATTGATAAAATAAATAATAGAGTAAATGATAACAAAGAAGGAGGAGAAATAAGTAAACTATATTCATCTATTATTCTTTTTTTTTTTTAATTTATTTATTGATATTTACAACTGTATTACAATTATACAACAAGTAAATAGAATGCATGTTACATAATGACATGAGAATGACAAGTAGAGAAACTACCCACTGGTAGTACTCAAATCAAAGTTCAAATAAGAAGGTCACGTGGCCATCTTCTTTTCAGACGCCTCGGAGGATTATCGGAAATTGAAGAGGAAGCTAGGTTTGAAACTAGAGGGTTTGAGTGGTAATGAAGTTTGTTATGAAAGGATAGATACCGGGTTCGGGCCAAATCAGCAACAAAAGGGACATTAAGGTCGTTATGGATGACTTTATTCTTAACAAAATAAGGAGCATTGAGGATTTTACGAAGGATTTTGGACTGTAAGGATTGGATACGAGAGGAATTCGATGGCTTAGTGGAGCCCCAAAGCTCTACTCCGTAAGTCCAAATAGGTCGTATGATGGTCATGTAAATGAGTCTTTTGTAGTTAATTGGGAGCTCTATTATTCTGAAACTAAAAATACAATAATACATAAGATTGTTCAACTTTAAAAACAAAGCCAATAAGAACAAATATAATCTGGCCCAATAACCTAACAATAGTTTTCTCATATCTTCAATTTTTTTCCATATAATTCTTTTGCAAAATATCATATTTTGACTAAACCTGTTACATAAAAAAATATTTAAAAGTTATTTTTGTGTTGTTTAATGTATTTTAAAATATTATAATGCATACAGTTTGTGCATTATAATATGGATTCAACTGGACTATTTTATGTAATATTTAATTTATGAGGTAAACCATTTTCCAGTCAATTTTTCTTTTTTCTTTTTTTTTTACAAATACGTTTCGACTATATAGTCATTTTCAATTTCACAAGTCCTTACTGGAATTTTCATAATAGGTTTGTAATTTAACGATATTAAAATAATAAACAATAACAATAAAATTACAATTACACCAATTGTCCTAAAATAACGTATTTGTAAAAAAAAAAGAAAAAAGAAAAATTGACTGGAAAATGGTTTACCTCATAAATTAAATGCATACAGTTTTTAAATAACAGGGAAATATAAAATACATAATTATATACTTACTACTCATACTATAATTCACAGATCAAATTTTAAATCATTTTAATATTAACAATTGTCCATGGAGGATAGCTGACCCCCAAGAAAATAAATATATTAAAAAAAATGTTAATTAAGAAAGCATTTATGAGTTACTTACTAGTATGCTTGATTTTGCTGATTGTTGGGACATTTTGTTTAGAATTATGTATTTTTCTCATTTTGTGACATCACTTTTTAAAGTTATATATGTTTATTAATTTATGCAGAAAAATTGTTAAAAATATTAGAAAATTACGTCAATTTGTCGAAACGTCATTTTAATAAATTAAGAATATACAGACTGGATAATGGTTTCCCCCCATTTTTTATGACAAACAAGACATTTGACTATGACAAATAAAATATTTTAGGGAAAACAAAAATTTCAAGTAGTTATTGATGTTTTAAGTTATTATTAGTATCAGTCGCACAACTATTAAACGGATTTTTAGTTATATGTAATTATTCGTATATAAATGGCATTCTGACATTTAAACTATAATTTATTAAAACAAATTGTATAACTCATACACAGGCCGCAACGTTTCGCCAAGATCGAGCAAAAGAACAGGAGGGCAATAAAGTTTGGCCTCGCTTTAGGAAACCAGGACGAGCCAAGTCCTTCACATCTTAAGGCAAGATAATTATCTCTCCCTGCAAATTGCAGTTCGTTTATAATATGCACCTCCAACTGCAATAACCAGCCATTGCAACACAGCACTCCGTTGCACCTCCGGGGTCAGTCCTGGTCCGAACAGGAATGGGATTATATTCAGATAGGAATAATATTATCTGAGATTCTACTATAAAAATTAACGATCCTTCGTTAGGATATATTAAGTTATTTCTGTGTCGAGGTGAACCGGAGAGATGTTTTCGAGTCCGGCATTGTGGATTCATTTCCGACTCTTGTGTTTTATTATTAACAAAAAATTTATTTATATACCATATAACTGGTAAATTAATTAGCATTTATCCCTCGGCTAAATCCTCTGACTGGCCTAGAACAGAGATATTAACCTAATTTTGGTTTTTAAAGTGAAACTTTTATTTTATCACCCCAAAATTTTTCGTTCATCTATCGCATGTCGTTACACCTTGAGAAGGGGTAAAGTGAAAGGCGCATGACAGAGCAGCCAAGTTCAATATGGCGGCGCCCGGTCAACTTTTTACTATTAACAAATCACTTCAAAGACTATCAAATCCTTTTATCAGTGTTTATTAATTTTAACTTAGAGTCCTTGAATTTATTTTAATTTATTTCATATAAATATTTTACAAAGTATTTTAATTTTTATCCGGTTCTTCAATATATTTAATTTTATTTAGGCCTTCAGTCATCTTCACAATATTTAAATATAAATTAGAAATATAAGGTCAGAAATGCAAGCGGCTAAAATCGGGCGCCAGTTCTAATCAAGGCACGAGCGGCAGTGATACGATTGATTACCTACGAGTCGAGATACAAGCCAGTTTAGTTGCCATAAAATGTTAATTTCATTTATAAATTGTGAGACTCGAGGCGAAGATGAAGTTATTGATAGAATAATTGAAGTTGACAATGATTCAATGATTTAAATAAATATTGCTCTTACTTTTTAATATGCGTTTATCATCTAAATGATTATATTAATTATGTATTCCATACTCTAATACGCAAATTAAAATGAAATTTTATAATTGAATATTTTGTCTACTATTAATTAAGTTACGATTAAAAAAGTAATTTTAATACCCTAAATCGAATAATTTTCCAAAAATTTTTAGTTAAATGCCTACAAGCCGAAAAAAAATTTCACTTGCATCGTGGTTTCGTAAAACCACACAACTTTTTTTGATCAATGAAGTTTGGATAAAATGTCGGTAAAACATCGGTTTTATATATACCACATTTAGGGCTCACCCAGTCTCTATGAAATCGTACTCTTTATTTGGGGAAATCCTGATGACTGAGCATGATCTCGGACAAATCACTCTCTGCGCAACCGTTTTCTTAGAAACAGTAGTCTCTACCATGGACTGAATCCAAGTACCCTTCATGGGTTGTAGTAGTACAGGTTTTTTTCAGGTACATATATATTTTTACTTGTTAAGACAGTTATGACTCCATCTCTAACTAACGCCAATACTCTTAATCATACAGACTTCTGCTACAGCACTTAAATTACTCTGAAATTTATTATTTACAATAATTTTTATTCTATCTGTTCTGTGTATTATTATTATTTGTACTTCGTTATTTCTCTATCCTTAACATAAAATCATTTTCAATTCCTTTTGTATTTTAATTCTTATCTATATAAAATTTTAAAAAATCTTGGGTCTAACCGTAGGCTTTCAGGATAAAAAAAATTGCATCCTGATTATATATTATTGGATGTTTACCCTCATTTGATAATTAAATAAATTATAAATGGATACTCCAAGGACAGGCTAGAGGCAGAACTTAGCCTAGAAGCTCTGGTGGAAGACTTCTCCCCTGACCATAAACCGAAGGACAACATTTTTTTACCCTGGAAGAGCTCTATCCTTCGCAGGACACGCTTCTTTTTTACCCAAGGAGCTGTAGCCTCTGCATTCCATCAATATGCTTCCATTCCACAGACTAAGTAAAGGCAGCATGTACCTACGATATATCTGGTATAAAAAAAATAAAAAAAAGGAAATAAAAAGAAATTAAAGGCAAGAGAAAGAAAGTAAAGGCAGCATGTACCTACGATATATCTGGTATAAAAAAAATAAAAAAAAGGAAATAAAAAGAAATATAATTTATGTAGCTTGATCAGTTATTCATGGATGTTATGCATCAAAATCCTAAGGATATAAATTAGTAAATGTCAATCTAATGACAGTATATATGTATATGTATTTTAGCTATTAGCTAACCAAAAGTACATCAGAAGATCCCGTCAAGTTTCGGCAAGTCATCAAATAATCCTTTTTTTTTTTATATATTAACACTTTATTAAGCAATAGTGCAATAAGTAATAGTGCTGTGTAGCTTACAGTCATTCCATAACAATACAATAATATAAACAAAATAAAATAAATAAATATATACATGCGGTAACAGAAAGAAATTAATGCGAAAATAATAATAATAAAGTAAAGTAAATAATAATACTAATAATAAAATAAAATAAAATGTACACATTCATACCCTATTTACAATTTGCCTGGGGTCTCCGAACTGAGCTTCTTCCCCAGGAATGAGGGCAAAGCAGGAATCCGGGAAGTCCCAGCCCCCTTTCCCAGCCGCGTCACTGGCATTAAACCAATGAAAGCTGGTTAAGGTCAAATAATACTAAAAATCTATCCAAGAAAATGATGAATAAATCTAGGAACCTCCTGTGGGTCACCCAGCCTCTATACTTTAAAAACTCAAAAAAAAAAAAGGGGGGGGAGGGATCTGGTGGTAGAGCGTGACCTAGAATAAAGCACCTCCCTGCGCAGCCGTTGTCCTTGAAACAACAGTACAGACTCTACTATGTACTGAACCGCAGACCCGTTCACGGGTTGCAGTGGTACAGTTTTTTTTTTCTAACATTATTTCGATTTATTTGAAATTGATAACGTAAATATCGAGATAAGTACTTTCTGTATGTAGATCATTTTCAAATAATTGTTTTATCTAACAACTTCTCGAAGCGTATATCATTTTTATAGGTCCATTTCATCACATTATTTAAAGCTGAAATTTTCCCGGGAAACTTTATATGGCCAATTTATATTTTTTTGTAATTGCATAATTTTAATCATTGTATTCATTATAACATAGTAATTAATATATAATTCGCAACAATATATCTTTGTGTTGAACCACCCAACTCACATTCCCCATGTTTGTGAAACAATACTTTTATAGATTAGTAAAAATTAAAAACATAAAACGGAATAAAAATAATGTTCCGCAGTTTGTTTCTTGGAATTTAGTTACAACGTGTTTTAAATGTTCATTCATTTCATTTTTAATATTTTCCAAAAATAAAAGTTTTCGTGAGCTGCAGCATGGAAAAGAATGTAATTGTTGACGTGTTCATTTCTAGATGAAATGATTACCGAAGTTTACACATTTCCCACAATTATATTCTCTTTTACACACTGAAGCTTATGATGTCTTTTATTTTTGGAAAATAACGATAGGGAGAAACGAAAGAAAAGTTAACATTTGTTGAGACTCAACTCAAAGCAACAACCTGCGAAATAATTACCCAAATAAAAAATGGTAAAAAAGTAAAACATAGCTGTAGGACGACTCTTGCGTTTTGAAAATGGCTTAGAAGTGCATTATTCATATTCATTGGAGTCCATATTTCTGCAACTGTATATTGTTGCAAGTATTGCCATATTGCAAGGCCTAAGTGATTGCTATCAACTTTTATTCTGATAATAATGTTTTCTTTATTTGTATGTATACATATATCTGATACAACCAACAATTATATAACCATGCTATAAGCACGCTTATAACATATATATTATGTTATTATTATATTTATATTACTATGTTTATGTGTTGTAAATCTGTAATGATGGAGCAGTGACCATGAGACTACCTACAGACGCAATTTAGAGCGGGAGTAAATTCGCGTTTCCTCTGGGAGCAGTTTGTGATTGGCTGGGACCAATTTATGGTCATCCAATCAGCTTCCTCTTCGTATCTTCTCACGTGTTAGCTACGCCACTGTTCGTCCATTATAAAATCATATATTTAAATAAAATATATATTTGTAATAATTTATATCACTTGATATATTATTGAACCTTCGAGTAACTCGATGAGATGTCCCACATCCTGTAAACAACGTAAGCAAGAAAACATATATATATATATATATTCATATTTATATATATATATATATATATATATATATATATATATATATATATATATATATATATATATACTATTAGACATAGAAACATTTTAAATAAATACATTAAGGTAGAAAATTTCAACTTAAAAAAAGATTTACCATCTTATAATCTCAAAATCTGATTCTCTCAGTTTTTAGTTATATTTTTTAAAATATATTGAGTCAACTATTAGTTCTGTAGGCCTCGTTCTGAGTTCAAATTGACAATAAGCTTCATCTTCGAAGCTGTATTAATTTGCTTAAATAAAATAACTCTCCTCTTGACCACAAACCTGATAGTAAAGTAATTTAAATAACTACTCGAATCCATCTTCTCAAACTATTATTATCTAGTCTCCATTATCTGTTATTTTTCAAATCACCTCCATGTGGTTTTTTTTTTTTTTTTTTATGCAACATTGTATACAATTAAATACATTTATATTACATCCCATACTTTTCAAATTTTTACATCTGTACCTATCAATCAACGAGATTCCTATTCATCACTTGCTACATATTTCTTCAGTATTTATTCTTTGGTATCATATTATGTATTGTTACGGGCTACTGGGTATTAAAATGAATTAAACAATTCCTTAATTAAAGATACTAATATTTATTAACACAGGTGATAAAAAAAAGGATACAAGTAAAGTATTAACAATTAAAATATTAAACTAATATAAATTTATAATAACAATATTCTAAATATTATAATCTAAGCCTAACTCCTATTTAATTATTACAATAATATAAGATATTACTAATTCTAGATAGCTTAACTAGTTACAATAGTTTCTATGAATATTATAAAATTACACTACAATTACTAACTACTAATTAACACTTACAGTTCACTAGTCCACCGACCGTAAGATTCTTCAAGTATCACAAACTGACACACAGTAACAAACAGAAACAGTTTATTACACTCGCGAGACTGTTACAGTTCACTGATACACTTATTACACGAGCCGGTTCAACACTGACTAGTTTATCACACTGACACTCACTTATCACAGATCTTGCGTGGCCTACTCTCAGGCTAAGACTAAGACTCGAGGTGAGGGAAGTCTTTAAATAGGCAAGGCCGAACATTCTAGAACACGAAGGGGCCAGAAAATTCTGGAATCTTCTTAATCCTTTGCCGACAAAAGGAGACGATCTAGAACGGTCCTAATCCTATTTTAACTTCTCCCGCCGACGGATTTAAGCCGCTAATCCTCTTGCTTCCGTCTTCCTGCCGGCGCCCGTAACAGTATCATTTCTCATGCATTTTACTTATGTAACCTCTAGGAGACTATTATCATACATTTTATATTTTATTTGTAATTTAACTAGGTTTTCAAAGTACTTTATATTTCACCTTTTTATATTTTAATCTTTTTCATTTTGTATCTTTCCGTTTACCTTCTCATTTTTCTTTCTCTTGTGTTTACATTATCACCCTTCTGTACATTTATTCTGCAATATAATATTCTTTATCCTTAAATTATATATCTGTCACTACTTTAACTTTTCTATCACTCTGTGTGTTATTATATTCTTGGTACTGTAATGTTTTTTTATAGTTTTTTTTCATAGCCCTGAAGATGACCTATAAAGTAGGTAGGGTCGAAACGTCGGCAGAAATAAAAAATAAGTCTTGACTTATTTGGTGTTTTTTTGACTGCACCCCCAATTATCTCCATTATATCGTCCAGTCAACTATTTTCCTCTCTACATTATGTAACAATGTAGGTGATTACTCCATAATGGTAAGGAGGAAAAATACGTTCAAAACATATTTGTCTTTCGAGTGGAATAAATCTGCCTTTAATCCTCAAGTACTCTTAAGATAAATGATCTGTACTACCTGGAGATGGTAACAGCAGATGGAGTCGAGGTTAAATCACGTCTTGATGTTGTCATGAGCGGTCAGGAAAAGACTGTGACGTTTCCAATTACTTTGCCTTTCTATCGTTCAGGAACTGTCGTTCAGACAAGATGGTTGGGATAAACTAGCAGCATCTTCATGAAGTTACGAAACGCTTCCGATACGAGACAATTAAGGTCGTTAACTCAAGGAGGCCATGTACTTATAGTAAACAGCTTCGTGATCATTATTGTGTACTTGTCAGGACAACAAGATATTACAGCTTCTACCTCAAGGGAATCAGAAGGGTCATCTTTAATTAACACCAGCTTGGCTATATTTTGTAATATTATATCTTGAAGAAATGAAATGAATAACCAAAAGTCAAAGAAGTTTCAACTGTGTCAATAGAAAAACTAAATACCATGACCATAATAGCAAGCAATTATAACTAAATAAAAAAAAGGACATTAATGTCAATTATTAGTTTCAGTCAGTGGTTTATTCTAGATACGACATGAAGTGCAGTGACACAGATCGGAATGGCATCAAAGAAGGACGTCCTCGGAGGTTGGGACTATGGAAACCGCTAACTACGTCATTATCCAACAGATGCACTGTCCAAGATATGTCAGTCAAAGTCGTGTGAAACACTTTGTTTCTCTCAAGGAGGTACTTTGTATGCACTAATCCTCTCTCTATTAAATGATTTTTATACCATTATTAACGTTGAAGGATGAACAACGTCTTAAAAAAAAGAAAAATACATCCTGTGGAAGGTCTTCGGTTCAGTACAAGCTAGAGACTGTACGGTTTCTTGGAAAACGGTTGGGCAGAGAAATTATTTGTCCTATATTACACTCAGGTGCTATTATAGCCTAAGGAAGCAACTTACTAGCAAGTTCCTTTATGGGCAGACAAAGCTGCTGATCTACAAAACCCTGATTCGCCCGGTACTCATACATGACTCAGAGGCCTGGGCTCTAACAAAGGCAGAAGAGAAAATGCTCTTAATCTTCGAGAGGACAATCCTGAGGAAGATCTTCGGTCCAATAAAAGTGGGAGGAATATGGAGAAGGCGATACAATAGGGAGATATATGACCTCTATAAGACCTCAGATGTTGCCAGAACAATCAAACTTGGCCGACTACGATGAGCAGGGCACGTGGCATGGATGGAGGATACTCGGATTCCCAAGAAGATTCTCACAGAGGGGATCCATGGCACACGGAGAGTTGGGAGACCAAATGTGAGGTGGATGGAAGCTGTGGCGGAGGATGCACGTACCCTTCTTAATGCTAGAAACTGGAGGGACACTGCGCAGGATAGAGCTGATTAATGGAGAATGCTGGAGGCGGTCCAGACTCAGTGACGAGTTGTTGCGCCGGATATTATTATTATTATTATATATTGCGCTCAACCGTCAGGTTTCCCCCCCTTTTTTTATAACCACTTTATAGAGGTTAGGTAAGCCCTATAATATAAGGTATAAGTCCATAGGGATAAGTCCTATGGTTTTCAGAAAAAATAGCATCGTGTAAAATATTTAGGCCGAAAAAAATTACTGGAGGAGAACCCATGAGTTTACAAAACTACAACAGCTTATTGCAGAGTAGTTTCTTACCCGTGTGATATCATTGAAGTGAATTTAGTGGCTAAGGTTGAGATGGGCTTTTTAAATAGTTAGGTTTATTTAAGAAAAAATTACTAAACATTTAATAAGCTCTGAACGAGTGGATAAACACCCGAGGGGGTAGACCGAGGGGTAGGTGGGAGGATTGTGTTAATATTGATCTCAAGTATTTGCGAAGATTGTAAACAGCTGTTGATAATATCGGTATCGAACTTTTGTGTTCTCTAAGCCTTGTATTGCCAATATTATAAGCAAGTATTATTTCAAAACAGCAAAAAGATTATAAATAGCATACAATCTCCCATCTATTTCCGCAATTGTACAATTTACAGTTATTAGTGAAGGGACTGAACCAGGAATATGTTGAAGGTTACAAAATAATTATTCTGTATGATAAATAATTATTTAAATTTACAAGATTAATTATTTCATTTGGATGTTGACGATTATAACGGCCCATCTTATTTTACTGAGCGTTGCACGAAACAATTCTATCGATGTCAGTCCTCCCCATTGCCTCATGTTCCTCTGCCAGGAGTGACCTCTGCGACCTGGACCACTCTTGTCTTCCATCTTGTCTTGTCTTGATTTACTGCAGTTGGCGACACTTTTCATTGTACATACAATGACTTACGTATGCCAATTTATATATTTTGATGCTATCCAACATCTCCAGGGATTCTGTATTCGTTTTATTGTAGAAAGGAGATAGTTGGGGGGTGCAGTCAAACAAAAACATTGTATTGTTAGTCAGCCGGTGCACCCAACGGCGTCTCTCTCCAAATCGCCCTGAAGATGGCCTACACTGTAGGTCGAAACGTCGGCACATAAATATAAGTCTATCACTTATTCAGTGTTTTTTTTTTTTTACTGCACCCCCCAACTATCTCCTTTCTACAATTTATCATCCAGTCAGTTATTTTCCTCTCATACATGTATTCGTTTTAGTATGATTTGGTTTCAAATATTGTGCACCCATTAAACTCTGAGTATATGCCAATAACACCATATCTAGAATGCTTATGTACACTTATTGAAGAATCCAGAAGTGTTACTGCCTCTAATCCGTATTATAGTATAGAGAATACTTAACATTTGAGTAGTCCGATTCAGGTCTGCAGGTTCAAATTTAGGTTACATAGCGCCTTTATGAGTTGGTTAATGGCGTTCCTTGGCTTCTCTATACGAAATCTGATTCCATTTGAGTGATCCCAGTTATACTAGGAAGTGGAAAGAAATGAAAATAGTCTTTATCTCCAGCTGGTAGTGTTTTTGGCTCAACTAATTAGGACTAAAGTACGTCTTTTCTTCCTGTGCATTAGAAATTGAGTCAAAAAGTTAAAAAAGTTGACAACCTAATTCGTCTAAATAATGTAGGGTTTGTACTGAAAAAGTTGAGGGTTAGGTTGCTACACCTGTCACACGGGCCATTAAAATCAGGTGTTGTTTCAAAACACCAAAACTGTATAAAGAAAGTTCATCTGTGTTCAGGTTGTGTAAGTTATGTGGATCCACCACATATTGTACACGAAGCAAATAATGTTATTTCAAATTTATTGCCAGCTAAATCAAATATTCATAACAACAATAAAGAGAATTCCCAATGTAAATATCCAATTGCTGAAAATTTAACAATTCAAAATTGTAATAATTGCACATTTATGATGAATTTATTGTTTAACATAACATAATATAAAATATTATAGCGCATAGTTTACCTTTTTATATCCCACCTTGAGATAAAATCTTGTATGCCCCTCGGGACTAAATTGATCTTTATTTCCAGCAATACTTTACTATCTCGGCTTGTTCTCGAGAGTAAAAATAATTATTACTATAATAATATAAAATATAAACTCGATTGTTAATAATATCGATAGTTGATAAACCCCTAACTCACAGCTGAGGGAATAATGGTCTTCTTTAGTCTCTAGGTCCATAAATAACTATTATTTTGCCTAAATTATATAATTACTATAAAACATAAATTTACAAACAACATAAAAAAACAATTCTTTACATTGCATTGGCCTTCCTTTAGGAGTAATAGTCTTTAACACTTCCCTGCGTGACCAGCCCTACTGGGATGCGGGATTTGTAAGGTCGAACCATTTTTTCTTCACACATCTCTATCCTCAGCAGCTCTCCACCAAAGGGGTCCTGCCGAAAGCATACGAGGGAGTATTAGTAGTAAATGAAACGACAGTTGGACAGTTAGGATAGCAACGGTAGTTTTAACCAAAAATAAAAAAAAACACGGAATGCATCTATAGATGTGGGACATTAAAAGAAATAATAAAATATACTACATCGAAGCTATAATTAAAAGCAATGACATAGCTGTTGCTGTGTTTATGATCCTGTACGACTAACGGTTCTCGAAACTAATCAAAATATTTCTGCAATAGAACGTTCCTCCCTGCCGTCTGGGACGGGTTCTGATATGTCGGTAGAAGTTACGTATCCGATCATCGACCAGTATTATTATTTTAATGACCAAGAAGTAACAACGAAATCATTTTCTTAAAAAATGTTTGTATAATATCATACTCTGCGTTATCTATAATGCGATTATTTTAAGGAAAATTATTAGCATTTGGCAACATATTTTCTTTTTTCAAAAGTATGCATAAGTATATACATACACTTACATATATTTCATATATAAACCTAAAAAAAACCTGTAACATTACAATCCGTGAATGGATCTGGAGTTCAGTTCATGGTAGAGCCTGTACTGTTTCATGGGCAACGGTTCTGCAGGAGGTGACTTGTCCTAGTCACGCTCAACCGCCAGATTTTTCCCCCTTATTTTGGGTACCCTATTTTTAAAATATTTTATATAGGCTGGGTGAACCCCAGGAGGGTCCTAGATCCTATGTGATCCATCTCCGGCTGTTAACACACTAAATAAAAGTCTTACCTGTAGCGGGATTTGAACCAGGGTTTCCGGTATGGCAACTCAGTGCTTTACCACTGAGCCACTCCGCTCCCTAATTCATATATATCTGAAACTTATATATATAACCTTCTGTAGATTCTTCAGGAACTCAAGATTTCCCGAAAACGGAACCGCTATGTTTCGTGGCTCTGCTCCAAGGCTCCTAATCCTTACTATTTTATGTAATTTTCCTACTATTCAAACTGAAAAGTCTATTGTTGCCTTCTGTTTTACGAGCAGTTTCTTTCTGCTTAAGTTTAGGAAACATAATATAATTGTCGTAGTTAATAATATGCGATTATGTATTACTTAGTGGAACAGAAATGTTTATAAGGGTATTACTTGGAATTTGCTATAGATAAATGAAAATATTTAAAGAAGATTATAAACGGTCAGGGGGTGCAATCAATGAATTTCACAAAATAAGAATGACTTATTTTGTTGTACCTACGTTTTGACCTAGTTTTTAGAACAGTTTCAGGGTTGAGGGATGTAAAGTCCAACTGCAACTTTTTCAAAAAATAGTTCAGTTCCTTGTCGTCAGTTTGAGTTGGACTCATCTTTCTGCCCTGAAGATGGCCTGGAATTTAGGTTGAAACCTAGGCAGAACAAAACAAGTCGTTCTTATTTGTGAAATTCATTGGCAGCAACCCCTTGCCAATTTGCACTCTTCTTAGAATTATTCTGTCAACCATTTCCATTTAAAAATGTTTAAAATTTAATATAATTTGACATTTCACTGCACTCGTGTTTATGTTATTATAGTGTACAATTATTTAAATTAATAATCATAGCTTGATGGTTGGTATAAAGGGGTTGTTCCAATAAACATAATTCGGAAGGCAGGATTCATCTCAAACGACATATAATCTACTTAATATTTGAGATTAATACAGTGTGACAGACTGCATTTCAAACTAATTTCACTGATAATAAATTAAATGAGTCTTTTTACATCACGACCAGTGGGCTGAGTGTTGTATTCGACCATCCGGCCACTTCATTAAGAGGAGAATGGAACATTAAGATGCAGATCCGGAAATTGGTGGAACGATTCTTATGAGGAGAACCTTGGCAAAGGATTTGTGGGCGGGGGATGTTCAACATCACATCGTCTCAAAGGCCTTTAATTCTTCTTCCACGTGCCTTCGGTGCCAGCACGTGGATAGGCATGGCTCATCGTGTGTTACTTAAGTGGCTTTAATCATCGCCGCTTATATCAGTAAGTAGTGCTCTAAATTAGTAGTAGTAGCAGTGCTCTAAACCACTGAGCTACTGAGTCAGGCAAAAACGTTCTCTTCACCGATCCAATATCCCCGTGTTCTCGCAATTTTTGCAATGTATACAAGGGGAAGAATATTCATTCAACATTACTTTAATTAGTATCTTTTTATTAATAGTTATTTCGATGGTAATTATTTTAAAATATTTTTGTTTTGAAGAGAAAAGATCTGTCCTGGCCGGGATTCGAACCAGGGTCGTATGCATCTCCGGTGCAGTGTTCTAAACCACTGAGCTACCAGGGGTCGTATCTGAGTCAGACAAATCCGTTCTCTTCACCGATCCTATATCCCCTCTCTTTTCTCTTCAAAACAAAAATATTTAAAAACAATTACCATCAAAATAACTATTAACAAAAAAAATATAAATAATATATTCACGTAAGTCAATAAGATCCTAATCCAAATTAAAGATACTAATTAAAGTAATGTTCAATGAACATTCTTCCTCTTGTATACATCGCAAAAATTGCGAGAACACGGATATTGGATCGGTGAAGAGAACGGATTTGTCTGACTTGGATACGACCCCTGGTAGCTCAGTGGTTAGAGCACTGCACCGGAGAAACAGACGACCCTCTGATAGTGATCTCTTAGTCGAGTTGGAGACCGACTGTGACAGATAACTTATGGGATCCGGAGACCTCCCTGGGGTTCACACAGCCTCCAAATCTTTTAGACTTTCAGATAACGAATATCACATCCAATTTAAAGCCAGGTAGGTTTTAATATTGAAAAGCTACATAGGTCCGGTTGTATTTAGGAAAATTCCACAACTCTCTCTCTCTCCTAATCTCTTCCTATAACACCTTCATCGCACGTATGGTTGCTCATTTCCTTACTTCATCGGATACGTTCCATATAGCTTCCTCTAGGTGTACCTCCTGGTCTCCTGGAATGTCCCCTTGCTTCCATATACTTCTTGCTACTCTGTTTTCTTCCATTCTATAAAGTTGTCGACATTCCATCGATTTGTGGTAATCCGGGGGAATCGGTAATAATTCTCTCGCTGACCTTAACCTATATTCTTCGTGAAAAAATTAATATTAGAAGCCGTTACCCTCCTCAAGTGCTTGACTCGCGTGACCCAGCTTTCGCTTCTGTACAAGGATGTGGAAAGATTTACTGCTTTGGAGATACGGAGTTTGACGTTCTTCTCTACCTCTTCCTTTTCCTTAACTGTTTTAGTGCGGAAAAAGGACAAACGTTGTATTTAATTTGTCTGCATTTTCTCCTAACAATCTTGTTCCTTTCTACCTCATTCCATCCTAAAAAGTAAAAAATAAATAAAAATATTAATTGTTGTACATACACAAAAAATGCCACACGAAAAGTTTCCTATAAGTAATATAATGAAGTGAGAATTAATAAATATGGACGAAATAATAAACAAATTATGCATATAAGTCGGAGGTCACGCGTTCAATTCCAGCTTTAGAAGATAATTAATGTTGATTCTTATCTAATACACTGGACTGCAATAATATGTAATTATTATACATATTTGAAAAAAAAAACAATTTCCACTCAATTCATCTATTCATTCTAACATCCTAATATAACTTTTAAAAAGTTACAAGTCAAAACTCTGCCAAAAAACAACAATCATAAATCAGTTGCATAATCTAACAACAAAACAAAAAAAACTTGTCCTAAACAGTTAGCAAAAAACAAGCATAGATATCTCATAAAAATGCATTGTAATAATTTTTTTTTTTTAATTTATTTATTGATATCTACAACTGTATTACAATAATACAACAAGTAAATAGGCTAAGTGATATATAATGACATGATAATGACAAGTAGAGAAACTACCCACTGGTAGTACTCAAATCAAAGTTCAAGTAAGGAGGTCACGTAGCCATCTTCTTTTCAGACGCCTCGGAGGATTATCGGGAATTGAAGAGGAGGCTAGGTTTGAAACTAGAGGGTTTGAGTGGTAATGAAGTTTGTTATGAAAGGATAGATACCAGGTTCGGGCCAAATCAGCAACAAAAGGGACATTAAGGTCGTTATGGATGACTTTATTCTTAACAAAATAAGGAGCATTGAGGATTTTACGAAGGATTTTGGACTGTTAGGATTGGATACGAGAGGAATTCGATGGCTTAGTGGAACCCCAAAGCTCTACTCCGTAAGTCCAAATAGGTCGTATGATAGTCATGTAGATGAGTCTTTTGTAATTAATTCGGAGCTTAGAGCGTTTGTCTAGTAATTGTTGAAGTAGCCTGAAACGTCGTGCGGTTTCTTGTCTTTTCAGTCTTGTATGAGGATTCCAGGTTAATCGTTTGTCGGCAAGGTGCAACCCTAAGTATCGGATCTGTTCTACAGGCACCAGAGGAATATTATTAAAGGATACTGAAGGGCAGAAAGTCATTGGTTTACGACGTAAGGTAAAAGTGATTTGATGCGGTTTTTGAGAATTTATTTTGATTCTACAGTTTTGACACCATTCTTCAAGATCAGTGATATGGGATTGGAGGCTTTGGGATACAATAACTGGATTGGTGTTGACTGATAATACACATGTATCATCAGCATAGTAATAATCATTCACTATCCTCCATGGTCAATAGTCTAATATTTGATCTGTAGAGTAAAGTGAGTTTTATATGATTATATTATTTATATTTTACTGCTATTTTAATTTTTTATGTATTAAATTATTTTAAAAAAATATAAAACAACAAAAAAATAAAAATAAATAATTCTTAAATATTCTTTTAGGCTTCCCCGACCACTATTATTACAAAAGACTTTGTTTATTTCTTGTGGTTTAGACCGTGTAGATATAAACAAAGTATTTTGTAATAAATAATTCTTATTTTGACGTCTTTTAAAATATTGAAAATGACATTTAAGTGTCGAAACGCCATTGTTTGAAAGAATAAATGAATTGACTGGAAGCTAGTTTTTTCAAAGATAAAGATAATTAATACAATCTGATAACAGCCGAGGATGGATCCAGTCTCTATTAAATGGGTATCCAAAATAGGCGGAAAAATCATTCGGTTGAGCGAGATCTTGGACAGATCACCTCCATGGACAAACGTTGTCTTAGAAACAGTACAGTCTCTACCATGTACTCGGTGTGTTTTTAGTGGTACACGTTTTTTTTTTTTTAATTGTTTTATAGTGACTTCTATTTATAAATTTATTTAATACTAGCAACCCTCCCCGACAATTGCACGGGTAGTAAGACATATTATTTCATGTTTTGTCTGTCTAATGTATTTTATTATGCAGATATTATAACCATAAAAATGAAACAAAATATTTCTTTATAAACGAATTTAATTTAATGTGCGTAAGGTTTTTGCGATAACCCATAAAATACCAATGTGAATTATATGTTGTACAATATTCAAATACTGTGCATGAAATGATTTAGGTAACTAAAGTATTTAAGTTGGTTAGGATTAATACTGTATCCGTCTAAATAGCATTCCAAATACCGCATTGTACGTTATCAATGTTTAGAAGATAAAATAGTTATAGTAAGCTCCTTAAAAGATAGTTTTATGATATCACTTTTATGGGGAACTATAAAAGAGAAATATCTCACCATGCACTGTTTCGTTATATGACAAAGGCAGCGTTATCGATGAAACCTCCCAGGTGGCTATACTTTTTTTCGAAATTTCCAACAATTATCGTTATATTCCAACCCATTTACACAAAACCTGGACAATAAGATCTAAGTCAATACGATGCTAAATTAAAATTAATGTTCAAAGAACTTCGTTCTAGTGTATTCATCGCAAAAATGGCGGGAGCACACTGGGGCTTTAGGATCTATGAGAGAGAAGGTTTGTCCTCGACCGGCAGAGGCCTTGGATAGCTCAATTGGCAGAGCAATGTCACGGTGAGACAAAGGTTCCGGGTTCAAATCCCGGTCGAGGGCCTATCTTTTCTCTTTAAAAAATAAAAATATTTATCTCGTAAAAAATGACCAATAATTATAAAAAATTATAAATAATAATATGACGTAAGTCAATAAGATCCTAAATTAAAATTAATGTTCAAAGAACTTCGTTCTAGTGTATTCATCGCAAAAATGGCGGGAGCACACTGGGGCATAAGGATCTATGAGAGAGAAGGTTTGTCCTCGACCGGCAGAGGCCTTGGATAGCTCAATTGGCAGAGCGATGTCACGGTGAGGCAAAGGTTCCGGGTTCAAATCCCGGTCGAGGGCCTATCTTTTCTCTTTAAAAAATAAAAAATAAAAATATTTATCTCATAAAAAATGACCAATAATTATAAAAAATTATAAATAATAATATGACGTAAGTCAATAAGATCCTAAATTAAAATTAATGTTCAAAGAACTTCTTTCTAGTGTATTCATCGCAAAAATGGCGGGAGCACACTGGGGCTTAAGGATCTATGAGAGAGAAGGTTTGTCCTCGACCGGCAGAGGCCTTGGATAGCTCAATTGGCAGAGCGATGTCACGGTGAGACAAAGGTTCCGGGTTCAAATCCCGGTCGAGGGCCTATCTTTTCTCTTTAAAAAATAAAAAATAAAAATATTTATGTCATAAAAAATGACCAATAATTATAACAAATTATAAATAATAATATGACGTAAGTCAATAAGATCCTAAATTAAAATTAATGTTCAAAGAACTTCTTTCTAGTGTATTCATCGCAAAAATGGCGGGAGCACACTGGGGCTTTAGGATCTATGAGAGAGAAGGTTTGTCCTCGACCGGCAGAGGCCTTGGATAGCTCAATTGGCAGAGCGATGTCACGGTGAGACAAAGGTTACGGGTTCAAATCCCGTTCGAGGGCCTATCTTTTCTCTTTAAAAAATAAATATATACCTAAACCTTCCTGCTGAACCACCCTATCTATTGGTGAAATCGCATGAAAATCCGTGCAGTAGTTATTGAGTTTACCGCGAACAGACGCGGCCGAGGTCTTTGTTTTATAATATGTATAGATGTATTCCTTTTTTTATTTAATGTATTCACAGAACTTTGTACGACTAAAAATAACTTCTTTTGTTGTCAGTTTGACAGAGAAACAGTTATGAACTTTCTATTGGATCTTTCCTCCATTGGAATAAAGACAATGAGCTAGGAAACGGGAATGCAGAAACCAGCAATACAGAAACGAGTTTACTCTTAGTCGTGCAACGCCTTATTTCAATTCCATTCCATCTCTTCCATTAAATTATATCTTTATTATGTAAAAAGATTTTTTGTTATGTAATATTTACCGGTGTTGCCTAGCAACTACTTCTTGTATAGTCTATTATGCTCGATCAGTTAAATTCCACAGGTCTTTGGTGAACAAATTGTAGCATATTTAACTAGTGGGTTTAACAGTATTTTTTGTGCTAATTGTGGGGGAAATAGTTGAAAAATTCCATCACCCCTAGATAATTCACAAATTCCACCTGAAAATTTCTTATCCGATTCATCAAAGAGGAGTTTGAAAGCTGTACTTGTTCACAATGGTAGCCTATATGATGATGCTACGAAGAATGCTACGAAAATCTTGAGTTTGTTCTTAATAAGCTCGGCTACTCTGACCACAAATGAACCATTTGCGGGGGTTTGAAAGTTATTTCCATGTTACTAGGTAAACAAAGTGGTTACGCAAAGTTTCCATGTTTCCTCTGTGAATGGGATAGCCGTGAAAGCAAACACTATGTCAAGCAGACGAGGCCAAAAGGGTCTTACTACTCTTTTTTTTTTTAGTTAAAAAAACCTCTAATTTATATTATAGAGTATATTTTAATTTATAAATGTATTATAATATGGATTCAACTGGACTAATTTATATAATATTTAATTGATGAGGTAAACCATTTTCGAGTCATAATTTTTCTTTTTTATTTTTTACAAAGACGTTTCGACTATATAGTCATTTTCAATTTCACAAGTCATTCCTGTAATTTAACAATATAAAAAATAATAAACAATAACAATAAAATTACAATTACACCATTGTCCTAAAATAACTGAAAAAAATTTAATTATAGATACCTTATGTGTATGTCTATAATTTAAAACTACTTGGAGATACACTGTTTCTCCATGGTCATTTCTACTCTGCTTGATTATACTTTGGGCTGTACTTATTTATAGATACCTCGATAATATTTAAAATTAAAATATAAATTTATAAGATTTTAACAATACGAATGTTTTAATTTATTTTATTTATTATAATGCAATTGGGAAAAACCACAATGCAAAGCCTTATGTTTCAAAAAATACACCTACTTACCAGTCGACGTTTCGCCTATTCAGGCATTATCAAGACACCAAAATCAAAAAGGGGTTATGTGAATCGCATCTCGAAGAAAAAAGTGCAATACATCCCAACGATCAACAGCCCAAACAGGCTCCAAACATGAGACAGCACCCTACCACCAAGACGTTCAACCCATTGTTTGGGCTGTTGATCGTTGGGATGTATTGCACTTTTTTCTTCGAGATGCGATTCACATAATCCCTTTTTGATTTTTGTGTCTTGATAATGCCTGAATAGGCGAAACGTCGACTGGTAAGTAGGTGTATTTTTTGAAACATAAGGCTTTGCATTGTGGTTTTTCCCAATTGCATTATAATAAATAATAGTGTTTCTTTTTGAGTTTTTGGCTCTATTTTAGTTATTTTTTTTTTTTATTATTTTTTTATTTTGGGTTAGGTTACCAGGTAGGTTTTATTGCTTATAGACGCACAACATCTATGGTCATTAGCGTCTTTCTTCTTTTTGTTCAAATGTTTATTTCATTATTTATTTATTCATTTATCAGCCTCTTTCTTCTTTTGATTCAATATTTAGTCCTTTATTATTTTTTGGTTTAACTTTTATTTCCATTTAACTTATAATTATTTTATTTTACTGAAAATATTATTTTCTTTAAGAAAGGTTATCACCTTGTCTATATTTGCGGCGTTATTTCCCAGGATAGTCGAGGTTTTCCTATCAATCCCCAAGCCATGAAAATATGTTTCATACAGGGGGCATTCTTCCAAGATGTGGGTGATAGTTAGTTGCACCCTGCAACTTCCGCACTTTGGTGGTGCATCTTTCTCAATCAAATATCCGTGTGTCATCCGCGTGTGGCCGATTCTTAGTCTCGTGATGACTACTTCCTCTCTTCTGTTGCTGCGGCAAGAACTTTCCCACGGTTTTATTTCCGCTTTAATATTTTTCAATTTATTATTTTTATCAGTTGCCTCCCACAGCTGTATCCACGTCATGAGTGCTTGGTGTTTTAGATATTGTGAAATGTCCGATATGGTATAAACATTTGTTATGGTCGGGGATGATGCTGCTTTCTTGGCTGCTCGGTCTGCCGCTTCATTGCCTTTTATTCCCACGTGAGATGGTATCCAGACGAAAAGATATAATTTTTATTTTATAAAATTATTTTATTTATAATATACATTAATATGTTTTAATATTTTATATTTAAATCATTATATAATGGGAAAATAAGAAACAATGTTATAAGGATATATGTGACAGGTTATACTAGAGCTATCTATAAGTGTAGGCCATTCTTTATTTATTTCTTTTTTAATTTCAAAATAACAGATGAATATAATTTATTGATTTCATTTGATTCCTTTCTATCGCTAACTACATTATCTATTTTTTCATTGATATATACAGCTTCTAAAAATCTCCTCTTTTTCTCTATGTAAAATGCTTGGTTTTTCGAAATTAAATGTATGTAATTCATTTTTGCAATGTGTGAGTACTACCAGTGGGTAATTTCTCTACTTGTCATTATCATGCCATTATGTATCACTTAGCCTATTTACTTGTTGTATTATTGTAATACAGTTGTAGATATCAATAAATGAACTTAAAAAAAAAATAAAAATTTTTGCAATGTGTAGACAGTGCAGTGTTTGTTTTGGCATTTGGTCTTAAATTATTTTTGTGATGATAAAATCTATTTTTTAAATGTGTGCTTGTATGTTCTATATATTGTTTATTGCAGTTTAGGTTATACACTACATTAGTATGAAAATTCCAGGAATGACTTGTGAAATTGAAAATGACTATATAGTCGAAACGTCTTTGTAAAAATAAAAAAGAAAAATTAGGATTGAAAAATAGTTTACCTCATCAATTAAATATTTATAAATATATTAAATTTAGAAAAAATAGTGAATATATTGGAATATCCGTCAGTGAGATGGGCAAAAATTTGATCTCATGTGGAATGTCTGTCAGACGTAGTGACTTGGAGTTGATGGGCTGTAAGAGGCAAAATTGTAGGAAAGGTTTGTTGATGTTGACTGGAGAAAGATGTATTCCAACTTTTTTAGTCGAGTTGACTTCCAGCCCTAGCAGCGACAAAAAGGTAACTGTGCCGTCTATTAGGCGGTTCTTCTCATCTAAGTGTTAATTTCCATTTTTAAGATTTCGCTTTCCTCTAAAACCTCTCCGAATCAAGTTAAAGATATCTATGTGATTCAGTTGGAGCTTATTTTTCTTTCTCCTCCACCATTTTATTTATTTACATTTAATATTTCAGTTAAAATACGACTTTAATGTTGAACTTATTGTTTTAAAAAACCCTAATCCAGCTATTGCGGTCTACTATAGTTCCATACAACCCTCAATAAAAATATAAATGAATAAAATACAAAATTACAACCCATACTATATTAGATTTATAATAGATCGCTTTGTAAGCCTGTATTTGTAAATAAAAATGATAAAACTATAGTGTACTAGAGAATCGTGTTCACCAATGATAATAACAACTATTTTAATATTAAATAACTCGTACATATTGTCTTAACTCAACCAAAGAATATTTAAATAAATATGCATAAAAAAAAAATGAAAGCTGCTATTGCCAAGCGGATCCAAGTCAAGGAAAACCACAACCTTAATGAAACACTGAATTAAACTTTCTTGAAATGGCTTGAGATTTTAGAGCTCATTGCCTGATAATCGTCCGGGTCAAATCTTAAGTAAATCTATTCCTCGAAGTCATCTTCGGGATTCACAGTATTAGTTCAAGTATGACCTTCACTTCAAGATCGTACAAGGAAAGATGGAATTATTATCAACCAAAAAAAAAAAAAAGACTGAATTAAAAACAAATGAAACTCAAACTATAAACAGAGCAGCTTTATATAATAGATCCATCTTCATCTTCTTATAAAAGTTTCTTATCATTGGCCGTCTTGAGCCGCGTATACACTTGAGCATTCGTCCCGAATGAGCATTCGTTCGCCCTGTTTTGCTCAGATGAATACAAGGCGAGCCGAACGGATCCGTACCGCTAAGCCCGAGCTGAGAGTTGTCGGGACTTCAAAGTGAGCACGCATTCGTTTCGAGAAGCCCCGAATGGCCGAATGAGCGTCAGAGCTAGGTGTTCTTCTGTAGATATGGCTTTTCTGAAAGCAGCGTCCTTTCTCCCCACTTTAGCTCCGATACTTCTTCTTTTATCTTCTTTTAGTGGCGCGACAGATGCTTAAAGCGATCCTTGGCCTGCTCAATCTCCAAGCTCCATCTGCTTCGGTCCTGCGCGTGTGAGGAACTTATTCTCAGTTTCTTGAGATCTCCCAGAACGCTATCCTTCCACCTGCCCCTGGGTCTCCCTCTACGCCTCACTCCATCAGGGCAGTTCTCGAACACTCTTCTAGCAGTTCTTTCTCCTCCCATTCTCAGCAGGTGACCCAGCCACTTCATCCTCTGTAACCGGGCGAAAGAGGAGATCGTCATGTCATCATACCTTTCATACAACTCTCTGTTTTTCCTTAAGCGCCATACACTGTTTTCCTGGACGGGCCCTACGATGCGTCTGAGGATACGCCTTTCGAATCTATCCACTAGATGTGCATCCTTCTTGTTTAGGGTCCATGTCTCGCAAGCATATGTCACTATTGGCCGAATCAGTGATTTATAGAGAGTGATCTTGGTTTTGAGGTCGACATTTTTGCTTTTCAGCAAACTAGTAATAGCAAAGTAGGCCCGATTCCCAGCCAGTATTCTTCTTCTGATTTCTTCTGTTTCATCTAGTTTGTCGTTGATGACAGAGCCAAGGTACTGGAAGCTGTTCACCACCTCGAAGGTATGTGTTCCCATTACGTAGAGTTGCTGCCGGTGAATTTGCCTTCCTCTTCTCAAAACCATCAGTTTGGTTTTTTCCTCATTTATTTTTAACCCCAACTTTTCTGCTTCAGTCTCGAGCCTTTGCAGGTTGTCCTTAATACTAGCTCCGATACTATGGACGAGAAAGTCAAAATCCACTAGTGACATCCTAGTGAAGTTTTTGAAGTTTTCTTCTATTAACATTTAGGCATTCCTTTTCCTGGTAGAGTTTCCTCTGCAACCATCGCTTTTTCTGTAGTCGTTTTTTTTTTATGGTTTCCTGTATGTGAATATAGAAAAAACTGGCAATTAGAAGTTTTATGTTCACCATGGTTGGTGGAAACTCAGGGCAGACTGGATTCCGCGTTCGGGATTCGGGCCTCTATCCAGGCTCAAAGCTCATCATGGAATGCCTCCTCCTCCCGGAGGATCGTATGCTCATTCGGGGTGAATACTCAAGTGTATACGCGGCCTTGAAAAATCTCCCCGAATGTGCACATTGTTCTTGTTTATTTATTTATTTTTTTATATGTGCATGAAATATACAATTGAAGGTATTTGAAGTGAATTTTTTTAGTTGTCCAGAATCGGTGTATTTGTTGCAGCACTATTGCGATAATTGTAATAAATATTTTTGTTTATTTATTTAAGGTCGCTTTATGCTGCTATGGTTAAACGGACAATGAGAGTCTTAATTTCTTTCTATCCACGATACTTACGACAGGGGTCCATTAATAGTACCTGCCACCGAACAGCATACGGAGCCCAATTATATGTCCCTTCCGAAGGAGGATATCGGTTTGGCTGATAGATAAACAACCGAATTAATGTCTCGCGAATTACCCTTGTACTTATTTATATATAAATAAAATTATTATTATTATTATTATTTAATTTTCATTTGCACCTGCGCAATTGCGCATCCAGCAAATTTGATCCAGATGTTTTTCTCTTTGCTATTGTACAGGAACATCGAGTTTTGGAATGAAATATCAATTTTTCAGTAGGTCTCTTGGCCAATGTCTATTTAATCTTTTTTTATTAAGTCCAGGTAACAGCAAGGAGTAGGAAAGCGGAAGAACGAGTGGGTTTGGGTGATATTTTGTCGATAAGTGGAATGTTATGTATTTGTTATGAATATAAGATTTTATAGTAGGAATGTTCATGTCATTGTGTATAGTGTGATTCGAAACATACCACGGTGCATTAAGATTTTTTCTGAGAATTTTGGACTGTGTTATTTGAATCTTGTGTATGTGAACTTTTTTTGCTGAACCCCAAAGTTCTGCTCCATATGTCCAAATAGGTTTTAGTATACTGTTATAGATAAGTCGTTTGTTCCTCAAGTCAAGTGAAGAGCTGTAGTCCAGAAGATGTGATAGTTGTTTGTACCGTCTAGTCAGTTCTTGTCTTTTTAATTTTCTATGTACGTTCCATGTAAGTCTTTTGTCCAAGTATAGTCCTAGGTAACGTACATAATTTTTGGAAGGTACTTCGTCGTTGTCAATTTTGACTGCTGGACACGAAGCTTTGCGTAGAGAGAAGCTTACATATAAATAAAATAATGTTAAAATTAAAGGCATATTAAAATGGTTTGGTTTTTTTTTTGTTTATTAGAAATAGCACCTGGTACTACGAAAACGTCTGTTAAAAAAAGTATTGTAACAGCGTTTTCACTGTGATAAATATGATATTTTTTTTAAACTCATTAAAAATATTGATCCCAAGAGGGCCCGCTGTATTACTCCGCCCCGTGCTGACCTCCGAGGCCAGCTGCTCCTCTTGGGGTTTTTGCTAACAATTTCAGCTGTTTATAGTGGCCGAAGGAAAAAAAGGAAGGCGAGAGTGCCGCCATTGAAGAGTACAAAGGGGCTGCATACCAATCTTAAGGAAAGAAAAAAAAATACCAGGACGTGTGTCGGACCCGCGACAGTTTTCGGCAATTTGCCTTCCATTGTTGGAATTAAAGTGGATTTCTTGGAAGTGCGATCTCGCTCTCAAAGCATGTCTTCTTTCCCTTTCATCCTGAAGGCCTAGGTCAAGGCGTGCTTGTTTCTTATGATAATAAGTACAATATAGAGGGCATGTGCTACCAGTTCTATAATAATAAGCACTATATAGAGGGCATGTGCTACTAGTTCTCGGCGCTATGAAAACATTTTATTTATACAGGGTGTTTCAGAGAACTATGGACCTCAAAAAAAAAAATCAAATGGAGATACGTCCGCAAACGCTTTGTTTGTTTGTACCTAAAGATTGTCATTGTTATGAATTATTTAGTCATAATAAATAAATAAAAGTTAAATTATTTGTTCGGTACTAGTCTGTTTTGCCGTCCGATGACATCACAGCCCGGGCGTCTCTTACCTATTGCGACCATGTCAGTCAACCAGTCAAACAGATTTTTAGGAAATGAAATAAATGAGAACATGTGAAGAAAAAATAAAACATTTATTACAAACAATATTCATTAAAAAGAACAATTTGTTGCAATATAACATCAAAAGGGTGTCGTTCCTCTAACTTTGTTCTCCACATGAACTCCGCCAAGTAAGAGTCTAGGTATTCTCTATTAGTGCCTCTTCTTCTCTTGTTTCCCCACTTCACTGATCTGTATAACATTACCATTGTTTGGGTGTTAGCCAGAGTTGTGGGATCGACGGAGTTCAGTTTCTTTGCATATTCCTCCAAATATCCACTGATGAGGCAGGGTCCGTCCTGTGTTGTTTTTTCTTCTAGTATATAGACTTTCGTCAATTTCTACATACATCCCTGGGCCTTCAATGGTTGATGAACTTCTCTCTAATTTAAAAACATACACTTCTCTCATATAATTAGAATAATCAATTACTGTAGAGAGAGACATGTTGAGCTGTTCCTCACAGTTTCTTAGGAATGACATTCCGTTCCTGAAAAAATAGGAGAGCTGATTTTTGATCAGTGACCGTGTGAAAAAATCTTCAAATTCCAAGCCATATTGAAATTTGACAAAAACAAATTCACCTTATACTAAAGAAACAATGCAATAAGTGATAACAATACACTTAGGAAAGGTTACGGTAGGAGATTAGTTAAGAAAAGTGACACCTGAGCGCTGGTGTCAACGGACGGTAAAACAGACAAGTACCATTTGTTCTAACTAAATAATTTATTCATTAAATGTAAACATCAACGGTAATGAGTCAATGTTAACTATCGCAATGGATTGGCCGTGCAGGACCAGTGGCATGGCCTCCACGCTCTCCAGACTTGACACCACTGGATTTTCTTTTTTTGGGTTGACATTAGGTCTATGCAAGGCAGGTCATGAACTAAATTCTTTACGAAAAAGAATAATTGAATCTTGTGAGTTACCAAGTCATATAGAAAATTGACAAAAACAAATTCACCTTATACTAAACAAACAATACAATAAGTGATAACAATACACTTAGGAAAGGTTACGGTAGGAGATTAGTTAAGAAAAGTGACACCTGAGCGCTGGTGTCAACGGACGGTAAAACAGACAAGTACCATTTGTTCTAACTAAATAATTTATTCATTAAATGTAAACATCAACGGTAATGAGTCAATGTTAACTATCGCAATGGATTGGCCGTGCAGGACCAGTGGCATGGCCTCCACGCTCTCCAGACTTGACACCACTGGATTTTCTTTTTTTGGGTTGACATTAGGTCTATGCAAGGCAGGTCATGAACTAAATTCTTTACGAAAAAGAATAATTGAATCTTGTGAGTTACCGAGTCATATTGAAAATTGACAAAAGCAAATTCACCTTCTACTAAACAAACAATACAATAAGTGATAACAATACACTTAGGAAAGGTTACGGTAGGAGATTAGTTATGAAAAGTGACACCTGAGCGCACAGTAACATATGTGTTGATATGCAAGTTCCCTTCTACGTCACGTTCTGGCACTGCTGCTGTTGAAGAAAGATTCTTGATCCACAATTAGCGACAGCAGAATAAAGTGACGTTAAACTGGCAATTCATTTTTCTTTTCTACCACGAGGTGAAAGCACCGCATCTACATCTTAATGCTGTGGAATTGACATAATGCAACAATTCTTATTTTTTTTTAAAATAAAAACATCCGCATTGGTTGACCGGGAGAGACCTCCACTCTTGTTTGTTTGTTTATTTATTTGACATTACTTTATGCAGCTATGGCTAATCGGAAGATGCTACAGTGGGAGCTCTAAATTTTGTCTGTGCAGGTTAAATTAGGATAGGGATCTTTAATGAGTACCTGACATCGTACAGGCTCGTGTTTACATTTTACGTACATTTCGTAGAAGGACACAATCAAGAATTTTTACTCCCTTAAAAACATATCTAGGACCATCTGACGAGCTGCGAACCCGCAACCTGGGGCATAGAAGGTTGTTACGCTAACCGCTACACCACAGAAGATTTTACTTATGCTGACCACTACACCACAGACGGTCTTACTGCACGAAAATTCGCTGTTTAGAAAGCAATAAATGAACTATATTCAAAATGACTAGTATTTCTAAAATTACACAACTCAAATGCCTACATTTTTGGAAATCTATTAGTGATCTTGGAATAGCATTAGTACACTAAGAGTGACACAAGTGCCTCCTGGCAGACAAGCTCTCAAGCTAGGTTGGTACAGTTTTGATGAATGAAAAAGACTCATTTCTTTCATAACTCATCATCGGGAAAAAACCACGATTTTTGAGTTGTATCAATTTTGATATACTAGTGTGATTTACTTTATGTTGAAAGAAATTGTATTCGTATTTCAAGTTAACCTTACTTTATTATAATGTGTGCATTTTGTGATGTATATTATATTGTATAAGCTGATAGTATTATTTACCTTTTCCAGGTGAGATGACAGTTATGTACCTGTTCACCAGGTACAGGTTCAACTGGAACGAAGTGGACTACAGCATCTTCAACACTTACAGCATGGTCACCAACCTCATAGGTCAGTTACTTATTATTTTTTAATTCACATTTCAAATATTTTTTAAAATGTATTTTTTGAAATTTACAACTGTATACAGAATACATCAATTAAATATGATGAAAGACAAATCATGTCCAGAGACAAAGGTAAGTAGAGAAACTGCCCAGTAGTAGTACTCAAATAAAAAATTCAGCTTAGAACGTCACAAGGCCATCTTCTTTTCAGACACCTCGGAGGATTATCAGGAATTGAAGAGGTTGCTAGGTTTGAAACTAGTGGGTTTGGGAGGAAATGAAGTTTGTCATGAAAAGATTGATATCAGGTTTGGACCAAATCAACAATAAACGGGACATTAAAGTCATTATGGATTACTTTGTTAGTAACAAAGTAAGGAACATGATTTTACGAAGGATTTTGGATTGTAAGGATTGGATACGAGAGGGATTCGATGGCTTAGTGGAGCCCCAAAGCTCTATTCCATAAATCCAGATGGGTCTAATTATTGTCATGTATATTAGTCTTTTGTAATTAATTGAGAGCTTAGAGCATTTGTCTAGTAAATGTTGAAGTAGAGTGCAACGGCAAGCTGTTTCTTGTCGTTTCAGTCTAGTATGAGGATTCCTAGTTAAGCGTTTGTCAAGGTGTAGTCCTAAGTACCTGACCTGTTCTATAGGAATCACAGGTGCAAAGGCACGTGATAATTATCTTTCATGCTGAAGATTGTTAAATTTGTGGTCTGATTATCATAGGAGAATTGTTTAAATGACTTTCTAGGCTGAATAATTTTTTAATGAATTTCTTCCTAAGTAACAAAGAATAAATTGGAAGTATGAGAGGACCTCAATAATGGAAGACTACTAGATAACCTGCCATCCAATCTATTTTCTGATATTCTTCCAAAATGGCTGAAAAGATGATGATCTCGAGATCTCCTTGTATAGGATAACCTCTGAATTTCTACCAAAAGTTTTTTTTTTCCACATGCTAGCTCAACATTTGTAGGAAAAGTCGAATCTTGTCACACTTACTACTCATTTTTTTTTTTCTCATTTGGAAATTTGTCCTTCAACTCTATTTATTATACTAGCTTCAATATTTAATAGATAGAGACTTAAGGGATTAATCTACGTAGTTCAGGCGCCATTATAATTTACTAAAAAATATGATAAATCAACGTTCAGTAAATATTATGTATATTGTATCTAGTTGAAGTCTGTATTTGTAGTATATTATGAAATTTAATCGAGTCTCTTCCACTTTTCAGGAACTGCAATATCCGTCGGTGTGCTGAGCCACATGCTCAAGATCGACGACGCCATCATCGGGGTCATATCCTGCATGAGCAAGATCTTGGCTGGCTTCGTCTTTGCCTTCGCCACTACCACTACAATGATATATATCGGTTTGTAATTTTTATTGCATAAATATAATTGTATGCATGTATAAAACTACTTAGACAATGGAATAAAGAAAATACTAAATTTTGGATTAAACTAGCAAACTGAAAATAAGACTTTCCTTGAACCTATGGACTGATTTTGACTTTTAAATATGCTAAAAATGTAGTAGAATTATTTTGTATATTTGTGCTAATTTAGTAATACTTGTGCGTACACATTTTAATTTTAATTTGATTCATGTTCACTTTTTTATCTAAAGATTTACTGTTTAATATACCTAATAGAAAATCATCTCATTTAAATATAAATAATAAATATAAATATCATATTAGATATTTATTTTTCAAAGATAAACTTGAGTGGGTTTGCAAATATTAATGCATATAATTTTTTTGGGGGGGGAGTTACGGTGTATCCCTGCGTCAGGAACTCAGTACTGCAATAATTTTTTTTTCAAGAGTAATATTGTATAATATTCAAGTAAATAAGGTATATTATAAAGCTTAATAGCTATTGTGGAAGTACCTTTAGAAATTAAATGTTTTGTGTTTAATTAAAATGTAACTTTAAAATGCGTGTTCACAATATTACTAAATTGTAATTTGTTCCCTTTGACCCCTAACCTACTTTATCTCATATATATGCTAAATTAATTATCACTAAAGTAATGATAATGTTATAGGCTTCATAGTGTTAACAATTTTTTTTTCAGAAAACTTTCAAATACAATTTAATTTGCGCACACTATTTTCTGTTTCTTTATTTTATTAAAACTTATTTTATGTATATTAATGAAATAATTGTATACTGTAGCTCCTTTGGTGGATATTGTCAACGGAACGTCTTTTATTGCAATGAGGTCCATCGCTTCCAAACTCGTCCCTGCAGATGAACTCGGTATGTATATATAATTAATTTTTTGTTTTAACAAATAGAATGTGGACTTCTTAAATCATTGCTTGAGGCTAAAAGACGGGTTGTTCCAGCAATAGTTAATTAGTTGTAAGTGGTATTTTAATCTTACATGATGATGACATCAAAACTATTGTAAAGTCTGTGTCAAACATTGTGTTTAAAAAATCAATTTCATCTCTTTTAAAACTGAGGAGAATCAATTTTATATATTAGATATTGAAATCACTAATTAATTAATTTTAATGTGTAATATTAAATTAAATTAGTGATTCTCTTTTCTGTTTTAATGTTATTATATATTTTTAATTTTTAAATACCGAAGCATACATTTTTTAAAAAATTAGTTGTCACTAAGAGAAGTTTGACTTTATTTTTAACTTTAATTGTTATGATCGATGCAAAATATTATATTTTCTTCTTTCTTGCTTTAGCATTTCATTACTAACTGCATAACAGCTCATTGTTCTCATCCAATCAGCAAAGTTAAGCAACATCAAGCGTGGTTAGTACTTGGATGGGTGACTGCTTGGGAAAACTGCTTGCTGTTGGGAAAAAAAAATTGCCAGAAGAAGGCCTCACATCTCCTAGGAGGATAGCCAGAAGGAGGCTTTCAGAAAGTGAGGAATATACTGGAAAAGGAGGAGAGAATTGAATCCCGGGAGAGACACTTATTACAGACACTATAAGCAGGACCCTATCTGTAGAAGAGGAAAAGATTATGGTGACGATGATGATGATAGCAACAGTATTCAAGAGATACTATATTTATAAAAAATGTGTGGTTGAACTATTTTATTTTTTTAGAGTATATGTAAGGTTTTTTTATATTTAGATTTTTTAATTTCTCTTGTAGATGTAAAGTCTTGTATGAACATTAAATTTCATAAATCTGTATACATAAATGGGAGAGTCTACAATCCTGTTATCCGTATTGGTTGGAGCCTGCTCTCAAATTTATGCAAAGGTAGTCAAACTCTTCCGAGTTTCTGACCTTGCTTTTGGTTGTTAAAATGAACACAAACTATTTTCCTTTTTTTAAATAAATAATTTAAAAAAGATTGAGAATGACCAGCCAACACTCTGGCAGTACAAGTAATGTACTGTTTTTTAATGCATTGTAAAAGAATCTTCCAATGCTAATTTACATTTTCTGTACATAAAGTTTTGATGGCACTGACAAAACAATATTTTGCAGGTAAAGTGAATTCAGTTTTCGGACTGGCGGAGGCTATAGTGCCAGTGATCTATGGACCAATGTACAGTGCAGTCTACAGGGCCACCATGAACACTGTTCCCGGTGCTTTCTTCCTCCTCGGTGGGGCTCTCACTGCGCCAGCCATTGTCATCTTCCTGTTAGTATTATCATTTATGGCTATTATTTATTTTATTTGTTTACTCGAATCGGGCAGCAAGGACCACGCGAATATCACTTAATAATCTGCTTCACACTCTACGCCTTCCTTCTACTCCATTACTCTCTCATCTTCCTCGACTGTTCCTCTCACTCTTCCTTAGTCCATTTTATCCCTTGTTCCTCCTTCCTGCCTGCAAGAACCCCAACGTCTTTTAGTTTTTTTCCCGAAAAGCTCTCTATCCAAGCAGTCCTTATCCTTGATTTTTAGCCTATTCAGCTCCTCTTTTATTTGCTTCACATGTCCACCTATACCCTTAAAGCTTAAGACTTTGTAGAACATTTTTTTGTTCAGCCTCTTATTGTTCATTCTGACCATGTGGCCTTAGAACCCGTCTCCTGGTCCTGATGACTGTTTTAAGATCTTCCAAATTTCTGTATATTTCTTTGTTGGATTTTCGCCTATACCCCTCTTGTGTTACTTTGGGTCCATAAATCCTCCTCAGAATTTTTCTCTCAATCTTCAGAGCTTTCTCCAGACTCGGAAGGCTGGCTGTTTCCATACCATACAGTATTGCTGGTCTTACCATTGTACATTAGTGCCTTATTTTTGCATTGAAGGACAAATTTTTCTTGCTGTAAATGTTTCTAGTGGCAAAGTTCAGTCTTTCCAGTTTGGCTATTCTTTCTTCTACCTTTGCCCTATCTGTTCCGTTGTTACATATTATCTCCCCTAGGATTTTAAAAAAAATTGTTGTGACTTTTATTTGCCCATATTTTGTGTTCAATATTTCCTTGCTAAAGCTTTATTGCTATTATTATTCTTAATAATATTTACTAAACGTAAACTCATTTCTCTGTCACTTGATTCAAACCTTTCTCAGATCCATTACTAATTTTCCTACTCTACTCCTAAATTATTATGGGAGCAGAGTGGCTCAGTGATAAGAGTGTTGAGTTGCTGTGTCAAAGGTTCTGAGTTCGAATCCCACTTGCTTCCAGACTTTTATGTTATCTTTTAGCAGCCAGAGATGGATCGCATGGGAACCTCCTCGGGCTCATTCAGTCTCTACAAAGTGGGTACCCAAAATAAGAGGGGGGGAATCTGGAGGTTGAGTGTAATCTAGGACAAATCACCTCCCTACAAAACCATTCTTACAGTATAGTCTCTACTACGTATTGAACCCCAGACCCTTCATGAACTGTAGTAGTACAGGTTTTTCTTTTTTTTTTTTTTTTTAATAACTACTTTATTGTACCCTCATTTCCTTTTCTTCTTCTGTTGGAAATTTGTGTTGACTAAACTCTTTCCTGGAATCAACACTTTTCCAACATCGCCAGGTGATCAACCATTAAACTATTCCATCGCTACTGCAATCTTCTGTAAAAACCTCCTTATAAAAAAATATTCACACTTATCTTCCTCCACTTTGAATAAGGCTACTAACTATTTTTTTTTCCATTCATCCTAATAATATTTATATATCTGCAGGCCCAGTGAATAAGTGGTTCAGTCGAATTTTCTCTATAATTAGGAAAGCGGAATCGTGTTACTTTCATATTAAATAAGTAGCTAAGCCAAGCCTTAACTTTAAAAGGAGTTATTGCTTATATTAATACTCCATTTCAAGCCCAAAACTAAAAGAATGACACGATTCCGCTTCAGTACAATTAACTCATTCTGGACTAAATTCGACTTAACTAATTATTCACTGGAGCTCCAGATATAAAGCCATAAAGTGTCCTGATTTTTCCGTACAATTCCATTATATCTTAAGAGACTTTGTCCGTAATTAAGTTTTTCTTAACCGTAATTTTATCCTAAAATTAACTACATTTTTTTTTTATTTCCGAGTTATCACCTCTGATGAGCAGGAGATAAATTGAATTTTCTTTCTTCATATTCATATTTATGCCATTTTTATAATAGCCTAATTATTAAAGCAATGAGAAACTGTTCATATCGATGAGTGTTTATTTCAGATGGATGTACTCTGAGCATAAGAAGGATGCGAAAAGGCTTGCCCTTGAAACTGCAGAAAATGAAAAATCAAAAGAAACAACAGATACTAAAATGGAATCAGAGAAAGAACTCAACGGATCAGCCGTCGTTACCAAAAGCATGCCTACAAGTTATAGCAATCAAGGTTTTGAGCCAGACATTAATAACAGCAAACTTTAATTACTGTACCTTCGCTAACCTTTAATTGCTATTTCTTGTGTAGCAGTATTATAAGTGAGAAATAATATTTACTTAAGTATTTTAAAAAAAAATGTAAATATGTAAAGTTAATAAATACTATTGTACATAAAACTAAAATATCTAAATTCTAAGTACAATACATGCACATCTCTTTCTCTCACAGCTGTACGATGTGTTCGCCTTTAATCATTTTTTTTCTTTCTGGCAATCTAGTCACCTTTGTTTCGTTAAGACTATTTATACAAAATTAAAAAAAAAATTATTTGATGAAATTTAAGTCTATCTGGCGAAATATGATTTTAAAATTCTTATATTGTGTTTTAGAATAGTAAATTTCAATTTTTTTTTTCATACATTATTATATTTAAATTTTAATGTAAGTAATTTTTGTTTTTTGGACAATCAAAAGTTAGATTGTAATAAAGCTATGCATTATGGATAGAATGTAGGGTAGGAATAGGCTTTGTGAGTCTTTTTATTTCGTTACAGATTCCAGAATCTGTGAAGTGATAATTGTGATCTAATATGATGGAAAATAAAAATAAAGTGTGATATTTAAAATGTATATACAAATAAATATTTAATATATATTGATTTTAAGATGAATGACAGAGATATGTAAAGTAACATGGTTTTGTAAATAAATATTATTAAAAATCATATCTGCCCCAAGTTAGTTCTTACTGTCCATAACTGGAATTTCTCAGAAGCATAAGCCTAAATTTTTGATATTTTAATGGAGAATAACAAACTCCTCTTTTAATGTGGTTATGGATAAAAAAAAAAATTAATTGGTAAGTGCAAACAATTGTTTATATAGCTGTAAATAATTTGTATTATTAATTAAATCTGAAGTTTTAATTAATAATACACATTATTATTAACACAATAAGAAATGCCATAGGTAACCCAAGGGGGTAATGTAGCATCGTCTGATTAGCCATGGTAGGATAAAGTGACGTTAAATGAATAAACAATCACCAATTGATCAGGAGATAAAAATAATTATTAATTCTCATTCAAAATATTTTTTTGTATTCATTCCTATTAATTTGTTTTACAAGAAAAACAAAATAGAATACATACAGTTTACTTTAAGACTCAAGAAAACAATTTTTAAACTAATAAATTGTGCAATAATTAATTATGAAAAAATAATTAATTATTGCACAATTTATATTAGAAAATAAATCTATTTTCTGCTCAACAGTACTAACAATATAAATTATAGGAATAGCATAAATATAAATAATATATTTTCTGTAAATATGTAAACATGAGTTTATAACAAGATGGCTGATTGTCAGATGTTATTTTCTTTAAGTAAAACAAAAAAAAAAAAAAAAACTGTACCACTGGGACCCGTGAAGGGTCTGGAGTTCAGTACATGGTAGAGACAGTAATGTTTCACAACGGTTGTGCAGGGAAGTGATTTTTCTTAGATCTCGCTCAAACCCCAGATTCCCTCCCCTAAAATTGGATGAAAATTTTTCTGTAAGTCAGCATAAAGTATTTAAAAGTGAAAAAGTCTGTTAATCAATCAATTGTTTTTTCTGGATAAGTTTTAATTTATAGTTACCATTTTATAGTGCCTCTTACAAAAAAATAACAAATGACAAACAGTCATTTGGTAATAAACATATGTTTACAATTATATAAAACTATCCATAACTGTTAAGTGTAATCTACCTTCTCAATAACTATTAAGTGGGAAATCTAATGTTACTAATCTGAACTATTCGTATGATCCACTATGACTTCAAGTTCTCTAAACAGACATCTATAGTTTTATATGAATTTATTTTTTCTTCGAAAGTAGCGCAGCTGTTGAATAAATAAACTGCATGATCTGTTATAACATAAATTATAGTATTAATATTAAATAAAGTTTATGAAATGTAATGAATATATTAATTAATTGCTAAATTGAAATAGGCAATGTTAATAGAACACCAATTTACTAAAAAGAAACCAGCTCTCATCTTACTTGTTTTTTCAATTATTTATCATAATTCAGAGTTAAATAAAATAAAAAAACTGTACCATTACAACACTTGAAGGGTTTTGGGTACAATGCATGAAAAAGATTGTACTGTTTCTAAGACAATGTCTGTACAGGGAGGTGATTTGTCCAAGATAATGCTCAACCGTAAGGTTTTACCCCATATTTAGGGTACCCACTTTATAGAGGCTGGGTGAGCCACGGGAGCCGGATTCAAACCCAGAACATTCAGCCCTCTACACTTTGAGCTTATCCCTCTTCTTCTGAGTTAAATGGTCTTGCAAACATGTAATTTTATAGTAAATTTATTGTCATAAATTTTATTTTATTCCAGAATATAAAAACATCTCTGGTTCTAGGGAACCGGAGGCAGTGACTTGCGGAGGCTTGGATTTGGAACAGGTGGATGTATACAAGTACCTGGGAGCAAAAATTAGTAATGTTGGCTGGTTGGACTCTGAAATAAACCAGCGCATAAGAAAAGCAAGTAACGTATATTACCAGTTACGAAATGTCATAATTGGAAAAAGGGAAGTGGAGATGAAGACAAAGATGACAGTATATAAACAAGTCTTCATCCCTACGTCGACCTGTGCTGCTCAAAGCTGGCCTAGTATCAAGAAATTTGAGAGCCGTACACAAACCACCGAGATGAAATTCCAGAAAAAAAGCTCTCAATGAGACGAGATTTTACCGAATGAGGAATCAAAGAATAAGAGAGGATGTTCTCCTGCCCGACAGGAACCTCTCATAGACAACATCCATAGAAGGGAAATGATGTGGTTCGGTCATGTACAAAGAATGCCGATGAACCGTCTGCCAAAAAGTGTATGGGGAGGGAAAAAGACCTCGAGGACGGCCAAGATATAAATGGGATGACCTGATGGAGCTGGCTAGAAAGAGGGGACTCTCTCTGGGGGAAGTCAAGAAACTTGCCACAGATAGGAAAGTATTTAGGAGATGGGCACAGGATGCCCCGGCACGGTAAGGTATAATTGAAGGACAAAGAAAGAAAGAATATAAAGACATAATTTGTTCCAAAGAAAGTATTTAGCAGTATGGTTTATCTTCGTGAAATAGAAACATAAAAATCTGCATAAAGAAAATTATCTATTCTCTTGAAAGCTGTGAGTTGATTCTGTAGGATCAGCAGAACCCCCTAACCTACGTGTTAAGCATGATCTCGGACAAGTTACCTCCCTTCACAACTGTTGACTCAGAAATAGTCTGTAGTCTCTGAGCACTGAGTGCATTACCCTTCATGGGTTGAAGTTGTATGGGTTTTCTTCTTTATACATTTGTATGTATAATATTGCAGACTAGCAACCATCTTTGAGTAGGTTAGTTCAATATTATTTATTGCTATTAATTGAACAAATCAGCTCCCTGCACAAAGTTGTCTTAGAAACAGCACAGTCTGTACGATGTACTGAACCCAAGCCCCTTCTTGTTAAGTTGTGGTACAAGTGTTTTAATATTAGTTTGAGTATTGTAAATATATTTACACTCAGTAAGGTCTCCAGATTGACGGGATAGGTCTTGAAAACTACCAGCCTCAGAGGTACCGAAGCCCGTAGCATCATGAGCTGCTGTGTCCTCGCCATCTTACGGTCCGCGACGTACCACTCGTTGAAGTAGAGGGCCTCTCTGATCCTGGTGCTCTGGGAGCAAAAGTTAGTGTGATACATAATGAAAGGAGATATAGGCAAGTGGAGAAACTACCCAATGGTAGTACTTGAATAACAAATTCAACATAGAAGTTCACGATGCCAACTTCTTTTCAGACGCCTAGGACGATAATCGGGAATTGAAGAGGCAGCTAGGTTTTAAACTAGTAGATTTGAGTGGGAATAAAGTTTTTCATGAAAGGACTGTCGTTTCGGGAATCAGCAACAAATGGGACATTAAGGTCATTATGCATGACTTTATTCGTAACGAAGTAAGGAGCATTGAGGATTGTACGAAGGATTTTGAATTGTAATGTAAAGATGGATACGAGAGGAATTCGATGGTTTAGTGCAGCTCCAAAGCTCTACTCCTTAAGTCCAGATGGAGTCTAATGATTGTCGTGTATATGAGTACATATTTTGTAATGTATTCGGAGCTTAGAACGTTTGTCTAGTAAATGCTGAAGTAGTCTCAAAAGGTGAGCTGTTTCTTGTCTTTTCAGTCTAGTGTGAGGATTCCAATTTAAACGTTTGTCAAGGTGTAATTCTAAGAATCGAATCAATTCCACTGGAACCATTGGGATATTATTAAAGTATACTCGGGGGGTCAGGAAGCTTACGAAGAAAGGTAAAGGTAATTTGGCGGGTTTGTGTGAATTTATTTTAATCCTCCAGTTTTGACACTATTCTTCAAGGTCCAGTGATTTACGAGTGTGGTATGTAATAACTGGGTTAGTGTTGACTGACAATAGACGTATCATCAACATACGTGGTAAGGATAGTATTAGGATGGGTTGGGATGTCAGCTGCATTAACTGTATAGAGGATTGGTCTGAGGATACTGCCTTGAGGAAAACCAGTATATTGAGAAAAGAGGTACGAAAAGACATTATTATTTACATTGAATCCTCTGTTAGCTATTGCTGGTTTAGATACAGTTTCCCCAGACAAACGAAAATTGTTACTGACCGGAAGGCAGCCTTAACAACATTAATAATTCCAAGTGATTACGAATTTTACTGTGTAATTCAAAGTTATTACTTACCACAAATTTCTCAAGAAAGAATTACAGCGACGCCTGAATTGATAAGGCGGCAGCACATTTAATTTGTTTCAATCTATTCAATAATCAATATCACATACATCGCACAATATTTCTAAATTGACATAAGCCAAAAGCTTACATTTTTTTAAATAAGGGAAACCTATTAGTGAGATTGGAATAGGTTTAGGATACTTAAAGTGACACAATTGCCTTCTGGCAGACATGCTCTGAAGCTAGATTGATATAGTTTTGACGAGTGAAAAAATGCATTTGCCTATTTCTTTCAGAGTCATAATTACCACCTAAAAGCATTGATTTTTTGGTTGTAGTCAATAGTGCGATGCAACTACAATGCAAGCCACAAACTCAGTGAATGGGTGATTAAGTCGAACTTTATCCAAAATGAGTTAATTGTAGGGAAAAGTGGGGCAAGTGCGTCACCTTAAGCTTTGGCCTTTTAGAGGTGGCAGATAAGAAGGTAAAAATAAAAAAAGGTTTTATACAAATATAAGTTTATATTCTTTAGAATCTGTAGTCACAAATTACAAAAACAAAATAAAACATTTTAACAAAAAAAACTTCGACTTTTATGAACAGCTGTCAAATGACGCACTTGCCCAATATTGCGGGGTAAATGCGTCATGACAAAAATTTAACGGCAAATGTCGCAAACAAAGTCATTTTGCCCCTTTTTATTGTCCTTGCAATCTTCGGGCATCCAATGTCCACACTAAACATACACAATCAACTCCTCTTGACGAGGATCCGTGAATATTTCATTACAATACAAGCAAGGAATTTTTCCCTCTTCCTCCGAAATTTTCACTGTAGATACTTCTGTCAGTTTTGGACTTTTTTTACCTTTGATTGTCTTTTCATTGCCTTTTCCTCAGTGACGTACTTGCCCCATAGTAAAAAATAAAAAATAAAAAATTGTCATTAAATGCCACTTGGCAACAGCGTACGATCATCCCCTCAACGTAGGTGCCGACAACTCTAGCATCATGCGAGTTTGGGAAATTATTTAATATTTTTATTACAATACAATAAAATATTTGACTGTTAAATTATAATAGACTTAGCTATTGTCACATTAATCAAAATAAAAACGCACTTTATTCAAATATTTCACCTATGATCGGTTTATCACATATCGATGTAGCCGAGTCGCATAAGAAAACTGAGATTGCGGCTTTGTCGTCAATGGCTTAGTGCAGCTCCAAAGCTCTACTCCTTAAGTCCAGATGGAGTCTAATGATTGTCGTGTATATCACCCACATCTTCGAAGAATGCCCCCTGTATGAAACATATTTTCATGGCTTGGGGATTGATAGGAAAACCTTTAATATCCTGGGAAATAACGCCGCAAATATAGACAAGGTGATAACCTTTCTTAAAGAAAATAATATTTTCAGTAAAATATAATAATTATAAGTTAAATGGAAATAAAAGTTAAACCAAAAAATAATACAGGACTAAATATTGAATCAAAAGAAGAAAGAGGCTGATAAATGAATAAATAAATAATGAAATAAACATTTGAACAAAAAGAAAAAAGACGCTAATGACCATAGATGTGGTGCGTCTATAAGCAATAAAACCTACCTCAATATCACATACATCGCACAATATTTCTAAATTGACATAAGCCAAAAACCTATATTTTTTTAAATACGGGAAACCTATTAGTGAGATTGGAATAGGTTTAGGATACTTAAAGTGACACAATTGCCTTCTGGCAGACAAGCTCTGAAGCTAGATTGATATAGTTTTGACGAGTGAAAAAGATGCATTTACCTATTTCTTTCAGAGCTATTGTCACATTAATCAAAATAAAAACGCACTTTACTCAAATATTTCACCTATGATCGGTTTATTACATATCGATGTAGCCGAGTCGCATAAGAAAACTGAGATTGCGGCTTTGTCGTCAGAGGGCAACGGAATCGCGCCACTCTTGTAGTTTATAAGTTGCACATAAACTACAATAATGCGAAAGTACGTGAAATTCTTGTAGTTAGGCATTGCACACAAACCAATTCCTAAATTGGTTGGATCCATTTCAACCAAGTTAGGCATTGGCTTGAAATGGATCTAATTGCTTATATTGTAACTCAAACTTATATCTACAGCCTCGGTGAATAAGTGGTTAAGTCTAATTTTCTCCAAAATGAGTTTCTTGTACTTAAGTAAGCAGAATCGAGTTACTTTCTTAGTGAATAAGGGACTAAGTAAGGCATTGGCTTGAAAAGGAGTCATATATTAATATCAAGCCAAAAACTACGAGAATGATACGATTCCGGTTATCTGAAGCATCTCTGGACAAAACCCGACTTAACCACTGTGGCTGTAAAATTTCAAGCCAAAGACAAACAGTTGATTTTTTGTTTCTGAGAAAGCATATTTAAAAAAAGTAAAAATATGTAATTTGAACTTAACAACAGTATCTTCATAGTTATGGTAATAAAATAATAATATTGACGTTTACAAAAAATTAAGGAAAAAATTTAAAACAAAAGATGAATTTTTTTCTAAGGAAGTAAATAATTAAAAAAAAATGAAAAAATGTAAACTGCAATCCAAAAAAAATTTTCCAAAATCGAAGAAAGAAACTGTTGATAACTTCAGATTACGTAGTTTTACTTTCTCAGAAAAAAATGCATTTTTATTTTTTTAATGGGTTCCTTCAAAAAGGAATAATTATTTATGTTTAATAACAGATTGCTTTACGAAAAATTAATTAATTTCATTCGTTTACTGCTTTTTGCCAATAATAGTTTTGGAAATAACAGAATTATAAATACTGTAATGATTTATCCCTTTAAGATCTGAGGCATTAACATCGCCCATTCCGCAGTACGTTAAATTTTCAAAATATTTTCAAGGGTGACAATTGAAATGGAAACGGTTAAAATTGAAATAAAAAGTTGTAAAGCGTTACATTTGCTTTGGAAAGGGTTTCTTATGACTTGGAAAGGGTAGCATTTGATTTCTAAAAGGTGGACTTGGAAATGCTATATAATCAATATTATTTTTCTACTTTTCAGATTTTAAAGAAGGAGATTTGCGCTAGGATAATAAAAATCTGCAATGTAAAAAATTTAATTTTTTTTTTTTATTGTTCTTCAAAGAAATAATTTAACTAAATTAGTAAGCCTTCGGAAAAATAAATCACAATTTTCTACATTGGTTCCCGGAATATCGGAAGCTAGAAACTTATTTATTTCGGGATTCACCTGTGGTCTATTGGTCAGCATAACAACCTAATATTGCTGGTTCGCAGCCCGGCATGTTAAAATATCCCCTAAAGGGAGAAATAAATTCGAGTTATGTCGTCCTTCAGAAAGGACTTAAAATGGGTTCCGAGCCAGCAAGTATAATTAAAATCCCTAATAATAATAATAATAATTCCAGTATAATTAGGATTCCTATCCTAGTTAAACCTGGACAGACAAAATTTAGGACTTCCACCGTTGCCATATCAGCATAAAGTGACGAGGTTAAATGAATAAATAAACAACTTCTTTCTTTTGGTAATTATATAATGTAATGTAGTGCAATATATTTCGTCTTTAATTTGTAAGTACTTTTGATGTATTCTTTTTTTCATTACGCACCTATATAATATACTCGTATAAATTTACAATATATTTCTAAAATATTTTCTCTCTTCTCTGTGTCTCTTCTCACACATCACTTGCCGTTCATGTATAGAGTATACATAATATCATAGGCGGATCCAGGAAGGGGCACGGGGGACGTGCCCCCCCAGACGTCTTTTTGTATACTGTTGAGATTCCATTACAGTACATACTTACAGGCAATCATAGTTGTTAAAATAACATAACATGAGAGAAAATATTGTTTAGATATTTTAATAAACCTTTGAAACCTTTCTATAAATACTACAAGTTTATTTCTAAGTTATTGTTGATTTGTTTGCCCGTCTGTCCGTTGTGCCCCCCTAGAAAAAAACCCTGGATCCGCCCTTGCATAGTCAGTGGCGTAACAAGAGATTTAAGAACAGTTAATGGGAGAGTTAACCCCCACCAACCACTCCAACATATTACTCCCTTCAAAAAAGATGTCTCGTTATATAGGTATAATATATATTATAGGTGCTATAATCATGTAGCTTCAAATTAAATAAAAAGATTATAATTTTCTATAAATGTTATTTTGTAAGTTATAAATGTTATTTTCGTTATAAATGCTATTTTTGGAAGGACAATCAAGAAGTAGCTTTTAAATACAAGTAACCCTATTTATTGGTTACAATAACTTACAATAGTTAATTACATAGGGAACTTTCTAGACCCATCCAGACTTTACTTCTAGATTATAAGAATTGTCTAAACTGTTCTTCTCGCATTTGCGATCTTATTGTTGCCGCTATAATAATATAATTAATTGTAAATAAACAGTATTACGTTTTGGTTTGTCATTTTAGTGTACCTTTAATTCATTAAAATAACTTTTTATATTCGTATTCTTTAATTATTATATCTGTCACTATTTTAATTTCTGTTCATCATCTATAATTTTATTATTATCTATCACTATTTTAATTTTGTTATATTCTATAACCACTTTTATATTCGTTATCTTTAATTATCATATCTATTCACTATTTCATCATATCCAGTCACTATTTTAATTTCCATATTACTTGTCACCATATTCTTGTTACTGCAACGTTTTTTTATATGTTTTTCTGTTTGTTTCTCTATCTTAGCCCGGTAGATGGCTTACATTGTAGGCCGAAACGTCGGCACACAATAAATAAGTTACACTTATTAAGGTGTTTTTATTGACTGCACCCCCAACTATTTCTTCCTTACATTAGAAGTTACAGTCAACCAATTCTTCTCTAACATTAAAATAACTGTTTTTGCACTTTCTTTGTTGGGTTTTTGGCATTATTGACCCTTACTTCTGTAATCCCACAATAACTTTGAAAAAGTAAAATCCTTCAAATTGAATTTTTGTTTTTTTTTAAATTGTTACATCCCCAATAACCCCCCCTCGTTACGCCTATGCTTATATTTCTATAATATAACACAAACGAACACCAAATAACGAATAAGGAGGCACCATAATTGTATGTTTGAGAATCTTAATTGTTTAATGTTATTTAAAAAGGCGTTTAGAGTGCATTAAATTTACTTAATAAATTATTTCGAAGTTTTTAGTAAAGTAATATTATATCGGTGTGACCTAGCAACGGATCGAGGAATTACGTTCTGTTTAGCCTTTTGTCCTGCTCTATCAGATAAGTTATAATTTTTTTTACACTCTTTTTTTCAAGCCTTTATACAAAAATCGCAGTTTTTGAATTTAGACGAAAAAAATTGAAGAATTTTATTTTCATTATGAAATCTTTGTTTATTTGTATATATTTATGCTCAAAAACATATCACTTCGATGAATATTGATTAGAATAAGTTATCATTTTGACTGTGAGCCCTTGTATATAGACATACACATGCACATACAAATTATAAAACTCCTTTCTTTTTTTATTACTCTGAATATCCGTGTTTTTCTACTTACAGCTTCTCCCATCATGCCTGAATTGAAGCAGATGAGAATGATTTCGATGATTTGGAAAGACATGAACAGTCCAGTCTTAACTAAGAACTTGGCGTCTTTTTCCTCCTGTGTGTACACGAATTGCGTCAAATAGAACTCAAGTTTCAAATAATATTCCTAATTTTTTTAATGTGATACTTACGAACATTAAGTGGAGCATAATCAATATCAGATTCACTACTTCAACTCCTAGGATGACAGTTATTACCAAGTTATAAGTTTCCTTTATCGTATCGCTGTACCTGAGATATGTTTTTATAAATTAAAATTACTTTATTGATTTAATATATATATTTAATTATATTTCTTTACTATACCTTATCAGCTTATCGTAGTCCTTTATGATATACCTCAACTGGTCGTTCAAGAAAGCATCACCTTCAAGATGGTCAACCGACTTTCTTCCTGAATGATGTAGCATGTCACTCTTCTTGAGGGTTGCTATGTGATAGCTTAAGACGTCGAAGTGGCCAGAGAGGCAGACAAGAGGAATAAAAAGGGCACACTCGAAGATGCAGTACCATCCTCCGCACCACAAGGTTATTAGAGACTCGTAAATGTAGACGAGCTCGTAGAAAGGACTGTCCGAATAATGGAACGGGTACCATCCGTTGAGGACCTTCTTCCTCCCGGAAGTCGGGTCGTCTGTGTCGTAATCCGGCATCAGGTTCCAGATGGAAACTGTGATGATGTAACCGGAAAAAGCGAAAGAGCATATCCGGTTGCACTTCTTCGCCGTTCTCTTGTATATCTCCTTCGCAACAGACATCTTGTAAGGAGGAATGCTTTCCAGAAAATCTCTTAGGAGCGTGTCGTAAATGAGGCAGAATTCCTGCATTTTCACGAAGAAGAAACCCGTCTTGAAGATATCCTGCAGACAAGGAGCCACGATCAAGTAGACGAATGCGATTTTTTTCAAACTTACATGTACCGTGAAAATGAACATCATCTGGAAGATTGTGTAAGATGCGGTGAGGAGGATTATGGACGCACAGGCTATGACGAAGAACGGATTCATCTTCCCGGTGGTTCTGCTGAAGTTGACGAAGTACCAGAGCCCGTAGGCCTTCATGTGTACCGTGGCCAAGCCTTCCACGATGTTCGACTTGTACAGTGCTCTTCGGGGTTCCATCGTCAGGAATAACCGATCCTCTATAACAGTCCTTCCATTAGCTACCTCTTTCATTTATTCATAATTCCATTATACTTCAGTAATTATCGATGATCATAAGAAACTTTTATAAGCGCCGAAGACAAGCCTTACGATTTATAAATGCCTTGAATATGAAAACATTAAAATTCATTGGCGTATTATTCCGAAACTAGCCTAGGACACAAAAACCCATTATCTTCAAGGCGTTAGTTCTTGAATTATTGAATCGCCCTGAACGTTCGAAAAATTCAATAACGATCAAGATAGGAATATAAAATAAAAAAATACCTCTACAACTACAAGCCCTTTGAACTTCTCAGATCTAAAATAGCTTTAACTTTAAAGCTTTTTATTTGAAATAAAAAATAGTATGTTATATTTAGTTTATTTAACTAGTATAGTGGCTAATGCACGGATGGGCGAAGAGGTACTTAGAATGCCGAGTCGCTACTAAGCGGAGCCAATTTTTGTTCCGAATAGTTTTTGTGTTTAATGAAGTCTTTTAAATCCACCAAAGGGACATAAAGTTGTGGAACTGTATGACCTGGAACACTTTTAAACTTTAATAGTTTATAAGTTTGAACGAGAATATATGCGCGTAACGATGTCTGATATTTGATACGAATTTCTATTTGTAGAGATATTTCAAACAGTGTGAGCGAGTTGTTGAGAGCCGAGTAGTCATGCTGGATGTTCCAGGTTTAAATTCAGCTATGGCAGATAAATTATTTAATCTGTTACCAGCCACGACGAGGACCCTGTGGGATCTACAGATCCTCCTGAGGCTCATCCAGTCTCCATAAAGTGGATACCCCTGATTGAGGAGAAAATCTAGCGGTTGGGTCTGACACGGTCTAATCACCTCCCTGCACAAATCTTTAGAAACAGTACAGTCCCTTCTACGCACTGAACTCAAGAACATTATTGGATTATATTGGTACAGGTTTTTTTTTGTTTTGTATTTTAATGGGCGAAGGAGTAAGTATTAATGAACAAGGAGAACTAGTGTATAAACGACGATCTCTGAACATCTCATTTCGTGTACTTAACTTACCGGTTCGTGAGTTAAATAATAATGTTTTTATGTGGATGCAAGGGGCGGATCCAGGATTTTTTTTTCTGGGGAGCACAACGGGAAGACGGGCAAAGAAATCAACAATAACTTAGAAATAAACTTGTAGTATTTATAGAAACGTTTATTAAAATATCTAAACAATAGTTTCACTCACGTTCTTTCTGTTATTTTATTCATATATTTTAACAACTTTCATCATGATTTGCCTATAAGTATGTACCGTAATGGATTCTCCACGGTACATAAAAAATTTTTGTACATATTATAAAGATTGTATTGTACACATACATAATATAAATATTTTTTGTTCATTTTTACTATGGTATGATGGAGTAATAACATCTTCAAAACCACAAAAAGAATGATTTTTCATCCTATTGTAATGGCTATAATGTTATATGGCTATGAAGCATGGAAATTGGGCAAGGGGATCAAAGAGAAACTTCTAGTTGCGGAGATGGATTTCTGGAGGAAGGTAGCCGGAACATCTAAGCATGATAGGATACCCAATTCAGTAGTCCGAGAGGTAATGGGTTCTCACAATACCATTCTCAAAAAAATCACCGAAGATGGAATCCCAAAAATGAACATGCACTTTTGTCCAGAAGGAAGAAGAAAAAGAGGCCGACCAAGAATTTCATGGATGAACCAAGTTCAAGAAGACAAGGTAGGATATGGCCTGAATGAAGATGCATTTGACAGGAAGACCTGGAAAAAATGTTGGACTGGAATTTAGTTAGAGAAAACCTAAACTTTGGGGAAACTCTAAATTATAAAAAAAAACTTGCTCATAATGAATAAATCATTTTTTTTTTTTAAATGTTGACTACAAAATTTTAACAATATTTCTGTGTTTAAATTAATCAGACAATTGTCATTGAAAAATGTTTAAGCAGTCCTGAGGATGTTGAGTTGGAAGATGGTGGGGGTTAAGTGCGGAAACGAGAAGGCCAAGATTCTTCAACAACACCGGTGCCATGGGAAAGAAAAAGAAAATATAAAGGCAATAAGATCTTCATGGTTTAAGTTTTAATTAGTCAATAAATCACAACTGAATAAAATCATTGTTATTATTGATCCAAAAAGAATAAATTAATACATTGTTGTAACGTGGTAAAGACTAGAAACGTCACAATATAATACTTAGGTATTTTTTAGTACAATAATCTTTTAATTTATCACAAAAATTTCGATGTATTATAAAAATAATGCATGGTACTGTATGTAACTACAGTTTATAAAAATATATTTCTGATAAGAACTACACTAAAAATATTAATAAAACTTACAAAATTAATGTCTAAACAAACAGAAAAACTTTATTAACAAATGCGTCAATACATTTACAGCCGCAAAGTTAAAACTTATATACAAAAAAAAAATCTATCTTTGTACTTGCATTCTTATAAAAATCTATACAAAATGTAGTAATAATTTGAACTATTAATTTGATCATGTACCTTTACACGAAATTTACATTAGAAACACACAAAGAGCAGTAATGAGTCCTGCACATTGAAAAATGAAGTGCTTATTAAAATCCATAGTTATAGCAGATTTTAATCGCAGTCACTACCCTAATTTTATCACAATTATCAGCCAATATATGGCTTCTTAAAAAGCTAGTTTGCAATGAGCTATAGTTAAAATGAAAAACAAAAAAAAAATATTTTCCTTGCATAATGGCTCATTGCATGTTTTTTTAAACAAATAATTAAAAATACTTTCATAATCATATTCAATGATTATGTTGTGGTATTACATAATCCATTAAATATAGTATGCGATTTAACACCTATATGGCGGGCTATAATATGCTTTCTTAAATTACTAGGATCTACTGTCCTGAATTCGCAATGCGAGCATTGATAAGGTTTTTCTCCAGTATGTCGAGCCATTACGTGTATATTTAAGACGTTAGGACGTAATGTTTTATATTCGCAATAAGGACATTGTTGAGGCTTCTCACCGATATGACGATTCATTACATGTTTCTTTAAATTACTTGGATCTACTGTTCTATATTCACAATGTGGGCATCGATAAGGTTTTTCTCCTGTATGTTGAGACATTATGTGTATATTTAAAGCGTTGACTCGCGATGTTTTGTAACTGCAATGGGGACATTGTTGAGCCTTCTCATTCATATGGCGAGCTGTTACATGTTTTTTTAAATTGCTGGGATCGACTGTCCTGAATTCACAATGCGGACAGTGAAAAGGTTTTTCCCCTGTATGTTGAGACATAATATGTATTTTCAAAGAGTTGCCCCTTAATGTTTTAAAATCACAGTGGGGACATTGATGAGGTTTTTCACCTGTATGGCAGGCCATGTGCCTTTTTAATCTCGTACTTGTTATTGTTTTATAGTCACAATGGGGGCATTTATTAGGCCTTTCCAAAATATGGTTTTCCATATTGGAGGATGAAACTGTTCCATAAGAATTATAATTGGCATTTAACAGCTCTTTTGGATTCATATTCCTCTTTACATTTAAGCCATTATGATTGATCTTCCTTCTCTTTTCAAGGAAATCCTGGAGGCCTGTAATCAATGAATATTATGATTAATTTATTTTTATCATCTAGTTAAATTAATCTAGTTTTGTAAAGAATGAATGTAATCACATAAAATAAAATCATAAATGATAATAAGGCTGGACAAAAGAAAAAACAAATAAAAAACATGTGCAGACTTTATCCAAAGAAAGCATATAAATTTAAGAAGGCATCCAATAATATTTTTAAAATTTTAATCGAAGTGTCAGAAAGCGTTTGCCAAATTTCTTGAATATTACTTCCCTAACTTTACTCACCAAAACATGAAATTCAGAAAATCTACCAACTCCGAAGAACAGTTTCAGTTATCCTAACACAGCGATTCCCAGCCTATAGGTTGTGGCCCACTTGCGGGCCTTCAGCTTGATAGGACTGGGACGTGCAGAGTAGAAAAAAAAAATTGAGTTAAAACTATTTGAGTCACTCAGTTGATATTAACTACTGGTTATATACATCAATCCAGGAGTGGATCGAGTTAGCAACTTGGATCATTAATATAAGCTAATTGATTAGTGTTCCCCCTCCTCTACAATCACATAATAAACACCCGAGTGAGTGATGTTTTATCAGATCAAAGTTGCTGTCTCGATCCACTCCTCTTAATCCTGCTCGACAACAGCCCACAGAACTTCTACTACTGAAATAAATCGAATCTCGAAAGTGATATGAGACTGAAACTCTCCAGTTGTAATCCAGACATTGGCTTACTTGTGTATGACAAACACTGCCAAAAATCCCATTTATTGATTTTAAATTAAAGTAAATAAAACATATATTTCTTTTAAATATATTAAAAGATTTTAATAAGAAATTTTATAATGTAATGTTTGAACATTACGTCAAATGTGTAGAGACAACTATTGGTGTTGAGTATTTGTAATTAGTTAGTGGGCCTCGAAGGTTTCTTTTTGAAATTATATAACACGATCATATTACAGTATTATATTTCATTATACATATATTAAAAATTTCATCTTTAAAAATAGGTTAATAACATAATCATGTTATTTAATTATTATTAATTATGTTATTTAAACTTTACTTTACCACAATAACTCAGCACTTTCTCCTCTTTTGTGACTCCGATCATGGGAACTGAAACAAAAAATAATAATTATTATATTAGCAGGAATGAATAAAAGCTGTCTTACCCTCAAATTTAAAACTTTGCAAAAACTCAATAGTATTTAAAATTAAGAGAAAATATGTTAGAGATTTTCAGACTCGCAAGACAATGCCTAATCAAAGACAACAAAAAAAGGCACTTTGCTCTCCCATATTTCTCTTTCTGTCTCATCTTTCCTCACAGTACATTATTGTGAGATTTTTTTAATTATCTTTTTCAAACTGTTACTTTTTTATAATGCTGTAAATGATGTTTAGCTACTCGTTAAACAATTTGGAAAATACTTGAAACCAAAGAAGGAAAATCAGGTTTTAGTCTCCTAAAGAGAGGCAGTTTATTCTTAAGCTTCAGAGGATTTAAGATCATTGAGAAAAATGCTGGTAAACATCCTCAAATTCTTAACTCTTAAAGTACTATTGATGCATATACTTGTTCAGCGAAGGCAAGCGGTGGGTACTATGAGCGTATATATGCATCTGTTCAAAGTCGACAACAGGGACTATAGATGCATACATGTATTTTTCAATTTTTATGAAATTATGATTAAAATAATTATTATAATTCATTTTATCTTTATATTATATAATTTTTTAAATATTTTATTTGAAAAGAAAAGATATGGCCAGGACCGGGACTCGAATCCGAGACCTTCAGCTCTCCGTGGTGAAGAGATGGTTGAGGCGTCACCACGGAGAGCTGAAGGTCCCGGGTTCGAGTCCCGGTCCTGGCCATATCTTTTCTTTTCAAATAAAATATTTAAAAAATATGATTAAAATATTTTGTATTACTTTATGAGAGACAGATATAAAAGTATAATTTTAGCTTGTGAAGCAAACAGGTTTATAAAAAAAATTAAAAGCAAGTCAAAATATTAAAGACTCCAAATTAGCAATAACAATCTGATAATTTTAGATAAATTTTATGGTAGATATTATTGATATACAGTTCGTAAAATGACGTTCTGTTATTATACGATCTAGGGCCCTAGAAATACTATGAAAGCATTGAACTTAGAAAGCACTCACAGTCCCAGTGGACCGTATCGGCAGAGAGTTGCTTGCACTTTAAGGGTTAAACTGAACCGATATTCCACATTGCTCTGAGAATATCTGTAATGATTACAATGGAAGCTTACAAAACAATTCTAAACAATTTAATACAACCCCCAACATGGACAAAATTTATTGTATAACAAAACACAACAACAAAAGATAACAAGAATATTTTTTTTTAAAGAGAAAAGATATGCCCCCAGCCCAGAATCGAACCCGGATCTTCTGTCTCTCTGTGACAGCGCTCTAACTATTTGAGCTACCGGAGTCGCCTGCCGGCAGGGAACAAATCTTTTCTCTTATCTGATCCCATGTCCCCGTGTTCTCGCAATTAACAAAAAAATAAGACAAAAGATTTGTTCCCTACCGGCAGGTGACTCCGATGGCTCCAATGGTTAGAGCGCTGTCATGGAGAGACTAAGGATCCGGGTTAGATTCCTGGCCTGGGGCATATGTTTTCTCTTTAAAATAAAAATATTTAAAAATCAGAACAATTAACCAAAAATTATTAAAAAAAAGATAACAACAATAATTATGTTGCAACTAATCCTGCTATATTTTTTTGCCAGGTGCAGTAATTTGAACAAGGAAATTGAGGTTCTGATGTCCCAAAAAAAAAAGTCTGACATGGGCAGAAGAAAATTTCCCAATGTGCCCACGAGTTCATTAAAGACAGTCGAACCATACATAGCTGATATACAAACTGGAGTTAACTGGCGTAGCAACATAAAATGATTAGTTCTGAAAATCAAAAGGTACTATGAGGGCTAGATGTAACATCTGGAGAACTTCACAATAGAAAACAAAGCCTCAAAATCTTAAGTAGGCAAACTAGAAGCGTTTCTAATTATGGTTGAGCTGGGCCAGTTTCTACTTAGGTCTGACTTCGGAGCCATTATTTAACAGATATAAAACGAAGCAAAAAATATAAAACCTATAAAGACCAAAAATTAGAACAAATAAATAAAATGTAAAAGGAAAGAGAGCAATTATAATTTAAAACCATCCATGATCCGGCCACCGGAGGACCAATTTTATGTTTGAGCAACCTCGAAATAGTTATTGGACCTTTCGATGAGAGCCCCGAAATATGTGTGGGAAAATAACACTGATTCAAAACACCAGATCGCATGTCATTCTTATAAAACCGTTTATTGAAGTAAAAATAAAAATCATTATATAAAATAAATTAGCAAAACAACGTTGATATTTATACTATTAATAATGTTTCTATAAAGAAAATAAATTGCTTATATGTACTGAAATTATAATGAACTACTGATATAAAAAGAACTAGAGCACAATTTAAATGATTTAATTTTTTATAATTATTGGTCATTTTTTATGAGTTATAAATATTTTTATTTTTTAAAGAGAAAAGATAGGCCCTCGACCGGGATTTGAACCCGGAACCTTTGTCTCACCGTGACATCGCTCTGCCAATTGAGCTATCAAGGCCCCTCCCAGTCGAGGACTAACCTTCTCTCTTTTAGATCCTAAAGCCCCAGTGTACTCCCGCCATTTTTGCGATGAATACACTAGAACGAAGTTCTTTGAACATCAATTTTAATTTAGGATCTTATTGACTTTCGTCATAGTCAATAAGATCCTAAATTAAAATTAATGTTCAAAGAACTTCGTTCTAGTGTATTCATCGCAAAAATGGCGGGAGTACACTGGGGCTTTAGGATCTAAAAGAGAGAAGGTTAGTCCTCGACTGGGAGGGGCCTTGATAGCTCAATTGGCAGAGCGATGTCACGGTGAGACAAAGGTTCCGGGTTCAAATCCCGGTCGAGGGCCTATCTTTTCTCTTTAAAAAAAAAGAAAAAAAAAAAAAAAAAAAAAAAGAAAATGATTTAATGTTTGTAAAATATGGCTACTATTAAATGTATATTGATTAGCATAAATCTGGCTAGCCAGTCCAAGTAGTGTAAATAAAAGAATTAAAACTGTCTTATCTGTCGTCAACGGCGGGGCGTGCGACGATGTCCAGGCCGAAGGAATTCTCCGCAGGGCGGGGGAATCCTCGAAGTAATTTTTTCTCCGCAGGGCGAGAGATAAAGTCCATCAAATTCCTTGCTCCAACAGGGCGAGCTAGGATCAAAATATCGGGTCGGTTCGAAGTGGTCAAACCGACTGGCAGAACAAATACTGTCCACAAAATTCCTCACTCCAACAGGGCAAGCGAGGGTCAAAATATCGGGTCGGTTCAAAGTGGTCGAACCGACTGACACAACAATACTGTCCTGTGGTTGAACTTGAACTGCACTGGGGCAGCGAATTAGACTAGTTGAAGTCCACCAAACAACTACACTATTGTTTATATTATGGACTCACTCAAGCCAACACTGTTTGGATTACATCGACATAAACAATAGCCGATCGAATCCACCGTCGGCATGTGTCTTTTTTTTCCTTATAAATAAATTATCTTAATTATTTAACCAATAATAAAAAACATAATACTAAACAAATATGAAAATAAACATTTATATTACTATATTTACAAAAGGTGAAAATAAAGGAAATTGTTCTTTTACAAAATATTTATTGTTTTATTTTACGATTAAAATAAACACCACTCCAGCAAATCAAACAAACCATCTGGCCTTAACACAGGTCATTGGAAATTCAAGATACCCAACCCCCAAATCTGTGTAGAAAACAGCTGGAAGCTTCAGACCATTGGACGGATTAAGATCAGCAGTTTGGACCTCTAATCGACTCGCTAGTAACAGTAATTTAACAGTAATTTTAGAGACTCTAGGTTTATTTCCTTAGAATCTCAATTTGTAGCTTATCAATTTTCAATAGGTTTTTTTGACAAAAGATTTCATTTTTATTTTAATCAGATGGTATTTTCTGTAGCTTACCCCACTATTGAGTGAAAAACCCGGTATTCGAGCGTGATCTCGGACAAATGACCACCTTGCACAACCATTGTTCTAGAAGCAGTACAGTCTCTACCACCTACTGAAGCCAAGACTCTTCATTGGTCATAGTGGTACAGTTTTTTTTTTTTTTTTTACATAAAGACCACTTGAAAAGCGATACAAACATAACTTATTACTATGTTATATCAATTATTATTATTTAAGTATAAAATATAATAATGGTAAGAATAATAAGTAGTAATATACATAATCTTGCAAATCATTAATGAAAAAAAGTTACATGTACATAGAAACCTGTTAACACCTTAGTGAGTTTTAAATTAACAACATAACCAACTATGTTAAAAATATTTTCAAAGATACTTCGAAAAATGATTACTTTAACTAAAAAATCTCTCACCATAAGAAAATACCTGTCCTTCCTCTTCTTTAATAAGGACTTCAGGAACTGCTACAAAAAACAATTAATATAAATTAAAATATCACCTTTCAAAACTTTCTAGTAGGTATCACAGTCATAAGTATTAATGCAGGGGTATTTTATTCATAACATTCTTTGCAAATGAATGTCTTCCTCGCACAATATCAGAATGTTTTAACCATAGTTTGAGACCTATTCACAATTTTACAAACTTCTCAGGGCAATCATCACTCATTTTGATGACGAATAATAACCTGCCAATCTAATTCGAAAGTTTCTTTTAAGTTGCCATCACATTAATAAGCCCAATTTCAATTTTTTTTTTTTTTTAAATTGTTAGCTTTAACATACTAGTTGCTTGTTGAGGTATGCTTTTGGCATAAACTAAGAGTTAAAACCTGACATATTATTGGTAAAAGAATATTAAATAGTATTCGTTTACTGAAAATGATAACATATAATCAATTGATGAATGAATTTAAATTGTGATCAAGCTTTTTTTTTGTTCGGCTTGCAACAAATTTAACATCAAAAACTATAAATAAAATAACAAACAGGTAAAAATAAATGTTTTACTAAAAGGATAAATTTAATTTATTCAAGTGTACAAATATTTATGACTCTGACTGTATTTCAAGTCTGAAGTACCTTCGAAAAAATTAGGTATTTTAAATAAAAAAATAAAAAGGGTCGGGATTCAAATACCAATTAAAATTCTTAGAATTAAAAGAAAATGTACAATTTTAAAACTTACCAATACAATCAATTTCATCTATCTTTTCTTCTTTCATAACACAAGAGTTATCAAAACCTAAAATGGAAAAAACTGGATGGTTCAAATTGATCGCTGTCATAAAATATAAATAAATCTTAAGTAATCTTGGCTAAAATTGGAGCAAATTTCAATTTTTACTTCTTTTTTAATCTACCAAGCTTCTAACATTTAACTAAAACTGAGTAATCACCGTCACTATGAAGTAGTTACAAAGTTTGTGGACATTAATAAATAAAGCAATGACAATGCTCAAACAGAATGCAGAATTTAACTAGGTTTTGTTCACTATTTTCATAACAATAATTTAAGTAGTCAAATTCTGTAATCACGTCTATCTATATTCTGTTATCACATTTTTGTTTGTGTATTACAAAAAAAAAACATCCTATTCTGGACATAGATAAAAAACCCATGCTCAAAATAAATAAGATGAAGAGACAAGTATTACACAGCACTAAACTTAAAGGGATGGAAAAAAAGATCTTGTGTTTACCATTTTCATCCATTGCTTTTCAACTCAACTCAAATTCTGTTGACTTCAAAATTAGAGGTTCAAACCAAAGAAGTTATATCAGCACAGCATAACATCACAGTAAGATTGGGCGAGAAGTAATGATGTTCAGGGCTAACTACTATGTAGAAAGTCTATCCATAATTCGAAAAATTTCTTTCTTTCTTTTAATGTTTAATAAAAATTATTATTTAATAACTTTGTATCAGTTCCACAGATTGTCGCTTGTAGTAAAATAACAACAAGTTTTAACTTGTCATCAGTTTCCTTTTTAATATTCTCGAAAATGAAAATGATTTTATTACTGACTGGATGTAGTAAATACAACTAACAGTATATAGATTAAAGAACCGACTTATACTTACTGTTTACTACTACAGTAAGTTTACTAGACTTATACTTACTGTTTAGTTTATATAATCATAACATCGAAATGTTTGTTGAAACGTTCATTTCTCGATTAAGTGATTACCGAAATATCCACATTTCTCATAATTGGATACTTTTTTCGTACTGAAACTCATGATTATTTTTATTTTTGAGAATGTTAAAAAAGAAACGAATAAAAAGTGAAAGATGGTTGTCACTTAACTCGAAGCGACAACCTGCGGAACTGATACCTAGTACTTTTTTTTTACAATTCCCAACAAATTTTACCTATTGTCACAATTGAATCTAGTTTGCACCATTAGCATCATTACTTTTCGAACTTAAATAAAGAATAATGGGATAAGACTTAAATGATTACAAACAAATTAATTATTTATTAAAAATACAAAAGATGTTACAGATATAATTTACATTTTTATCATTTCCGTTTCTTTGATAGGAACTGGTGTGTAATTTGGCAGAAATCTGAGGATTATAGGTGATAGCAAGTTTCGATCAACTTGCTCCAACTTGTTTGGCCCCGTCAAATAACTGACGATTCCCCCAAATACCATTGCGAGAATACATCCGACGACGGCGTAGTAGTAAATTGTGATCTCGAAGATGGGGTTCACTTTGCCCATCACAGGTGTTGGTGAAAAGGTGCTGCCAAAGTAAGAAAAAAAATAATCTTTCAATGCACCATAAAATTAATACAATGAAATGTCGTATGTAGAAAGGTAGAGGAGTATAATTTAAATTGGTAACTTTAAATATTGTTAAATACAAATCCTGATTTAAATTTATGAGAAATGAGATCATTACCTGTTAGAAACCAATGTGAAATTGTAAGGGCATTCTTCTACAGATACAGGTAGCTTAGGATACACCAAGTCCCCGTTGGCTATAGCCATTCTGCTCCCGTAAACCATAACGCACATTGCAGCAAGGCTAAGAAGGCCACCAATCGTTGCTCCCTAAATCAAAAATTATATTTAACTAAATGACGCTCTTGCCGCAAGCAATTATTTTAGCAGAGCTGGCCTGTAACAACTGTTTAGTGCCGGATTCAAATAATTAAAGGGCATTTATTTTATTCTTCAACCTCTTGGTCATGCCAATTGCTAAAGCAGACGTACAATAGTAATGGAATGTCAATATATATTTACAAAATTCACTACAAACCAATTATACGTACTTTACTGTTAATCTGTGGAATGAAAACTCCTAAGAAAAATATTCCTAGAATGACTCCAGCACATGGTCCAGCGAACGCATTGTAAAGCTGCAATAAATAGATAAAAAACATTGCTATTAGCCGCTAGTTATTGAATATACATTATGTTTCAATGTGTTAGGTGATTTGAGGATGTTTTCGGTTTATACCTCTATGAGGGACCCGAGTTTCTCCATGACAAGCACCAAGAGGTAACATAACAGTCCAAAAGCGATTACAATAAACTTCAAAATCTTTGCCGCTTTCGCGTCGCTCTTTTTTCCAAAAATAGGTTCGATAAAGTCTTCGTACACTGTAGCAGAAAGAGTGTTCAACAAGGCCGACATTGTGCTGCAACAGATACTATCTATTAGAATCGAGAAAAGAGAAAGTACTTCAGGGCGGCGTTGGGAATTGTTTTACCTCAATGCCGCGCTGACTATACCAGCAAGGAATACTCCAGCTAGACCCCGAATATCCTTGAAGACATAGATAATGAAATGAGATAGTACCTGGTCTGGTTTATCAATGACCTAAAATAAATAAATTAATTACAGAATTGAAAATGGTTTTTCAAGAAGGTAGTATAATAGTCCAAAAAATGTACAAAAATTTTGGCATTTGTAGATAAAAAATAGAGAGCGGAGTGCCTCAGTGGTAGAGCACTGAGTTGCCATGCCGGAAATCCTGGTTCAAATCCCGCTGCAAGGCAGTACTTTTATTTAGTCTGTTTGCAGCCGGATATGGATCATACAGGATCTAGGATCCTCCTGGGGCTCACCCAGCCTCTATAAAATATTATAAAATAGGGTACCCAACATAAGGGTGGAAAATCTGGCGGTTGAGCGTGATCTAGGACAAGTCACCTCCTTGCATAACCGTTGTCCATGAAACAGTACAGCCTCTACCTTGTACTGTACCCCAGACCCTTCACGGGTTGTAGTGGTACAGGTTTTTTTTTTAAAGATAAAAAATAGTAATTAGTCATAAATATTTATGTAAGCTATAACATGTACTACTACAACCCATTGAATTCGGTACATGGTTGAATCTGTTTTTCCCTCAATTAAGGGTACCCACTTTTATAGGAGTGAGCTCCATGAGTATCTGTAGATTCTAAAGGGTCCAATCGTGACTGTTAAGAGATTAAATAATTTATATACCACACCAGGATTTGAATCCGGAAACATCTGCACAGCAACTCAGCGCTCTTCCCTGCTCCGTTTGTGGAATCTAGTAGGCTATGTACATTTGATACCATAGGTATATTACTTCTATTTCTTAATATTTTTGTAATAATAAATAACACACCCCAGTAGCTAGAGGATCGCACTTTTCGAAATACTTATAGACGATGAGTCCCATGTACATATTCAGCATAGCGAAGAGGAAACATCCTGACATGAAGATCAACACAGACCTGAACAGAATTAGAACAATAAAATAGCAAACGTTAGGCAATACTAATTCTCAAATTTATTCTGATAATGAACATCGTACCATCTTGCTTCACGGAGGGTCCTCAAGGAGATGAATCTTTGAACGAATGAAGGGTGGATCGCAGAGGTAGCAGTGTTTGTTATCATTAATCCCAAGGAAAGGCTCCAGACTGATGCTCTTATTCTAGGATCAAAATCCCTGAAATGTGATCTTACAAATGAGAGATCCAGTTTTAAGTAAAATAATTATAAAACTGTTAGATAGTTTATATGCCACACAGTAATATATTACTTACAATTAAATTGCTTATAATAAAATTCACTGTTCATTTATTTTCACTTAAGTATAAATTTCATGGTTTGTTATTTGTTTAACGTCACTTTATGCTATTATCGGATGATACTGTATACCGATGCTGTATATCGGATATACAGTGGGGGTCCTAAATTTTGCCTAAAGGTTAATTAAGGTAGGGATCGTTAACGAGTTCTGAAATCATACAGGCTCGAGATCCCAATTTACGTTCATTTTGAAGGACGGCATAACCAAGGACTTTTTATTGATTATGGGGGCTAGAACGAAGAAGCGGCGAATATAAGTTGTATGAACATATAGGATGACCTTTGAGCATAGATTTTAGACACCAAAGACGAAGAATAGAACTGAAATAAAGCTGTAGAAGCCAAGACCTACCCCGGGCCGTAGAATTAAAAATAATTATATATGTAGATTTGTATTGGAGTTCAATACCCTTTACTACCCTTTTAGAAGAAATAGAATGTGTTATTTATATTAGATACAATTATTTCCTAATGAGTGTAATTAACTAGTTACATGTAAAAATGAACCTTTTCACTTTTTCTTGCATTATATATATATATATATATATATATATATATAATATATATCTGAGCATTGAACGAGAACCCTAGGTCCCTGTTTAATTCATCACAGTACGGTGTTAGGTAATTGTTCAAGGTCCCTATCCCAATTATTCCTGGATAGGCAAAATTTAGGACTCGACGGATTAGCTGTAACAGCATTTAAGTGACGTTAAATGAACAAACGACAAAGTATATTCTTATTTTGTCGATTTATTTTTTATTAACTGGTTATCAGCAAAGCTAAACTATGATTAACAAAACATGCCCATGTAGATGTCTACATTAGTTCACGAGCCTCTGTTTTACAATAGTCTACTTTCATCGAAAATCGACCACGGCCAAATGTATTATCATGCCAGTGCCTTCTTGATAGTTCTATATGACACGTGGCAGTAAGTATAGTAATTCTATTGTACAATAATTGGCCAGAACTCACCAGATAAAATCAAACCTTCCTCCTCGGTAACCTCCAGCGAAGACTTCCGATACTCCACCTACTTTGATGGTGCCGAGGGTCGCTATGATCAATATCGCCGAGTACATCACGAGTCCTTGGATAGTGTCTGTCCAAACGACTGCTTTCAAGCCGCCCTAGAACAATAATCTCGTTCATTCAATGACTCAAATTATTTTACTTGTTATTACTAAATAACTAAAAATCGTGAATACTAACAATAGTAGTATAGAAGAGGCAGAAGGCTGATAGAAAGAAGGCTATAGTGAATACTCCGAAGTCAGACACTAAAACATGGAAAACAAAAACAAGTTATATTGTTAATCAGTGTGGTACAGATTTTTTTATCACATTAAAAATGTAAGAAGTAAAAAATAATCGTGAATAAAGTATTTTATTTTGTTTTGTATATTATGTGATATTCAAAATAAATTAAATATTTTTAATTCTCTGCAAATTCTTTCTAACATACACGAGTTAACATAAAATAAATGCTAGAAGTAGATGAAATTGTTTACAAGATATATCGAGTTGGAATCCAATGAGGTACAATAAATATTTACGATAAATTATTACATAATCCTCTTTGAAATTAAACTTGTTCTTTGTCTCACCTTGACTCAGTGCTAGCGCAGGACCGTACATAACGATTGGGACGAGACCTATCTGAAAATAACTTATTTTAAAACAAATGAATGCATTCTGTGCCTGTTAAATTCTTCTCCTCTATCTACTTACTTGTGATATAGTGAAGAGAAATGAGACCATCTTCCTAACAAAAGTGTTGAACCTCAGCTCCATATACTGGTTAAAAATAAATAGCATTTTCCAGTAAATATGCATAGCAAATGATAAAATGAGTTTTAATAAATTAGTCATGTAAACTTAAATTAATAAATGCACTCTAGGAGTTTTATACATCTATTTGCCTTAATTAAATTCTAATATGGTTAGTTATCAATTGTTCAATCAAATATTTAACAGTAAGAGCTTCCTGATGCAAGACTGAAAAGACAAGAAACTGCTCGATGTTATCGCCTACTTCAACATTTACTGGACAAACGCTCTAAGCTCCCAATTAATTACAAAAGACTCATTTGCATGACAGTTATCCTATTTGGACATAGGTAGTTGAGCTTTGGGGCTCTACTAAACCACCGAATTCATCTCGTATCCAATACTTACAATCCAAAATCTTTCGTAAAATCCTCAATGCTACTTATTATGTCACAAACAAACTCATCCATCATGATCTTAATATCCCATATGTTGCTGATTTGGCCAAAATAGATGCCTATCCTTCCATGACAAGCTCCATACACACTTGAATCCGCTAGTCTCTCAAATTGCTTCCCATACTATTCCTGATAACCCTCCGAGGCGTCTGAAAAGAAGATGGCCTCGAGACCTTCTACTATAAAAATTTATTGGAGTGCTACAGATGGGTAGTTTCTCCACAATTGTTTTTTTTTTCATGTCAATGAATCATAAGGAAGGTTACTCGACCCCGGCTGGATAAGGTTAGATAAAAACAGCTGATAAATACTTCAGAAATTGAAAATTCAACATACACTCATTCAACTTCAAAAAGCACAACAAGAAAAAATGAATGAAGGAAAAAAGGAAAGTCCACTGGTTTCTTGATAATGTTCTTTTTTTTTATTGCATTTTTACTTTCATTTTTTCATATGGTCTTTTGTCTTATGTTTTTGTGTTGTTTACTATTATTTATTTTTTCTTGTTGTGTTTTTTGAAGTGTGGTGAGTGTACACTGAATTTTCAATTTCGGAAGTATTTATCAGCTGTTTTTTATCTAACCTTATCCAGCCGGGATCGAGTGACCTTCCTAATGATTTTGGGAGTAGTTTATAGTGAAGTACTACACATTCAACTGGCTCTCCAGTCAAACTAGCATTTTTATAGCCATTTAAGGTTTTTACTACTGTCGATAAACATTAAAAAAACTCAATTACCTGGTATACCGAAACCTGATCCAACTTGAAGAACACTGGCAGAAAAATGTAAGAACATACAAGTCCGGATGTTGGATAGCTGAGAAGAACCAGAGAATAGTTCATACCATACGTGTAAATTTCAGCCGGTATCCCAAGGAGGGCTATTCCAGATATGAAACTAAATTAAAACAAAAATAAATTACTCGATAATTTAAAATAAAATGTAAATATTTATTATTAAAATAAATATAATTTCCAAATACAATTATGGCATGAATAGATCAAGTGAAACAAGGTTCCTATCTTATAAATATCTTCCAGCTTATGGCAGAGATGTAGTAGGACTCGAAAAAGCCTCCAGGCAATTTAAACAAGCTAAAAAAACTCAAAACTTTAAATAAAAACACAAAAGTAGCACACAGCAACTAGACAGATGGGGATGTAATAGCAAGATTTCCCGCTAGTAATTGCTGTTACTATGCAATACATAAGGCTCTTAAAACTAAGAAATGTATATTGTGGGAGTTGGGTCCTGAATATGGAAGCCGGAAGAATGGTGTATATCTGAGAGAGAGAAATAGTGTGATCCATCAACGAACAAAGAAAATGGAGAATCCCTAAAAACGGAGAACGCCGACAATTTTATAGAGAACCAAACTTTATAGCCTTTATAAAAAGGGCTCCTTTGAGTTGGTTAGGTCATGGAGCGAGGATGCCCAGAAGACTGTTGTGTGAGAAGCCCAGAGGTAGAAGACTCAAAGGTCGGCTAGATGATGCACTAGATGGCTAGATGACGTGGATGCCGATCTTCGCCAGCTTGGAGTCAGACTATGGAGAAGACGAGCTATGAACCGCAGTGGTTGGCAGGCTATGGCGGATAAAGTACAGATTCTTGTAGGACCTCTCAGTGTGGAGGTGCCTCGATCCAAGCGTTCCATCTGTCTCAGTCTTTCGCCAATGCCTTCATGGTCGAGGAATCCAATGGTTTTCTTCTTTTCTCCCCTATTCTAGCCACGTTATCCAGCCATGACATCCTTCCCCTGCCTCTTGGTCTTTTGCCAGTTGGTCTAGCTTCGAAGAACTTGGCACACATGTCCGAACCACTTCAACTGCCTCTTCTCTAGAATTTCAGCTAGTGGTTTCACCCCTAGCTCCTCTCTTATTCTGGCGTTCCTGATCTGTTCCCTCCCGAACGGCCAGCCACTCTTCTGAGGTATTTCATCTCTACGTCGGTGATTCTGTTCTTCAATCAATCGAGAAGGGCCCAGCTCTCACTTACGTATCGTAGGGTGGGAAGGTAAATTGCATTAAAAATGTGAAGTTTTACCTTTTTCTCAACTTCACGTTTCCCAACAACAGTATTGCTGATTTGATAATAAATATTGTTCGCTTTTTTTATCCTGTTGGATATTTCTTGTTGAATTTTACCCTTCCTGCTGAGAAATATGCCTTTAACATTGATAAAAAAGGAGCTTTCATTTTAGTTTTATAGTAATTAAAAACTATTTTCTATTAATTCTTAGCACCTATCTCCTTCCGTAGTCCCCATTTGTACTTGATGAACCTGTGTTACTGTACCTTTAGGTTAAGCAATGTATGAAGCGACATAAAATACCAGCAAAATTGCAGTAATTAGCTATTTGTTATTTTATTCAATTTTTTTTTAAATGTTTGATCTGTGTGTATTTACTATCTCCTACTATGACATTACTAAACATTATTATTATTATTTTTTTTTTTCTGCTACAACTATGAAAATTGATTTACCTGGCTATAAGAGACATGGCTACAGGAAACAGGGTCATCTTCTTGCCTCCTAGAAGATATCCATCCACGGTGTCTTGTCCTTCCTTCTTTATAAAGCCGAAGAAGACGCCGATGAAGAGGGACACTGCCAACATCAGACCGAATACCACATACTCAATCCAATCAAAATGAACCCTTATCATGGCCATCTGGAATTAGTTTTAGACAGTTTCAGATTTGATGCCCTTTCTAAAAAAGGGTAATTATTCCGCGGGTTGTCGCTTCATGTTGAGTCACAAGTTTTAACTCTTCATTCAATTCCCTTTTAATATTTTCCAAAAATACAAGTTATCACGAGCTTTAGTATGGAAAAGATAATGTAATTATAGGAAATGTGTACACTTCGCTAATAATTTCATCTAGAAATGAACCTTTCAACAATCATATATCATCTATACTTCGAAATGTTAGTTAAAATTTTTATTTCTTGATGAAATGATTGCCGAAATCTACTCATTACCCATAATTACACTCTATTTTCTATACTAAAGCTCTTGATAACTTGTATTTTTGGAAAATATTAAAAATGAAACGAATGAACAGTTAAAACTCGTAACTCAACTCGAAGCGACAACCTAAATTTTCGCAACTTCAATGTACTATGGTGAAACCATTGCCTCTTCAAGTCCCATAGTAACTTCATTTCAAAGTCCTACTATACACCAATTTTTTTATATACCATATTTTTTATACACCAATTACCTCGCCTACTTGCTGGCACACGTCCTCGAACGGTACTGGATTATTTTGGTTTGTTGTATTTTTATAGAACAAATACGATAAAAATGTTTATCTAGCTTCCTACTGTATGATATATGATTGTTTTAAGAAGTGACACTGTACCTATAACTAGTTAAATATTTTAGGTCGCATATCTATGTTTATTAAATAATGTCATTTGACAATTAGTAATAAACACCGAGAGAGATAAATACATTTGCTGTCCTGTTTTGTGTAGTATTTATAACATGTTGGCTATGACGCAACTATCAGATGTAGTCATGTCGGTAAACACGTAATTCTTCTTAGCAGATCCATCAATTCTGAATGAATCTATGGTTTATGTAATATGATTTTATAGAGGAGGGTAGCTTTTATATATATATATATATATATATATATATATATATATATATATATATATATATATATATATATATATATATATATATATATATATATATATAAATCCCGAATTCGACATCAGCTGTGACATATTAATTATTTCTTTTGATCTCTGTAGGCTGACCCAGTCTCCATAAAATAGGAATTCTCAATTAGGAGAAAAACCTGTTGAGCATGATCTTGGTGTAGCCTCTGCATAATCGCCGGTGGCACTTGTGTATTAGCCGTTCTGCGTGAAACCTGCCTCCTTATCTCGCGTAACTTCTTACACACGCCTCATTGGAGTTATTTTCGTGTTCCTAATTTTCTTTATTGTCTTTTTAAATTTCTGTATTGTTTATTGAATTTAGTTTTTTTTGTTTTTGCCTTATTCTTTTTGTTATTTCCTACTGAAACTGAACATTATTACACATAGTGAATATCCCTTTTCATAGAAGAAGCTGTGAAATACATCCAGAAGTAATTCCAAAGACGAAATTGTGTGAAAAATACTTCAAATGGACTCTGACAAGGCTGGAAATGGAGATGTTTCCGTCCAAAATGTTGGGAAAACATTTATAGAAGAAGAGGAATATGGCTAGAGGGGACTAGAATTAGCATTTTATAATTGTACATTTCAATTTCCATTAATATGAATAACAAGGTGGGTGCTATCAGTATCAGCATTATCATTGATCAGGTTATAAACAATGGAGGATAACAGTCATTGCTGACCGGCTAGTACACAAATACCCCACCGGCTTTCTTTATTCCTTATTCTTTAACCGGCTTTATTCCTTATTCTTTAACCGGCTTTATTTCTTATTCTTTAACCGGCTTTATTCCTTATTCTTTAACAAGTACCGAACCCAACCCCTTCACGGGTTTTAGTGTTACAGGTGCAAATTGTGAGCTCAGTCACTAATATACAGTCTTTCCAACTGTATCTGATGTCGAAAAATCATAAATTGAGAGCACAAATTGTGATGAAGTTATGAAGGTAAGTACATCTATTCACCCTAACCACTAGATAATACATTAAGAGATAATATTTTTTACAATACAATCCTCTTTTTAGAGTGGTGTGTTTAAAGAGGTCTTTTAACGCTCCAGTATAGCCAATATGTATAAAATAAATAATACGTCGCAGTTGGACTCGAATACAGACACTGTTACAGTAGAGCTCAATTGCTTTGGGCATTGAACTTCACCCACACCTTCAATAAGCCCCCAAAGCTTATAAAATGATCTAGCATGAAGTGTTTATGTATAATCAAAACAACTTACACAATAATAATTAGTTTCATACTTCAACTGTTTGTTATTTGTAACATTCTTGAGTATGAACGTAAATCTGGGCTATCATAATATTTGTTCTAAAATACAGTCTTGGATGTTAGCTGCAATAAACATTTATCATTTCGTCATCCTTCAGTAAATAGATTATTATTTTTTTAAACAATTGAACCTGATTGATAAAAAATAAAACAATAAAAATTATCCATGTCGCATCTTAGTGTAATAACAGATAATAAATTTAAGAATATAAGATGAATTTTTAAAATTGCTCAAAATAAATTATGCTTCTCTTGAAGGTTACATAAGGCATTTATTTAATGATAAATAGAAAAATTATTATTAAATTAAATTATAAATATTTTCTTTTGGAAAGATATATTTGCATTTACCGAGGGGTTTCTGTGACGTAACGTTGCATATAAAGAATGTTATTTAACCTACTGTGTATTCATTCTTGTAAGCTTACTAAATTTCTTACTGCTTTTCCATTGGTAAAAAATTTGGGCTAATAATAGCTACCAAAATAAGTTGTAAAATATTCAAATTTCCTGATCCATAATAAGGTTTTATTCAAAACTCAAAAAATTGACGTCGGCGTTTCGAGTTTTTGTCTAGTCCTCTGGATTCACAGACAAAAAGGGAACAGTACTTCATTCAAACAGAAGCATCTTCGGATTAAGACAAAGGGGACAAGGGATTAAGAAGTCATCGTCTCACTTGGAGAAGAAAGTAGACCGTATAAGACCCTGAGAACCTGTCTTGTTGTACGGATCTTTGGACAGAGACTTGGACCGTCTCAAATTCGGATGATCGATTGCTCCTCGTAGTTGAGAAGAAAACTCTACGCTAATCTATGGTCGAATTAAATTACGTAAGAGTGAGAGGCGGAATCACGAATGGTTCTGGCAATCTACTTGGTATGCTGAATTGGATAACGGCTGCACAAGATAGAGAAGAATGCCGAAAGCTACTAGAGCAGGCCCTGTCTCAAAAAATGAGTTGTTGCGCCACTTATGATGATATTTGTTTCAAGCGGGAGGTTAATACACGCAAGAGGTAACACGAACAAAATAGCTGATAACGCTGCAACTTTCTGAAGTTGTAACGGGAAATATACTGGTTTCTAGACTATTGTGTTGCTGGATTTTCTTCCAACTACGTCATTTTTTCTTATTTGTCACAACCTTATTTTACTTCACAATATGAGAATATCGTATATTTTTCAAATGAAAATATTAAGAAGTTTGGTTCATTTCCATGAAATTCGGACGCAATGTTCTATTTCCAATATTTTCTTTATTAGACTCCCATTTTTGTGTTAATATTGGTATAATATAGAAACAATTAATACTTTTTTAAATAGAAATATCATGTACTTATTGCGTAAGAAATAGGAGATAGGGAGATAGATAAAAGATATGATATTATTTTTTTAAATTGTTCTTGATTGATTTTTCTCCAGTTTTTGGATTTAAAAAATATATTTATTAATGATAGTATAAAAAAATCATTTATTTAATACGAAAAACTGGCTATTGGTTAATATCTATCAGATCAACACAATAATTATGTTATTATAATTATTATAGAAACGAAATAAAATATATAATACGAAGTAATGTTATTTTTATTCATAATTTAATGATTAATAAAAACATAAGTTTATAAATTGTTATTTTGAAAGTTAATACCATTAGTATATTATGCTAATTAAATTAAATTGATCATTTATTTACAAACTAAACATGGAGGTAAAAAGAGAGGCATCTTATGACAAAATTTGAAGTTCGAGTTTTAATTTCAAAGTTTTGAAAAGCAAAATGATTTAACATGAAACATTTATTTAACTAAAATAATGTTCTTCTTTAATGTCCCATTGTTTTTTCATTAAATCAATTTAATATTCAGTTGAATACAATCATATTTATGATATACATTCAAAGCGCTACACGTTGATAACACTATCAGCTGATGTCCTTACAGACAACTTCCACACGAGCTGAATGACATGAAGATCTTGGCTTAAATTGGAGTCTTGCATTTTAACATTTTCGACTGACATTGTTTAGGAAAGATTCCTTGCAGTAGGTGAGTTACTGTCAAATGACAATTCAGTGTATAATATAAATCAACCAAATACTGTCAACGTGCCGGTGGATATTTCTAGTGGAAATGTGCTCCTATTTGCAAACGTGGTTGTGTCGCCTTATTACGAAAATTAAATCGTGTTCTCAATTATTCGTTTATATGTTATTTCATGATACAAAGTTTGGGCATTTATTTTTAGTTTTACCACATGGTTATGTACTTAATGACATGGCATTGTGTCATATCTTTGTTTATAACTTAAATTTACTATAAATAACAAAATTTTCTAAGTAATTAAATTTTGCTTCTTATCCACTTATTTGGTAATAAGTGAAGGTAGTGTTTGGTATATTACAATATAATTACAATGGGAATAAATGTCATAATGCAATAAAAACTTGAATTTTTTTTTGTTACTTTCACTGAATTGAATAAATAATATGTACTCTACAGGATACATGTAAATTACATATATACAATTTGAGCAACAAGTAGTACAATTTAATTAACAGTTGTATGATTTGTTGAACTAGTTTTTAGAAAAAATATTTCCTTGATCTTTAGATAACTGAACTATTGTTTTGATAGTTTGTTTGTTTTAATTTGCAGTATTTGCTGTTGTTTTCAGGAAGAATTCTTCGTTATTATTAATTTGTTGCAAAGTTTCGTTATAGAAGAATGAAGGCTGAAACAGAGATATCGGCTGGTAAGTTGATTAGATGCCATAATATTTCGTTAAATTAAATTAGGTTATATATTTTTAATGTTATTACTACTAAAGTTGCTTTAATACAATTGTGTTATTTCAGTCATTGCAATTTTTTCTGCAAACATTTCTTACAAATGTTTTCATACTATGTAGGTTTTTTGATACACTTTTTTCTCCTGAATTATTGACTAATTTAACAAACCAATTTAAGATTTACAATTGAGTTCATCGAAATAAAAATGTCAATTTAACTTGAAAAGTATTGTGATGGGCCTGTGTTCCTGGAATTAATAGTTTTAAAACCTATATTTGGTGCTGATGTATCGTTCTGGACAAAAGACCAGTCAAAGGATGAATTATCAACCTCCTATTCAAGCACACCTCAGTATTTCAGTCAGAAATACTTTATTACTTACTGAGTACTTGCTATTAATAACCGTATCAAGACATTGCCAGAAGAATTATATTCTTCACTGAATGTCAAGCATTGTGCACTTAAAGCGCAGGGTTGTCAGTGAACTTTACTAAGTCATTAAGTGTTTGGAACTGCTTTACAGCATTCAACAAACTAGCAAAGCACGGTAGTGTTGAATGGGTACCTGGGCTTTGGCTTACATGACAGTAAGGACTGTATGCACTTTAACATCATCTGCTTGTGATAGTTTTGTCAGTCTAAGGTTTTTAGTTTTTAGACTAAACTTTATCATTTACCTCCCATCAGAGCAGACTAGTTAATCTTACTTACATCTTTAACTCATTTAGCGCCATGTGCTGCACCGGTGTGCACGACCCGGTACTCGTTTGGGCCGCGCGTTCAGATATCCACAAGCAACCTTAATTAAAAATTACTTAAAATTACTTACTGGGGCCGCGTGATCACCGGTGCACACACGGAAAATTGATGAAAAATCATGGAAAAAGATTTTGGCCCGAATGAGTAAATCGCGATTTTGGGGCTTGGCGCGAGATGTGTTAAATCCATAGTTTCCTCCAAGGTCATGTTTTAAACAATGTATGTAAGGCGCACAATAGAACAACTATGGTCGCTGTACATTCCATGCTTCAGTTTAAAAACAATTAATAAAATAAATATGGATATGTACTCAGTGCTATTTTATTATGCCAGGTTCTAGCTTGTTTTTTATTATATACATGATTGTCACTAGGTTGAATAGTACCGACAATTTTTTCATAAAGGTATGAACAATTTTCAGCATTATTAAAATTTTCAAAAAAATTCCAACTAGTCATCTCCCATGTAACATAAGACTGCAGCAACAAAGAAGTCGTTAAATGAATTTAACATTGATAAGGGTTAAATATTTATGTTTGGTAAAAATATTTGTATTTTTAATGTTCCATACATTAATATAAATAGCTTTTAATTGTTATTATAATTGTTGTTTTTTCTATTTTTTTAGAAACCATATCTTTACGAAGGCATTTCACCAGTCCGGAACTGATTGATCATGACTATTGGAGTAAGTATTCTTTGTAAGTCTATAATATTATAAACCTGAAGACTGCTAATTTCAGTAGCTACCTGTTGGATTTGATAAGTTTTTCTTGTGTTATATAGAAAGTTTTTGGAGGAATGCTTAAAGCTTTATAATATCATATTATGACCAATATCAATTGAAAAGTAGCCATAAATAACCTTTATTAAAAACAGAAATGAATTCCTTTACGATTAGGAATTCTGATTACATTTTTTGTGCTGCGAAAAAATTGTAGATTTACTTGAGAAACTACCAGCCATTTAGTTTTTGGTCTAATAATTCTATTTAACCCATCAGTAATCGGTTACAAGTGTTTACACAATATAATTTATGAAGAGTAATTATAAGAAAGATAGAAGAACCTACTTCATCTAATTTTGTTTAACAGAAAGATTGTCAGGTTGCTCATCCATTGCTAAGTTTTTTCCCCTTTATATTACTTCATATTATCCTAATTAAGGGTAAATGATAAATAATAAAGAGGCTGAATGATCCCTAGAATGGTTAATAGAGTCAGTCCATGGCTTATAGTTGAATAAATTATATATCTACCACAGCTGGTCTCGAAACCAGAACCTTTCAGTTAATAGATATTACCCTTCTTACGTACTGAACTGCCTCGCTCCCTCCAGAAATAATAAACTAATGTGTGTTATTTTGTAACATTTTTTAAATGTTTGTAGAAGATAAAAGAATTCTTATATTACTATTGAAAAATTGTATTTTTAGATTGCCGCCCGGTTCAATTTGAAGATAAGGAAAATGAAGCTATGCTATCAGGTTTGCTCTATTCCATTCATATTACTTTTTTAAATGGAAGGAAAAAAACTAACAAATAATAATATATTCTGAACAATAATAAATTTATTTTAGTTATATTGTAGAACATTAAATCTAATGGTACAACTTGAGATAACGGTATACATTTTTTGTCAAAGCGATTCATTAAGTTGTGCTCTAAGGAAATGCATTATGTAGAGATTTAGCAACAGATACTGATTTTTTTTTTTTTTTTTTTTTTATCCTAATAGATAGAATTATTTTTTGATTATTTCATAAGGCAATATTAACAAAGAAGTGCAAAAAATAAAATGTGTAATATACAATCATTTAATAGTAATAATATAATTTGAGAAAAAAAAATTAAACAACTGCTTACAACAAAATGAAAACGTCCAAAGGCTCGAACTCTAGTAACTATTATTAAACAGAAATAGAAGAAACAAAAATGATTTTACAGAAAATTATAAAAAATTCAAGCCCACTGAAATGCACACTTGACTCCCAGTATCTCAGTTTCAGTTATGGCTCATATGTTTTATTTATATACAGTAAAACCTCTATTATCTGCCACTTTCTGTTCACCGTCACGTCAGTTTGAGGAAAAAAAAAAGACGTATATATATATTTTTTGGTTGCTAATGTCATAGACGCCGGCTAAGAATCTATCGTTGTGTCTTACAACTTCGTTTCCTTGAATCTGTTGTTTACTCAAAACCTAGGCTTCCTTGCACACATTTCTTAGAAATTAATTATCTCCTCATCTCTATGTATGTAGCTTCTGCAGTTGAACTACCTTCAGTCTTCATTCTTGTCTTACGGGTACTTGTTTTCTTAAAAGTACGTATAATAATGTCGGAAAAAAAGACAATGGAAGAGTTTAGGTCTCGCCACTAAGTTTGAAATTGTAAAACAATTACGAAACCTTTTCGTAATCGCACTTTCACCTGAAAGTGCTTCAATCATAGTAAAATCTATGAAATTCTTCGGACGACAGTTAATGATATAAAACATGCGGGGAACCCCTAGAGTATGTCCCTTCTATATAACCATTTAATGATTATTAAAAAGAGGCATACTATGCTTGCGCACGAGGAAAGAGCTAAACTCCACTTTTAAACTAATATTAATTTCTCAACAGGGAAAAATTGGACATACAATGATTGAGCTTTTAGCTATCGATGTACGTAAATAAGTTACGAGTACATATATAATGTCGAATGTTTGAAATATATTGTTCAATTTATGTGTGTGTAAATATATATGAGACATATGACTCACTCCCATATCCGTCTATTTCCCAAATCCGTCACCATCCTGGTCCCATACCCTGACGGATAATCGAGGTTCTACTGTATTTAAAAAATAATATATTAATTGTTGTTCGTCTTTAGGTTATGATATTATTCTAAGGGTAACACTATTATTTTCCTGTCTTCTTGAATTTCACATCCTGGTTGTGATAGTTAATCTAAGTTTTACTGTAATTCTTGCATATCATGTGAGTAATCACATTTAACCTCTCTTTTGCCTAAAACCATTTCTATTGATTATATTATTATTGCTGCTTAACCAGGTGTGTATTTTCCAGTTTACGACAACAAGAAGAATCAGGTAGCCAATAGAGAAGGCCTGTTGATAGCCGACCACGCCGCCAACGAAGGTAGAACTTCACAAGTTGAATTGCATGTTGATGATTGTGATAATCCTTAAATGTTGCCTGTTTGACATCCTTGTGCTAAATGTCTTGTCTTCTTGTAGTTTATAACTTCACCAATGAAATTATAATTGAACAAGATTCTGAAATGGCGTTGCCCTGGACCGATTGCCATTTTGAAGAAGGTAAATTTTATTAAAATTTAGTGAAATAATTTTTTAATAATTATAATATCCAATCAATTATTATTTTAACATTCCTGATATTGTTTTTGTATGGATGTTTCCAAAGTTAGAAAGTTGAATTGTATTTAATTCAATTTGTTGTGGGGTCATTGGACCTTCAGCCTTCAGTTGTTTCTTTAGCATTCAGTTGTTTGCCAGCTACTAAGATTACAAATTGATCTTGTTATTTGGCTTGTTATCAGTTTTTAATTATTCTGTTTCGAATATTTCTATTCAAAAATATTTTTTAATGCATTGGCTGGATCCATTAGTTCGTTCGGTTTTTGTTAGTGGAGTGAATTGTTTTAAAATATCACGAGCTCTCTTTGCCTTATCTTAGAAAAACTCTAGAGACCAGTCACTACTGGTACAATAAATTGTGGAGACACTGTTCAGGCTGCTGTTTTAAATCTTCATGAATACGTTGTTTGGGTGCCACACAAACCTGACCAACTGATTATCAGTCTTTTGTTCTCTTCTGAACTGGCGCAAGAGTACCTATTTCTCAAAAGAATAGTGATTAAAATTGGATCATCTATGGCAATGTAGTGCACTGGAGTTGTGCAGAACTGCTGATGAGCTGTCTTGTTTTTTATTTTATTTTTTTTCCTTGCCACTACATCCCGTGAAGGGTCTGGGGCTCAGTAAAGCAAGGAGGTGATTGCTCCTAGATCAGACTCGATCGCCTGATTTTCCCCATATTTTGGGTACCTACTTTTTAGAAGCAGGGTGAGCCTTAGGATGGTCCTAGATTGCATAGACTAACAGATTAAATAAAAGTCTTCCAACGTGCGGAATTTAAGCCTAGGACCTTCTGCATGGCAACTCATGGTACTACCACTAAGCTACTCCACTCCCAATGAGCTGTCTTATGCTACCCTGAAGAACGCCTCACTTACAGAAAAGTTTTTCGAAAGATCTACTACACACAGATAATGAATAATCGTTTCGTGTAATACTCATTTATATCAATTTTGATATGCATTGAGATAAGAGAGGACCTATTTGATTCAATGAAAGGTTATCCATCCCAGGTGTTAACAAACAAAAATTAATATTTGTAGATCACAAAGGCAATTGTTTTCTCGTCACTTTATTCTAGATGTTTAATTTCCCAACTGTGGATGGAATTGATGAGTTTAGAGGCGCCCTGATAGCTTTGCGATGCCTTCAAATTATTTTATAATAATGATGTATTTAAATAACAAAGTAGAGAAATTAACTTTAATTCCCTTTGATGTATGTCGCATAATCCTTTAAATTTCTACCTTGCTTAGCTCTTTGTTGTTATTAATTTAATCCTTAGACCATCTGTTGGTAGCAAATAAACCAAAGTAGTGTAAACTAGAGCTCAATAAATTATTTAGTCTGAACAATGCTATTCTAATAACATTAACCCTAAATATAAATTCAATAATTAACGAATCATTTTACTAATTTTAGCATCATCAGGAAAGAAAAAGTAAACTGCAGCATATCTTACTTCAATTCTTGTAACAAATATAATCTTTTAGCCCCTTTGAAGTTATGGAAGTATTGAATGAAGAACTTCCAGTTTGTTCGTGATGGTCTAAGAAGCCATAATCGGTAAAATGCTTGGTTGTGGTTGGGATACATGTTTTCCAAAACATAATAAGGAGGCTTTAAAAAGAGACTGTTTTCTCACAGTTCGACCACTTACAATATTAGTGGGTTAAGGAATCACTTTTTAGTCCTTATCAACCCCTTACAATAACCTATTGATATATCGATTAACTTTGAATCTTTGGGAAAAATATAAAAGAGACCAACATTTTTTTTCTATCATTTCAAGATATTATATAAATGGCCCCAGCCAACACCTTATTTTCGAACACCTTAAGATGTTCATCCTTCAGAGTCAGCAGCCACCTTTCAAATCTGTAAAGTAGAGTTAGAAGGATGATGGCTTTATAAATTCTGATCTTTAGATTTCGAGACAAGAGCGATTAATAATAATAAGCATTTCTTGTCTTTAATTTCGTTTTTTATTTGTTGTTTATATTTACCATAGACCCTAAGTACTTTCTCATCATGTTCCAACTTATTCCCTTCTAAAACAATTTCCCCTTTTTCTACTACTAACCATATACTTAGCCTTTTTAGTTGATATGAAATAAAGAAGCTGTGTATTTTTTTATTCAGGTTTTTGAAATAATAATTATTTATTTTCTTTTTGTGTCAGATCCTGCTTTCCATCGTTTCTTCGTCTGCCATTACTGTGGTAACATTTGGAGCAATATATCCCAGCTGATGCATCACTTCGAGTCTGCGCATCCATCAGAATTGGAAGTAGACGTAGAGTCACACACGGTTTACAATTTGGGTGATTCGCAATTACATTCTTGCCTTTATTGCGACCATACTACAGAGGCATTCGAGCCTCTCGTCGAACATATCAAATCGTCACACAAGATCGTTAATGAGAACTGTTGTCCTCATTGCGACTATAGAACCATGCTGCGAGCGAGTCTTAAAGACCATCTGCTTCAGAAGCACAGGGACTCCTGTGTCTATTGCATTCTCAATATGCATTGATATAGATGCGTTGTAAATCGATATTTTTCTTATATTAGACCATGGAAATATTTATTAAAATATTTCAGGGGTCAATTTGTTTAAAATTTTATATGATTGTAAAAATGCCATGGTGTGTATCAGAATGCTAATATTATTTTAATTAATAAGATGCACTTTGCCGAAAGTGCCAGGGAACTCAGGCCGTATTTTTCCTAATACTTTAGGCCAAACAGTATCAGCCGTAAGTATTTCTCAGACGGTCGCTTTGAGTCGAGTTACAACAATTTTAACTGTTTCTTTTTTAATAATTTCCAAAAATACACAAAATTATCATGAGATTTAGTAGGGAAAAAAGAATGGAATTATGGGAAATGAGTGGTAAACATTCATTTCTAGATGAAGTGATTGTCGAAGTATGCACATTATCCATAATTACATTCTTTTTCCTATAATAAAGCTCTTGATAACTTGTGTTTTTGGAAAATATTAAAATAAACAGTTAAAACTTGTTATAACTCAACTCGAAGCGACAACCTGCATAACAGATACCAGATAAGTTCCTATTTTTTTTTTTTTTATGTTTAGAGGATCTAATATTTACTTGTAACAGTCAGATGTCGATTTTAAAGAAATGCTTTGACCAAGGATAGTTTATGTAAATGTGATTTTATGTAATTATATAATAATAAGAGCATAACCATGAAAAAACAAATACAATCTCAAATGTTACCCCATATTTTAAAAATATAATGAACTATTTTTTTGCCTTCCAAGTAATTAAAGCAATTGAGATTTTTGCCTGGGACATATTTCAGTTATATTTCCTGATAAGTCTTCGGAAAAAGCTTGTCGTTAAAGAGGTTATTGTTATTGCTTTACTTTTTATAATGTAATATGTAACTTTTATGATATATCGTTTGATACAATATGTAACTTTTATTATATATCGTTTGATACAATTCACAAAGTTAGAGAGCATTTTTCTGTAATTGTCAAACAATATACGTAAGCCATAAGTTTGGTTTTGTCAAAACTATTTGATATTGGATTGATTATAGTATAATTTTTCTTATTGTTATATATAAATATATATATTTTTTTTTTTATCATTTGACAATTTTGTTTGTCATATGGAGTGTTGGCAAAGAAGAGAACTACAGTTATTGAAAAGAAGTTGTTACTATAACTACTTTTTGTAGTCATATTTGGCACACCACATGACTTATTTCTTAACTACAATTAATTGTAATTTCAGATCTTCAGGTACAAATTACACCTATAGTTTGTTGTTGCGGTTGCAACTATTTTTTCCAACAGTAGTCGTTTTGAGCCTTAACTACTTTGTTGTATATCTACCTTATATATTACCTTATATATCTATCTACAGCCCCATTACGTTAAGTGGTTGTCGGGTTTTGTTCAGAGAGAGTTTACTGCTTTCAAATAACCCGAATCGTATTATTCTCGTAGTTTTTGACTTGAAATGGAGTTGTAATATAAACAATAACTCCTTTTCAAGCCAATGCCTTACTTAGCCCCTAATTTACTAGGAAAATAACTCTAATTATATATATATATATATATATATATATATATATATATATATATATATATATATATATATATATTATATATATAATATATAATATATATAATATTATATATAATATAATATCTATTTTATTTGAAAAGAAAAGATATGACCAGGACCAGGTTTCCCACGTATCCATCGTGGTACTTAGCCACCTCAGCCATTCTGGTTCACTTCTCAGTCAGATATATCCTTTCTTTTCCCAGTCCCGGTCATATCTTTTCTTTTCAAATAAAATATTTAAAAAAATAACAACACCTAACAATAAAATATAAATTCAAATAGTTGTGATTCGTAATAGTCTCTATTGGGTCCTCTTTCTTATTACCCCACTTGGCAGTTCCCCACATTCTTTCAATCGTTTGAGTATGCATGCGGTTTTCATTACAAAATTGTATGATCAGTTAATCGATTTTATTACTTAATGCACTAAAATTTTTATAAATGAAAAAAACAAAAATGACGAACAGAAAACATACACAAACACTAACTAACATAAGAAGGTTAGAAGATTGCAATATCCTCTCTTCTCAGCGATGGCGCCCGTAAATGAGGGAAGTGCCAAACATTTTAATTGTTAACATTCACTACAATTTAGTTCATACTTGATTTTTTCAAATATACTAATGTGTGTCTACTGGTGCTTTAATTTTATAGATAAATGATGTAAAGAGCTGTGTTAAAAATATTTCTAAAATAAAAATAAACATACATATCATAGCTTATGACTTTGTACATTTATATAGCTAGTCTATTTTGTAAAATGAATATTCATGTTTCATGGCTGTGAAAAAAAAAATGTAAATACATACAACAAGCAAATATTTACTCTTCTGTTATTACCTGACTAATTTAATTAGCATGCAGATTATTGGAGGTATGATTAACCCTTTAGCGACCATGAACTACTATAATAGTCCGAGCGCGCCGTGCCGTGGGGACCGTGGACTGTTATAATTGTCAGGTGGGCTCCACGGACCATGGACTATTATAATAGTTTTGCTTCTCCGGCGTTTCTAGACCGTGAGCTACAATAGTAGTTCAGTTCCTAGAGCCATCTAGGTGTCTGCATGACAAGCTGAAATACTTTTTCTTGACAACAGATGTCGTACAAATTCACTTTTGGTTATATTACTTTTCGTAAAGTGTGTCTGTCGTGTTTCGGCATTTATCACACTCAAAAGAATTTTTAATTGTATAAATTTGTATATAGGCATTTCAAAAAAATAAGGTATATGTATAAATTTGTATATAGACATTTCAAAAAAATAAAGTATATACCTAATTGTATATTTTTTTAAATAATTGAAATTAATTTACAGTAATTAAAAAAATTTTTTTTTTTAAATATGTTATTAAATTCACCTGTGCCAGTCCATTCACCATTCCAAGTCCGGATCAAAAAGGATGATGGGAAACTATAAGGAATTAAATAAAAAAACATGTTTGGTCAAAAAGTAATCGGTTCAGCAGGCATGGTTGACTTTTCTGCCACTCAGTCCAGCCAGCCCGCTCTGACCTGGTCGTATCCGGTCGCTAAAGGGTTAAAAATGAAAATTAAACATTTATTTATATTAGTAGGATTAGAATTTTTTTTCCTTGTCTTCGTTATATGAGCGGGTCAAGGCGACTCACTGGAGTAACCATGGTTATGTAGTTACTAATTTACTAACGGGCCTTTTTTCGGCTTACCATCAGGTATTTCAATTTTAAGAGGTTGTATTGATAATTCTACAACCCTAAAAAATAAGTGGTTAATTTTAATTAACTCCAAAATGAGTTTCTTTTATTACTTAGTGAAGTGAAATCATGTCATTCTCTTAATTGAGCGGCTAAGTCTAGACTTAAAATGGAGTTTATTGCTTACATTATAAATTCAATTCAAGACAAATAATGCGAGAACGACATGAATCCGCTGTCCTTAATACAGTTAACTCTCAGAAAAAAATTTAGTTAACCACTTATACGCTGCTGGGGCTATATGTATTATGTATTATCTTAGTTAACCGTCAGGTTAAATTAAAAAAATTTTTAGGTGTAAGATAAGAATTCTTTACTCTCAACAATCGTCGGAGAATTTTCTACTCCTCTATGGCCACATTTAAAAACCTTGCCTCAAAGATTCACTACTTAAATTTTATTATTATAAAAAAGACTGGATTCTATTGAATCAAATCAAAAACTAATCTAATTTTTCAATATGTTTATTTTATAAAAAATATTATCTTTAACAAAATTAAACTATTACGAAACAAAATATATACAACAAAACAAAATATGAAATAGGGTTCATAGCTGATATTTGGAATCATACAAAGTTGTATTCGGAGTTAAGTCCTTGAAAAATCCCTTTTTTAATATTTGGTTTATAAGATCTTCTGCTAGTACTCTCTGCGTCTCTTCAAGTCTTAATAATTTCGATGTCCAGAGAACGCCTAAGGCTTCAAATTCGTCTTTTGTAGTTGAATTTTTGGAATTATAGGAAATTTTCATTCTCTTATGATTTGGTTTAAATATCATTGAATTTGCACATTTGGCTGGTTTCAATTTGATGATTTCCGTACCTAAAAGTTAAATTAATTATTTAATTAGTTTGAATATAAAAAAAAATAATGAATAATTTCAAATATAAAACAAAATAATTTTTTCCTACTTTTGTAACTGCATATTGCTGGGTTATAGAAATTTAAAAACAAAATCATATCTTTCGTTTGTTTATAAAATGACCAATTACCTTCAGGAAGGGTTAATTGAGGTAGACAAGGTTCTTGCAATAGTAAAGGATTTGGGTTTTCCTTAACCCAAACACAGCAGCGTTTCTCTGAGGAAAACAAATTATAAATCAATGAACTATTTTTTGATCCGAACATTTTATTGTACCTACTTTACTGCATAATAGTTTTAATCATTCATAAATAATTTCTAAAATTAAAGCTCTTCTAAATTTTGCCTATCCAGGTTTAATTAGAATAGGGATTTTTAACAAGTAATTGAAATCGTACAGGCTCAGGAGCCTCATTTAAAGTCCCTTCCGAAGGATGGCATAACTAAGAATTTTTTATGGCATGCATTTTGAAAAATTACTTGAGAGGAATGGATATTTTGTAGATTGGCTATTTTCTTTTGTTAAATGAAATTTTGTTATGATCTAATAAATTTTCAAATTTAGTATGAAAAATTAATACTTCAAACTGCTCTCATGAAAACGTGCGAGTCACATGATGAGTTGTGCATTATAAAATCATAAACAAAGAAAATAATATAATATGAACAAATCTATATATTGCAATATTAGGTAATAATCAATTTTACCATTTTGTATTCAATATGCTAAATATATATATATTGCTATTAGGATATATAAAATTCAATCTTATATTAGGATCAGGCTATTGATAGGCTCACAACATACATAATATTGAATTACCATAATCATCAATGACAAAATCATCTTCCATCCCATCATTATTATCACATTCAGCATCTGTTAACATATACAAAAGCATCTTAAACAGAAAAAATGTTTAAAAAAATAGAAATCAGATTAAGAGTGGGATACAAACTAAGAACGATCATACTAATAAATATTTAAAAAATATACATATACTTGACATAAAGTAATATTTTATATTATTACTGTGCTAATTTCTTCTGCTATTCGCCTCCAGAGGTTTTTACCCATCGCCTTCAGGTCACCCTCCACATCGTCGAGCCAACGAGACTCCCTCTTAATCTTAAACCATCTTTTTTCTTAAAATTCTCTTTGGGTCCATCTTCTCCACATGCCTCAACCATCGTAGTCTTTTGAGCAGGATAACTTTCACTATATAGGGCTCTTCATATGGGTCCCCCCTTAACTCTTTATTGGATCTAATTCTCCGACTACTCTGATAGGTTCAAAAACTTTTTGTAGGACTTTTCTTTCCCAAACATCAAGGTTTTACTTTTTATAAAGTAATATATAATATAAATATTGAGGTAAGTACAAAAAAATAGTCATAAAAGAACAAATTATAAAAATTGACAGTTAAAATTATTTTTTGAAGAAAAATAGTGGATGAAGCAAAATGTTTTAAAAAGTTTAACTTGAATACAATAAGAAGAAAAACTATGCCTGAAATATTTTTGAACTTGAAAATGAAACCTTGCTTTGTTTTCAAAAATTTCATGAAAATATGAATAGAATTTTAATCTTATTATGTCCTTCGATCACATCATTGGTATTCTATACAATTATAACTATTTCATATTTATTCTTGAAAATTTCCAAAGACGAATAATTGCTTGCTTAAATAGTAACTTACCAGACATTGATATCGTAGAGGATGATTCCTGCTTAATTTTAATCACATTTCTTCCATGGGCAATGTCACGATCTATAACAAATTAATGAATCTTAATAGTTTATTCCTGAAACAGATTAATAATAATATTTTATAATATAAAAACGAAGAGAGCGGAGTAGCTGTGTGTGTTAAGTACTGAGATGCGATGCTAAAGCTAAAGGTTCTAACTTAAAATTTAGCCATGGCAGATAAATTATTTAATCTGTTAACAGCCACGGTTGGACCCTGTTCAATCTGCAGACCCTCCTGCGGCTCACTCATTCTCTATAAAGTGAGAACCCTTAATAGGGGGGGAAACTGGCAGTTGAACTTCATCAGTGAGGGATCTGATATTGTGTGGCAGGAAAATTACTGTCATCTAGATTTAACCAAGTAAGGAGATGACCATTACGAACAGATACTTCTACTGGTTGGCCCGACAGAAGAGGTCTGCCGGCAAAATTAAATATGTCAGGTTAAGGAACTGCAAATTTTAATAACAAAAAAAAATATCTTTCTAAATAAACTTTTTGTTTGTTGTTATTTTTCAAACAAAAACATGTTTTTTTAAAAATAAAATAATTATTATTTGGGACTATTTTATTGAAATTATGGTATGTATTTTTCTTAATGTAATTGTTATTTTTCAAAAATTTTTAGACATATAACTGCTTTAAAGTTTTGTATAATTGTTGTATCGATGCAGAAAACATTTTAAAAGATTGATAATGACATATAGTTGTCGAAAAGTTTTAAGGAATTATATAAATTAAGAAGTTGAGATGACTGGAGAATGTTTTTTTTCCCAATATATAAATAAAATATTTAAGAAAATAAAAATAACAAAGCAAATTTACATATTTTCTTACCAGGCATTGACGTTGAAAAGTAAGATTTCTGGTCACTTTTATTCTCTATGATTCTTTCACAGCCATTATCATAACCTATAACCAAACCACAAAAAAAAAAAACTACTAAATTCATAATAAAATGAATCGATACAACATAAAATAAGAGTATTAGAATACCTTCGTAATCTATGTCCAATTCATCCTTGATCACAACCTTCGATGAAATATCTTGAGGAGAACCTGTAAATTAAATATTTTTTCATTAGTAATATTTTTCCTAGTAATCTTTTGTAGAAGTGCAAATTGATCTCTAGGAATGATAATAGAACGACCAAAATTTCATATTTCATGTAAATTTAAGTCAAAGTTTTGTATATTCATTGTATATTTGAATTTATTAATTTTTAGAATATCCACCTTTGTAAGTGATTTTTGATATGATACTGGATCATACTTCTCACATTTACAAAAACCTTGCAATACAATAATAACAAAATAATCCTCCCCTGCCTCATTTTTTAAATACTGCTGCAAACAACCTACCAATAAAATTATCACAGGGATTTCTAGTGGTTATCATAAAAAGCTACTATGCCCAAGACTGCAGGTTCGCAATCTGGCATGTGGCCTTAGGTTTTTTTAAAGGAATTAAAAAATCCTTGGTTATGCCATCCACTGGCTGTGCAACGCAGTACAAGTCTTGGCCGCATCAAGGCTTACCTCCACTCTTCTTGGTCCTGTACCAAAGACCTCCAAGGTCCGGATCCAACAATGCTACCTGCATCTTTCTCGACCTAGTCTGGCCATCTTATTTGTGGCCGTCCGAATTGATACCCAAGTGCCAGTCTATTATGAGTAGTGTTATCCTCCATTCTGGCCACATTTGCAGCCCATCTAAGCCTAGCTATTTATATATGCTGCACCACGTCCTACAGAAGGTACTTAAAATTACGGGCCCAAGCCTGTACGGTGTCTGGAACTCGTTAAAGATCCCCATCCTAACTATGCCTGGGTAGGCTAAATTTAGGACTGTAGACGCCTTATGTTGCTATATAATATATAGCAACATAAGGCGATGTTAAATGAATAAACAGAAAACATTGTCTATATATTTCTGTAACAATGGAACCAGAAATATGCTGTACTTGTCACACCAATAACTCGTTTTCTTCTGTTTTACCAGTTAGTACCTTGTAATTCCAAATAGTTGAAAATACTTATTTATACCAATGTACAATGATACGGAAGCCACAAATTTCAGATAGAGGGGTGTAGTGGATGCTAATAAAATAATATATAGTTTTAATAATTATTAAAACAAAGGAATGAGTAAGTTAATATGATTTGTAAACCAAATTTTGACTGTCATGTGAAGAAAAATATTAATCCCGATTTCTGATATTTAGAAAATAACAAATAAAAATGATGGCACCATAAAATAAAATAACCAATTCTTCCAGCCATGTCTGAGTATTAAGGCCTTACAAAAGATAAAACAAGGATGTATTACCCACATTTTCTAAAGATAATCCAAATAAAAATAATAAGTAAAGAACAATAAACTAGAGCCAAAAACTCAAAAAGAAACACTATTATTTATTATAATGGAATTGGGAAAAACCACAATGCAAAGCCTTATGTTTCAAATCCAGTAATACACCCACTTACCGGTCGATGTTTCGCCTATTCAGGCATTATCAAGACACAAAAACAAAAATAAGGGTTATGTGAATCACATCTCGAAGAAAAAGGTGCAATACATCCCAACGATCAACAGGCTCCAAACATGAGACAGCACCCCACCACCAAGACTTTCAACATACAACTGGGTTGGGATGTATTGCATCTTTTTCTTCGAGATGTGATTCACATAACCCTTTTTTTTGTTTTTGTGTCTTGATAATGCCTGAATAGGCAAAACGTCGACCTGTAAGTGGGTGTATTACTGGATTGAAACATAAGGTTTTGCATTGTGGTTTTTCCCAATTCCATTATAATAAGTAAGGAACATTTATGAGTCCCTTAAAGAGGTAATACTGATATATTTTTAATAAACTAATAATTGGGAATATTTTCATTGTTTCTCTGCAGAAAACAATTCCCTAATAGGATTTTTTTTTTATTGGCCATAAAGATAAAATATATCTTATCTAAGTCAAGAATATTTTATATACATAAAACACAAGTTCAGTTTTATTTGTTGTTTGTCATTTTTAAATATTTTCATAATCAAAAATGTTTATATAATCTTATTTACTGTTAAATGCACAATTATTTTGACAAAAAGACCTTCATAAATTTATCGAAATCACAAATTTTTCAAATTGGATTCTACTTACTACACTGGTCCATTTAATCATTAAAATCTTAAAGCTATCATTTTTCAATAATATAACCTCGCATGCAGAAGTCAATATAAACAAACCAAAGAGGTTCTATAAAGACTACAGGGAGCTTTTTTTTTTAAACACTATGAAGCATTACAATCTTCCACTTGTGGGCAATAAGTAATGTTGCTATGTAGCTTACAGTCATTCCATAACAAAATAATGATATAAACAAAATAAAATAAATATATACATGCAGTAATAAAAAGAAATTAAAGCGAAAATGATGATAGAATAAAGTCTAAGAGAAAACCCTATTTATAATAATTCATACCCTATTTACAATTTGCCTGGGGCCCCCAAACTAAGCTTCTTCCACAGGAATGAGGGCAAAGCAGGAGTCCGGGAGGCCCCAACCGCGTAACTGGCATTAAACGCCAATGGAAGCTGGTAAACAAGGAACTAAGGATTTTAATTAACACTAATTTTTTTATTTTGATATTTTTAGAATTATACACAAATTAGTAAGAAACCAATGAGAATATTACTGATAAAAGTATCGAATCAATAATATGTTTTACTTGTAGTTGAAATTCAATCACTGAGCTTTATCTAGTGAATTGCACAATGTTTACATTTCTTTTGAAAATTACTTCTTTGTTAATATAAATACTTATCGGTATATATTAGCGTGCCTACTTGCTAAAAATTGCATAGGAGTTTTAGATGGTTCTCTTTTAACGCTAAAAATAGTAAAGACGAGGTGGGAGGATTTCCGTTAAGAGTGATGAAACACGTTTGGGTTCCACTTGGGCTAGTAGTTCATAGGGAGAAGCTAAAAGTCCCGTAAAGTGACGTCTACTAAGCTGGTGACGTCACGTTACGTTATTACTAAGTCAGGATCTTACCTGTTAGATAATAAATCTTATATTTCCCCACCATTTGTTCCCGATAGATAAATAAAAATCCTATAAGTAAAAAAAAAACACCTACAATTTCGATGAATAAGTGGTTAGGTCGAATTTTCTTCAAAAAGAGTTTCTTGTACTTAAGGAAGCAGAATCGTGTTATTTTCGTAGTGAACAAGAGGCTAAGTGAGGCATTGGCTTGTAAAGGAGTCATTGCTTATATTAGTACTCCGTTTCAAGCCAAAAACTTCGAGAATGACACGATCCCTCTTCTCTCAATACAATTAACTCCGGCCAAAATTCTACTTAGCAACGTATTCACTGGGACTGCAGGTCTAACCTAGCCAATATGTGCTTAGGTATTAAAATCTGTCATAATTTCCTGTTCCTAAATACATAATGAAGCTTATATAAGGCTTCTCATATAACTGAATATTACACCAGCTGAAATTACTTATATCGAATACTGGTTATGTTAGTCAATAAATAAGCTGCCAGTTTGTTTCATTGATATATATTTTCAAGCCATTTTTCTTTTCTAATCCTTTCACAGTCCTAAAAATAACTTAATCACAGTCGTTTACTAAAGATACTAAATAAGGATATTAACCTGGGCACCTGAAGCGCCATCTTGATACCTCCTCTCTAAGATATCTGTACAACCGCCTTGTTAAAGTAACACTAAGGAACTTAGAAAAAAAACTGTGCCACTACTACCCGTGAACGGGTCTGGGGTTCAGTACATGGTAGAGACTGTACTGTTTCAAGGACATGGGCTGTGCAGAGAGATGGTTTGTCTTAGACCACGCTGAACCGCCAGTTGAAGGAACTAGTTTACAAGGCATTAAATTGATTAGAAATTTTTAGCACATCCATTAGTCATTTCTAGATAATATCTTGAATGAGTCATCTGGTGGTTCTCTTTTTGAACACATCGTCATCCTAAAGCTAAAAGTACAGGAAATTTTTGGAATTGAGAGCATCGAATTTGAATTGTGCTTGTAGAATCTAGCTACGTAATTTGTTAATTTAATTAATTGTAGTTTTGATTTGGATGGTTGGGTATTTTCGGCATTGTAAAGCGAATTGAAAACTACAAGTTGAAATGTAAGAGAGGCGTTACCACTAATAGAGGTCGTTCAGCGATCGTTGGTGTTAGGCCGTTTTTGTTTTTTTTTCTAAACAACTTATTTAAACATGATTTAGGTGTGTTTTTCTTAATGCCATTAAATATGCTTATGGACGTACATACGATCATATATATGAATCAGGTTTTTTTTTCTTCTTTGGAAGAAATATGGTAATGGACGCACATATAAATCTTGATTGACATTTAAAATATTCAGTATGAAAGAGAAATAGATAATAATTTTTGACATATTATATAAGGTAGATTTAATAATGATACTCCAACTAACTTGTTTGTTTTATCAAAAAAATTACTTCACTGATAAGGTTATTTGACAATTTTTTTTTTTCTAATCATTTCATTCTATCGGAATTTGTTACTACAGTTTTTATGTAATCTTGACACCAAATATCCGTATACGGATCCGTACCCGCGGATATACTTTGCTAACGATCCGGCATATCTCTAGTTATTTATTTAAAACGAAAAATAAAACAAAATTCCTGCTGTCTATGATAACTGGTATTTAGGGTCAACCGCTTATGCCTCAATGTTACACTTCTATACATGCGTTAAAAATCTCTCAATTATTAAAAAAACAATAGAGGAGCAATATTACATGGGGTTGCCTAGCAACGGATCCAGGAACTACTTTTTGCCATGCTCAATCAGTTGAATTATAAATATTTCTAATTTATTTTTATTAATTGTTATTTTGATAGTGATAATTTTTATAAATTGGCAAATCCAACTTATAATGGCTAGTCACAATTTCTGACTTATTTAAACCATAATAAAAAATATAACCTTCGGGTTTACCAAGCGATTAATTATTAATTTGTTTCTTTATATCATCATTTTTTTTTTTTTTTAACGAGTGACAAGTAAAATGAATCCAATGAGTGCTTGATAATAATAAGAACGGGAGTATAGGAATCGCCTTGACGAGCTGTCGAGAGATAACAGAGCAAGATCTCGAATCATTCTTAGTCTTGAAGCTGAAGGAGTAAGATGGCGGCGACCTTCAGGCTGGCAGCTGCTTGTGACGAGAACATGGGGATTGGCAACAAGGGAGATCTACCCTGGAAGTTAGAGTCAGTATCTATTATTTATATCATATTACAAATCGATTATAAAAATATTTCTTTTTTAAAGAATGAACCGTTCCTGAATGATACAGTAATCAGAAATTCTCTTAATAAATACTTGCTATATAAAAAAAAACAACAAGAAAAAACAGCATAAACGAACTTACCTTACATAGATATAATTTTTTTCCGGTTTAACATTTTCAGTTATTTTCCAATATTTTAGAGACTCAAGGCTTTGTATTATGGAGTATTTGATAGGAATGTTGTTTCTGAATTTGTTGTTAGATATTTATATCTTATTCCTGTTTGCATATAACTAATTCCTAGAAATGTGATGCAATATGTCAGTCTCTTGAATAAGATTCGTTTCTTTATAAGGACATGAGAATCAGTCGTACATATATACAACATATATTTAAATTACAGAATACTTCCTAGGTAAAATCCAAAGACCACTTATTCAATTTTAGACTAATGAACTTTTATATATTCAGTTGATTTTTATTGTTAATTATTAGATGGAACAAAAGAAAAAAACCTTGCCATTACAGCCCATGAAGAGTCTTAAATTCAGTACATAGTAGAGCTTGTTCTGTTTCTAAAACAATAGTTTAGCAGGTAAATTGTGGGTACCCACTTTATGGAAGCAAGGTAAGCCCCTGGAGGGCCTGCCGATACAACAGAAATTCCTCCCTGTTCCAAAAATAACTTTGGCCCTTTCTCTTCATTGCATAATACGTACAGTTTCAAAAGATTCATATTGGTTCATTCATTGAGCGTATTCATTGTCACAGTAATATATTAAAATACCATTAAACATGCGTTTCATTTGTGTATCCAGGGAAATAAAACTATATAGCAAAAGTTAATTAATATCATTAAATCACTGGCGGGGGGAGGGGTTATTGGAAACAAGACCCTTTATTCCATTTAATCAAGAGAAATAGTCTATTAATGTACTTTATTTAAAACTATTTATCCTAAGTATAAAAATTTGTACTCCTACCAGGTCTGGCTTTGCTGCCGCTGCAATGTGATTTTTTTATGTGTCTTGATTAATCGACGGAATGTTGACTAGCTACTTATTTTTCAGTCATTTAGAGACTGGGTATTTTTTATTTTATTTTAAGTTTTAATTAATTTAAATTATGGATGAAATCATAGAAAATTTTCTATTATATTGCAACAATTTACTGATTTTGATACAATAATTTCAGTAAGGAATTCGAGTACTACCAGCGAATAACTACAGAAACAAAAGACCCAAAGAAGCAGAACGCAGTGGTGATGGGAAGGAAATCTTGGGAATCTGAGCCTCTCAAAAACGGGCCACTTCCTGCCCGCCTCAACGTTGTTATATCTACCACTATCAAGTATTTTATTACTATTATTATTGATTAATAGTAATTAATTTATTAATTAAAAAACTTATTTATTTTGCTAATGTATATTCTAAGAGTGGCAGATTGTAATGTCTGAATAAAGTGTTTAAAAAAAAAAAAAAGTATATTCTCATTAAGTCAGCTGATCGAAGATAGGCATGAGCGATATTAACAGCTGATTGTTGATGGCACTGGTCTACATCAAATTTGCCTTTTACATGAAAATATTGAGTTAATATTCATAGTTAGCTCTTATTGTTCATTTGTGCCATATTTAATAATATTAAATTATATTATAATAGCGGCTAGCGCGATAGATTTATCACATTAATGATGCGAGCAATAAAGCATTATCGCTGGATCACTATAGTTGTAAATAACTACATGTAAAGACATTTCAAATAGTTTATTTCATTGATGCTTTTGATATTCCAGAGATTCGGGGCATCCGGATGTTCCTGTCTTCAAATCCTTGGATGATGCGATGAAAGCACTCACCACAAAACCTTTGTCTGACAATATCGAAAGCATTTGGATTGTTGGAGGCGGAGCATTATACAAGGTAATTTGTTTGGTAATTGTGATTTAGCAGATCGCCGTGGACTGACATCTGCCATTGTTTATAACCTCAACAAACATAATTCTGTTACCGATGATAGTAAAAATAGTAATAGTAAAATTTCGAAAGTTGCTTTTCTTGTATAAATGCTTTTCCTACGCATTCGACAAAAACATCTCAAATTTTTACACCACACAATTAGATTTTAGATTTTTAGAATCATTCTGGAAGTAATAAAACAGAAATAGAACTTAACTGTCCAATATTTCGCCCATTCAGGCATCCTCAGGGTAGAAAGAGAATAACAGCAAAACAAAACATGAATAATGCTCCCAAGAAACATCCCACCACCTCGAAGGCTCAAAATCAACTAATGAATCATAAGGAAGGTTGCTCGACCCCAGCTGGTTAAGGTCAGATAAAACAGCTGATAGATATTAGAGAAGAATTGGTCGACTGTATCTTCTAATTTAAGGAAGAAATAGTTGGGGGTGCAGTCAATCAAAACACCTAAATAAGTTATGCTTATTTAGGTGTTTTGATTGAATGCACCCCAACTATTCCAGCTGATAGATACTTCAGAAATTCAAAATTCAATACACACTCACCAAATTCAATATATACCAAAGAAAAAAAAAATTAATAACATTATCATGAAACCAGTGGACTTATGGCTATTCCACAAAATATATTAATATTGAAAAGTAAAAAGAGACCTTACATAAATGTTAAGACGTTAAATGTGTTGTTTTTTTTTTGGCATTTTTTCATATGGTCTTTCGTCTTAAGTTTTGTGTTGTTTGCTATTATTTATTTTTCCTGTTGTGTTTTTGAAGTTTGGTGAGTGTATATTGAATTTTGAATTTCTGAAGTATCTATCAGCTGTTTTTATATGACCTTAACCAGCTGGGGTCGAGTAACCTTCCTTATGGTTCATTAGTTGCTTTTGAGCCTTCGAGGTGGTGGGATGTTTCTTGGGTGCATTATTCATGTTTTGCTTTGCTGTTATTCTCTTTCTCCCATGAGGATGCCTCAATGGGCGAAATATTGGACAGATAGTTTCTATTTCCGTTTTATTTTGGAGACTTAAGGTTTTTCGTTGGAATTTTTCCACGGCCTTAACATTTGTGTAACGTCTCTTTTTACTTTTCAATATTAAATTTTGGATTATTAATGAGAAATACTTTTGGAATTTAAACAGTCTCAAAATGTTTGGTGATATTTAGGTATCATTAAATATGATTTTATTACTGGTAAAGCCAATGATAATACTCGCTCCTTTCTCAGACTCTTGACAACTTCTCAAGAAAGATATTACGTTCCTCACCTGTCAATAAAATGTTATCATTTGAACGATCCAGATTCCTGTAACCTGTAATCAAACCTGTACTCTGAATTCCTCAAATATCCACCTTTCAGCTGATTTCTAACCTCACATTGATAAAAATATGTAATCGAATCGATAAAAAATACTTATTTACTCCACTCCAAATAATTTCTAAATCCACATACATCCTGAATAATTCTACAATATATTGTTTATAGGAAGCAATGGACTCTCCAATGTGCGATGGTATATACTTGACTAGAATAAACGCGAAATACGAATGCGATGCATTTTATCCAGAAATACCATCAGACTATGAAGAAGTACAGTAAGTAAAATATTCTTGGATCAATTTAATAGTTTTTATCAATAATAATCGGTAATTATTCCGCAGGTTGTCGCTTCGAGTTGAGTCACAAGTTATAACTTTTCGTTTGCTTCCTCTTTTAATGTTTTCCACAAAATACAAGTCATCAAGAGTTTCAGTATGGAAAAGAGAACCTAATTATAAGAAATTTGTACACTTCAGTAATCATTTCATCAAGAAATAAAAGTGTCAACTGAAATCTGCAAGTAAAGAGTATTGGGGCGACCTGAGGTCTAGTGGTTAGAGAAACAAACTACTAAGCCCAAGACGCGGGTTCGTAGCCCTACAGGTGGCCCTAGGATTTTTTAAAGGGAGTAAAAATCCTTAGTTACGCCGTCCTTCGTTAGAGACGTTAAACGGGATCATTCCTAGATGAAATGATTACCAAAGTATACACATTTCCCATAATTACATTCTCTCTTCCATACTAAACCTCAAGATAACTTGTATTTTTTGATAAATATTAAAATGATAACGAATAAAAAGTTAAAACTTGTAACTCAACTCGAAGCGACAACCTGCGGAACAGACACCGACATATGACCCAGATTCGTAAAATTATAATTTTTATCAAACATATTAATTCAAAATGTTCTTCAAAAAGAAGTCAAGTTGTTCTAATGCATTATTAGGCGGACTCTGACAACTCGACCAGTCTTAAATATCTTAATCCTATCTACATATTTCTCTGCATTCTCTGTATTGAAATACTGTTCTAAAATGGAATAAGATATAGGTTGTTTTATTTTTTAAATCGATGCATTCCATTTCATTAAAAAAACACTGTAAAATTGTAAAGGTTTAAAAAAGTGTTTTTCACTTAAGTACAACTTTAACATCAATTTTAATAATAATAATAAACTCTTTATTTATTCTGGGACAAGCCCCTTTAGAATAACAATGCAGGTATTAATATATAACCTATTATGTCTTAGAGTTTAATTTAATTAATTATTATAAATAATTTAATAAGTGAGAAAGAATTAAAGAATTAATGAAAAACAAACTGAATTATTTCAAATAACAATATTTAGAAAAAAAAACAGATTAGAAGAGAAATAAAAAAAAATATATATAATAAATAAAGTAACAATAATTATATATAGAGAGAAACAATTGATAGTTATATATCATTTATGCTAAGCAAACAACAATAAAAAACAATGAAAAAAAAATATACCAACAATACATCAATGATTTACACTTTTTTTTTTTTACAAAAATATCTAACTAGATGAATGAACAGCCACATTAAAATAAAGTATATATATATATATATATATATATATATATATTAGAGTTTTCAACTTAAAACTAACAGTACTTACGGGTATCAGTTCGGCATAGATAATTAGTTTTCAAGACATTTACAATTTTTACAAGAGAAATACTTAATCGATGCCTAAAATAATATTGATAAAAGAAAAATCTGATGCAAACAGCTTTTGAGTATAAGTAGCAAGTAAATATATTAAATAATTTACATTTTCAACATTTACTTAGAATGTTATCAGCTCCAGACAGTTTTTTTTTGGGGGGGGGGAGGGAGGGGGCAAGAGGAATCGGAAGCGTTGATATGAATTACAAATAAAATGAACATAATTTATCTAAAGATTGTGATACGAAATCGTTTTTATTATTTATTTATTTTAATTTGTTTTACAGTGGGATTGAAGGAGTGCCTGAAGAGCTTCAAGAGGAAAACGGCGTTACTTACAGATACACCGTCTTGAAGCGTAGGAAGTGAAGGTTTTGAATAGTTTTAAATGAATAGGTTATGTTATTGTGCTAATAACTTTAAATTGTTCTTTCAAAACCAAAGCAGCGTATCTGAAAAAAATTGTGAAACTGAAAACGTTAGTTTTTTAGTTACTGATGCTGAGGAAGAAAGCTAATTTCTAAATAAAACTCAACTTGAACTTACATTTTTGTTTTTTGTTTTTTTACTAGAGGACTAATCTCCATTTTAGAACTATTCATATAACTGTACTAGACACAGTTGGTACTTAACGTGTTAGTAGGGGTACCCTACATCTTTCTGTCAATATTTCGCCTATTTAGGCATCGTCAGGACAGAAAGAGGATAGTACCAAAGGAGAGAACATATGAGGACCATCCTAACCTCAAAACGCAAGAAGACACTAACCAGAGGAAACATCCCACCACCTCTTCGTAAATATACACAACACGAAGACATTAGATTTCGATAAACAAAGAACAAAAACAAATTTGCGGTGTTATGTATGCGTGCTACTGGGGCTCTGTTAAACCAAACATCTTACTTTTGGTTGCTTGAATTCCATATTTAGTTTTGTTTTAAATTTACCATTTATTTTAACGATGCAATGGACAATTATTTAACAGAAAAAATAAATAGTTCATTTTATCAAACCAATATTAACTAAATAGCCGCTGTTGTTTAAAAAATTGTTCGATGTAATTCACGCTAAAAAAATTTAAAAATAGGCAGCCATGAAAACTGCCGACTTAAGTGAAAGCTCGAAAATTAGGAAAAACTGTTTATTTATTCCAAACATATGATGGACTGCAAAAACTCCATACAAAATATAAATAATTTATTTTATATTTATTATTGTTATGATGGTGATAATTTTAAAATATTTTTATTTTGAAGAGAATTTCTCCAGGCCAGGATTCGAACCCGCGTCTCTGGTGATCTAACCAACTGAGCTAACCTGGCTCGTAACACGGCCAGACAAATCTTTTCTCTTCAAAGTAAAAGTATTTAAAAATTATTACAATCATAAGAATAATAAATATAAAATAAATTATAATATAAAATTGACGTAAATCAACCAGATCCTAATTAAAGTAATGTTCAATGAACATTCTTCCCCTTGTATACAAGAAAAATTGCGAGAACACGAGGTAATGGGATCGGTGAAGAGAATGGATTTGTCTGGCTGTGTTACGAGCCAGGTTTGTTGAGTTGATTAGAGCACCGCGCCAGAGACGCGAGCGACCCGGTTTCGAATGCCGGCCTGGACAAACTTTTTCTCTTCAAAATAAAAATATTTCAAGATTAAATAATTCAATTGAAATAATAATTAGTATATTAGCAATATTATCATCGTTAAGTTTAACAGTGCTTAGATCAAATGTACTTTCAGTCAATTTATAAAACATGATATTTAACTATTACAAATCTTTACAAAATCTTGGATGTTTCCCTTAAAACGAAAATTTCAAACAGTTCTTGATGTTTTAAGTATCATTAGTATCAATTTCACAACTATTCCACCACTTTTTAGATAATTCTTATATCAATGGAATTTAAACATTTAAGCTAAAGATTAAGAAATGGTAGTCTCGAGCATGTTGCTAGCGCGAACCCTTGTTTATCTCCTACCAAAATTAACTAAACGCGGTTAAAGTTTCCTTTATCACTAAAACCCATGAAGGGTCTTTTGGGCTCAGTATGTCGTAGAGACTGTAGTGTTTCTTGGACAACGCTAGTGCAGGGAAGTGATTTGTCCTAGATCACGCTTGGTAGATTCCCTCCCCCCCCCTTATTTGAGGTTATTATTGTCGTTGAGTGAGCCCCAAACACCAAAGCATCCCCGGCTAATAAGGGATTAAATAAAATCTACCACAGCCGAATTTGTTCCCGGGGCCTTAGGCACGGCAATTTCGCTCTTTAGAAACCACAATGTGTCCATCAAGCACCAAGCAGGAAATAGTCGAAATAAATGGTCCCACTTCAACTACAGCAAACTAATAAAAAGATAATTACGTCAGTTGTTTGGCCTTCTAGGGTTCATATAGATCAGGGGTCCCCAAACTTTTTTGTACCACGCCCCCCTTTTGTTGAAATGGAAGCTTCTCGCGCCCCCCCTTGTGTGTGGGCCTAGGAACAAAACAAAAACAAAAAAGGATTACATTGAAAACAATATCTGTTATCATAAAATACAAAAATTATTACTAAAATAGAGCCAAAAACTCAAAAAGAAACACTATTATTTATTATAATGCAATTGTACAACTCGTTGTATGTTGAACGTCTTGGTGGTGGGGTGCTGTCTCATGTTTGGAGCCTGTTTGGGCTGTTGGTCGTTGGGATGTGTTGCACCTTTTTCTTCGAGATGCGATTCATATAACCCGCTTTTTGATTTTGGGGTCTTGATAATGCCTGAATAGGCGAAACGTCGACTGGTAAGTAGGTGTATTTTTTGAAACATAAGGCTTTGCATTGTGGTTTTTCCCAATTGCATTATAATACAAAAATTATTAATAGGAGAAAAATAGATTAGGTTGGTTAGTGAGATGGATGGGCTTCCATTTTTCTTACTTTATGCCCTATTCGTGGCTGAGTTTTAGTAAGTGCACAACGCAAGTCACTAGCAACATCAAGTTTATTTCGATACTTTGTTTCAATTGCCACAACTGTTGAAAATGATTTTTCGCACAAATAGGTGCTTGAAAAAGGCAAATATAAACGAAGAGCTTCCCGTGATACACTAGGATACACTCTGAAATATTTTAACCAAAATGAAGGTTTGTCCATTATATCAAAGTGTTCAATTTTCTAAACTTTATGGTTAATTTAGAAAGACTACTTAAATTTAATTTAATGTTCACCTCTTCTCGTGCCCCCCCCTGACATGTCCTTACACCCCACCAGGGGGGCGCGCTCCCCCCCCCCCCAGTTTGGGAACCACTGATATAGATGATGATGATTCGACAGTTCTCTTTTAGCGCTCAACATCCTTGTGAGCACAATTATCCTTACAATTCATTGTCGTATAACAATTTCTCATATACTTTTATCTTTTGTGATTGACCTTTCAATATTCTTTTATAACAAGACAAGCAATTACATACCGAGATTGTTGGTTTTATATGACGACATGTGTTTGATATAAGAGAATGAGTTTGATAGTGGGTTAGGAGACTTCGTCGACACTTCGTCTCAAGTCCATCCATATTTTTTTACCTATCTTTAGTAGGTATTAATTAGGGAGCGTTGTAGCCCAGTGTGTCCAATCCAGCGGTCCAAATCCGGCTCCTGGCAAGACTTTTATTAAGTATGTTAGCAATCGGAGATGGATCATTATGGGATCTAGGACCCTCCTGGGGCCTTGCCTCTCTAAAGAGGATACCCAAAATAAGGGGGACAAATCTGGCGTTTGAGCGTGATCTAGGACAAATAACGTCCCTGCACAACCGCTGTTCATGAAACAGTACAGTCTCTACTGTGTACTGAACTCCACTTTGTTCAGGGTTTTTAATGGTACAGGTTTTTTTTTAAAAGTGTGTATTTGCCGATCCACATGAAACTTACCTCCTGATCGCTTCTTATCACTCGTCTCATTTGCGTTGTTTGTGTATGCGTTATTAATTTATTTTCTCTATCGTTTTTGTTTTGTTTATTTAGATTTCTGTATTGTTTATTAAATTTAATTTTGTTGAATAATAGTAGTTGACCTCATATATTGTAGCTATTGTAGTAGGATCACACTTGAAAATAGGACTTCTAAGCCCTGAAGAAGGCCTGCAATGTGGTTCAAAACGTCGGCTTCCAGATAAACAGTTCTCCCTATATAAGAGATTTTTTTTTACCAATAACCGGAAAACATTTCTAATTTATATTACAAAGAATATGTGCAAAACTCGTTCGTTCCATTTTTTGAAAAAACTATCTCATTTCATACTTAGTTACTTTTTTTTTTGTTATCATTAAATCAGTAATTTTTTTCATTCCAAGCTCACTTCCACAGGGAAGCTGTACCTTTCGAAAGCAAAAAAAAAATTTTTTTATCTGGCCACTCTACGAGACGAGGTAAGTTTTTTGAGTTTCCTGAAAAACGTGTTCCTGTGGAACAAACGAGTTTTGCAACTCACCTCCTCATGTCTATACCGTAGAATTATGTATACGTTCAAAATATAATGAAATAAGAGATTCTTATTAATGAAATAAGAGATTCATATGCAGCCTGGAAATACTTGAGTAGGATTAGGACAAAAACAATAGGATATTTATAAATAATTTATTATAAAGTACAACTGTTTGTATTTGAATAAAATCACAAGATAAAATGTATGGAATAATTTGATTTTACAATATGGTTATATTACAATTCAATGATTCTTAATAGGTTTAATACACATTCTGTACAGAATAAAATAAAAATAAAAAATGTATATTTTAAAAAACTCAATTCAAAAGAATACTAAAATTTATATTTTTATTAATTGTTATAATTTTTAAACATTTTTGTTTTGAAGAGAAAAGATTTGCCATGGCCGGATTCGAACCCGGGTCTGAGCAAGTCAACAAGTCCTAATTAAAGTAATGCTAAACGAACCTTCTTCCTTGTGTATACATCGCAATAATTGCGAGAACACGGGGATATGGGATCGGGGAAGAGAAGGGATTTGCCTGACTGGGATAGGAGCCCTGCTAGCTCACTGGTTTAGAGCACTGCGGCGGTGACGCACACCACCCGGGTTCGAGTCTTTTCTCTTCAAAACCAAAATATTTTAATACTAAAATTGTTTGTAAAGTATTGAATCCGGCTATGGTAATATTTCATTCTTATTTATATTATTCACTTTCCAGCATTACCGTAAACATTGCTTGTTTTTTTTTTTAAATATGTAAAAATTCAATTTTTGTAGTTTTTGAACAATAACATTTTTCTTCCATAATAAAACATTGAAATATAGTTTAATTAAAAACAGAAATAAGTACAGGTTATTCCTAAATATTGCTTCTTAAAATCTAACAGAAACATAAAAAAGAAAAGAAAAACAATATCAAGTCATCACTAAAAATATTCAATAAAAAGAAAAAAAATATACACTCGTATATAAATAAAAACAAAAATCATTTAAACAAGGATGATGAATAAATAATGCAAAATTTAATACGATACTAAAATTTTCATAGAAAAAAAAAACTAGGCAGTAATAATAATGATAATAGCTGAAACACTAGAAGAAAAACGAATAAACAACTGAAAAACGTAAGAAACAAATGCCTATAAAATATAGTAAACACATTTTCTTTCTTGGTTGGTTACATCGATATAATTGCTAAATAAGTTAGGAACATAATGTGGATATTTATACGAATTATCGAGGAAGACATCAACCACCAAAAATAAAGGAAGCGAATCACATCAAAAGCACTCGTATTTAATATTGTTTTTTTCTTACCCAAAAAGGATCAGTGTGAGAGTTACAAGAATGCGGTAGACAAATCCGAGCTTGAAGAAGATTACAAAAAATACCAAGAAGAAACAGAACATAGTAGAATTGAAAAGACTTTAGATTAAAAAAAATCTGAAATAAAACTTGCAGTTTATGATTTGAATATGATTTGTTTTTATTTATCAATATAAGGTTTCAAAAAAAAAAAAAAAAAGCATTCGGTGGTATTATCTGACATCCCATTTATTCATTTGATCTTACAATTCAAATATAATTTTTAAACGAATAATATATCAGATAATTTTCTGTCAAGAAATTTATTTGATCAGATTAAGACAGCAGCCTATCAGAGTTTTTTAATACAATAGGGAAAGGTGGTTCAAGAGTGCAATCCCTGTTATCCTTACGCCACCCTAACATTTTGGTCCTCCGGGCCGGATGCTTTTTTTTTTTTTGTAACTTTTTCTTCATTAAAATGTGTTGTACAATTTAGTTTATTTCACCGTTCAACTATCGATTTTATTTTATCTGCTATCGATTTAATTTACTTTGTAAATGAACATGCGTTTTATAATTTAGTTTCTTGCAGCGTTCATCAGCTATCGATTTTTTAAAATTAATTTACTTTGTAAATAAGACAAATTGGACACAATTCTCCTAGATTAGTTCTGATTGTTTATAATCTCTTTTGCTTTGTTTTTCTTAAATTACTATTTCAATCTTTCGTTACCATGGCCCTCGTGATAGATAACAAGACAAAAGCTCTTGCAGAGCAAATTTTTCTAATCGAAGACTTATCGTCAGACATCATCGATACCCAAACTCTTGGCAAATCGCTCGCCTCAGATCCCACTAAAATTATAATTTTTAACACGTTGACTGCCACAGTAATTTTCAGATTTCTGGCCAAAAATGAAATTTTGATTTTATTACATTATATTATTAAAAAGTCTAAATCTACAGCATAGTTATAAAATAAAAGAGTAAAAACGTATTTTCCTAAAAAAAACAATGTTGTACGAACTATCTCGTAGTTGGCGTCGGAAACAGTAATCTCTTCTCGGAAGCCAATTACGAGTTTATTCGTAGGCACACCTGCACTGACTTGTCGCTTCGATAATGCTGAATCATTCATTGCGCCATCATCGTCCGCGTCAGTTATATCTCAGACATTGTTGAGTGCATTACTTACGTCTTTCTTGTGTGTTCTTTTTATAATTATTGAATTACTAAGAACCCAAAATGATTAGGAAAAGACCATTGACTCAAAGTGAAATTGAGTACTACTTAAATCTAAGTGATTCAGAATTTGATGAGAATTCAAGTGATAGTGAAGATGAAGTCGTCTCAAAAACTGAAGATGATCCGGAACCTGAAGATAACGCCGATGATTCTCAAGCAACAACATCAAATGCGAATGATAATTTGTGGACAGAAACTCAGCAGAGTCCTGAATTATTTATTTTCAAAGAAAAGGTTGGTGTGAAATTGGATACGACAAATTTTACATTACAAACGCTAGTGGACTTATTTTTTTCGGACGATTTTCTTGCATTACTGGTTGAACAAACTAATTTATATGCTGCGCAAGAAATTGAAAAACGCACAACAATAAAGAAAACCAACAGGTTATCAATTTGGCAAAACGTTAGTGTTGCTGAGATGAAAGTTTTTATTGGACTTCTGCTGCAAATGGGACCTTGCTCTTTTCCATCAATTGAACATTACTGGAGCACAAACGAGCTATATAATGTACACTTTTGGCGCTCACATATGAGTCGAAATCGATTCCAGTTATTACTTCGTTATTTTCATTTGGTTGATAACTCAATACCATCTACCGACAGATTATACAAGGTAAGACCAATTCTAAATCATTTCAACAATATTATGCGGGAAAACTATGTACCAGATAAAAATATTTGTATTGATGAGTCTATGATGCTATGGCGGGGAAGATTGGTTTTCCGCCAATACATAAAAAATAAGAAACACAAATATGGGATCAAACTGTATGAACTTTGTGAGTCCGATGGTCTCGTTATGAAAATAAAGATTTATAGTGGAAAATCTGAGAAAGCTGATAATAACGTATGCCACACTACTGATGTTGTTTTACATTTACTTGAGGGCTATCTCGATAAAGGATACACGGTTTTCATGGATAATTTTTATAATTCTGTTACACTTACAAAACTACTAAATACACGAAAAACGTATGTGTGTGGAACCCTACGAAATAACAGAAAAGGGAACCCTAGAGATTTGGTAAATCGTAAATTGAAAAAAGGGGAGTGTATTTGGCAGCGAAATGGTCTTGTTACTGTTTGCAAATGGAAAGACAAGCGAGATGTCCTTTGCATTTCAAACATGCATGTTGTTGAAATGATAGAAGTCCCCAATCGCAATGGAAAAATTTCTATGAAACCGAATATAATTCGAGATTACAACAATGGAATGTCTGGCATTGACCGATCAGATCAAATGCTTTCGTATTATTCATCTCTAAGAAAGACTATTAGATGGCCCAAAAAGGTTGCATTGCACATTATAGAGATTTACATCCACAATGCTCACAAAATTTTTAAAAAAGTTACATCTTCTAACATAAAACTGATAAAGTTCAGAGAGGAATTCGTGCTCGCATTGATTGGACAAGAAATTCAACACGTTACGAAAAAGAGTAAATTGCAAAGTATCCATTATTTAGAGAGTTTACCGCCTACCGAAAAAAAACAGCGTCCAACGAAACCATGTCGCATATGTAACCAAGGGAAAAAACGCCGAGAAACGCGTTATTACTGTCCAGTATGTAGTGAAAAGCCAGCTCTGTGTGTGGAAGGTTGTTTTAAAAAGTTCCACAAACAGTAAATATTATTATACTTCTGTAATTTGACTTAATTCTTACACTTACATTTTTTATGTTCGTTTTCAAATAAATTGTCTTTTCATGCAAGCCAACATTGATTTTTTGTTCTTCTCCTGAAGCCATCTATCGATATTAGCACTGATATATAATATTACGGGTTTAATCGTAGCAACACAAGAATGGCAAGTTAATACAGTACGAGATAACTCGTAGTTGGCGTCCTTGAAAAGATCGCTACCTACGAGTTATCTCGTAGTCGGCAATCAACGTGTTAAAGTGAGGCATTCCAACATTCAAAAGAATAGGAAGCAATTTTATTCAACTGGCATCAAAGCTAAATGCGCAACAACTCGGTTGGACAAACCGACAAAATTAGCACATATTGCCGACCTCATTACTCATACACGGGAAGCATTTTATGAGGCATTAGCTACTGAAAATCATCCTGTGAAGGAGCAAACGTATCTCTAGATAATGAGTATGGCAATAAACCTATACAGCTGATTTCTACTACGAAACCGAGAATAGTGTTGGATGCTTCTATGCAAGCTTCTACAGGCTCAATCAATAGCCAACTAATAACCAGTCAACCATTACAGTCGGACATCGAAAATATTATAAACGCTTCAAAATTTTCAATCGAACTTAATTCAGATATTTGAAAAATTGTCTCAGATATTTGAAAAACACCCAGATAATCCTTTGGATCAGGATATAATTTATGGTTTTACTCCCTCAGAGAAGTTTCAAGAGTCTCCCTATTTAGCTTTGCGGGAACTTATAGCTGTTATCCTTACGCCGCCCTAACAAAGGGGATCGAATTAAACTCCCAATTTATGAAGTTACTCTTCAAAATATGGAAGAAATCAACAAAATAAAAAAAGTAAAAAGAGTTTGCAAATGTCAAATACGGTGTATATATACATATACATACACCTCAGTCTGGCCAGAGACACTGACCTGTTCACATCGTTCTCTCTCATTCCCAGTAACACTAGAAGAACGCGAGTCACTATCTGCACTAATACCCGAGGCCCAGAGGATTAAAGCCTACCGGCATCTAAAAGCAAAACAAACAGTCTCTGTAAGTTATTTTATATTATTTCTAGGCTATTATAAAACAATCACAATGGCCCACTGCTCTGTTTGTAATACGAGTATAACTCGTAAGGACAAAAATAATTTGTCATGTGAAAAATGTCGCCTCATTTATCACGCCCGATGTTGTGACATTAATGGAAACGATTTAGAGGTCGTGAGAAATAAAAAGAATTGGGTCTGCAAAAATTGTGACCAATCTAAAAAGCCAGGACCCTCCCACGGAAAAGAAACCCAGCCCCACGAGGAGTCTAGAAAATAAAGTAACGGAGCCGTCCTCGAGTGATATACTAGAGACGGTCAATAAAATGTACGCCGGTTTGAACGGCGAGATTACATCTTTGTTATGGCCCTAGTTTCGGGATTTAATTATTTCGCTAATACATGCAGAAGGCTGTATTAGCTCGGTAGAGAAATTCCCCTGATTAGCCGGCTTACTGGAGAGCCCATTGCAGATAGTTTCGGCATTCCCTATATCTGAAATAAACCGAAGCGTGGAACGCCTTGAAGAAGCGTTACGATAATCAAAAAGTCCTTGGAGCGGCTTACATACAAAAAATTAGACAGTTCAAACCACCGCAAGGCTCTACTCTTGCTCATTTGAGGTCTTTCTTAAAAATATTGCAGAGAATTTTTCGGCTATAAAGGCCCTTGGTATAGATAATGAAGCTGATTTTTTTAAACTTAACATCGCACTGGAAGCGTTACACTCGGACATAAGACAGCTTTATGAAGAGAAGCAACAAGGACAAGAACTTCCCACTTATGAATCACTTATTAGCTCCATTCATCAGAGATGTCAAATCCTCGAACTTTCGGATTCAAATATGGCAACCGCTGCTCATGAGAAAACTAATATTTTCGCCGGGAATCGACCCAATTCAACAGGGAAAGAAGAGATATATAGTCGGGACGATAAGAGAAGGTGCACGGAGCATCCCCCTCCACGGGGGTAGCTCCGCCCTCTTTTCCCCATCCTAGTCCCAGTTCCCCTCCACCCCTCTCGGGCCAGCTATCAGTCCTGTTGTGAATCTGCTCGTGCTATATAGTCTTCAGTTGTGTTGTGATTATTTCTCTCAGGATAGCTTTGTTATTGTGACTCTCTTCTAAGCTATTAGTCAAATATGCCAAGGGATTCAGTACGTGACCAAGGGGTTCAAAAACCGTACCAAGGGGTTCAAAAACAGGGAGAGGGGCCACGTTAAGATCGCAATCGCGAATATTCGTAAATCGGTTGCGCAAATATTTTACAAGAGGGAGGGACAACAATGGACCTTTGTTACCAGTAAAAAAAGTGACACAACGTGTGGCAGACGCATTAGAAATTGGCAGGAATACTGTGGGCAGAATTACGAAAGATGAAGAAGTCTCGACTCCAGGGAAAAAAAGACCTCGCCCAAGCCCTAACAGAGTACATTGGACAATTTCAATGAATCTGCATTTAGAAACCATGTGTATGGGTATTATTTGCGAAAAGAGTTTCCTACGAGGAAAAAATTGATTTCTTCCCTTGGGGAAGCTGGGATTTTTGATGGAAGCTTATCAACTTTGTCTGTCGTTCTAAATAAACTGGGATTCAAGTGGAAGAAAATAAATAACAGGAAGTTCCTCACGGAGAGATTTGACATCATAAGCTGGAGATGTGATTTTTTAAGAAAAATCAGATCTAAGAACATTAAAAAATTAGTGTTTTTAGATGAGACCTGGGTGAACGCTGGACACACTGTAGGGAAAAGTTGGAGTGATGACTCTTTACAATCATCGAGGAAGGAGCCAACAGGCAAGGGGGACAGGCTAATTTTAACCCAAGCAGGTACGCTGGAAGGGTTTGTCCCTGGAGCCCTTTTGTTGTTCAGGTCAAAGAAAGCGTCCACATTCAAAGAGTGGTTTGAAAATTTGTTGAAAAATATCCAACCTGGATCAACAATAGTAATGGACAACGTCCCGTACCATTCATTACAAATAAATAAAGCTCCTACTTCGGGATCCACGAAAAGTTGCATAATTGAATGGCTGAATACGAAAAATATTATTTACGACAGCACCCTAAAGAAGGCCGAACTGTTGACCATAGTAAAAAGTCAAAAAAATTCTTATAAGACCTACGAGATCGATCATTTAGCCAAAAACTCCGGCCATGAAGTGTTGAGGCTTCCCCCGTATCACTGCCAATTCAACCCTATTGAATTGATTTGGGCACAAATAAAAGGAGACGTCGCAAGAAGCAATAAAACCTTCACAATTGCAGAGGTAAGATGAATTATTCCTCTCATTATAATTTGTTGAACTCGTTCAATATTATTACTTGAAAAATATTTTATTTTTTTCTGTTCCAGGTTGAAAAATTAACCAGAGAAGCAATTGGGAATGTGACTCCTGAGAAGTGGAAAAAAGTAGTAGCCCACACAATGAACGTTATTGACCAAGCATGGAAAAAAGAAGGAGTTTTGGAGGAAAGAGTTGACGAAATGATCATATCAATGAGCGGAACGTCATCATCATCCACAGCATCGGATAGTGCTGATGACGCTGGAACTGAAAGACCCTTCAGCCTGGAATCGGGAACAGAACATTCTTGGAGTCCGGAACAGGGAGCAGGACCCAGCGGAATTGAGGGGGTTTACCCCCTCAGTGATTCTAAATTTTTATTCATAAAAGTTCAGTTCATAAATTAATAAGTATTTATAAACAGCATTATGTTTATGCAAATAAATGTATTTATTTTACATTAATATATAAATTACAAAAGAATAATAAATTTGATATATGTAAGGAGCCCAACCTCTGCCAATTGGGTGGGTGGATGGATCTCTGGTCAAGGCCAAATGGTTCTATACCTATAGCCACCCTATTTGCGGGGGTGGGTGAATCTCGAAGCTTTGCCTTGAGATGTCTAATTCCAATAACAAAAAAAAAAGTAATAATCCCATTTAAATTAACAAAAGACCCCCTCGGTGTTGAGGACTTAAACGTAATAGACCGGGAGCTGAGGCTTAAAATAGTGTATCATTTTAAGACAATTTTTATTATTAACTCGCCCTATTTTGCCGATTAGCGAACAGTTTTTTTTCCCATTTTCTCCGATCGTATTTAATTGAAAAAGTGTATGTTATTTATAAATTTTGAAATCTCTAACAGGAAATGAGTTACTTTAGATTATTTAAATAAAATTCGATTTCAAGTCGTTTGAAACTGCCGATATTTCGTAACCTGGCGGGTAAGAACTGGCAGAAGTCCAGTGACTATTGTGGATATTTTCAATGTTTCGTAATACAAATTGTCTTAAAATGATACATTACTTTGGGCCCTGGCTGCTGGTATATAAAGAATGAAAAGCGAGTAAGAGCTGTAGTACAATTGTCGGCTCCAGGCGAAGTCAGGTTAGGGGAGGGGGGAAGGAACAGCTTCAGGCCTCCCCACTCCCCGTGCACCTTCTCTTGTCGTCCCGACTATAGTTGTTCATATTGCAGACAAAATAATTTGCTGATTAGGCACCTTTGCCTTTACAGCACTCTCACCTAAAGAAAGAGCTGATGTAATTCGAAAGGGCTATCGCTCGGACTCGAACTCGCTGATTGTAAAAGAATTATGGATCGTCTGCGTGAGTCATGGAGCTTCAAGTCATTGGATTTTATAACCACCTCAAGAAGCCGAAAATGCTGATCGGCAAAAGACAAACCTCTGGGTAAAAAAACCTATTCATGAGTTGAAATGGGACTATGGTGACGTACATTACGAATCTTTGACGAATGTTTTACTACCGTGGCAGTAAATTATGACATATTATGAAAAGGAATGGAAAAGTGTAAGTTTATAGAAAACCTTATTGATAAAACTGTTTATTATCTCCACAACTTCGGCTGCCCCGATCTGAAACAAGTGGAATATGACAAGATAGCATGTCATTTTCATTTAGACACTTCATTCGTTTGCTCGTCAAATCATGCTCATCGTTTGGCAGCATGGGTAAATAAAAATAGTGATGCTGTAGATAGCATTTCTAGAGGACACAGAAGGGGAGGAAGGAAAAATGAGAACCTTTCTACCTTAAAGATGTGTCTGCGCATTTACAGAAGAAGACATAGCCAAGTGCTCGGCGATTATTGATTTCCAATGCTATGACTCGAACTCGCTGATTGTAAAAGAATTATGGATCGTCTGCGTGAGTCATGGAGCTTCAAGTCATTGGATTTTATAACCACCTCAAGAAGCCGAAAATGGGTAAAATATGAGTTGAAATGGGACTATGGTGACGTACATTACGAATCTTTGACGAATGTTTTACTACCGTGGCAGTAAATTATGACATATTATGAAAAGGAATGGAAAAGTGTAAGTTTATAGAAGACCTTATTGATAAAACTGTTTATGATCTCCACAACTTCGGCTGCCCCGATCTGAAACAAGTGGAATATGACAACATAGCATGTCATTTTCATTTAGACACTTCATTCGTTTGCTCGTTAAATCATGCTCATTGTTTGGCAGCATGGGTAAATAAAAATAGTGATGCTGTAGATAGCATTTCTAGAGGACACAGAAGGGGAGGAAGGAAAAATGAGAACCTTTCTACCTTAAAGATGTGTCTGCGCATTTACAGAAGAAGACATAGCCAAGTGCTCGGCGATTATTGATTTCCAATGCTATGACTCGAACTCGCTGATTGTAAAAGAATTATGGATCGTCTGCGTGAGTCATGGAGCTTCAAGTCATTGGATTTTATAACCACCTCAAGAAGCCGAAAATGGGTAAAATATGAGTTGAAATGGGACTATGGTGACGTACATTACGAATCTTTGACGAATGTTTTACTACCGTGGCAGTAAATTATGACATATTATGAAAAGGAATGGAAAAGTGTAAGTTTATAGAAGAACTTATTGATAAAACTGTTTATGATCTCCACAACTTCGGCTGCCCCGATCTGAAACAAGTGGAATATGACAAGATAGCATGTCATTTTCATTTAGACACTTCATTCGTTTGCTCGTCAAATCATGCTCATCGTTTGGCAGCATGGGTAAATAAAAATAGTGATGCTGTAGATAGCATTTCTAGAGGACACAGAAGGGGAGGAAGGAAAAATGAGAACCTTTCTACCTTAAAGATGTGTCTGCGCATTTACAGAAGAAGACATAGCCAAGTGCTCGGCGATTATTGATTTCCAGGGCTATAACTAGAACTCGCTGATTGTAAAAGAATTATGGATCGTCTGCGTGAGTCATGGAGCTTCAAGTCATTGGATTTTATAACCACCTCAAGAAGCCGAAAATGCTGATCGGCAAAAGACAAACCTCTGGGTAAAAAAACCTATTCATGAGTTGAAATGGGACTATGGTGACGTACATTACGAATCTTTGACGAATGTTTTACTACCGTGGCAGTAAATTATGACATATTATGAAAAGGAATGGAAAAGTGTAAGTTTATAGAAGACCTTATTGATAAACCTGTTTATGATCTTCACAACTTCGGCTGCCCCGATCTGAAACAAGTGGAATATGACAACATAGCATGTCATTTTCATTTAGACACTTCATTCGTTTGCTCGTTAAATCATGCTCATTGTTTGGCAGCATGGGTAAATAAAAATAGTGATGCTGTAGATAGCATTTCTAGAGGACACAGAAGGGGAGGAAGGAAAAATGAGAACCTTTCTACCTTAAAGATGTGTCTGCGCATTTACAGAAGAAGACATAGCCAAGTGCTCGGCGATTATTGATTTCCAATGCTATGACTCGAACTCGCTGATTGTAAAAGAATTATGGATCGTCTGCGTGAGTCATGGAGCTTCAAGTCATTGGATTTTATAACCACCTCAAGAAGCCGAAAATGCTGATCGGCAAAAGACAAACCTCTGGGTAAAAAAACCTATTCATGAGTTGAAATGGGACTATGGTGACGTACATTACGAATCTTTGACGAATGTTTTACTACCGTGGCAGTAAATTATGACATATTATGAAAAGGAATGGAAAAGTGTAAGTTTATAGAAGACCTTATTGATAAACCTGTTTATGATCTTCACAACTTCGGCTGCCCCGATCTGAAACAAGTGGAATATGACAACATAGCATGTCATTTTCATTTAGACACTTCATTCGTTTGCTCGTTAAATCATGCTCATTGTTTGGCAGCATGGGTAAATAAAAATAGTGATGCTGTAGATAGCATTACTAGAGGACACAGAAGGAGAGGAAGGAAAAATGAGAACCTTTCTACCTTAAAGATGTGTCTGCGCATTTACAGAAGAAGACATAGCCAACTACATACAGACATAGCGATGTGCTCGGCGGAAGAAGTCCAAGTGAGAGTCCAAGAAGTGAATTTTTAAAGACATGTTGCATCCCATAGCTTCGAAATCGAAATTCCCCAAAGTCAGTGATGCTAAATTGAAAGAAGGAGTTTTTATAGGACCACAAATCCGATCATTAATGGCTGATGAACATTTCGAGGGACTGTTAAATCCACTGGAGAAAGCAGCCTGGTAGTCTTTCAAAAGTTTGTGTTGCAATTTTCTTGGAAACCATAAAGCAGAAAACTATCGTGACATAGTGGCTTCATCTTCATCTTCTGCATTTTTATAAAGCTATGGGATGCAACATGTCTTTAAAAATTTACTTCCTGGACTCTCACTTGGACTTCTTCCCCGAAAACCTTGGAGCTGTCAGCGATGAACACGGTGAGCGTTTTCAGCAGCAAATTTCTACAATAAAGAAGAGGTACCAAGGCAAGTGGAGTTCCAATATGCTAGCTGACTACTGGACTAAAATGAGAGACGTTCCAGATGCAAAATATACCCGAAAATCACTATCTACCACTTTCTAGATAAGTCAGAATCAGTAGTTATAATTTTGAGTTAGATAGCTAGTTACGGATTTTTTGGAATATTATAAAAAATTCAAATGAATATCACACAAAACTCCTGCCCGATGGGGAAATACTGTAATTATATTTGAATTCAGCACGAAAAATACTTTTAGAATCTGTTATTTTAATTCTTGTGAAAGAAAAAAAGTTAAATTTTGTCGACCAGTGCTATCAACGGCTTTCCAGGAAGAAAGAGATAGAAAGATAAAAGAAGAGTTGTTCCAGGGTCTCACTAATGCAGAGTTAACCCAACGCGTTGGAGAAACACTTCTCAACAAACCTTTACCATTATCAGTATCCACACGCGGCATCGGATTCGGAACGCAAATGATTTTTCATACAGTTCAGAAGTACAAATCAACCATTGATCAAAAGAGTAGCGCTCCGGCTGTCGTAGGAGAAGGACCTGTGTCAGTCGAGCTCCTGAAGATTATCCCCACCTTCCTAGTGGCAGTCAGCGATCAGTCTTCTTTCAGCTAGCACCGAGGTAAGACGTGTTTTTACAATGTTCCCGGTAGTTAGTGCGCTGGCGTGTATGTGTTGTGGTGGTTGAGGCCCGAGGGACAATTTTGCGAATCGGTGCCCTCCACGGACAGGAGTTTTTAAAAATTTAAAATTCTAAATTATGGTCTAGCTAATAACGAACCACTTTATACAGTGAGGTGAGTTAATTTTTTATATGTTACGAAGATTTATTAAATTTACCTCTTGCATCTTGTTAAATTTAGTTATTTTAATTTTTCAAAATGTTTATTTCTTTTTTGTGCTTGGTATTGGCCTTGCCACTACCAGCGCCTACAGTACATGCTTTGGACCCCATACGCACAGACAGATCCACCCAGAGCGAACCCCTGAGATTTCAAGCCAAGTCAGAAAGTACAATACGAAAGTGCATAACGTACACCAACGTCTATGATGGAATTGGATGTGTTTTAAACGAATATCATCAACGTCATATTAGTAAAGAAATAGCTGACAAGACTATCACTATAGATGTGTGAGTACTTAATATTTTAATATCCCAGCCTTTGTGATACCCTAAATAGTATGCCAACAGACCAATCGTCTGCCAATGTAGCCATATGCCAGGTTTGTGCTTTCAATCTCGACAGATTTGAGCGCCTAAGAGCCGTGCTAACAGCCGGTCATTATCTCCTTCCGAGAAATGAAGTAGTTGGTATGACATACAATGATGCATGTTCAACTTTGTACAAAAAACATGTAAAACTATATTACTGTAAGCTACATTTTTCAAAAAAACTTCTTTGTATTTATTTTGAGCTCATTTATAGAATTTCATAGATTAGTTTGAAGGATTCTATCAAATTCCTAGGATAGAAAGAGGAAGAGCCACTCTCAGGAAAGATGCATTTATATTTACGACATTACTGCCACCATACAAGCTACCGGATGTGTGAAATTTTTGCGCACCCGGACTGGTGTCGATTTTTACAATCGACAACAGGAAACATTATCTTATACTTAGCTCTTAAGAGAGGTATAAAGCATTTAAAGAGTATGATGCATAGTAAATAGTAGGGTAGCAACACATAATAAAGAAGAACAGGTAAGATAACAATGGCTCACCTCATCATCTGTTCAATTGAGGAAAGACAAGAGGCCGAGGAATTTAGCCAGAAACGACACCTCAATGAATATATAAATTGTACTTTGATTATTATATCTGTACTTTGTTTTACTTCAAATAAACCATGTAAATTAAATTTTTTTTTTCTTCACCTTCATTCTCCTTCCAAGGGAGTACTCAAAGTACTCAAATAATATTCATAAAATAAAATAATAAATGGAGATTGTAATAAGACAAGTACAACTGTCCTCGTAATAAGACATTTAAATTAACAACTTATCAATGGACATGGGCATTGACCTAAAACTGAATGAAACAGCTGAGTCAGAACCGGTTAACAAAAAAAAAACCTAATAAAAACAACTCATGAGTCAACGACCTATCTCAGGCGCGGAAATGCGCTGTTGCCACATCTCATTTACAACGTTGCCACATCGTCCAATTTGACCTAATTGAACCCATCAAGGTCAAAACACACCTGCCATCACGTCACAAGGTCATCCCCTTCGCCCTGACAAGGACGGTCAATGACCTAAAGGTCACACCAGACCCTCCTACGGCAGGGCTCCAGACAAGGTCAAAGGTCAAGGTCGTTACTCTTACTCAACCCGCCATTTATAACTACTATCCTAGCTACCGCATTTGACCTACAGCAGGCCCTCCCCACCCCCTAATTGACCAGCGGTATCCAGTTTTATAAACGTAAACTGTGGACATACAACTTCATCCACACTTTGCATCCATAATATTAAAACAGGAGCCTCAAAAATGTACTTGTGGGACGAAACTACAGCAAGACGAGGGTTTTTTGAAATAGCGAGTTGCGTTGTTCATTACTTGTCAACTGTCGGTGAGTGTATTAAAAAGGTCATAATGTTTAGCGACAACTGCTTCGGCCAAAATAAAAATCTGAATTTAGTTTCGGCCAACTTGTCTTTAATTCATCTAGATAAATTTGACGAAATCCAACATGTTTTTATGACGCCTGATTATTCCTATCTTCCATGTGACCGACACATTGGCCATATCGAAAAAGACGTTCCGCATACCAATGTGTAGGGTGAAGTGGGGGTAATTGCGTACTTGGGGCAAATGTGTACTCATTTGAAAAAAGGAGGAAAAATTGAAGCTAGCTGCTATCTAGTGGCGCCATTTGGAAGCCTGTAGTTCAGTGATCACTTCTCAGATGGCTGCACCTATGTCCAGATAATAAGGCTTTATCAATCTGCCTCCATTTCGTCAGGTGTTTTTTTTCGTTATGGATCACATTTCGTGGACTTCTGTTTACAGTGCTGCAGGATCACCATTTTCAGCTAAATTTGATTAGTTCTTGGATAAATCACTTGAAGGTAAGTTGTTTTCTTCATTAATGGCTGCAGATTAGTTAAATTAATGTTTACCTGTACATAATGTTAGGGTATACATTTACCCCGGTTTGTTTTCAGTCACGGGGTAAATGTGTATTTTTTCCTGGGGCAAATGTGTACTACAGTACACATTTACCCCAAGCAAAATTTACATAGAATACACATTCACCCACTCCTTATTAGACTTTTACAATCTTATTAGGGCTTATATTTTTGTTTCCAAATGTTTGATTGACCTCCACACAATAAATTAATTGATTATGTTTGTTTTCAGGAAGAAGATGCCTCGAAAATATGTTGCAAAGAACATTCCTAAGAAGTACAGCACTGAGTTACTGGACCAAGTACTTGAAGACATTCGTCGAGGTACTATGACTGCCCACAGAGCACACCAGCTTTATGGCATTCCGAGGATGACGTTGTATTCAAGGCTTAACGGTACTAGAGGTAAGGAAAAAGGTTGTGTTCGAGGTAGAACGACTGCGATTCCAGCAGCTGAAGAAAAAAACTCGCTTCGGCTTTGAAGACAATGGAAAAATGGGGTTTCGGTTTGTCAAGAAAGGAAGTGTTGGAAGTAGTAAAGTTGTATGTTGAGTCAAACAAAATGAAAACCCCTTTTACTGACAACCGCCCAGGCGAAGACTGGTTCCTTAATTTCAAAGCTGGTCATAGATTATAATCTTGGCTCTAGGCTAAAAGAAAAGAACTTGCTGGCGGCTGGAACCAGCATTCATGTGTATAGGAAGAGAGAACAACAATTTTCGAAGTATTTTGAACAAGAGGGTGATTTGGTGTACTGCTCAGACATTCATGGTTTAATGAATGAGTTTGGAATTGAATACAAAACAGAATATTGGAGGTTGTTTATTGATTCATCCAAAAATAGTTTGAAGGCAGTTTTAGCACACAACGGTAACATGTATGCCTCTGTACCTGTCGGTCATTCTGTACATATGAAAGAGAGTTACGAAAATCTAGAAATAGTGTTAAATAAAATAGGTTATTCTGCACACGGTTGGACGATATGTGGTGATTTGAAAGTTACGTGCATGCTCCTTGGTCAGCAAGGGGGTTTTACCAAATTTCCATGTTTCTTGTGTGAATGGGACAGTAGAGCTCGGAATCAACATTGGTGCAGAAAGAACTGGCCTGCTAGGGAGTCTTTAAAGCCTGGCGAGAAGAACATTTTACGCAATAACCTTGTAGATCCAAAAAACGTGCTCCTACCACCACTACATATTAAGTTAGGTCTCATGAAACAGTTTGTAAAGGCTTTGCCTAAAGATGGGCTTTGTTTCAAATATCTCTGTCAGAAGTTTCCACACCTTTCAGAAGCTAAACTGAAAGAAGGCGTCTTTACCGGGCCTGATATTAGAAAAATGATGTTTGACGTTAACTTTGAATCCACAATGACCTCAAATGAAAAGGAAGCATGGGTTTCATTCAAGCAAGTTGTCACCAAGTTTTTGGGAAATGAAAAAGACCCAGAATATAAGGCTATTGTTGCTAACATGTTAAAAAAATTTGAACAGTTAGGATGTTTGATGAGCCTGAAAGTTCACTTTTTGAGCAGCCACCTCGATTACTTCCCGGAAAATTTAGGAGATGTTAGTGAGGAGCAAGGTGAGCGTTTTCACCAGGACGTTAAAGTGATGGAAAAACGTTACCAGGGCCGCTGGAAAACCAACATGATGGGGGATTACTGTTGGTCACTTCACCGGGAAGTTCAGCAAGCTATTCATCGCAGGAAAAGCTACACAAGAAGCTTCAAGGAAAAAAGGGAAAGAAAATATAAACCAATTCCAGTTGACAAGTGAACCTTGTATCATCACATAAAATTACTATTCCAAGTATTTTACTGTAAATACAAACCATTTTTACGATTCTACAGTGTTTCATTGATTTCCCTATATACTGTAAATGGGTATTAGACTATATAATAAAATACATTTTGCTTGGAAACTAAGGGTGATACATAAAAACTACGAGCAGATTTGGATTCAGCACATAAAAATCTATCAAGATCAGCTATTAAAATTAAAAAAGTTTTCAAAAAGGTTTTTTTTGTTGGCCTGTGTTATCAATAAAAAACCCTGAACCCCTGGAATATGTAAGGAAAAAGATGACCGATCCGAATATTTTGACTTGTTGGAAGGACTTTTGACCCAATATAAACTGCATGACAAGCCCCATTTGATATGGAATTTAGATGAGTCATCATTTTGCTCTGACCCTTGACGCACCAAAGTTGTTGGTGCCAAGAACACTCCCTCATCCCGTATTACTAGTGGAGGGGGGAAAGATAATACTATGGCTCAATAGCCTGGTGGCACAAAGCTGGTATCCAACAAAATAGATCAAGGTTGGAGAAGGTGCAGCGGCTTGGGTGCATTATGATCACTGCGGCCATGAGAACCACCCCTACCGCTTCACTGGAAACTATACTTGATTTAACTCCTCTTGACATTCTAATTGAATCAGAGGCATTGAAGACAGCCTACAGGCTAGTAAAAATAGGAGGGGTCAAAAAACCCACCAACGATTTTGGACACAGAAGTGTCTTTGATATAATCGAGCAAAATGCAGATCTAAAAAAGCATTCTGATTCAATGCTGAATAAGTATAACTTTGAAAAAAGATTTCACGTCAATATACAGGCGATTTGCAAAAGCAAGAATGATTGCTTTAATCCACCCAATGGTCTAAATGTGTATACGGATGGATCCAAAGGGGAGTTTGGTGCCGGCTCGGGATTCTGGTTTAGGGGTTGTCAGGGCATGGGTCATTACTTAGCTCTGGGCACGACACCCACTGTATTCCAAGCGGAAATATGGGCAATACTTGCAGGTGCCTTCGCTATGAAGGACCACAAGAATAAGGTAATTAACTTTCTCACTGACAGTCAGGCAGCATGCAATGCATTACAAAATGCAGTAACAAACTCCAGACTAGTGGAGGAATGCTGTCTAAGACTAGATGAACTAGCTGTACATAACAGAGTTAACATATTTTGGATCCCTGGGCACAGTAATATTCCAGGAAATGAAAGGGCCGACAAATTGGCGAAGAAAGGAGCAGTTACTGCTCCTATTGGACCTGAACCATGGTGCGGGGTCCCCCTTCCCCTGGCTAAGGATACAATTAATAAACTAGCCAAGAGGAAGATAAAAACACGTTGGGATAGAGCCAAGATAAGGCATACAAAACTTTTCATAAAGGATCCCAACGATAATCTTTCTGATAAAATCAAGAAAGAAGCTGCTCACTCGTCGAGAACCGACCTCAAAAGTATGGTTGAAACCATCACTGGGCACTGTAAACTCAGGAAACACATGCATCTCCTAGGCATTGAACAAGAACCTAGGTGCAGATGGTGCAAAGAGGAGGACGAAACCCCTTGGCACATCCTCTTTGAATGTATAGCACTAAGTCGAAAGAGGACATTTGATCTTGGCCCCGGTGGATACAAGGAACTTCAAGAACTGAGGTTTAAAGACTATTTAAAATTTCTCAGAAGTCTAGACCTATGTTAGGGATTTTTAGGACTCAAGCACAATGGGCCTCTTTAGGCCGAAGTGCATAGTAATAAGGGTCATACTTAAATAATAATAATAAATGGGACGAAAAATTCGTCACTTGGCAAAGAAAAAATTTAGGACGGAAAGTAAGCAAAAAAGAGTTTTCAATAATGTTGGGACAGACATGGTTACAGTTCCTCAAAACACTTTTTATCCTCGGGGACGAGGACGTAATAATAATAATAGAGGTTATTTTAATAATAACATTAATCCAGGTTTTCAAAATTCCAATCCTTATCAACAACAACAACATTCTTTTCAAAATTTTCCTCAACCTAATCAATTTCAGCCAACGAATGGAAATTTTCGTGGCAATAATAATAACCGTGGCCAGAGAGGTGGTCGCGGAAGGACTGAACCAACTGTTCGTCCTCCAAGACAGGAGGGTGTTGCAGATGCACTCCCGACTGGTCGTCACTTATCATCTACCAACACTGAAGAGAAGAATGACCCGGCCTACGACTCAGCCGTGTTTACGGAGCCGTTCCAGGAAGTAAGGCCAACTTCAGGTCATGAATATATTTTCCAGAATGTGTAAATTTCAATTTTTTGATTAATGAAATACATAATAAATTAAAAACCATGAACTCAGGATATAGTCGTCGTGTGCCTATGTCAGCCTTTTCCTACTGGGCTGGCTGTCATGTGTACGCTCGCTTTTTGCATATCATCGCAGTTAACAGAGGTGTTGTCTCCAACGAAGAATTGATATTTAAGGATTTGGTTCTCGAGTCTAAGCAAACTATCCCTAACGTTCTTTCACATTATATAAATAGTATTGGTAATTTCAAGCGCCCATCAGGCAAACTCTATTATGTTTCGAGACTCAATTATGCTTATCACAACTCATCTGGACTGGTTGGTTTCTTTACTGGGAAGATCAACCCAAATAATTGGCATCCTTACCGTATGTATCCTTGTTTAGTGATTTTCGCAGCTAGGATTCAGAAAGATCTATCTGCTACTGTCGGACATTGGTTGTTACCTCCGATAGCTAATGTAAACATCGATAGATTTAACGAAACCATGGTAGGTTACGCACCAGCAGTTAATCTGGGTGCTCAAGAGAAGGAGTTTCTCGCCAACTGCGGCGTTTTCCCTACATCTAACGCTTATCAGTAAGGTGCACATCCGTGCACCGGGCAGCACCACAGATTTTTATTTTTTTTTGTTTATTTTGTACCCTGGAAGTAAATGGTACCTCCCAAAATATAATGTAAAATAAGAATTTTCAATAGAGTAGTTTATTGCCAGTGGTGGGCGTGCGTAAACCCAACGTATCAACCCACCACTGCCGAACACCCCGTATGCCAGCAATGGCAGGAAGGGGGAGAAGAAAAAAAAAAAAAAAAAAAAAAAAAAGGTTACAGTTGTCAGACGATATAATAAAAAGTGGATTTGAGGGATGTGGCATCAGCCCTTTCAACCGGGATGTAGTCCCAAGAAACAAATTTGACTACACCAAATTTCATTATGATTACTTCATTAAGAAATTACGTAAAAAAATCGTTTACGGTAGTGCGTCAACCAAGATATGGTTTTGAACTACACTTTTCTTGAAACATTCACAACGAAGACTCAGCTGCAAGGTGCCAAATTCAAGGATGGTGTTACATTCGAGTTCTCCACAGAATACAAGCGGGGGTTCTACATCCACAAAACTTACAATTTTGGCGTGAAATCGGCAGTCAAATTTCAAAAAGAAAAGGGGAGCTCTTATGACCCATCCAAATTCAATTTGGCAAATATTAAACTAATGCGGCTTTATGATTCTCCTCTGCCTCTGACTCCAGCTAAAGCTAAAGATGTCAGATACCTCCTGCCATACGTTCCACTTCCGTATGCAACATACTTCGAAACTACGTATTATTATATATATAACACGTATTATTCAAAATAATCAATCACCTTTGCCCATGCCCACGAAATGGAGGATGACCAGTTTGATTTTGTTGAGTGAAAATTTTACTTTATGACTTGTAACAAGAGTTTAAGTACATTTTCGAAATACAATTTTTCACTAAGTCAGGTTGATATAAATAGTCCGTAGGTCAAGTCAATAGTATTAAGATAAAGGTTGTCGTCTGCCCGAAAACGTGTGTTTAAAGTGTTCATTCAGTTTAATCATAAGTGGTGCCGAAACCCGGTACTTATAAGTTACGAGACACAGTCGCGAGATAGTTCGATTTTTTTTTAAATTCAACGTGAATAAACTAACATGGATGAAGCAGAGGAACTAGCTAAGTTAGAATACCAACTGACTCAGGCAGCAGTGGAACGCTCGAAATTGGAAGCTCAGTTGTCAAAAGCGACAGAGATGACCCAACTGGAGCTACTGAAAATAAGAACTCAAGGCTCAGCGTTCATGTAATTAGCCAGCTGGTACCATTTACAGGACTTGTTGGTGACCTGGAGCATTTCATCAAAGGAGGGGACCAAATTAAAAGTCTCATAATGTCCAGAAAAAATACAGGCGCATTGTTAGAAGCTGATAGCGCTCCTGGAGACATCTTTAGTACGTAGGATCTCAAGGAGAATTTTAAATGCGATCCAGAACGACTGGACACATTGCTGGGATACATTGAAAGCGAGATTAAAAATGTTGTATGTTGGAGAGAGGTGGTCTCCAGAAGAAGCCACCTTTTACTTACTAAAAGAACGGCGGACGAAGGGCCAATCGGACGGTGAATTTGCCGAGAAGATGTTACTGCTGTACAACATATTAATTGAAAAAATTATGGAAACGTTTTGCAAAGCTGAAGGAGCCCAGCGGATAGAATTTGTGAAGGGCATTTTGAAAGTGCAGTTGAACCACTACATCGATCGACCCGGCTCACTTCCTGGATTGCGCTCATGAGCTAATAGATGCACACGAACGGAAGGAAGCTCGCTTGGACAAAGCAGAAGGAGAGTGGATAGAAATAAAATTTCCAAAAAGGAAGTATAGAAGCCCACCCAGACAGAGTTTTCTTAAATTCTGAAGAAAGGAAAAATAAACCAGAACTACGTTACTGTGAGTGCAACCAAACGGGACATGTAGCAGCAAGTGCCGTTTCACACGATGTTTTGAATGCGATAGACAAGGTCATGTAGCGAGAGGGTGTCCAAGACGAAAGTCAAGAGTGTGTGGTGACCACATATATTATATATGATTGGAATGATTAGTTATCCACATACATCATCATTAATCATACATTAAACAAAATCTATATTTTATTTAATGTATGATTAGGAATTATTTAATTATGTATGATAAGTTTAATAAGATGAATTGATTAAATGTATGAGTATTGATTAGTATAATAATATGAATTGATTAGATGTATGAGTATTGATAAGTATAATTATATGAATTGATTAGGATGTATTATGTGTAGAGTTTAATTACCTATTCAATATTGTTTATAAAAGTTGTAATGTATGTTCCGTTCACCTATGTACGTTAGCGAGATAAGAATGTAATAACGTATTAACGAGTTTGTATTCGACTAAAATGAATATTATGCCATACCAGAGTTCAATTTATCTACTTTTTACCGCTTGAATATTTATATTTGTGGAAGGTGGGGATGCAAATGTGAGGGTGGGGGAAGCGATTAGGCAGTTCGAGGCTGCTTTAACTAAGACATTCTCTCAAGATTCTTAGACTGACCTGGCTGCCCGCTTACCTCCTTGCTCAAGACTCCGAAGCCTTTCAATATTTAAAAACATTTTTCCCAAAACTGTCAGAGGCTAAAATTAAAGCTGGTATTTTCGTCGGTCCACAAATAAAGGAAATAATGGCGAGTGAACATTTTTTTCAGCTCCTAAGTACTCATGAAAAACAAGCGTGGCTCAGCCTTAAAGCAGTCATTCATGTCTTCCTTGGTAACAAGAAGGCCGAGAATTATGAAGAGCTTATTTCTAATATGCTTGACAGCTTCAAGGTCATGGGTTGCAGAATGTCACTCAAAGTGCACAACATCATTACAGCAATACACACCTAAAGTAAAAACCTCGATAAGTCAAAAATGACGTATTGTGGGTTGAGTCCTTACTGCTAAACTACGTCCAATTCGCCTTAAAATTTGTCCGTTATGGGCAGTGGAAAAGAAAAGTGAGCCAGGGGACAAGGCAAAGCAGTATAGAGTAGTATTCCAGATTTCCACCTCCAGAGAAAGAGGTGCCACTACCACCGTGGTATGCTGCATGAATGCGGCAGGTGGTTTTATTCCCCCCCCTTTTTATTTTTAGGAGTCGGATGGCTCCTAATTTTAGTGCTAATGGGCCTCCTGGTGCATAGTATACCTGTAGCAAAAATGGCTGGTCAAATGAAGTTATATTTGTTGATTGGCTTAAGCATTTTAAAAGCCACTGCCGACCGACCCCTGAGGAACCCGTTTTACTTATACTTGATAACCATGGAAGCCACATTATTTTGGAGGCATACAATTATTGTAGAGAAAATAGCATTATCATGCTTTCCCTCCCCACAGGTCACATCGGCTTCAACCGCTAGATGTAGTTTTTGTCGGTCCCTTAAAATATGCCTTCAGCAGAGAGGTCAGCTTAGAAATGAAAAATAAACCTGGTGAACGAATTACTGTTTACAATATAGCGGCACTTTTTAACCGAGCATATTCCAGTGTTGCCACCATTTTTAAAGAATTATCTGGATTTTCGTCCACTGGAATCTATCCCATTAATCCGAACATATTTTCAGAAGAGGACTTTCCTCTTGAGTCTCCTGAGACCGGTTTGGCAGCAATCTGCAGTCCTTCGTCTTCAACATCCATCACATCATTTTCTGACATTTCCCCGTTACCTACAATAACAGTTTCTAAAGTTGACGAAAATTCCAGGAAAAAACTATCTACAATACTGACCGAAACACCGCAAAAAGACATTTTGGAATCAAAAACAGCTAAAAGAAAGGAGAGAGAAACCAAGAGACTAGAAAAAGCTAGAAAGAGTATCTTCATTGAAACAAAGAAACCTGTTAGAAGGCCTAAGATCGAAAATTTGTCTTCTTCAAAATCAGAGGCAGAAAAACGGGGGCACTATGAATTTGTTCGCATGCCGTTTGGGGTAGGAGCTCCACTTACATTCCAAAGAGCATCCTCAACTTTGCCAAGACTCTTCAGATGATGAAAATTGGCATCCAGGAGCCTCTACAGATTCTGATAGTGAATCCTCTTCAAAAAAGAGACTGACTGTTTAGAATGCAGTAAATTTAAATGTTGGAGACTTCATTTTGGTAACAGTCTCAAATGAAAAAAAGAAAAAATAGTTTGTGGCACAAATATAAACTAATGGGATTAAGACAGAGAAAGAAGGGAATATTTATTTTTCAATCAGTCCTGAGATATCCTGTGATATATAAAGACCATTTTTCAACACTAAAAATTATTGTTTAAATTTAAAATGGAGACATCGAAAGACATTCGCGGTTTGATCATTAATTTAAGAGAAAGAGGTCATTCGTTGAGAGAAATTGGGAAAATCGTAAACAAGTCCCACGCCACTGTTCAATACATAATCAACAGGTATAAAGACAATTACAATTTAAGTAATAGACCTCGCTCGGGCCGCCCAAGAAAATTACTTGGCATTCACAGGAGAGCAATTTTGAAGGAAATAAGAGAAAAACCAATGACCAGTGCGCCCAAATTAGCAGGTATGCTTTCAAACCTTTATGAAGTAAATGTTGTGCCCGAAACAGTAAGAAACGTACTAAGATCAAATGGTTATAATGGTAGGGTACCAAGAAAAAACCCGTTGATTAGCGAGGTTAACAAGAAAAAACGTTTAGAATTTGCAAAAACCAATTTAGACAAGCGACAATCTTTTTGGGATTCCGTTATTTTTAGTGACGAGTCAAAATTTAATGTCTTCTCATCAGATGGAAGAACTTGTGTGTGGAGGAAACGCGGTGAACATTTAAATCCAAAAAATGTTATAAGAACAGTAAAACATGGGGGAGGAAACGTGCTAGTGTGGGGGTGCATGAGTGCTTCTGGGGTAGGAAACTTGGTATTTATAGATGGTAAGATGGATCAACATCTCTATATAGACATTTTAAAAAACAATTTGAAAACCAGCGCCCGGAATCTGGGATTTAGAGGTTCATTCATCTTTCAACAGGATAATGATCCGAAACACACTGCAAAGCGTGTTAAGGAATGGCTCATTTTCAATATCCCGAGACAACTTCATACACCCCCTCAGAGTCCTGGATCTCAACCCAATTGAGCATCTGTGGGATGAAATTGGAAGGAGAATTAGGAACCGAGACGTTAAAAACAAAAATGAGCTTAAAAATGTCATTATCGCCGAATGGAATACAATTCAGCCGGAAGTAACGAAAAAATTAGTTGGTACCATGAAAAGTCGTTTGATTGAGGTTATTCGGGAAAAAGGAGGAAACACTAACTATTAAAACTATAAATTAATTTGTGATAAATTGATTTAGTACACAAATATTAAAAGTGTATGCATACTTTTTTGATATATTGTTTAATTATTTTGTTATGTTGTTCCTATCATTTTTGTTATATAAATTTTAAGTTAACAAATTGTTGCAAAATATATGTATTTAGGTAAAATATACATTGTTGGGCAATAATCAATTTTTTTTTTGTTCAAAAAACCACAAAAGTTACAATTTTTTAAAAACAGCTGTAATGTATGGAGACTTTTTTGATCCAGTGTAAGTCAAGAACAAAACAAAAAGTTTAATATTCAACTTCACATGATTTCAGAATTAAAATCGGAAATATCGATTAAATTTGATAAATGTAACACGGACATAAATAATAAATTAGAACGTCAATTACAAATTTGCGAAGAAAAAAATCATTCATGAAAGCATTTCAATTCAGTCAAAATTGGACGAAGAAATTGATAAGAAGGATCAAGAATTCAACGAACTCCAAACATCGGCCGCGAATTTAGAAGATAAATTAGATAACGAAGTAAAAGAAATAAATAACCAAAATCATTATTTTCGTACCGACATTGGTAATAAAGTCATGTCGATGCAAGAAAAGATTTAGCACCCCCTTGTTAAAACCGAAAGGGCAATACAGCCAATAATATAATGGCTAAGGGTAGGTTTATACTATGGCGTTCGGACGTGACGTTTTTTTCCGTCGGAGCTGGCAACACGTGGTTAGGAATGAGAACGTTGGTATAGGGGCGGTAGCGTTCAGCGTTAGACGTCGGGACGATCGTCCACTTTTTTCTACCGTTGCATGTCGGCGGACCGGCGTTTGGACGCCTTACCTCGACGTCCAAGGTCACCAATGAAACACATTGACTAGAATGGCAGTGTTGTTATTGCGACGTTAGCGGTAACTTCTCTTGCACCCGGCCTTTGTTTTCGTTAGTAGTGTGTGTTAAATTATTCATTTTTTAAATATATTTGTGAAATAAATGGGAGACCAGGATAGGCTGATTCAGCTGGTCGAGCAGCATCCAGTTCTGTGGGATCAGTCTCTTGATTTATTCAAAGATAGAGAGGAGAAGGAAAAGGCCTGGAAGGCGGTTGCTACAAATTTCAATGAGGACTGGGATCAGCTCGAGGAAAAAGAGCAAAAATCTAAAAGTAAGTTGCTACAGTATTTTATTATTCAACTTGATAAAATATAAACGTAACTATGCTAAAATTAAGAAATAATGTACAAACTTATTTAATTGTTATTTTAACTTTTTATTATTTATAATAATAATTTAAAAAAAATTTATTATTTATAATAATAAAAAAAATTTACAAAAATAACAATAAATCTTTATCGTTGTTTTTTAAATATATTGATAGTAGAGTAATGATTTTTGTTTGTTTTTGTATTTTCACTTGAAAAGGGAAAGCAGAAATAGCTCATGAAACGTAGTGTACGAAAAAATGAAAAAATAAACACCTATATTGTTTTTATACAATTGTTTATTATTTATTAAAGTCTGGAAAGCTAAATAATAATTAATTAAGTTTGTATAAATTTAACCAGACAAAAAAATACATTTATCTTAAGAAATAATGTTTTTGCCAATGCGTTTTGTAAGTTTCATAAGTCGGTATATAAAAAGATAACAGTAGATATTTATTATATCCTACATGTAGTAAAGTTTCAGTTTAATAAATATGATGGTGTTGAAATGGTACTGCTCCTGGTCCCAGGAAGTATCGGGCAAAGTAATCTCTGATTTCGTGACCTTGCTGACGAGGACCAGTACCAAAGTTTTGCACATCACAAAAAGGATAGGTTTCTGATTCCTCATAGTTCAATCCATCGCGATTTCGAACAAAGTTGTGCAACACGCAACAAGCTTGAGTTATCACGTCAACGAAATCGGGCTCTACAAGCATAGGTGTATGAAACACTCTCCACTTGTTTGCGAGTAGACCAAAAGCACATTCAACTGTTCGGCGAGCTCTGGACAGACGATAATTGAATACTCGTTTTTCGGCATTAAGATTGCGTCGTGAGTAGGGTCTTAGCAAATTTGTATGTATAGAGAACGCTTCATCACCAACTAAAACAAAAGGCTGTGGGTTTTCTGTGGTGTTTGGAAGGCACGTCGGAGGGGGCAAATTCAACATGTTTGAGTATAGCAATCTCCCAAAAGGACTATACGAAAACACTGTAGAGTCCCCTTCTTTTCCATAAGCTCCAACATCGATGGCAATGAACTTCAAATTAGCGTCAACCGCTGCCATCAGAACTAACGAAAAGAATTTCCTATAGTTGAAATAAAGTGTCCCAGTATTTTTGGGATTCTTACACCGTACATGTTTTCCGTCGACTGCACCAACACAATTAGGGAAGTTAGTTTTTTTATAAAACGTGTCTGCGATTTCCAACCACATATCTCTCGTAGGTACTGGCATTTCAACTGATTTCAAGCAGGTCCAGATTGCCTTGCAACACTCCCTAACTATATCTCGAATGGTAGCCTTATGTAGGTAAAATTCATACTGTAAGGCTGAGAAAGTATGCCCCGTGGAGAGGTATCTGAAACAAACAGTAACAATGAGCGTGTTAATTTAGTGATAAATAGGTTTTTAATATTGATTTGTTGGCATTTTGTTCAGGCAATAGTTGTCAAAAACTTTATTATAATATGCACTAACATTACTATTCTTATATTCTTTTTAATCAGTTGTAGGTGTGAAAAAAATGTGGAAGCACATTAGAGACGCTTTCATGAAGCACAATCGACCCCCGAAATCTGGTGATCCAGCTCCGAAAAGAAAAAAATATGTCTACGCAGATGCTTTAACTTTCCTGAAGAATTCACTAGAAAAGAGAAAGTAAGAATCTTATTGATACACACTTAGAAAATACCTCCTATAAGTATCATCCGTTGGAATTAATCGGTCCCTTTTTTCAACATTTCAGGACTTCCGGTAATTTCGAAGATGAGGAGTCAATAGCTAATGTGAGATCCCCAGAGGAAGAGGGGGAGGAGTCGGTAGAATTGCGTGAAGGAATGGATTCTCCTGCTGTATCTATGCTTGCAACTCCTTGCCCTTCACCTGCACCTTCTAGTAGAAGAAAAGGAGGTGCTTCACGGATGTCAGAGTTCCAGAGTATTCTTCTGGAGAAAATTTCTGCTCCACAGCGACAAGATGAAGATGCTGATTGCAAGTTTCTCCTGTCCCTTCATCCAAGAATGGCCAAATTAAGTGAGTCACATAAGCTAGATTTTCAGTTTCACTGCCTACAGTTTTTTAAAAACTTAGAAAACCAGCAGAGCCATCTTCCTTCGACTTCTTTTGGATTCCCCACTTCTCAACCATTCCCCCAATATACTTACCCCCAACAGAATACTTTTTCCACAATTCCGACTCAATATACTACCCCATTCCCATCTCCTATTCCTTCCATCACAGCATCCGTTCCAACAAGCACGTTGACCTTGACCCCATCCTTCCCTCACAGCGGACCATCAGAAGAGAAAAATGACCCTACCTATGCGGTTATCGAAAATTTATAGTAAATTGTACTGTATAATAAAATAGCAACAATAGTAAATATTGTATGTACATATGTGCAAATAAATTATATATTTACATTTACTTGCGCTTATTTTAATGCTCGTTCCTACTCCCAATGTATAGAGTTGATTCATGAAACGTCTAATTCCTGATAATGGAAAGGAAGAAAGATGAGTGGACTTGAATGCATCATGATGCAATGATAATGAACGCTTTAAGCCAATAGATTGATCGAAGCTAAAGGAAAATACTTGTGGGGTCATACATAAAAAAAGACGAATAGGTATTACATAATTAATAATTACATTTTAATAATTCTTACCTGAGTGTAATTGTCAGTCTTGCTTCTGGAGAGACAGGAACTTTAAAGGATGTGGTTTTTTTTTTAATAAACGGGCTCACTGTACTTAAAAGTTCATCAAAAGAATTCATCGACATTCGGAAATAGTTGAAAAATTTTTCGCGGTACTTTCGTATTTTATTGTAAAATGGAAAAAAGTGTTTATGGTGTTGACTGTTGTTAAATGGGTGAGTAGCCCACCTTCTGCGCCTGTCATCACTTAACAGTCCTTCAGCTTCCAATGCACTAATAAGTAACAACCTTCTTCTATCCATGATGCCTCAGGAACTACTGGTTGATTCGACGCACATCCTTGGCTATTGCACCTAGGTGGGGGTTCGGAAACGCTACAGTATAAACACAAGCATCCGACGTTTTTTTAACGTAAGCGTCCGCGGAAAAAAAACGTCACGTCCAAACGCCATAGTATAAACCTAGCCTAAGATTCGTTTTAGCGTCCCCTCGCGAGGTGGCAACCATATATATCAATCGAAAGCTCTTTCGATTTGTAATCGAATGACATAGCTCCCAGCGTCCGCAAAGGTCAAATAAAAAAGTTTCTTAAAAACGTTCGTAACGCTAGATACTCTATGTGTTGACATTTGACAAGGTCAGGGCATGCGCTGACACACCTCCAGTGCGGAGTTTCGTTGCGACGCTATTTGTTCTTAAGTCGTCAGTTAGCTTTCATTGCGGTAAGACGTACTTTGTTTTTCAGCGTGTTTTTCAAAGTTTAGTTTAGTCTTTTGTGTTTTTGTTTTTCAAGTTTACTTTTTGTGAGTCGTGTTTTGCATTTATTATCATGGCTGCAAATTATGTGCGTTTGTGGAATCTGAATTCTCTTCCGAAAACACCGATGGACGCCATTACTTGGGCTCAGCAGCAAGGCCTTCTTCGTTCTACCAGGAAGTGCAACGCCCATCAGATCGCCATGAGTGTCATCGAGCAAGACCCGGGTGTTGGACGCTTCCGATGCCCAAAATTTAAGGAGAAGGCTTGCGCTACCATGTCGCTGTTAGAGGGAACTTTATTCGAGGAGTGTCGATTGCCGATGGACAAGGTGATTCAGGCCATGTATGGCTTCTGTCGTGATTGGCCGGTGGAAGATATCCGACATGAAGTTTGTGATCTTTCCGTACCACCCGAAGCGGACTGAGTTGAGTTCCGAGACAGTTCACTTTTGGTATCACTACTGCCGTGAGATGGTGACTGATTGGTACACTAAAATTCAAGGAGAGGCGGAGTTGCTTGGTGGACCTGGTTGCGTTGTCCAAATTGACGAGAGTATGTTCGGTCATAAAAAGTACAATCGTGGTCGTCAACTCAACGGGCATTGGGTTCTTCGAATGATTGAAGACGGAATACAGGAAATGCGAATGGTTGTAATTGAGTGTCTGAGAAAGAGAAGGGGCTATGCCACAAAACCTCAAATTTTAATTTAGTTACAGATCATATTAGTGCTCCTATCTACCGGTGTAATGCTGAACTATTTGGACAAGTGGCATAGCCCCTTCTCTTTTTACAGACGGTTGAAGATAGATAAGTTCAAGCGCCAGCTGTTCTGTGAGAGAGATAAGGGGCTATGCTACTCGGTCAGTGGTGGGGGGAGCCTCAGCCGTTTTGTTTTGATCTGCAGTTGGCTCACTCTCTACAGGTTATAAACGTGTGTAATACTTGTATCTAACTTTAAAATGGCGAATGTTGACGTTAATGAAGATGTTAGTGTAGTTAAACCTAAAAAAAAGTTACAAAACAGTGGTGATTGGAAGAGGAATGTTGCTAAACGACTGAGGAACAGTGGTGAAAGTTATGTAAGTGATAAAACAGATAAACACGTTGCAGCAAAAAGACGAAGGGGAGGATGCGACTGTGTTATGAAGGATGAACAAGCCAAACAAGGTTGGTGTGAGTTTCATACATTGACTGATTTTGACAAGGACAATCTTTTTTAGGTTTTTATAGATTAGGTGACTATAACTTGCAAAATTCCTTTTTGTGGGGACTTATCAAGCAAAGTGACTGTAAACGTGCATACATAAACAAACGCACTGATGTAAATAAGTCAAGGAGAACACAAACATTTACTTATTTTCTGAAAAATGGAGATGGAAAAGACGTTAGAGTGTGCTTAAAATCCTTTATGGACACTTTTTCTATCTCTAAAAAAAGAGTAGCAGTTGTAAGGGCTGGAGATAAGCCTACAGAAACTGAGCCTAGTCCCTTAGGTTAAAGCAGGGGTCGGCAACCGGCGGCCCGTAGACTATCTCGGTGCGGCCCGCAAGCCTGAGGTCCGTAAGAAAAAAATACCGAAGCAAAAGGCCATATAAATTCACTAGAATTTATACGGCCATGCTGCTGGGCCATGAGAGTATTCTTGAAAGCTCGCTCCCACGCGGGGTGATAAAAATGTACCTCTATTTCATTTCTTAAGAACTGTTTATCAAGACTGTGATGTTATGTATTGTTTCTACCGAAAATAAATATTTGCTGTACTTATTCAATTCTTGGCAATTTCTTTTGCGTTTATCCGCCGCACGTGCGGCGGCGGGCGGCTCCTTTGAGACAATAGGCGGGGCGGCAGTCTTTGATTAGACGCAGGTGTGCGGCGGCGAAAAAATTCAAAGCGACCGGTTTTAGTTAAAATCACAGCCGCGCGCAGCTCTCGCCACATTCGGTTGTGGAAATTCGCCGGAAACTCACGTCTCATCTGGTTGCTAGCTACGCGTTTCGTTTCACCTTTCTTCCTTTCGCTGATAGCTTCTCACGCACGACGTATGAGGTAAGTTGTATGCACTCGCGAGCATTTTGTTTTATTTTATTTACTGCTTGTTAATGTGAACCTTCAGATTGATGGGTAAATGTTATAAGGACGGGGATAGTAGTTACATGACATGAAGTTAGTTACGAGTGTGTCATGTTTTAATTATTATTTGAATGTGGAGTTGAATTTGTAGGTGCTAACTGGAACATATAATTTTACAGCGAATTTAATTTTTTTCATTATTGTTACAGAATAATTATATAAACATGGCTTCAAGAAAAAGGAAGATAGAACAAGAAAAAAGAGTTTTTAACGAATTATGGACAGAATTATACTTTTTTATCGAGTTGAAAGGAAAACCGTTATGCTTGATTTGTCAAAAGAGTATTTCTGTAGTAAAGGAATATAACCTGAAGCGACATTACGACACTGAGCACAAAGCTAAATTTGACTGTCTTGAAGGAGAAATACGGAAAAGGAAAATTTCCACTTTGAAATCGTCATTACAAAATCAACAAAACATATTTAAGGTTGTGGCAGACAACAGCGAATCGAATGTTCGGGCCAGTTACAGGGTAGCAGAGATTCTTGCAAAAAGTGGACGTCCGTTTACCGATAGTGAATTAGTAAAAGAGTGTGTCTTAGCTATCGCAGAAGAAATATGCCCAGAGCAGAAAAAAATGTTTGAAAGTCTTAGTCTCTCTGCAAGAACTTGCACCCGACGTACTGAAGACTTGGGTGCTAATTTGTGTGAACAACTCAGGGATAAGGCGCAGTCTTTCGACTGCTTCTCTTTAGCGATGGATGAAAGTACGGACGTGTCGGATACAGCACAGCTACTCATATTTGTACGCGGCATTGACGAAAACTTTACTGTTTACGAAGAGCTTGTGAAAATGTGCAGTTTGAAAGGTACAACTACGGGAGAAGATTTATTTCACCATGTGGAACAAGCTCTGGATTCATTGCAATTAAGCTGGGAAAAGTTAACAAGTGTCACTACCGATGGAGGCAAGAACATGAGCGGTCAAAACAAAGGTGTTGTTGGGAGAATCATCAGCAAAGTGAAAGATTCTGGATCTACTGTGCCATTGATTTTTCACTGTATTGTCCATCAAGAGGCATTGTGCTCCAAAGTTATATCCTGGAAAGAAATAATGGATACTGTAACATCCACTGTTAATTTTATAAGAAGAAATGGGCTCACACACCGTCAGTTCCAAAAGTTTTTGGAAGATCTGGAAGCTGAACATGGTGACGTGGTTTACTACTGTGAAGTGAGGTGGCTCAGTCGAGGTGCCGTTTTGGAACGGTTTTTTGATTTGAGGAAAGAAATTGGCAACTTCATGGAGATGAAAGGAAAGCCAGTAGAAGAGCTTACTAACAAACAGTGGATTATCGATCTTGGTTTTTTGACTGATTTGACTAAGGAACTGAATCAGCTCAACAAACGCTTGCAGGGAAAAAATAAATTGATTTGCGATATGTATACAGATGTAAAGTCATTTGAAATGAAACTGAAACTGTTTATCAAGCATATTGATGAAAAAAAGCTTGACCATTTTCCTAATTGCAAGAAAGCCGTGGAAGAAGCTGGAGATAATTTTGTGTGGCAAAATATTACAATGAGAAACGTGTTAACACAACTACAAACTGAGTTTGTAAATCGATTCACCGACTTTAAAAAGAGCTCCCTTAACATGGAAATATTCCAAAACCCTTTTGCAATTGATATTAGTGAGGTACCAAGCAATTTGCAAATGAACATAGTAGATTTGCAAAGTAATAGCACACTTAAAACGGCATTTAAGGAAAGCACTGACTTGATACAGTTCTACGGAGGTTTGAGTTCTGAAAACTTCAAAGAATTGAAAAAGTTTGCTCAGCAGATAATAACTATGTTTGGTAGTACATATTTGTGTGAGCAGACTTTTTCAATTCTCAACTACCGCAAAAATAAGAATTGTTCGCGGTTAACGGATGAACATTTAGACGCGATACTGCGCGTGTCTACTACTAAAATGAAAGCAGACGTTAAAAAACTTGCAAGTCAAATGCAGCCTCAAAAATCTCACTAGTACTTACTTTTATGTTAGTATAGTAGTTCAATTAAAAAAGACAATTGTATGAATATATATGCGTTTTATTTCAAATATTAAAAATATAAATATAAGTGCGGCCCGCACTGATACTCTGGCAACATATGTGGCCCGGCTATAGCATAAGGTTGCCGACCCCTGGGTTAAAGTGACGAAGAAAATGAAGATCAAAACTTGTCAGGTCAATCGAGTGGGCCTATTTTACCTCATACGGACAAACGTGCAAAACACGGCAATATAAAAAAGCTTTCAGACTCTCAAACTGATTTCGTTATCAACCACATCAAAATGTTCCCTCGTTATACAAGCCATTACAGTAGGAAAAAAAATCCAAATAAAAGCTTTATAAGGAGTGTGTCGTCTGTCAGTGAAATGTACAAACTTTATCTAAAAGAATACGAAAACCAATCTGGTGATGATATAGGGCCGCCTGTTAAATATGAAAAATACCTGTCTATTTTCGATACAAAGTTTAACATTGGATTTAAACTTCCCACAACGGACTCTTGTGCAGTATGTGATGAATGGAAATTTGTGGACGAAGACCTTATTCCTTATTCCTTTCGCCTTCATTAGCTTAAAGCAGAACAAGGGCATAAGTTGCTCTCAGAAGCTAAAAAGAACTCTCAAAGTCTTACTTATGAGTATTGCGTCATAACTTATGACTTGCAACAAGCAATGCCGCTTCCTAAAATTCCTACTGAAAAAGTATTTTATCTAAGACAGTTATGGGTTTATAACTTAGGTTTACATGTTTGCAACAACAACAAAGGATTCATGTGTATGTGGACAGAAGATACGGCTTCTCGTGGTGCCTGTGAAATTGGGCCTTGTCTGTACAAAGCCCTATTGAAAACTCAAATGACTGAAAACAAAAGAAAGTTGTGGTTCTTCTCAGATTCTTGCAGTGGGCAAAATAAAAACATGGTGGTTTTTACTTTGTACTACATTTTGGTCCACACAGGAAAATTTGATGAGATCCTTCATTCTTTTCTTGTTCCTGGACACACTTTCATGCCTAGCGACAGCGACTTTGGTGTGATAGAAAAAAAGGCACGGAAACAAGACTACTTTTTTTGTCTTGATGATTGGAAAAAAGTCGTCAAAGGATGTAGAGTGAAAGATCCTTTCACAATCGTTGACATGGACGGTTCAGACTTTGTAGATCTAAAAACACTGTTAAATACAGTAGCAAAGAAACCAAAAAGTGTTGACAACAAAAAAGTTGGCATCAGAGATGCCACAGCTGTAAAAGTTACTAAAAGCAGCCCAGGATACATTTTTCTTAAGTATGACTACTCAGAACTTGAACATTGGACTAAAGTCAGAATATTCAAAAAACAACCAGGACGTCCCAGAAAAAATCAAATGGAACAATCTCTGACTACAAGAATGTTGAGAGAGCTTTTGGAAAACGTGCCAAAACTGTATCCACAAGGTAGAGAAATCAATGCCCTGAAGCACCGAGACCTGCTATCGCTCCTACCCTGTAATTATTACAGGTTCATTGAAATCAATTAAGTACTGTTGGCTAATTCACGGATAGGTGGCATGACAGCACAGAATTTAAGTCATTGGTTGTCTGTGTCGCCTAGTAGTATACCGGTTACTTTCGGCGAAATTACAGAAACATGGGAGTTAGATGATCCGAAACTAATTATAGTAACTCTAGACGGCAATGTAAGTGTCGACACGAAGATTGAAGAGGCTGTCAGACTAGTGTCGCGATTGCCTTACCCAGCATACCGGACCTATAGAAATACGAGTTTGTTCCGAGACTGTTGACTGAGCAGCAGAAAGAACACAGAGTTCAAGTTTGTCAGGAACTTCTTGAAATGGCAAATGCCAATGAAAACTTCTTAAAACAAGTCATTACTGGAGATGAAACGTGGGTTTATGGCTACGACGTGGAAACGAAGGTCCAGTCATCACAATGGAAGACAAAATCCTCCCCAACCCCCCAAAAAAGCACGTCAGGTCAAATCAAACGTCAAGGTCATGCTTACTGTTTTTTTCGACTGGAAGGGTGTTGTTTACCATGAATTTCTTCCACGAGGTGAGACCATTAACCGCTTTCGTTATCTTCAAACCCTGAGAAATTTGCGCGAGGCAATAAGGAGGAAGAGACCAGAGTTGTGGCGGAGCGGTGAGTGGGTGCTGCATCATGACAATGCGCCTGTTCATTCCGCACTGGTCATTCGCGACTACTGCACCAAAAATGGAATGACGGTCATTCCCCAGCCTCCATATTCACCTGACCTTGCCCCTGCAGACTTTTTATTGTTTCCAAAACTTAAGAGACCCATGAAGGGAAAGAGATTTGAGTCCGTAGATGACATTAAAAAAAATCGCTGGAGCAGCTACACACCATTTCACAAGATGATTTCTCAAAGTCCTTCACACAGTGGAAACATCGTTGGGAAAAATGTATAGCTTCCCAAGGAGAGTACTTTGAAGGGGACGACGTCCAATAGCCTGTAGATTTTTTAAATAAATTAATAAAAAATCAGTCCTGGAACTTTTTGATCACCCCTCGTATCAAATTTGATGACTATAGCAAGCTCATGTCTAGCAAGGGTAAGAAAGAAGTGTACGACTTCACGTTCGTCACGGGGCCTTCTTGTGTAGCCATCAACGACAACGAGCCCCTTCCAGGAGGGTACAAAATTTTAGTGGTCTTCCCTACCACAAACTCGGCCAATAAGTTTATTGGTGTTGACCTAAATGTATCCCGTAAGCAGGAGAAAGTCCCTACAGTACCAGCCGACCCATTCTTAGATCAAATGGTCCATTATCTCTCCGGCGCGGCCTGTAACCTAAGGACCGTCTTTGACAACATCTGGCAGGGGAGGAGAAATAGTCAGAAAACAGATTGGAACGTAGTTGCCCAACTCACTTCACTCGCCTGTTGTCGGTGGGTCCCTCAGTCGGAAGTGTCTCACGATGAGGAAGGTGCCGAAGCTTATATTCAATTCACCTCCGCTATAACGACAGCTATTGGGCCTGCATTCCAGAAAAGGACTAACATGAAAACAGTTATGTGTAATAGCTACAGTTCGTCTGACCTGGGGTGCAAAGATTAGGTCTCTCGACCTTTGACCAAATTCTCGTCAAGGGGGAGGACTTATTCTCTAGCCCTGCGTGCTGTACCATGGGAGATTGGAACAATGCCGCTGAACTGATGGTAGGACTTGGGCTCTTTCGACTAGACGACAGTTCAATAACTTCATCCGCGAGGAACCCCTGGGGTTTATGCTATAAGGTAGCTATGAACAAGTTTAGTTCGCAGCAACCATTTGCTGCTCTCAAAAATGGAGATGTCCACGCGGCTAACTTTGAGGAAGCAGTAGGTATCTACGTTCAGGCGACGTACCCCAGCGATGATCCATCCCAGGACAGTGAAGAGGATAGCTTTGTGAGACGAACCACGGTATACCCGCCTGGTACGGACTTGTGCCCACCATGGGACATATATGATCTCCGTATTGCCGTGGGCAAGCAGAAAACTGGTCGCGCTCCAGGACTCGATGCTATTGACGCGGCGATTCTAAGCAATAGTATTCCCTATGCAGAAGAAAAACTTTTGACAATATATAATGATTGTCTGGATAGAGGATACTTCCCTAAGTTTTGGAAGATCGCCGACCTGAGACTCCTCTACAAGGGAGGGGGCAGGGATAAGCAGCTCCCGGAATCGTACAGACCCATTTGCCTCCTCCCTCTGATGAGCAAGGTCCTGGAGAAACTCATTATGACCAGTTTGGCACCAGTTTTCACGAGAGCAAGTCACCCACGGCAATACGGCTCGACGAAGGGCAAGGGAACTGCTGATGACCTTCTGAGAGTGCGAGCGGACGTCGAACAGAAGGTAGAACGGTATGTCATGCTACTACTTTTTGACATATCTTCTGCCCCTGCAGAATTGCTGAAATATGAGGCCCCCAGCAATTTATACTTATTTGTAAGGAGCTACCTGCAGGATAGGATTGTTAAAGTCAGTGGTAGTTCCTATGAGGTAGAAGCTTCCATAGAGCGAGGATGTCCCCAAGGTTCAGTACTTGGTCCAGCTCTATGGAAGCTAGTATTTGATGAGTTGTTGGGGGTACTTGAGGAAGAGCGGTTCCCTGCCACTGGCTATGTAGATGATTTGGCAGTAGTGGTGTCCTCTAACAGCAGAGCCGGCTTAAAGTTAGAAGCGGAAAGATGCGCCAACATAGTGAAGGTATGGTGCGGGAGGAAGAAGTTGATGATGGCCGCTTCAAAGACCCAAGCCGTTCTATTAAAGGGAAGAACGGACGGGGCCCACCCAATAAACCTGGTAATAGAAGGAGCAAGAATTCGTCCAAGTGAGGTGGTCACCTACCTCGGAGTGAGGTTCGGGAGAGGATTCAATGTTACCCCTCACTTGGACTACTTGAGAAACAGGGTGGCCCAGTCTTTGAACGGCCTGAGTCGCATTGGGGGCGCTTTCTGGGGCCTCAGGTACCCAGATAATATGACTATATATAAAGGAGTGATCGTAGGTATCCTGAGGTATGCGTCTCCTGCCTGGAGCAAGAATCTCTCGCACCGACAACAGAGGAAGTTGGCGACGATCCAGCGAACGGCTCTGCTGCGGGTCACCAGGGCCTATCGATGTACTTCACATGAGGCGGTGCAAATCTTAGGGGGAGGGGCACCTCTCGACCTCCTCCTAAGAGAAGACAAGTTGAGATATTTGTTCAAAACAGAAGGCTCAGCAGGTTTACCGGAAAATTTGAGAGCGAGGATTGCTGAGAATCCCAACAAGTGGAAAAACATCATCCGGGAGGATACAATAGAAGAGTGGAACCGGCGGTGGTTGAACACCCCGAAGGGATCGACCTTGAGGAAGTACTTTCCCACCGTCCGGTCGCGCTTAGCGGCAAAGTGGGTCCTCCCGGACTATTGGCTATCGCAATTCTTCACTGGGTACGGGGGGTTCCGGGCTAAGCTCCACAGCCATGAAATGGACATTGACCCCTTGTGCCCTAGCTGTAATGTTCCGGAAACTGCTGAGCACATCATCGTCGACTGCACCGCCTATGAAGGATTGAGGGCTACACTGCTGATGAAAACCGGCCTCTTTGTCCTTACGGAATCAGATTTCCCCCAGCTGGTCACAGCAGAAAATTATCCTTATTATAAGAATTTTGTATATGGGTGGAAAACGGCAGTGGGCCTGACCCATTTCAATATGCTCAGAAGACCGGCAGCCAATGGGAGAATTATTGAATGAAGAGGATGAGTACTAGATGAAGATCATCGAAGATCAAGCCTAACATGCAGTTATGAGGCTGACCCAACACCTCGCTGCTAACACCCGTATTGCCTGGAACAGGCACGACAGGGTTTAAATAAATAAATATATATATATATATATATATATATATATATATATATATATATATTTTAAGAATATACTTTTCTTTGGGCTTCCATTGTTAACTTTGTGTTTGTATTGACTTTCTTTTCTCCCCTTAAGGCTCCACGGACATTATTTTTATAATTAATAAATTAATTGGGGGAAAGGTCATTACAGGATAGTTTTTTTTTTTTTTTTGTGACTTTGTGCCAACTATCGCCATCACCGACAAGAAGAAAACGGTCATTTACATGAATGTTGAGGAATGGGCATATATTGCCGCCCGAGCTCCACAAATTTTATAATTGCAGCAGAAACGAAAAAAAGTCTATCAAAAAGAGCGATCAAGATGTCAAAACGTGATTTGTGAACTAACAATAAGAGGACGCACCTGTAGAACATGTAACGCAACGGTTCAGGAGACCCTCCCGCCATCGCCTTCTGTATGTATCAACAGGAACGAGACGGCCAAGCTTTGCGCAAATATAGAAAAAAATCAACGATTCACTGGCATTGGTAACAAAGATGGTTGAACTCTATAAGAAGAATGAAGCAAGTATAGTTACTGAACCAATTGAACTCTTGGTAATTTGAAATTTTTCTCTGGTCCCTTGAGTTTCAAATTATCGAGAGTCGACTGTATATTAAGAAAAGCGAAAATTTTAATAATATTTTTAAAAAATTGACTTTTTCCCAATTTTTTATTCGACTTTTGTATTACTAAATTTTAAAAACATTTCATTCGAATTATCTTATTGTTTTTATAAATTGCTAAAAATTTATAATCATGAGTAACAGTGCAAGCAATAGTAATGACTCAATGAAATTTCTCACTCGGGCACTGAACTTGCTTTCGTCGCGAATTAAACGCTCAAAAGAACACTAAGTCGGGGCAAGCTGCGAATAAAAGGCGTAAATATGTCTACTTAGAACAGTTATTATTTTTACTTCCATGCATGGAAAACCGACTTACTGAAGGTAACCTGGAAGAGGACAATTCTCTATCAAATGATGAGGATGATGATCAAGCTGGTTCATCCACTCCCACCCCTATTCTTCAGCGGAAAAAGAGACCTAATGTACCGAAGCAGACGGACGTGGATGAAGCATTATTAAAGGCATTAAATGAGCCTAATACTGATGAAGATGTGAACTTTGCTTTGTCACTGGTCCCTTCACTCCAAAATTTAACCGCAGAAGAAAAACTTGATGCTAAAATAAGTATTCTTAACGTTTTTAAACAGATAAGATTAGCTAGGTGCGTTCAGTCTACTTCTAAGCCAACGTACAACAGAGTACAGCAACCCTTGTACTCTTTTCCAATTTCGCAACCGACAACCGTTCAAAACATTTCATCACCTGGCAACTCCAACGATACAACCCAGTCTTATTATTCAAATTTTTCAGATGAATCACAAATATATGACTTGTAAATAACTTAATTTCTCAAAACGCCCAATTTTGTAATATTAATTCTAATAAAAATAGTTGAAAAGTATTTGTGGTTTATCTTACCTTAGGGTCAATCCATATGAAGTGATCCAAAAAAAAATAAGTTGGTTGCTTGAATGTTTTAAAAAAGATTAACATTTTTATATGTTTTTACCAAACATAACAGAAGTTGAAAACAGTAAAAAAAAATTTTTTATCTCACATCGTTTATGTGTGGCGGCCATTTTTGTTCTGGAGCGCGCGACGTTTTTTGGCTTGGGACTGGATGAAAAGTCCCCATTTTTGCACATTATGTAGACCTATGTGATGCCAAAGTGGGGTAAAAATTTTAACTTTGATATCTTACTATTAAGCAAGTGATGAATTTTTATATTTAAGGAAAAATGACGCGAATTATACTGAAATGTTTGGTACAATAGGTGATCTAGAATGTGTTTTTACCCATTAAAATGTTGGTTTCTTTAGTTTTAAAATGTATAATGTACATTTTAAAAACACCTCCACTATTAACATGCCCTATATATATATATATATATATATATATATATATATATATATATATATATATATATATATATATATATATATATATATTTATATATAAACCTGAGAAATAAAAACAATAATTAAAAGTACATGTAGATTCAGTACTATAATTTTATCATTTAATAATCAATTAGTTTTAATTAACTAAAACATTATTTTTATAACATATTCTTGGCCTATTTCTAAATTTGATTAGAACAGGGTATCTTACCTGTACTAGGAAAAAAGAAAGGCGTAGGTGTTAGCGAGGAAACTATACAAAAAGTCCAGCAGTTTTTTGAGAATGATGCAAACAGTAGGATGTGCCCAGGCAAAAAAGATTGTACAAAAGTAATTGTAAATGGTAATAAAATAGTTAAGCAAAAATGTTTAGTCCTGTCAAACCTGAATGAGCTGTATGTAGCTTTCAAAAATGCTCACCCTGAATGTAAAGTTGGGAGGTCTAAGTTTTGTGAATTGCGGCCTAAATGGTGTGTTTTAGCTGGATCATCTGGAACACATTCTGTGTGCGTTTGCTTATATCATCAAAATATAAAACTGATGATTGGCGGTGCTAAGCTCAACATTGATTATAAAGAATTGCTTGATTTGTTAGTATGTGATATCAATAACTATAATTGTATGATGAGTTTGTGCAAAGAATGTCCTGGGAAAGAAACCGCCCTTGAAATGTTAAAAGAATCTGAGGAGGAAATGCCAGACAATGTGACATTCAAGCAGTGGGTTACTACTGACAGAGCTGAAATGTTAACATTGGTAATGCCTCAGGAGGAGTATTTTGAGACATTAATAGAGAAGCTAGAAAATCTCAAAAGTCATCACTATGTCTCTAAAATTCAAAGCAAGTTTCTAAAGGAACAAAAAGAAATACTTACTGATACTAAATGCATAGTTCTGGCTGATTTTGCAGAAAATTTTACATTTATGGTCCAAGATGAAATACAAGGCTACCACTGGGTGAATGATCAAGCAACTGTGCATCCATTTGTGTTGTATTTCAAAAATGAAGACGATAAACTTTGCAGCCGCTCACTTTGCATCCTCAGTGACTACTTAGAGAACAACACTGCAGTTGTTCATGCATTCCAAAAACTTGTAACAGGATATATTAAAGAAACAATGCCAAAAGTTGAGAAGATCATGTACTTTTCAGATGGAAGTGGAAGTCAATACAAGAATAGAAAAAATTTCTCAAACCTTTGTAACCACAAAACAGATTTTGATTTAGAAGCTGAATGGCATTTTTTTGCCTCTTGTCATGGCAAAAATGCATGTAATGGAGTAGGTGGCACTACAAAGCGTCAAGTAAGCAAAGCTAGTCTACAACGAACAATTACAAACCAAATTCTTACAGTAGAGGATATGTACACTTTTTGCAAAGACAACATTAAAGGTTTTACCTATTTTCTCATTAAGAAAGATGAAATTATTGAACATATCGAAACACTCAAAAGTAGATTTGAAAACTCTGTACCAGTAAAAGGAACAAGGCAGTTTCACAAGTTCCATGGGATCACAGAAAACTTAATTCGGTGCTACACAACATCAGAAACCAACATTTTTGAAGATCACTGTGTTAATAAAATTACATCTTTGACATTGAATGTGAGGGACATAGTAGCTAGTGTGTACGATAATCAATGGTGGCTTGCAAAAGTTGAAAGTATAAGTTTAGAAAATGCAGATGTATTTGTGCACTTTTATCACCCTGCTGGACCGAGAACATCATTCAAGAAATCGAACAATGACCGAGTTTGGATATCTTTGAAGAATGTGCTCAGAAAACTCTCTGTTCTAGAGCTTACTACTGCAACAGGAAGATCTTATTCCATTCCCCAAAATCTTTCTGAAGAAATAAGTGTGCTTCTTACTAATCACTTGGATTAAGAAATAAAAAACGTGAAGCAAAATGTCCTGTAAATACACTTGTATATGTGACAATTGTAGATTTTACAAAACAAATATTAAATAAAAAACCTGCAAAGTTTACAATATAGTATGTTTAAAAATGTTTCAAATGTCTTAATAACTCAAAGCCTATTAAACTTTAACAATGACACATTTGATTAAGTTTAACGCAGAAATTAAATCAATTTGTAGCAAAAGTGAACATTTTTTAATTTTCAAAAAATTTTATTTTTATATAGGACATGTCAATAGTGTGGTTGATTTGTAAAATTGCCAATATGCCCTTTAAAATAAAAAAACAACAACATTTTAATGGGTAAAAACACATTCTAGATCACCTATTGTACCAAACATTTCAGTATAATTCGCGCCATTTTTCCTTAAATATAAAAATTCATAACTTGCTTAATAGTAAGATATCAAAGTTAAAATTTTTACCCCACTTTGGCATCACATAGGTCTACATAATGTGCAAAAATGGGCACTTTTCATCCAGTCCCGCCAAAGATATTGAACCTCAAAATTCCAAAAATTTCAAAAAAAATGAAATTTTAAAAATTCATAAAGAAATAAGGACAACATTGCTGAAGCTCAAACTCAATTATCAGTATGTACTTTATGTTATCTAGCTACAAAAAAAATTGTAACTCTGAGAAATCATTTCTTCATGGTTTTTTGTAGTCTTAAAAATTGGAATTTCTGAATTCTAATCACTATACTTTGAAGAATATTTTGAGGTGTAAATAATGAATATATGGTTTAATGTGTAGGAACCAATGTTGTAGAGCAGAAAATTCTGAAAAAAATGGTACAATTTGCAATGTTGTAGCACTAACCCAGCCTGAGATAATCAATTTATCGCTAATGCTTTCAAAGCCAAAAAACGTCGCGTGCTCCAGAACAAAAATGGCCGCCACACATAAACGATGTGAGATAAAAATTTTTTTTTTACTGTTTTGAACTTCTGTTATGTTTGGTAAAAACATATTTCAAATATCAATCTTTTTTAAAACATTCAAGCAACTATCATTGGACCACTTCATATGGATTGACCCCTTATCGTAACGCTCAATCTTTCCTCCACAGGTATAGAAAGTCTTAAATTTGTATCCTCCTTCGCTATTGCTGGTCCAATTAGCTTGACAAGTTCATTGAAGCTGGTAATGCTCATTCGATAATAGGCGAAAAAAATTTAATCAAGTAATTTGGAATGCATAGTGTAAAATTTTCCACTAACTAATCTATCACTGAGAATGGGATGCACCCAATACTCTCGGAATCTCTTCTTGATTTTCCTCCTCCGGAGTATGATGAGAGGAGTAATTTTTCTGAACAATATTTTCATTGTGCGACCGCTTCAACAGTCAGTTACAAACTAGTTCGAGAATAGTCGGCCGGCTGTTGGATAGTCTGCGCCCTGTTCACCCACCAAACTGTTTAGTTGGTTCGGTGTGCGCACTTTCAGCCCAACCCGACTAAACTATCGGCCGATAAAAAGTCTGCAGTCTGCGGGGGCCCTAATAGTGTTGATAGAGATGATAACCGCGCTTCCTCTTCTTTGCAGTCCATGGACATAGACAATGGCAAACAGAATGAGGGAAATGTCAACCACCATGAACTTTCACTGACCATCGTAGACGGTAAGTTTTTTAAATTATTGCCACATAAATGTTTTTCTGAAACTTTAGTCACAATATGTAAAAAATGTGAGACTGCGAAGTACAGAAATACGGAGAAATAAAAACTCGACCTTAAACTTTTTAACCCATTTGAACAGAAAAGATGGGGAAGAGGCAGTACAAGAGTACAAGGAATATAAAAAAATTAAATAGCAACAGCAAGATGAGCAAAGAAAAACAGTGCATGTTCAGCATAAACCTAAAATTAATTTAAAACAACATGAATTTGAAGATTTAATTTCCCGATTTGTGGTCAACTCTAATGTGCCGTTTCGTGTAGTGAAAGATAAATGTTTTTTCAAAATTTTTAATCGGCTTCAGGTTGATAGATACGTGCTTAATTGATAAAATAATTGATGATCAAAACATATCATTAAAAATTCGTTGAAGGGTGCAGACTACGTCTGTACCACAGCTTTTTTAGTTTAGGTGTCACTGTGCACTGGATAAAGCAAAACTATGAAAGAGAGTCTGCGGCACCGACTTGCAAAAGATTCAAGAGCTCTCACACTTATGACAGAATTGCAAGTGAACTGCTACTTGTTCACTCAAATTTTGATTTGCGCCCAACAAAAATAGTAGCTACCGTCCCGCACAATGGATCGAATTTTATAAAAGCTTTTAAAAAGTTTGGAATAGACAAAAAGTTAATAGATTCTAGCACAGAAAATAGTGTTTCCTGATGATGGTGAGATTGATGAACAGGAAAATGACAGTGATTCATCATCCGAATCTTCGCCAGAGTCAGGCTCCCAAGCTGGACGAGTTGGTGGCGCACCTTTACATCTATAACCAGCTGATGTTTCTGAGGCAATGGTACGTATTCTTCCTGATCACGTAAGGTGTTTTTCTCATATACTAAATTTATGCTCAACTTCCGATGTCAACAAAGCCATAGCTAATCAACAATCATTGGCGAATCTGCACAAGTCCATTATGTCAAAATCTAATGTACTTTGGGACTTTGCTGCAAGACCAAAATCTAATGAAATTCTTGATGAAATACTGGGGCATTCGCTATCAAGGCCAGGAGCCACCCTTCGCTGTACGATTCGCTTCAGCAAATAATTTCAACTGAGGGAAAATCCCCTCATTTATACCGCCAGTTAAAAGTTAAAACACCCCTTCAACTCTCAAATACGGAATTCCTCTATATCAAAGAATATGTTGATTGCTCGGCCCTATTATCAGTAATGATTGTCTTATTATAAAGTGAGAAAAATGTATTTTTTGGCATGTTTATTCCTTCACTTGTTAGCCTTAACAAAAAACTCCGGATCTACAACAAAAAACATGGTTGCATTGTCAGACCATCATAGACAGATATGATTCTTCCAAATTTCTACTCCTCTAGCCGAAATCGCTGCTATTGCTGCTTTCTCCAATCCATTGTTCGAAAAGCGGTGGCTCACTTCCCTTGATAGCGTCCATCATGATAGGGCCTTGAAAGCTTTCACGGCTGCAGTTACAAAAGTTATTCATGAATAACAAGAAGACATTCCAAATGAAAACGAGCTGGAAGAAGAAATACTACCCTCGTATTTTAGTTTTTTTCATTATAGAAGCAATGAAGAACCACCATCTGTGATTCAAAACGAATCTCAAGCACAAGTCCAAATATGCAATTACCTCAATGACTGCTCAATAAATCATGATCACGGTGGACAACTACCCCTACATCAAACGAATTTTTCCAAAAAAAAACACAATTATTCCATCGTCAGCATGGTGTGTGAGAGAGTGCGTGCGTGTGTGTGTGTGTGTGTGATAAAGCGCACAATATAGAAAACAACGAGTATAAGCTGTTACAAAAAGAAAATTATGAACTGCGCGAACAACTCAATGATACAATGATGATAGATACAGGAGCTAGTAAGAGTTATATTCACCCAAGGGTGATTAAAATTTTAATTTAAAAACAAATGATAGACCGTTTTCAATCCAAACTCCAACGGGAATAGACCACGGAATAAATCCGCAACGTTAAACATGAAAGATGCCTTAGGAATACCGCAACGTTTAGAATTTTTGGTATATCCTGTAAATGAAAAATATGACTTCCTATTAGGATATGAAACAATGAGAGAACTAAACATATCAGTGAACTGTAAAGAAAATCACATAGTGATCGGCAATACTGTGTTCACGTTCGACCATAAACGATATCCAAAGAGTAATGCATATCATATAATGACAAACTATTCCGAAATTAAAGCAGTTCCTCGATAGGGTCCGGGAGCAGGGCCGCCCCTTTGGAACAGCCCTCAGATGTCAGGATGCCATTCAGGTTGAAGGCACTGAATATTGGATACCAGAGGTTATCCAGGAGTATGTTAGAAATGTTGGAAAAATAACAACTCATAAGGGTGTCGACGTCTATGTTAACGTCCCCAACATAGCCATTCCAAAATCATCTAAAGCAACTTACGAGTCTGGATTTTTCGGACCATTAACCGCTGACTCGCATAACGTGTATGAGTGTTATATTTCACCGGCTATTACAGCACATTACGTTATTGCTACCCGCGATGGTGTTGAACGCTGGTCACCGCTACCATCTGAGCTTACCACAGCGATTCTGCAGGATGCCTTTCCCACGTTCAACTTACTGGGATACGATGTGATACAACCTTTAGATGTATCAGGAAAACAGAGACGGCAAGGAATTTTCTTCCCTGATGATGAATCCACAGAAGGAAGGTTGAGATTCTCCCCTGAGCTAAGCGCCAGGGTTAACATCTATCTTAGTTCCATCAAGGCGAAGTTTAAATCCTCACCGATTGCCAGGGAAACTAAGATACGCACTGGTCTATCGAACACACTATTTGTTGAGACACCGGGTACACTAAAAAGTAGTGGTGGTAATCCCCCCCTTTCATATAGTGCAGTAGATCTCTTTTCTGCGATGCCTTTCAGTCCGCAGACTGCTAATCACTCACTACTGGATGCTACTCACCGTAGGAGGACGAGAACAGCAGCAGGTTATTGTTACGTTAAACGGAATGGGGACAGTATAGCTGGATGGTCCGCTACTATTAACGCTAACTTTGAAATGACCGGAGAATTTGCACCTACCCACTTTGTCGATTATCCTCTTTTACGGCATGCTAGTCATGCTTGTAATCCTGGGCGTGGTAGAAGGATTGCCGCTATCGACGCTTGGATTAAAAAGCTTGAAGTGTGTGTGTGTGTGTGTGTGTGTGAGTGTGTGTGTGTGTGTGTGTGTGTGTGAGTGCGTGTGTGTGATAAAGCGCACAATATAGAAAACAACGAGTAGGGTGAAGTGGGGTAATTGCGTACTTGGGGCAAATGTGTACTCATTTGAAAAATGGAGGAAAAACTGAACCTAGCTGCTATCTAGTGGCGCCATTTGGAAGCCTGTAGTTCAGTGATCACTTCTCGGATGGCTGCACCTATCGCTAACTCCTTTCAACAACGTTATATCTCAAAAATGAGCGATTTTTAGTTATGACTGTTTCTAGAATGCCTGGAAGGAGAAGTATTTTCTTGTAAGATCGTCATAAGTGTAACTCAATATGCAGCCTCTAGAGAGCGAAAGTGTCGGTTTTGCTTTTCATTTGTCTTCACATGTGTTCTTTTCAAGACCGTCACAATTCAGTTGCTGTTGAACCATTGGCCAGTATTCAGCTGTGAGATTTAGTGCAAGAGTGAATTATTTGGTGATACGACATTATTGTACACAAGATAAGTGCATTTTGTATCCTCAGTTTTTAAGCAAGAACATATTATTCTGTTTTATGTCAGTATAGCAAGAAAAACGAATGGCGTCCTACCATGTTTTATTTTTATTTATTACGTTCTTGCATGGTAAATGAGATACGTCGATTGTACTATTTCAACTTTTGACGTTTTGACGATGAAAATTTTTTCCTTAGACCTCGTGGTGTTTGGATTATTTGGTTCTATGACACTATTGTACCAAAAATTTGACTCCTACATAATAAAATGTGTAGTTTCATTTCGGATTATGTCATTACTGTCAATGAAGCTATCCAATGTTTACAAGTTACGACAGGTTGCATCATCCTTCTGTCTGTCCCTTCGGACGTGGTTTGCGTGGACTGCATTATGGTTTCTCTTAACTTCCTTCATCTGCAGATCCTATCATGATAGGAGCGCTTGCAACCACGTTTCATACAGTAACTTAAGACAGGTCACCCTGCTAGTCATTGTAATTATGAATAAATAAGCCAGTAGAGGTAAAAAAAAGGCTTTTCTTCGGTCTATGCTATTTAGCATCTGCCTGGGTAATTATTAATTGGTAATCCTTTCGTTTAAATTTCTTCTTTTTCAGTTTGAACATTATGACTTCTCGAAGGTTGTTAAAGGTCGCACTTAATACTGCTATGGAGTCTCAAGTAGATGTATCATGTGGCAATTCACCCGACAGTTGTATAGGTAAGAAAATTAGAATTAGAAAAATAAGAAAAAGAGTAATTTTGAGATTCTATTTGCTTACTGTCTTACCTAATTTCATACAAATTTTTTGTGTCGGCTTTAATTTTGCGGCTACTGGGTGACTGTTTTTTTCTTTCTTTTCTTTTTACAGACTCATCAGAAGGAAGATTGGAGAAAACGGGCAGGGAAGGTAACATTCATGCAACCGCAAGTACAGTGCAAAATGCCAACCAATTGAATTTCAGTGATGACAGTGATTATGAATATTTCGATGATTCTGAAGCAGACAGAGATTATAACCCTTTAGTCGACAAAGAAAGTAGCAGTGAAGACGAATGCCAAGAAGACATCAAGCGTTATGTTGTGGTACCCCAAACACCTTTAACCAGTAAATTTTGTAAGGTAACTCCAACCGCCACCGATCCAGATGTCATGCAGTCAGCGTCTTCAAACAGCACTGCTGGTCAAACTCCTGAATTATCTGTTACTACTACCCCTACGTCGACCTCCGTTTCTACAACCCCAGGTTCATCCGTTGAAATTTTGACAGGCGCATTCGCGTTTGTAAGATGTTTTTTAGAAATACATTAGATATCAATGACCGTCCTATTCGCACTGTATTTGAGAAGAAAAATTAAGTGGCCGGTGCCATGATGGATGACGATAGACGAGGAAAGCATGGCAATCAGCCCAAGATGGACGAAGCAATCAGAACAAGAATCATAGAACATATAAACAGAATTCCTAAAATCGAGAGTCACTACACACGCAGAAATACTACGAAGCACTATACTACATTGAAGGGGGCAGAACCATAACTGGCATTTACTCGGAATACCTGAACGATTGCAAAAAAGATAATGTTCTGTCCTGTAATTTCAATTACTTCTATCATGTTTTCACTAACGACTTCAATTTAAGTTTTTTCCAGCCCAAAAAAGATCAATGCGAAACATGTGTTGCTTATGAGAATGCGCCAGAGGCCGAGAAAGCTAATTTGAAGGCAAAGTACGATCAGCACTTGGTAGAAAAAGAGCTATCAAGGAAAGAGAAGGAAAATGACAAGCAGACACTAATGGGTAAAGCCTTATTATCAGTTTACGATTTACAAGCTGTCATGCCATTGCCAAAAGGCGATTGTTCTGCCTTTTATTATTCTTCCAAATTGAATGTCCTAAACTTCACAATTTGCGATCTTCATAAAAAAACAACCGAATGTTATGTTTGGGATGAATCAAACGGGCACCGTGGAGCAAATGAACTAGGTTCGTGTGTTCTAAAATATATAGAGAAGAATATTGGAATATATAAGGATGCAATTTTTTATTCGGATAATTGTAGCGGTCAGCAAAAGAATCAGTTCATGTTAGCCGCCTATATTTATGCTCTCCGTAAATACGGCCTTAACTCAATCACTCACAAATTTCTTATCAAAGGGCATACACAAAATGAAGGTGATTCTGTCCACTCTTTGATTGAGAGTAAAATTAAGCAAGCCCTTAAAAGTGGCCCAATTTATACCCCCGAAGGTATCATTTCTTTGATCAGAACAGCAAGAAGAACTGGTGAACCATTTTATGTTAATGAACTATCCTATGAAGACTTTTTTGATTTGAAACGTTTAGCATCTGATATTGGACCTGTGCGTATCATCAAAAATACAAAAAATGAGCCTGTTAAATTTACAGAAATAAAAGTTATGCGAGTTCAATACAATTATCCGAATTCACTTTTTTATAAGATTTCGTTTGAGGAGTCAGACTTTATGGAGGCTGTTATGAGGAAAAATAAGCTTTTCAATGTCACGCTACAACCTCCCTTCACTGAAAGAGTTAAGTTTTCTGATGCCAAAAAAACAGACCTAATGGCACTCATTGAAAAGAATTTAATTCCAAAAGTTTACAAAAGGTTCTATGAAAATCTTTGAACTTGAACCTACACCTGTTTATTTCAGTATTATTCAATATTATAAGTTTTACATTTCTATAACAATGTAGTTTATACTTTTGTACTTTGTTGTATTGTCCATGTACTAGATTTGTAATTTTTTCCCGAGTGCATCTGGTATTGTTCTAAGAAAATAAAAGATTTATCTCTACCAAAGTTTTATCAGAATAAACAGAAACCTGTGCCTTTCCCACATCTTTTCTATTTCATCCCATGAGGTAGATATAATAAAAGTTATAATCTATGCAGGATGTGAAAAGATGACCAGATTCTCCGTACAAGTGTTTATTTAATGCTAAGCGAGGTCACCTTTACCTTCACTTCTCGGCCTGTACTCCGCTGTCACTCATCCCTGAGCCCTGAAGATGAGCCTTAGTGCCTTGAAAGTGCTTTATGTTAAATAAACACTTGTACGGAGAATCTGGTCATCCTTTCCCATCCTGCATGTCGAACTCCGTTAGCAGCATAATGAACAATGTTATAATCTATTGTTTCCTTAATAATTTCCAACTGCCTCTCTGAAATATAATTATCCTTGCAACAACGACGTCGTTCAAGTTACTTCAATGCCAGACTTCGAAATTGTTCTTTTTAAGTGAAAATAACGACATATTTTGACTTACTCCAAGCACCATTCATTTAATTTAGATGAAGAACGTCATAAATCAAAAGGTGTTTTTTAAAATTTAAATTTTTTTAACATATTCAAAAAGGGGAAAAAAATCAGGGCATAACTACACTGTTTTGCTGCATATGAAAATGGTCAATTGTTTGCTCAAAATTTATTTTTAATAAGTTTTATTCTATTTTGAAACTTTAAAATCACTCTTCTGAAAAATGACAAATTTTGAGATATGACGTTATTGAAAGGAGTGAGCGCTATATCCAGATAATAAGGCTTTATCAATCTGCCTCCATTTCGTCAGGTGTTTTTTTTCGTTATGGATCACATTTCGTGGACTTCTGTTTACAGTGCTGCAGGATCACCATTTTCAGCTAAATTTGATTAGTTCTTGGATAAATCATTTGAAGGTAAGTTGTTTTCTTCATTAATGGCTGCAGATTAGTTAAATTAATGTTTACCTGTACATAATGTTGCGGTATACATTTACCCCGGTTTGTTTTCAGTCACAGGGTAAATGTGTATTTTTTCCTGGGGCAAATGTGTACTACAGTACACATTTACCCCAAGCAAAATTTACATAGAATACACATTCACCCACTCCTTATTAGACTTTTACAATCTTATTAGGGCTTATATTTTTGTTTCCAAATGTTTGATTGACCTCCACACAATAAATTAATTGATTCTGTTTGTTTTCAGGAAGAAGATGCCTCGAAAATATGTTGCAAAGAACATTCCTAAGAAGTACAGCACTGAGTTACTGGACCAAGTACTTGAAGACATTCGTCGAGGTACTATGACTGCCCTCAGAGCACACCAGCTTTATGGCATTCCGAGGATGACGTTGTATTCAAGGCTTAACGGTACTAGAGGTAAGGAAAAAGGTTGTGTTCGAGGTAGAACGACTGCGATTCCAGCAGCTGAAGAAGAAAAACTCGCTTCGGCTTTGAAGACAATGGAAAAATGGGGTTTCGGTTTGTCAAGAAAGGAAGTGTTGGAAGTAGTAAAGTTGTATGTTGAGTCAAACAAAATGAAAACCCCTTTTACTGACAACCGCCCAGGCGAAGACTGGTTCCTTAATTTCAAAGCTGGTCATAGATTATCAATAAAAAAACCTGAACCCCTGGAATATTTAAGGAAAAAGATGACCGATCCGTTTGTAGTGGGAGAATATTTTGACTTGTTGGAAGGACTTTTGACCCAATATAAACTGCATGACAAGCCCAAAACAAAGAAAAAATTTAGAACGGAAAGTAAGCAAAAAAGATTTTTCAATCATGTTGGGATAGACATGGTTACAGTTGTCAGACGATATAATAAAAAGTGGATTTGAGGGATGTGGCATCAGCCCTTTCAACCGGGATGTAGTTCCAAGAAACAAATTTGACCCTCAAGCACTGGAAAGATGGGACCGCCATCAACAAAGCTTACGAGAAAACATTTCAGATCTCCCCACACCTTCCACTTCGACTCAATCTGTGTTACAGTCAGGACCTACCATCCTACATACTTCAGTGGAAAATTTATCGTTAGCTTCTATGAGTTTTGAAGATCTTATTCTCGATTGTGTGAAACAGACGCCAAAAGAAACTTCTACCAAAAAGAAAAATAATATAGTATAAGCGAATTTCAACAACCGCGTCATTCCTGTACCAATTACGAAGAGAATTACGAACGGGAGAAGATTTTATAAAAAATGTATTATTAGATAGAAGAAATACAGACAAACACAAAAATTTAAATCCAACAAAGACATATGGCCGATCAGACAATGATGAATACCGAAGGAAGGTAATCCCCGGAAAAGGAAATCCACCCTACAGGAACAATGTTCAGAATAATTATAATCGTGGATACAATCGAGGATTTAATCCGAATAGGAATAGAGGTAATCAAAATCAAGATTATGATAGACAATATTACGGCCCAGAATGTCCAAACCGATTTAAATATCCAAGATTCCAAGGAAATCAAGAAAGAAAGCCTGATAGACAATTTGAAAGAAGTAAAGAGTTCAATACACAATCGATTGAAGTAGTGAATGGATCAACCAGTTACATTAATCATAGAAACGATTATGACACAGGTGAGTTCAAAGAAGCCACCAAAGTTAGTCACGAGACAAAAAACTTGGAAATGAGCGGATAATTAAATCCGCTATACAAAATATTGTCCAGCTGACTCATCTAGTTCACGATGACAAGAGCCAATTCAATACGCATCCCAAAATTACTTTATGACAAAATAAAATTGCCTCCTTTTGTAAGGAATTCTCCGAACTACCGACAAACGAAAACTTCGAAGAAGCAAATGAAACTCCCAAACAATCAGGTTGTCCAGAGATTAGTATAAAATTAAATAATAAAAATACTGTGTCTCGGCAAGACTGCTTAATAGTTGACTGGCACCATCCTTCCGCCTCTGCCATCTCTGGGATTTTCTTTCCCAAGTAAAATTTGAAAAGATTGCACGAACATACGTTTTATGTTTGTGAAAATATGGATTTACGCCATTTTGAGGGCATGGGTGATTGGTATGAACATTGCGAGGAAGAGAGAACGCGTAACGAACAAAGCGTTAATCCAACAGCGTTAGCCACTGTCCAGTCATCTGAGGTAAATATACCCACACCATCTACTTCTAGAGAAGTCATAAGTATAAGACATGCCAGAAAAATGTCTGTTTTAGGTGAAATAAGTAGAAATGACACAATTGAAAATGTATCGAGTAGATCTTTATTTGAAGCTCGAAAAACTTTTGCTAGTGCAACTATTGCCCGTACTTTTGCTATTGGAAATCGAAGTGGAGTTAAGCGTTACAGCTTTTTATAAATTTAAGGATGTACCTCTCTCCGGGAGAGTTGACATTGCGAGTAAGTTTGATCGAATTCTCAATAGTGAGGCTATAAGATATTTGCAGACAGCACGAGATGTCACTATTCGTAATATGTTTTCATCTGCCGTAATATGTGCACGTACATTACGGGTTCACAACCATGTTTGCCCACTTACTAAGGATGTAATTGAAGGTTCATCCGTTAAGAGAATTTTCGCTTTACGGAGATTAACTTCCCACTCTTGAAATCGAGTCATATTTGTGCTGTTTCAGCACAAGTACTGAGCTATTGGCTTACAATCAGTCAAACCAATATCCCCGTACGCTATAGTGAGTCTGAAGAAGTTACGTGGGATTTAGACGACCCGAAAGTGATTATAATCGTTTTGGACGAAAATTCGAGCATTAATACAATGAACGATAATGCAGTTAGATTGTTATCCCGTCTGCCGTATCCCGCGTACAGGACTTATAGGAATCTGCGGGTTAGAGATTTCAGCGCGACAGTTGGTGGAGGGGGATACGAGGATAAGAATGTAACTTTCCTGAGTGGAGCTGCTTGTGTTGGAATTAATGACAATAGTCCAGACATGGGGGATTACAAGATCCTAGCAGTACATCCTACTAATAACTGTGTCGCGACGTTCCTTGACATCCCACTACCAGTAGCCAGTAGGAGAGGGGGGCAAATCACTGCATTTAAGGCAGATCAGTTTTTTGATAAGATGGCAGTGAGTTTGAGTTCTACCTTTGTCGATTTGAGACCCTTATTCGACAACATTTGGGCAGGAAGGCGTAACGGGCAGAGGACTGATTGGAGTAGTGTGGGAAGGCTTTCCGCGCTAGCATGCTGCAGATGGGTTCCGCAGCCCGAAGTTGTCAAGGACCTTGGTAGCCCAACGGCTTTCCTGCGCTTTACATGCGGAGGGCAGCAGCCACTCCTAGCGGCGCTTAAGACAAACAGCGGCCTCACCGCTACATTCAAAGATGACTACAGCCTTAACGATCCTGGTTGTGAAGATTATGTATCATCGTTCGATCACGTGTTGATCGAGACAAAGGACCTACACAATACAACAGCTCATTGCTGTTTAGGTGATTGGAATAATGCTGCTGAATTAATGGTAGGGTTGGGGTTGTATAAAATTGATAGTGGCATGACAGGACAACCTGTTTACCCCAGGTGTAGTGATCTAATGGCTAGGGGTAAGTACCAACGAAAAGGATTTGAGTTATGGAAGTCTTCACGAGGCCTTCAAGACAAAATGGTTGGGATAGTGGAGAATGATTACAACTGGCTAGATGAAATTACGAGGGAAGGGAGTGTCTTGAATAAACTGGCTACTTATGCAACTTCAAGGGGGTTACATTTTTGGAAAAATAACACATGCAAAAGTACGAAACTATAGTCATACTGGTTTTAGAACTCCGCTGAGTATGTGGAGGCACAATGAAGAGGTAAATTTTAATAGAGACTTCTTAGAGCCATTAACTTACGCAAGCCACTATACACCGAATCAGTTGTGTAGAAGTAATGTACTTGTACCTGTTGTGGTGTCTAGGAATCACTTACATGAAGGTGTCATTACTACAAAGATCTCGGTTACACAGCATATTCGCTCAATGGCTATGGTTGCAGCTTTCGCTCCACAAGAGATATCTAAAATCAAAGTCGTTAGTCGCTATTTTAGTGATTTGGATGCAACAACCGGAGTTCGCTTCTACAACTGGGGTGCTCCAGGAAAAACAGGGTTTGCAGTACTGTGGGGAAGCAACTTGGTTAGTATAGAGGGAGATACTAATACTAAAGCTCTTATGACTTTCCCGTCCGTCATCGCTGATGCAGTGTCAGGGACTGGAGAGATATTGCGATGGGTGGCGACATATTCTGAGAGTCATAGCATGCAAGCTCAAGGTGATTATGTCTGTGAAGAGATCATTTTGAGCGAGCCAAGTGTAGAGGATATTGCTCAGAAGGATTCGGGAAATGTGGAGGGCTCGGGGGTTACAAATACGGAGAAGTCGTCGAGTACATCTACAGGAGGGAAGAGTACAGAAGGCAGCACCCAGAGAGATGTCGCCAAGTATTATTGCCTTACTGGATTGCTCAAATATGCTAAGAGTTTGTTAGTTGATGTTACACTTGTGACTGACCCAACTACTATTTTTTACACTCCAGTCACTGTAATACCAAAATTATTAGCCCATATGGTAGCGAACTATTATAAGTTAATTCTAAATACTTCAGAGAATATAATCTTTAAAGCTACTGGACCCGATTCAACGCAAGAATTTTCTAACACTCTGTTCTTATTTCATACTGATATTATTGAGAGGCTCATTGAGACTCGAGTAAGACGACTGACATTTTCCCATAAAGGCGAGTCATACTCGATGAATATACGCGAGTTAATATCCTTAGATAATCGTAATTCGATATTTGTTGTAAGAACGTCAATAAGCCATGGTTTATACAATGCTATGGCCGTTCAAGGAGTGACCACTAACCAAATACCCTGTTTACAATGCGTAGCTACATTTACGCCACGTCAGAATGTTGCATGTACTGACCATAGATTGTACGAAATAGTTTCGAGAGGCCTAGTTTATATATACTCCAAAATGTGCCAGGATGCAGAGTATTACAATAGTCTGGGATGTGATTTAGCGCAGAACGCATCTATCTCAACCTTCTTAAAATATGGATCTTTTAAGATACTTGGACATTATATGAAGATATATGGACATTATATATATATATAATGGACATTATATAATTATATTACTTGGATTATATGAAGTTTATGCTACTAGCAGTTGATAGAGAGGCTTTGAAATACTTGTTATTTTTCAACCCTTTATAGCATGTGAAGGCAAGTTGTACAGCTAGTATGGCGAGTTTCGCCGCAATGATGGCGGCAGGCCGTGAAAGCGGCAAGGCCTTGAGGTTGCTCATGGAGCGGGAAAACATATCCACCGAGGTAACTGACGACATCTTAGATCCAGTCAAATGTCTGGCTCTATTTAACAGTCTACCCGAGGATAAGCCAACAGTTGCAGTTGCTAAGGTTCATAGCAACAATTCCTTGGAACTGCGAACTATGTCCGCAGAACTAACACAAATAATAAACGACGAGGCTGACCTAGCTTGTAGTAGTATAGTGAACGATAATCTACAACTAGCAGCATGTGCTTTAACCGAAGTATCCCAAGTCTCTGAGTCCGCCGTTGGTAGTAGTACAGTGAACGATAATCTACCACAAGCAGACGAAGACTTGACCAACCAAGCAGTGAAAGAAATTGAGGATAAATTGCCGGAAGGAGAAAGTGAGAGTGGTTACAGCAGTATAGTGAACAGTGACTTGTCCCATCCCACAACCACCAACCAGGTAGTCTCTGTAACTACAGGAACTACCATTAATGACGGGGCTATTGTCAAATTACCGACAGAAGACTGTGTGTGTAGTATAGTGAACGAAGATCGCGCGGAGTCAGAAAGTATAGATAGTGAATGTGTAGAGTTCGAAGAGGTGGTATACTCAGAGGCAGTCTCTAGAGACCCGTTCTTGCGAGTCTGTAAAGTATTGAGACTAGATCCTGAAGATAACATATTTACCACACGGGTATCTATCGCTTCGATAGCGTTAATCTCCAACGTGCTCGTTAGGAATGTCGTCGGCTGTTTGAGCGAAGCAAACACTAATGGAACCCCCAGCCTAGAAGAGGTGCAAATGGATAAGGAAGCGGATGGGGTGTTTGAAGAATGTAATGCCGAAGGGTGTCGCACTTATTCCTCTAAGACTGCAAACCAGGCAGACGGCAGTGAGGCAAAGCCAAAGAAAAAGAACAGGCGACCAAAGAATATTGCGAAATACAGGGTTAGAATTGACGAATTTGCTACAAAGTTCATCAAAACGAAAGGAGCAATAGGGGGGATAGTCAAGAAGAGCATGGAGGGTGGTAGAAACTGCTCGTTCTTCGGGGCTGTATTAAAATAAATTGTGAAGACCCGGGCTATGGGGTGTCTCACCAATAAGGAAAGGGACTGTGTGAAGACTGTGGAGCGGCGAGTTGACGGGGAAGGCGTATTCGACAGAGGTTCCGATTCGGAAACTCCAATTATCTGTGATCTCCTCACGGAGGATCTCACTTCTGTCGGACTATGCCCCATCTGTACTCTCGGCGTCAGCCTCGACGGTTATAGCGCCTACCTGCAACGAAATCATAACAGACACATGCACGCTCCCATCGGGAACCAGAGAAAAGAAGCTTCACCTTTTCCCTTTTATGTGAATGGACGGTCTTATTATTGCCTTACTGGATTGCTCAAATATGCTAAGAGTTTCTTAGTTGATATTACAGTTGTGACTGACCCAACTACTATTTTTTACACTCCAGTCACTGTAATACCAAAATTATTAGCCCATATGGTAGCGAACTATTATAAGTTAATTCTAAATACTTCAGAAAATATAATCTTTAAAGCTACTGGACCCGATTCAACGCAAGAATTTTCTAACACTCTGTTCTTATTTCATACTGATATTATTGAGAGGCTCATTGAGACTCGAGTAAGATGACTGACATTTTCCCATAAAGGCGAGTCATACTCGATGAATATACGCGAGTTAATATCCTTAGATAATCGTAATTCGATATTTGTTATAAGAACGTCAATAAGCCATGGTTTATACAATGCTATGGCCGTTCAAGGAGTGACCACTAACCAAATACCCTGTTTACAATGCGTAGCTACATTTACGCCACGTCAGAATGTTGCATGTACTGACCATAGATTGTACGAAATAGTTTCGAGAGGCCTAGTTTATATATACTCCAAAATGTGCCAGGATGCAGAGTATTACAATAGTCTGGGATGTGATTTAGCGCAGAACGCATCTATCTCAACCTTCTTAAAATATGGATCTTTTAAGATACTTGGACAAGATTCAGGAATTATTCCTGTGATTGTAACAGTAAAAAATGGACATCCTTATGATGAATATTATCATTTTAAAACAAGTGATGATAAACATGATATGCAACAATTAAGTATGTTAGTAAGTAAGTAACAATTAAGTATGTCTCGGCAAGACTGCTTAATAGTTGACTGGCACCATCCTTCCGCCTCTGCCATCTCTGGGATTTTCTTTCCCAAGTAAAGTTTGAAAAGATTGCACGAACATACGTTTTATGTTTGTGAAAATATGGATTTACGCCATTTTGAGGGGCATGGGTGATTAGTATGAACATTGCGAGGAAGAGAGAACGCGTAACGAACAAAGCGTTAATCCAACAGCGTTAGCCACTGTCCAGTCATCTGAGGTAAATATACCCACACCATCTACTTCTAGAGAAGTCATAAGTATAAGACATGCCAGAAAAATGTCTGTTTTAGGTGAAATAAGTAGAAATGACACAATTGAAAATTTATCGAGTAGATCTTTATTTGAAGCTCGAAAAACTTTTGCTAGTGCAACTATTGCCCGTACTTTTGCTAATGGAAATCGAAGTGGAGTTAAGGTGTTTTTTTAAGCTAGATAGAACTTTAAATTGTAAAAAGTAACACAAAAAATTAAATTTTGATGAAACATTTTTTTTTATTTGTTTCAGTATACTCTGACAAATCATCATGAATAGACTCAAGCTTGAACAACGCTACGAAATTATCCAAATTTACTTTGAAAATCAGTCGTCGATTCGCGCAACTTATAGACGACTTCGTCATTTTTATGGCGTACATAATCGTCCATCTGAACAAGCCATTCGTCGAACTGTGGATAGATTTCGTACCACATACTCTCTAGAGGATGCAATAACACCAACACGTCGAAGGAATGTGCGTACTGAAGAGAATATCGCCGCTGTAAACGAAAGTGTGGAAGAAGATCCAAATTTATCGATTCGTCGTCGGTCGCAGGAATTGGGGCTCTGTCCGTCCACTACGTGGACAATTTTGCGAAAAGATCTCGGCCTACACCCGTATAAGATCCAGCTGGTGCAGGAATTGAAGCCACGAGACCATTATATGCGTCGTTCTTTCGCCGATTGGGCTCTGGAGCAGTTGGCAACTGACCCGTTGTTTTATCGCAAAATTGTGTTCAGCGATGAGGCGCATTTTTGGCTTAACGGGTTTGTTAATAAGCAAAATTGCCGCATATGGAGTGAGACCAATCCACAAGAGACCCTACAGACTCCATTACATCCAGAAAAATGCACCGTTTGGTGCGGACTTCACGCTGGTGGCATCTTATTTCTTCAAAAATGAGGCCGGAGCTCGCGTTCGGTCAATGGAGATCGTTACCGCACCATGATCAATGATTTTTTGTTTGAAAATATGGATGACATTGATCCGGAGGAGATGTGGTTTCAACAGGATGGCGCTACGTGCCATACGGCAAACGCAACCATCGACTTATTGAAATCAAAATTTGGCGATAAGTTGATTTCGAGAAATGGACCTGTCAATTGGCCTCCAAGGTCGTGCGATTTGACACCTCTCGATTATTTCCTGTGGGGCTACGTGAAGTCACTGGTTTATGCTGATAAACCAGCAACAATTGACGCCTTGGAGGACAGCATTGTTCGTGTTATTCGTGACATACGGCCAGCAGTGCTCGAAAAAGTGGCCCAAAATTGGACGTCCAGAATGCGCTTCGTCAAGAACAGCCGCGGTGCCCATATGCCCGAAATCATTTTCAAATGTTAATGTCACGTATTGATCTTTCGAATAAAAAAAAAATTTGATTACAATTTAATTTTTTGTGTTATTCTTTACAATTTCAAGTTCTATCGGGCTTTAAAAAACACCCATTATAAGACATGCCAGAAAAATGTCTGTTTTAGGTGAAATAAGTAGAAATGACACAATTGAAAATGTATCGAGTAGATCTTTATTTGAAGCTCGAAAAACTTTTGCTAGTGCAACTATTGCCCGTACTTTTGCTAATGGAAATCGAAGTGGAGTAAGCGTTACAGCTTTTTATAAATTTAAGGATGTACCTCTCTCCGGGAGAGTTGACATTGCGAGTAAGTTTGATCGAATTCTCAATAGTGAGGCTATAAGATATTTGCAGACAGCACGAGATGTCACTATTCGTAATATGTTTTCGGTCAATAACACAAGGGAACAAATTTTTATTAATTTTTTGTTGCATGGAGTTTTAGGCCTGTTGTTTACTAATTAGAGGTTGGTGATTACAAATCTAGCCTCAGTTTTTCTCCAGCACCTTTTGTTTTTGGCAAACAGCTGATAGACATATATTTGTACTAGTCACATTCAAACTTCAATTCAACTGAGTTGTTTAGTGAAAAAGTTTGTGCTCTTGTGTTAAATAACAATGTCCAAGTTAAGAAATATCTGTAGAAACGATCCAAACTATTTCTGTAACATTTGTGGTGAATATACATTCAAAAATTGTAGGCTAAGTGTGTCAGAGTTTATAACAGGTATATTTTGATTACTTTGGATTCGCTTTGGACATCCGTGACAAGTACTGGATCCCTCATATGGTATGTAAAACATGTGTTGAGTCTTTGAGATTATGGGCAAATAAGAAAAGACCCCATTTTAAGTATCAAACACCAATGATTTGGCGGGAACAATCATCAAGATGATTGTTATTTTTGTGTGATTGATATTAATGGAATTAATAAAAATAACCGGTCGAAATGGTCTTATCCAAACTTGTTATCTGTTACTCGACCAGTCTTGTTCTCTGGCGATGCACCAGTACCCCAAGCTTCTTCATCTGTACAAAATGATCATGATATAGAAAAACAAAACTATTCTTCAAGTGATGAAAGTCGGACAAGTGATTCTTACCCTGATTTTACTTCTGAGCCCCAGCTCTTTAATCAGGAAGACCTCAATGCATTAATCAGAGATCTTGGTCTTTCTAAAAAGACATCGGAGATTCTAGCTTCTCGATTAAAGCAAAGAAATCTTTTAACCCCAGAAACAAGAATTTCATACTATCGTAACCGAGAGGCAGAATTGCTGTCATTCTTTTCTAAAGATGACGACTTTGCTTTTTGTTCAGATGTTCCTGGTTTATTGAAAGCAATGGGAGTACAGAAGTATGATCCAAATGAATGGCGTTTATTTATTGACTCCTCTAAACGTAGCCTGAAATGTGTACTTATGCATAACGGCAATAAGCTGGGTTCGATACCGATTGCACATTCAACTACAGTCAAAGAAGAATATGCTACTGTAGCTTCTGTAATGGATAGAATCAAATACAACGAACAAAAGTGGTTGATAAGTGTTGATCTAAAAATGGTGAATTTTCTTCTTGGACAACAAGGTGGATATACAAAATATCCATGTTTTATTTGTTTATGGGACAGCAGAGCTAGGTCTGAGCACTGGATTAGAAAAGATTGGCCTTCCAGGCAATCTATGGTTCCGGGACAACTGAATGTAATAAATGAGCCCCTTGTGCCCACGGATCGAATAATACTGCCACCTTTGCATATCAAACTAGGGCTCATGAAACAATTTGTCAAAGCTTTGAACAAGGGTGGTGATTGCTATAAATACATCTCTAAGAAGTTCTTTAATTTGAGCCAAGAAAAAATTAAAAATGGAATTTTTTGATTGTCCCCAAATAAGAAGGTTGATAAAGGATGAAAACTTTATTAGTTACATGACTGATATTGAAAAAAATGCCTGGAATGAATTCGTTTGGACTGCTCAAAATTGTCTGGGAAACAAAAAGGAAGAAAGCTATGCGGAGCATATTGAACTAATGTTGTTACACTTCCAGCAGCTTGGTTGTAATATGAGCATCAAAGTACACTTCCTCCACAGCCATTTGGACAGTTTCCCTGAAAATCTTGGTGATCTGAGTGAAGAACAAGGGGAACGGTTCCATCAGGACATTCGAACTATGGAGGAACGTTACCAAGGTCACTGGAATGCTCACATGATGGCGGACTATAGTTAGGCTTTGCCTAAAGATGGGCTTTGTTTCAAATATCTCTGTCAGAAGTTTCCACACCTTTCAGAAGCTAAACTGAAAGAAGGCGTCTTTACCGGGCCTGATATTAGAAAAATGATGTTTGACGTTAACTTTGAATCCACAATGACCTCAAATGAAAAGGAAGCATGGGTTTCATTCAAGCAAGTTGTCACCAAGTTTTTGGGAAATGAAAAAGACCCAGAATATAAGGCTATTGTTGCTAACATGTTAAAAAAATTTGAACAGTTAGGATGTTTGATGAGCCTGAAAGTTCACTTTTTGAGCAGCCACCTCGATTACTTCCCGGAAAATTTAGGAGATGTTAGTGAGGAGCAAGGTGAGCGTTTTCACCAGGACGTTAAAGTGATGGAAAAACGTTACCAGGGCCGCTGGAATACCAACATGATGGGGGATTACTGTTGGTCACTTCACCGGGAAGTTCAGCAAGCTATTCATCGCAGGAAAAGCTACACAAGAAGCTTCAAGGAAAAAAGGGAAAGAAAATATAAACCAATTCCAGTTGACAAGTGAACCTTGTATCATCACATAAAATTACTATTCCAAGTATTTTACTGTAAATACAAACCATTTTTACGATTCTACAGTGTTTCATTGATTTCCCTATATACTGTAAATGGGTATTAGACTATATAATAAAATACATTTTGCTTGGAAACTAAGGGTGATACATAAAAACTACGAGCAGATTTGGATTCAGCACATAAAAATCTATCAAGATCAGCTATTAAAATTAAAAAAGTTTTCAAAAAGGTTTTTTTTGTTGGCCTGTGCTATTGTTGGAGCATTAAAAACAGCCCCCGTGAACCGAATCAAGCCAGAAAATCTTACAAAAGAAAATTTTTTGATATGTAGTGGTAATTTTTTTAATAGTTTTCTTAATAAAAAATATTTTCATCTTAAAAAACAGTTTATAATTATAACCCCAAAAGTAAAGCTGATACAAACAAACTGACTTCAGATCTTAAATCAGCACCTCGAGGAAGTAGAATAATAGTCAAAATATTTCATGCAACAAAAATGTTGTTCCCTTGTGTAATAGGTTACAACATGGAACGGGATAAAGACAATCCCATGGATTAAATATTTTATAATAAATAAGAGAAAAAGGGAATGAGTGTTGGGAACGTTTATTTTTTATTTAAGTTAAGGGAGTTTGTGGAAAAAGGATATTTTGAAAAAGGAGAAGTAAATAGATATAAATTTAAAAAAAAAAAAAAAAAAGGAATTCGTGGGAAAGATGTTTTGAATTTTGAAGTTTTGAAAAGGAGAAAAAATAAATAGGAGAAGTAAATAGATATATTTTTTTTGAAGGGAATTTGTGAAAAAAAAAGATATTTTGAAAAAAGGAGAGATAGTAAGTAGAATAAGGAGAAAATAATAATTGAATGACTAGGTCGTTAAGAAAAAGCTAGTGATCTAATATATTCCTGCTTATTGAATAATGAAAGGGTAAGAATCCTTTTTTTGTTAAGTATCAGATCCCAAGAAGTAAAAGAGAGGAAGATAAAGGTTTTATAAAAGGTTTTGTACCAGTTTTTTTTTAATGTGTGTTCCCAACCAATTCAGTAGAATTAGTCTACTGATCCTATAACACTGACTCAGTAAATTCAATAGAATATCTCCTGAAGATAACAATAGAATAGGTAACAAAATTATAAGAAGGGTATAGAATTTTTTTTTGTTAGGTATCAGATCCCAAGAAGTAAAAAAGGGAGATAAAAGGTTTCATACAACTTTTTTTTTTAATGCGTATTCCCAAAAACTCGGACATCTCGAGGATATAACAAAAGAATAAACATTTCTATATAAACGAATATAAAAGAAATGGCAAAGCCTAATAGTTACAGCCCATACTGGGGGCATAAAATATTTTGCTTTCATATAACCCAATTCTGGCAAATGATATTAACATGACATCAATAAAATGACACAAATATGTTTTAATGAGAATAACACACAAAATAAAACGTTAATTAAAATTGTAAATAAAAAATATGTCGAATAGGTATTGTTTATTAAAAAAAAAAAGAAAAGAAATAATATAATTTCTTTGTAGTTATTATAAGACTTGTTTACTACTTGTTTATTATTAGTATGGAACTATGATAGTTTGTAATATTGTTTAAATAGTAGGATAAATATATTTAAAAAAAAAATATATATATATAATATAATTTCTTTGTAGTTATTACAACACTTGTGTACTACTTGTTTATTAGTAGTATGTAACTATGATAGTTTGTAATATTGTTTCAATAGTAGGATAAATATATTTAAAAAAAAAAATTTGAATTTTTTTTTGTTGAAACAAGGGCGATTGATACATGACGCAACTATCGTCTAATCAAGAAAGTATAATCATTCCTATAAGAGCATTGAAGAGTTTAAATAAAATGCCGCTAGGGGGTCGGCAGCCTCACCTATCCCCTCCATAGATAAAACGGAAGACAGTTAAAAATCTCCCAAGTAACAGATCACTTTAGAAGCCACTTGGGTTCGGCCCTTCGACCTATCGACATTATAAGCCACTTCCGTTCAACCCTTCCAGCGAGTAACATAGGACTTCTTTTCAACCCTTAGATCAATATCAAGCGCTATACCTCAAGCTATGGAAGAATCACCTCATCTGTAAATGCAAGTACTAATATATCATTATTCTGCAGAATACGCCGATAGTTACAAATTTTTAGAGCTCATAAAATTTAAATTAAATAAATTCAAAGGGCTATATTATATTGAGATTATTCTGTTTATTATATTATTTTCTATTGAGATGGTTTGTCCATTATGTTATTTTATATTAAAATCATATTAATTTGTGTATATTATTGTTTTTTAACTGTGGTTAATAATAAATTAATGTTAGTGAAATGTATTTTGCCTTATCTATTGATTGCCTGATGTTTATCCATATTTATATTCAAATGATAAAAGGTTTATTAGTAGTTAATAAGAGTAATTAATCAATTCAAGGTAAGATTTTCAATTTAGCTTTAGTAATTTATTCCAGCTCTTATCAGTGAATATAGGTAAGCAAAATCTGCCCATTTAAACCCGTAAATACCTTAGATAAGCGGAAGTAATGAGTATTAATTAATAAAATAAAATTTTATCACTGGTAGGAATGGAGTAATATATATATATATATATATTTTGCTTTCATATAACCCAATTCTGGCAAATGATATTAACATGACATCAATAAATATATATATATAAGTTAAAGTGATAGAAATAGAACGAAGTCTATGTAAATAGCCCATAGGTTAAGCCGATAGTATTAATATAATGATTTGTATAAAAAATGTAAAACTATATATACTGGGAAGGAGGAAATAAAGATCAGTTGTTCTCTTGATGCGGTGTGTTACTCTGTCTCCCCAAACCCCTTTTTATTTTAGATAATCGTTCATAAGTGTCCACTTATAGTTGCAGTCCGACTATAAGTGGTGCCGAAACCCGGGAGTTAATTGTGCTAACGTCAAAGTTAATTAACAACTTACTAGTTTAGTTTTGTTATCTTTTATCTCCGAACCATGAACGACGACAAACGGTCAATGAGTTCCAGCTGGCGCAAGCGCAAGTCGAGAAAACCAAATTGGAGTCTCAATTAGCAAAGGCCAACGAAACGATGCAGCTGGAATTATTGAAGATGAGGATACAAAGTTCCGCCTTTATCCATGAGGTGATTGGCCAGTTAAAACCCTTCACTGGAGTAGTCGGCGATTTGGAGCACTTTCTAAAAGGAAGAGACCAAATTAAGAACTTGATAGCATCCAGGAAGGGGTCAGGGGCCCTACTGGAATCTGATGTGCTGTTAGAGGCACCCCAAGTGAGTCGCATCTCGCGGCGAATTTTGAATTCAATACAAGGAGATACTAGGCACTCATGAGACACCCTTAAGGGGCGACTAAAGAGGTATTACGGCGGAGGTAGGTGGACTCCGGAGGAGGACACCTTTTATTTATTAAAGGAGCGGGACCCCCGGCCAATAGGAAGGCGAATTCGTTGAGAACCTTTTGGTTTCATACAACCGATTATTAGAGAAGACGGTGGAAACACTGGGACAAGCAGAAGGGGCACAAAGAATGGAGTTCGTGAGGAGCATCCTCAAGGTACAGCTGAACCATTATGGTGACTGGCCGGGTTCACTTCCACGAGACAAGGACTTCCTGGAGTGTGCACACGAACTCATGGATGCTGGTGAAAGGGAAGGAACGAGACTGGATAATCCGAAAAAAGTTCCGCAGCTCACCCAGACGCAGCGGTGGAGACAGAAGCTTTGATAAACGACCTAGCAGAGGTCCAGAGGATCGGTGAAAGAGGCAAGAAAGGCGCTGCTACACATGTGATCAGCCGGGACACGTCGCAGCACAATGTCATCTTATGAGATGTTACGAATGTAGCAGGCAGGGGCACGTCGCGAGGGAATGCCCCAGGCACAAACCGAGAAGTACCAGGAGAAGACCTCAACCGGAGCTTAAGGAGGTCAACGCCCAGGAGTGGACCAGGAGACAGACACAGGGAAGGAGAGAGGAGCACTACTCCAGCGGGGAGCCTTCAGGAAAGGAGAGCGCACGTTCAGGACACAGCACTCCGGCACCTAGAGGACATGAGGTAAGGAGGGGGAATCATCGGGGGGGGTTCTTTCGGTTCCGAGGTAGCGTCTAGGCAACAGAGATTAGAGTGAGGGTACGGTAATGGGCGGGGCAACTTCGCGAGTGAGTTAATAATAATAATAATAAACACGGACGAGGTTGCCCGTGGTGAAGTTAAGGGAGATAAGCGTGAGGGCTTTGATTGATACTGGCAGCACCAATTCGATAATTAGTTAAGAAGGGGCGGAACGGCTGGGTATGTGGGGGTCACATCGGGGTTGCGAATGTGAGATGGTCACTGTGAGCGGGCGTTGCAAAACCCTGGGCGAGGGTTATTTTAATTGCCAACAGTTGGTAGGGAGGGATTTCCAGGTAAGACTACACATAACTGAAGCCGTAATGCCCGGATACGAACTCATAGTGGGGTGTGATATTTTGCAGCAAGCGGGGTTAGAGTTACGGGTTGTTCGAGGAAAGTGGTGGATTCGTTTAGGTGAAGAGGCCGCGGTATTGAAATAGGGGCAGTCGAGTGTAGTCGGGAAGCCATTCAAAGTGTTGTCAATAAGCACCGGGATCTATTCTATAGGGAGAACGAAATTTTGCTGACCACGGGAAGAACGATGCATAGGATCATCCTGAAATCGAATAACCCGGTATATGTGAAGAACCGCAGATACCCCCAGGCCATGAGAAATATAATAGGAAAACAATTGAACGAGCTCTTACTACAGGGTATTCAGACCCAAGATACCACTAGTGCGACAAGTATCGGAAGAGAGCGCGAAGTCAACGCGGGCGTCTTCGGCAATTACCGGAAATTGACGAAATAATCAATGATAAACGACATCAAATTATTTTACGGTCTAAGCAGAAACCCGGGATAATAACACACACTAGTTCATATGAAGGGTTGGCAACAATTCTCATGCGCACCCCAGTGAGAATTGACGGTACTGACATCAAACGTATTTTCACAGAATTTGGTATTCCGGGTCGTAGTTGCTACGTCTACGTTGGGAACAAGGTTATCGCTGAGAAATTAAAACGGCTGTGGCTGTGGCGACAAGAGAGGATTGCGGAGTGTTACACATTGACACGGTGCTTACGGTATGTTAAGACGATTTCCGATCCTTCTGTCCAACGCCAAATCGTTATCGACCATCATGAGGGCAAAACAAACCATCGTGGAATTGAAGAGACCTTGTGCGCGCTCAAATCCTTGTACTTTTGGAAAAACATGAGTCGTATAGTAAAGGAGCACATAAGGCAATGTTCCGTGTGTTAGAGGGCTAAGTACGACAGGCAGCCTCCGGTGGCGACACAAGTAGTTACGGCCACTCCTTTAGAACCCCTCAGGAAGGTACAGATTGACCTTTACTCCAATGAAGGACAGTCCTGGCTCACGGCAATCGATACCTTTAGTAAACTGGCGATGACGTACCCTGTAGCAGAGAAAACTCCAAGTGCAGTATTGGATGGGGTACTTCACTGGTGTGCGATTTATAGGGTACCCGAGGAAATCGTATCAGATTGTGGCCGGGAATTCGACAACGCTCTGATGCGGAAGGAAAGCAAAGTGTAGGGGATCAGTTGGCACTTTAATACCCCACATCACATCAAAGGCAGAGGTGCGGTCGAAATGTGTCTCCTAGTAATTTTTAAATTACAGACGTCCATAAGAGACATATTATGTGAATCCTTACAAACAATTAAGAAATTGAAAATGACCGAAGGGGTCGAAACGTATTATAGAAAATAATAAAGAAAAACTTGACTGGAAAATGGTTTTTTGCTTCATACATTAAATATTATAAAATATAGTCCAGTAGAACCCATATTATAATACCTTTAATTTTGATAAACCAAAGATTTTACATAGAGAAAAAAACATAGTTGTGATGACCACATGTATTATATATTATTTAAATGATTAGTGATCCACATATACATATATTACATGTATTATTTAAATGTATAATGATAGGATGATTAAATTATATTAAATGTATGATTAGTTTAATAAGATGAATTGATTAGAGGTATGACTATTGAGAAGTATAATGATATTAATTGATTTGTATGTATAGGGTTGGCAACTAAGTCATTGCCGTTTTTGTCGATAGATTCACTCTACACTTTCTTTTGTTTTGTTAACGTGGCCAGAACATCTAACCTATATTTTTTTCTTACTGTATGGACTTCTACGTTTAATTAGTAAAAAAATTGTTTTGATCAGTTCTTTAGTTTTGTTTTTATCCCAATTTAAAAATGGAAGAACAGGACGTGCACTTCCGACACATTTTATTGTATTACTTCCGAAAAGGCAAGAACGCATCGCAAGCACAAAAGAAGTTATGTGCCGTATATGGAGATAAAGCCTTAAAAGAAAGGCAGTGTCGAAATTGGTTTGAAAGATTTCGTTCCGGTGATTTTTCACTGAAAAATGCACAACGATCTGGCCGCCCAGTCGAAGTGGATGAACCCATATCAAGGCCATTATCGATTCAGATCGTCACAGCACAACACGAGACATTGCAGAGAAGCTCAATGTGTCGCATAAATGCATTGAAAAAAAATTAAAAACCCTTGGTTATGTCAAGAAACTTGATTTATGGATCCCTCACCAGCTAAAGGAAATTCATTTGACGCAACGATTTAGCATCTGTGATTCGCTACTGAAACGCAATGAAAATGATCCATTTCTGAAGAACCTAGTTACTGGCGACGAAAAGTGGATAGTTTATAACAATGTTACTCGCAAGAGATCGTGGGTGAAGCAAGATCAACCAGCCCAAACAGCATCAAAAGCAGATATTCACCAAAAAAAGATTATGCTGTCAGTCTGGTGGGATCACAAAGGAATTTTGTATTTTGAACTCATGCCGCAGAACCAAACGATAAATTCAAATGTGTATGTTGAACAACTCGACAAACTGAAGGATGCAATTGAAGAAAAGCGGCCGGTATTATCAAATCGGAAGTGTGTTGTTTTCCATCATGATAACGCAAGGCCCCACACATCTTTGGTTACTCGGCAAAAATTATTGGAACTGGGTTGGGATGTTTTGTCACACCCACCATATAGCCCTGACCTTGCGCCTTCGGATTGCCATTTGTTTCGTTCCATGCAAAACTCTTTAAATGGTAAAATTTTTAACAACGCGGATGATGTCAGATCACACCTAATTCAGTTTTTTAATAGCAAAGACCAGACATTTTACGAACGGGGAATTTTTACGCTGCCAGAACGATGGAAAAAGGTCATCGACAAGAACGGGCAATATCTAATTGAATAAAGTTATATTTTTAAACAAAAATTCTGAATTTGCCTTCTTATTTGAAATCGGCAATGACTTAGTTGCCAACCCTATATTATTTAATGTATTAATGTATGGAGTTTAATACGTGTCTCATTAAGAGATAGAATTACGTATTCAATATTATTTATTGTTAGATTGTTATATTTCACCGTTCACCTATGTACCTTAGCGAGATAAGAATTTATTACATATTAACGAGTTTTTATTCGAATATATGAGTAATTATGCCATAGGTCAGTTATGTCTTCGTCTAGACCTGCCTTAAAATGTTTTCTATTGGCTAATAAAAGAGAGTGGGAGGTGATATGAGAGAGTGGTGGAAGCGTTTAGCCAGTTCTAGGCTGTATTATTTAAGTCACTCCCTTTCACCGACTCATTCAAGACACTCACCTTTTCATCACCTCCTGCTTCTCTCAGTTCTCTTTATCAGGCTTGTATTAGAAATATTTGAATAATTGTATTAAATATAAGAAGTGATTGCATGTCATACTATTATATGTATATAGTGACAGGTGGCACACAAGTGTCCAGTAGTAAACAATTCTTAGAACTATTATTCAGATGCAGGTGTCAGGTGGCCAACTAGTAAACAATCCCAGGAATTAGAATCAGGGATATCAAATCTTATTTAAGCCTGGAGGAGATGCTCCTCGCTCTCTTTGGTCCTTAGATTTAGTCCGTAGTCGTCACTTGTACAGTTTATATTTCATGTATTTGTATCATTCATAATAAAGTTTTTGCTTTTTAAAAAGTGTTAGATCTGATTAAAACATTTAACTGGCGCCCGAACAGGGACTTGGGCAGATTTCGGGGATATGATTAGTAACTTTGCGGGAGCTTTGGATAGAGTCGACGAAGACCACACCAGAAGCAGCAAGACCACTACTCTACGTCTTGAGGAAGAATTGCCACTGCGTGTACAGGTACAGCAAGCGTTCTCCACGACTACGAGGTATCCAGCATTTTCTGTATATTCTTCAATATTTAACCCAAGTCGAACATATTTTGTTAAATTCATTGGATCTTAAAAAAACTTTCATTCACTGAAGATCACAGATACTGAAATTAAATTTAAGTTTATTTTATTCAAAACTCATTTAATTTTATGTCAAATTTAAATTTTATTATTCTTATTATTTTTATGTTTAATTTATAATTTATCTTTAAGTTTATTTTATTTGTATTCAAATTTCATGCCAAATTTAAAGGAAAGACTGAACCAAATTCGACAAATTAATAACTCTACTCCACTTACTATTGAAAATTTAGATAACTTTTTATTAGAGGATAACAATATGGCTAACATGAAAATTAAAGATCATGATTTTAAATTAATACCGGAATATAATGGTGACCCGTTGCTATTAGTAGATTTTATTAGAAATACAAATTATATCTATGAATTATATTGTAAAGAAAACAATTCATTTAGAGAAATTAATCATTCCAAATTAATATTAACTTTATTAACAAAATTAAAGGGTAAAGCAAAAATAGCCACATACGATAAAGAATTTGACAGTGTACAAGACATATTAAAATTCTTAAAACGTAAATATCAGGATACTAGAACTCGCGAACAATTAATAGCCGAAATATTAAATACCAATTCATACGCGCACGAAAATCCCCATGATTTTCTTGACAGACTTAGTAAAAAACGCTGTGATTTATACGCTAGAGTTTACGCAGACCCGGATATAGAAAACAAACTTGATGAAATGGCTAGGTACGACAGACAAATATCACATCACGCCGTACATAATTTAAATCCACAACTCACGGACTTCATTTATCACATAAAATTTGATACACTAGAAGACATAGACGAAATTTTACGCAATTCCGCTTCTCATATTGTCCATCGGTTATACGGACAACATAAAAAAGAAAAAAACCTACCATCGAATTCTAATTATAAAGGAAAACATTTTGACCCAAATTATAAAATTAATAAACATAGACAATACGAACCTAATCGTAATAATTATTATCAAAATCAGCACCATTATAAGAAGGAACATTATCAACATCCAAATTATAAATATCAAAATTTTAATTATCAACAATATAATAATCCAAGTAATCCAAGTAATAACAATTATAATCAACGGATTCATAATCAACAATGGGACCCCCAAGACCAATATAGATATTTTAATAAACCATCTTCGGCACAATTGAAACAAAAACAAATTCAACCTCCATTAGAAAAATTAGGAGAATCACAAACTGTTTCGATGCGAACAGTATCGAATCGCGTTCATCTAGTCGACGAGGACAAAGAAGCTATAATACAAAAACTGACAGACAAAATAAGTATCCTCGAAGACAAGTTCGAAAATTTTTTAGAGCCAGGCGAGCACACAAAGTTCAAAAATTTTTTAGAGCCAGGCGAGCACACAAACGACCCGCCGGATCGGGTTTAAACGAATCAAACGGATCGGATTTAAACGAATCAAACGGATCGGATTTAAACGAATCAAACACGGAAATAATAAAAAATCATAATAGCGAGGTAAAACAAATTAAAACGGACCGGACCAAAGTAGCTAATGAATATGAATTAAATCAGGAATCGGATAATATTAAATTGCCGCGAATCATCGATAAAAAAAATAACAAATGGTTGATCGATACCGGATCCACCAAAAATTATATTAATCCGAACATTGTACCCAAGGATGCAATCATTAAAGAGGAATGTTTCGCAATAAAAACCCCTACCGGGAGAGCAGAAGGAACACAAAGTGTCAACCTAAACCTGTCACCGTTGATAGGAATCAATTCCGAGGCAACCTTTTTAATTTTTCCATTCTCAACTAAATTCGACATCTTATTGGGTTACGAATCTATGCATAAACTAAAAGTTAAAATTGATTGCAATAATCAAAATATAATTATAAATAAAAAAATATATAAAACTAATAAAAATCACGAAGTTCATTTAATGACCGACACTAATGAAATAAAAAACGTGATCCGTCATTCTCATATAAATAAATATTATACCGACGAACTCGTGAAAATTATCAGTAAAAATGGCGAAATAATAAAAAAAGAAAATGAAAAATTAATGCCAACAAACTTACTGAAACATAAAATAAATACAATAAACGATAACCCCGTTTATACCAGGAACTATAGGTATCCTGAACAATTTAAAAAACAAATCAACGAAGAAGTTTCAAAATTATTAAAAAACGGGATTCACCTTACAACTCGCCACTATGGATAGTGCCGAAAAAGATGGATGCTAGCGGTCAAAAAAAGATACGACTGGTCATAGATTACCGCAAACTAAATCAAAATACAATAAAAGACAAATTCCCCTTACCTAATATAGAAGACTTGCTGAATCGATTAAGAGGAGCAAGAATCTTCTCAACAATAGATTTAACTTCGGGATTTCATCAAATAGAAATGGACGAAAAGTCCATTCCAAAAACTGCGTTTTCAACGGAAAACGGACACTATGAATTTGTCAGAATGCCATTCGGTTTAAGTTGCGCGCCACCCACTTTTCAAAGAGCTATGACCATATTACTTTCAAATTTACCAAACTGTTTAGTATACATCGACGATATAATTGTTTCGTTTTGTTGATTAATTCGAAAAATGAAGACGAACATCTAAAAGATTTAGAACGAGTCTTCGAAGTACTTAAGAAACACGGACTGTCTATTCAATTAGGTAAGACAGAATTTTTCAAAACTGAACTGAAATTTTTAGGGTATATTGTTACAGCAGAAGGTTTAAAAACCGACCCAAACAAAATAGAATCTATAATTAACTTCCCGATACCCCATGACGAAAAGTCGACAAGACAATTTTTGGGAATGTCCGGATATTATAGGAAATTCATTAAAGGGTATGCTAAAATAACAAAACCTATTTCAGATTCAATAAAAACAAAAATTTATAAAACAAATAAAATACTTGATGCATGTAAAACATTAAAAGAACTAATGACAAACGCGCCCATTCTAAATTACCCTAATTGGGAACAACAATTTATTTTGACGACTGACGCAAGTAACCAAGCACTTGGAGCCGTACTTTCACAAAAAGACGAAAACGGAATTGAACACCCCGTAGCATTTGCTTCAAGAGTAATTCAAAACGCGGAACATAATTATAGCACGATTGAAAAAGAATTACTAGCCGTTGTTTGGGCAACTCAACATTTCAAACCATACTTATACGGAAACAAATTCATTTTACAAACAGACCACAAACCTTTGACGTGGATTTTTACGATGAGAAATGGTAACACAAGAATTATGAAATGGATATGGAAATTACAAGAATTCGACTTTGAAATACTTGAACCTTATAAAACATATGGGATTTACTGTTCTAGCAATATGCAAACATTAGATAGAATATATGACGAATACTTCAATGATATACGACAAATAATTGAAGACGAATTTCCGACAGTAAAAATTAAACGATATTTTAAGTTACTTCCAGATATCGAAACAGCAAATGAACAAATTGAAGCAATTGAAAACTATCATTTAGGCAAGACACAACATCGCGGAATATTAGAAACATTTGAAAAACTAAAAAGACAAATTTACTTTCCAAACATGAAGGACAAAATCACAGAATACATCAATAAATGTGAAATTTGTAAAAAGGCCAAATATGACAGGAAACCACTTAAAACAAAATACCAACTGACTCCTACTCCAAACAAACCATTTCAAGAATTAATGATAGACATATTAAAATATGATAACAAACTTATCTTTACAGCCGTGGACACGTTTTCCAAAAGATTATTTACACACATTATACCTACACATAATGCAATTAACATTTGCGACAGTTTACAAACTTATTTAACATATTATCCAACACCTACACAAATCACGCTAAACCAAGGTACAGAAATGAAGAATAATCTTGTTCAACAGTTTTGTAAGTACAATGATATAAATTTACATTACATATCTACTAATCACTCAAATTCCTTAGGATTATTAAATAAAGTGCATTTAACCTTAACAGAATTACTTAGAATAATTTCACATAAACAAAAAACATATTCACCCTTACAGAAATTAAAACTAGCAACCACTGCTTACAACAATACATTAAATCATAATTTAAAATTAACTCCCAATGAAATAACGTTTGGATTCACATCAGAAAATAATAAAAAGACAGATCTTAATATTACGGAATTATATGTACAAAAATATCATGACGATTTACAACTCTTACATGAGTTAACGCATACAAAAATAACTAAAGAAAAAGAAAAACGTACAGACAAATTAAATCAAAATCGCGAAGATCCACCAGAACTAACTAACCAAGAATTCCTTAAAAACACTCAATCGAAAATCAAAAGTAGAGACAAATTCAGAAAGGTAAATGTTTTAGTTCAAGGAGCTAGACAACTAAAAACACATGTTGACAATATTAGGAGACCAATCAAACGTAAACGAAAGAAACATTTTGTTTCAGATGAAGATTCTTTATGCGTTAATGTTACTGACACTTCTTCCGAAGATTCGGACAATCAACATAGTAGATCTGACTGACTCCCCAGGACTACTACACTATTCACTTGACAACATTAAAGTTATTGATAAATTTTATGAAACATATCATTTTTATAATTTAAGTTTATTAGCAGTAGAAATTAGGAACATAAAAATTCATTTAACCAATTTTAAGAATCACAAAATGTATCATATTCTCTGCGATTTAACAAATGACGCGACAGAACAACTTAGCTTAATGTATTATAAAGAATTTAACAACCGCCGTAAAAGGGGCCTAATAAATGGACTAGGAAATATTATTAGTTGGATTACAGGAAATATGGATGCTGATGATAAAGCATATTATGATAAAATCATTTCTAATGTCGAACAAAACAATTTTAAAATAGAACATAATATCGAAACTTCCATCAATATTAATAAACAACTCATAGAAGACTATAGGAAGGATATACAAACTATTAATAAAAATTTTATGACCAACAGACAAAACTTTAATAGCTTAGAACAAAATGACAAAGCTTATGACTTTTATATACATATTATTTTTCTATTAAATAAAATACAAAGTTTAACATTATCTTTGGAATTCTGCAAACTAGGGATAGTCCATACTAATTTAATGACAGATGTTATACGAAATTTACCAGCAACAATAAAGTTAATATCCAATAATTCAGAAGTCTTATGGACAAATAGTAAAATCTTTTGCTCAACAAGAAATAATATAATTCATACTTTCATAAAATTACCAGTCCACGATGACTCGTATAAGGGATATTTTATTTTACCGGTACCAAAATTAATAAACCAGACTATATTTGAAATTGATTTAAAACGTGATCTTTATTTACAAGGACAAAAATTGTATACTGGGCAATGTATATTTAGTGACAATTATTATTGTTTAAATCTCAAACAAACAAATTCCAAATGTGTTCACTCAATTATCCAAAATGGAATTTTAGAAGATTGTAAATAAATACCCAGTAACCAAACTAACATTAAATATGTAGAATTTATAAAACAATATATTACTGTAAATATCAATAAAATCATAGATTGTAAGAATAATACTGTGTTTTTACCTAATATAAGTTTAATTAGTATTAGTAACAAGGATTGTTTCCCACAATTTAATAAAATTTATATTCATAATTTTAGTTCAGTTATGCTACCATTTTATAAATCTTTAATTGTAAACACTACTCTTGTAACCTCTCACAATTATACAATACCACCATTGGCAACGCTTACATTTGTAAACGATAATAACATTTATTTTTATAGTGTATGTATCTTTATGACCTCTGTAATAATTATAACCATTATTATCTTTATTTATAAACGAAAATGTACTAAGCAAAACAATTTAAATATACCTAAAGCAATTGTTAATATCCCAACACCACCTATTCCTGTAGATAATCATAGAATGATATTAAGTAGATTATATAAAACTAGTTTTGACTAATATTTGAATTTATTATGTAATCATGTTTATTGTACAACTTTTATGTAATCATGTTTATTTTTACTAGTATGCCAATATTATTTGTTTTGATCGGAGTTCAAAACTTAAGGCAGGGTGGAGTTACAGGTGGCACACAAGTGTCCAGTAGTAAACAATTCTTAGAACTATTATTCAGATGCAGGTGTCAGGTGGCCAACTAGTAAACAAACAGGAATTAGAATCAGGGACATCAAATCTTATTTAAGCCTGGAGGAGATGCTCCTCGCTCTCTTTGGTCCTTAGATTTAGTCCGTAGTCGTCACTTGTACAGTTTATATTTCATGTATTTGTATCATTCATAATAAAGTTTTTGCTTTTTAATGAACTTTGTTTGTAATTGACTTTATTTTCTCCTCCTAAGGGTCCACGGACATATTATATAATTGATAATCAATTAGGGGGAAGAGTCATTACATAGTCAAGTTAAAATATTTAGAAGCACTCTACATAAATGACAACATAAATAACATAGTTAATGACAGAAAAGAGGCCGGAGAAATAAGTAAGCTGTATTCATCCGTTATTTTAAAATTAAAAATGCAATAATATATAATAGGAATTTAACTTCAAAGCAAGGCCAGTAATGAATACTTATAACCTGACTCAATAACCTACCAATATATTTCTTATATCTTTTGACCTCTTTTTTTTCCATATAATATTTTTATAAATTTCATATTGTTATTAAACTGTTTAAAAAATAAATTAATTAAAAAAATTATGTTATTTAAATTTTGTTGTTTTAAAATACCAATAAAATACCAAATAGGTCAGAGCCGAAGTAGATGCTTCTCTCATCGAAAATTACATTGATAACCTCACAGAAGAGGTTAAAGATGTTCCCCCAAATAATATATTCAATTACGATGAGACGAACCTTACGGACGACCCTGGGAACAAAAAGGTTATCTGTAAGAGAGGAGCAAAATACGTGGAAAACATTTGCAATTTCAGTAAAAGTGCAACATCAATAATGATGGCTGGAAATGCTGCAGGCGACCTCTTGTCCCCATATGTTGTCTATAGAGCTGAGCACTTGTGGTCCACATGGACTGAGAATGGTCCTGAAGGAACTCGATATAACCGCTCTAAAAGTGGGTGGTTTGATGCAGTATGCTTCGAAGATTGGTTTCAGTCAACATTGTTACCGGGTGTTAAAAATCTAGATGGTCCTAAAGTTATCATTGGAGATAACTTATCCTCTCACATCAGTTTGCATGTGCTTAAGCTCTGTGAAGAGAACAATATAAGGTTCGTTTGCCTCCCTCCGAATTCAACACATCTAACACAACCATTAGACGTTGCCTTCTTTGGACCAATGAAAAGATCGTGGCGTGACATCCTCCGCAAGTGGAAAGAGTCAGAGTCAGGATCAAAATTTGCAACGATCCCTAAAGATTTGTTTCCACGATTGCTAAAAGAGCTAATGGCAAGTTTGGAAGAAAAGCGAAAAGACAATTTGACGGCTGGATTTGCCAAATGTGGAATTCATCCCTTAAACAAGCAAAGACTACTAGACCGTCTTCCAGAAAACCAGCCCGTGGATAAAGACTCTATAGGAGAAGCTTTTATGGAACAGTTGGAGAAGAAAAGAGCTGAGTTTGTAAATAAAGACGGCCCGAGAAGAAGGAAGAAAAAATTGCAAGTACCTGCTGGCAAGAGTATTGCATTCGAAGAGGTTGAAGCAGCCCTCTCAGAAGCAGCAAACAAACCTTCTACCAGTGCGTCAAAGAAAACACAAGTTTCCAAGAAGAAAAACAAAAAAAAGCAAAACTCTTCTTCCGATGAAGATGACGTTGAGATGGTGTTAGAGTCTGATGGGCAAAGTGAAACATTTTCCGATCTGGAAGAAATATTACAGGAAGTAGCAGGCATATCTGTTCACAGGTCTAATGATGAAGAAACACCAGTTGCGTTGAAATCTGAAGACTTTGCCATTGGTAACTTTGTAGTGGTTAAGTAAGATGGACAGAAATACCCTGGCAAAATTATTAGTTTATCTGAAGAAGGACCTATAGTTGAATGCATGGAAAAACGACTCAAGTTTTGGCGCTGGCCAGAAAAACAAGATTGCCTGACTTACGACTGGGTGGATGTTTGTCAGAAGATCAATCCTCCAAAAGCAGCTTCAAAGAGGAATCAGTTCCATGTGCCAGAACTGGACAACTAATATGTATTATGTAAACTGATATCTTTTTTTATATAATACAATTTTTTTCAATAAAATGAAGTCCGTTTCATTTATTCCCATTTCTCATCATTTCATGGATGGTTTTGAAGTAAAAGCAGGTAAGACAACAAACTAATATGTCTAGTGGTAATTTTATCTTGTCTAACTTTAGCCCAACCAATAATAAACATAGGTTTTATATGGTTTAAAAGTATGGGACAAAGTTTCCCCAATTCAAGGCAACTTTGGCCCAAACATTAAAAAAATTCAGTATAATATTGCAAAATGATTGAGGGGTCTCAATATGGTTTTAATTTAATGATATAATGTTTGCTTACACATTAAGATACATTGAAAATTAATATAATCAATGTCAAAAGATGTGGAGCTGATAAAACCATAACAAAGCTTTAGATTTGGGCCAATCTTACCCCAGCTGACGGTAAAAAAATTTAAAAATATTTTAATACATAAAGACTTTAAATAGCAGTAAGGTATAAATAATATAATCATAATAAACTCACATTACCTTACAGATCAAAGTTTAAAGCCATTAGTAGACAATTTACCATGGGAGGATAAAGTATCCCTAAGAAAATGAAAGATATAACAATTTTTTAAAATATATTAATATACATTTTTATGAGGTATCTATTCTTGGTTTTTGCTAACTGCTTAGGGACAAGTTTTTTTGTTTTTATTTTTGGGTTGTATGGCTTACTTGTGATTGTTTTTTTTTTTACAGATTTGACTTATAACTTTTTTAAAAGTTTTATTTTATTAGGGGGACCGGAAAGTAATGTCGTTTCTGCGCATGCCAATACTTGATTGTCATTTGTCAGCTCATTGTTTGGTTCAGAGGCGTACCAAAGACATTGTGAGGTTATAGTGATTTCTTTACTTATAGACAATTGAATTACAATTTTTTTTTGTAATTTTGGGTAAAATGGCCAGCCAAATACCAGAAGAGGTACACATCCGGCATTGCATGCTCTTTGAGTTTCGCAAGGGAAATAACGCAACAGTTGCTACCAAAAACATTTGCGATGTTTATCCAAATGCACTGGACATTCGTAAATGCCAAAGGTGGTTTTCCAAGTTCAAATCGGGTAATTTTGATCTTTCCGACTCGTATCGATCAGGAAGACCATCAGCGTTAGACAACGACGTGTTAAGGGCGGAAGTGGAAGCAAATCCGTGTCAGACGATCGAGGAATTGTCAAACAGTCTCAACCAACCTTGGTCGACCATCCAAGAACATTTGAAGCAGATTGGGAAAGTAAGCAGAGCAGGTGTTTGGGTCCCGCATAATCTGTCCGAACAGAATAAGGCTAACCGATCAATCACATGCAACTTATTGCTTCAACGACACAACACAGAAGCGTTTTTTGATCGCTTGATCACAGGAGATGAGAAATGGGTCCTGTATGATAACCCAAAACGCAAAAGGCAGTGGCTCTCTCCAAATGAAATCCCTCGGAGTACTGCTAAGCCAGGTTTACACCCCAAAAAAGCGCTTTTGTGTGTTTGGTGGAGTATTCGCGGCATTGTTCATTTTGAATTACTGAAACCTGGACAAACTGTTACTGCAGACCTCTACAGCGAACAATTGCAGCGAGTCAATCAATCTTTAATTGAAAAGTGGCCAGCGATTGTCAACCGAAAAGGCGTCATTCTCCAACATGACAATGCAAGACCGCACTGCGCAAGGCGAACTCTAGAAAAAATTAATGAATTGGGGTGGGAGGTGCTGCCTCATCCACCATATTCGCCCGATGTTGCACCATCGGATTTCCACTTATTCCGAGCGCTGCAACACTTTTTAAGTGGCAAAACATTTGCAAATTTGGATGATATCCAAAATGCCATCTCTAGATATTTTGCCGAAAAACCAATTAATTTTTATCGATCAGGGATTGAAAATTTACTCACTAGATGGCAAAAGGTTATTGACAATCATGGGGAATACATCATTGATTAAAAATAAAGACTCGTTAAAAATGTATGTGTTTGTATTTAGCGTAAGAAAACGACATTACTTTCCGGTCCCCCTAATAGTAATGTTGATATATATTTAAAATTGAAAATGGCATTTGAATCCCGAAACGTCTTATGTTAAAAGAATAAAAGATTTTATGAATGGAAGCTGGTTTTGTTTCAAAGGATAGAAATTACAGTCCAGTATATTGAATAAGAATTAAAAAAACAAAAGAAAAAGTACAGCAGCAGTTAAAAACAGAAGCCGATTTGATATGCTTAACCACCGATGGCTGGACATCGGTATGTAATACATGCTTTATAGCATTAATGGCTCATTTCATAGACCTAACTTCTAGACTTAAATCGGTCCTATTGGGCTGCATTCAATTTGAGGAGAGACATACTGCCGAAAATGTATCAAACTTCTTGATAAATGAGGTAGCAAATTGGGGAATTTCTAACAAAATATCAGGAATCATAACTGATAATGCGGCCAGTATTGAAGCAGCCATTCATTTGACGACCTGGCGTGATTTTCCTTGTTTCGCCCATACCGTCAACTTTGTAGTACAACATAGCTTGGACGCGATCAAAGAAGAATTAGATCAAGTAAAAGCAATAGTATAATATTTTAAACATAGCTCATCAGCTACCAATAGATTGGAAGCTATGCAATTACAAATGGAATTACCTTCCCTTAAGCTAAAACAGAGTGTCCCAACTAGGTAGAATTCTACCTACGATATGCTCGCAAGGATATTAAAAATAAAAGATGCTGTCATCAGTACACAAGCCATAGAACAACCTCGACTGAGCACTCTTAACGCCTGATGACTGGTTACTCATTGAGAAATGCATAGAGGTTTTAACAAAATTTTGTAAAGTCACCAAAGAGATGAGTGCCGAGCAGTAAGTCTCTATTTCTAAAGTTATGGTGCTAGTTAAAATTATGAAAACGCACGTTCAGAATCTGCTTACCGAAAGTAACTCTGCTGCTGACCGATACACACAATGTTATTCACTCTCCGAGATCAACTTATGAGTAACAATAGCTTCTGAGTCATAAAGAGTAACATTTTAGCTACAGAAGCATCTTTTCTTGTTCCTCGTTTTAAAAAGCATGTGTTTACTAATAAGGAAAAATATGAAAGCTGCGTAAAATCTATAAAAGTAAAATTTCGCACCCTATTAGTGCGAGAAAAAAGGGCACCATCATCAGAACAAGTGCAGGAAGTAGCGCAATCTTCTACTTCTAGCACGTGGGCAGACTTCGATAAAGAAGTTGAAAGTGAAATTATCAAAAACCCTATGGCTCCCAGCGTAGTTGAGCTCGACTAATACCTTAACAAACCACTTATAAAAAGGTGTGATGATCCACTAAAGTGGTGAAATGATCGCCGTCTACATTTAGTGGAATGATCGCCGTCCACAATTAGTGGAATGATCGATATCCACATTTGTACGTATTGATGAAGCGCAGGTTATGTGTGCCAGTAACATCAGTATCCTGCGAAAGAATATCATTTTCCTTGATTCTTCAAAAATATTCATGTAAAAAATTGAAAATGACTCAAAGAAGTCGAAACGTCTAAATAAAAGAATAAAGTGACTGGATAAAGGTTTTTTTTCTTACATTAGCGGAAAAATAGATAAGCATGTAAAACTATATAAGAAGGAATTGTTGAATTATATTGATCAGCAAATTATTTATAACATGATTATTTTAAAATTGTGGACTTAAAAGATACACTAAAAATGATTAATTTTTAGTTTAAATATTCTAATGATGTAGAGATCAAGAATATAAAACTGACTGAAAAATGTTTTTTCCTCTTTCTCCATTATACAAATTATGATGAATGAAGGCCAGTTTAATAAAAAGAATTTTATAAGAATCTTATAATCAATAATCTTTAGTATACCTAGCTTTGATCCTCTGAGTCATAGTACTATTTCTTATTTCTGGTACAATCTGTGAGATGAACTGCGCCCGTTCATATCATTTTGCTTGTATTTTTCAGGTAAATATGGTTTCAACCTCAAAACAGTCAATCTCGATTTTCGATTTACAGAATCCTGATCACCTGTCTATTGTTCATGATATTCTTTTGAATGAATATGACGATTTGTTTGCTGCTGAGGACAATGGAAATGAGCCAGACACAGATGCAGAAGAAGTAATTGAGGAACGGGATGGTGATTCAGAAACTAATCAAGGCGGTGATAGCTCTGATGAAGAGGAAGCCCCTCTCCGAGAACTTTTCTTGGGTAAAGATAAAATAAGTAAATGGTCGAAAAGAAAACCTTCAACAAAAGTTCAACAATGTATTGTGCGGTTGCCTGACACCATTGGCAATGCACAAAAAGCGAAATCTCCTTACGAATGCTGGAACTGCATATTTACCGATAATATAATTGAAATGATCGTAAAGTACACAAATATATATGCTACCAAAATACAAGAACGCTAGAATAGACAGTCACTAGAAGAGTTATGGGGTGAAGACGTATATGGTGTTGAACGGTTTGGTTTGACAATAAATTTGAAAAGGTTCAAATTTCTAATCAGATGTACCCGTTTCGATGATATAAACACAAGAGATATCAGAAACAAATACGATAAGCTGGCACCTGTTCGTGAATTGTTTGACTTATTCGTTGAAAATTCCCAAAAAAGTTATTCAGTAGGAAAATAGATTACTGTTGATGAAAAGTTGGAAGGTTTTAGAGGAAGATGTGGGTTTATCCAATATATTCCGTCAAAACCTAATAGTACGGAATACAAATTTATGCTTCGTTCGATGCCAAAACATTTTATTCACATAACTTGGAGATTTATGCCGGCAAACAGCAAGAAGGTCCTTAACAGAGTAAGCAACAAACCAAAAGATGTTGCCATGCGTTAGTAAGACTTTTGTATGAATCAGGTCGGAGTATATGTATCATGTGACAATTGGTTCAACAGCATCGAACTATTACACGAGCTCAAACAAAAAAGACTATTCTTGTTGGAAACTCTACGAAAAAATAAGCGGCAACTCCCCTAATCTAAATCTGTCAACACCAAACCTAGACCTATGAACAGCAACCTGTTTGGGTTCAATGAGGGAACTGCACTTTTCTCATATGTTCCAAAAAAGGTAAGAATGTGCTGTTATTTTCGAGTATACATAATGACGACGATGTTAAGTTGATGCAGAAACAGGAAAACCCTATCATTATAGCTCAAATGATTTTGGACTATAATGATACCAAATCAGGAGTTGATGTTGTTGATAAATTGTGCACTACTTACAATGTTGCTAGGAATGTGCAAAGGTGGCCAATGGTGATCTTCTTCACCTTACTGAACATCGCTGGTATGGAATAAAGATCACCTTGTAGGTGTCCTTCTTAGAAGTTAATTAAGCATAATCATTCCCTCTATAAATCTCCCCTCTCCTCTTTATAGCCATGGACTGCCTCTACTCTGTGATCATCCTTTCCTAACACCGATGGTGAGTATGAATATCTCCTCAGAATAAATTTACTTTAATTTGACTATTCCTTAATTTTATGTTTCTTTTTATTAAAAATAGATGTCTCTCGCCAAAACATTAAATAGGCTTAACCAATTTCCAGTGTACAAAACACTGGATCAGTTAGAAAATGGGAGAATTTATACCATTGCAAGAATGGAGATGAAGGAAACACAATACGGAAATTCTTAACAATTTTTTTTTAGAGAAGAGGAAAAAATTAGAACATTTCTCCCAAAAAGATTTTTGTCAGCATTTACGAAAGAGCACGTAGACAACTACGATGGTAAGTACAATACAAATAGTTACTTATATGTTGATAGTGCTAAAAGAATATTAATTCCCGCTTTGTTTCAGGCTCGCTGAAGTTATGGAATTTAGGTAAAGAAAAGAACTATTATCAGTTAAAATTTTGATAAGGAAAGAGGTGATTTTTTGCGGTGATAGGTAACATTATTTTTATCTTCAGAGAATTTATTTAGCGAAAATTCTTTAAGTGTGTAACCAATTTATTATATATATCCAATACCCAATTCAATATTTCTTTCTTCAGAAAGATCAATGTGATTTGTGCGAAAATTACAAGAACTCAAATGGAGAAGAAAAGCGCTAAAAGTTAATCCAGGAATATGAAGAACATTTAAAAGAAACAACTTTAGCAAGAACTGAAAAAGAAAATGACAAGAATAGGATGGAAGGCACAATTGTAGCAGTTTACGATTCACAAGCCGTATTGCAAATTCCTAGGGGACAAATATCCTTATTCTTCTATAAATCCAGGATCATATCTGTCTTAATTTTACTATCAGTGATTTAAGGGCAAAAGATGTCGTTTGCTACTTTTGTGATGAAACAGAAAGAAAGAGAGGAGCTGTTGAAATTGGCAGCTGCATACTTAAATACATTAAATCGCAGATAGACCAAAATTACAATAAAGAAATTGATGTTAAATTCTATTCGGACAACTGTGGCGGTCAACAAAAAAAAACAGTTTCTCTTGTCTGCTGATGTCTACGCTGTCAACAAGTTGCCAGATAAGTCTATGACTCACAAGTTTTTGATCCGCGGACATTCACAGAATGAAGGACCGTGTGATTGAAAAACAAATTAAAAGATATTTACAGTCGGGTCCTATCTACGTACCAGAATAAACTAAACTTTGATGGTCACTGCAAAAAAGACTGGGAAAGTTGTTGAAATGATCCACAATCAATTTTATGTTGTAAAAACATTACAGGAATCATGGGGCACTAATTTTAACCCTCTGCCAGGAACGTCTGGGGGGAATACCGACCGGTCGCCATATTGTTGTGGTTTCAGCAAGACGGGGCCACTAGCCATACTTCTGACTTATCAATTGCTACGGTAAACAAATTATTCCCAAACAAAGTGATTTCTCGTAGAGGCACCATTAACTGGCCTCCCAGGAGTCCCAATCTCAGTCCTCTCAATTACTTTCTGTGAGGATACCTGAAAAGTAGGGTATACGAACAACAAGTAGGGTTATAGGGTACTGAAAAGTAGGGTAAAAGAACAAACCGACGAATCTGACACAATTGAAGCAGAATATCACAACAGAAATGACACTAATCTCACGGACAATGTGCCACCCAATTCTTAGAGTGCCAGCAGCGTGATGGTCGACATCTAGACAATATTGTTTTTCCCAAATAATTTTGAAGTTCAATGTTTGATTAAAGTCAAGGAAACAGAAGTGTTACACCTCCATTTTCGTTGCTCCAATCTATAATGTTTCCTGATCATTACAAACCATTGCAATTGATATACTTTCTGCAGTTCAGCTTATTAATACAACTCAGCAAGTCTACAGAGGCACGTGAAACTAGCACAGAAACATTAAAAAAACTTTTTAATCAGGCTGAGGCCTTTGCAAATGAAATTTGTGCGGTAATCACAGTCCATAGAATCACCGCCCGAACATTTAGACTCAGTCAGTTGAGGAATACTACCGACTTATTATAAATATACCTTTTCTAGATCATATGTTAAGCGAAACGTCGTCCAGGTTCCCTAGCACTCCCATGCAATGAATCGGACAGTTGCAAAAGTTGCTATCCCCTAACTTCAGCGACTAAGATATAGATATTATAATGCAAGGCACTGAAGTATATAACGAAGACTTTCCTTGTTTGTTAGCTTTTAAGGGAGAGCTAAAAATTTGGCAACAGACGAGAGAAAATATCCTGATATCTCCAGCAAATGCTTATAAAAGAGCAACGGTGCTGCCGAATATTATAATTCTTTGTCAATTAATTGCTATGCACGTTTCCAGAGAATACTAGCACTGCTGAGCGAACTTTCTGCACTTTACACCGATTAAAGTCACATCTACACAGCAGGATGACAGAAGAGCATTTGAAAATGGACTGGCTCTAATGAATATCCATCAAGACATTAAGACAAAAATGAACGCTAATGAAGTGCTGGACATTTTTAGCAGGAAGCATAAAAGAAAACTGTCTTTATTAAACATGTAATTCGTCTATTATTTTGAAATTATATAAAATCTTTGAAACACTTCTATAAATACTACTACTTTTTCCTGAACTAAAACCTTCCTTTCTGAATCTAAATAGACATAATGTTATTAAGGAGAAAATATCTCATTTCTATAATGGCCCCCGAAATCCAAATTGAACTTTTTAATTTATTGGAATTAGAGCTTCACACGCCCAGTTCTCACATACGGGGTGGAAACGTGGAGCTTCTCCAAAACAGATGAAAGTAACCTGCTAGTCTTTGAAGGAAAAGTCACGGTTATGGATGGTATGCTCAGGTAACAATTGGAGGAGGCCGAGTAATGCAGAACTGGCCGCCATACATAATGATACAGATGTAGTCCGGTTCATTAGGATTCAGTGTCTAAAATAGGCAGGTCATGTGGCCAGGACAAGAGTAACCCAACCAGCCAAATTATGTTGATGTGCCTAGGAAGGAAAAGAAGAGCTGTGCAAGGCCCAGATTGCACTGAATGAATGAGGTCGACACAGATGCTAGAGCTCTTCTTAGGCGGGCAAGCTGGAGAACCACTGCAAGAGAGAGGTTTTTTTTTATTCAAGTTGAGTTACACAAGTTTTAACTATTTATTTGTTTCATTTTTAATATTTTAGGTATCATGAGCTGTAGTATGGAAAAGAGAATGTGTAATCATTTCCCATAATTATATTCTCTTTTCCATACTAAAGCTCATGATAAGTTGTATTTTTGGAAAATGTTAAAAGGGAAGCGAATAAAAAGTTGAAAATAGGGACTCAACTCAAAGTGACACAACCTGCGGAATAATTACTCAGAAGTATCTATCTTGAAAAGAGAAAAAACAAAACTAACAGCAAATGGTGAAGCACAACTTCATTTAACCTCGAAGAGAAGTATTTCATAACTAATAAACAAATCTACTAGCAATAACAACATAAGATAAAAAGCTTCCTATGCAAATATTAGGCGAACAAGCCATAATTTTTATAAACTAAACATCTTTGAAACCCAATTAGCTAATAAAATAGATTTTGGACTCACAAATACATAAAAAAAAACTTAAAAAGACATACTAAAATTATTTTCAATACATAAAAACACTTAAAAAGACATACTAGAATTATTTTCAATCACAGATTCGTCATTTTAATAGAAAGAAAAAAATTTCTTTTTTTTCATTTTCATATCATCAGTTCAAAGTCAAAGAGCCTTAAATAAAAATTTGAATATTTTGAGGAGCTTGTGTTATAGTTAAACATATTAATTATTAATTTCACAAAGCCAAAACTGACTAACTGAATACATTATGATAGTAATTAAGAATCCAAATAAGATTAATTATTTAAGAAACTAGATAGCCTTCTAGAACTAGAAGCCATAATTCAAATGCAACCTCTATTAAATTCCACTAATTTTCAGATGTGGCACTTTGACTTTGGAATGACAAAATGATAATGAGTAATTAAATATTTATTATTTATTCATGGCTTCACAAATACATTTACAAAAGAAAATTGAAAATTTAATAAATTACTCAAAGATAGCCTCTAAAATTAATCATTCATAAAAATAAGAAACCTCTAATTTAATTTCATTAAAATAATATCAAATTTAATTTTATGGTCAAATGTATTAGTATTGTTACTGAGGGTAACTTAATAACGACATATACTAATTTAGATAAACAAAAAAGCTGAATACAAAAGAAAGTGATGACTTGTGTTACTAATAAAATCACAGTGATTTTTATATTTTACTTAATTATTAAATTTAAATGCATATAGTTAATGTAATCATTCAAAAACTAATTTTAATATAATCAATACTTAAAACTACATACAGACTGTGAGATCAATACTTCATCAAATTTACTCCTTTTCAATATGAATTTTATGATAATTCATTAATTTTAGGCGAGCTAAAAAAAAATATGGTTAAAAAATAAACAAATAAGAATGAAATTAGACATAATAATAATGAATAGATTTTGTCGCTTAAAGCATTAATTTTTGTTTTTTTTTATAATCGTATTGTAAATCTATTACATACTTCTATATCAATCTACAGGAAATTAAAAACATTAAAAATTCCTAAAAATAATAATAATGATCTAAATATAATACATACCATTGCTCAAAGGTACAAAGTGACATAAAAAAGTATGATTCTTCTATTCACCATACTGTCTGGTTAACAATAGAGTCGACTTTTTCTGGTTTTAAAAAGACGGATAAAACCTCTCTCAACTCTCTGCTAAACAAAATTTCTTTATTTTCTATTATACTGTTCAGTCTTTTTATTTCAGCATTGGTTTCGGTCTTCAACTCCTAAAAAAATTAAAGATAAAATTTTCGGACCAATAAGTAAAATAAAATTAAAGAAATGATATTACTCATCAGCGGGGCTTGTTTACTCATTATTTCTAATTGCAGAATAGATTATCCTTTACCACTACAACCCATCAACGGGTCTGGGGTTCAGTATATGGTAGAGAATATACTGTTTCATGGACAATGGTTGTGCAGGGAGGTGATTCGTCCTATATCACGCTCAACCGCCAGATTTCCCCCCCCCTTATTTTGAGTACCCACTTTACAGAGGCTGGGTGAGCCCCAGTAGGGTTCTTGATACCATCTCCGACTATTAACAGACTAAATAAAAGTTAGTTGAGGATTAGAATCAGCATTTTTGGCAGACAACTGAAGTGTTCTACCACTGAGCCACTCCGCTCCCCTAATAAATGAAGAATTATATAGTAAAATTAGCAAAATTGATATATTATCACTGTCGCTGACTAATTTTTGAAAATTTGTTTGCTGACTTAATATTGATTTTTAATGGAGAACGGAGATGGTTAGGGGGTGCAGTTAAAAAAACACCGAATAAGTACCAGAATTATATTTAATTAGTGCCGACGTTTCGACCTACCATCTTCAGGGCTATGAGAGAGAAACAAACAGAACAAAAAAAATATGTAAAAAAAAACGTTGCAGTAACAAGAATATAGTGACATGTCATGTAGAAAATTGTGTAGTGATGTAGGAATAATTTATGTTATTTCTTTATAATTTAATGTATTAGTAATGTAGAAAATAATTGTCTACATTACATGTCACTATATTCTTGTTACTGCAGTGTTTTTTTTATATATATTTTTTTGTTCTGTTTGTTTCTCTCTCATAGCCCTGAAGATGGCCTACATTGTAGGTCGAAACTTCGGCACTAATTAAATATAAGTCTGGTACTTATTTGGTGTTTTTTTGACTGCAATCCCCAACTATCTCCGTTCTACATTTTATCATCCAGTCAACTATTTTCCTCTCATACATTAATTTTTCATAATTATTCTCAGATTTTATATTAAGAATTCATTGCAGGCAATTTAATATTCTTATTAATTACTTAATAATCAATCTAATTATTTTATCTTTAGACCAATGCTACTTAAAAGAATTTATATACAGACTAAATAAAAGTGCCGATTGCAGGATTTGAACCAGGATTTTCAGCATGGCAACTCAGTGCTCTTCCACTGAGCCGCTCCGTCAGAATAGATTACATACATCATAAATAAATTACAATATATTATGACCGCCCAATCACTAACAGTCAACGATATTCTTCGAGTTTTTTGTTTATTATATAAAACGCAATTACATACCTCAAAAGAACGTTGTAGATAGTCATATTGATGTTTTAGCAAATCTAATCGTCTATTGGTAACCTCCTTAGGATCTTCTCCAGCTCCGACTTTATCAGTATCTTCATCTTCAGAGCTACTTATAGTAACCACATCACAAGTGAAGTCCAAACTATGTTCAGGATGCTTCTGTAGGAATATTTCATAGTTAATACAACTATTCAAATAAAAGAAGATAGATAAGATTGTATGAGAAATAAGAGTACTATACCTGTCAATAATTAGGTTTAAACTAAAGTATATTTTGAATAAGAGCTTAAGATTTTAAATATAACTCATTTTTTAATTTTTAATTCGAGTTGAGTTATTGTAAACAAAAATAATATCAGATATAGATGAAATTTAGATAGAAATTATGAGAAATCAAGGGGTCTTCCAATGTACAAACGAGAAAATAGGATACATCAAAAATCAAGACTAAAGAAACACTACTAATCAAGTATAACATAGGCAGACAGATTCTCGAGTATCTTTTGATGCAAATATTTAAATAGTCAACTATTCCCTCCCCAAAGAGATTTGTAGTGTCATGCCTGTTGTACAATTTAATTTGATAAGATTAATGACTGAAAACTATTGAAGAACTATAGATGATATATGTTTGAGTAGAAAATAGTTGACTGGATAATTCTAATACAGTAGAACCTCGATTATCCGTCAGGGTATGGGACCAAGATGGTGACGGATTTGGGAAATATACGGAGATAGGAGTGAGTCATATGTCTCATATATATACATAAATCAAGCAATATATTTCAAACATTCAACATTATATATGTACTCGTAACATATTTACATACTAATAAGTATACATATGTAGTAAAAATGTTTTAAAAAATAATAATAATTACTTACATCGATGGCTAAACGCACAATCATTGTATGTCCAATTTTTCCCTCTTGAATAATAATTACCAATTTAAAGGTGGAGTTAGCTCTTTCCTCGTGCACAAACGTAGTATGCCCCTTCTTAATAATTATTAAATGATTATATAGATGGGACATACTCTAGGGGTCCCCCGCACGTTTTATATCATTAATTGTCGTCCGAGGAATTTCATAGATTTTGGCAAGATTGAAGCATTTTCACCTTTTCGTAAATGTTTTACAATTTCAAACATAGTTCAACTCCGAAAGCTACGTTAGGTAGAGATGAGAAGATAATTAATTTCTGAGAAATGTGTGCGAGGATGCCTGGGTTTAGAGTAAACAACAGATTCTAGAAAACGAAGTTGTCAAGACACAACGATTGATTCTTTGCCGGCGTCTATGACTTTAGCAACCAAACAATATATATACATTTTTTTTTTCTCAAACTGAGGTGACGGTAAATAGAGTGACGGATAATAGAGGTTTTACTGTAAGTGAGTTGACAAGTGTTAGTTCGACAAGGCACCACACCAGCTGTTTCCTCTCAAGATGGCCTAAAGGCCAAAACGTTGGCACAATTAAAAAATAACTTCTGCTTATTTTGTGTTATCTTTGACTTCCCCCCTGACCAATTCTATCCATCTATAGATGATATATGTTTGTTAAACATTTAAATAATTAAATAGATGAAATGATTAACATAGTTTACACCTTACCCGTAATTACATTCTCAAAACTAAAGCTCATCATAATTTGTATTTTTGAAAATATTAAAAGGGAGACAAATGAAAAGTTAAAACTTGTTGTGACTCATCTCGAAGGGATCATTACCGAAAATTGAACTTAGCTCAATATCCGTAAAGGTGTAGTTGTTGAAATAATTATAGCTAAAAAAAAAATCTAAAGATAGTGAAAATTTTAAATTAATTCACCTTTTCTTTTACCTAAAAACAATAGGACACATTTCAGTCAGTATGATACTTAAGTCTGAAAGCAGAATCATACATCCATACTCTCACTGTTTCTTCTCCATATCTAACTATAACGCCAACATCTTGTAATCGATAATGAACTGCGTTAATAACTTCAACTAAGTTGGGTCAACGGTTTTTACAGTATATTAAATTATTTTCCCTGCCTGTAATTTAGCGGTTAATGGTTTTAACTCATTTTGGCTTGAGCTATGAGGTGTAGTTCTGAAATCTGCATCTCCGTTTTCTTCTTCAAATGATTCTATTAAATCATCCTATTCATAATTTAACTATATCAATATTTTACATTTAAATATATATATGTAATACTTTATGTTTATTTATTAGTACTGAGAATGAACTAAATACAACATTCAAGTGATTAGTTGGTTTTACCTCATTTTGATTTGAACTATGCTCATTTCGACTAGAGCTGTTAAGCATACTAATATCTGAATTCTCTTCTTCTTCATCGTGACATGACTCCATTCGCTTAACCTATTCAAGAAAAAATCAACATTATATTTTTCAAAATATAATTTTCTAATAATAAATAACATTATAATATGTACTTAAAAGAAAACATTTAGACATAATTTATCCAACAGAACCATTTAGAACTTTGGAAGGCTAGAACGATCAGTTTGATAAGAGATAAATCCAATTCAAGTATAGTAAAACTGGTTACTAAAAAAAAATGCTTCCACCATTTAGTTGCGGTTGTTCGAAAAATATTTTTTTTAATTTTATTGTGTTCACAGAAATGTTTAAATCATTTAGCACTGAAATCTTTTAATTATATAAAATAAATTGTCTTTATTCATACCTTCAAATGAAAGCAGTTTTTATCAGCCTAAAATATTTTTGTCAATGACTTTTTCATATTTCAAACAATTAAAATCTCTGATCAAACTAATATTTGCAATCTTATGAGGTAAATGAAACGAATAAAAAGTTGTGAAAAACTTGTGATTAAACTCAAAGCGACATCTTGAGGAACTGATAATTTTACTTTTACTGAAAAACAATGAAGGGATGTTATTAATTTTATTTTTTATAACAATAAAAAATATTTATAATTTTTTATTAATTGTTTTAATTTTTAAATATTTTTATTTTGAAGAGAAAAAATTTTCCCTAGCCAAGATTCGAACTCAACTCCATCTGCTGTCTTAGGGCAGTTGCCGGTCCCAAGGCCGGATAAAGGAGGAGGGTAGGGTGGAGAGCTAACTCCCCCTAACTTCCCTCCCCCTCTTGTATACATAGCAGAATTGCGAGAACACGGGGAAATGGGATCAGTGAAGAGAACAGATTTGTCCAGACTGTGTGGTGACCCTGGTAGCTCAGTTGGTAAGAGCACTGCAAGGGAGAGGTGGACGACCCGAGTTCAAATCCTGGCCAAGGCAAATCTTTTCTCTTCAAAATAAAAATTTTTGGGTAATAACAAAGGTTTATATATCACTGTAGACAAAACACACCTTTTTTTTAATTTAAAATTTGATCGTTCAAAAAAAAAAAAAATCGTTCATTTTCTCATTTTGGCTGTTTTGGCATTTCTCGGATTCCCGACTTCTGAAATTTAAAAAATTTGCAAGATACAAATTCATGGAGATAAAAGTTTAGTATCAAACAAACAACTTACCAGAGCCATTTTATGGACCATCACTTTATATTCTGCTCTGCTGGAACAAATTTCTGGTAAGTTGAAGCTCGGAATGGTTCCTGGCCTGAGTCTATTCTTCTTTTCAGAGGAACCAAATTTGACATAATCGTCTGGATTAAAATGATCAGAGCAAATGAAAGAACTCCTCGGACTGAATTTGTCAGTTCTCTTACACAATTCAGTCCATACTGCTCTAGTACGTTCATCTCTTGGAAATGAGTGGAATGATATAGACCGATGTCCTGAGGTTGTAGTTTGGCCAGAAACATTATCACAAGTATAGACAGCACACCTCTTCCTTTTTACCCTAGAAACTAAGAAATAAAAATACGCATTATTACAAAGGCATTAAACAAAATTAGGAATATTGCTACAGCTCCAGTGGATAAGTGGTTAAGTCTGATTTTCTCCAAAAAGATTTCTTGCACTTAATAGTGCGGAATAGAGTTATTTCCGAAGTGAATAAGGAGGTAAGTTATGCATTGGCTTGAAAAGGAGTTATCGCTTATATTACAACTCCGTTTCAAGCCAAAAACTACGAAAATTATAGTACGATATAATACGATTCAGCTTCCCTCAATATAGCTAACTCTGAATAAAATTCAACTTAAACAGTTGATACATTTTACATCTGTATAACAGGATAGGGATTAGGTTGTGGAGCGATTAACAGCAGGGTTATTACGCCCTTGCCTTCGAAGTGATAGCTGTGTCATCTGTATAATATAATAGGCTATATAAGAAATATAATATATTTTATATATATAATATATTACATCTGTATAATATAATAGGCTGTATAAAATTACCATTTTTCAACCAAATATTTGTATTATTATTACTTTGATATAAAATATAAATAATACTCTAAGTATAGTCTATTGTAGGGGTCGGCATCCTTTTGAGTCGCAAGAGTAAAAAATTACAATTTACAAACTTTCGAAATTTTTAAAGAGCAACAAAATTTTTTCTAGTCAACAATAAATAGTATTTGCATAAAGTTTTTTGATTAAAAAAAAACAAAACTGATCTATTTATTCATAAGAAAAAATATCTGTTTATTAATACAGTAGAACCTCGATTATCCATCAGGGTATGGGACCAAGATGGTAACGGATTTAGGAAATAGACGGATATGGGAGTGAGTCATATGTCTTATATATATATATATATATAAGACACACACACACATAAATTGAACAATATATTTCAAACATTTGACATTATATATGTACTCGTAACTTATTTACATACTAATAAGGTATACTTATGTAGTAAAAATGTTTTTAAAAAATAACAATAATTACGTACATCGATGGCTAAAAGCACAATCATTGTATGCCCAATTTTTCTCTCTTGAGAAATTAATATCAATTTAAAGGTGGAGTTTAGCGCTGTCCTCGTGCATAAACGTAGTATGCCCCTTCTATATAATCATTTAATCATTATTAAGAAGGGGCATACTCTAGGGGTCCCCCGCACGTTTTATATCATCAACTGTCATCCATTGTTTTGTCATCCATTATGTCAAATTTCATAGATTTTCCTAAGATTGAAGCACTTTCAACTTTTCGTAAACTTAGTACGTTTTACAATTTCAAACTCAGTAGCGAGATCTAAACTCTTCCTTTTTCTTTTTTTCCCAATATTATAGTACGTACTTTTAAGAAAACTACAAGCACCCGTAAGACAAAAATGAAGACTGAAGGTAGTTCAACTGCGAAGCTACATTGGGTAAAGATGAGGAGATAATTAATTTCTGAAAAATGTGTGCGAGGATGGCTAGGTTTTGAGTAAACAACAGATTCTAGAAAACAAAGTTGTTAACACACAAATGATTGATTCAAGCCAGTGTCTATGACTTTAGCACTTTAGCAACCAAACAATATATATACATCTTTTTTTTTTCTCAAACTGAGGTGACGGTTAACAGAGAGTGAGGGTAAATAGAGTGACGGATAATAGAGGTTTTACTGTATATAAGTAGTGTTTTTCACAATACATTAGATAATATATACATGGCATCATTCGATAATTACATATTTTTTAAGTAAAAAAATTAAAACAATTAAACATTTATTATGCTACCTACCTTTATTTAGGTTTTTTTATTATTATTACATATACGTACATACATAACTTTGAGATGGTAATTAGATCTTTTACTTGAAACAACAAACTATACGTCACAGCCAAAACCACTGGTGGCTCGTGAGCCGCAGGTTGCCGACCTCTGGTCTATTGTTTTCTACCGTCATTACCCATCTGCTCGATCCCACACTAATACCATTCCTTGTCCATGGCTGTCAAGGAACTCTTGAAGCGCAATTTCAACTTCGGAGAAATTATCAAATTTTTTCCCTTGAAGAAAATGGCTCTTGGATCGAAACAAGTAGTAATCCTATGATGTAAACCTAGAGTAGGTACTTGGATCTCCCTGGGTAGGTACACTTCCATAATTCAATCGGAGGTGTTCCCTTTAAACTAATGTGCACGGTCACTACTGGAGGAGCGGATGTCTTCCAGAAGGACAACATTCTTCACAGACAGTCAAGCTACCATTGGTGCACTAGGTGGGCACAGTACTAACTCACGGATTGTTTGGGACAGCTATACAGTTCTCAACAAAATGGCAGAGAAAAACAGGGTTAACATTGAGTGGGTTCCTGGACACTCAGGCCTCCTGGGCAACGAAGAAGCTGAGACTAGCCAGGCTGGGATCGGAGAACATTCCATGCACTCCCGAACCAGTATGCGGTATTAGTCTCAGCTTCGCCAAGAGTAGAATAAAGGCTATCTACCTTAGGAAATCGCACCAATATTGGAGCGGGCTAAAAGGATTAAAATATTCCAAATTATTCCTTGACAGCTTCAATGAGAAGACATGTAATGCTCTTCTGGATCTGGACGGGGAAGCATTAAAAACAATTATGGCGGCATATACGGGTTATTATAGACTCAACGCCCATACGTTCAGGCTTGGACTGGCGGGCCTACCCACATGCCGCTATTGTCGTACAGAGGACAAAACACCCTACCATGTTATTTGCCTATGTGATAGGTTTGCAGCCTTTGGTCAGGATAGAGTCACTAACCCTAGGCAGGTCAAATCGATCAACCCTGCAAGTTTTCTTTAATTTGTGGGTTTAGCTCAGTTAAGATTATAATAATCGCTTTCATAGGGGCGCACAATAGACCAAGTATGGTCGCAGTGCAAATTATGCCCACAATAAAAAAAAAAAATTGTATAATGTGAGGTCTGGACTATATGGCGGATGAAAAAAAATCTCATATTAGAAGGGTTTTTCAATAAATTTTCACAAATTTCTAAATTGTTAGCTGATTTCTGAGGGGTAAGTTCCTGAGGGACCAGTCTACAGCACTTATTCAGGGAGCGTAGATGGCTACTAACAGTATCTTTTATCATACCACGGCAAGTTTGCGAGTACTTGTGGATGGATTTCACTCAACAGCCAGAACCTCTTCAATATCCATTAAAGGTCTCTCTGAGCCCTTCTTCCTTTCTAACATTTTATCTCTACTACTAATTTTTTCAAACCAACATCGTGCAATACAATGACTTTATAACTTCTACTTATATTGCTACTGTGAAATTTTTTTCCAGTAATGACCTAAAATTTTGAGAATTTCATAGGGCAGTGTCAGGTTTCTTCTTTGAAACAAATAACTAAACTTAGTTTTTTTTTTAAAGAAGTCTAATGGGATTAAACAAGCTTAGAGAATTCTCTAAAAGGATTATTAAATATTGGTAAGTATTAAAATATTTAGTCCTTTGAAATCTTCACTTAGTAAAAAGGACAATTTTTTTTATACACCCTATTATTGTGCAGATATATTATATACATATTACCAAGACTACAGATATATTATATTTAAATTATATAAAGGAAGGAATCCTAAGGTGAATACATGCATTCGTCATATTATCCCTAGGCCTCCTCAAGATTGCACAAACAGATATATCAGTATACCTCTGCAGAACTGAGGTAGCTCTGCCTAAATACGGATCGCAATGATACGTTTAGTGGATATTTTATCAAAAGACTTTATTTTATTTTTTAATGAAAAATATCTAATTGATAGCTATGAGAAAGCCTCAAACATTTCCAAGTTTTTTCACAAAAAACTGAACACCTGATTGTTAATTTCAACCCTGAAATTCGTAATCAGAGGTAAATAAGACCATATGACGTTGACAGTAAATTTGGTATAATTTTTTCTAGGAATAAACATCTCGGGAAAAATATTAATTGTTTTTCTTTATATTTAAATGGAAATGGTTGATTGGATAATTTAAATGAATAGTGTAAAATTGACAGCGGGGTGCAGTCAATGATTACACAAAATAAGAATGATTTATTTTACTATCCCTATGTTTCGACATAAGACTTGGGTCATCTTCAGGGTTAAAAAAAAAACAACATAAAAAAATATATAAAACATTGTAGTACCAAAGAAGAATAACAGTAAATATAAACAGAAATGATAAGTAAGAAAAGAAATACAAATAGTGAAAGATAAATTATGAAACAAGTGATGAGAAGTAATAAGAATCTAAACAATGAAGAACATTTTTAAGTTTTTATTAACTTTAATTTTAATCTTATACAGGTAGTCCTCGATTTTCGTACATTCTACTTTCGTACAATTCGCTATTTCGTACATTTTTTTATTTTTTTTTTTTATACATAATCCACAATTTGATGGAATTCCAATTTGAAACATGTCGCGAAAATTACGCAAAACACGACACCTTATTGCTTAAATTAATTTCACGTAAATAAATGTCAAAACAGGCCCTACAGGAAAGGCAGAAGTAGCTAATTTGTAGTTCCAAGTAAAGAGTCTCCACAGCTTTTAGTCAACAATCCCTTTACCCCCTCTTCCTCTCATTGCTCATTCTTGTTTCAGTTTTGTGTTAAAAGTTAAATCATCAGTTTCCATTTGCAACTTCGTGTGTGTACGTTACCTAGGCTGTTATAAAATGAGTGAAAAACGAAAAGCCGGCTGTGATCATGACAGAAAAAAGAAATCAAGATCCCATAAACTTCTTAGCATCGATTTGCGCATAATAAGGCGATCTGAAAGCGGCGAATCCTTGGCTTCAATCGGACGTTCACTTGAAGTAAGCAGATCGACGATATGTTCAATCGTGAAAAACAAAAATAAAACCGAAGAGTATGTTCAAAAGTGTGGTAATATTTCATCAAAGATTGTTTCAAAAAGACATGGTGTAGTGATGGATCGAATGGAGAAATCTTTGACGACGTGGATTGAAGATCAGCACCAAAAAGGCGTTCCGGTAAGTTTGTCAATTATTCAAGCTAAGGCTCTTAGTTTACATAAAGACTGGAAGAAACGTCTAAATGACACTTCCACAACAGAATTCACAGCAAGTCACGGTTGGTTCGAAAAATTTAAAATGAGGAGCTCATTACATAACAATAAATTTACCGGGGAAACTGCTAGCGCAGACAAGACAGCTGCCAGCGAATTTATTTCCACTTTCTCTGACATAATTAAAGATGGAGCTCACTCTTCCAGCCAAATCTTTAATGTAGATGAGACGGGATTAATTTGGAAAAAGATGCCATCACGTATGTACTTGGCAAAGGAAGAGTCAGTTGCCCCTGGGTATAAAGCTGCTAAAAACAGGCTAACATTGCTACTTGGTGGAAATGTAGCTGGTGATTTTAAATTGAAGCCAATGCTTATTTACCAATCTGAAAATCCAAGAGCCCTAAAGGGGAAAGATAAAAGCAGGCTTCCAGTAATCTGGAAATCAAATAGAAAAGCATGGGTTACCACGCAACTTTTTCAAGAATGGTTTTCCCAGAATTTTGTTCCTAGTGTTCGGCAATATTGCAGGGAAAATAATTTACCGTTCAAAGCTCTATTGCTCTTAGATAATGCTCCCGGACATCCAAAATCCCTGCAGACTTTATTTCCAGAAATTAAAGTTGTGTTTCTTCCTCCCAATACCACCAGCGAGATTCAGCCCATGGACCAAACAGTCATAGCTACTTTTAAGCGGTATTATATGAGAAGGTTGATGAACCAAGCAATTAAGGCAACTGACGAGGAAGATGGCCCTACATTAACTGAATTTTGGAAAAATTATAATATATGGCATGCCATAAACATTATCGGGGACTCGTGGGCTGAAATAAAATCATCAACAATGAGCGGTTGTTGGAAAAAGCTTTGTCCTCAAATGTGCAGTGATTCTGGGGAAAATGAAGAAACTCTCGAAACTATTACAACTGATATTGTAAATACAATGGTAGAAATGAATTTAGACGTCAACCACCAAAATATCGATGAGCTAATACAATCTCACTCAGAGTCTTTGACAAATGAAAACCTGATCGAATTACAAGAGGTTAATGAAACAGAAATGGATGAGGAAGAAGCTGATGACGATCCTATTGCTAAAACTTTGACAGTCAATAATATGAACGAAGCTTTTACGCATCTGGACAAATTTTTGACCATCAAGGAAGAATGTGATCCCGATGGAGAGCGGATTTCTCACGTGCGAAGAGCAATGGAAAAAGACATAGCATGTTACCGAAATCTTTATCAAGAAAAGAAAAAGAAGAGTAAAGTACAACTTTCTATGGATAAATTTGTTCATAAAACAAATGAAACTAAACAATGAATTTTTCATTTAAAAATTATATTATGTATGTGTAAGACACTTCATAATCAAGAAATATACATATATTTAAAAAGCAATGTTTTTTTTAAATATTTTTTATTTTTTGTTATTTTATTTTTTTATTGATTCCTCTACTTTCCAACATTTCGACTTTCATACACGTTCCAGGAACCAATTATGTACGAAAGTCGAGGACTTCCTGTATATATATATATATATATATAAAATTAAATTAAATTTTTCAGTAATAATTCCGCAGGTTGTCGCTTCGAGTTGAGACACAAGTTTTAATTGTTTATTCATTTCTCTTTTAAAATTTTCGAAAAATACAAGTTATCCATGGGCTTTAGCATGTAAAAGAGAATGTATGTATGGGAAATGTGTATTCCTCGGTATTCATTACATCTACAAATAAATGTTTCAACTAACTTAGATCATCTATACTTCGAAATGTTATTCGAAACTTTAATTTCTTGATGAAATGATTACCGAAAACTGCTTATTACCCATAACTACATTACTCATTTTCATACTAAACCTCAGGATAACTTGTATTTTTGTAAAGTATTAAAAATTAAACGAATAAACAGTTAAAATTTGATGTAACTTGTCTCAAAACGACAACCTGCAGAATAGATACCAATGTTTCTATATAGTATCTCACATTAAAAATTGTTGAAGAGAAAACAACAAAGAGTTTTGAAAATATTTATTCAGATTCACTGTCTTATTATGCTAGTTTTATCAAAAATTGTTAACAATTTTCTTTTAATTTTCATGTTGTGGACACATGGAACTATTGAAAGCTGCAATTAAAATTATAATTAAAATTATTATCTTCAATGATAAAAATATTAAATGCAATAGCTCTGTAGAACTACTTTTTAAATTGCCAAATCCTGGCATGGGTCTTAAACTTCTTACTATGGTTAGAATAATTTAGTAACCTACAGTAATGATACATCATTTTTGGCTTGACAAGAAAACAAAAGAATTTAACTCAGAACACCAATTTAAAAAAAACTTGGTATTTCTAAGAGTGCTTATGACATGATAAACAACATTTATTTTTAAAAATTAACAATAGTAACATTACATAACTGATATTCTCATTAAAGAAACTGCTATACCTATTTTAGTATACTTAATACTAAAATGAGCAAAGAAAAATATTTTAACTGCACATATAGCTTAGCTATGTGTAATATAATGAAAATAAAATAATAATATTATTCGGTTACCTTTTTCAGTTTCATCAAACAAATTTGATGGAGTACTTTCTGCTAACCATATATAGCAGCTTTTAACTTCCGAAACTGAAAAGTATATATATGATTATAATCTCAATACATCAGCAGACAAAAATAGTTAATCATTTATTTAATATTAACATGCTATATGTACTTGTTATTAGACCACAAATACTAAGTACAGAAATAATTCTCTGCTATAGAATAGATATCTAGCCTTGGATCAAGTATTAGAAATTCTACTGCCAATTTACAATTTAAAATCCTACAATTTAAAAGAAGAATGCAAGATAAAATAGGGTATCTGTTCTGCAGGTTGTCCCTTCGAGTTGAGCTACAAAAAGTTTTAACAGTTTATTCGTTTCTTTTTAAATATTATCCTAAAACTCCAGTTATTGTGAGCTTTGAAATGAAAAAGAAAATGTAATTATGGGTAATGAGTAGATTTCGGTAATCATTTCATCAAGAACTAGAAGTTTCAACTAATATTTCGAAGTATAGATGATATATCTTCATTGAAACATTCATTTCTAGATGAAATGATTATCAAAGTATACACATTTCTCATAATTGCATTCTCTTTTTCATAAAGCTCATGATAACTTGTGTTTTTGAAAAATGTTAATAGGGAAACAAATGAAAAGTTAAAACTTGTTGTGACTCAATTACAAGTGGCAATCTGTGGAATAATTACTCATTTTTTTTTTACCTGTGAATAATTACAATAATGATTTTTGATGTTAAATGACAAACAAAATAAACCTTGATTATAATTTAAATTCATTCATCAATTGATTATGTTATCATTTTACAGTTTGCAAGTAATATAAAAACTGAGTAACAAAATCTTTTTAATTGAGTTAAGAATTGAATAAAAATTGATGGATACCTAATAAATTATGGAGAAAATTAAGGTATAAACAACATGGTTAACATTCTACAAAATTCGAACTGAAAATTAACTATACTTTCTTATGCATATGCAATATTTCAATTTTCAACATTATGTAAAATGTCGATTAGTTTTTAACTTTTAATTAAACTAAAAAAAGACAACTCAATACCTCCTTGATCATCTTCTACTTTAATTGTAACATTCTGCTGTGCACCGGCATCTGAAACAAATAATTCCGATGACGCTAAACTTCGGCCATTACACAGAACAATTTGATCATGTGCGTGCTTAAAAGGAAACTTTTCCTCCAGAGCACTATTTAGTTATACATTAGTTTCATAAGAATTGAAAAGTGGCTACAACCTCCTTGGCTTATATAGTATATAATAAACTATAAAATAAACATTCACACATACTTTTTAAGTCATTGACAGTAATTATTACCAATAAGAGTTAGATTACCAGTTCAAGATAACAACATAAGTACGTAATTTAGCCGTACTACTTAACCTATCAATTCAAAAAGGCAGAATATTTACCTGTCTCTGCCATCATTCACAAATTTTAAAAAATCAGCAGGCTAGTAATGAAATTTAATATTTTATACTTTTTATGGAAAACAGTTCCTAAATTAAAAAAATAGAAGAATTAACATTTAGTTCTGACAAAGTCAGCAATAGGTTTGGAGACCCAAAGAGCTAGGATTGTACAGTGCTAATCTCTTCTCGCTGGGCAAGCATAGAGACCCTCCTCACATATGTAAGTTTTTTTTTGTAAATGTTCAATGATTTAAACCAAATATATGGTTTCATCATCAAGCAAATAATTAAGGTTAATATCCCAAAGTGTTGTTGAGGGAATGAAAAACCTACAATACGCCAATATTTATACATACTTCTCTTGCAATATCAGTGACTTGACCAATCAAGAAACAAATGGGAGAATTAATGCAAATCCAATACCAGATGCTTTTGATAACACTTGAGAAAAATATATGGCCTATTCACATTGAAGTACAATGATGTTTTATTCCATATATAAACATCCTGATCATGATACCTAAGCATGAAGATAAATTAGTTGATAAATATAAGACAATCATGACGAGTTACCTAGCCACTCCAGTCATAACAAAGTATGATATACTTTGTTATAATACACTTATAAAAGTGAATTTATAATACTGCGTCTGCCAATCCTTTTATGTTAGGATTTATTAGAAATATAAGAATTCCATAATCATACATTATACATTCTTATATTATCAGGGCGACACTGCTAATATGTCAACGTTGCTTTTTGTACATATGTCTAAAATAAACAGTTCGTAACCTTAGTCGTTCGTTACATAAGCAATGAATCATCTGCAATGAATCTACTTTTATAAAGTTTTTGTATTCAGAACTCAACTCCAAAACAAGACGATAGATCTCAACAGCTCCTGGCCAATCCCGCTCAATGATATTAATAGCAGCAATACCATGTAATACTGAAATAAACTAACGAAGTGCAACATCAGCATCGAGGCGAGCTTTCGAAACCATATGCACCATCAATTTTTCCATGGTGATTGTGTGCTTAAATCTCACAAATTTCCCACGCACAATCTGTGGATGTGTGCAAGCTTGAAGAACAACCAACAAAGGAAGTATTAAAGTTTGAATTTGTTTTCTATCAAATAGTGAGTTCACTTTGACATCTAAATCCTCAAACTTTCTTAGTTTAATTCTGAAAGAATTAGCGCATTCTGTATGTATAGTGCGATAGAAATAGCCTTCAACAGGTGAAAAATTCAGCCAATGAGTAATTACAGTTTGAGGAGGAATGCCGAGGACGGCTAGCACATCATTTTTTGAGCTTCTCCACATTATGCGAGAGAGAAAATTAAAAAGTTCCTCATCATAACTGTTTAATTCTTGCCATGGTGATAAGTTTTCAAATGGGTTTACTCGAAGAAAATGGACCAGACCATATAAATCATGAATAGATTTTTGGATGAAAGTTCCAGTCACATCCCATCGATGTACAGCATTTACTGAGAAGCCATTAGTGCTGTTGTTGAGGTACAACCCTCCACCATTTGAGCTTTATCAAGACAAATACGCCAAAAGTCAATGATGATGATGAAGCGAAATATCTTTTAGCATGTCTTAATTTTCGTTCACTTTCATTTGAAAGAAAATTTAAATCGGAACAAATGTTTCCGACTTTGTAAGTGGTTAATATTACATCATATTCGGCTAGTATAGGTGGTTGTACATAGTTATGATTTTTAACTCCATTGTAAACCCATAACTTAAAACTTGAATCATCATGTTTCTCTTTCTCATTGATCCATTGGTCTAGAATTTATGAAGGGGTAATAATAAAGATTGTTTTGGAAGGAATTAAAGGAGCCTTGCTCCAACATTGGGGGCACTTGGCAATACTATAAATCACTTTGCTTAAAATACCAACACATTCTGCATGTTGTCATTTGTTACAATCCTCACATTGAACATGATTTAATTCATCCGATTTATTTTGTCAATCCAAATCGGTTGTTGGTATTCGATTAAGTTTACAACAAAATTAGATTCGTAGAAATATTAATAGGCGAAAAAAAAATGAAGGAAGCAATAGTGGTGTTGCAATCCACGTTGGATAGGATGATTCATGAAACTCGTCACAGACATTTTTGACCTCATATCGTCCCTACCATCGCAAAGTGTCGGTTGGTTTCGACTTATAGCAGTTGCTTTAGGATTGATAATTGATATAAAATTCATATAGATGCATCTATCAGTCACAAAAACAATGTAAAACGAATGTCATTGGTTTACACTATTTACACATTCGATAGTTGGAAATGACAGGGACGATATATTGTCTATACATATTATAACCTCTCATTTAATCACAAAGAAATTATAATTCAGATCACTATGCTGAAAGTTATCACTGCTCTTACAGTGAAAGGTGGTGCATCTCAATCTCAACAACCTCAAAGTCTAACAATGCCTACAGCCGGAGCCTCCGGCTATTCGTTCCTGCAAGTGAAAGCCGCCTGGACGTTTGGAAGGTCAAAGTTTAAGAGAAATAGGAAAAAAGCCAATGCAGCTAGGAAAAGGATTTAGGGGCACTAAGAATATCAACAGCAGCTTAATCCGGAGGCACAAGGATAAAAAGGGGCAAGAAGTGTCGTGGATATTACATTATATTTGCCAATGAAAAGGCCCCACTTAGACCGTATTTGTGTTGCCATCAAGGTGATTGGACGTCAACAAGGGAACAAGGACTTGAAGCTAAGCTAGCCCCGAGGCTGAAGGCGTGGGGTGTGTCCCTTTCCTGGACTTGATGAGATGAAAACAAATATCTGAGAAGTCGGTTCTGATATCGTTCCTTATTGCCGCCGACGACCTTTTTCTCCTTTGGTTAGGTGAGTATATTTCGCTATAATAAAAGTGCACATATCGTTGTTTTGCTTGTAGATATAAACATATCATGTGGATGCTGGTCCTCTATATCTTCGATGCAGTAATTGTCAGTGCGAATCTACATCTGCTACAAATATTGCAGTCCGCTTGTGAAAATTTGAGTGCTCCCCAATCAACGCTAATTGGACGAGTTAATTGGTGAGCTGAACTGAAGTACAGAGTGTCCAGGATCACTGATGTCAACTGTGGTGCTACTGAAGAACCCCACCCATTCAGCTTTAAAATGGAGAACTTAATGAGCGCAATAGTAGACGCCGGTCTAACAACCACAGAGAGAAAGCTCTACAAGCCCACAGTGACGGGAAACAGTCTACCCTCAGGAACGAGTAGAGGTCTGAAAACCGGGATATGAATGATGAATCTTTCAAGACCCCTGCGGTATCTTATGCAGAGAGCTAAAAAGTGATTGTATACAGGCAAAACATTTTTATTGGAGAGAGATATCTCGAAAAATGATTTGCCTTTAGACAATGAAGACGAATTATTCCTATGACGCATTACGATATGCCCACAAAGTACCAATTTGTGCACACCTTGGAACATATGGGGTTCTCCAAATGCCATGGTCCTACCTACCCTAAGTAAAGTAATGGAGAACTTGATGGCCACAAGCATATCTCCAGTATTTTTTCAACCGAGCCATCCTGCGCAGTATACTCGTAGATCTACTAACGGCGGGGTAACCACTAATTATCCGCACTTAGCCGGACCGCCGGAATGTTGAAGTGAGGGAGAAAAGTATGTTATGCTTCTCCTCTTTGACATAATCTCAGCTTTCCATAATGTTTGGTGGCAATTGCTTAATTATGAGGCACCCAACAACTTAAAACATCTTTTGAGGAGCTATCCTAGAACCAGCCCTTGAAGATACGAGTAGCATCCCTGAAGTGGAAAAACATTTTTCCAGGTTCTCCATATAGGTATCAGTCTTTGGGGAACAGCCGTTCTTTATAGGAAGAGGAACTATTTTCTGCAACAGCCTTCATTAATGATTTGGAAGTTTTGGTGACCTCAGATTAGCGGAGCTGAATGATGCACCAATCTAGGAGAATGGTGAAAGGAGAAAGATGGGGATGGCTTCTTCCAAGACTCATGCTATGCAACCATTCACACCTCCACCAAAGACAACTCTTATGCCAGAAGTATTTGTAACATTAAGTACTCAAGTCAGAAGAGAATTGACTAAAGATTCAGAAACGAGTTTCAAACCAGACACCATCAATCAGATCAAACCAGTGATCTGAATATAGACATTGAGAAGACTATTGTTAAAGAAGTGTTAACACTTCCTCGTTGGCTACTAACTTACTCGACTAATCTAAGGAGCACCTACACCTGTCCTTAGGACAAATTGTTATTACAACCAACAACTGCCATAATTTATCTTCTGATTAGAGATGCGTTAAAATCAAGGAGCTACGATCTCGAACAGTTTTAAGATCCCAAGAGCAATATCAACTTCCATCAATCAACTTCTGCCACTCAGGCAACTGTTATGGAAGAAGTGAAACTCTGGCTAGTCATGATAACAAACAAAAATTCAACTGATTCAGAGTCAAATGGCAAACTGGAAACATTCATCTCAAGAGAGTGGTCAAATAAGTTATAACATGTACATCTTAGAAGAATCTGAGGCGTTAAGTAGCAAATCCTAGGTGTGGATACACTGTCAACTAAATGAAATGAAATTTGAAAAATAAACAATAAATCACCATGCCAACTGAAAAAATCTAATTTGCACTTTTAAAATTAATATTCTTGCCTTCCTACAACGCATAACATAAATGGTAACTTCATATTTATCAATTAATTTTTAGCAGGATATAGCAAATCTTTCAGCAATATGTTATTGCTTAAAATAATATTGGTCAAGGTGAATAAAACACAAATCATTGTTTTGCTTTATTTGTTGTTCACACCATTTCAGTTCATTGTTTCTTAGCGAAGATAAAGCTTTTTTTTCAGTTTCTTACTTTTCTCACTGATTTTGACATAAATTACTATATTTACATTATTTATAATACAAATTAATAATTTATAATTTATTTTATCACCCTTGTCACAAATGAGCTAAACCAAACTTTCAGTGATAGGGCACAAATAAACATCATGTTCTAATTTTTTTTAGCAACACTATTCAATATTATTTTATCATGTGCTCTATAACTAAAAGCTATGTTGCTGTAGGAATTCGTTAATAGTAGATTTCAAATAAATTAAATCTTAATCTTTAACATTAAAATATATTCAGAATCTTTTACAACAAAATAGAATTATAAAACCATGATTTTATCAATATTTTCAGAAGCCATTTTTACAAAAAAAAAACAAAACACCAAGGAGTGAGATGTTCATCAAGGTGTATTATTCAAGTTCTAAATGTTCTTCTTTCAAAGAGCAGCAAACTATTGGCATCTGCCCTGGACAGAGGCCAGGCTTCTGCAGTATATGTTAAAACAGGCCTGATAATTGTTTTGTAAAGCATGACCTTGGTACTTCTTAATATCAGACGACTTCTTAAAATGTTGACCCTCCCAAAATAATATTTATTAGTAGACAAAATTCTGATTTGAACTTCTGGGCCGGTTGAGCTTGACAGACTCGAGATGGAGAAAACTGCACTTTTCTCCAACTCGGTAGAACCGAGGTAGAGAAAACTGCACTTTTCTCCAACTCGGTAGAACCGAGGTAGAGAAAACTGTCAATACTTTCAAATGTGTAGGTCAATACTGATTGCTATGAAGGGCTAGCCAACATATTTTAGTCTTTGCATGGTTCACTTGAAGATCTATACACTGTCCAGCATTTTCCAAAGCAAGAAAAGCCTGTTTCAAATCTCTGTTTTCTTCCTAAGTTCTTTCCATAAGAGTTCTCAGGGCTAATATTTGGTCGATACAAGACCTACTACACATAAATCGACATTGGCTTATGATATGCTACAGTTAGACTGTATAGGCGCTGCTTAGCAGTGTTATGCCACGATAGTTTTCACAACCCATTTGTTTCCTTTTACATTCTGTATTAAACTAAAGGATGTTACTTTTACATTTAACCCTTTAGCGACCGAATACGGCCGGGCCAGAGCGGGCTGGCTGGACCGAGTGGTATAAAAGTCAACCGTGCCCGCTGAACCGATTACTTTTTGACTCTGAAATCATGTTTTTTTATTTAATTCCTCATAGTATCCCATCATCCTTTTTGATCCAGACTTGGAATGGTGAATGGACTGGCACTGGTGAATTTAAAAACATATTTTAAAAAAAAATTTTTTCTAATTACTGTAAATTAATTTTAATTATTTAAAAAATTATACAATTATATACTATATTTTTTTGAAATGTCTATATACAAATTTATACAATTAAAAATTCTTTTGAGTGTGATAAATGCCGAAACACGACAGACACACTTTACGAAAAATAATATAGCCAAAAGTGAATTTGTACGACATCTGTTTTCAAGAAAAAGTATTTGAGCTTGTCATGCGGACACCTAAATGGCTCTAGGAACTGAACTACTATTGTAGCTCACGGTCTAGAAACGCCGGAGAAGCAAAACTATTATAATAGTCCATGGTCCGTGGAGCCCACCTGACCCCGGACTATTATAATAGTCCACGGTCCCCACAGCATGGCGCGCTCGGACTATTATAGTAGTTCACGGTCGCTAAAGGGTTAATGTATTTGTTCAGAAACAAGTAGCACAAAAAGAAAGACAAAGTTAATATGAATAAATAAATAAAATTTCACACAATGTCGTGGGAAGAGCGTCACAGAATCTCTTTCCCATTCTATTCTAGGGTAATTCTCTTCTCCCTCAACTATTCGTTTAAACGTTACAGGATCGAGTTGCATCATCCTATCACTTTCCCAAGCAATTTTCTTCATATCTTGCTTTCTCTTTTTTCAAGCTCAATTAACCAATAAGGACAAATAGCTCTTGTACTGAACTGATTTTGCTTGTATTTCTGGCACCTGTTTGTCTGTAAATAAATTTGATGGTCATCAGTTAGGCACATTCGGTAAAGTAACTACATGTCCAAACATCCTGTTTCATTTCCATAAGGAATGCATTGCACGGATCATCCCTTATCTGCATTAAGCATATCTAATTCCAATTGCCTGGTTTCAAATCAGCATTAACCTCTCGTTTAACATGATAAATGGAACTCTGGGACAGCCATTTGTATTGGATTAAATTCACTTCTTTCAATAATCCATTTTCTTCACACATCAGTGTACAATTAAAGTAATAACACAGATCTTCATAGAGAAAGCAGGAGTAAAAAAATCCTATCAGACATCATTGGCTGCTATGCTGGAATGTTTCGACTTCATATGTCTTTTTAAATGTGAGGAATGTATAGCAGCAAAATCACAAAATGTGCATTTATGAGGTTTCACATTATTATGTGACATCATATGAGTTTTTAAACTATTCGAGCGTGCTGTTTTAAACTCACAGAGCGTACACTGGTAAGGCCTAATATCCGTGTGCCTAGCTCTTACATGACAAATCAAGTTGCTTGAAAGGGCAGTATTGTAACTACAATGTGGGCACTGATATGGCTTCAATTCGTGATGCTGAGCCATTATATGCTGCTTCAAGTTCGCAAAATATCCTGTCTTATAATCGCATTGCATACAATGATGCGATTTTTCAATCGAATGTCGTGCTAAAACATGTCTTTTCAAATGTCCTGAAATTGCAGTACGATATTTACAGTGACTACATTCGAAAGGCTTTTCATCGGAATGAGTTGTCATCATGTGAGTTTTTAAATGGCTCGCCGTGATGGTTCTATATTCACACAAAGAGCAAGGAAATGGTCTTTCATTTGTATGCCTTGACATTATGTGCTTCTGTAAAGTACCAGACAAAACAGTTCTATACTCACAATAAGTGCATTGGAATGGTTTATCTCCTTTGTGCAATAATTTAACATGCCTTCTTAAGTTTGATGAGTCTGATGTTTTGTATTCACAAACATTACAACAGTAGCACTTCATTTTATTACGAACTTTCTTCTTTCCATGAACTTTTTGAAGATGTGTCTTTAATACTTCATAATTGATAAAGCAGCATTCACAATGAATGCATTTATAACTCAAAACAGTCTGTTCTGATTGTCTTACCCAATGTTCGGCGTGTATTAATTTAATATGATCAACGATTACTTGGCGTTTGTTGAATGTTTCGGCACAGTGAAAGCATATAAATTCTTTCAAGTGGCATTGATCTAAACAGAAAATAAAAATAATTAATTAGAATAGATGACCTGCAATGAATACTTAATATAAAATCTGATATACTAATTTTGCCAATTTTACCATACTATTCATCATTTGAGGCATTGACATTGAAAAGGAGGTAAGTGCCAAAATTGCCGACATTTTTTTTCCACTGAAACAGAATTATCAGTTATTCTGTTGACACCAGCGGCATCTTGTGACATCGCTCAGACCTAAACGAGAGGTGATAGGAACTTACCTCCTTTTCAACGCTAATGCCTGGGAGCATAGAATCGTTTAGTAAAACAAATTTTTCGGCAATTTTGGCACATACCTCCTTTTCAATTTCAACACCTCATTTATCTAATATTTAGGTGTAAAAAAAACTATCAATTCAGGTGCCACACTAGTGCTTTTTGCTGAATTTGAGTTATCTAATTACATTGGATTCAACTGTACGTGGATTCAACTTTGTCCTACGGTGGTCTGGGAAAGTAGGATCTAAAGCAACAATAAATAAATTACAATAAAGTCCCGACCTTGACTTAGAAGGACCTGTTGGGTTTCATTTACCCCTTGAGAGATCATACCGAGCAGAAGATAATAGTAATAATATTTTTAAATTTTATAAATTAAGACAAGTAGCAGTTAGCACATTAAAAGTAGTTAGTTACCACGGATTTTGTCAAGTCGCACTAGTGTGGATGTACTCTGGGGTTGTAAATAATTTTTGTAATCTTACTAATATTATAAATGTGAAAGTTTGTATGTTTGTCTCTCTTTCACGCAAAAACTACTGAACGGATTTAGATGAAACCTTACAGTGATATAGGTTATACATCAGAATAACACATAGGCTATAGCAAGCGCGGATTAAGAGGGGCACACAGGGGCACGTGCCCCCCCGGACAGTTTTTTAGGTACTGTGGAGAATCCATTATAGTACATAACTAAAGGCAAATCACATGATCATGGTTGTTAAAATAACAGAAAGAACATGAGTGAAACTATTTGTTTTGATATCCTATTAATATTATAAATGCGAAAGTTTGTCTCTCTTTCACGCAAAAATTACCAATTATCATAATAACACATAGGCAACAGCAAAGACAGATTTAGGCCCCTCCCAGACAGTTTTTGTGTTCTGTGGAGAATCCATTATAGTACATAATTAAAGGCAAATCAGGAACAAGTATCTTGAAATTTGCAGGTAGGTTCTTAGAATAATTTAAGAAAGAAATTTGTATAGTTCCACCCCCAAGGGTTTCCCCCTTAATATAATAAGTGTTCAAAGATTGTATGAAATCCGTCAGTTTGAAGTTATACATATGAAATTTTGGATGTACGAGTAGCTTATAGTTAAAAAATATTAATTTTTTTATTTAAAATAATCTGTCACGAAACTTTATGTGGCAGACCAAATTCCACGTGAGCGAAGCCGCGGGCAAGAGCTAGTACATAAATAAATAAGAGAGTGTTTTACATAAATAAATGTTTTATGGCACCAACTTAGCTTTTAATTATAGATATAGGTTAGATCATGAGCTACTAATAGTTAAACAAGATGACTTAATTATATTTGAACAATATGTATAAAATTAAACATAATTATTTAATTCTTAAATAATTAGTTATTTCACCCATTCATTACATTATAAACAGAAATAGAGAGAGTTAATAAAAAAAATAAATTCTTGAGTATACTTTTTGTGATCATCAAACAGTTTTATGAGACAATCTCATTCCTATTCAAATAAAACTTGAATAACCTACCTGTAAAGGGTGATTCAAATTCTTCTAGTTCATCCTGTTTGCAGTTATCAGGTATCCATACATAACAGGCTTGCACTTCTACACGTGTTAAATGTCAATAAGAAAACATGAAATTAATGTCAATAAATAGTTAAAATTATAATAATAAAAATTAAACATTCAACTCGTATATTATGGATATGTTCTTCCAGGATGGATCATGTGGTGTTGGTGTTGTTTTCCAAGATTTTGCTCATCGTGCTGTGAGCTTCTTCAGGGCTAGTCAGTAAATGAAGAGTGGATGGAGTCGGGGTATTTATACCTTTCGAACACCACACGGTCCATCCCGGAAGAAGAACATATGCATAATATCAAAGATCATGGAAGCCTGCGTGAACAACTGGTACATGTTGTTAAGGAAGTCTAGAAATACAAAAATCAACAATGGTTGCTACTGTTAATAGAAATAATAAATAGTATAGTCCAATACAGAAGACCTACAATATTAAGACATCCATATTGTATCAGACATCCTTCTTCTAGCAGATTCCGCCAGATGGCTGTTTTGCACTGCAGCACTCTAGTTATGGGCCTTCTTTCCCCTTGTCCTGGGTCACAATTCTTTTCATTTGTTGAAGTTCATATGTTATTACTGTATCTGTTCTGCAGGTAATCGCTTCAAGTTGGGTTACAACAAGTTTTAACTGTTTATTATTTCATTTTTAATATTTCCCAACAGTACAAGTTAGTGTGGAAAAGAGAACATAATTATGGGTAATGAGTAAATTGCAATAATCATTTGATCAACAAATAAAAGTTTCAACTAACATTTCGAAGCATTGATGACATATATGTGGAAGAAAATAGTCCAGATGGGGGTCAAAAAATTCCTTTTAAATAGGGAGAGCACATTTCCCATAATGTCATTCTCTTTTCCATACTAAAGCCCATGGATAACTTGTATTTTTGAAAAATATTAAAATGGAAACAAATGAAAAGTTAAAACTTGTTATGACTCAACTTGGAGCAACAACAATAGTTACCGAAATTACTTCTTTTTGGAATATAGATTCACCCAAGCATTTGGCATGTGCTATTTAACAAAATCTTCCCAGCTTGATGAACGAGACTGGGTCGATTACTAAATACTAGTTGAATAGTTCTCATTTTTTTCTTTTCCTCAAGATTCCAAATTCAGCATGATTTTCAATGCTACCAGTATATGGTTATTTGTTCATTCTCAGTGACACAAAATTGCCGGATTGTTATTTCTGAAATGAAGAGGGCCTCCTTAAATGCCTCATAAGACCTCGCCAAAATATCTAAGTCCTCGACATATCATAAAACTGAAAAATATGGTCCCACTTATCTTTATAATTAATAGAAAAATAACATTTTCCAATCTTTGCTGCTCTAACATCCACTGATGATGATTTGTAACACCTGCTACAAATATGAACACATAAAGCTTGCATTAAGTTCAATCCTATCTTCTACCTCTTATTTTAATCTTTAAATTAAAATATAAGATTTTAATCTAAAGAATATAATGCAAATATTATTATTAAACTTTAAAAATTAAATAAGATTGACTAACCATTTTGAGAAGATTCGAGGTCTTCTTTTAAATAAGCATTGCCATTACTTTTTACATCCTCTGAAAAACAGATTCACACCAAATTAAAATAAAACAACACTTAATGGCCAAGTAAAAAATAAATAACAAATTTTATGACATATGATCATTATAAATTCGAATGATGGTCGAATTAGGCTCAAAAAGAATATCTACTAGAATATCCTAATAAAATCTGGATAGGCAAAATCTAGAGCTCCCACTGTAGCATCGTCCCCATTAAGCATCAGACTTAGCACTATAAAATGACGTTAAATGAACAAACAAACAAGCAAAATATAATGAACTTCATAATTTTATCCACAATCCATAATCGAGGGAATTTGTAATGTTTAAACTGCTCAATTATATTTTATTTAGCTGCTATCATGGTTTAGAGATGAAATTGTAATTTGACACAATTTTTTTATCCAAGTGTCAAATCGTTAAGATACCTGTGTTACCTATTGGACTTAATTTTAAAAATAACTGGTTAGTAGAAGTGGGTTTCAGATGAGTAGTAGTCATTGGGTGGAAACAATGAAAATAAACAATCTTTTTTCTGTAAACAATAATTTATTTTTTGTGTTATTACTGAAGTGGAAGATCTTTCAATCTATAGTGGAATAATGGATTGGCTGGAATGAATACAAACCCTAAGACTTTTTCTTCTAAAAGATTGAAGATTTTTTTTTTTTTTTTTCACAAAATCAAAGAGCAATTGAGCTTTATCTGAGTATTTCCTCCAAGTCCTCCAGATCTTACTTGGTTAAATAAATACTTTAAGTATCTAGCCACATCAAGTTTACTGTCAAACTTCAAGCATTTTACACCAAATAACATTTCCCTGCGTGTTATGAAACAAAATTGATAACTGCCAGGCAAATCTTTTATTTTTCTTAGTTTTTACAATTATTAAACAATCATTACTAGCTAATGGCCTCAGAAGTTGAAGCGACGTTAAATAAAATCAAATAAAAAAACAAAAAACAATCATTGAAAAACTAATTGCTACATAAATATATGTAAATATAAGTCATAAATAATGATAATTTTTTAATAGAGTATTCTAATTAAGAAATGACTGGAGTTATAAATAAGACTAAAATTGGTAATTAATTAACACCTTTTAAATAAACTTTATTTAAATGTATGTACCTGACATTTTAATGTAATGATTAAATTAATAATAAAAATTCTAATGTTCCTTGACCATTATAAATTAGAATATTTAAAACCGTATAGAAATGTCTAATTGAAAACAATAACAATAATTTCACTTTATCCATCAGGAATATTAATTCAAAACGACAAAGAGGTAAGATATGCAGACGCTTACAATGGCTCTAAGTATGCCCGAACCATTGAGAAACACATTCCTTTGTGGTAGAAGATTCTATTTTATTTTTGCTAAGAAAAACAATAATTACAACTACAAAAGATTCGCCCTCAATCAACAACATATTTTAATTGAGATCAGAAATATTTTATAGCAATAGCTTTAATTATATGCAGTCGATATGGAGCCAAATCAGCTTATCTAAAAATTAATGTATATGAGAATGCTGGTTTCAAATTCCAGTTGCTTATAAAAGTATGGCAACTCATTTCTAAATTAAATTTATCATATTTTGGAACTTAGATCTGTTACATCACAAGCCAAATTTAGCATTTAAACTACATTGACTTTGAGAGGCGATGTTTAGACTAATGCTTCAATATTTAATCCAATTAATCAGACATATGAGAGTGACCATGTGTCATACTTATGAAACTCTGGCATGGTTTGAATAAAATCTACCTAGGGATAAAATCTACATCATATAAAAGCTACCTAGGGATTTGTATATGATGGTAAAATACAAAACCAAGATACATTTAAAATAAATTTATTTTACCATAATAAATTGGAGTAATATAAAGAACACATTATTTTATTCATATCGACAAATAATAAATTAATACATGAATTCAGACTTTGCAAGTATCTGTTATTCCAAAGAATTGTTGAAGGATTTTAAGAAAGTTATGATGTGAGGGTACAATATCAGATTAGCATTATCGCCTAAAAAAGGGTCGATGTGAGAGAACAGGGGATCCTCAACAGGTTCACTGTATAACACGTTTGGCAGAGCTGATTTCAGTTTTCCAACAGACTGTAACAGAAAAAAAAAAATATTTATGTTTATTTATCTGTTGCAAAACAGAGTAATAAATGTAAAATTTATTATAATATTAGTAATTTCCTCCTAAATAGACCACATCATTGATAGGGGGACATGAAATAGCAAGCAATCTTTTAACCTTTTCGTATGTTTTCTGTTTGCCGTCTTTTTTGTTTTTCATTTATAAAACATGATGTAAATGTAGGTTCTTCAGGAAACAGAGATTGAAGCCGTATTACTCTTCCGAAAGGGATATTCTCTCGGAAGAAGAGTTGTAAAGAATATTACTCATCGAGTTATGTTTTAGAAAAATGACTTGATGGTATCATTTGAGAGTTACAGAATTGCGGTTAGTACTTGGCCTAATTCCACAAGATTATCATTTTTTAATGCCTTCATTTATTTTTAAAATATTGATCTATTACTGGCATAAGGAAATGACATAATTTCCATGACATAATAATGGGGTGTATAAAAAAAATGACCGTTTTTTAACCAAATATTTGTATTATTATTTCTTTGATATAAAATGCAGTATTTTTCGGCACACCACACTCCCAGGCAAGTTCGCGAGTACTTGTGGACGGATTTGACTCAAAAGCTTCCTTCAGAACCTCATCATTATCCATTAATGGTCGCCCGGAGCCCTTCTTCCTTTCCAACGTCGTATCTCCACTGCTAAATTTTTTAAACCAACGCCACTTAGTGCGCTGGTCAAGGACACTTTCCCCTTCATATTTAATAACTTCACGAATTGCTTCTGCGGCTATGAAATTATTTTTCCAGTAATGTCTTAAAATTACGAGAATTTCCTAGGACACTGTCATGTTTCTTCTTTAAAATAAATAACTAAACTGAGGCTTCTTTTGAAGAAGTCCAGTGTTAGTAAACAAGCTTAGAGAATGCTCTAAAGGGATTATTAAGTGTTGGTTAATAATAAATAGCATTAAAATATTTACAGACTTTTGAACTCTGGAATTTGATAAAACGGTCATTTTTTTTTTTATACACCCTATAAGAAAGATGAATGTGTTTGAGGGGGTCGTGTGCTATTGGATTCATACATTACATTGTCTTGTAATGTATTTTTTTTTTTATCACGTACCAAGGACCACGTGAATATCATTGGTTAGGCTTCTTTGGGAGTCTTGATTTTATTTCTTCCCATCGCAGCTAATGTCCTCTATTATACAGAAATCATAAACAAATATTTCTTTATTTAAGAATTTATTATCTTGCACGTTAGATAATTGCACAGGATTAGGCAGGCTTCGGTGAAACCCATCGATATTCCAGCCCATTTACACAAAACCTTGACAAATTACATACCTAAACCTTCTTGGTGAATCACTCTATCTATTGGTGAAAACCGCATGAAAATCCGTGCAGTAGTTATTGAACAAACGCGGGCGAGGACTTTGTTTTATAATATGCATAGATTAAATATTATTGTTATTTAAAGTTATATGTTATATCTGCGTGATATTATTTCTTCTTACGTCAAAACTCCTCAACAGAGGCGCTAGTGTTGGAATGTGAGGTTATGCAATCATATATGTGGCGCTCATATAAGAGGAAAGTACCTAAATGTTAATAGTGTACTAACAGTGTGTTAACTTTTTTATATCTTGCAACATTTTTCTGAACTATAATATTTGTTATTTAGCTGAGGTATTGTTCTTTATAAAATTTATTACATACCTTTTCAGACAAGAGAGGATCGTTGTGCCCCCAGTACATTGCTACACCTGCAGTCACCTTATCCAAAGGATACGTTGGTGGTTTAGGGCTCCCATACTTCTTCAGATTCGATTTCGTCCCATAGTCAAATTGTTTAAATTCTCCTAGGCCCATAAACACAATTTGATAATTTTATTATAGTATTGGTCTTATTTTATTTCATTATTGATGTTAATCTATACCTGAATAGAATACTTGTCCATAATGGCGTAATGTTTTCAGTGATGTCCCCGCTCCAAAATACGGTAAAAAATGGTCCCATTCTTTCTGTTAAATAGATAAAAAAAAGTTTAATATTTCTTTTTAAAACATGTATGTATTAATTTCAAATATTGGATTTAAACCCTATGAAACGTACCTCATCCAAATTACTCCTGTGTTCCCCTACAAAAAACGCTACTATGTCAAGACATAATTTTCGGATATAACTTGCTCTTACGCACAATTCCCGTATTGCGAAAACTGTTTCTGCACTTCTAAAGGTCAACTGTTGTCCTAATATGGTTGATACGAAAGTCTGCAACAATTGGAACAATCTATGGTATATTAAGTTTGTAGATAAATATTAAAGAAATGATTACTTTACGTATCTAAATGTGTAAGGTGCCAGCACTGTCTTGGAATAGTTGGACATCTAATGTGTAGAGCAATAGAGTTCTATTATTATCTTTTAAATAGTTGGTTGACTTAGGTCTACTTTATTGAACTTGATTCCCACATCTCTTTTATCCCATGCAAATACATGTGAGTTTCCTGTTACCATGTACAGTATATATCACCAAAAATCTAAAAAAAAAAAAAGGATTTTGCAAGGAATATAGGATTCAATAATTTAGTATGAGGGAGTAAAATAGTAATAGACCACAGGATAATTTTCCAATGGCAAGTGATGAATATGGCAAGTGAGTGAAAAAGCGACCGTTTTAAATTTGTATTTACTATTTTAAACCATAAAAAGATGAGAATGTATAAGACACTGATCCGCCTTTTCTCGTTATACAGATCGGAGATTTGGACTGTCTCAAAATCGGACGAGCAAAGGCCTCTTGTGTTAAAGAGGAAAATTCTATGCCTAATATATGGTCTAGCGAAAGTAGGCGAGAACTGGAAACCGAGGACTAGCTTGGAACTCTACACACTGACAGGAGAACCGGACATCATGATAGTCGTGCGCTTTGGGAGGCTAAGATGAGCTGAACCTGTCACTTGGACGCACGATGAAAGCGTCCTAAAAAAGACGATGACCGAACAACTAAATGGATCGAGGGATATCGAAGAACCTGTGATGGAAAGATGGAGTGGCGAAGGATTCTAGAAATCTGCTTAGCGTGCGGAATTGGATCGTGACTGCACAAGATAGAGAGGGATGAAGAAAGCTGCTTGAGGAGACCTTGATTGAATAATTGGGTTGTTGCGCCATTGAAGACGAGGAATTATAAATCTATTTTGGAGGTAAAGTATGGCTTCTCTAGTAGAACAAAAGGAATGGTGTCGTTCTTATTTTTTCTAATAACTGGCGCTCGCGTGGAATATGAAAATGGACGAAACGTACGATTTGCACTTGTTCATATTATGAACTATAACAAATAGAAAGTTGGAGGAAATATTAGAAATATTGGAGTATTACGCTTAAGGGTTCAGCAGTCTTTAAAACCGCCTGAAAAAATAGCGGTAGCTTTTCCCATTCTGGTGGATATGCGATCGGTGAGAGCAAAACTGCAGCTTGTATCTTCTCGTTGTACTCAGGTCTTGTGGAAGCCATCACCAGGAAGACGGTTGCGCCTAGAAACAAGTAAAATATATAAATATTTTACAAGAAACATGATGTATACATCTGGGAAATGTTGACTGCTCGAGGGGAATATAATATTATTCACCAAGTGAATGTCCGATGTAGAACAGCTTTTCTTTTTGTCGAGTTGTTAATATGCACTCAATGACCGAAGGAATGTCATAATAACCAGGTTCATGAAAGCTGAAATAAACAATATTTAATTAGTGAAATAGCAGTTCTTTTAAACTGAAATATAAAAAAATAAATATAAAAAACAATTTTATGATAATTATCAGTCTGTCTGTATCCTGACAAAAATGGAGGAATGTGACGTCAGAGTGACGTTACCACGGCCGTGAGGTTATATATTGTGCCATACTTGGAAATGTTTGCCAAATTCGTTTCTTCAGAGATAATTACCGAAATTCAAACATCATTTATATTTCCACTTTTTTTTCATAATTACTACACACGGTAATTTTTATTTTTATAGAATATTCAAGAGGAAATGATTGATACGCTAGAACAAATTGCGACAAAAGTTGATGCAATTTCAAATTATTTAATTAAGGATACTATTCTATTTTCCAATTCTTCTCTCATATCATTTCATATTCTTCTCTGGAAACAAATCCACATCCCGAAATATAAGAATTCAAGGTGATGTAAAAATATATTGATTATTTAAGATTTTCCTGACTATTCTGCAGGTATATAATAGAACTGCCTATTGTGCCAATTTCAATTTTTCATATCTGTAGTCTCTACTGTGCTTTTCAGTACCAGGTCAACCACAATATGACTTTAGGAGCCACTTTAACTTTTTCCAAATGGTAAATATATTTCAAGTATAAGGCAAATTTCTGGTACTTCTTTTTTTGGAAATAGATTTAAGAGAAAGCAGAATCTAAACCTCAATAACAATAAGACCAAAATAAAGTCCAAAGGGAGCCGGGTCGAACGCGAAACAACGATAATAATTCCAAGAGTAAGCAAGGGTATTAAAATAAGTACAAACTAGACACTGTGCGAATGAAGAGAACTAGGTAGTAGGGGAAAGTATTTGGCTTCCCTATGCGCGGCCGGCCCTCAGCGCAGGTCGTTTACCAACTTCTTATACTATACTCCCTTAAACAGAAACCATAAAGATGACTGGAGTACAGCCGCAATTGATAGTAACACGAATTTTTCTATTTATATACTGTTCACGCCATTTGGCGTTCTTTTGTAAATAAGTTAAATGAACACATGAGAAATAGTAAAGTGACAAATAAATCTCTAAATAGACACTACACCTGATCTAGCCGTTGTTAGGGGCAACCAACGTTTCACTATCTCACATGTGGCACTTGTTTTTAGTCTAGTCTTGATCGAGCAGTCACACAGATCAGTCACATGCTCTTTTGTTTACCCCAGCTATCCAGCTCAATTTTAGCGAATCAAGTTCTTGACCAGTTTTCTACTTTCCGTGATTCCGTTCTATTTATGTTTTTTATAATTAATGTCCGTTTCACCTGCAAATAAGTGTGAATTCCCCTGGAGGATTTCTAAATCATAGGAATCCACCTGGAAAGACGTTACCAGCTTCTTTTGGTCTTTGAGCGCGCTCAAGGAGCCAAGGTTTTATCGGCGAAGCTGCCCGGCCTGGGTCTTGGGTAAGTAACTTTTATTTATATGTTTTAGATTTCTTCATATTATTTCTCTATTGTTGCGAACGCTATTCAAATTACAACATACAGTCCACACCCAGAGCGAGATTGATACAACTAAACCTGCACTTCCTTTTAAGAAATTTATATCGAACTTACGAGCTTGTCTCAACATATACTTTATAAATATATAATTGTCCTCACAAATTTTTTTTTTCGGTTTTCGATACTGAATATAATTCTCTTATTGAATGCTTTTTATTTCTATATTATTCATACACTTGTCAAATAGAATCAATCGTAAGAGCTCAGTTTAAATCAAGGTAATGCTAAAAGTTTTATATATAATTTATTTTATTTTATTTTTTTATAATTTTTAAATATTTTTATTTTGAAGAGAAAAGATTTGTCTAAGACTGGGCTTCGAACACGGGTCTTCAACGCATCCATCGTGGTACACTACCAATCTTTTCTCTTCAAAATAATTATATTTAAAAGTTTTATAGATTTCTTACCTGAAGTCCCAAAACCTAGGATCCAACTTTGAGTATTTCAAGTTATATTCATTGAAGACCGTTCCTCTTAGATTTGAAAGCCAAACATCAAAGCCTTCTTCCAAAAGTATGAATGCTATAGAAATTATACAATTTTATAATCATTGTAAACATGAATTTTTGATATTTTAAAATTTAAATAAGCGTGGGATGATTTTTTTTAATTATTCATATTTTAGGGAGGAAGTTAGTTCAGTACATAGGGTGCTGGGCTACTGATCTCTAGTCCTCTTGCTCGAGGCAGGTTGTGGCATTTAGGTTTTTTATTCTACTAAAAATCGATTCTGTGGAATAGTAATACCCTTAAGGAGCTCACCCAGCCTTTATAAAGTAAACTTAATTGGAGGAAAAAAACTGGCCGTCGAGCATTATCTCAGTCAAATCACTTGCGCAACCGTTGGCTTTTAAATAGTACAGAACCAAACATTTTCTGAACTCCAGAATCTTCTTGAGTTAGAATGGTACTGGAGTTTTTTTTTTTTTCATTTCAAAACTTGCGTTTGTTGAGATTGCTATGTATCACTACGAGCGTTATTATAAAAATGAATACAAAATGAGCAAATGACAGTTATAAGAACTAGGTCACTCAGGGAGGTAGGATAACCTGCAATGGGGTTTAAGAGATACGATGTAGGGAGGATCCAAGAATTCACTTTTGAAAGAAAGCACCTTTGCAGGAGATCCGGAAGAAAAAGGTCGCGAGACACTTCTGGAAGGAGGTTCGGAAGCGAAGGCTGGCTGATGGGAAGATACAGATACCCTTGATCTACATGTCGAAGAACCATAAAAGAAGACCCCTGATATACCAGATAGATTTTCATATATACTAGTATTTTATGGCAATCCACTAGTATATCTGGATCATTAATGCTTATGCCGAGATGTACATATTAAACGATTGTACAAATAAGAAATTTATTAATATTGAAAAGTAAAAAGAGACCTTACATAAATGTTAAGACCGTGGAAAAATTCCAACGTTAAGCCTTAAGTCTCCAAACTAAAACAGAAATAGAAATTATCTGTCCAATATTTCGCCAAGGAGTTGCATTTGAGCCTTGGAGGTGGTGGGATGCTTCTCGGGTACATTATTCATGTTTTGTTTTGCTGTTTCTATTTCTGTTTTAGTTTGGAAACTTAAGAAATTTTATTAATAAAGCACATTCATTATAATCATTTTGGTGCTTACTTGACCCAGATGCGCTATATAATAAATAATCATAAATATTATATTGATGGTTTAATTAAGGTATTAAGTTTACTGATTAGTAAATTGGTAATATTTCGTTGAGGCATGAAGTCTGAAGTTTAGACCCAAACATGAACTGAACCCAATATCTTCATATTTCATTCAGTTTATTTTTTAGTATAGTATACGGACAAATAAAAATAATTTAAGTAAAAATTAATGATTATATATATTAAAAACGCATTTGACAGTACGTCCTTCACATCTGATTTAAGGAAAGCATAAGGGAGAGATAACTCACCTAAGTCTCTCTTTGGCCCTCGAGTTATCCACTGATCTGCTGCAACAAGGATTCCATGCTGCAGAAGTACTGGAGGACCTGTGTTGTTGCCGATCCTGTGGACCCAAAGGCTGTATCCATCTTCTGTGATCACTTCGTAGTTTGTGACGCTGTAGCCACCTTCAGCAGCTAGTTCGTCCTGAAGCATTGCGAGAAAATCAAACTATATACGTGCAAATACAACCCGAGACTGTATGATATCAGGTTCTCGTTACAAATCCCTATCCTAATATCCTAATTAAACCAGGGGAGGCAAAATTTAGGACCCCCACTGTAACATCGTCCGATTAGCCAGTGGAGCATAAAGGGACGTTAAATAAACAAACAAACGGTTAAATTGAATGTTTATTTCTGAAAACGCTCACTTTCTCATTGTATTCACATTAAATTTAAAAGATAGAAGACAAATAAAAAGATAAATATTATTATAATTTATATTATTGTTATTATTATTGTTATATAATTTTTAAATATTTTATTTGAAAAGAAAAGATATGTCCAGGACCGGGACTCGAACCCGGGTCTCCCACCTCTCCCTGGTGGTGCCTTAACCATCTCGGCCATCCCGGCTGAGTCCCGTTCCTGGTCATATCTTTTCTTTTCAAATAAAGTATTTAAAAATATCAAAAAAATAATATCATAAAAAGATAAATAGATAGAGAGGAAAATAGTAGACTGGAAGATCTAATGAATCTAATGAAGGATACAATTAGTCTGGGGGTGCAGTCAATAATAACACTAAATAAGAAATATTTATTTATTACAAGTGCCGACGTTTCGGCCTAACAGAGAAATAACTATAAGAACATTGCAGTACTAAGAATTATTTTGAATAATATATAGTGTATAAAAAAGTGGAGATATATAAGTATCATAGGGTAGCTTATAAAAGATATACATGTATAACAAAATAACAAAATTTGTGAACAGAACGGTGATAAAGTAAAGAAAGTTTGTTTTGTTATCCTTATATAACTTGTACGAGTATAAGCTACCCTATGCTATATTTCTCCAATTTTCTATAATCTATATATTATTCTAAATAGTTCTTAGTACGGCAAAGTTCTTAGTAGTTATTTTTCTGTTAGGCCGAAACTAGTAAGTAACGTTTTAGAAGGGATATCAGGATATTATAGCCGTAAGTCCACTGGTTTCTAGATAATCTTCTTTTTTTCTTGCACTTTCACTTTCATTTTTTTTCGTATGGTCTTTTGTCTTATTGTTTACTATTATTTATTTTTTCCTATTGTGCTTTTTGAAGTTTGGCGAGTGCATATTGGATTTTCAATTTCTGAAGTATTTATCAGCTGTATTTATCTAACCTTATCCAGCTGGGGTCGAGTAACCTTCCTTATGATTCATTAGTTGCATTTAAGCTTTGGAGGTGGTGGGATGTTTCTTGGGTGCATTATTCATGTTTTGTTTTGCTGTTATTCTCTTTCTACCCTGAGGATGCCTGAATGGGCGAAATATTGGACATATATTTTCAATTTCTGTTTTAGTTTGGAGGCTTAAGAGTTTTTCGTCGGAATTTTTCCACGGTAGTGAGCATATTCCTACGTGTTTTGCCTGTCCTATCTGATTTAATGCGTCGAATATGAGGATTAGAGTTGAACATAACATAATGTCTACACTGCATGAAGTATTTCAGTATATTTTATTATGTAGATATAAACATAAAAATATTTCTTCATATACGAATTTATTTTCACGCGCGTTAATATTTTGCAATAACCCCTATGTTTCTCATATAAATATGGTGTATAATATTCTAATAATGCGAATGAAATGCTTAAGGTAACTAATGTATTTAAGATGATAAGGATTTGTTGTGTATCAATCGTACTATCGATTATCTGTGATCAAGTCTCTTGGTCCCGCTCTTTTGAGTAGTACCTTCTTGTGTGTGTTATCCACAACAATGTGTAAAGTCTGTGTAGTTTTATTTAATAAATGGTGTTATAAGTATTTGCTTGTGTTATAAGTAGTTACATTCCTGTGTGAGTACTAATCTAGACATAACAGGATTTATACGTAATCCGTCTAAATAGCTCTCCGCGTTGTACGTAACCAATTTTTTAGAAGATATAATAGGTACAGTAAGTTATCCTTAAAGCATAGATTTATACTATCCTGGACTTTATTGTAGATCTATATAAGAGGAATATTCTACATGCATTGTTATGTTATATTTTAAAGGGATGAGGCAGCGTCTTCGATGAAAACTATAAGACGGCTGTACTTTTCCAATTCTTCGAACAATTATCTTCATATTCCAACCAGTTACACAAAACCTCTTACATATTATGTACCTAAATCTTCTTCCTGAATCACTCTATCTATTAAATGAAACTTAGTGAAACCGTATGAAAATTTGTGCAGTAGTTTTTGAGTTTATCGCGAACAGACAGACAGACGCGGCGGAGAATTTTGTTTTATATGTATGGAAATGGATGTAAGTATTCCAATGTTTCCACTTAATCTCAAAAACAGGGCTATATTGTGTATAACTGCTTAAAGTCAAGAACAGTGGCTTAGTAATTGTCAAGTTTTAAAAATATTTTTAACTAGCTTATGCCCACGGCTTCTCTCGTGTGGAATATGGTCTGCAAGATAAAGTTTCGTGAAAGATCATTTTATACAGATAATTAAATTAATTTTTTTAAATATAAGTTACTCCTACATTCAAAATTTCATGTGTCTAACTTCAAAACTGACGGATTCTATTCAACCTTTGAGTCCCTATTATATTTAAGGGGAAACCCTTGGGGTGGAATTATCCAAATTTCTTTCTTAAACTATACAAGAACCTATCTACAAATTTCAAGATGCTCAGTTTCTGATTTGCCTTTAGTTACGTACTATAACGGGGGGGGGAGGCACATGTCCCCACATAAATCTGCCCTTGCTGTAGCCAATGATGTATGACCTATTTTACTCAATAAGTTTCATCCAAATCCGTTCAGCAGTTTTTGCGTGAAAGAGAGACAAACATACAAACTTTCACATTTATAATATTAGTAAGATTAGTAGGATATCAAAACAAATAGTTTCACTCTTGTTCTTTCTGATATTTTAATAACTATGATCATGTTATTTTCCTTTAATTATGTACTATAATAGATTCTCCGCAGTACCTAAAAACTGTCGGGGGGGGCACGTGCCCCCGTGCGCCTCTCCCTAAATCCGCGCGTGCTATAGCCTATGTGTTATTCTGATGTATAACCTATATTACTGTAAAGTTTCATCCTAATCCGTTTAGTAGTTTTTGCGTGAAAGAGAGACAAACTTACACACTTTCATTAGTATTAGTAATGTTAGTAAGATTTAACTGCTCGAGTACGACAATGACTCAACAAATAGTAGTTTCTCGATCCGTTGCTAGGCAATGCCGATAAAATTGTACCCCACCCAAAACATTTTTATACAATAGAGATAAATTATTATCATACTAATATATTAGAGATAATGATAGAGAAACATAAAACCGAGAGTTCTGGGAAGGTTTTTACTAGCTAAATCATTTATGTGTGTGTTATATATTATATATGGTACAAATGATATCACCTAAAAATATAATAATACATTAATTAATTGGGTATTCAATTCTAATTGGGTTTTTTTCTTTCATTCTCGCGTCGCTCAATGTCATGGAAGTAAGAATTGATTATCCTAAAAGTAATTGCGGTTTACACGCGATGATCGAGATGGCAAATTTTAAATACTAATTCTCATTACCGAACGATATATATGTTAGTGGTTAGAAGTAGTGTTATATATTGCGTATTTTGGAAGACAGTTACGCCCGCAAGTTCGAACAATAACACGATTTATTTTTATTTATTGTTCTTCTGATGGAGAATATTTTTAAATATTTTTTATTTTGAAGAGAAAAGATTTGTCCTGGCCGGGATAAGGAATGAGACTATTAGATTTTAGTCATCCTCATGCAAGACTGAAAAGACAAGAAACTGCTCGACTTTTTAGCCTACTTTAACATTTATTGGACAAACGCTCTAAGCTCCCAATTAATTACAAAAGACTCATTTGCATGACAGTTATCAGACCTATTTAGACATACGGAGTTGAGCTTTGGGGCTCTACTAAACCATCCAATTTATCTCGTATTCAATCCTTACAATCCAAAATCCTTCGTAAAATCCTCAATGCTCCTTATTATGTCACAAACAAATTTATCCATCATGATCTTGATATCCTGTATGTTGCAGATTTGGCTCAAACTAGATACCTATCCTTCCATGAAAAGCTCCATACACACTTAAATCCGCTAGTCTCTCAACTTGCTTCCCATACTATTCCTGATAACCCTCCGAGGCGTCTGAAAAGAAGATGGTCTCGAAACCTTGCACTATAGAACTTTATTGGAGTGCTACCGATGTGTAGTTTCTCCACAAGTGTTTTTTTTTCATGTCATTTGTTCATATTAGCAGATTTACTTGTAATATTATAGCTGTAAATATCAATAAATTAATAAAAAAAAAAATGATTTCAGTCAGCCAAAAACATTTCATGTAAATAAGACTAGATCCAGGAATGAAATACTCGAAAAGCAGAATGTCGAAAAATACTACGACTTCATCAAAATTGTTTTGTTTTTAAATATAAATTTACTATTGATTCATTTTCTAGTGGTCTTAATCACAAATTTGTTCGTCAGAAGTATTCATTTGTATTATTATATTTCCATTATTCTTGTAATAAATAAGTAAAAAGGGTAATAAATATAAAACACGTCAAATATATTGAGGATTATCCATAACAAGCAAGACAACTTATATCAGAACCTTTTAATACCTTTCCTCGTGCCCCTTCTGACCCACAACGGCCATAATCCTTGGATTTAGGTCAATTTGTCACTGACCTTGAAATACATTGTTTGTCGGTGGAAAGGACACTGATGAATCTACACTAAAGAGACTGTTTATGGAAATATTGGCAGGCAGCCTCCTTCTGCACCATGGAAACCATGGTTTACGGTCTGATGTAGTTGGCTGATCCCTGAAGGTTGTCTATTATATACTGTGAATAAGGGGTTAAGTCGAATTGTCTCCAAAATGACTTTCTTATTCTCAGGGAAGCAGAATCGTGTTATTTTCATATTGAATAAGAAGCTAACTCAGGCATTGGCTTGAGAAAGAGTTAATACTGGAAATATTACAACTCCATTTCGAGCCAAAGACAACGATAATGACCATATGATAATTACCATTCCTCTTCCCTCAATACAGTTATCGGTAATTATTCCGCAGATTGTCTCTTCGAGTTGAATCACAAGTTTTAACTTTTCATTCGTTTCCCTTTTAATAATTTAGAAAAATACAAATTATAATGAGCTATAGTATGGAAAAGAGAATTTAATCATTGGAAATTAAATATTTCGGTAACCATTTTATATAGAAAAGGACGTTTCATTCTCCACTATAAATGATATATGTTTCACTTATAGTGGAGAATGGAGATAGCTGGGGGGTGCAGTAAAAAAAAAAAAAAAAACACCAAATAAGTACAAGATATGTTAATGTAATGTGTGCCGACGGTTTTTTTCTTCAGCGTTAGTTACCCAGTCCACCCAGCCGCCTCTCCCATTTTCCCTGAAGATGGCGTACAAGGTAGGTCGAAACGTCGGCACACATTAAATATAAGTCTTGTACTTATTTGGTGTTTTTTTTTTGTTTGACTGCACCCCCAACTATCTCCATTCTCAATTGTATCATCGGTTCAATTATTTTCCTCTCGTATATCATTTTTACTTCGAAATGTTTGTTGGAACTTTTCTTTGTTGATGAAATTATTACAGATATCTACTCATTACCCATAATTACATTCTATTTTCCATACCAAAGCTCACGATAACTTGTATTTTTGGAAAATATTAATCTAATGATTAAAACTTGTTCAAACTTATCTCGAAGCGACAACCTGCGAAACAGATTCGCAATTATCTATCTCTGGACTAAGCCACTTATTCACCGGTGCTGTAGATATACAGTCTATTAATATGTAAATATAATTATAAATAATATATTAATATAATAAATTATATCGTAGTTAATATTTTTTTTTAATTTCACTGAAATTTAAAATCACTGTTAGAAAAAGTCACAGACGGACTTGTACTTGCAATGTTGAAACTTATCTTTGAAATAGAAAGTCCCTATATAGTAAGGTATGATTGGATTTATTGCACTGTAATAATTTGAATCCCTACTACAATTTAAATTAGGTAAATACAAAATCTGAAAATTAAAAAAAAAAATTATATATCAGTTATATCATGATAATAAATATTTTATTATCCTAATAACTTGTATATTTCTACTTGCAGTTGTACTTCAATACGAAACAAGGCCTTCAAGCTTTTTTTTTCCCTGCTATAAACAAATTAAAATGCCACTAATGATCGATTTCCCTTGACGCAAAGATGATGTAAGCATGTTGAATGAATTAATCATTACTGAATAACTTCATATTATATTAATCATTAATTGTAACTATTATATGAAAATTTTTAAGGTTATGTTATACTTATAGTAAATCAAAGAAAGAAGAGTATCACTTACTAAATGTATAAAGTTTTCGAGTGAATGTATGAGATTTATATAATTTTTTAGTCTCCTAAGATGCAATATCCTAAAAAGCTTCAGTACTGAAGTATATCACGTTCGACCAACATTTGTTTTATAACTGTTAGTTATTACCTTTTTTTTTGAAAATTTAATTTATTAATATTTACAACTATGTATAATAATATTACAACAAGTAAATCTGCTAATATGTACAATATGACATGAAAAACAGTTGTGGAGAAACTACCCATCGGTAGCACTCCAAGAAAGTTCTATAGTAGAAGGTCTCGAGGCCATCTTCTTTTCAGACGCCTCGGAGGGTTATCAGGAATAGTATGGGAAGCAAGTTGAGAGACTAGCGGATTCAAGTGTGTATGGAGCTTGTCATGGCCTTAACACCCTGATGCCCTTGAGCAATTCTATAGATATAACTTTTAAGATACCTAGGACTCCATCTGGACAAACGTCTTACTTGGAATCCCCATACAATACTGAAAAGACAAGAAACTGCTCGATTTTTTCGCCACTTTAATATTTACTTGACTAACGCTCCAAGCTCCCAATTAATTACAAAAGACTCATTTAGACCTATTTGGTCATGGAGTTGAGCTTTATGCTCTAGTAATCCATCCAATTCATCTCGATACACACTCCAATTCATCTCCATACACACTTGAATCCGCTAGTCTCTCAACTTGCTTCCCATACTATTCCTGAAAACCATCCGAGGTGCCTCAAAAGAAGATGGCCTCGAGACCTTCTACTATAGAACTGTATTGGAGTGCTACCGATGGGTAGATTCTCCACAAGTGTTTTTTGTTTTCATGTCATTTGTTCATATCAGCAAATTCACTTGATGTAATATTATTACAGTTGTAAATATCAATAAATTAATAAAAAAAATACTTTGAAGAAGTTTGTTTACTATTAAATATTTCATATTCTCCTTTATTAGTTGTACTTACTATGTTCTGTAGCCCTGGCGTTTTCGGTGGCTCCTTTTTCCTAAAACCCTCAACCCAGGGAAAATTCAGGACAAAGAATAAAAGCATACTTTGCGAAATCAAGGAAAGATTGCTAAGCATTGAGCACACCATGCTTCGGCACACTCTCGCTATGAGTAAGTTTATTCTGTAAATCTTTAAACATTTTCCCACATTTGCGATTCGTTTCCTACTGACCTTAACTTATATTCCAAGTTCAGTTTGATCATCCTTGAGTTATCTCAGGTTCAAGAAGCGGGAGAACCTTGTGATCTTGGATGTAAGATCATTAATTAAGATATATCTATAGTTTTTTAATGTAATATTTAAATCATTATTAAAAAGTTGGCATCTGTTCCGCAGGTTGTCGCTTCGAGTTGAGTTACAAGTTTTAACTGTTAATTCGTTTCATTTTTAATATTTTCCCAAAATACAAGTTATCATGAGCTTTCGTATGGAGAAGAGAAAGTAATTATGGGTAATGAGAATATTTCGGAAATCATTTCATCAAGAAATAAAAGTTTCAACTAACATTTCGAAATATATAATTGACGACATGAAATTAGGCGGCTCAAAGAAAATGCGGTGTTGCCAAATCGATCTACACTAGCGTACCAAGGGTACAAACCAAATAACTGAAACCGGAAAAACTAGGCAACATTGCTGATACATTGTTGTCAAATATTGGCAGTTTGGCAGTAAAACCCCGCCCACATTCTCGTTACAAGCGGCAACACAGCATTTTCTTTGAGCCGCCTAATTTCATGTCGTCGACTATAGATAATATATTCTTGCGGGGTATAGATAGTCTGGGGGGGGGGCAGTAAAAAAACAACACTATATAAGACAAACTTATTTCTTGTATGTGCCGACGTTTCGACATATGTTGTAGGTCATCTTCAGGGCTGATAGAAGGCAGAGCTACTACTATTGTTACTTATATACTATCATAGTAGTAGCTTTGCCTTGTATCAGCCCTGAAAATGGCCTACTACTTTCTTACTATATATAAGTTTGTCTTATTTAGTGTTTATTTTTTTATTTTTTTACTGCACCCCCAGATTATCTATATCCCACATTAGATCTTCCAGTCAACTATTTTCCTCTCAATAATATATTTTTGTTTTGAACGTTCATTTCTAGATAAAATAATTTCCAAAGTATACAAATACATTCTGTTGTCCATGATCATAACTTGTATTTTTGGAAAATATTAAAATGGAAACGTCTGAAAAGTTAAAGATGTGACTGAACTCGAAGCGATAACCTGCGGTATAGTTGCCAAAAATGTATTTTTAAAAATATAGTTTATTTGTCAATGTCTTCTAACATATAATGAACCGGCATGTGATAGCTAGGGTTCGGGAATAGCATGCCATCTCTTAACAGGAAATTAAATATGGATGTTACATTTTATTTCATTGTATGTCAACATTTTACTTCGAGATGTTTAGCGGAATAGAACCGACGAGGAACTGCAGAAGCTTCTTGGAGAGGGAGACATTATTTATGTCCGGCTGAGACGAATGAGGTAGTTAGGAGATGTAGAGAGAAAGAACACCAATAGAATTCCCAAAAATCTGCTCTGAAGGAAGTCAGATGTTAGAAAAATGCATTGGCTGGATGATGTCGAGGCAGACCTGAAGGATTCGGATGCACACTTGGATAGAGAATTTTTGTAGAAAATTTGCCGTTGAGAGAGCCAAATGGTAATGCCAGTGTGCGAGTTATTGAGTAAACATTTTACAGGAGATACCTACGCTAAAATTATGAGATTTCGAGATACATAGTAAGGGCGAAATAAACTTTAATTATCATGATAAACTAATTTTTAATCCTTGTGTCGGAATGGTGAAAATTTTTAATTTTTTAACAAATATTCCTTCTGACCATCTATGAATCCATTCCCAACTGGTCAAAATGGACATTTCAACATGTTCATATGTTCATCCTATTTTTGCGCAACTGAAAAACAGTTTCTTATTTGAAATTAATTTCTAGTTATGCCTGATTATAGAGATATAATTAGTCCTGATTATAGATATACTTAATGATCTCCGATAGTAAGTGCTTAATATGTGCAATTTGTCATTATGGCTTGTATGGTTTGATAATTTCCTGTAACATATTTATGAGATTCGTTTGTTTAGGTTTATCAGAGCTAAATTCGTCGTGCTCACTCTCAGAACTGTTTACATCAGGACCTTCTTCGGTCTCTTTGTCCTTATAAATGTTTTTAATAATATCAGCTGCTTTCTCGGCCACCATGATAATAACGGCGTTAGTGGCGCCCCTAGGAATGGTTGGTATAATCGATCCATCGACTACCCTTAAACCTTCCATTCCTTTCACCGCAAGGTTCTTTGAGGAAACTAAAGTGCCGTCGTCGTCCATAGGCCCCATCTTGCATGTTCCAACGCAGTGTTGCCCTGGAAACGAATAATACGAAACAACGCATTTTATATATTCTTCCTCTTCCATTCCACCACATTTAGTTTGGACGTTTTCTGTATAAGGCTCGGGCGAGTATTTGAGGAATACATTAGCTCCCATGACTTTCAACAGTTTTTTTACCCCAAGTTCTAGCGTAGTCCGATCTGTCTCATTTTTTAACATATTAGGCTGAATGAGCGGCGGTTCTCTGAAATCGTTGGTTTTGAGTGTTATGTTGCCTACACTGTTCGGCTTGAGGTTACTCAAGGTAACCCTTATTATAGAATAGTTTTTCCTATCTTGTGGTTCTATGTTGGCATAACTGAAAAATCTTATCATAACTGAAGGAAGGTCATCTGTTCGAAGAGGATTGAAGAAAGAGACCGCTTCAGCTCCCCGCGCAGACATTGTTAATGGCCCATCCTTATTTTTTGCAAACGCCATGGCACTATCATTTGTTTTCCAGATCCTTGGTTCGATTGTCGGAGCATTTTCCTGTAACTTGAAGAATACTTCTACACTTTCATGATCCATATAGTTAGAACCGATAGGTAAGTCTAAGACGACCTCGATGCCATGCTTTTCAAGTTCATTCCTTGGACCTATTCCTGAAAGCATTAGAAGTTTTGGGGTTTCCACCGTACCAGCTGATAAAATTACATCTCTTGTGACGAAAACTTTATAAGCCTCGCCATCTCTGAAGTATTCGACACCTTTGGCCACCCTACCTTCAATGATTACTTTACTCACGACAGACTCTAGAATAATGTGAAGGTTAGTTCTGTTTCTGATTGGGTCCAAATAAGCCTTCGAAGCGCTTTCACGCAGAGCTCCGTTTATTGTACTCTGTTGGTATCCGATCACAGATTGATTTTTTCCATTGTAATCCGCTGAAATCCAGCCAACTTCCTCCCCGGCTTTTATGTATCGATCTCGCAACGGAGTTCGATACATCGAGTATTGTACATTCATGGATCCTCTAGTCCCGTGATATCCTGAAATGGCGATGCATGGTTCGCTGATTTTCTCTGCTTTTTTGAAATACGGCAAAACATCTTCATAGCCCCAACCTTCATTACCCAGTTTCACCCATTCTTCGTAATCTTCTCTGTTTCCTCTTACATAAAACATTTCGTTGATGGTACTTGATCCACCTATGGCTTTACCTCTGTGGAGTGAGCAGATTCCATTTTTACCTGAAAAATTAAAATATACAGTTATGATATATATATATCTACAGATATATTACAGTGTTAAAACATATATTATATAGCTTTGCCGAAAAAAAATTGTTTATCAATTTAAATGAGATAATTATGGTTATCGCGGTGAATACCAGTGAAATGAAAAAACCCGGGTACCCAAAGACCTTGGCAGGTTACTGGAGACACCTAAAGGGAATTCTACTATACATAAAATCCTGAGAAGCGTGATAGAACACGTAAAGTGAGCCCTTAACGGGCCTCCGAGGGATTTTACCTGCTAAAGGAGGAAGTGAAGAAAAAGGATAGTTTTGTCCAAGAGAGAAGAGGCACAATAGAAGCCAAAGTGCTATTCTGTCCTCAGCTGAATATGCTATCCTGTCACACGAAGTCATCCTATCCAGACCAGAAATAGCAAATATCGACGTTTTTTGTTTTCAAGTTCAGTTTTTCTATTAATTTTGTTGCTATACATCTTCCCAAATGAACCAAGTGCTCACTCCAAAAACAATTAAATTTTCTACATTGCTTAACTTAATAAGAAATTCTTATACTTAAATAATTTTAAGAATTAAAGAAAATTTTTATTCGGACCAAGATATAGCAACGAAAATTTGTATTGGGTTTTGTACACAGTTTATTTAAAATTATTATTATATTTAATTGCGCTATAGTTTAATGGTCCGAAGTTAATATATCCCTTAAATTGCAGGCAATTAATTATGACACGACAAACAGAAAAAAAAGAGAAACGCACATATGACCATAGTCCCTTTGGTGACTTTGAGCAGACACATATGCGCTTATAGTTCCCACCGAGTGATTTCGCTGGACACATATATGCGTTTAAAGTTAAAGCGTTTTTCTTTTAGTGTATAAAAACACAAACACCTTTAGTCCGAAAAATCATTAGATTCATTTATTCTTTATATAAGTTTCGACACATTGTTGTAGTGGCTGAATATACTTGGAACTCACCCACATTGTTTTAAATGTTAATCTCCAAAAAAAAAAAAAAAAGATAGAGATTTATACTGACTTGAATGATGATGTAAGGTATATATTGAAAATGACCACTCGTGTGTCGAAACGTATATAAAGAATAAATGAATCAAATGACTTCTTGGACTAAAGGTTTTTGTGTTTATACACCAAAAGAAAAATATAATTTAAAGTCCAATACCCTAGACCATTAATATTAGTTAAAGGATATACATTTAATATATAATACATTTAATATATAAAACATAATATATTTTATGTTTATGTATGTTCAACAGTTACTCAAACACGCTTCTTCCTGATGAACTGTGGTATAATTCCAGTCCTTTTCCGTATTGAGGAGAAACTCTTGGAGGAACGGAGTATCGGATATATGATCGTCCTGTCCTCCCGCTTCTATCAGAAGGACCTTCCAATGAGGGTTCTCTGACAGTCGGTTAGCCAGTACACATCCTACGGAACATGTCTTCATAAGAGCTTAACAGAATAAATAACTTAAATCGAATGCATCTAACAACAACTCACCTGCAGAACCTGCTCCGACGATAACGAAGTCGTATGTACTTGCTACTTCGACTTGCGGAGTGTTCCGAGTCCTCAAGTCCGGATCTAACTGCTCAGGAAAGTAAGTCTGCAGCGCGCTAAGAAAAGCGGCCAAGAACTCCGAAGTGCTCAAGATCATTACAAGAGCATCATAGGACCAAAACTATCTGCGTATTGCTGTACCTCTGCCATTGTCCTTTCAGTGATCTATCAGTTTGGCTATAATGGTTTAAATATCTCGCTAATTTGCATTGCTAATAACAGTTTCGAAACAAATCCATTGTGTCTTATCAAGATAATAATTATATGCCTGGTTTTAAATAGGCTTAAAAAATGATCGCATGAATATAGCTAATTTATATTATACTACCATATATAACTACTGATCGAATCTTTAATGAATTAAAAAAAAATAAAATAAAGTTGTACCGCTACAACCCGTGAAGGATCTGAGGTTCTGTACATGTTTCTTGGAAAACGGTTGTGCTGAGAAGTGATTTGTCCTAGGCTCTACCGCCAGATTCCCCCTCCTTATTATGGGTGCCCACTTTATAGAGGCTGGATGAGCACCATAGTCATAGAACCCATCTCTGGTCGCTAATAGAGGAAATTTTTACTTAGTAAAATTAAACAATAAATAAGTTTGTCTTATTGTAAGTGCCGACGTTTCGACTAACGCTATAGCCCATCTTCGGGGCTATGAGAAAAAAAACAGAAAAAAATAACTATAAAAAACATTGCGATACCGAGAAAGCATATAATAAAATCTCTCTCACTCTCTCTCTCTCTCTCTCTCTCTCTCTCTCTCTCTCTCTCTCTCTATATATATATATATATATATATATATATATATACTATCTATTTATATATCTGTATCTATCTACCTATTTGTGCTTTCTCGGTATTGCAATGTTTTTAAACAGAGTTATTTTTGTTCTGTTTTTTCTCCCATAGCCCTGAAGTTGGCCTACAACGTAGATCGAACGTCAGCACTCATAATAAATAAGTTTTTCTTATTTCGTAATAAATTGAAAACGTTTTTAAAACCACGCAAATATAATTATTTTTATAAATTGTTATTTTTATGGTAATTACTTTTAAATATTATCGTTTTGAAGAGAAAAGATTTGCCCTGGCCGGAATTCGAACCTGGGTCGTCTGCTTCTCCGTAGCAGTGCTCTAAATCACTGAGCTACCAGGGGTCGCTTTTTCCAATCCAAGTCAGACAAAATATATTCGCGGACAAAAAAACCGGTGCACCTAGAATTCTATGTGAAAAATTAGAGCATTTTTCTGGTGCGTGAAGTAGTAACTACAGTTAGCCAGGTAAAAAAGAAAATTACTATCCCTTATACATTTACTGCTATGTACTGATGCGGGCGGCACCATGAAAGGGATGCGGAGCGGGGAAAATGTGTCATGTCGGGACACATGAAAGGGAATACGTTTGGAAAAAGAACAGATCTGTTGGGTCCCTTTTGGAGTTTTATGGTCCAAGATGGTGGAGAAGGAATGAGAGGGGGAGAGAAGAAAACTCTTGAAAAACGAGGCTGGAGGAGGACTCTTGGGACATTCCACCCCCCAGCAGCCGAGCAGTGAACATCTTAGGATCTAACTACCAGCCTGTGTCTTACGATTTCTACTCACGAGGATTAGCGCCTGGAAGTTGTCGAGGCTCACATCTTGTGTGGAACTAGCCAAGGCAGCCACTTGGGTGCGGGCAGCGTCGCTCCAGTGAGTGTCCCTGAGTTTTTTCAGTTGTGTGTGTATGTGCGCGATGCCAGAGATGGACTTGGCGCCTCAACCCAGCAACAGACGGGAGCCAATCAGACTTCAGCTACATCTTCGAGAAAAGTCCGCCAGGAGCGCAGTGTGGCGGCCGAGGTAGAATTCGTGCTACCCAAGAAGACCCGCAGAGTGGCCAATCAGGCAACCTCCTTCTCAAGCTCTACTTTCTGCGTAAGTGCCTCTCATAAGTATTCACCTCTCAGTGCATGTAATAGTCGTAGTGCATGTAGTGAAGAAACAGTGACTAGACACCCCACCCCTAAAAGACCACCACCCATTGTCCTCGGTGGCGCCACCAGCGCTGTGTGGACTGTAGCCGAACTAAAAGCCCAAGGTTTTCTGGGCTTTCAAGTTCAAAATATAAAAAATGGAGTTAGGATATTTCCTTCCTCTACAGAGAGCCACCAGGCTATTACCTAATTCTACCGGCAGCAAAAGAGCGAGTTTCATACTTACTGTTACGGGCTACTGGGTATTAAAATGCATTAAGCTACTCCTTAAATTAAAGATACTAATATTTATTAACAAAAGTGATAAAAAGAATACAATTAGATTATTAACAATTAAATTATTAGACTAATATAAATTTGCAATAACAATATTCTAAAGATTTATTATAACCTAGGCCTATTTAATTATTACAATAGTACAAGATGTTACTAATTCTAAATGACTTAACTATTTACATAAGCTTGTACAAATACCATAAAATTACAACTACTACTTAACTATTACTAATTAACAATTACAGTCCACTAATTAAAGTCCACCGTCCGTAAGAGTCTCCAAATATCACAAACTGACACACAGTAATGAACAGAAACGGTTTATTACACTCGCGAGACTGTTACAGTTCACTGATACACTTATTACACTGGCCGGCTTACCACTGAATAGCTTATCACACTGACACTCACTTATCACAAGTTCATCACAGTGCCTACTCTCCGACTGACTGGCTGGAGGCGAGGGCAGTATTTAAATAGGCAAGACCGAACATTCTCGAACACGGAAGTAGGGGAAGCTGTTCCGGGAATGTCTAGAACATTCTTAATCACTTCCGACAAAAGAAAACGATCGAGAAGGTCCTAATCCTATTTTAACTTCTCCCGCCGACGAATTTAAGCCGCTAATCTCTTGCTTCCGCCTTCCTGTCTGTGATCGTAACATTACTCTACCACCAAAGGGCTGGTACTGTGCCAAAGAACAAAAAATCTGTTCTGTACGGCCTAGACCTGGAATTCGACCTAGAGGGAGCTAATAGCGAACTCACCAACCGACTGACCGGCATCCTTGATGTTAGAAGGATGCAAAAAAGCGACAAAGATGGGAAGAAATCTGATCTTCCCCTAACTGTGGTGACCATCGGTCCAGAAGTTACTCTGGACAAATTCCAAAAACTTAGAGCCTTAGGGAGCGTCACCTTTAAGGTCAATCCGTACACGGCAATAAAGGGCATCGTACAGTGCCATAGATGCCAACTAAACTCCCCGTCAAAAGTATTGCAACACCCATAATTCTCGAGATTTTCTTGGTTTCGACCTGAATCCATACTTTGTTTATATTTACGGTAATATTATTTACTAAATGAGATACATTAGTGACTAGACACTTCATTCTTATTCACTGTTTACCAACAAACGATAAGATTTTGGATTATTCCTTTCAGTCCAAGTTTATCTTTCGTGTGTCTCAAGTCTGTTTCCTCTTTTCTCTTTAGTATAGTTGAAACAATTAATTTTATCCACAATGAATCGTTTAAGCTCGGTCAGAATCATCACTCTCTCTCTGAAGAAGGCAAATCATTGCGTTACATCGCTAATCGCCTTGGGATTCACTATTCTTCCGTTTCAGGGACCATAAGAAGGTACAGGAAGGCGACCAACGTGAGGGCGTCCTAGGATTACTAATCCCATAGATGGCCGCTTCATTAAAATGCAAGCTCTTCGGAAGCCTAATTCTACAGCTTCTTCCATTAAAAATTTGATCGCTGGTGTTTGAGGGAACTGAGGAAGTCAAACATCACCTCAAGAAGGCCAGTGAAATGTCCTCTTCTCACTGCAGAACGCTGCGTAAAGAGATTGAGATTTGCAAGACAACACCAATCTTGGAATGTGGAGGAGTGGAAAAAAGTTGTATTCCCTGATGAGACGAGAGTGGCCCTTAACACACAAGATGGACGTGAAGAAGTTTGGAGAAGGCCTGGAGAACGGTTTAATCAATGCTGCACGTTAGAAACTGAGCCATTCGGAGGAGGGCCTATCATGTTCTGGGGCGGCATATTTTAGGAGGCACGTACCGAGTTAGTGCCAATCCAAGGAGAGGCCTGGAATGCTTTGAGGTATGTAGAAATGATTCTTCAAGATCATGCTCTTTGATGATCTTCAAGTGCATTTTTTGCCGTTCATAGGCTCTGAATCGTTGCTCATGCATGATAATGCCCGCCCACACAAGGCAAGATGTGTTTCTGAGTACCTGAACACCACAAATATCCACAGCATTGATTGGCCAGTAAGAAGTCCTGACCTTAAACCAATCGAGCACGTTTGGTATTATCTCAAAAGATCGGTTCGGTCACGAGATTCACCTCCTACTGCCCTTAAAATGCTAAAGGCAGCTGTATTGGAGGAGTGGGACAATATACCCCAAGATTTTCTTCAAAACCTTTTTACAAGTATACCAACACGAGTGGAATCAGTCATTCAAGCCGGAGGTGGTAATACGTCTTATTAAATGTAAACTAAAAATTTAAATTGTGATTTAAAAGTTAAAATTATCAGAAATTAAAAGTTTAGAAAGTAAGTTTTCTCACTTTTTTGTTTATTGGAAGAGATATTGTAATTTATTTTAATAAAATTTGATTATGTCCAGGTTAAAATTTCTTAATACAGACTTCATAACCTTCTTTATTATGAAAAGACAGACGTTTTTGTAAAATTCAAATATTTCAAAGTGTTGCGATACTTTTGACGGGGAGTTTATTTGGGCACACCAAAAACCACTGTGGCCGTACAGTGGCTTTTGTCCGGTGTGCCGGACCCCACCCCGTAGCGCAATGCCCTAGAAACGAGGTCCCAGTGAAGTGTGCAAACTGTGGCGGTTTGCACGTGGCCTCCTTCACGGGGTGCGAATTTAGAAAAAAGCTTGTCGAGAGACTAGCAAATTTAAAGAAAAAGATGGCTAGCTATGCCTGCCGACTCAGACCAGACCGGGCACAACAAGGGTACCCCCACCACCAAATGCGCCAATGTTCAATAATATATCTCCGACTACCACGAAGAGACTCCAATAGTTTCAAAACACCATACTAAGGCGTACAGTACGACATACGCAGCGCTCAAAGACAGACATAATTCATGACACTCTCGGACGGTGACAGATTTTATAACCCGGAGGTATATCAAATTCTTTGATAGCCTCCAACACTGCACTAACCCGCTATTCAGCACATTGAGACCAGCGAGCTGGCCACAGCGCTGGAAACATTATGTAAGTTCCCTCAGTATCGACTGAGGTGCATTATTATTACTCTTGGGATAGACGGCAGAGAAGGAGGGGACTTTTGAGATGAAGGCGGAGCAGGCAGGAGACTCTGGAGACGTACAGCAAGGAGGAGAGATCTGGAAGAAGATAGAGAATCTCGGAGGCAGCACGGCGAAGACCGACCAGTAACCCAATCTACCCCTGTCCATAGATAAGTTTAATTTATTTCCTGTAACGTATTTAATGCCAATCCTTTTTATACAGTAAAATCTGAATCATTAAGCTTGTTTGAAATTGAATAAATAAACGATCCTTATTGTAATTCTGTTGGCGCTTACATACCACATACCACAGATACACTATTTGTTTATAAATAATATATTGAAGATATACTAGATGAGTAAATTGGTAAACACAAGAACAGGCCTTTGGAAAGGTACCCAATTAAGATAAAGGCATATAAATAATAATTTGAGTACTCATCCTAAATGAGACTCTGGCATCCCAAATATCAATATATATATTAAAAATATATTTAAGAGTAGAAACATAGCATTATAAATGGCTGTATGCTCTTATTAATTTTAAAATCAGATTGGTTGAATTATTCAGATTTATAGATTGAATTTTTTATAATGCAATTGGGAAAAAACCACAATGCAAAGTCTTATGTTTCAAATCCATTAATACACCCACTTAACGGTCGACGTTTCATCTATTCTGGCTAGCTGGTTGCGTATTACCTTCTTTTCAGTTGTATGTTGAACGTCTTGGTGGTGGGGTGCTGTCTCATGTTTGGAGCCTGTTTGGGCTGTTGATCGTTGGGATGTATTGCACCTTTTTCTTCGAGATGTGATTCACATAACCCCTTTTTTGGGTTTGGTGTCTTGAGAATGCCTGAATAGGCGAAACGTCGACCGATAAGTGGGTGTATTACTGGATTTGAAACATAAGGCTTTGGATTGTGGTTTATTTCCCAATTGCATTATAATAAATAATAGTGTTTCTTTTTGAGCTTTTGGCTAGTTTATTGATTGAATTATTTGTTTCTTAACTTTTCTAGTGACATAATTATAGTTGATTATTCTTATTATTTTATTTCCGCGTGGGATGATTCGAACTTTTAAATTCAAAATGGAGTCCAGTATATTGAATTTTTTAAAAGAATTTAGGGAAAAAATCGAAAAAATATGGATAATATGTTGAAAGAAATAGATGCATAAACAAAAGGATAGAGGATATGGATAATAACACGGACAGGGTAGAAGGAATAAAGAAGAAGGAAACAAACCAAGAAGAGGTAGTAATCAATAAAGAAAATTGCTCTTTTGAGAGACCTATTACTAATTATGACGATCCAAGATAGTAAGATTAATTTAATGAAGGGTAACCTTCCTGATACTGAAGTACCTCCATCTACCAGACCAATAAGTGAAAATACAAATTTTAATAATCATATATTGTCAAGATACGAAGAAATGCCAATAGAAGGTCAATGTGGATTAGAAGACACTTCGATTGAAGAAGATTTCAAAGAGAACATTTTAATACCCAGTAGCCCGTAACAGTATTATGGGTTCTGATGGAATCATTGGAATAAGTGGCTACAGGATGACTTCTCCGTTAAAGATTCCAGTCAACATTGCAGCTTCAATAACATTCCCGGTGATATTTTTGATGACCAAATGTGTAAGATTCCATAATTGGCGGATTCAAATTACACATAATCAATAATGGCCGACATATATCACTTAGGGGTATGATGAATTTCCCAGTTTCCTTTTTTTGCTTCCAAATCTTATTAACATCTCCCTAACTCACTCCACACTCCTTGGCTATATCTCTTTGAGTCATTGATGTGTGTTCACTCAAAGTAACAATCTTATTTCGTTTTTTTGGAGAAATATCTATCTTCAAAAATTAGAAACAAAAAAACTTTAGTTAACGCCTGCAAAGGATTTAAACTTTAGGTTACGTCTACAAAAAACTTTAGTTCTAAAAAATAACAAAATCTAACGCGTCTATAGCTTTGTTGTGTCTCGTAACTTACTGATTGACAAAACACGAACACAAAATAGCCGCCATTTTGACAAATAAACGTGTTGCCATCTGCAAAAAACAAAAAATTGTATTATTATCACGTGCCTATATTAATTCACACAGTACTGCAATACAGAACGATATTAGGTACTAGTACTATAATATTACTCCCATTGTAACATCATACCCGATTAGTCATAGCAGCATAAAGTGACATTAAATGAATGAACAACAAACACAATAGCGAATAGAATAGAAGAAAATAACCTCTGTAAGGTTATGTTGAGTTGAATCTTAGGTGCAGCGGAATCGAAAGCGAAGGTTTGAGGAAAATGAGTTTATTTTCGCGATAATTTCTTCTTTCAATGTGGCCATGGACTAAAATAGAAACGACGCCTGGCCCGAGCAATCCTGGCGTCCTTGAAGTGCGAGGACTGAGCTGGCGGCCAGTCGGAAGTGGACTGACCACTCTAGCCATCTACAGTCCTCTTCAGTACCTTCAGGCTTCTCGTCATGTCGCTGTATTGTATCTGTCTGCTCCTCTTCTCTCTGTACCAGCTAGCGATATCTGTAAGTAAATATATATCTATCAAATGCCTACTTCATTGTCACTAACTGTAATATTCCTAATGTCTTGTGAGTGATCTCTTATTAGGAGAGGAGACTGTCATATCTCTAAACTACAATAGTCCACACTCTATGTATCCATGACAACCACTAAAAACACCTGGACAGAAGGTTCCAGCAATTGTTGGGTTTTCTTCAGTTACTTATAACCGTATTACTTCATGTTTGTGTTCAATTGTTCAAATCATTATCAGTAGTAATATCCCTAGGGCATTGATAATAGACGAGATAATTTTATGACAATCGAAAGATCGTTCCTTGGTAACAGCACGAAGCCGAAGGCTGAGCAACGAGCTTGAGAAATTTTTCATAAAATTATGAGCCATTTGTCAATGTCCGAGCGATATTCGGCGGACAATTTTTTGACAAAAAAATTTATAACAACACAATTCTGGGAATGTATTCTTTGATTAGCGCATTTATACTTTGAACATTCGCATTGCCAAAACGTGACATTTTGAAATTTAATTAGAATGAATTTGTCAAACTAAACAGGTGTTGTCACAGTGATTGATAATTGCACTGAATGCAATTATCAGTGTAATGCTCACATGATTGAGAGAAATTGTTTCATATGACACAAAATGACAAAATTTGATTGGTTGTTAGAACTTTCTAAAAATTTTCAATTTAATATAACGTTCAAAGTGCCTATTATAGTATTTTTATTCCATAATACTTCAATTGATTTAACGATTTAAAGATTTATGGATAATGATTTTATTTCCAATAAATTATATTGTGAATACTTTTGTCACATTCAATTTAAAAAAATAAATCTTATATTTGAATTTAAAAAAGTAAGACGAAATATATATTATTTCTGTTACAAATATATTTTTTTCAGTACCTAGTGATTTATACAATATTACTAAACTTTAAAAAATATAAATAATGAGCAAGTAAAACATATTATTATTTACAATAATAATATATTTAATTTGCTTTGACATACTTTAAACATTTTGTTTAGTTCATTGCTTTCTATGCACTGTATACTTAAATTTACTTTTACCATATTATTGTAAGGGTCGAATAGCTTGCTGATACAATAACTATACCCAAATTTGTCATCGGGAATTTCCATTTCACGACAGTTACAAAAATACCTGACTGCATAACGCTAAGAAAAAGGTTAAATCGTAAAAATTATAAAAAATGATAATGAACAGTTAGGTACTGCAATTATATTTTTATGTGTGTGACTGTATTATTTGGGTTCGAATTATTACACTAGTTGCGGTTTAAAGAAATATAATGAATATATAAATAAATCCTAAAAAGATATAAGGCTTCTTAGACATTGAATAAAAAGGCTATATTTTGCTCATAATGGTATTTACAATCTTCTCATTTATTTCAAAAGGGATTTAATTACTTAAAAATATTTATTAGAAATAAATCATTGAAAAAAATGAATAAATAAAATGAACAGTTACTATATTTCTTTTTCTAAGCACATTATTTAAGTATGTGCAGTGAAATAAGATTAAGAAATTTTTCTCATAAATTATTTTTTAAATCTATAAAATAAACCTAAAATAAAAAAAGAATATGTCATTATTTTATTTGAGACAAAATACTCAATATCTCAAAAAATAATTAGTGGCTGCTCATAATGTTTACTCATATAACTCACCAGGGTGGTACAGAATAAGTGCGAAACTTATAAACTAATAAACTACTTATTTTAAAAATAAACACAGCTAATATGATTAATATAAATGGGTTAGTTTATCTTAGATATAAGCATTAATTGCTTCTACAATTAGTTGAAGACATCCATTAAGATTAGGACAATCCTCTTTTACTTCTAAATCTGTTTATGGAAAGATGGCCAAGTACTTAATTCTTTTGCATAGTTAATATATTTAATTAATTAATACAGTCAAATAAGATTGAGACTTTTTTTAAACAACAAATTGTTTCAATCTATGTTCCTAAATGGTCGGCCTGGGCACTCGTGTATATGTCACGTGCCTAGTGCCGCCCAGGCCAATCAGGTACGAGTGCTAGTGAAGAGTGGTTAGGGGGAAGTGGTTGCTCCGTATTGCTGAGTGCAATCGCTGGTTCCTTCCTGAGCCCCTTCTCGGATCACTTTAGCAGCATGCTACATTTCTTCACACATCCGTATCAAACCGAGGGCACATATGGGCGAGAAGAGGACACACTTCACTAGTGCTGGCTCCCCAATAGTCTCAAATAGTTATATCTATGTCACCATAACTTGTGTATTTAAATTCAGACGCAATATCACCTCTAAATTTATCAAAATTACTATCAACTATATTGTTGGGCACCATCTCTTGTTGTCCGTCTCTTCTTCATTTTTGGGGAAATCCCGCACCAAAGCAACGGTGTTCATTCTCCTCCAGGAGGACGCATTCCCGCACCAAGCAACGGTGTAATTTATCCTCCATGAGGACGCATCCGGCGGCACCAAGTGCCACGGAGAGAAGAAAGACAGACACCAGGAATGGGGCCCAGCCTGTTATGCATATCACGCTTTAACTTAATTAAAATCAACATTAATATCTGAATATGACAATGATGAACAGGTGATAATTACCTTTTATCCAGGTTATATTGCCATATAACTTTTATCAATTCATCCATTATGCAATATTCAGGAAATAATGTTGTACATTTTGCACAATAATACTATTTTTTTTATTTCAAAAATACCCTTAACTCGCTGCCTCCGGGAAACTCAATCTTATTAGGACAGATTCAGTTTTTTAATACTAAAAACTATCATGCCTTAACAATATCGACATAGTTTGTCCACCAAAATTTTAGTTTTTAAAATTATTTCAAATGCAAAACTATTTATCATTACAATAATAATTAAGAAAATACAAATAAATGAAAAATATTGTTTTAGTCAGTAGTATCTTTAGAATAACACACTGATAATTTAATATCAAAGAATCGTTGTATTGAAATATAATAATCACAATAACTTAATGACTGTGTTGACGGTAATAACAGCACATTAGCAACTGCTAAGTATTAGTGGTGGGATAAAATCAAAATAATGTCGCTGTCTTAAATAACGTGTTATTAGAAAATAACGCTCACCCTGATAACGTGTTACCAGAACTTGCCAATGATTGGAATATCTCCTTCACTCGCCAACAACGAAATAGCGCTTCCACATGAATTCAATAACAGCTAAAGGCAGAGGCGTCATCACCTTAAGTGCGATAACTATGTTCTTCAACGTTATAAATGTCTTCTAGACATTATAACAGAAGAATGAGGTCAGAGGCGCTATCTACTACATCGTGATCAATTTAAGAAAATACCGTTGTTCAGAAAAACCTTTAATTCAAATTAAAACTTATACAATGTGGGAAATAGTGAATGATTTAATTCACAATTAATGATTGAAAAAATAATCTTTGTTATTTTACACATAAATATAAAAAAAAATCAATTAATTATCTATTTCAAGCTTAAAACTGCCTTAGACGTTATCGGAGTGGCGCTATCTACGTTATCGGATAACTTATAGAACGAACAAGTTCTATAAGTGTAGAATAGGTGGCCCTAGGACTTTTTAAAAGGGAGTAAAAATTCCTTAGTCCGTCCTTCGAAAGGGACGTTAAATGGGGGTCCCGAGCCTGTACGATGTCAGGTACTCGTTAAAAATCCCTATCCTAATTAAACCTGAATAGGCAAAATTTAGAGCTCCCACTGTAGCATCGTCCGATTAGCCATAGCAGCATAAAGTGACGTTAAATGAACAAACAACAACAAAATGAACAAGAGTTATTAGTTTGAAAGAACAAAAAAACAATGTTATGTCTTCCAAATTAGAGGGCGCATGATTATTTTTATACTTGACAAATGTTTATTATGGTAAGGGGGTGAAGTCAATAAAGATTACACAAATAAGCAAAGAATTTATAACAGTTTATAGTCAAAAATGAAAAGAATCAAATGTAATGAACAAAAAAGGTTGAATTGTAAAATATCTTATGAGAAATTAAAAAAATAACAAGTGGAATGAAATCTATAAAGATAATAAAGAATTAATTTTACAATTTATATTATTATGTGATTTAAATTTGTAATTTAAATTAATTAAAACATTTTTTTTTTTGGAATGAGCTACTATAGGCTACGGCTGTTTAAATTATCGTATAAATGTATTTTTTAGATATATTATTTTCATCAAACTAATACCAAGTTATTCAAATAACTTGTTGGTGGAACACGTTATAACATGTAGCAGCTATGCCATAACGAGTTATAAAGATGTCACTGTTTAGCCCATCACTACTACGCATGTATATATAAAAACAGCTGATGAATAATAAAGTCATCAGTGCCAGCGCAATCCGGTTGTGGTGCTTTTTTTTTTTAATTCATTTTTCTTGCACACCCCACATGGTACTGCGTGCATTAATATGTACATAAATTGTGCAATAAAATAAACTTATACAAAAGTTTACACAACACTTAACAATAATTTCATACAATAATACTTTATATACCTAATAATCTTACAACTCAAAACTTTACAAATTCTCTAAAGTATTTTTGAGAAATTAATGTGTGATAATCTACAGGCCAGATGTCTCCATTCGTCACAACTTCTTTGATCAATGCCGATCCTTGAGGGAACCTTGGAATTATACACCAAGTGTCCAGGAGATTGGGGTATTTCCGCATTACAAGTACATTTCGGGCTGTTTATTATTTTAAGCCTAAACAAATATTCATTAAATGGTCCATGACCTGTAATGAATTGGGCTAGCTTATAATTAATTTCAAAATGTTTCATAGATAATCTATGATGTACTTTAGGAAAGTATTGTTTAGTCATCAGCCCTTTTGTACTTTCCGCCCAAGCTCGTTCCCATTCTGTAACAGCGCGATCGTTCGTCTAATAAAACTTGTTGGATACTTCTCATAACTAAGAACATAACTATTATTCTGAGCGGTCTCTTTAACTCTAGCATCCGCCAATTCATTCCCAACTATGCCTTTATGAGCCTTAACCTTCCGGAATTTAATGATCTTTCCCATTGATTGCAATTTATTATTGTTTTCAATAATTTTCTTAATTAGGTTTGACCAATTTTTTTGTTTTAATATCAGCTGAATTGTACTCTCGCTATCCGTATTTATTTCGAAGGTATTTTTGTTTCCAGAACATGTAGTTATCCATTCTATTGCTTTTAACACAGCCACTTGCTCCGCTTGATTAACCGAACAGTACTCCCGTAACCTAAATTTTCCTTCCGACATAATCAGTGAATTTTCAGAATTCATAACTACAAAAGCTGAACCTACACTATCACCCATCTTACTACCATTGGTGTAAATTTGTATCGTGTCGCGTTCAAGATTATTATCCTTAGTAGTACTTAATTGGTCTGTTATTTCAGCTTGGAAGCATTTGGCACGATGGCGTTAATCAGTATATTTTATTGGGGCATCCCAATTTTCAAAGGATAAGTCTAAAATATTTACTTTATCTTTGGTTAGACGATGAAAGTTGACTACCTCCTGAATTTTGAGAATAATAGGAGTGATTCTAGCTAAAACATAACTTTCTTCATATGAAACCGTTCTATATGATCTGGTGATTCTTAGGGTTATACTTCTTTCAACTCATTATAGCTGCAAACGATAATGAGAACAAGTCAAAGGCTCTCACCAATGTGATGTTATTGAGTTCATCTTCTCCAGGTGCCTTTTTGGGATTGAAGTTGTTGATTGTGTTCGTTATTTCTTCGCGGGTAAATGCTAGATCATCTTCAGTATTGATATCAATCAAGTTATCTTGTCTTATTGTTCGGTGAAAGCTCTCATCACCTTCGGGAACTATTTTTTTCCTTTATAGCCTCTAAAGTCTCGTTAAGAGTTTCAGTGAATACTCCATCACTTTTTTTAATTGTACTTAGCATCATAGAAGGCTTTAATTTTTCTGCACACATCTTATAGGCAGCACCCCAAGGGTTCGGTCCTGATATGGTAATTTTTCCAAGAATTTAGTTTTTCCTCATTGATCTTCGCTTGAAAACTATGTTTGTAATTATAATATTCTATAAGCTATAATATTTCTACAAGTTCTTCATCGTTTGTTGTACGTTGGTACAATGTTTCCTAACTTTCTTTCTCATTTCTGGTATCTCGTCGGACCATCAACTCACCGTTTTCTTATTCCGTGGACATCTGCCAGTATTCTTAGGAATAGAGCCATCAGGAACAGAGCTGCTTCAGTAAGCATATTATTAATTTCCTCTGCCATTTGATTCACATCTTCTTTTAATATTTTTTATTCTAAGATCTTATCTAATTCATAATCAGCTACTTCATCTTGAAAATTTTTCCCAATCTGCCAATTTCATCTTATAAAATGCTTTCCTGTCTTCTTCATAGAAGAGTAATCTACTATTTACATTATGAATATGAAATTATGATCTGATTAGCTAATTTCATTGGTGTTTAAACTCCAATCATCAACTTATTGTAAGAAGTCACTTGTAACTATTGTCAGATCTATAAAACATTTAGCCCTAGAGGTCTCAAAAGTTGGATTATTCTCATTATTATTGCAAATATAGAGGTTTATAGAAATTACATAATCCTCTAACATCTTACTCTATTGCTAGTTAAGCAGCCACACCAGCTAATCGAGCGACAGTTACTATCTACTGCCACTAATAATCTAGGTTGCTTTAAAACCTTATCCATTTTGTTTAATTCTACTTGTAAAGGGCCCTCAATCTTAAACTATGCACTGACTAACGTCATTTGGAAATTTTTATAATTAACTGCAACACAAACGAAGTCTTCATCTAAATATAGGTCCAGTTTAATAGCAGTTATATTTTGGTTTATGACTAATATTGCTGGCCTTTTCCTATATCTTCCTGCTTCAAATATTTTATATGTTAGAGGAAAACCTGTAGTTTTATTATTGTAGGTATATGGCTCTTGAATTAAAGCGATATCAATATTTAGGCATTTAATAATTTCACAGAAATGACTTGTAGCTTATTTCGATCTCTGTAGATTAATTTGTACAGAATTTATTTTAACTATAGTCAATATTCTCTATTTTTCTACTCAACAGACTCAAATAGTGTGGACAAAATTTACTGTCATTTGCATGGTTACATGGTTCACATTAACTTTTTTATCTTTCTTTGCACAATTATTATACCCCACACAATTAGAACATTTATATTCCTGACTTCCCTTATTTTTATTGGGACACTCATTACTATTATGGTCTAGTGTAAAATAATGACAAGTTACTTTCCCTGAACAGTTAAATTTCTGAAATTTGAAAAATCTTAGTAATCTGATATAATCTTCACAGAAACAAACGTTGCGCATCATTTTCCCTTTTTGTGTCAATAATTATTTTCGTAGATAAGGCGTAACCTCAAGAACCAAGTTAACATCATTTGTAAATTTATTTTGCCGAGCAAATATCATTATTATCAAATAAGTTTGCATTCTGGTTTTTAATAAATTCTACAGCATTTTCCAAGGTCACTTGAGGTACATTGTACAAAATTAACCTAGGCTTCTGTTTACTAACCTCCTTCACTGTTAGCCAATAAAGAGAATTTAGCACCACTGTCAATCTCAAAACGTTGTTTTTTACGATTTAGCAAAAGACAAATAATATTTTTTTCCACTTCAAATAAATCGACAATATCATCAATTTTATTAAAACCGTAGGTTCGAACTTCTCAGTTAATTTCGTCCTGTGGAGCAATCTGGAGGTTATTTGTTGAGCTTCTTGAACTCTTTTTTGACATTAATGGTGTGATACAAACTCGTGAGACGTGCCCTTGTTTGGAGCAACTGATACATTTTAATTTACTCTTTTCAACTTTGCATTGAGAAACTCGATGATTCGCTCTACCGCATCTAATGCAAAGATTTTCTATGCCTAAATTTTTAAAATTGACTAGATTTGATTTAATTTGATTATGACGGCTAAAACTATGAGAAAGTTCTCTGGATCGTTGTCTGGAACTCGAGATTTTATTTATATTTCAGGAACAAAATGATTGGCTGGAACTGGAACGTTGAGTTAGCTCTTTGCTTTCTATCTTCGATGCCTCTAAAGTGATAGCTACAACAAGAATTTCCTCAAAACTTTTTTTGTCGGATTATAATTTGCTCTCGCAACCATCACCCCACAAGCCAAGAATAAACTGTGCTCTTAGAAATACTGGCGCAATTGAAACAATTTTATCACAATCACATTTAATTGTGAATTCCCATTCAGCCAGATCACGCTGAAGCGCAGTTACGTATTCTGAAATAAGCTGGTTTCCTCCTGGTAAATATTTAAAAAAAATGTTGAGATACCGCGATGTTTTTCTTCGGAATTAACAACGTTTTAATGCTTGAATTAATTCGTTATAACCAAGATTTTTAGAGGTTTCTCAGGACCCAAAAATGTCGTCAAGTTATTGTAATTTGTAGACCCAATTGAAACACACAGTAGCTGGGATATTTTATCTTTTTTTGTAACTCCCTTCATCGTACAGTAATTATCGAATCTTTCTAAATAAGAATTGAATTTTTCTCTTCGAGAATCAAAATTTTGGAATGGAGCAATATTTGAATAATTTGGGCTATCTTGAATTTCTTGACGTGAATGTGTAGTTAATTTGTTAAAAAAATCTTCCTGCTGCTTGCATGAATTAGGAAAATTGTGTTTCATTCATTTTTAGATATGTAAATTAAAATACCTGTATTGAAAATGCTGAAGTTTGAGACCGGCACTATTTTCACCTTTAAACCTCGTCGCCAATGTTATTGTGTCTTTGAGGTGATCTATTAATACACGCACATATTTTTAATATCACTTTTATTAAATAATATTATTACAAGTTCATATAATATATAAATACAACCAAAAACTAGCCTCGTGGCAACAACCTGGTAAGAATTACTTTACCCACGGCTATCTCAATACTAGAAATCACCACAGTAATTATTTAACCTCTTTAGAATCCTTGTTTTCCGTTGATTTAACAATTAATTTATTAATTTATGTTTTTGGCATGCTTTATTTTTATTTTTTATTTTAGATTTCAAAACTGTAGCATAATCTGGCTTACCTTTATCTAATTCCATGTTTACCTCACCTCTATTTTGAGACAAGGCCAACTGCTTCTTTAACATTATAATTTCTTTTTTCATCTTGCACCTCTTGCACTGCTGCTGTAACATCTTCTATCAATTCACTTTTCTTCATTTTGCACTTTTTCAAACACTTCATTAATATTTTTGATTGCATCCACATAAGTACAGTCTGTACTGTCTGCCATCTTTTGCAACTCGCTCGGTTGTGGTGCTGTTATTGGCAAGATCCCACTTATTTACGAAAAATAATTGATTTTTTTTTAATAGCCAAAACAATGACCAGTTGTGCCTCTAGATTATAAAACCATATTTTAAAAATAAAATTGAGGAAACTACGAATAATGAGAAACCATTTTGTGATGTGTGTAGATGTGCATCAGTAATGTAAATAACTTTTAAATTAATATCTAATTCCACAAAATAATTTTAAGAACATTGTTTCTTTTAATTTACATTTTATGTTTTTCAGGTGAACAGTGCACTGAAGGGACAATCCGATCTATCAACTAAGGCGATCGCTCAAGACGTCAACACATGTAGTTGGGACCAGAAATTATTAGACATCCCACTGAACACCGCTATAAGAAATGGTGATCTCGTCGAAACAAAAAAAAATCTTGAGAAATGTTCTGATGTTAATACCAAAGGGGAGGGAGGTTATACACCTTTACATGTTGCTACTAAAGAAGGTAACGAATCTTTCGTGAAATTGCTCTTATCCAAAAACGCAAGTGTATATATAAAAGATGATGGCGACGACACTCCATTACATTTGGCACTTGCAAATAAATATTCCGATATTGCTAAGACACTTCTCAAACACTACAACGATGTGAACATTATAGGATTTGGTGGTCTCACACCTTTACATATCGCTGCCGAGGACGGCTACGAATCCATTGTGAACATGTTGTTGTCCAAAAAGGCAAGTGTAAACATTAGAGATTATTGGAACAACACGGCAATACATCGAGCAGCGGCTGGTGGAAATCCTAAAGTTCTTAATGCCATTCTCAAATATACTAATGATGTTGATATTCAAGGGTACGATGGCCAAACACCTTTGCACATGGCTGCTCTGGAAGGCCACGAAGCCGCCGTGAAAATCCTCTTGTCCAAAAATGCAAACGTAAGTGTAACAGACTTCGATCACGATACAGCACTCCATATTGCTCTTCGACTTGGTGAGGCCAAAATAAGCGAAATACTTCTTAATCACACATATGACGTTAACATTATAGGATTTGGTGGTCGCACACCTTTACATATCGCTGCCGAGGACGGCTACGAATCCATTGTGAACATGTTGTTGTCCAAAAAGGCAAGTGTAAACATTAGAGATTATTCGAACAACACGGCAATACATCGAGCAGCGGCTGGTGGAAATCCTAAAGTTCTTAATGCCATTCTCAAATATACTAATGATGTTGATATTCAAGGGTACGATGGCCAAACGCCTTTGTACATGGCTGCTTTGGGAGGCCATGAAGCCGCCGTGAAAATCCTCTTGTCCAAAAATGCAAACGTAAGTGTAACAGTTTTCAATCACGATACAGCACTCCATATTGCTCTTCGACTTCGTGAGGCCAAATTAAGCGAAATACTTCTTAATCACACATATGACGTTAACATTATAGGATTTGGTGGTCGCACACCTTTAGATATCGCTGCCGAGGACGGCTACGAATCCATTGTGAACATGTTGTTGTCCAAAAAGGCAAGTGTAAACATTAGAGATTATTGGAACAACACGGCAATACATCGAGCAGCGGCTGGTGGAAATCCTAAAGTTCTTAATGCCATTCTCAAATATACTAATTATGTTGATATTCAAGGGTACGATGGCCAAACACCTTTGCACATGGCTGTTATGGGAGGCCACGAAGCCGCCGTGAAAATCCTCTTGTCCAAAAATGCAAACGTAAGTGTAACAGACTTCTATCACGATACAGCACTCCATAATGCTCTTCGACTTGGTGAGGCCAAAATAAGCGAAATACTTCTTAATCACACATATGACGTTAACATTATAGGATTTGGTGGTCGCACACCTTTACATATCGCTGCCGAGGACGGCTACGAATCCATTGTGAACATGTTGTTGTCCAAAAAGGCAAGTGTAAACATTAGAGATCATTCGAACAACACGGCAATACATCGAGCAGCGGCTGGTGGAAATCCTAAAGTTCTTAATGCCATTCTCAAATATACTAATGATGTTGATATTCAAGGGTACGATGGCCAAACACCTTTGCACATGGCTGTTCTGGGAGGCCACGAAGCCGCCGTGAAAATCCTCTTGTCCAAAAATGCAAACGTAAGTGTAACAGTTTTCAATCACGATACAGCACTCCATATTGCTCTTCGACTTCGTGAGGCCAAATTAAGCGAAATACTTCTTAATCACACATATGACGTTAACATTATAGGATTTGGTGGTCGCACACCTTTAGATATCGCTGCCGAGGACGGCTACGAATCCATTGTGAACATGTTGTTGTCCAAAAAGGCAAGTGTAAACATTAGAGATTATTGGAACAACACGGCAATACATCGAGCAGCGGCTGGTGGAAATCCTAAAGTTCTTAATGCCATTCTCAAATATACTAATGATGTTGATATTCAAGGGTACGATGGCCAAACACCTTTGCACATGGCTGCTTTGGGAGGCCATGAAGCCGCCGTGAAATTCCTCTTGTCAAAAAATGCAAACATAAGTATAACAGACTTCAATCATGATACAGCACTCCATACTGCTCTTCGACTTGGTGAGGCCAAAACAAGTGAAATACTTCTCAATCACACATATGACGTTAACATTATAGGATCTGGAGGTCTAACGCCATTACACATCGCCACCGAAAAGAATTACGAATCCCTCGTGAATACCCTCTTGGCCAAAAATGCAAGTTTAACCATAAGAGATAATTCAGGTTACACTCCGATGCATAGCGCAGCATTTTATGGTCATTCCAGTATATTTAACAGTCTACTTGATCATGTTACTGATGTCAACATTAGAGGATACAAAGGCGATACTCTTTTACATTTAGCAGCTAGGGTAAATTCCGCATCTATGGTAGATAAGCTGTTGTCTAGAAAGGCAAATGTGAATTTAAAAGACGATAGTAATGGCAATCCAATACATTGTTCACTCTTGCATAGCAGTTATGATGTCTTTTACAAACTTATCGACTTTGCAGATGATATTAATACCAAAGGTTATAAAGGCCAGACATATTTGCACGCAGCTGTTGAGGATGGGGAGGAACCTATCGTGGATTTGCTCTTGTCTAAAAATGCAAGTGTAAACATAAGAGATGATAGAAAAAATACTGCGATACATAAGGCTGCATACAGTGGTAATCTCGATATATTTAATAGCATTTTGGAACTCACTGCTGACGTTAATGTTAAAGGATTCTTAGGCCGTACACCTTTACATATCGCTGCTTGGCGGGGCCTCGAATCCATTGTCCATTCGCTGTTATCAAGAAACGCATCTGTAAATATAAGAGATGAAGGCGGCGACACTCCACTACATTATGCTGCATCTAATGAGGATCAAAATATATTTAAGATTCTTCTCAACTGCACTACTGACGTTAATGTTAAAGGAAAAAATGGCCTTACACCTTTACATATCGTTGCTGATGAAGGCAACGAATCTATTGTGAATTGGCTCTTGTCTAGAAATGCAAGTGTAAACATACGGGACGATTCGAATGAAACTGCAATACATCTTGCACTGCGAGAGGGTCACCTCAATATTACCGAGACACTTATTAACCATGGTGCTCATGTCAACAACAAAGGAAGAAAGGGAATGACACCTCTACACATCGCTGTTGATAAGGGATACGAATCGTTGGTGAATTTGATGTTAAACAGGAATACTAATGTCGATGTAAGAAATGAGATTGGTATCACTCCTTTATATTTAGCAGTAAATAAAAAGAACTTGAACCTGACGGAAATTCTCATTAAATATGGAGCAAACGTCAATTACCAGAGAAATAATGGAATGACAGCTCTAATGGTCGCTGCTTCGAATGGAGATGAAGATATTGTAAATTTACTCATTTCAAGAAATGCTTCTTTAAATTTTATAGACAATACTGGTAATGCTGTAATACACTTTGCGGCGTTGAGTGGGAACAAAAAAGTGATAAAGACGATTATTGGTCACGGTGCAGATGTTAATGATAAAGGAGAAAATGGTAAAACACCTCTACATTTTGCAGTTCGGAAAAATTATTACGAGTTACAAAAAATTATTGAAACAGCCATCAGAAGACATCAGGAACCAATAATTAATAGCAGTCTATATGATAACCTAGAAAACGAAATAGTCGCTGCAATGAAGATTCTTGTAAATCACGGGGCGAAAATAGATTCACAAAATCTTCTCGATCTGACAGTGCTGCATGAAGCTGCTGCCATCGGATATGCTGGAGTCACTGACTATCTCCTATCCCAGAACGCCAGTTACAGTATCGAAGATTATGTCTGTTTTACTCCTATCCAGTGGGCAGCCAATAATGGTAAGGTAGATGTGATAAGAACATTGCTAAAGTACGGGGATGACGTCAATAGAAAAGGTTGTAATGATTTAACAGCATTGCATTTAGCAATCAGGAGGAATGACACTGAGTTAATCAAATTTCTTTTATCTAAGAATGCTGAACCAAATGCGATGAGCGAAGAAGGACGAACTCCTCTGGACTTAGCATTCAATCCTTTAAGAGCAGATATTATGAAACTACTTCTTGTTCATGGAGCCAAAGTGGAAGATAACAGTTTCATTGGATCGAAAATTCTCTTCGATGCGGTTTCAAATAAATTAGTAGATATAGTGAGGCTTCTTTTGAGTAGAACTGATAATTTAGATTCTTACCCTACAATTATTCTTAACCACGCCATTGGGAGCAAGTTTTCTGAAGGAATCGAACTGCTTATATCTCACGGAGCGAATATTTTGCGGAAAGACATCAATGGAAATCTGCCCCTCACTTCAGCTGTTATGTCGAGAAATCCTGATTTCGTTAAATTAATATTAAAAACAGGAGCGAGTAGAATAGTTAAGAAGAAATTTAAAAGATTTATAGATGCAGATTGTGACGTAAAGCTTCTGACGTCAAAGAACAACGTACCAGAGATACATAACGTGACGGCGCTGCACATTGCTTCTTACCACGGGCTCTCGGATATTGTTGGATTGTTGATAACATACAACGCTTCATTAGATATTCGAGATAAGCAGGGCTATTCCCCTCTCCACTACGCTTGTGAGAACGGCCATGTTGAAATAGTGAAACAGCTTTTGAATTCTGGATCCAATAAAGACTCTTACGATATTCATGGCACGACTCCTCTACACATTGCCTGCACCAAAGGCTTGATAGCCATTGTTGAATTGTTGCTTTCCGATCCACCATCTTCTATAAATATAACAGACAAAATTGGATACACACCGCTTCATTTTGCAGCAATGGGCGGTTCTCTGGAAACAGTCAAGGTGTTACTGGACAGTAATGCGGATAAAGAAGCAAAGACAAACGATCTTAAAACTCCATTGCATTTAGCTACCCTTCAGGGCCACGAGGAAATAACTTACACATTATTGAAAGCAGGAGCAGACAGGGATGCTTCTGACATTGATGGTATGACACCGTTACATTTCGCCGCAAGAGAAGGCTATATTAAAGTGGCTGTTTGGTTGCTCAAGTTTGGAGCCTTCGTCAATAGTAGAAACAAAAACGGGAGCACACCACTTCACGTTGTATGTGAAACAGGTAACAATTTAACAAAACATGTACAGAAGTTGATGGTAGAGATTCTGCTAGCTTTTACAGCAGATATTGACGCAATGGACCATAATCAAATGACCCCACTGCATATTGCATCTAGAGACAATTCCACAAATATTGTAAAAAAACTTCTGAATTCTCAAGCAGACCGATTCAGCAGGGATGCGTTGCTTAATCAACCTATTCATTATGCTGCACTGAACGGACATTATTCTATTATACTCATGTTGCTTGAGAATGATGAAGAAAAAAGCCAAATTGTATCCGTGAATTTCAATCGCGAAACTCCTTTGCTTTTAGCTTCAAGAGAAGGTCACACTAGAGTGGTTGCATTGCTCTTACAGGCTGGAATCGAAAGCCTTCAGCCTGATATCAATGGAAGGACTGCCCTGCACCGCAGTGCTAGCAGGGGTCACTTGGAAATAGTGAAACTTCTTCGGCAAGCCCTTTTGAATAAGGAAAAGGAAGACAGATGGGGCTTCACAGCATTAAACTACGCAGCTTCATGGAAAGGATACCATGAAGTTATAGGGTATCTTTCGACTTGCCTACTACACATCACATTATCACAATATTTAAACAACTCAAATCCTTTTAAACCTAATTTGAAGAATCAAACAATATTATCTGTAGTAAAGTTAAATGGTGCGAAATTGGGAATACCTTATTCTTTTAAAGTAGACACAGGAAAAGTCCAATTTGCCAAAATATAAACCTAATAGATACAATAGGTTTGCCTAATTTTTAAATTGTTGAGGCAATGTGCCAACAATGTAAACACTATATCATGAAAATTGAAAATGTTTGTATCTAATAGCATTATTTAATATTTTAATATGGTACAGCTATCTTTTATGTAAATTCATTAGTAATTGACTAATTTTTCCTAGAAGGTGTAGGTTTTCAAGAGATATGGATGGCTTCTTCTCCAAAGGTCATCAATATCATGTTTTTTAAATTCTGAAATAAAAGTGGTATAATCTGTTTCCAATGAAATGAGCTACCTTGGTAGCAACAAGTCAGATCATGTTATTTATGTGATATTTACTCAAATGAAAATCTTATACTTGTATCATCAGTAACATTTGTTTCTGTGATCGCTAAATTATAGTTAAATTGTATAAACTAAGCTTACAATATTAACCATTTATTTTATAAACATAAAAATTTATAAATATATATGTGTATTTATAAGTTATATACTTCCAGGAACAAAACATAAAAAAAGGAAAATTGAGGATTGAGGAAATGACTTGCACGATAACGGGGTTAACACTGACTGTATTGCCATCTTGAACCTCTATTTATAGATTCTAAGAGCTATTTACAATGCCAGATTGATATGAGCGACTATGCGATCATCGTCTTGTCTTAACTCCCCCCTGCCAGTTTACGAACACCCTCGTAAACTCAAAAAAACAAAACTAAATTACAAATTAGTTGAATCTTATTCTACTTACATAAAAATAAAAAGTTCCATTAGACCTCTAAAAAAAGCTACAACAGTACTTCAGATAAAATAGTAAATAAATAATTTAAGAATATAAAAAACAATGCTTCCTTAGCAATAACATTAAATATCGAAACGGTGTACTTCGACCAGGGTGGGTACTGTACTTCATAAGTACTTACAACTGATGATGGTTTTGGTACATTAGAGTAAGATACAATCATTTCAGGTATTTTGGGAGTTATTACAATTTTCTTTTTATGCCAATAATAATAAATACAAATACAGAGTACAATAAAGATTACACTAATTAAGCTATAAAACCATTCATTGGAAATAAAAGGAATATAAGAAGTTTTAATAAAGGTGGGTAAGGAAATATTGACATTTTGCATTAGCTCTAACTTAAAAGATTTATACAATGGCTTACATTTGAAATATAGATTATGAATATAATTATTATTAAAATTAGAAATACAATCATTATTGTTAATAGTAACAAGTGCTGCTTGTGGTAAAAATATAGAATCATTGTATTTTGAAGTTACTAAGTTTAGAAATATTATAAGTAATATACATTTTTAGAAAATGATTAAATATAATATTAGTATTAGAATTTACATAAGTACAATAAGTAAAACTAGAATTATTAATAATATTTAGAATACATTAACTTAATGTTTCTTTTATATTTTTACAATAATATTCATTATCAAACATGCAATCAGCATGAAAATAATTATCCTTTTTCTTTATAAATAGTTGTTGATCTAATTCTAATTGTTTAAAAGTATAATTAATGTACATTGGCACTGGAATTATTATTGCTCATGAGTAGGCAAACTTATAAATACATAAGAACAATAGATTTTAGAATTTTACCGTATAATTTCAATGTTTCTAGAAATTAAAGTAACATTAGAGGGGGTGTTGTTTATAACATCACTCATTAAATTTGTATGAATTATTCCTGATTTATAGAATTCCATTGAAAGTAATAGTGCATGTAATTTGTGTTCTAATAACCCTGTATGTGTATAAAAACAGCAATCTTCAATCATTAATAGAATCTTGAATCTTGTTATAATTGTTATTAATAGTTTTCACATCCTTTTCATATTTATTAATCAATTGTTTATTCCTATCAATTATGTTTTTCACATTAATATTGTTTTGAATTGTGTCAAGTCTTGTATTTTAAATAAATTACGCTGTATGAAGAGTAGTTGAAGAATGATTAGGTTCTTCATCTGAAACACGACAATAAGATTTCTTCTTTTTATTAGGACGTTTTATATTATTAACATGTTGATTGTTAATTTTTAATTTATTATATAGATTTTTATTTTTACTTTTAACTTTAGGAGTTTTTACATAAATAGTGTCTTCAAGCAAATCTGGTGGTTCTTCCCTATTTTCGTCAAGTTTATCTGTTCGTTTTTCCTTTTCATTAGTTATTTTATCGTGTACCATTTTTTGTTATTTATTTAAGTATATTGGAGTGCTATCAATGGGTAGTTCTTCCACAAGTGTTTTTTTTTCATGTCCTTTGTTCATACAGCAGATTTACTTAATGTAATATAATTACAGTTGTAGATATCAATAAATTATTCTAAAAAAAAAAAAAATTTAAGTGAGTAAAATAATCATGTATATAAATTTCTTGTATGTCTTCGGTTTCGTAATTATTTTGGAATTTACCAAATATTATTTCATTAGGCGTTAGTTTAAGATTTTGATTAAGCGATTTATTGTAAGCAATTACACTTGTTTGTTTCTGGAATTTCTATATCTATTACTACGCCTGGCGAGATATCATAATCTCTCCCTTCTTGCAATAGTTGTTCTAAGAAAGTATCATATTCTGCTGATGAAAGGTCTGGCATAAGAATGCTTGTTGACTCCGTCTCCATAATCTCTATTGCATTAAGTTAATTTCTTATTGATAATGAATCCACTACATAATTTATTTTTCCTTCGATGTGCCCAATATCAAATTCTTGGAGTTTTCTATCCCCTTTTTTTTGTACTCGTGAAGCGGTTAATAAAACTGTTTTAAGTTGTTTAGTACTTTTTATGAGCTATAGTTTTATTATTATTACGTTTAGCTAAAATTATTGTATTATAATACTTATTTCTATTATTATTAATTACTTTTTTATTCTGTTTTTAAGCTTCAATTATCAATATTTTCTCTAATTTTAATTTTAATTATTATTTACTTCTATGATTTAGTATCATTTTTTAACAGTGATTTTATTTATAGTTGTAATTTTAATCATGTTAAATTTAATTAATATCCGTAGTCCAATTCCTGTCGTTAGATTCATACAATATTCTATCCGATGTACGAAATACTTTAAAATCTTTTCTTAACCTTCTCCCTTAGATAATTGCGCACGTCCGCGGATTACTTCTAAATAAAATTTGATGTGCTTTTATATTGTTTCCTGTATTTAATTTATTACTTTTTGAATTTCGCATATTTATTTTCTTTAGTTGTTTTATATTATTAGGATCTTTATCTGTTTTCTTATTAATAACATGAAATGAATTTGCTGGCGGTGGATTTAATTTAAGTATAGCTGACAAGTTGGGATTCTGCTGATTTGCCTTTTCCACGTCGTTTTCTTTATAATCATTACTCGTTATATTTTTGATTTCTTTATTTTCGTCGATTTTATCATTATCTATAGCATTTTTTATTTCCTCATTGATACTTATATTTCTTATTTCTTTATTATCATTAGTTTTATTATTACTTATAATATTTTTTATTTCATTATCATTTTCGATTTTATTATTATCTCTAGTACTTTTTATTTCCTCATTACTATTTATATTATTACGTATATTTCCTATTTCTTTATTATCATTAGTTTTATTATTACTTATTATATTTTATATTTCATTATCATTGTTTCAATTATTATCGAAGATTTTATCCATACTTATTGGATTATTTATTTTATTATTATCGCCGATTAAATATACTTTGTTTATTTGTTGAATTATCCTATCACTAGTTTTGTTATTTAGATGCTCATGTCTAATAACTTTTTTAATTTCTAATTTATTAACGATTAAGTGGCATTCATTCGTTTTCTTATAATTAGTGTGATTAAATTTAAACACAGTATCGCCGATCACAATGTGATTACCTTTGCAATTTACTGAGATGTTTAAATCATTCATTGTTTCATAACCTAAGAGAAAATCGTATTTATCGTTTACCGGGTAAACTAGGAATTCTATTTTAGTCTTAATACCTAAAGAGCCTCGCATATTTAAATCTACATTATATTGTCCATTGTCTATTCCTTTTGGAGTAGAACTCGAGAATGGTTGTTCTATTAATTTTATATTATATTGTTTAATTATTCTAGGGTGAACATAGATTTTTGATGGTCCCGTATCTATAAGCCATATTTTATGAGTAAAATCTTTTATGCTAGGTAATTTTGTTGTATCGTTTAAATTATAAATAGGTTTAAAATCATCGTTAATATTATTTTTAGAATTAAAATTAGCATCTTTACCAATATTAGTTTTTAAATTAACATCTCGTTCGTTTAGTCTAACGTAGGCGGATCGTTGCTGTGTAAGCCGTCGGATAAACAATTATTGAACCGCGAAGTTAAATTATGTATTTCATTTTTAAGAGTAGACATCAATTCTGCAATAGACAAACTTACAGAAGAAATACAAACCAATATAAAAGATAACACCTTACCAATTATCCTTAATCCAACCCACTCTGAATACATTGAAACAGAATTAAGTATTCCTCTTCAGTTGTCCCCTCCTCCTAAAGCATTCCATCCTTCCGAAATATCAAACATTATTCACAGATTACCCGCCAACAAAGCCCCTGGGCATGACCTAATCACATCCCACATTCTAAAACGCCTTCCTCGGTAAGCGCTCCTACTCCTTACATATATATACAACGCCGTACTCCGCACCACATACTTTCCTGATTCCTGGAAATTATCCATAGTTAAGATGATACCAAAATCTAAAAAACCACCAGAACTCCCATCTTCTTACCGTCCTATATCTCTCCTGCCCATAATGGGTAAAATACTTGAAAAACTCATTCTGAAACGTCTTCATCCTATCATAGAATCCAATCAAATAATCCCTGATCACCAATTTGGTTTCCGAACATCGCACTCCACAATCCAGCAATGCCATCGTGTGGTGGACGTTGTCTCATCCGCATTAGAGCGCGGAATGTACTGCGCGAGAGCTTTTCTCGATGTAGAGCAGGCTTTTGATCGAGTCTGGCATCCGGGACTGCTGCACAAACTCCGTAAATTCTCACCTTCTACTTACTTCCTTATTATCAGTTCCTACCTCAGTAATAGAGCCTTTAAAGTAAACCATAATTTTTCCTACTCTTCCCTCTTTACCCAGTCTGCCGGAGTTTCTCAAGGTAGTATCATGGGTCCCATCCTATACACTAAATATACAGCTGATATCCCAACCCATCCTAGCACTGTCCTCACCACGTACGCTGATGACACATGTGTGTTATCAGTAAATAAGGATCTATTTGTTACATCCCAATCTCTTCAATACCATATCTCAAACCTTCAAGGATGGTGTCAAAATTGGAGAATTAAAATAAATCCTATCAAATTACCTTCACCCTTCGTCGTAAACCTACAAATTCCTGTCCTACTGTTCCTCATTCCTCCTTTAATAATATTCCACTGAACCCTGTTGAACAGATACGTTACCTAGGACTCCATCTGGACAAACGTCTCACTTGGAATCCTCATACAAGACTGAAAAGACAAGAAACTGCTCGTCGTTTTCGCCTACTTCAACATTTAGACAAACGCTCTAAGCTCCCAATTAATTACAAAAGACTCATTTACATGACAGTTATCAGGCCTATTTGGACATACGGAGTTGAGCTTTGGGGCTCTACTAAACCATCCAATTCATCTCGTATCCAATCCTTGCAATCCGAAATCCTTCGTAAAATCCTCAATGCTCCTTATTATGTCACAAACAAACTCATCCATCATGATCTTAATATCCCATATGTTACTGATTTGGCCCAAACTAGATACCTAACCTTCCATGACAAGCTCCATACACACTTGAATCCGCTAATCTCTCAACTTGCTTCCCATACTATTCCTGATAACCCTCCGAGGCGTCTCAAAAGAAGATGGCCTCGAGACCATCTACTATAGAACTTTATAGGAGTGCTACCGATGGGTAGTTTCTCCACAAGTGTTTTTCATGTCATATTGTACATATTAGCAGATTTACTTATTGTAATATGATTATAGTTGTAAATATCAATAAATTAAATTTAAAAAAAAATTATTATATTTTATTTATAAAATAATCTTTCACGAAACTTTATGTGGCAAACCAAATTCCACGCGAGCGAAGCCGCAGGAATTAGCTAGTATTGTATATACAGGAGTTGGGTGGCTCAGTGCGATTGAAAATTAGAAAACAATTTCATTATTATAAAAAATAAAATAAAATTTTCTAATGAACAAAAATATTTAACTGGGATACGGCACTACTCGGTAAATCGTCCTGGAACATTTTGGCAATAAAGGAAATAAATAAAATCAAACAAGAAAATAAAACTGGCTTACCGAAAACTTGTCGGACCTTATCGTAGGTGATCTCACCGTAGCCTACGTCAAATGCCGGTCCTCTCAATTCGGAATGATTCATAAGGAAAAGGGGTGTAGGACAAGCGGGATAACTTATAGCAAAATTAAAATTTAGAACATACGACTGGTTTTTGGAAGCGGTTAACAATAGACTGACCAAAAACAAGCGCGCTCCCGGAATTATATACAGAAACCTGTATATTCCGAACAAACTACTAAGCCCAAGAACGCGGGTTCGTAGCCCGGCAGGTGGCCCTAGGATTTTTTAAAGGGAGTAAAAAATCCTTATTTACGCCGTCCTTAGGAAGGGACGTTAAACGGGGGTCCGAGCCCTACGATGCATATAAATAATTTTGTTTAATATTTTAACAAAAAATTCGAAGTTTTACTAATATATTTGTGTAAATTTTCTTTTATAAACAGATAATAAGTATTTTTAACAATGGTATTACAATGATTATTTATGATAAATAACTTAGCCTGTTAACAATCATAGGCTCACCCTGTGGAATCCGCATACCTTCCTGTGGCTCACACAGTCTCTATGAAGCGGGTCGTCTAATTAGGATAAAACCTGGCAGTTGAGTGTGATCCTTGACAAATCTTCTCTCTGCACAACTAATAGCTTAGAAACAGTACTGGACCCAAGACCCTCCATGGGTTCAAATGGTACATACTTATGGTATATACCAATATCTGATGATATATATCAAATGGTATATAGTTATGTATAATTCTTATGTAATTCATAATAATCTCGAAAAGGAAAAAAAAAACACAGTAAGAATTATGAAGTTAGTGAGTATAATTTATTTTGGTACTTTTATCCTATACGGGCGTCATCACTGATAAGAGGAAAGGATGTAACAATCTAGCAAACATTCCGACATTTCTATGTGAGACGTGTACTCAAACTATTGAAAGAACAAGGATTTTTTATTACCTTTAAAAAATCCTAGGGCCACTTGCTGGGTTACGAACCCGCGATCTTGGGTTTAGTTTATTCTAATGCTAACAAATAAACCTCGAAAATTATTGAATGTGCCGTCTTTCGGAAGGGTTCAGTACCTTCAGGCTTCTCGTCATGTCGCTGTCTTGTATCTGTCTGCTTCTCTTCTCTCTGTACCAGCTAGCGATATCTGTAAGTAAATATATATCTATCAAATGCCTACTTCATTGTCACTAACTTTAATATAATTAATGTCTTGTGATTGACATCTTATTAGGAGAGGAGACTATCATATCTCTAAACTACAATAGCCCACACTGTATGTATCCATGACAACCACTAAAAACAGCTGGGCAGAAGGTTCCAGCTGTTGTTGGGTTTTCTTCAGTTACTTATAACCTTATTACTTCATGTTTATATTCAATTGTTAAAATCATTTTCAATTTAATATACCGTTCAAAGTGCCTACTAGTCTTTTTATTTCATAATACTACAATTAGTTTAACAAATTTAAATGATTTAAGGATAATGATTTTGTTTCCAACAAAATATATTGTGAACACTTTTTTGACATTAAATTAAAAAAAAAAATCATATGTTTGAATTTAAAAAAATGATTCACAGACGAAATATGTATTACTTCTGTTACATATATTTTTTTCAGCAGCAATGATTTATACTGTATTACTAACATTTAAAAGATATATATAATGAGCAAATCATATTATTATTTACAATATTATTACTTATTCAAAACGTATAATGAGCTTCCTTATAATTATAAGGAATCATTATAACAATTTTAAATACTTGCAAATATTTTTATTTTATCAACAGCTATTTAAATAAATATAAACCTACGAGAAATAACTCCAATTCCTACTAGAATCTTGTTACACCTCCAGGCACTAGACATACTTCGGTCATTTTTTTTTTTACTTCATTGCTTTCTATGCACTGTATACTTAAATTTACTTTTACCATCTTATTGTAAGGGGCGAATACCTAGCTGATAAAATAACTATACCCAAATTTGTCGTCTGAAATTTCCATTTCACGATAATAATAAAAAATACCTCAGAGAAGGGTTAAATCATAAACATTTAAAAAATGAAAATCAACAGGTACTAAAAAAATAATCACATATTTTTATCTATGTGATTGCATTATTTGGGTTTAAATTATTACACTAGTTGCGAATTAATAAAATTTAATGAATATATAAATAAATCCTAAAAAGATAAGTCTTCTTTTAACATTGAATAAAAAGGCTATATTTTTGAACATATATCAGACGATCTTCTCATTTTACAAATAAATCATGAATAAATAAAATCATTGAAAACAATGAATCAATAAAATGAACAATTATTATAATTATATTTTTTTGTGCAAGTAAATTTTTTAGGGTACCAGTTCCGCAGGTTGTCGCTTCGAGTTAAGTGCGCAGTGAAATAAGACTAAGAAATTTTTCTTATAAATTATTTTTTAAATCTACAAAACAAACCTAAAATAAAAAAGAATATTTTATTTGAGGCAAAATACTCAATATACGGCATCCCACCTAACTGCTTTTGATAGAGCCTTCCTTATCCGATCCTCGTCCCTTTGGAACTCTATTCCTTCTTCCTTTCGTCCTTCCGACAGTCTTTCAACCTTCTAATTCCGTATATTCAATCACCAAAGATCCTCACAATTCTCAGAAAATCCCCCGGAAATAACATACTCAGTTTTCAGATTAAAATTTTCTAACTGATCAATGAATGATGTATTTTTATTTATATATAAGTGTGTTTTTTTCTTTATTCTTTAAATATTATCACTGTAGGTAATTCGCATTTTTTTTTCCATTAATTCTTTCTCATTTGGTAATTTAATTGTGTTAATTAATTAAATTTAATCACACTATACTCTAATAAATAATAATACCCTTTATAGAAACCTGTATTGTTATTCTAAAGTGACTTGTCCCAGAATAAATAAGACTTTATTAAAAAAAAAATCTCAAAACAATAATAAGTGGGTACTCATAATTTTGGCCCATATAACTCACCAGGGTGGTACAAAACTCAACATCAATTTCTAGAATAATTTATTCTAATTAAGTACTTACTTTAGTACAATCACATGAACAGTTACATAAGTTATAAAACGATAGGCGGACGGAGTACCCCCCTACATATTTTAGAAATAAACACAGCTAATATTATTAATGTAAATGGGTTAGTTTATCTTATATATAAGCATTAATTGTTTCTACAATTAGTTGAAGACATCCATTAAGATTAGGGCAATCCTCTTTTGCTTCTAAATCTGTTTAAGGAAAGATGGCCAAGTACTTAATTCTATTGCATAATTAATATATTTAATTAATTAATACAGTGAAATAAGATTGAGATTTTTTTTAAACAACAATTTATTATTTTTTTATCACTAAAATGAGCCTATAATGAAAATAAAAATATATTGTATTATTTAGAGGAGGTAGACAATGGGTACTATACTGAAAGTCAATTTCTTGAATAATTTCTGAGTAGCTTAACTAAAAGTGTATCTACAAGTAAATTAACCAATGTATAATTTGTAAAATATTGAACTTAACAAAATATGAGAATGGAGATAATTAATAATAAAGCATATTGATGCTGATTTATTTTACAACGTGAGTTTGAAAAACGATATCGACATAGTTTGTCACCAAAATTTTAGTTTTTAAAATTTTTTCAAATGCACAATTATTTATTATTACTATAATAAATAAGAAAATACAAATACATGAAAAATATTGTTTTAGTCAGTAGTATCTTTAGAATAGCACACTGATAATTTGATATCAAAGAATCGCTGTATTGAAATATAATAATCACAATAAACTTAACGACTGTGTTGACGATAATAACAGCACATTAGCAACTGCTAAGTATTAGTGGTGGGATAAAATCAAAATAACGTCGCTGTCTTAAATAAAGTGTTATTGGAAAATAACGCTCACCGCCATAAAGTGTTATCAGAACTAGCCACTGATTGGAACAACTCCTTCACTCGCCAACAACGAAATAGCGCTTCCACATGATTTCAATAACAGCTGAAGGCAGAGGCGTCATCACCTTAAGTGCGACAACTATGTTCTTGAACGTTATAAATGTCTTTTAGGCATTATAACAGAAGAATGAGGTCAGAAGCGGTATCTACTATATCGTGATCACTTTATGAAACTACCATTGTTCAGAAAAAACTTTAATTCAAATTAAAACTTATGCAATGTGGGAAATTGTGAATGATTTGATTCAAAATTAATGATTGAAAAATTAAACTTAGTTAATTTGCACATAAATATGAAAAAAATATCAAGTAATTATATATTTCAAGGTTAATACTGCCTTAGACATTATCGGAGTGGCGCTATCTAAGTTATCGGATAACTTATAGAACGAACAAGTTCTATAAGTGTAGAATAGGTGGCCCTAGGATTTTTTAAAAGGGAGTAAAAATTCCTTAGTTACGCCTTTCTTCGGAAGGGACGTTAAACGGGGTTCCCGAGAGTGTACGATGTCAGGTACTCGTTAAAAATCCCTATTCTAATTAAACCTGGATAGGCAAAATTTAGAGCTCCCACTGTAGCATCGTCCGATTATCTATTGGAGCATAAAGTGACGTTAAATGAAAAAACAACAACAAAACGAACAAGGGTTATTAGTTTGAAAAAAACAAACAATGTCACGTCTCCCATATTGGAGTAGCACTCTTTGAAATAAAATATTTTAGAATTTCTACACCTGTATAGAATTATTTCAGATTTAGAGACAACAGTTGAGAACAGTTGTTTTTAAATTACACAATACTACCTGTTGAGTCCTCGAGGATCTGATCACAACTGCAATCTATCTAAAAGGTATATAGAAAGAATAAAAAAAATGTTATTTGTAATTGGTATGATATATAATTTTTTACTGGAGAATATCTTATATAGAAACTGAAGAAAGTCTATGCTACAATACTGATCCATCACAGTATTTCAGGGGGTTATCCTTTAACAGTACTTTAACAATAGCCCTTTTCTTCTGTATCATTATTGAAACTTTTTTGCTTATACAGTGATCCATCTATAAACCATCTTATTGATATCATTTCTGCCTTTGTTTTTAGCTCTAAATAAATCACATCAGCAGGGATCCAGATTCTTTTTATTAACTTCGAATTAATTTTCTTACTTGTCATTTATAGGCCAATTCAGAGATTAAATACTAATACATTGTTGGGCGCATGATTATTTGTATACTTGACAAATGTTTATTATGGTAAGGGAGTGAAGTCAATAAAGTTTACATAAATAAGCAAAGAATTTATAACAGTTTATAGTTAAAAATGAAAAGAATCAACTATAATGAACAAAAAAGGTTGAATTGTAAAATATCTGAATAGAAATTAAAAATATAACAAGTGGAATGAAATCTATGAAGATAATAAAGAAACAATTTTACAATCTATGTTATTATGTGATTTAAATTTGTAATTTAAATAAATTAAAACTTTTTTTTTGGATTGAGCTACTATAGGCTTTACTATCTAGAGGTCTCAAAAGTTGGATTGTTCTCATTATTATTGCAAATATAGAGGTTTATAGAATTTACATAATCCTCTAACATCTTACTCTATTGCCAGTTAAGCAGCCACACCAGCTAATCGAGCGACAGTTACTATCTACTGCCACTAATAATCTAGGTTGCTTTAAAACCTTATCCATTTTGTTTAATTCTAATTGTAAAGGGCCCTCAATCTTAAACTATGCACTGACCAACGTCATTTGGAAATTTTTATAATTAACTTCAACACAAACGAAGTCTTCATCTGAATATTGGTCCAGTTTAGTAGCAGTTATATTTTGATTTATGACTAATACTGCTGACCTTTTCCTATATCTTCCTGCTTCAAATATTTTATATGTTAGAGGAAAACCTGTAGTTTTATTATTGTAGTTATGGCTCTTGAATTAAAGCAATATCGATATTTAGGCGTATAATAACTTCACAGAAATGACTTGTTGCTTGCTTCGATCTCTGCAGATTAATTTGTGCAGAATTTATTTTAACTATATTTAATATCCTCTATCTTTCTACTCAACATACTAAATAGTGTAGACAAAATTCACAGCCAGCTGCATGGTTACATGGTTCACATTAACTTTTTTTATCTTTCTTTGCACAATTATTATACCCCACACAATTAGAACATTTATGTTCCTGACTTTCCTTATTTTTATCGGGACACTCATTACTATTATGGTCTAGTGTACAATGATGACGAGTAACTTTCCCTGAACAGTGTTTAGACGAATGGTTAAATTTCTGACATTTGAAACATCTTAGTAATCTGATATAATCTTCAGAGAAACAAACGTTCCACATCATTTCCAATTTTTGTGTCAATAATATTTTTCATAGAATTTATTTAGCCGAGCAAATAGAAATGCTTTATTTTCAGCAGTGCTCTCTAACTACATTGGATTGGCGTAATACACAGCATACTGATCAATCCATATCGGACATACTGTACATTACAATTTGTTTGTTTTAAATGCATACTTAAAAAATACAGTACAATTCTTAATTTTTCCTACTCCTTTTTTTTTTTCTTCCTCCTTCCTTCCTTCTTCTTCCTCTCCTTCTCCTTTTCTCCTTCTCTTCTTTAAGAAAGTAAAGAAAATACAAAACAGATAAACTAAGCACACATATATCACCATGCAATTTATGAAAATAAATAAATATATTAGCGTGCGGGGTATCAGCTACTACATACATGATGGTGAATTATCCCCACCAAATAACAGTTTGCATTCTGGTTTTTAATAAATTCTACAGCATTTTCCAAGGTCACTTCTTGAGGTACATTGTACAAAACTAACCTAGGCTTTTGTTTACTAACCTCCCTCACTGTTACAGTTTCACTACAATTATTTTTAATTTCTGCACAAAGTTTATTCAATCCGTCTTTTGTTTCAGTCTCAATTAAGACTGAATTGTTTCTTAATTCTCTGCATTTTTGGACTCCTATTTGTGAGTTATACGGATCAACCTTTTGCTTTAGTAATTATTGTGTCTTTGAGGTGATCTATTAATACACGCTCATGATTTTAATATCACTTTTGCTAAATAATATTATTACAAGTTCATATAATATATAAATATAACCAAAAACTAGCCTCGTGGCAACAACGTGGTTAGAATTACTTTAACTGAGTGGTTACCCACGGCTATCTCAATACTAGAAATCCCCACAGAAATTATTAAACCTCTTTAGAACCCTTTTTTTCCGTTGATTAACCAATTAATTTATGTTTTTGGCTTTATTTATTTTTAAATGAAGCCAAAAACATAAATTTTATTTTATATTTTAGATTTCACAACTGTAGCATAATTTGGCTTACCTTTATCTAATTACATCTTTACCTCACCTCTATTTTGAGACAAGGCCAACTGCTTCTTTAACATTATAAATTCTTCTTTTATCTTGCAGAAGACAGATTCTATATTCTTCAACATCTTCTATAAATTCACTTTTATTCATTTTTGCACTTTTTTCAAACATTTCATTTCATTAATATTTTTGATTGCATCCACATAAGCACAGTCTGTACTGTCCGCCTTCTTTTGCCACTCGATCGGTTGTGGTGCTGTTATTGGCTATATCCGACTTATTTATGAAATAAATAATTGAAACAAAACTAGCCTTATTGATTTTTTTTAATAGCCAAAACAATGACCAGATGTGCCTCTAAATTATAAAACCAAATTTAAAAAATAAAATTGAAGAAACGACGGATAATGAGAAACAATTTTTTGTGATGTATCTAGATGTGCATCAGTAATGTAAATAACTTTTAAATTAATATCTAATTCCACAAAATAATTTTAAGAACATTGTTTCTGTTTATTTACATTTTATGTTTTTCAGGTGAACAGTTCCCTGAAGGGACAATCCGATCTATCAACGAAGGAGGTCGCTCATGACGTCAACACATGTAGTTGGGACCCGGAATTATTTGACATCCCACTGAACACCGCTATAAGAAATGGAGATCTCGTCGAAATAAAAAAAAATCTTGAAAAATGTTCTGATGTTAATACCAAAGGGGAGGGAGGTTATACACCTTTACATGTTGCTACTAAAGAAGGTAACGAATCTTTCGTGAATTTGCTCTTATCCAAAAACGCAAGTGTATATATAAAAGATGATGTCGACGACACTCCATTACATTTGGCACTTGCAAATAAATATTCCAAAATTGCTAAGGTACTTCTCAAACACTACAACGATGTGAACATTATAGGATCTGGTGGTCGTACACCTTTACATATCGCTGCTGAGGACGGCTACGAATCCATCGTAAACATGTTGTTGTCCAAAAATGCAAACGTAAGTGTAACAGACTTCAATCACGATACAGCACTCCATACTGCTCTTCGACTTGGTGAGGCCAAAACAAGCGAATTACTTCTCAATCACACATATGACGTTAACATTATAGGATCTGGAGGTCAAACGCCATTACATATCGCCGCCGAAAAGAATTACGTATCCCTCGTGAATACGCTCTTGGCCAAAAATGCAAGTGTAACCATAAGAAATAATTCAGGTTACACTCCGATGCATAGCGCAGCACTTTATGGTCATTCCAATATATTTAACAGTCTACTTGACCATGTTGCTGATGTCAACATTAGAGAATACAAAGGCGATACTCTTTTACATATAGCGGCTAGGTTAAATTCAGAATCTATGGTAGATAAGCTGTTGTCTAGGAAGGCAAATGTGAATTTAAAAGACGATAGTAATGGAAATCCAATACATTGTTCACTCTTGCATAGCAGTTATGATGCCTTTTACAAACTTATCGACTTTGCAGATGATATTAATACCAAAGGATATTATGGCCAGACATATTTGCATGCAGCAGTTGAGGTTGGAGAGGAACCTATCGTGGATTTGCTCTTGTCTAAAAATGCAAGTGTAAACATAAGAGATGATGAACAACAGACTGCGATACATATGGCTGCGGCAAACGGTAATCTCGATATATTTAATAGCATATTGGACCTCACAGCTGATGTTAATATCAAAAGAGCTGATGGCCATACTCCTTTACACATCGCTGCGTCGAGGGGTTACGAATCCATTGTCTATTCGCTGTTATCAAGAAACGCATCTGTAAATATAAGAGATGAAAGGGGTAACACTCCTCTACATTATGCTGTATACGGAAAGGATCTCAATATAATTCAAATTCTTCTCAACCTCACTGCTGACGTTAATGTTAGAGGAAACTTTGACCGAACACCTTTACATATCGCTGCGTCGAAGGGTTACGAATCCATTGTCTATTCGCTGTTATCAAGAAACGCATCTGTAAATATAAGAGATGAAAAAGGTGACACTCCACTACATTATGCTTTATACAGAAAGGATCTCAATATAATTCAAATTCTTCTCAACTTCACTGCTGACGTTAATGTTAAAGGAAGCTTTGACCAAACACCTTTACATATCGCTGTGTCGAAGAGCTACGAATCCATTGTCTATTCGCTGTTATCAAGAAACGCATCTGTAAATATAAGAGATGAAAAAGGTGACACTCCACTACATGAAGCTGCATTCTATGGGGATCTCAATATATTTAAGATTTTTCTCAACCTCACTACTGAAGTTAATGATAAAGGATACATTGGCCGTACGCCTTTACATTGGGCTGCTGGTAAAGGAACGGAACCTATTGTGAATTTGCTCTTGTCTAGAAATGCAAGTGTAAACATACGGGACGATTTGAATGAAACACCTATACATCTTGCACTGCAAAGAGGTCACCTCAATATTACCGAGACACTTTTCAACCACGGTGCTGATGTCAACATCAAAGGAAGTAAGGGCATGACACCTCTACACATCGCTATTGATAAGGGATACGAGTCGTTGGTGAATTTGATGTTAAACAGAAATAATAGTGTGGATGAAAGGGATGAGCTTGGTATTACTCCTTTGTATTTAGCAGTAAAACAAAGGTACTTGAACCTAACGGATAGTCTCATTAAATATGGAGCAAACCTAAATAACCAGAGAAATAATGGAATGACCGCTCTCATGGTCGCTGCTTCGAATGGTGATGAAGATATTGTAAACCTACTAATTTCAAGAAATGCTTCTTTGAAACTTAGAGACAAGACTGGTAATGCTGTAATACACTTTGCGGCGTTGAGTGGGAACAAAAAAGTGATAAAGAGGATTATTGGCCAGGGTGCAGATGTTAATGATAAAGGAGAAAATGGCAAAACACCTCTCAATTTTGCAGTGCGGAAAAATAATGACGAGTTACAAAAAATGATTGAAACAGCAATCAGGAGACATCAGGAACCAATAATTAATAGCAGTCTATATGATAACCTAGAAAATGAAATAGTCGCTGCAATGGAGATTCTAAAAAGTCACGGGGCGAAAATAGATTCACAAAATCTTCTCGATCTGACAGTGCTGCATGAAGCAGCTGCCATCGGATATGCTCGAGTCACTGACTACCTCCTATCCCAGAACGCCAGTTACAGTATCGAAGATTATGTCTGTTTTACTCCTATCCTGTGGGCAGCCAACAATGGTAAGGTAGATGTGATAAGAACATTGCTTAAGTACGGTGATGATGTTGATAGAACAGGTTGTAATGGTTTAACAGCATTGCATTTAGCAGTTAGAAGGAATGACACTGAGTTAATCAAATATCTTTTGTCTAAGAATGCTGACCCGAATGTGATGAGCGAAGATGGACGAACTCCTCTAGACTTAGCATTCAATCCTTTAAGAGCAGATATTATGAAACTACTCCTTGGTCATGGAGCCAAAGTGGAAGATAACAGTTTCATTGGATCGAAAATTCTTTTCGATGCGGTTTCAAATAAATTAGTAAATATAGTGAGGCTTCTGTTGAGCAAGACTGAACATTTAGACTCTTACCCTACAATTATTCTAAATCACGCCATAGGGAGCAAGTTTTCTGAAGGAATCGAACTGCTCATCTCTCACGGAGCAAACATTTTTAGGAAAGACGTCCATGGAAATCTGCCTCTTACTTCAGCCGTTATGTCGAGAAATCCTGATTTCGTTAAATTAATATTAAAAACAGGAGCGAGTAGAATAGTTAAGATGAAATTTAAAGGATTTATAGATGCAGATTGTGACGTAAAGCTTCTGACATCAAAGAACAACGTACCAGAGATACATAACGTGACGGCGCTGCATATGGCTTCTTACCACGGGCTCTCGGATATTGTAGGATTGTTGATAACATACAACGCTTCATTAGATATTCGAGATAAGCGGGGCTATTCCCCTCTCCACTACGCTTGTGAGAACGGCCATGTTGAAATAGTGAAACAGCTTTTAAATTCTGGATCCAATAGAGACTCTTACGATATTAACGGCACGACTCCTCTACACATTGCCTGCACCAAAGGCTTGATAGCTATTGTTGAATTGTTGCTTTCCGATCCACCTGCTTCGATAAATATAACAGACAAAATTGGATACACACCGCTTCATTTTGCAGCAATTGGCGGTTCTCTGGAAACAGTCAAGGTGCTACTGGACAGTAATGCGGATAAAGAAGCAAAGACAAACGATCTTAAAACTCCATTGCATTTAGCTACCCTTCATGGCCACGTGGAAATAATTTCCACATTATTGAAAGATGGAGCAGACATGGATGCTTCCGACATCGATGGTATGACACCGTTACATTTCGCCACTAGAGAAGGCTCCATAGATGTGGTTGCCTTGTTCCTCCGGTCTGGAGCCTTCGTCAATAGTAGAAACAAAAACGGGAGCACACCACTTCACGTTGTATGTGAAAAAAATAACAAATTCACAAAAGATGTTCAGAAGAGCCTGGTAACGGGTTTGCTAATTTTTAGTGCAGATGTTGACGCAATGGATCACAATCAAATGACCCCACTGCATATTGCATCTAGAGACAATTCCACAAATATTATAAAAAAACTTCTGAGTTCTCGAGCAGACCGATTCAGCAGGGATGCGTTGCTTAATCAACCTATTCATTATGCAGCACTGAACGGACATTATTCTATTATACTCAAGTTGCTTGAGAATGATGAAGAAAAAAGCCAGATTGTATCCGTGAATTTCAAACGTGAAACTCCTTTGTTTTTAGCTTCAAGAGAAGGTCACACTAGAGTGGTTGCATTGCTGTTACAGGCTGGAATCGAAAGCCTTCAGCCTGATATCAATGGAAGGACTGCCCTGCACCGCAGTGCTAGCAGGGGCCACTTGGAAATAGTGAAACTTCTTCGACAAGCCCTTTTGAATAAGGAAAAGGAAGACAAATGGGGCTTCACAGCATTAAACTACGCAGCTTCATGGAAAGGTTACCATGAAGTAATAGGATATCTTTCGACTTCTCAACTAGACATCACATTATCACAATATTTAAACAACTCAAATCCTTTTAAACCTAATTTGAAGAATCAAACAATAATATCTGTAACAAAGTTAAATGGTGCGAAATTGGGAATACCTTATTCTTTTAAAGTAGACACAGGGAAAGTCCATTACGCTTATTTGCCAAAAAAATAATCCTAATAGATACAATAGGTTTGCCTAATTTTTAAATTGTTGAGGCAATGTGCCAACAATGTAAACACTATATCATGAAAATTGAAAATGTTTGTATCTAATAGCATTATTTAATATTTTAATATGGTCCAGCTATTTTTTATGTAAATTCATTAGCGATTGACTAATTTTTTCTAGAGAGCGTAGCTTTTCAAGAGATATGGATGATATCCACCAAAACTATTCAATTTAATGTTTTTGTAAATTTTTAATTAGAAGTGGTATAATGTTTTATCATATTTAAATTGCAACTGACTTTCATTCTTTGACATATTATATTTATATCAGTTAATTTATTATTGAATTCACAAGACTCAGAAAGCTAGACTACTGACCATAGAAGAGCTATTAAACACATTTACATTGTTTTTATGAATGTGTTATTCATAAATTGTATTTGTTAAGATCAAATCAGGATAAATACTGAAAAACGATATTTTTACATTATTAATTGTTGCTGATATGTTTTCAGGCAATTTAAAATATTAGAAAAATAATTCAAATAAAATAAAATTGAAAGGCACAACTAAAATTGTCTTTATGGTTTTCAATCCATCCAGTCCAACTTATCCCTTATTTTCCTATTTTAAATTGCCATATTTTTAAGAATTAAAATATAACATTTGTTTTCCTTTTTCTTCAAATGCCACATACCGAATTATTATTTTAAGGATCAAAATAATCAAAGTAATCTAAAGTCAAATTGAGAATCATTGATGAACCTTATTTTTCACCATAATGTATATATTATTAAGAAACAGAAAAACACAATATAAAACATTTCTATGCCAAGGAAGAATTACAGAAATATATAATGAAGTTGTAGTAATGTTAAGAGATACAGAGAGTAAGATAAATTAAGAAAGAACTAGTGCAAAAGAGTTCAAATTGAACAAACTGTGTACACAAAGGTAAACACGTAAGGAACGTAAACGTAAAAAAAAAACCTAATAGATACAATAGGTTTGGCTAATTTTTAAATTGTTGAGGCAATGTGACAACAATGTAAACACTATATCATGAAAATTGAATATGTTTGTATCTAATAGCATTATTCAATATTTTAATTTGGTCCAGCTATCTTTTATGTAAATTCATCAGTGATTTTCAAGAGATATGGATGATTTCCTCTCCAAAGGTCATCAATTTCATGGTTTTTAAATTCTGAAATAAAAGTGGTATAATCTGTTTCCAATGAAATGAGCTACCTTGGTAGCAACAAGTCAGATCATGTTATTTATGTGATATTTACTCAATGAAAATCTTGTACTCGTATCATCTACTGACATAATGTAATTTTCATAAAAAAAATTATTTTTATTTTTAAAAGATCATTTTAAATCGCTTTCGGATTTTGAAAAAATCCACGCGGGAAATGAAAACTCAAGCGTTTTATATTGGCTTGGTTTTTTAAAAACAAGCTAAAAATGTTTAAAAAATAACTTTGTTACAAGGAAAAGTAAGAAAAACCGATGACGTCACATTATATCATTATAAAAACTAACCGTTTTGGCGGTTTGAAATTCAAACAGAAAATTTTATAAGTCAAAAATTTCACGTTTAAAAAAATTATTTTTCCATTAAATTTGGCGGTAGCCCATTATTTAAGGTTGATATAAGGTGACCGCTTATTCTCCGGGTCTTCTGATATTAGTTAAAGATTTTAAATTAAACATGTACAATTTTCAACAATCTAAGTGACAACTAATAATTACAGACTTACTTAAATTTGGTTATAACACATTAAACTACTCATTAATGTAAAAAAAATGTATCATAGTCATGTATCATTTATTTAAAATATTTTCCTGGTTTCAGTTTGATATAAAGGCATGTTTACTTTGTATGATCAACTTTTCTGGCATTGTGTCTGCTTATGGGCTCTTTGTACACAGATAAATAAAAAATATTCTTAAATGGTTATGATTCTTAATGCTTAAATCATTGGTTACCCTATCTTCACATTTATTTAGGATGACTATTATGCTGAAAATATAACCTTCCTATATTTTACATATTATTTCAATATTCTTTTATGCAATAATAAAAATCTTACACTCTTAATTTTCTTGAAAGCTTTACAATATCACTCTCAATTCCCAGAATGCCTATTTAAAGTAATTTCTGATCACTGTTCATCATTCTAATAACCGTGATGAGTATCTTCAATACTAGCTAGAATGTTAAGATTATTTTGTTGATGTTTATTGGTTAAGAAGTTTGTTTAACTACAGAAGAATATAATGTTTCCTCAATTTCATACTTGTTTTTAGATCTATTCATTCCTCTGCAAACTTTATAACTAGGCTTATGGGTTTATTTAAAAACCTGAACAATCGCATTTTGTTTTACTCTTGCAATGATTCTCTATTTTAAAAACTTTTGGCTTTCATTAATTTGCTCAAGTGAATTTACGAAACCAGTTGGTATGTTAAATGAATTCATGAGTAGTTGCTGTTAAGGATTACAGGGATAATTAAAGATACAAACTTTGAACATTAAAACGTGCTTTTTATTAATCACAAAACAACAACATGGAGAACGTATAACATCATAATGAACCTTCCTTCATAACCGACACAGTGTTCACAACCAACGCAGTGTTGCCATTAAAATACAATATTATATAAATCATTGTTAATTAACACCTCCCCCCAATGATTTATATTAACATAACTAACATTTCAATAATTTCAAACATTACAATGAATAAGTAAGAACTAACAATACAATGATTTGTATTAACAAAATTTAAAAAAACAAACTATAAATACACAATGCGAACTAAATTCTATTCCAATCCTAATTGATGTACAAAATAATTATGGGAGGTTTTATTTAATGGTTTCGTAAAAATATCAGCTATTTGTTGCTTTGTAGGTATATACATAACATAAATTTCCTTACATTGTATTTTATGTTTAATAAAGTTGTATTTTACGTCCACATGTTTCATTCTTTTTTTATCAGGATTACATACAGAAAATATTGTACTTTTATTGTCTTCATATATGGTAGTGGTATTACAACTAACGTCTAACTCATTTAATAATTTCCTAATCCAACAAGCCTCCAGAGCGGCTTCATTGAGGGAGTATAACTCTGCCTCAGTAGTGCTTAAAGCTACAGTGCTCTGCTTTTTGCAACGCCAAATAACACTGTTATCAAATACTTTAAATATATAACCAGTTATAGATTTCCTATCTTTATCTATAGCAAAACTTGCATCAGCATATCCAACTAGTGGTTCGGAATTGCAATTCTTATTATATTTTAAATTATAATTAATGGTACCCTTAACGTATCTTAAAATCCTTTTCAAGCATTGCCATAACCTTTCTGATGGTCTAGATTGATATCTTGCTAAATGTGAAACAGAAGCACACAAATCAGGTCTTGAGCCTACTACAGCATACATTAAAGAGCCTATACAAGCTCTGCATTTATGCTCTAAAGAGTAATCAACCGTACAATCATCAAGATTAACATTAACTTCCATGGGTGATTCACTAGCATTTGCTTCAGACATACCAAATTTTGTCAAAATAGATTCTAAACACTCTTTCTGGTTAATATATAAACAGTCACCATCTTGAATAATATTAATACCCAGATATTTTAAATTTTTAGATCCTAAATTTTTCATTTTAAATTCTGTATATAAAATTTCTTTAACATTATTTATCCTTGAATTGTCCTCACCCAAAATTAATAAATCATCCACATACAACAAAATGTAAATACCATCCTTATAATATAAACAATAATCACTTTCTGCTCTTTGAAACCCTTTACTTTTCATAAAATCATAAAATTTATTGTACCAATTTTTTGAAGATTTTTTAAGACCGTAAAGTGATTTTTTCAATTTCAAGACATAATTTTTATTTATATTTACACCAGGTGGGGGCTTTAAGTATACATCATCAATTTCACCATGAAGGAAAGCACCTTTAACATCCATTTGATGAATTAAATAGTTCCTTTGAACAGCTAATGATAAAAGAACTCGGAGAGTTTGTAATTTCAAAACGGGAGAATAAATTTCAGTAAAGCTACCTTCCTGTTGAAACCCCCTTGCAACTAATCTAGCTTTATATACATCTCCCGCCTTTTTTGTAAAAATCCATCTACAATCAATTAACTTAGCATCGTTTGATTTTTCTACAACTTCCCAAGTCTTGTTATCCTCCAAAGATTTAATTTCTTCATTTACCGCTTCATACCACCTATCTTTATCGTCATAAGAATCTATATCATTATACTTTTCTGGGACATTACCATTGGAACAAGATAAAAATGATGCCATTAATATATCACCTAAATCTGAATCATCAGTGACAAAATCTTGTAAATATTTTGGTTTAGTTTTCTTTCTTTTCTCCCTAGAATTAACATTATCTGTATCCCTTCCCTCAGGTTGTAATGATTCTAAATTATTATCAGAAGTTAAAATTTTCTCAGTACCATGGGTTTGGGTTTTATCAGAAATTAAAGGGGTTTTGGTTTTCTCAGGACTACTACCACCATCCTTCTCCTTCCTATCTGAGATAGACTCCACATCAATACTAATCGTTTCAGGGGACTCTGAACATGTTTCTTCCCTAAACAATACGTTTCGTTCTATGCGTACCCTCCTTTCATTAGCATCCCATAATCTGTATCCCCCCGGAGCATATCCAACCATTTTCAATTTCACACCACGAGGATCTAACTTCATTCGGAGTTTTTGGGGAATATGGGCATATGCAGATGACCCAAATATTCTAAAATTAGACACATTAGGACGTCTTCCTTCCCACATTTCAAATGGTGTAACATTAAGGGAAGCAGTGGGACTACGATTAGTGACATATACTGCATATCTCAGGGCCTCGCCCCAAAGCTCTTTAGGAAGCTGTGAATCTAACAATAATGCACGCGCCTTTTCAGTCAGACTACGATTCATTCTTTCAGCTACTCCGTTCATTTCGGGATTATATGCAGCAGTATACTGCAATACTATGCCCTTTTCATCACAAAAGGATTTAAAATTTCTAGAAATGTACTCACCACCATTATCTGACTTTAACTTCAATATACCATGACCAAAATGATTACTAGCATAATTATAATAAGTCTTGAAATATTCAAAAACTTCAGACTTGTCTCTTAATAAGTAAATTGCGGTGAAGTGGGTAAAATCGTCTATGAAAGTAACAAAATGTTTATACCCGTCCCACGTAGAAGGGCTAACAGAACAAACATCGGTATGTACTAGTTCTAAGGGTTTCCTAGCCTTATACATTTTCCCATTAAAAGGAAGGCGTGTAATCTTAGCAAGTATGCATGGCTCACAATGCTTATTTTCTAAAATTTTTTCTTTCAAATCAGTTAAACCATCAACCATATTTTTATTTACTAAAGTTTTCAAACTACTGTAGCTTAAGTGAGAAAATCGTTTGTGCCAAATTTCTACTGAATTATCATTGGTGTCTGATTTTGCACCATAATAACAATCATTAAATCTTACTTTAAATTCTACAAAATAAAGGGACCCTAGTCTATGCCCAACCATAAGCAATTCATTGGTTTGTGAGAAAACTTTAACTTCCCCTTTATTGAAGATGATCTTTAAACCATGCTTTTCCATTTTGGAAACAGATAATAAATTTTTCCTTAATTGTGGTACATAATACACATCATTTAATATAATATCAACTTTAAAATCACTTAAATAACATTTTATTGTCCCTACACCAAGAGCCTCTAAATCAACGCCATTTTTGGCAGCTGAAATTTTAATTGGCTTATCCAGTTTACAATAATTAAAGAATAAATTAATGTCATTTACAAGATGAAATGAACTACCTGAGTCAACAACCCATTTAAAACTATTCTTATTCTGCTGTTCGGTGTCAGGGCTAAAGGACATAAAACTTACAAATTTGTTACCTTCAGTATTTTCAGTGACTGTAAGAAATGACTTTCCTCTACCTCTCCCCTGGGTCTGATGACGAGTTGCCTTACTGTCGTCTCGGCCTCCGTTGTACTTCCAGTCGCCACGTCCACGGCCGTGAAGTCTCCAGTCGCCAGTCCTGTGTCGTGCCTGCTGAGTGCTCCTACACTGGGATATTTTGTGTCCGGGGCGTCCACATTCATAGCACAAGAAGATTGAAGAGTCAAGGGATTTGATCGCTCCTCTGTTCCGTTTTTCCTCTTCTCCAAGCAGTCTGTTTTTCACGAAGTCCATTTTCAATTCCTCCACAGTTTCCAAAGCCGTGTTAATGCCTTCATAAGATTTCGGCATGGATAGGAGTATATAGTTAACCTTTTCTTCCTCCGAGAGCTCACTGCCAGCATCCTCGAGTTGTGCAAATAGCTTTTCCATGTCAATAAAATGTTCCATTAAAGGTTTCCGTTCGTCGAATTTCATATCGGACAACTCTCTTCTTATAAATAATTTAGATCGTGTACCTTTCTTCTTAAAGCTGTCTTCCATGCTTTTAATCATTTGATAAGCAGATCTGTCCTTCAAGTATTCGAGATGACTGTCGGCGGTTGCCGCTATTATAATAGCCTGGGCTTTAGCTTCCAATTGCAATTGCTTGTTATCCGTAGATTTACTGAAATCCTCCTTTTCGATCGCCTCTATTGCTCCATTATACCGCAGGATACTTTTCAATCGAAACTCCCATGCGTTGTAATTGTCCCCCGCGAAAGGGACAATTTGATATTTTTCTTTTAACATTTTCTGTCCTTTAACACTTATTAATCCACTATAAAACCGATGGCCGTACTGGGCCCATAACCCTGTTAAGGATTACGGGGATAATTAAAGATACAAACTTTGAACATTAAAACGTGCTTTTTATTAATCACAAAACAACAACATGGAGAACGTATAACATCATAATGAACCTTCCTTCATAACCGACACAGTGTTCACAACCAACGCAGTGTTCACAACCAACGCAGTGTTGCCATTAAAATACAATATTATATAAATCATTGTTAATTAACAGTTGCATTACATCCAATTTAGTGTTATTACAATCCATCTGTTAATAAACAGTTGAAATTCATTATTTGTATGTTACATCTAATTATTTTTTATTGAAGTTACTAGTACCCATGATTCAACCTTTTGTTTATTTTCCTTCGAAAAAAAATTGTTAATACGAGGAGTGACCAATTGTATTAAATAAATTGTCCATTTTCATCATCCACAGGAATTTCGCAAATGTATTAAATGTTTGGAAACCGGTACTTCTCTGTCAGAGGAGTGCCAAGGACAACACCTTACATTCCGACATTAGTGCCTCTGTTTACGAGTTTTGCCATAACAAAATTCATCACCAATGTTTAACATTTAGTACATCATGTATAAAAAAAAACTACGCTGCATTGATTTTTGATAATTTTATGCATAGCTTTTATTGCCCTGTATACCTTGGAAATCATTTTGTAGTTTGTATGTATTAAAAGATTTGCAGCTGTTATATCCTCTAGACTTCCTTTCTTATTCCTCTAGGCTTTATAGGAACCAGCACCTGAAAAAAATAGAAAAATATTTTATTTACCATCAAAATGTCATTTTCTAAGAAAAAAAAATTCAATTCATTTAATAATAGTAGACTAAAATACATTTATAAACTGAACCCAATAACTTAATAGCCTGACTTCATCTGTTAATGTAAACTGATATGTACATGAAAGATTGTATAAATTATGTTAGATCTATTTTTATTTTTGACTTTAAAAATATTTCTTACAACAAATACCTAACCAAGAAACGATTTAATTGAAATTATTAAAATCAAATTTGAAGTTCGGGATCCAATATTATTGCAAATTATAATAAATGAAATAAGATTCATATATGAACTATATGATAAAAAACAGTTTATCTAAAAAAACAATCCCTCCTTAATATCCCATGTTCATCTAGTTTAAGTAAGAACATTGGATAAAACAAAATCAATATTTTTTTTTTTTATTTGGTGGTGATTATTTAAATATTTTTTATTTTGAAGAGAAAAGATTTGTCCCAGCCAGGATTTTTCCTTTAAAAAAAAAACTAAAAAATATTAAAATAAATATTGGGTGGAGCAAAAGCCCCGCTACCATTTTGATTGCCTATAACTTTGTTAAAAGAAAAGATAAGTAAGTTTGGTTTTCACAAAAAGGTTATTTACATAAAAGGTCTTTAAATTTTGTTTTGTTATGATTGGAAAATTATATAAGCTAAATGGTGACCGCGATTCGCTTTGCAACTTTCGGCTCTTTTTAAGGCATTTTAAGATGTTGAATCGTTTGGGGCTTATTCACATAAATTTTTGATTTTAAAAAACCCCATAAGAAAAAGTCTGGTGCTGTTAAATCCGGAGATCTGGGGAGCTGAATCGCCATTTCGTGAAATTATTCTTCGTGGAAAAACGTCATTCAATAATTGAATTGTTGAACGAGCTGTGTGTGCTGTGGCCCCATCTTGCTGAAACCACATGTCCTCTAGTCCTTGCTCTTCCATTTCATGGACAAGAAAATTTGGAATCATGTCTTGATACCGTTCAGCAGTAACAGTAACTCCAAAACCTTGGGCATTTTCAAAAAAATAGGGACCAATGATGTTTCCAGCATGAATACCACACCATACAGTTGTTTTTAGTGGATGCAATGATGTTATTATTATTATTATTATATTATATGCAAACGTAATAAATATTGTCACTACATCACATAACCAAGATGGCGCTCAATCAAGATGGTAGAGGGTCTTTTGCCCCTCTAGTTAACAATTTTCACATAAACAACAGCAATGTAATTCTTCATCAATTAGTTTACAATTACACTTAAAATGTTCTCGGTTTCTACCAAAACCTGGTGACAGCATCAAAACCATGGTCGGCCTCTTCTTCTGGTCCGATGGATTCTCCCATTCAGCACCTTCCTCAGAATCTCATCAGTTGGCATACGGGCTTTTGAAAAGTAGAATAGCTTTTTCTTTGGCGTTCGTCGAAGTCCAGGTTTCCAATCTGTAGGTTAGAACTGGTTGGATCAGAGTCTTATAGAGCAGGGATTTAGTATGGTAGTAAATAGCCTTGCTTCTCGAATGTTTATTGGGCCCGAAGTTTATTGGCCGTATGATTAAAATTTAATAATATATGTTTATCTGTAAACCAAAAGATCGATTGAATGTAGACAAGGGCATGTCGAGGGAGTGTAAAAAGTGGCAGGGTGAGAGGAAAGAGAGAAGGGAGCCCTCTAAGGCTCTCTGTAGTTTTTAATTTGTACAAGTTTAAATAATGTTTTATTTTGAAGAATGTAACTTTAGTTAGTTGTATGAATGAGTTATAAGGTTGTAAAAGCACGAAGAAGACTGAAACATTATTTTAAGGATCAAAATGATCAAAGTAATCCAAAGTCAAATTGATAAGCAATGATGAACCGTATTTTTCCCCATCTTTATATATATATATATATATATATATATATATATATAAATATAATTCTACTGTACGTGTGTATGTCACTGAACTCCTCCTAAACGGCTGGACCGATTCTAATGAATTTTTTTGTATGCGTTTGGGTGTCGTCCTGGATGCTTTAAATTCACAAATCAGCCCGGCAGATGGCGCCGCAGTCGGTATCTAGGCTTTTTATCTATACTGCACCTAAACGGCTGGATCGACTTAAATGAATTTTTGTGTATGCATTCATTCATTTCATTCATTTTGTGTATGTATTCATTCAATGCATTTAATTTTTTTGTACGCTGTGTTTTGATATTACATGTATCGCATTTACATTAATATTGACCGTATTATATTCAGTTATAAGTTACGTGCATAAGATTTCGTTTATTTTTCTACATTTTGAGAGTATTATATTGAGTGTGTTTCGTTATTTTGACATTTTAATTTTTTTGTACAGTGTCTTTTTTTATTTCAGGCACTTCAGTGAATATTAAGTGTATTATATTCACATATAAGTTACGTGCATATTCAATTTAATTCTTATCTAATAAACTGGACTCAATTTCTATGTAAATTTCATCTTCGAAAAAAACCTGCATTCCAGTCAATATATTTTATTCTTTTATAAACGAGACGTTTCGGCAAAATCCAATGCCATTTTCAATACTAAAATTAACTTTAAAAAAAAAAAAGTTATAAGTGAAAAATCTCATAAAGAAATATTTAAAAATTATTTTTTTTCCATCATTTTCCTGGGAATTCACTATTCTCCCATGGTCAATTGTCCACTACTGGCTTGAACTTTGTGGTTGCGTGCATAAAAAAATGCCACGTCTTCGTGGACGAGGAGGAAATATTAGTCGACGGACTCGGAATTCACAATTAGTCCAGAACCGTCGGTTAAATAGATCGGCAGAAGATCGATTGACGGACAATGAAAATTTAAGAAACCAGGCTGCAATCACACGTGCTAATGAAAGTCAAGAGCAACTGTCACTGGAAAAATGTTTCTCATCTCACTAATACTTGCGTGCATTAGATCACAAAATCATATTGCGTTAGCAATTGCTTCATCAGGTATTGCAGCCACTTTTCTTGATGGCGGACGGACTGCACATTCAGCACTCAAGTTGCCGTTGAACATTAACACAAATCCAAATTCAGTGTGCAACATAATGCTATGTTTCTACTCTTAAATATATCTTGAATATATATATTGATATTTGGGATGCCAGAGTCTCATTTATTATGAGTACTCAAATTATGATTTATATTCCTTAATCTTAATTGGGTTCCTTTCCAAAGGTCTATTCTTGTTTTTACCAATTTACTTATCTATTCTACCTTCAATATATTATTTATAACTAAATAGTGTATCTGGTATGTAAGCATCAAAAGAATTACAATAAGGATCGTTTATTCATTTAATTTCAACAAGGTTAATGATTCAGATTTTAATAATATATATAAATAGGATTGCCATAAAATACATTACAGGAACTAAACTAAACTTATCTGTGGACAGGGGTAGATTGGGTTACCGGTCGTTCTTCTTCCTTGACATCTCCGCCCGCTTCGTTCGGCCGCTCTTCTCTCTCGGGGTATCCGTCTTCTTCCTTCCGGCCTCGTCTCCCGAGTACCTTCCTGCTGTGTGTCTCTCCCTCGAGTGCCTTCTTCAGCCTCCTATTTCAAGAGTTTTCTTCTCTCCCCCTCTCCTTCCTTCTCCACTATCTTGGACCATAAAACCATAAGGGGACCAAGGGTCTGTTTATTGTCCCAAACATATTCCCTTTCATGTGTCCCGACATGACACATTTTCCCCCCTCAGCATCCCTTTCATGGTGCCACCTGCATCAATACATAGCAATAAAAAAGTATTCCAGTATGGCTAAAGTTTTGCAAAAATGCAAAATTATTACCTGGGATGTATGCACTATCGATAGCTATAGCTAAGCAGTTTGAAGTCTCTCGAGCACTAAATGAAGTCTCTCAAGGTGTTGTTCTTCATTTCCTGATATTATTATGTCATCGATCAGACAAGCGACACCGTCTATTCCTTGTAAAATGATTTCCATTTTCTCTTGGTAAATCATTGGACCTATCCACAATCCTATCCTATTGGTTTCCTAACCACAACAATAGGTGCAGCATACTCTGAGTATCTAATGGACTTTACTATGCCCAGAGCTTCCTATCTATCGAGTTCACATTTTAGTGGTTCGCGTAAGGCGAATGGAACCACTCTAGCACGACAAAAAACTGGAGTTACGTTTTCTTTCAGTCTAAGTTTTACTTGCATGTCTTTGCAGTGACCAATACCATCTTGAAAAATCTTTTGGAACTTATTTAATATCTGATGAAGTTTTGCATCATTCCGAGGCATATTTATTTCTGTTTTCTGTTCTTCTGAGACAGAAAAGCAGTTTAATTTGTCTAAGTGTAAATTTAACAGAGGCTTGTTCCAATTCAACCCTAATAAATTCTTCCCATTAGGTGCTTTTGCTACAACAATTGGTAATTTCTTAGTTACACTCCAAGTAGCCTCAACTATAGCTTCTCCCAAAACTTGGATTTTATGGCCTGAATAGCTATGTAATATTACATTTGAATTTTCAAGCGGAAATTTAATACAGGCAATCCAAGAATGTTTTGATAATATTGTGTATTTTGAACCACAATCTAGTTCAAATTCTGTAGGTTCAGTTTGACCATTTATGTTTACCAAAAGTCTGATTCTTTCTGTCTGGTTATTTGAGTTGATATTAAAAATATCTGTAATGTGATGACTGGCATCCTTATCTTTCAAAGCTTTACTTCGGCAATTTTTTGCGAAGTGGTTTAATTTTTTGCAAAAATAACACTCTTTACCATATGCAGCACATTCGTTTATTCCATGTGTAGAACCGCAGTTTCTGCATTTAAATTTGTTTTTATTTTTAGTAGTATTTTTTGTACATGTTTGAGGAAAATTTTTCTGACCGTTTGTACTCCAACGTTTCTTTTTAGAAAATTTGTTTACATCTGAAACCGTAGTTTGTGAATTTGAAATTTCTAAAGCTCCCATCAGAGTTTTAGCCAATTCTACAGATTCATTAAACGTTTTGCAATCTTTTTGTAATAACACGGTGCGTACATCTGAGCTTTTAATGTTCATGACGAATGACGTAATTAAAGCTTCCTCATAAAAATCAGCAGGAAATTGGCACTTCTCTGCCTGTTGTTTCAAATTCAGAGCATAAGTATTGAGGTTATCTGAGTCCTGGGTCATTTTGAAAAATTTACACCTTTCAGATATTGTAAATGACACGTCCTTGAAATTTTCGTCTAATTTTTTGAGTAACTCATCAACATCAAAATCGAAAGGAGCTTTAGGCTTACATATATTAATTAAAGTTTCTAATTAATTAAGCCTCTCCATTTAGGTTACTAATCAACAATGCAACTTTTAATTTACTATCTTCAATGTTTGAAATTTGTAAACACGCTTGAAATTTAATGCGCCACGTGTTCCACTTAATTAGTGATGAATCAAAAGATTCTATATGATAGAAATTTAGCTTACTTGGTTTCATTTCAGTTTCTGCTTCCGACTTACTAGAATCCGGCATATTTATTAATGTTTTCTTTACCCTCGTCGCCACTTTCGTGTATTTTGTTATTTGATAATAGAACACTTCAATTCTCAAACATGTAACTATTTATTAAAACATTTAAGTACATTAATACAAAATAATTGAACTACATACAATTGATTCCTAACACTGTAATAATCATTCTGAGGTAGGTAACATCAGGTTTTCCTATCTCCCAGTGTTGTCCAGAAATCAGTGTTGCCAATGTGTTCCTGACACATCAGCTATCATTTATCAACGGTACAAGATTAGTAATAAAAAAATTATGGACTATGTTCTTAAAGCTACAATTTTGAACGGCAAATTTGAAGGTGAAGTTGTTCTCCTCCCACGAATCCCAATGACCCCTTCAGACTCACCCATTCCATTATGATAAATAAATAATATACAAAATTCTTAACTTATAAAATGAATGAGGTGTATAATGGTTGATTTTTAATTATAGCTAGTAATATTATTTTAAATTATAACTATTTATTTCAATTTAATTGAGCGCTAATCGATACACAATATATATTTTTTTATCTGTCCTTTGCTAATACAAATAGATTAGATGATTTACTAACACGTGAGCATGCAACATATAATTGTCCATAGGAAAAACATGGATGTTCTAAGTAACGGCAAATGGACATTGTCTGGCCTTGAGACTTGTTGATGGTCATAGCAAAATCCAAACTTATATCAAATTAAAGTCTTTTGATCGGTATTATGGGTTCTGATGGAATCATTGGAATACGTGGCTACAGGACGACTTCTTTAAAGATTCCAGCCAACATTGCTTCTTCAATAACATTCCCGGTTATATTTTTGATGACCAAACGTGTAAGATTCCATAATTGATGGATTAAAATTTTACATAACCAATAACGGCCGACACATATCACATAGGGGTATGAAGAATTTTCCCATTTTCCCTTTTTTGCTTCAAAATCTTATTAGCAGCTCCCCAACTCACTCCACACTCATTGGCTATATCTCTTTGCGTCATTGATGTGTGTTCTCTCACAGTAACAATCTTAGTGCATTTTTTGGAGAAATACCCATCTTCGAAAATAAGAAAAACTTTAGTTAAGTTTACGTCTGCAAAAAACTTTAGTTCTAAAAAATAACAAAATTTAAGGCGTCTATAGCTTTGTTGTGTCTTGTAACTTATTAATTGACAAATAAACGTGTTGCCAACTGCAAAAAACAAAAAATTGTATTATTATCACGTGCCTATATTAATTCACACAGTACTGCAATACAGAACGTATTATTATTAGGTACTAGTACTATAATATTACTCCCATTGTAACATCATACCCGATTAGTCATAGCAGCATAAAGTGACATTAAACGAACAAACAACAAACACAAAAGCGAATAGAATAGAAGAAGATAACCTCTATAAGGTTATTTTGAGTTGAATCTTAGCTGCAGCGGAATCGAAAGCGAAGGTTTGAGGAAAATGAGTTTATTTTCGCGATAATTTCTTCTTTCAATGTGGCCATGGACTAAAATAGAAACGACACTCGGCCCGAGAGATCCTGGCGTCCTTGACGTGCCAGGACTGAGCTGGCGGCCAGTCGGAAGTGAACTGACCACTCTAGCCATCTACAGTCCTCTTCAGTACCTTCAGGCTTCTCGTCATGTCGCTGTCTCGTATCTGTCTGCTTCTCTTCTCTCTGTACCAGCTAGCGATATCTGTAAGTAAATATATATCTATTAAATGCCTACTTCATTGTCACTAACTGTAATATTCCTAATGTCTTGTGAGTGATCTCTTATTAGGAGAGGAGACTATCATATCTCTAAACTACAATAGTCCCCACTGTATGTATCCATGACAACCACTAAAAACAGCTGGGCAGAAGGTTCCAGCAATTGTTGGGTTTTCTTCAGTTACTTATAACCTTATTACTTCATGTTTTTGTTCAATTGTTAAAATCATTATCAGTAGTAATATCCCTAGGGCATTGATAATAGACGAGACAATTTTATGACAATCGAAAGATCGTTACTTGGTCAATTTCTTGAATAATATCTGGGTAGCTTTACTAAAATTGTATGTACAAGTAAATTAACCATTGTATAATCTGTAAAATATTGAACAAAATATGAGAATGGAGAAAATTAATAATAAAGCATATCGATGCTGATTTATTTTACAACGTGAGTTTGAAAAACGATATCGACATAGTTTGTCCACCAAAATTTTAGCTTTTAAAATTGTTTCAAATGCAAAATTATTTATCATTACAATAATAAATAAGATATTGTTTTAAATAAATGAAAAATATTGTTTTAGTCAGTAGTATCATAGTCAGTAGAATTTACATAATCCTCTAACATCTTACTCTATTGCTAGTTAAGCTGCCACACCAGCTAATCGAGCGACAGTTACTATCTACTGCCACTAATAATCTAGGCTGCTTTAAAACCTTATCCATTTTGTTTAATTCTAATTGTAAAGGGCCCTCAATCTTAAACTATGCACTGACCAACGTCATTTGGAAATTTTTATAATTAATTTCAACACAAACGAAGTCTTCATCTGAATATTGGTCCAGTTTAATAGCAGTTACACTTCGGTTTATGACTAATATTGCTGACCTTTTCCTATATCTTCCTGCTTCAAATATTTTATACGTTAGAGGAAAACCTTTAGTTTTATTATTGTAGGTATATGGCTCTTGAACTAAAGCAATATCAATATTTAGGCTTTTAATAATTTCACAGAAATGACTTGTTGCTTGTTTCGATCTCTGTAGATTAATTTGTGCAGAATTTATTTTATCCATAGTCAATATTCTCTATCTTTCTACTCAACATACTCAAATAGTGTAGACAAAATTCTCTGTCAGCTGCATGGTTACATGGCTCACATTAACTTTTTTATCTTTCTTTGCATAATTATTATACCCCACACAATTAGAACATTTATATTCCTGACTGTTTGATTTGATTATGACGGCTAAAACTATGAGAAAGTTCTCTGGATCGTTGTCTGGAACTCGAGATTTTATTTATATTTGAGGAACAAAATGATTGGCTGGAACTGGAACGTTGAGTTAGCTCTTTGCTTTCTATCTTCGATGCCTCTAAAGTGGTAGCTACAACAAGAATTTCCTCAAAACTGTTTTTGTCGGATTATAATTTGCTCTCGCAAACATCATCCCACAAGCCACGAATAAACTGTGCTCTGAGAAATACTGGCGCAAACCCGTTAAACGGTCCCTCCCCGTTTTGTATTGTATAACGCCAGCGGCCACGTGCCGGTTAGAGTATAAACCGCTATCAGCGGGCTCAGTACTTTTTGTAATACCTTAAAATACCTATAGGTAAGAGAAGGTCTTAATATTGTATAGAAGCATTGTAGTTATTAAGTAATAATTGTAATTGTATATAATTGTAAATAAAATTCTAGGAGGGATAGAAAAAAAAAAGAAAAAAAAAAAAAAAAAAGAAAGAAAGAAAGAAAAAAAAAAAAAAAAGAAAAAAAAACGCGCAATTGAAACAATTTTATCATCACTTTTAATTGTGAACTCCTAGTTATAACCTAGATTTTTAGAGGTTTCTCAGGACCTCGTCGTCAAGTTATTGTAATTTGTAGACCCAAGTAGCTGGGATATTTTATCTTTTTTTGTAACTCTTGAACCCTTGTTTTCAGTTGATTTAACAATTAATTTATTAATTTTTGTTTTTGGCATGCTTTATTTTTATTTTTTATTTTAGATTTCACAACTGTAGCATAATCTGGCTTACTTTTATCTAATCCCATGTTTACCTCACCTCTATTTTGAGACAAGGCCAACTGCTTCTTTAACATTATAATTTCTTCTTTCATCTTGCACTTCTTTCACTGCTGCTGTAACATCTTCTATCAATTCACTTTTCTTCATTTTTGCACTTTTTTCAAACACTTCATTAACCTCTTAACTTGCACGCTCGAGTTAATTCGAGCGCGCTAAACAGGCTAAACTGTGCACACTCGAGATAATTCGAGCGGCGTTGTATTTGATGCTGCTATAATTTTTCACACTCGAATATATTCGAGAATTGAAAATAACAATGTGAAAGCTAAGAAAAAGAATCGTGTTATTGATATTTATCATTTACATAGGATTGTAAGCTATAATACCTTCATAATACCTTGCATTCTTGCATTTCTGTACTCGTGACGATTGACTGCAATCCGTCGTAGTATTTTCGTAAATTTCGACTCTGTGCAATCCGTTAGAGTATTTTCGTGAATTTATATAAAGGCCATTGTATCTTTTATTTTACTATTTAGTGGCAAATTAGTGGAAAGTCTCATACAAAACTGTCATAGTGATACAAATATAAAAAAATCAGGTAGACCAAAATCTTGTGGAATTCTACGACTAACAGAACGTCATTTTCCCAGTTTTGTTCCACCAACACCAAAAAAAGAAGCTCCCACGAGATATTGCGCTGTGTGTTGTGCTAAAAGGGATAGCAAAGGAAAAAAGAAAAGAAAAGAGAGTCGATACATGTGTAATATTTGCAATGTTGGGCTATGTGCTGCACCTTGCTTCGAAATATACCACACGAAAGAAAATTTTGAATATTTTTTTAAAATAAATATTAGTATTATTTTTGTTGTAAAAGTATAAATAAATATTTTAACTGATAAAAATGTTTTTCACGAAATAGTAATTCGAAACGAAAAATAAAAAAGTCGATGGACGTGTAACATTGCAATATTCGGCTCTTTTCTGCAATGTGGATCAAAATCCAAAATTAAACTAAAAATGTTGATTAATTTTGAATTTTTTTTTATTTTTTGCCAAAACAATGTTCTAAAGTTTGTTTTTTTACATTAAAAAAAATTGATTTTTTTGGCCGGTTTTTTTCAAAAAAACTGTGCGTTAAGGGGTTAATATTTTTGATTGCATCCATATAAGTACAGTCTGTACTGTCTGCCATCTTTTGCAACTCGATCGGTTCGGGTGCTGTTATTGGCAAGATCCGACTTATTTATGAAATAAATAATTGAAACAAAACTAACCTTATTGATTTTTTTTTAATAGCCAAAACAATGACCAGTTGTGCCTCTAGATTATAAAACCATGTTTTAAAAATAAAAACGAACGGAGGAAACGACAGATAATGAGAAACCATTTTTTTGTGATGTGTGTAGATGTGGATCACACATCTACAAAATAATTTTAAGAACATTGTTTCTTTTTATTGACATTTTATGTTTTTCAGGTGAACAGTGAACCGAATGAACAATCCGATCTATCAACGAAGGAGGTCGCTCATGACGTCAACACGTGTAGTTGGGACCTGGAATTAGGTGACATTGCACTGAACATCGCTATAAGAAATAGTGATCTCGTCAAAATAAAAAAAAATCTTGAAAAATGTTCTGATGTTAATACCAAAGGGGAGGGAGGTTATACACCTTTACATGTTGCTACTAAAGAAGGTAACGAATCTTTCGTGAAATTGCTCTTATCCAAAAACGCAAGTGTATATATAAAAGATGATGGCGACGACACTCCAATACATTTAGCACTTACAAATAAATATTCCAAAATTGCTAAGATACTTCTCAAACACTACAGCGATGTGAATATTATAGGAACTGGTGGTCGCACACCTTTACATATCGCTGCTGAGGACGGCTACGAATCCATTGTGAACACATTGTTATCCAAAAATGCAAGTGTAAACATTAGAGACAATTCGAACAACACGGCAATGCATCAAGCAGCAGCCGGTGGAAATACTAAAGTTCTTAATGCCATTCTCAAATATACTAATTATGTTGATATTCAAGGGCACGACGGCCAAACACCTTTGCACATGGCTGCTCTGGGAGGCCACGAAGCCGCCGTGAAAATCCTCTTGTCCAAAAATGCAAACGTAAGTGTAACAGACTTCAATCACGATACAGCACTACATATTGCTCTACAAGTTGGTGAGCCCAAAATAAGCGAAATACTTCTCAATCACACATATGACGTTAACATTATAGGATCTGGAGGTCTAACGCCATTACACATCGCCGCCGAAAAGGATTACGAATCCCTCGTGAATACCCTCTTGGCCAAAAATGCAAGTGTAAACATAAGAAATAATACAGGTTACACTCCGATGCATAGCGCAGCACTTTATGGTCGTTCCAATATATTTAACAGTCTACTTGACCATGCAACTGATGTCAACATTAGAGGATACAAAGGCGATACTCTTTTACATATAGCGGCTAGGTTAAATTCCGAATCTATGGTAGATAAGCTGTTGTCTAGAAAGGCAAATGTGAATTTAAAAGACGATAGTAATGGCAATCCAATACATTGTTCATTCTTGTATAAAAGTTATGATGCATTTTACAAACTTATCGACTTTGCAGATGACATTAATACCAAAGGTTATAAAGGCCAGACATATTTGCATGCAGCTGTTGAGGATGGGGAGGAACCTATCGTGGATTTGCTCTTGTCTAAAAATGCAAGTGTAAACATAAGAGATGATGACAAACAGACTGCGATACATATGGCTGCGGACAACGGTAATCTCGATATATTTAATAGCATATTGGACCTCACAGCTGATGCTAATATAAAAGGAGCCGGTGGCTGCACTCCTTTACATATCGCTGCTGACAAGGGCCACGAATCCATTGTACATTCGCTGTTAGCAAGAAACGCATCAGTAAATATAAGAGATGAAAGGGGTGACACTCCACTACATTATGCTTTATACAGACAGAGTCTCAATATAATTAAGATTCTTCTCAAACTCACTGCTGACGTTAATGTTAAAGGAAACTTTGACCAAACACCATTACATATCGCTGCTTTGATGGGTCACGAATCCATTGTCCAATCGCTGTTATCAAGAAACGCATCTGTAAATATAAGAGAAGATAGCGGTGACACTGCACTGCATTTAGCTTCACACTTTAAGGATCTCAATATATTTAAGGTTCTTCTCAACCTCACTGCTGACGTTAATGTTAAAGGATACTTTGGCCGTGCGCCTTTACATATTGCTGCTGATGAAGGCAACGAACCTGTTATGATCTGTCTCTTGTCTAGAAATGCAAGTGTAAACATACGGGACGATTCGAATGAAACTCCAGTACATCTTGCACTGCGAGAGGGTCACCTCAATGTTACCGAGACACTTATCAACCACGGTGCTGATATTAACATCAAAGGAAGAAAGGACATGACGCCGCTACACATCGCTCTTGAAAAGGGATACGAGTCGTTGGTGAATTTGATGTTAAACAGGAATGCTAGTGTAGATGAAAGGGATGAGCTTGGTATCACTCCTTTGTATTTAGCAGTAAAACAAATGTACTTGAACCTAACGGATATTCTCATTAAATATGGAGCAAACGTAAATAACCAGAGAAATAATGGAATGACCGCTCTCATGGTCGCTGCTTCGAATGGTGATGAAGATATTGTAAACCTACTAATTTCAAGAAATGCTTCTTTAAATTTTAGAGACAACACTGGTAATGCTGTAATACACTTTGCGGCGTTGGGTGGAAACAAAAAAGTGATAAAGACGATTATTGGTCACGGTGCAGATGTTAATGATAAAGGAGAAAATGGTAAAATACCTCTACATTTTGCAGTGCGAAAAAATAATGACGAGTTACAAAAAATTATAGAAACAGCAATCAGGAATCAGGAACCAACAATTAATAGCAGTATATATGATAACCTAGAAAACGAAATAGTCTCTGCAATGAATATTCTAGTAAATCACGGAGCGAAAATAGATTCACAAAATCTTCTTGATCTGACAGTGCTGCATGAAGCTGCTGCCATCGGATATGCTGGAGTCACTGACTATCTCCTATCCCAGAACGCCAGTTACAGTATCGAAGATTATGTCTGTTTTACTCCTATCCAGTGGGCAGCCAATAATGGAAAGGCAGATGTGATAAGAACATTGCTAAAGTACGGGGAAGATGTCGATAGAACAGGTTGTAATGATTTAACAGCATTGCACTTAGCAATTAGAAGGAATGACACTGAGTTAATCAAATTTCTTTTGTCTAAAAATGCGGACCCGAATGCGATGAGCGAAGATGGACGAACTCCTCTAGACTTAGCATTCAATCCTTTAAGCGCAGAAATTATGAAACTACTCCTTGTTCACGGAGCCAAAGTGGAAGATAACACTTTCATTGGATCGAAAATTCTCTTCGATGCGGTATCAAATAAATTAGTAGATGTAGTGAGGCTTCTTTTGAGTAGGGCTGAAAATTTAGATTCATACCCTACAATTATTCTTAATCACGCCATTGGGAGCAAGTTTTCTGAAGGAATCGAACTACTTATCTCTCACGGAGCAAACATTTTGCGAAAAGACGTCCATGGAAATCTGCCTCTTACTTCAGCCGTTATGTCAAGAAATCCTGATTTCGTTAAATTAATATTAAAAACAGGAGCGAGTAGAATAGTAAAGAAGAAATTTAAAAGATTTATAGATGAAAATTGTGACGTAAACCTTCTGACGTCAAAGAACAATGTACCAGAGATACATAACGTAACGGCGCTGCACATTGCTTCTTACCACGGACTCTCGGATATTGTTGGATTGTTGATAACATACAATGCTTCATTAGATATTCGAGATAAGCAGGGCTATTCCCCTCTCCACTACGCTTGCGAGAATGGCCATGTTGAAGTAGTGAAACAGCTTTTGAATTCTGGATCCAATAAAAACTCTTACGATATTAACGGCACGACTCCTCTACACATTGCCTGCACCAAAGGCTTGATAGCTATTGTTGAATTGTTGCTTTCCGATCCACCTGCTTCCATAAATATAACAGACAAAAATGGATACACACCGCTTCATTTTGCAGCAATGGGCGGTTCTCTGGAAACAGTCATGGTGCTGCTGGAGAGTAATGCGGATAAAGTAGCAAAGACAAGCGATCTTAAAACTCCATTGCATTTAGCTACCCTTCATGGCCACGAAGAAATAACTTACACATTATTGAAAGCAGGAGCAGACAGGGATGCTTCCGACATTGATGGTATGACACCGATACATTTCGCCGCCAGAGAAGGCTATCCAAATGTGGTTGAATTGTTGCTCAAGTTTGGATCCCTCGTCAATAGTAGAAACAAAAACGGTAGCACACCACTTCACGTTGTATCTGAAACAGGTAACAAAATCACAAAAGATCTACAGCAGACTGTTGTATTACGTCTGCTAGGTTACAGAGCAGATGTTGACGCAATGGACCATAATCAAATGACCCCATTGCATATTGCATCTAGAGACAATTCCTCAAATATTATAGACGATCTTCTAAGTTATAAAGCAGACAGATTCAGTAGGAATGCGTTGCTTAATCAACCTATTCATTATGCTGCAATGAACGGACATTATTCTATTATACTCAAGTTGCTTGAGAATGATGAAGAAAAAAGCCAAATTGTATCCGTGAATTTCAATCGCGAAACTCCTTTGCTTTTAGCTTCAAGAGAAGGTCACACTAGAGTGGTTGCATTGCTGTTACAGGCTGGAATCGAAAGCCTTCAGCCTGATATCAATGGAAGGACTGCCCTGCACCGCAGTGCTAGCAGGGGCCACTTGGAAATAGTGAAACTTCTTCGACAAGCCCTTTTGAATAAGGAAAAGGAAGACAGATGGGGCTTCACAGCATTAAACTACGCAGCTTCATGGAAAGGATACCATGAAGTTATAGAGTATCTTTCGACTTCTCAACTAGAAATTACAATATCACAATATTTAAACAACTCACATCCTTTTAAACCTAATTTGAAGAATCAAACAATAATATCTGTAATAAAGTTAAATTCTGCAAAATTGGGAATACCTTATTCTTTTAAAGTAGACACAGGAAAAGTCCACTACGTTTATTTGCTAAAAAATAAACCTAATGGATACAACAGGTTTGCCTAATTTATAAATTGTTGAGGCAATGTACCTATAATGTAAAGACTATTACATGAAATTTGAAAATGTTTGTATCTAATAGCATTATATAATATTTTAAGATGGTCCAGCTATCTTTTGTGTAAATTCATTAGTAATTGACTAATTTTTTTCTAGAAGGTGTAGCTTTTCAAGAGATATGGATGGCTTCCTCTCCAAAGGTCATCAGTTTCATGTTTTTTGCCGTTTTGAAATTCAAACAAAAAATTTTCGAAGTCAAAAATTTCATGTTTAAAAAAATATTTTTCCATTAAAATTGGCGGTAGCTCATTATTTAAGATTGATATAAGGACTTAACCGCTTAATCCCCGGATCTTCAGATATTAGTTAAAGATTTTAAATTGAACATGTACAATTTTAATCTATTTGACAACTAATAATTGCAGATTGTATCAAACAATGTATCATAGTCATGTATCATTTATTTAAAATGTTTTCCTGGTTTCAGTTTGATATAAAGGCATAGTTGAAAGATTTTCTGGAAATTTAGTTTTCCATCTGCTTTAATGGCTATTCTAGCTTGTTAATTAGATCACAAATTTATTATTAAAATAATTGAAGGGATAATGAATGAATTAATAAATAAAAGACTAATAGATTTTGTTTCTGTTTAAAGCACATTAAGAATATCAGTTAGGATTTAATTTATATATAACCTGAGCTACAATATTTGCTAAATATTGTTCAAATTATCTTTTGTATATGTACAAATTAGAATAGAAATTGTAAATTTATAAAGATATGTACTTGAATATGTGTAGGTGAGCTGGGTAGCCGAGGAGGTAAGGTGCAGGTTTACTGTGCTCTAGGTCTTGAGTTCAAGAGTGATTGTGACAGATTAATTATTTATTTTATTAACAATCATCAAACTTTAGGATCTGGAGAACTTCCTGGAGCTCACCCAAGGGCGGATCCAGGATATTTTTCTTGGGGGACTCAACGGGCAGACGGGCAAAAAAATCTTAAAAAACTTAGAAATAAAATTGTAGTATTTATAGAAAGGTTTCAAAGGTTTATTAAAATATCGAAACAATAGTTTCACTCATGTTATTTCTGTTATAACAATACATCACTTGCCTATAAGTATGTACTGTAATGGATTCTCCATAGTACACAAAATAGTCTGGGGGCACGTGCCCCCTGTCCCCCCCCCTGGATCCGCCAATGGGCTCACCAAGCTCTTTATGTGGAAAACATGGCGGTTAAGTGTGATCACGGCCAAACTACCTTCTTGTCAAACAACTTGAAAACAGAATGGTACTAAACCTTCAAATGCTTTCATGTATTGTAGTGGTACAACAATACCAACTATATATGTACTAAATAGATAGTTATTATTGTTTTTATTTTTAATGTGTTGAATTATTTCACATACCATGTATGTTCTGATTTTATCTGCTTTTATTAATTACTGTTTACTTTGTATGACCATTTTCTGGTATTGTGTCTGCTTATGGGCTCTTTGTACACAAACAAATAAAAAATATACTTAAATGGTTATGATACTTAATGTTTAAATCATTGGTTACCGTATCTTCACATTTATTTAAGATGACTATTATGCCTGAAAATGATCACTGAACTTAACCTTTCTATATTTTCCATATTATTTCAATATTCTTTTAAACAATAGTAAAGATCTTACACTCTTAATTTTCCTGAAAGCTTTACAATCTCTTTTTTCAATCCTATGAGAGTAATTTCTGATCAATTTTGTTCGTTCTAATAACTGTGAGGAATATCTTCAATACTTCTAGAATGTTACGATTGTTTTGTTGATGTTTATTGGTTAAGAAGTTTGTTTAACTACAAAAGAAAATAATGTTTCCTCAATTTCATACTTGCTTTTATAGGGTTTTTAGATTTATTCATTCCTCTGCATACTTTATAACTAGGCATATGGGTTTACATAAAAACATGAACAATCTCATTTTGTTGGACTCTTGCAATGATTCTCCATTTCAAAAATTGTTGGATTTCATTTATTTGCAGAAATGAATATAATAAAGCAGTTGGTATGTTAAATGAATTCATGAGTAGAGCCATTATATCCAATATAGTGTTATTGCAATCCATCTGTTAATAAACAGTTGAAATTCATTTTCTGTATGTTACATCTAATTATTTTTTATTGAAGTTACTAGTACCCATGAATCAACCTTTTGTTTATTTTCCTTCTAAAAAAAATTGTTAATACGAGGAGTGACCAATTGTATTAAATGAATTGTCCATTTTCATCATCCACAGGAATTTCGCAAATGTATTAAATGTTTGGAAACCGGTACTTCTCTGTCAGAGGAGTGCCAAGGACAACACTGCTTAACCTTACATTCCGACACTAGTGACTCTCATTAGGAGTTATGGTATAACAAAATTCATCACCAATGTTTAACATTTAGTACATCATGTATAAAAAAAAACTTGCGCTGCATTGATTTTTGATAATTTTATGCCTAGCTTTTATTGGCCTGTATACCTTGGAAATCATTTTGTAGTTTGCATATATTATAAGATTTGCAGCTCCTCTAGGCTTTATTGAAACCAGCACCTGAAAAAAATAGAAAAATATTTTATTTACCATCAAAATGTCATTTTCTAAGAAAAAAAAATTCAATTCATTTAATAATAGTAGTAATAGTAAAACTAAAATACATTTATAAACTGAACCCAATAACTTAATAGCCTGGCTTCACCTGTTAATGTAAACTGATATGTATATGAAAGATAGTATAAATCATGTTAGATCTATTTTTATTTTTGACTTTAAAAATATTTCTTACCACAAATACCTTACCAACAAACGATTGCATTGAAATTTTTAAAATCAAATTTGAAGTTCGGGCAACAATATTATTCCAAATTGTAATAAATGAAAGGAATAAGATTCATATTTGAATAAACTGTATTAAAAAAAACAGTTTATCTAAAAAAACAATCCCTCAGTAATATTCCATGTTCATCTAGTTTAAGTAAGAACATTGGATAAAACAAAATAAATAATAATTTTCATTAGAACAACAGAAAAGTAAAGTTACATTTATACAACTAAAGTTACACCCTTCAAAACAAAACATTATTTAAACTTGTACAAATTAAAAACTACAGAGAGCCTTAGAGGGCCCCCTTCTCACTTTCCTCTCGCCCTGCCACTTTTTGCACTCCCTCGACATGCCCTTGTCAACATTCAATTGATATTTTGGTTTACAGATAAATATATATTATTATTAAATTTAAATACAAAAAATGTTATTTCCATGTTATTATTGGAGAACTTGAGGCAACAGAGAAATTTACCAGCTGTATGATGAAGAGGTTGTAATAAAGCATATAAAGCTGGGAAGACTGCACTGGGTGGACCATGTTGCCCGAAAGCCAACTGAACAGATCCTGAGGAAGTTGCCGAATGGGAGGCTCCATGAGACCAGAAGAAGAGGCAGACCACTGCTTAGATGCTTTCATCAAGGACTCTAGTAACCTTCTGAAAACCCGCAACTGCACTAGTCAGAGCTGCATGGCGAAAGCTCTTAGAGGTGGCCAAGGTCCACACAGGGCTGTTGCGCCATATAGAATAATAATGATTAAATTTTAAACAAAAAATAACAATTTAAATATGTATACAATCCAACATAACCATAACCTATCAAGGACATTATAAAACAACAGGAGAACATTATGAAATAACTTTTTATTAACAATTTTATTTGAAAAGATATCTCCAGGACCGAGACTGGAACCCGGGTGTCCCATGTTTCCGTCATGGTACTCTACCAATAGAGCCATCCTGGTTCACATCTCAGTCAGCACATTCTTTCTCTTCACTGATTCCATATCCCCGTGTTCTCGCAACAATTCTGACCTGTTGTCAACTGCAAAAAACAAAAAATTGGAATATTATCACGTGTCCATATTAATTCGTACAGTACTGTAATACAGAACGGTATCAAGTACTTGTTAAAGATCCATACCCTAATTAAACCAGAATAGGCAAAATGTATTACTCCCATTGTAACATCATACCCGATTAGTCATAGCAGCATAAAGTGACATTAAATGAATAAACAACAAACACAAAAGCGAATATAATAGAAGAAGATAACCTCTGTAAGGTTATGTTGAATTGAATATTAGCTGCAGCGGAATCGAGAGCGAAGGTTTGAGGAAAATGAGTTTATTTTGGCGACAATTTCTTCTTTCAATGTGGCCATGGACTAAAATAGAAACGACACTCGGCCCGAGCGATCCTGGCGTCCTTGACGTGCGAGGACTGAGCTGGCGGCCAGTCGGAAGTGAACTGACCACTCTAGCCATATACAGTCCTCTTCAGTACCTTCAGGCTTCTCGACATGTCGCTGTATTGCACCTATCTGCTTCTCTTCTCTCTGTACCAGCTAGCGATATCTGTAAGTAAATATATATCTATCAAATGCCTACTTCATTGTCACTAACTGTAATATTCCTAATGTCTTTAAATGATGACACAAAATGATATAATTTGTTAGAACTGTCAAAAAATTTTCAATTTAATATACCGCTCTAAGTGCCTACTACGGTCACCTGTAGTCTAGTGATTAGCGTAACAAACTACTAAGCCCAAGATCGCGGGTTCGTAGCCCGGCAGGTGGCCCTAGGATTTTTTTAAGGGAGTAAAAAATCCTTAGTTACGCCGTCCTTCGGAAGGGACGGAAATGGGGGTCCCGAGCCTGTACTATGTCAGGTACTCGTTAAAAATCCATATCCTAATTAAACCTGGATAGACAAAATTTAGAGCTTCACTGTAGCATCGTCCGATTAGAGCAAATTTTCCTATTTGTAGGAATATAGAAGGATTTGATTCACAATTAATGTTATTAAATATAAAATTAATTCAAAAATATATTAATATTAATATTAATTAACATTGTTGAAAACATGATTATTTGTTGGTTTTGTTCAATGTTTAATATGCTAAGGGGGTGAAATCAATAAAGTTTACACAAGTAAGCAAAACATTTATTTCAGTTTTACAGATAAAATGAAAAGTATGAAATATGATGAACACAAGGTTGAATAATTGACGTGAAATAAAAAATAAAATAAAAAGTGGAATGAAATCTATGAAAATAATAAAGAAACAACTTTACAATCTGTATTACATGATTTAATTTTGTTTTCTGAATGAGCCGTTATTCAAAAACAGGCGCCAGTGGAACGAGTGTTAGGGAGGACTGGACATTCATAAATATCTCCGCTTCTGGTTCTCCTAGAATAAGGCTATTGGTACGGCTTTAAAGCTTTTTGAATGGACTATTTAATTATATGATAAACCGGATCAGATCATTTAGGGGAAACATGTAAAAATTCTCGATTTGATATTTCGATGTTAGATAATTTATTATCTATCATTGTACCATTTATTGTACCTATATACTACGAGAATAGGTAAAATACAGTATTCTATGGAAAGACAGATACATAGGTATTAAATAAAGTTATACAAAGGAAAAGTAACAAACCAAAAAAAATAATCATTGAACAAAATTAATATAATAATTGATAATTACTTTTGTTAGTCAATATACTAGGTATAATTGATACATCAAAATTATAATAAATGTAGGTGCCTATATAAAATTGTTTTATTTAAATAACGATCACAATTAAACCAAAATTAACAACTTAATTTTAATTAGGATTTGTTTTTCTATATTATAAGAAGCAATAAGTGATTGTGCTTCTGGTAATAAATCACGTTTAATGTTTATTATTTTCGGTCTAAGAATCGAAATTAAAGGATCCGAATTGTCCTCAGATTTGAATCTTTTTTCCATGAAAAAAGCGAACATATCCTCTGAACATTTTCTAAAACTTTCCGTTTGTCTCCGTCTTTGTCAATCGGATAATTGTTTGAATGACTGAGAACGAGGTGGTATACTTGCAGCTGTTGATGATGACGATGAAGGTAGGTCCTGGCTAACATCTTCAGCAACAATGCAATCCAAATTCAACCAGTTTTCATGCTTCTCCAGAAAATAATTGATATTCCTGGGGGACGAAATCCAGCGAGAGTACAAACTATCACTGAATTTTCTTAATTTTTCCCGTAAGCAGAACTTTGCGGTATTTGAAATTTGTTCCAGTCCAAACGACTTAATCCATGCTTCCAATGCCAGGTCATAATCTTTAAAACACATATGATTAAATTGAAAAACTTGAAGATTTGTTGTAGGAACCATTGCACCTATGTCGTTGAAATACCACACACAAACTGAGTTTCATTGTTAATAGGTACTATTATGTCAGATAAGGATTATTCGAATAAAAGAGTGTAAACAAACATTGGTAAACAAAAGAAAACTTGTGTAAAGTAGACGCCAATATCAACAGAAATTATTTTAAATTAGTTTTCAAGGCCCAGAAAAGACAAAAAAAAACATTTTCTCGGAAAATAGCACCTAGGAGCAGAATCCGACTAATGGGAAAAAAACTTCAAACATTCTAGTTATTTACTGTGAAGATAGTTTTTTGGGCGATTTTAAACGATTTTCGCAATTAATTTTTTTAGTTTTATCCCCCAATTTTCACCGAAAAATCCAAGACGTTTGAAATAATCCTAAGTTTTATTTGCCTAAAATATCTTATTATGGGTGAGTTGTTTTCCAATAGGTGCACGATTAATTTAAGTCATTACCTCAAACAGTGGATTTCTTTAAAAATATGAGACTTTTTAGAAAAATTTATATTTCAATTCAGATTTTTTCATTTGATTTGATGTCACAATTAATTTATCTATGGATTTTGTTGAGAAGAAGTATAAAGTATAATTTAAGATCAAAATAAAGGACAAATTTAGTTATTAGAGAATTGGCCTAATGTCCAACAAATGCGTTGATTCGTTCCACTGTGAGACAGGCTACGTATGTTTCAATGCTCTTATAAATTTACTTGTTTGTTTGTTTGTTCATTTAACGTCACTTTATGCTGATATGGCTAATCGGAATAAATTTACTTATTAGATAATATCTAAGAAAATAATATATTATATTATTTTATTCAATGAACACGTTATTACAAGGTAGCAGTTATGTCATAACGGGTTATTAAGATTTCACTGTTTAGCTCATCACTGCTACATATATAAATAAAAACAGCTGATGAATAATAAAATTATCAGCGCAAGCGCAATCTGGTTGTGGTGTTACAGGCAAGCCCCAACTTATCACAGACCTAACATAGTCATTAATAAAAACCTAGCCTTACTCATTTTTTGTATACCAAAAACAATGAATTTGTTCGTGTTATCCTTTAAAGTCTAAATCCACTTTTGCTTTGGCAAAATTGAAGAAACGACGGGTAGCGAGGAACCATCATATCATTAGTAATGCATGTTATAATATTTGGTTAATAGGTACTTTTCCAATCTAACGACGAACTACCCCAGCGCCCCAAGTGTCACTTTCGTTAACTACCTCCTACTGTTAGCGAAACCTTCCTTAGCCCTTTGTTATTGTTTGTGTCTAGTGGACGTTTATTTGTTTTCATGTTAATTATACAATATGAGTTGGAATTTGATGAAGACTTTTCGCGAGGTGATTGATGAAAAGTCAGCTGTGGTATTTCTACAAGAGCGGAACGTCATTCTCCGGAAAATGTGTTGTAGAAAGGGACATAATATGAAACTGCAATTGAATATTGTTCTTTTTAATGAACATTGTTTATAATTTTTGTAACATATTGTTCTTTTTTATTAATATTGTTTATAATTGTTGCTAGATATCATTGTGTTTAATCAATATTGTTTATAGTAAATGTTTTATTATATCTTATTATTTATTTTATATTTTAAATATTTCAATTTGAAACATAAATAATTATATTTAACTACAATGTGATGTTTTTTGGTTAATTGTTTTGATTGTTCTGTATATACCGCACGGTTTTGATGTGATATTGTTATTTTTAATGAATTTTGTTTATAATAAATGTTATATTTTATCTTCTTTTTTATTCTGTAGTTTATATATTTTAAATTTAAAGAGAAATTGTGATATACAGCTAAAATATGATTTTTTTTGTATTTCTTTTATTTTTAGCTATTTTTCTTTTAAAGAGAAATAGCTAAAAATAAAAGAAATACAAAAAAAAAATCATATTTTAGCTGTATATCATCTCCTAAGAATCCTCTTGTCTGTTTACTATTTCAAATATATTTCAGGCATCATAACCTGACAGGCTGCAAATAGTTGAGGTAAGTGCCAGAGGAGCGTGCTGGGGTAGGTCGTCGTTAGATTGGAAAAGTACCGGTTAGTAAAAGTCTCAGTCTTAGATTTATTTTATTAAGGTTTATTGCAAGCATAACAAGAGCACATTTTTAGATTCATCCATGGAGGCTCAACTACTGTTACAGTGTTGCCACAATGAAAACGGCTTTTAGAATAATACCTAAGTTTTAAGGGTACTTGTCTCTTTTGCCGACTGTTGACACTAGCGCGCTCAGGTGTCACTTACCTCAACTATCGACCGTGTCAGGTTATAAACATTCAGTCATTGGTGCCTACAATGAATTTCAAATAGGCATTGCCTTTCATTATGATAGAACAGATTTTTAGGAAATGAAATAAATAAGAAGATAAAAAAAACAAAACATTTATTATAAACAATATTCATTGTTAAAATAACAATACCTTGCAATAAAACATCTAAAGGGTGTGGTCCCTCTAACTTGTTCTCCACGTGAACTCCGTCAAGCAAGAGTCTAGGTATTCTCTATTAGTGCCTCTTCTTCTCTTGATTAACCACGTATTCACTCGAACACCCAGGCTCTGTTGTCTTTAGCATGGCATTTCTATCTAAATTCTTTCCCCACTTGTAGTTTCATATTATCCCCGTCTCCACAACATACATATTTTCTGAGAAATGACATTCCGCTGCTCAAATGTCACAAGTCTACCTATGATTAGAAATTCATCAGTAACAGTTCCTAACTGTTCTTCAGATATGGGAACTGGTCGTCGGCCATCGGTGATCGGCGATAGAACGCGAACGGAATTGAAGCGTTGACAACTGTTATTGTGACTACAGTAACAGTTCTAAAATTTTCTTTGCATTTGAGAACTGGGCGTCGGGGAACGGAATTGAAGCGTGATTGATATTGTAACTACAGCAACAGTCCTAAACTGTTCTTCGCATTTGGGGGCTGGTCGTCGGCGAACGGAATTGATTGTGAATACTGTGATTTAGGTTAAATGAGTGATTACTGTTGTTAGGGTGTCGTAAGGGATTGCACCCTTGGAAAACCTTTTTCTATAGTAATAAACTCTGATAGGCTGCTACCTTAATTTGATTCAATTAATTTTATTGTAGAAAATTAACTGCTCAGTAATAAATTTAAATTATTAGATCAGTTATTCTGAGTAAACTAGTCGTCGAAATAAGATTTTTCTTGAACTAAGGAAATCTGTAAAGTACAAGAAAACAAAATTTGGCATTGGCATTACTGTGTACCAAAAAATCTAAAAACATATTTTTTTGAAACTTTTTACTACTTTTTAAAAATTGTCTTTACATTATAAACTGTTCTTTGTTATTGAAAACAAAATAGCGATTTTATAGTATCCAACTATTATTGAAATAAATGTTTACACATTTTTTAATGATGTATTTTCATTTTACCTTGCATTGCACACTTGTCAAACATTTTAATAAAACAGGACCCGGTGTTATTTATGTGAATTCACTAACGAATTGGGTGATTTCCATAGTAGACGTTTTTTTTATTAAAATTAACAATATAAAGAAAAAAAAATTTCACACCTGGGGAGCAAAATTTACGTTATTTCGGATATTGAAATTAATTTCATCTGTTTGTATAATGACAGGATTATAGTGAATTGTACAAGTAATTATAATTATAGTAACAAGTAATTAATTACAAGTAATTATTATCCTTATAATGCATATTCTGTGACCGTTATATTCAAGATGTGGAATTAAGTACGCTGGCGCAATCACTGTTGGTAGCATTTCGACAGTATCACGAATCACAGTTATTAGCAGTTAAGAAATCACAGGTAAGAAAAATCACAGTAACGGTTAGAACTGTTACTGAAAAGTAGCAGTTAAGCCCATCGCTAGTTACAACAGTAGAAGAGTAAACTAGTCGTCGAAATAAGATTTTTCTTGAACTAAGGAAATCTGTAAAGTACAAGAAAACAAAATTTGGCATTGGCATTACTGTGTACCAAAAAATCTAAAAACATATTTTTTTGAAACTTTTTACTACTTTTTAAAAATTGTCTTTACATTATAAACTGTTCTTTGTTATTGAAAACAAAATAGCAGTGACACCTGAGCGCTGGTGTCAACAAACGTTAAAAGAGACAAATACAGTTCAAAGTCATAGGAGGTAGTAAAAACTCATCATTAATAATTTCTTCAAGTATGATAATGTATGGTTGTGGTGTAGATTAGATTAGATTATGTTTTTCTTCGGGCGATCAACATCTAGGTTATTACGCCCTTAGCACATTTATATATATTACCCTATTTTAATTGTTATTTTACATTTTTAATTTTCTTTGGTTTGCATACTAATTATTTCTTTTATATATCTTTTGATTTAGTCATTATTTTAATCTTATATTTTATGGTAGAAATCTATTTCTTTTAAAAGGTTTATTATTTTATTTATTGTATTTTTTGAAACTTCTAGTGCAAGTCCTATGGACCGGGGTATTTTATTATTTTCAAAGGTTTTTTGTAGTGATGTGCAATCTTCTATTATGTGTTTTGTAGTCACTGATGATTGACATGATTCACAATATGGTTGGGGCTCTTTGGTAATTAAATATGCATGAATCAGGTTGAAATGACCGATCCTCAGCCTTGTCGCAACCACTTCTTCTCTTCTATTCTCTCTTATAGCACTTGTCCACTGCTTCGTACTTTTTTTTATATTTCTAAGTTTGTTAGACAAAACATTTTAGACATTTTCTGCACCTAATTGGGTTCGGTACATACATTTTAACATTAATTTTTTGAAACCCTATGTGAATAAATTCAGGGAGAGCAGGTAATGAAAAGGTGAGCACATATAAATGTGTGTTTCCTCTCAATACCTGTCTTTTTGGTTATTATTCTTTTTATTTCTTTTAGGTTACATTTAGCTAATTCTTCTAATATTTCTTTTTCTTCAACTCCGTCTAAGTCTGGACAAAATATTACTCCCTCGCTTATATTCAATTTTTCGTGAGGACTCAGTTTTATTTATATTATTGAACCAAAATTGTTTAGCTTTAGCGATATCTCGGACTGTTCTCTATTCATTGTTTCCACTAGAACAGTCCCGTTCTTAGTTCTTTTACATTTTTAGGTTCCCCAAATTGGTTATTTATTGTCATAAATATTAAAAATGGTTAGGCGTTTCAAAGGTCTCCTTCTTCATCTCTTTCTATTACTAAAAATTATTTTTTATTTTTATTATCATCTATTTCATTGTAATCGTTTATATAATTCCAACTTCTTTTAACACTTCTTAAGTTTGGAGAACGAATATCAGATGGTTTATTCATTTTTACCGATTTGTTATTCATTTAATAAGTTCAGTCAATTTATGAAACATTGTTTCTATGTAATTACTTTTTATGTTTTTCAGGTGAACAGTGCACAAAAGGAACAATTGGATGTATCGACTAAGGCGGTTGCTCATGGCGTCAACACATCTAGTTGGGACCCGGAATTAGATGACATTCCACTGAACACCGCCATAAGAAATGGTGATCACGTCGAAATCAAAAAGCTTCTAGAGGAATGTTCTGATGTTAATACGAAAGGGGAGGGAGGTTATACACCTTTACATGTTGCTACTAGGGAGGGACTGAAATCCGTTGTGATTTTGCTCTTGTCCAAAAACGCAAGTGTTTATATAAAAGATGATGGCGACGACACTCCATTACATTTGGCACTTGCAAATAAATATTCCGAAATTGCTAAGATACTTCTCAAACACTACAACGATGTGAACATTATAGGCACTGATGGTCGTACACCTTTACATATCGCTGCTGAGGACGGCTATGAATCAATTGTGAATACATTGTTGTCCAAAAATGCCAGTGTAAACCTAAGAGACTATTTGAATAACACGGCAATACATCAAGCAGCAGCCGGTGGAAATACCAAAGTGATTAATGCCATTCTCAAATATACTAATGATGTTGATATTCAAGGGTATGATGGCCAAACTCCTTTGTACATGGCTGCTCTGGGGGGCCATCAAGCCGCCGTGAAATTGCTCTTGTCCAAAAATGCAAGTGTAAACCTAAGAGACTATTTGAATAATACGGCAATACATCAAGCAGCAGCCGGTGGAAATCCCAAAGTGATTAATGCCATTCTCAAATATACTAATGATGTTGATATTCAAGGGTATGATGGCCAAACTCCTTTGTACATGGCTACTCTGGGGGGCCATGAAGCCGCCGTAAAATTGCTCTTGTCCAAAAATGCAAACGTAAGTATAACAGACTTCAATAACGATACAGCACTCCATATTGCTCTACAAGTTGGTGAGGCCAAAATAAGCGAAATACTCCTCAATTACACATATGATGTTAACAATATAGGATCTGGAGGTCTAACGCCATTACACATCGCTATCGACAACGATTACGAATCTATCGTGAACACGCTCTTGGCAAAAAACGCAAGTGTGACCATAAGAGATGATGAAAAACAGACTGCGATACATATAGCAGCAGATAGCGGTAATCTCGATGTATTTAATAGCATATTAGACCTCACAGCTGATGTTAATATCAAAGGAGCTGAAGGCCGTACCCCTTTACATATCGCTGCTGGAGACGGCCACTATTCCATTGTCCATTCGCTGTTATCAAGAAACGCATCTGTAAATATAACAGATGAAAGTGGTGACACTCCACTACATAAAGCTGCAGCCGAAGAGGATCTCAATACATTTGAGATTCTTCTTAACCTCACTACTGACGTTAATGTTAAAGGATACAATGGCCTTACGCCTTTACATATCGCTGTTGAGAACAGCCACGAATCCATTGTTCGTTTGCTGTTAACAAGAAACGCATCTGTAAATATAAGTGATGATAGTGGTGACACTCCACTACATAAAGCTGCATCCGAGAAGGATCTCAATATATTTATGATTCTTCTCAACCTCACAGCTGATGTTAATGTTAAAGGATACTATGGCCTTACGCCATTAAATATCGCTGTTGAGGACAGACACGAATCCATTGTCCGTTCGCTGTTATCAAGAAACGCATCTGTAAATATAAGAGATGAAAGCGGTGACACTCCACTACATAGAGCTGCATTCATTCAGAATCTCAATATATTTAAGATTCTTCTCAACTGCACTACTGACGTTAATGTTAAAGGATACATTGGCCGGACGCCATTACATATTGCTGCTGATGAAGACAACGAATCTATTGTGAATTGGCTCTTGTCTAGAAATGCAAGTGTAAACATACAGGACGATTCGAATGAAACTCCTATACATGTTGCACTGCGAGACGGTCACCTCAAGGTTACCGAAACACTTATCAACCACGGTGCTAACATCAACATCAAAGGAAGAAAAGGCATGACGCCGCTACACATTGTTGTTGATAAGGGATACGAGTCGTTGGTGAATTTGATTCTAAAGATGAATGCTAGTGTAGATGAAAGGGATGAGCTTGGTATCACTCCTTTGTATTTAGCAGTAAATAATATGAACTTGAAGCTTACTGATATTCTCATTAAATATGGAGCTAACGTCAATAACCAGAGAAATAATGGAATGACAGCGCTAATGGTCGCTGCTTCAAATGGTGATGAAGATATTGTAAATTTACTAATTTCAAGAAATGCTTCTTTAAATTTTAGAGACAAAACTGGTAATTCTGTAATACACTTTGCGGCGTTGAGTGGAAACAAAAAAGTGATAAAGACGATTATTGGTCACGGTGCAGATGTTAATGATAAAGGAGAAAATGGTAAAACACCTCTACATTTTGCAGTGCGAAAAAATAATGACGAGTTACAAAAAATTATAGAAACAGCAATCAGGAATCAGGAACCAACAATTAATAGCAGTATATATGATAACCTAGAAAACGAAATAGTCTCTGCAATGAATACTCTAGTAAATCACGGAGCGAAAATAGATTCACAAAATCTTCTCGATCTGACAGTGCTGCATGAAGCTGCTGCCATCGGATATGCTGGAGTCACTGACTATCTCCTATCCCAGAACGCCAGTTACAGTATCGAAGATTATGTCTGTTTTACTCCTATCCAGTGGGCAGCCAATAATGGAAAGGTAGAAGTGATAAGAACATTGCTAAAGTACGGGGAAGATGTTGATAGAACAGGTTGTAATGATTTAACAGCATTGCATTTAGCAATCAGAAGGAATGACACTGAGTTAATCAAATTTCTTTTGTCTAAGAATGCTGACCCGAATGTGATGAGCGAAGACGGACGAACTCCTCTAGACTTAGCATTCAATCCTTTAAGAGCAGATATTATGAAACTACTCCTTGTTCACGGAGCCAAAGTGGAAGATAACAGTTTCATTGGATCGAAAATTCTCTTCGATGCGGTTTCAAATAAATTAGTAGATTTAGTGAGCCTTCTGTTGAGCAAGACTGAAAATTTAGATTCATACCCTACAATTATTCTTAATCACGCCATTGGGAGCAAGTTTTCAGAAGGAATCGAACTGCTTATCTCTCACGGAGCAAACATTTTGAGAAAAGATGTCCATGGAAATCTGCCTCTCACTTCATCCGTTATGTCCCGAAATCTTGATTTCGTTAAATTAATATTAACAACCGCAGCGAGTAGAATAGTTAAGAATAAATTCAAAAGATTTATAGATGCAGATTGTGATGTAAACCTTCTTACGTCAAAGAACAACGTGATGGCGATACATAACGTGACGGCGCTGCACATGGCTTCTTACCATGGACTCTCGGATATTGTTGGATTGTTGATAACATACAACGCTTCATTAGATATTCGAGATAAGCGGGGCTATTCCTCCCTCCACTACGCTTGTGAGAACGGCCATGTTGAAATAGTGAAACAGCTTTTAAATTCTGGTTCGAATAAAGACTCTTCCGACGTTAACGGCACGACTCCTCTACACATTGCCTGCACCAAAGGCTTTATAGCCATTATTGAATTGTTACTTTCTGATCCACCTGCTTCTATAAATATAACGGACAAAATTGGATACACACCGCTTCATTTTGCAGCAATGCGCGGTTCTCTAGAAACTGTCAAGGTGCTGCTGGAGAGTAATGCGGATAAAGCAGCAAAGTCAAGTGATCTTAAAACTCCATTGCATTTAGCTACCCTTCAGGGCCACAAGGAAATAACTTATACATTATTGAAAGCAGGAGCAGACAAGGATGCTTCCGACCTCGATGGTATGACACCGTTACATTTCGCCGCTAGAGAAGGCTATCCAAAAGTGGTTGAATTGTTGCTCAGTTTGGGAGCCTTTGTCAATAGCAGAAACAAAAACGGGAGCACACCACTTCACGTTGTATCTGAAACAGGTAACAAATTCACAAAAGATGTACAGGAGTGGATTGTACTATATCTGCTATCTCGTAGAGCAGATATTGACGCAATGGACCATAATCAAATGACACCACTGCATATTGCATCTAGAGACAATTCCTCAAATATTATAGAAAATCTTCTGGGTTCTAAAGCAGACCGATTCAGTAGGGATGCGTTGCTTAATCAACCTATTCATTATGCTGCACTGAACGGACATTATTCTATTATACTCAAGTTGCTTGAAAATGATAAAGAAAAAAGCCAAAGTTTATCCGTGAATTTCAATCGTGAAACTCCTTTGCTTTTAGCTTCAAGAGAAGGTCACACTAGAGTGGTTGCATTGCTCTTACAGGCTGGAATCGAAAGCCTTCAGCCTGATATTAATGGAAGGACTGCCCTGCACCGCAGTGCTAGCCGGGGCTACTTGGAAATAGTGAAACTTCTTCGACAAGCCCTTTTGAATAAAGAAAAGGAAGACAAATGGGGCTTCACAGCATTAAACTATGCAGCTTCATGGAAAGGTTACCATGAAGTAATAGGATATCTTTCGACTTCTCAACTAGAAATTACATTATCACAATATTTAAACAACTCAAATCCTTTTAAACCTAATTTGAAGAATCAAAAAATAATATCTGTAACAAAGTTAAATGGTGCGAAATTGGGAATACCTTATTCTTTTAAAGTAGACACAGAAAAAGTCCATTATGTTTATTTGCCAAAAAATAAACCTAATGGATACAACAGGTTTGCCTAATTTTTAAATTTTTGAGGCAATGTGCCTATAATGTAAAGACTATATCATGAAAATTGAATGTTTGTATCTAATAGCATTATTTAATATTTTAATATGGTCCAGCTATTTTTTCTGTAAATTCATTAGTAATTTACTAATTTTTTCTAGAATTTTTTTATTAATATTTTCTAATCTTATACTTGTTTCATCAGTAACATTTGTTTTTGTGACCTCTATATTTTAGTTAAATGGACAACTAGGAGGATTATTTTTAATTAAAAATAAATGAATTTTTAGATTCACCATAAGGTAACTTTCACAAAAAATTTCATTTTATTTTTAAAAGATCATTTTTCATCGAAAAAAATCCACGTGGGAAATGAAAACTCAAAGTTTTGGCTTGGTGACGTCATCAGGCCAACATCACCTGATTTTTTTAACACCTTTTTTTTAGTGCGCTTAAAACATTATAATACAGAAATACTTTCTTCATCACAATCACTTGGTTCACTCAAAGACAAAGTAGAAAAATATTTGTCTGTTTTATCATCAGCATATGTTGAAATGTTACATGAATCACTGGAGCCATCACTGTAAATATCACTGGCAAGAAGTTTTAGCACCTTCATGGATGATGTTTGCATATTTTTTACCATTAAAATAGTCGATGATGCCCTATCTTTCGAACATGGCTTTGTTTGAACAGCTTTGTTTCGTACATGAACTTTTTTAGCATTTTGTTTTCTGATGTCCATGATACTTGTTTTTCTGCATCCACTTTTGAAGAACATGTAAGAATTTCTATTATTGGTTCTGAGACATTCAATCCTTTGTTTTCTGTTTTCATTATTCAATATTGGTGGTTGCAAAACATCACTGATTAGTGATTGTCCCATTCTTTTGACTTCAAGAGGTCTTGGTTGAGATGAATGTGCTTAGATCCTCTTTGTTTGGCAATTGAATTTGGTTGGTACTGCTTCTTTTTTCAAAACTATTGGACCCCCAACTAATCCAACATTAATGATGTTTTCTACTTCTTTTACCACCCGAAACAGAAGAGGGAAAAAAATCAAACTCACTGCATCTGAAAATGATGCTTGTTTGTGAGAGAGTTTACATGCACTATATACTGACTAGTTATTCCTTAAGCTACTCTAACTTTACACTATATTCAATGTAGAAGATCTATAATAAGAAGCCATAACAATCTTCTAAGGATGATTTGTACATAGAATTTGAATGATAGCATTATCATGACATGATCTTATTTCAACATATAGGAAAGACACACTTAGAAAGCAGGAGAAGTGCAAAGCTTAAACTTACATTAAAATGGTCTTCACAGGCATAACAGTTTGTAGAAGGAGGCAGGTTATCTTTTCTTCTCATCAGAGAAAACCACTTTTTTCTTCTTATTGAATCCATGGGAACTTTAAGGAACAGTTTATCTAGGCTTGATTTTGAGGTGCTTTCACAATGTGCCAATGCACACAACCTGCATTGTGAGAGATGATAAGTGATTTATTTATTTAATAGACAAAGTAAAATTGTTTCAACTTTATTAGAGATTTTTTAAAAACAAGCTAAAATGTTTCAAAAATAACTTTGTTACAAGGAGAAGTAGCGAGATAAACTGATGACGTCACATTATATCATTATAAAAACTAACCGTTTTGGTGTTTTGAAATTCAAACAGAAAATTTTCGAAGTCAAATATCTCATGTTTAAAAAAATATGTTTCCATTAAAATTGGAATTAAATTATTTAAGATTGATATAATCCCCGGGTCTTCAGATATTAGTTAAAGATTTTAAATTAAACATGTACAATTTTAATCTAAGTGACAACTAATAATTGCAGATTGTATCAAACAATATATCATAGTCATGTATCATTTATTTAAAATGTTTTCCTGGTTTCAGTTAGATATAAAGGCATAGTTAAATGATTTTCTGGAAATTTAGTTTTCCATCTGCTTTAATGGCTATTCTAGCTTGCTAATTAGATCACAAATTTATAATTAAAATAATTGAATAATGAATTAATAAATAAATGACTAATAGATTTTGTTTCTGTTTAAAGCACATTCAGAATATTAGTCAGGATTTAATTTATATATCACCTGAGCAACAATATTAGCTAAATATTGTTCAAATTTTCTTTTGTATATGTACAAATTAGAATAGAAATTGTAAATGTATAAACATATATACTTCAATATATATAGGTGAGCTGGGTAGCCGAGGAGGTAAGATGCAAGGTCACTGTGCTCTAGGTCTTGAGTTCAAGAGTGGCTGCGAAAGATAAATTATTTATTCTATTAAAAATCATCAGACTCTTTAGGATCTGGAGACCCTCCTGGGGCTCACTCAGCTCTTTATGAGGGGAACATGGCGGTTAAGTGTGATCTTGGCCAAATCAGCAGCTTGTCAATCGTTGGCTTGAAAACAGAAGGGTCTCTAGTATGTACTAAACCTTACAATGCTTTCTTGTGTTGTAATGGTACAACAATACCAACTCTATATGTACTAAATAGATAGTTGTCATTGTTTTTGTTTCTTTATGTATTGAATTATTTTACATGTTATCTGATTGTATTACACAGGAATAGTATTAAACGTATGAAAATCCGGTACTTCACTGTCAGAAGAGTGCCACTGTATAACATTTTTTAACCTTACATTCGGACACTAGCGCCTCTGTTTAGGAGTTTTGATATAACAAAATTCATCACCAATGTTTCACATTTAGTACATCATGTATAACAAAAAAAATAAGGCTGCATTCATTTTTGATAATTCTATACCTAGCTTGTATTGGCGTGTATACCTTGAAAATCATTTTGTAGTTTCTATATATTAAAAGATATGCAGCTGTTATATCCTCTAGACTTCCTTTCTTATTCCTCTAGGCTTTATAGGAACCAGCACCTGAAAAAAATAAAAAACTATTTTATTTACCATCAAAATGCCATTTTCTAAGAATAAAAATTCAATTCATTTAATAATAGTAGACTAAAATACATTTATAAACTGAACCCAATAACTTAATAGCCTGACTTCATCCGTTAATGTAAACTGATATGTATATGAAAGATTGTGTAAATTATGTTAGATCTATTTTTATTTTTGACTTTAAAAATACTTCTTAAAACAAATACCTGACCAAGAAACGATTCAATTGAAATTATTAAAATCAAATTTGAAGTTCGGACACCAATATTATAACAAATTATAATTAATGAAAGAAGTAAGATTCATATTTGAATAAACTATAAAAAAAAAAAAACCCTCCTTACTATCCCAAGTTCATCTAGCTTAAGGAAGAACATTGGATAAAACAAAATTAATGATAATTTTCCTTAGAATAGCAGCAATGTAATTTGGTTTAACCCAATTAGTTTATAATGATACTTTAAATTTTCTCGGTAGCTACCAAAACAACTTTGAACATTTATACAACTAAAGTTACACTCTTCAAAACAAAACATTATTTAGACTTGTACAAATTAAAAACTACAGAGAGCCTTAGAGGGCCCCCTTCTCACTTTCCCCTCACCCTACCACTTTTTACACTCCCTCGACATGCCCTTGTCTACATTCAATTGATCTTTTGGTTGATAAATATATATTATTATTAACTTTTAATCCAAAAAATGTTATTTCGGGCTCAATAAACATTCGAGAAGCCAAGCTATTACCCACCATACTAAATGCTTGCTCTATAAGACTGTGATCCAACCAGCTCTAACCTACAGATCTGAAACCTGAACTTTGATGAACGCCAAAGAAAAAGCTATTCTACTTTTCGAAAGAAAAATAAATATTCAAATATTCGGTGCCAAGTAAGTGGAAGAGAATGGGAGATCTTGGGAGAAGATGGGCCAACAGAGAAATTTACCAGCTGTATGATGAAGAGGAGGTAATAAAGCATACAAAGCTGGGGTGACTGCGCTGGGTGGACCATGTTTGTTGTCCGAATACCAATGATGAGACCCTGAGGAAGTTGCTGAATGTGGAATTTTCCAAATATAGATTCTTGCAACAGCTTTATTTTGGAGAGAAAACTAGAATATATATATATTTATTTATTTAATTACAATTTTTATTATATATATATTATATATAACTTTCCATTATTGTATATACAAACTCTTCTAAGATGGCTCCCTTATCAAAAGCCTTCAATAACAGCTTGTTTTGTTTTTATCAAATCTTATAATTAACAACTAACTTAGTCTTACTCATATATCTTTCTCATTATCTGAAACAACTGGAAGTAATATTACCCTATAGTACCCTGATCATAATAATTGTCATTACCCCAAGCAAGTGGTTTTAATCAGCAAATTAAAAGAGAATTTGCTAAATAATATAACATTAGTATTAAATTGCAACTGATTTTCATTTTTTGACATATTATATTTATATCAGTTAATTGATCATTAAATTAAACACATTTACATTGTTGTGAATGTTATGTTATTGATAAATTGTATTTGTTTAGATCAAATCAGGATTACTATGGAAAATTGATATATTTTACCTTTTAATCTTGCTGATTTGTTTTCAGGCAATTTGAAATATTAGAAAAATAATTCAAATCAAATAAAATCGATAGGCAAAGTGTATTTAAAAATAATAGAGTCAAAAAATGTTGAACGATAATTTTGAGTAACTAAGTCATTATTATAATTGTTTCCCATAATGATTTACAGAATTGGTAAATACAAAACTTTAGATTTTTCATGCGTTTCAGATGTCAAATGAATTCGTAAAGTATATACAGTTTATAAATTAAGTTTAATGTTATTGGCATTGATTATGTGAAATTTCTGGGAAAAGTTTAAGTTGTTTACTTGATGCTGAACCATGGAATAAACTTGAAACAAAACTGCCAAAGAATTGAATAGAAGATACATATCTGTTTATGTTTTGGAACATTTTTCATTATTTATTAAAACATATTTTTTATCAAATTTATTGGATGTTATATTATTGTTAAACCTCATTGTTTAGTTTTAAACTTTGCTTTCATTGCATGATTATTGTTCTAATTTATTCATAGTCATTAACATTTGTAAATATATTAAACTACTTTTCAAATTATTTAAATTGTTACCTGTAATATTTTAGAGCAAAGTCCAACATATATGTTATATTTTTAACAATTTTGTTTCATATTTTAATAAAAACGTCAAAGTTTTACTAATGTAGTTGTGTAAATTTGTTTGCTAGAGTAAACCCTAGACCTAAAAGTGTTTATGAATTTGAGTTTAAGAAAGATGGGTTTTTACTGTTGCATAATGTGATATTACATTAAGGTTTAAAGTAAACTTAATGAGAGTAGACAAACATTTATTAGACTATCTTCTGATCATTTAATATATTTTATCAGTAATTAATTCGTTTTTATAAATTATAAGTTATTATCCTAATCATACAATAAAAATGTTATTATTACTTAAATTATAAAAAGGTTATAATATAACTACAAAAAAGGTCATAACAAGAGGTGTAGTTGTAGGATATCAAGACTGCAACACCTTCTGAATAACAGAATCAGGGAAGCAGTAAAAAGACCACTTAACATCCTGTACTCAGTTGAAGCAAAAAAACTGAGTTGGTTAGGTCATGTAATGAGGATGGCGGACGACTGATGGCCTAAAGGGTACTTCCGTACCCTTGTAGCATCGGAAAGGGGGAAGAGAGATCGGCCAGAAAAGAGGTGAATGAAAGGGATCCCAGAGGCAATAGCGACAAGCAGAAGACTGTTACAATAAAAAGAAATGGTGACAGGGCTTGTATGAATTAGGCTACGACTTATGACGCATTGTTGTAATAAAGTCGTTTATTATATATTTAGAAACAATAAAAATGACATATGAAAATGAAATACTGTTTAAAGTTCAATTTTCCCTATTTTATTTTATTTTAAACCTTAAAAGTCACTAAGCATAATCGAGGGCGCCCAAACTTGGGTACGTCCTCAATATAAAGAATATTGATTTTATATGTCCTAAATATTTTAAATAAATAGTAATCCACGGTTCAGGTGATGTTTGTTCTCTGTGAGATGAATTTGTCAGTAGGAAATACAATTGAAAATACTACTCTAAAGATTTTAGGAGCTAGTGCAATTATTCCTTATTATCTTCTGTAGAGGATTATTTGTCCTTCATCACTTTTACTAATCTAAACTATAAATTAATTGTGTATGTTTAGAAAAAAAATAATGGTAATATAAAATATAAGTGGTATATAAATTGCTTAATCTGGTAACAGTCATAAACGTTAAATGAATAAACAACAAACACAAAAGCGCATAGAAGATAACCTCTGTAAGATTATGTTGAGTTAAATCTTAGCTGCAGAGCAATCGAAAGCGAAGGTTTGAGGAAAACGGGTTCTTTTTCGCGATGATTGTAAATTGCTATGGACTAAAATAGAAACGACCCATGACCCCTAGCGATCCTGCCGTCCTTGACGTGCGAGGGCTGAGCTGGCGGCCAGTTGGAAATGGACTGACCACTTTACGCCATCTTCAGTCCTCTTCAGTACCTTCAGCCTTCTCGTCATGTCGCTATCTTGTATCTGTCTGCTTCTCTTCTCTCTGTACCAGATAGCGATATCTGTAAGTAAATATATATCTATCAAATGCCTACTTCATTGTCACTAACTCTAATGTTCCTAATGTCTTGTGAGTGATCTCTCATTAGGAGAGGAGACTATCATATCTCTAAACAACAATAGTCCCCACTGTATGTATCCATGACAGCCACTAAAAACACCTGGGCAGAAGGTTCCAGCTGTTGTTGGATTTTTTCAGTTACATATAACCTTATTACTTCATGTTTATATTCAATTGTTAAAATCATTTTCAATTTAATATACCGTTCAAAGTGCCTACTAGTCTTTTTATTTCATAATACTACAATTAATTTAACATATTTAAATGATTTATGAATAATGATTTTGTTTCCAACAAAGTATATTGTGAACACTTTTTTGACATTCAATTTAAAAAAAAAAAATCATATGTTTGAATTTAAAAAAATGATTCACAGACGAAATATGTATTACTTCTGTTACATATATTTTTTTCAGCACCAATGATTTATACTGTATTACTAACATTTAAAAGATATATATAATGAGCAAATCCTATTATTATTTACAATATTATTACTTATTCAAAACGTATAATGAGCTTCCTTATAATTATAAGGAATCATTATAACAATTTTAAATACTTGCAAATATTTTTATTTTATCAACAGCTATTTAAATAAATAAAAACCTACGAGAAATAACTCCAATTCCTACTTGGATCTTGTTACACCTCCAGGCGCTAGACATACTTCGGTCATTTTTTTTTTACTTCATTGCTTTCTATGCACTTTATACTTAAATTTACTTTTACCATCTTATTGTAAGGGACGAATGCCTAGCTGATAAAATAACTATACCCAAATTTGTCGTCTGAAATTTCCATTTCACGATAATAATAAAAAATACCTCAGAGAAGGGTTAAATCATAAACATTTAAAAAATGAAAATCAACAGGTACTAAAAAAAAATAATCACATATTTTTATCTATGTGATTGCATTATTTGGGTTTAAATTATTACACTAGTTGCGACTAATAAAATATAATGAATATATAAATAAATCCTAAAAAGATATAAGTCTTCTTTTGACATTGAATAAAAAGGCTATATTTTGAACATATATCAGACGATCTTCTCATTTTACAAATAAATCACGAATAAATGAAATCATTGAAAACAATGAATCAATAAAATGAACAATTATTATAATTATATTTTTTTTGTGCAAGTAAATTATTTAGAGTATCAGTTCCGCAGGTTGTCGCTTCGAGTTAAGTGCGCAGTGAAATAAGACTAAGAAATTTTTCTTATAAATTATTTTTTAAATCTATAAAACAAACCTTAAATAAAAAAGAATATTTTATTATTTTATTTGAGGCAAAATACTCAATATACATCCCACCTAACTGCTTTTGATAGAGCCTTCCTTATCCGATCCTCGTCCCTTTGGAACTCTATTCCTTCTTCCTTTCGTCCTTCCGACAGTCTTTCAACCTTCTAATTCCGTATATTCAATCACCAAAGATCCTCACAATTCTCAGAAAATCCCCCGTAAATAACATACTCAGTTTTCAGATTAAAATTTTCTAACTGATCAATGAATGATGTATTTTTATTTATATATAAGTGCGTTTTATTTATATCATTGACGCTTCACTCATTCAGTTAGATATTTTTAAAAGCAAGTTATTTAAGTTGATATTGTTTGTATCTTTGTTTTATTTCTACTTGACCTTGTAATTTGCATTCATATGTAATTATCTATTGTTTCTCTCTATAATTATTGTAATCTTATTTCTATGTTATTTTTTATTTCTTGTACTCTGTTTTTTTTCTTTATTCTTTAAATATTATCACTGTAGGTAATTCGCAGTTTTTTTTTCCATTAATTCTTTCTCATTTGGTAATTTAATTGTATTAATTAATTAAATTTAATCACACTATACTCTAAGACATAATAATACCCTTTATAGAAACCAGTATTGTTATTCTAAAGTGACTTGTCCCAGAATAAATACTTTATTAAAAAAAAAATCTCAAAACAATAATAAGTGGGTACTCATAATTTTGGCCCATATAACTCACCAGGGTGGTACAAAACTCAACATCAAATTCTAGAATAATTTATTCTAATTAAGTACTGACTTTAGTGCAATCACATGAACAGTTACATAAGTTATAAAACGATAGGCGGACAAAGTACCCCCCTACATATTTTAGAAATAAACACAGCTAATATTATTAATGTAAATGGGTTAGTTTATCTTATATATAAGCATTAATTGTTTCTACAATTAGTTGAAGACATCCAATAAGATTAGGGCAATCCTCTTTTGCTTCTAAATCTGTTTAAGGAAAGATGGCCAAGTACTTAATTCTTTTGCATAATTAATATATTTAATTAATTAATACAGTGAAATAAGATTGAGATTTTTTTTTAAACAACAGATTATTTCTTTAATATCCCAAATGAGCCTATAATACAAATAGAAATATATTGTAATATTTAGGGGAGGTAGACAATGGGTACTATACTGAAAGTCAATTTCTTGAATAATATCTGGGTAGCTTTACTAAAAGTAAACTCTACAAGTAAATAACCAATGTATAATTTGTAAAATATTGAACTTAACAAAATATGAGAATGGAGAAAATTAATAATAAAGCATATTGATGCTGATTTATTTTACAACGTGAGTTTGAAAAACGATATCGACTCTTGTTGTAATATTAATTTAAAAATTTTGCCTTAATGTATGGAATACTTATTCCCTTTAGTCAAACAACATGTATCTTAAATTTTTAAATTAATATTACAACAATGTTTTTTAGAGAAAATTGACTAGTAACTTTTATAGTTATGTGCGTTGTGGTTTTGAGGCATAAAACCAAAAAATTGTAAAAATTTAAAATTACTTTTAGACTCGAAACCTATTAGGAGTTAATAAATTAATGAATTGTTGACTGGATGATTGTTTTTTCTTCTTACTTTATTAAAATTAAAGTATTTAGTCCAATGTGATTCATCAAATTGAAATGAACGATATCGACATCGTTTTTCACCAGAATTTTAGGTTTTTAAATTCATTCAAAGGCAAAATGATTTATTATTACTATAATAAATAAGAAAATCCAAATAAATGAAAAATATTGTTTTAGTCAGTAGTACCTTTAGAATAACACACTGATAATTTGATATAAAAGAATTTCTGTGTTGAAATACAATAGTCACAATAAACTTAATGACTCTGTTGATGATAACAACAGCACATTAGAACCTACCATGTATATATATAAAAACAGCTGATGGACAATAAAGACATCAGCGGAAGCGCAATCCGGTTGTGATGATGTTACTGGCAAGACCAGATTTATCACGGACCTAACATAGTCATAAATAAAAACCTTATTTTTAATACCAAAATGACTTTTTTAATTCCAAAAACAATGACCAGTTTGTTCATGTTGTCTAAAACCACCTTTACTTTAGCAAAATTAAGGAAACGGCTGATACCATTTTTTTTTTGTGATGTCTGTAGGTGTGCATCATATGATTAGTAATGTAAATAACTCTTAAAATAATATCTAAAGTTTTAAGACATAGGAGGTAGTGGAAACTGACAAAATGCATAATATATGGTTAATAATATCTTTAAGTATGGTAGTGTATGGTTGTGGTGTAATAACATTTGATAACAGATTAAATAATTTCTTTCGAAGTCACATACTTAAAGGTAGTCTTCTGACATCATAGAATCATGTGTTCCATTGTCTTATTTACTATATCAGTCACTCAATTGTTGTTCAAAACAATTTGAGAAACATTTGTTTCTATTAATTTCATTTTATGTTTTTCAGATGAACAGTGCACAGAAGGAACAATTCGATGTATCGACTATGACGGTTGCTCATGACGTCAACACATGTAGTTGGGACCCGGAATTAGATGACATTCCACTGAACACCGCTATAAGAAATGGTGATCTTGTCGAAATCAAAATGCTTCTAGAAGAATGTTCTGATGTTAATACGAAAGGGGAGGCAGGTTATACACCTTTACATGTTGCTACTAGGGAGGGACTGAAATCCGTTGTGATTTTGCTCTTGTCCAAAAACGCAAGTGTTTATATAAAAGATGATGGCGACGACACTCCATTACATTTGGCACTTGCAAATAAATATTCCAAAATTGCTAAGACACTTCTCGAACATTACAATGATGTGAATATTATAGGATTTGGTGGTCGTACACCTTTACATATCGCTGCTGAGGACGGCTACGAATCCATTGTGAATACATTGTTATCCAAAAATGCAAGTGTAAACATAAGAGACTATTCGAACAACACGGCAATACATCAAGCAGCAGCCGGTGGAAATCCCAAAGTGATTAATGCCATTCTCAAATATACTAATGATGTTGATATTCAAAGGTCCGACGGACGAACACCTTTGCACATGGCTGCTCTGGGGGGCCACGAAGTCGCAGTCAAATTGCTCTTGTCCAAAAATTCAAACGTAAGTATAACAGACTTCAATAACGATACAGCACTCCATATTGCTCTACAAGTTGGTGAGGCCAAAACAAGCGAAATACTTCTCAATCACACATATGATGTTAACATTATAGGATCTAAAGGTCTGACACCATTACACATCGCTGTCGACAAAAATTACGAATCCATCGTGAATACGCTCTTGGCGAAAAATGCAAATGTAACCATAAGAGATAATTCAGGTTACACTCCGATGCATAGCGCAGCACTTTATGGTCGTCATAATATATTTATCAGTCTGCTTGACCATGCTACTGATGTCAACATTAAAGGATACGAAGGCCAAACTCTTTTACATATAGCGGCTAGGGTAAATTCCGGATCTATGGTAGATAAGCTCTTGTCTAGAAAGGCAAATGTGAATTTAAAAGACGATAGTAATGGCAATCCAATACATATTTCACTCTTGTATAGAAGTTATGATGCCTTTTACAAACTTATCGACTTTGCAGATGATATTAATACCAAAGGTTATAAAGGCCAGACATACTTGCATGCAGCTTCTGAGGATGGGGAGGAATCTATCGTGGATTTGCTCTTGTCTAAAAATGCAAGCGTAAACATAAGAGATGATGAAAAACAGACTCCGATACATATAGCTGCGGACAACGGTAATCCCCATGTATTTAATAGCATATTGGACCTCACAGCTGATGTTAATATCAAAAGAGGCGATGGCCTTACTGCCTTACATATCTCCGCCAGAGATGGCCACGAATCCATTGTCCATTCGCTGTTATCAAGAAACGCATCTGTAAATATAAGAGATGAAAGGGGTGACACTCCACTACATAAAGCTGCATTCAAAGGGGATCTCAATATATTTAAAATTCTTTTCAACCTCACTGCTGACGTTAATGTTAAAGGATACGATGGCTTTACGCCATTACATATTGCTGCTGATAAAGGGAACGAACCTATTGTGAATTTAATCTTGTCTAGAAATGCTAGTGTAAACATACGGGATGTTTCGAATGAAACTCCAATACATCTTGCACTGCTAGAGGGTCACCTCAATATCACCAAGACACTTATTAACCATGGTGCTCATGTCAACAACAAAGGAAGAAAGGGAATGACACCTCTACACATCGCTGTTGATAAGGGATACGAGTCGTTGGTGAATTTGATGTTAAAAAGGAATACTAATGTCGATGTAAGAAATGAGATTGGTATCACTCCTTTATATTTAGCAGTAAATAAAAAGAACTTGAACCTGACGGAAATTCTCATTAAATACGGGGCTAACGTCAATAACCAGAGAAATAACGGAATGACAGCTCTAATGGTCGCTGCTTCTAATGGAGATGAAGATATTGTAAATTTACTCATTTCAAGAAATGCTTCTTTAACCTTTAGAGACAAAACTGGTAATTCCGTAATACACTATGCGGCGTTGAGTGGGAACAAAAACGTGATAAAAACGATTATTGGCCAAGGTGCAGATGTTAATGATAAAGGAGAAAATGGTAAAACACCTCTAAATTTTGCAATTCGGAAAAATAATGACGAGTTACAAAAAATTCTAGAAACAGCAATCATAAGACATCAGGAACCAATAATTAATAGCAGTATATATGATAATCAAGAAAATGAAATAGTCGATGCAATGAAAATTCTAGTAAAGCACGGGGCAAAAACAGATTCAAAAAATCTTCTCGATCTGACAGTGCTGCATGAAGCAGCTGCCATCGGATATGCTCGAGTCACTGACTATCTCCTATCCCAGAACGCCAGTTGCAGTATCGAAGATTATGTCTGCTTTACTCCTTTCCAGTGGGCAGCCAATAATGGAAAGGTAGATGTGATAAGAACATTGCTGAAGTACGGGGATGACGTCAATAGAAAAGGTTGTAATGATTTAACAGCATTGCATTTAGCAATCAGAAGGAATGACACTGAGTTAATCAAATTTCTTTTGTCTAAGAATGCTGACCCGAATGCGATGAGCGAAGATGGACGAACTCCTCTAGACTTAGCATTCAATCCTTTAAGAGTAGATATTATGAAACTACTCCTTGTTCACGGAGCCAAAGTAGAAGATAACACTTTCATTGGATCGAAAATTCTCTTCGATGCGGTTTCAAATAAATTAGTAGATATAGTGAGGCTTCTTTTGAGCAACACTGAAAATTTAGATTCATACCCTACAATTATCCTTAATCAAGCCATAGGGAGTAAGTTTTCTGAAGGAATCGAACTGCTTATCTCTCACGGAGCAAACATTTTGCGAAAAGACGTCCATGGAAATCTGCCTCTCACTTCATCCGTTATCTCCCGAAATCCTGATTTCGTTAAATTAATATTAAAAACCGCAGCGAGTAGAATAGTTAAGAATAAATTCAAAAGATTTATAGATGCAGATTGTGATGTAAACCTTCTTACGTCAAAGAACAATGTGATGGCGATACATAACGTGACGGCGCTGCACATGGCTTCTTACTACGGACTCTCGGATATTGTTGGATTGTTGATAACATACAACGCTTCATTAGATATTCGAGATAAGCAGGGCTATTCTCCCCTCCACTACGCTTGTGAGAATAGCCATGTAGAAGTAGTGAAACAGCTTTTGAATTCTGGATCCAATAAAGAATCTTACGATATTCATGGCACGACTCCTCTACACATTGCCTGCGCCAAAGGCTTGATAGCCATTGTTGAATTGTTGCTCTCCGATCCACCTGCTTCCATAAATATAACAGACAAAATTGGATACACACCGCTTCATTTTGCAGCAATGGGCGGTTCTCTGGAAACAGTCAAGGTGCTACTGGACAGTAATGCGGATAAAGAAGCAAAGACAAGCGATCTTAAAACTCCATTGCATTTAGCTACCCTTCATGGCCACGAAGAAATAACTTACACATTATTGAAAGCAGGAGCAGACAGGGATGCTTCCGACATTGATGGTATGACACCGTTACATTTCGCCGCAAGAGAAGGCTATTCAAAAGTGGTCCAAATGTTGCTCATGTTTGGAGTCTTTGTCAATAGGAGAAACAAAAACGGTAGCACACCACTTCACGTTGTATCTGAAACAGGTAACAAAATCACAAAAGATGAACAGAAATGGATAGTCATCTATCTGCTAGCTTACAGAGCAGATATTGACGCATTGGACCATAATCAAATGACCCCACTGCATATTGCATCTAGAGACAATTCTTCAAATATTATAGAAAATCTTCTGGGTTCTCAAGCTGACCGATCCAGTAGGGATGCGTTGTTTAATCAACCTATTCATTATGCTGCAATGAACGGACATTATTCTATTATACTCATGTTGCTTGAGAATGATAAAGAAAAAAACCAAAGTGTATCCGTGAATTTTAATCGTGAAACTCCCTTGTTTTTAGCTTCAAGAGAAGGTCACACTAGAGTAGTAGCATTTCTTTTACAGGCTGGAATCGAAAGCCTTCAGCCTGATATCAATGGAAGGACTGCCCTGCACCGCAGTGCTAGCAGGGGCCACTTGGAGATAGTGAAACTTCTTCGGCAAGCCCTTTTGAATAAGGAAAAGGAAGACAAATGGGGCTTCACAGCATTAAACTATGCAGCATCATGGAAAGGATACCATGAAGTTATAGAGTATCTTTCGACTTCTCAACTAGACATCACATTATCACAATACTTATACAACTCTAATCCTTTTAAACCTAATTTGAAGAATCAAACAATAATGTCTGTCACAAAGTTAAATGGTGGAAAATTAGGAATACCTTATTCTTTCGATGTAGGCACAGGAAAAGTCCATTACGTTTATTTGCCAAAAAATAAACCTAATAGATACAATAGGTTTGCCTAATTTTGAAATTTTTGAGGTAATGTGCCAACAATGTAAACACTATCAAGAAAATTTAATATGATTGTATCTAATAGCATTATTAAATGTTAGCTATCTTTTTTATAAATTTATTAGTAATCGATTATATTTTTCTAGATGTTGTGGCTTTTCAAGAGGTATTGATGACTTCCTCTCCAAAGGTCTCATCTCTTCCAACATTAAAAATTTATTTTGATGGATTTTATGTTATAGTAAAGTATAAAATTAAAGTGGTATATTCTGTTTCCAATGAAATGAGAAAACAAGTCAGATGGTATTATAATGCAATATTTACTCAACGAAAAAATTTTTCTTTTCTAAGGTAAATTTGTTTCTACCAATTTTCGTTAAATTCTGATGAACTAAGCTTACAATATTAACCATTTATTGTTCAAACTAGGGGTCGAAGATTCGTTTCCAAAGAATCGTTCCTAATCTATCTTATTCAAATCGTTCGGAGCAGGAGCAATATTTTATAAGGAAAATTGTTCCGATCTGGACTGGAACGATATCATTTTGTTTTAAAACAACCGCTCCCGAACGGAACAGAGTTCGCCAGGAGCGATATTTTTGGATCCCTTGAGGATTTGATCCTGCGGAGCAAAAAAATATCGGTCCCATATGTTTCTTTCTGAACCTTGATTTTGGCCTCCTCATTTCCCTATCTACATACGAAAATACCAAACCGGAATGAAAAAATTGTGCCTAGAGAGGCATAGTACTTTCTCATTCTTAAAAAAAAAAAATTCTGAGAATTAAAATATTTTTTCTTTTTACTATCTTAAACTTAACCGATCCTTAGCGGGTCTTCTTTAGGATCAACTAGATCATAAACCAAACGTTAAGGAAAATCCGAATAAACCAAACTGGTTGAAATCCTATTAGTACTTTCCGAGCATTTGTTGGAACAAACATTTTCGGACGGACGGACCGACACCACTGAGATTTTATGTTTTTTGGATTCTACACCCTATGAAACGTCAAGAAACATTAAAATATCAAAGTCGAATTTTTTGGCGATTTCAATATTTTCTTCATCTAAAGGATGAGAAAGTAAAAACGAAGGATCGATATTTATTGTTCCGGCCCAGATCGAATCCTCAACGGATGAAAAATTTCGCTCCGGTCGGGATTGAATCAAACTTGGATCAGAATAAAGCATCTTTTGTGGATAGGATTCGAAATAGAGCATTTTTGGAGAGAACGTTATTTTTTCTACCTTAAATAATGGTTTCATTCAGAGCAGCAAAAATAAAAATATATCGGTTTCATCCCCTGGTTCAAACTTAAAAATTTATAAATATATATGTGTGTGTGTGTGTGTGTGTATAAATAGGTATGCGTGTGTGTGTGTATAAGTTAAAGTGATATAAATAGAAGTAAGTCTATATAAACAGTCCGTAGGGTAAGGCTATAGTATTAAGGTAATGATTTTTATAAACAATGTAAAGCTATATATAATGGAGAGGATGAAATAAAGTTTAGTTCTATTCTGGATCCCGTCTAGTTATTCTGCCCGAAAACCCCCTTTTTTAAAGTGTTTATTTCAGTCTAATCATAAGTGGTGCCGAAACTCGGTTACACTATCAGTTACAGGACACAGTCGCGAGATAGTGCGAATTTTCTTTTGTATTCAACGTAAATAATTGCCAAATTAGAATATCAACTAGCTCAGACAGCAGTGGAGCGATAGAAATTGGAAGCCCAGTTGTCAAAAGCGACAGTGATGACCCAACTGGAGCTACTGAAAATAAGAACGCAAGGCTCAACGTTCATCCATGAAGTGATTAGCGAATTGGAACCATTTACGGGAGTTGTAGGTGACCTGGATCACTTCATTAAAGGAGGGGACCAAATTAAAGGTCTCATAATGTCCAGAAAAAATACAGGCGCATTATTAGATGCGGATGTAGCACTCCTGGAATCATTTCTAGCAAACAGGATCTCAAGGAGAATTTTAAATGCAATCCAGGGCGATTCGTCACATTCCTGGGAAACATTGAAGGAGAGGTTAAAAAAGTTGTATGACGGAGGAAGGTGGTCTCCAGAAGAAGACACCTTCTACTTAATAAAAGAACGTCGGACTCAGGGCCAATCGGAGGGTGAATTTGCCGAGAAGATGCTAGTGCTGTACAACAGACTAGTCGAAAAAATAATGGAAACGTTCGGTCAAGCTGAGGGAGCCCAGCGGATAGAGAAACGACACACCAGAGGTTCTGAAGAAAGGAAAAGGAAACCAGAGCGACGTTGCTATGAGTGCAACCAATCGGGACATGTAGCAGCGCAGTGTCGTTTCACACGATGTTTTGAATGCGGTAGACAAGGCCATATATCCAGAGAGTGTCCTAGACGAAAGTCAAGAGTGAACAGAAGGGAATCTCAACCTGAACCCACGGAAATCAACAACCAGGACTGGCGAGGCTCGCAGACACGCAGGGGAAGCAGAGGCAAAGGTTACTATTCCAGCGGGGAATCATCAGGAGACGACAGTGAAAGGCCAGGACGCAGCACTCCGGCTCCGAGTAGACACGAGGTGAGTAAAAGCAATTCAGGGAGGGAGGGTCCCTCCAGGGCCGCGTTAGTGACATGGCAATCGCGTTCTGATTGAGGCTACGTTTAACAGGTTGGGCAACCTTTCGAGTGAGTTATAGATTAATAATGCCGGGAAAAAGGGAAGATGGACTAGGTTGCCCGTGGCGAGCTTAGAGAAATCGGGAATGTTTTTCTTTTGGATACAGGGAGTACTAACTCAACAATTAGTAAAAAGGGAGCAGTGAAATTAGGTGTATGGGATGCACAGAAACTTCGCAAGTGTACAATTTCTAAGGTTAGTGGACGTACTAAGACCTTGGGAGAGGTTTATCTCGACCTTAGAGAGCTGGCAGGACAAGTCGACAAAATTAACGTGCATATTGTCGAAGAACTCATGCCAGGATACGATTTCATCGTGGGGTGCGATATTTTCCGGGAAACGGGCCTCAGGATGCGGGTAAAGGAACGAACCTGGAGGTATCAAATTGGGAAATTCCATTACCAAACGGTCACAACAAAGGAGAACGGTGGTATTGAATCGGGGCAGTTGAATGTGGGAAGGGGCCGGTAGACCGAATCGTAAATCGCAACCATGACCAATTTTACAGGGAAAATGAAATCCTGCCGACTACGGGGAAAACGGTCCGTAAAATCGTCCTCAAAACAGACACCACTGTGTATGTGAAAGGCCGACGGTACCCCCAAGCAATAAGGGAGATCATTAGGAAACAACTACAAGAACTGCTACAACAGGGAATTATTCGGCATAGCAATTCGCCTTACAATAGTCCGTTATGGAAAAGAAAAGTGAGCCAGGGGACAAGGCAAACCGGTATAGAGTAGTAGTAGACTACCGCTAACTCAATGAGGCTTCCACAGATGAGCGATACCCACTTCCTAGGGTCGAGGACATCCTGGATCGACTTTCGGGGGCTACTTTGTTTAGCACATTGGATCTTAAGAGCGGGTATCACCAGGTGCGAATGGCCGAGGAGGACATCGGTTAAACAGCCTTTTCATGGGAACGGGGGCATTATGAATCTGTTCTTTATACTTTTGGAGACACATGAGCCGTACAGTAAAGAAGCACATAGCGCAATGTTCAGTTTGTCAGAGGGCTAAGTACGACAGGCAACCTCCGGTAGCGACACAAGTAGTTACGGCCACTCCTTTAGAACCCCATAGAACGATACAGATTGACCTCTACTCCAACGAAGAACAGTCATGGCTTACGGCAATAGAAATCTTTTGCAAAGTGGCGATGGTGTATCCTGTAGAAGAGAAAACTCCGAGCGCGGTATGGGATGGGGTACTTCACTGGTGTGCGATTTATGGGGTGTCCGAGGAAATCGTGTCAGATTGTGGTCGGGAATTCGACACCGCTCTGATTCGGGAGGAAAGCATTGTGTTGGGGATCAGTTGGCACTTCATTACCCCCACAAAGGCAGAGATGCGGTCGAACGACTTCACAACACTCTTGGGGAACACCTTCGGTTACTCAAATGAGGACGGAACCTGGGGCCATACGACGCCATGCCGCGAGCGATAATAGCGTATAACTACACCATACACTCGACAACGGGATTGTCCCCGGTAGAAATCGTTTTTGGCAAACGCGTAGGGATAGGGGAGATTTAATTACAGTCAATAATAATGAGCTCAAAACTCAGATTTCTCGGACACGAATACAGCGTCGGGCAATATGTTGTATTTTCAATTTAGCATTAAGTTGTATTTATAATCTTATATATAATATAAGGAGTTTTCTCTTCTACAGGATACGCCATCGCCAGTTTGCTAAATATATCAATTGCCGTAAGCTATGACTGTCCTTCGTTGGAGTAGAGGTCAATCTGTATAGCTCTAAGGAGTTCTAAAGGAGTGGCCGTAACTACTTGTGTCGCTACCGGAGGTTGCCTGTCGTACTTAGCCCTCTGACAAACTGAACATTGCGTTATGTGCTCCTTTACTGTACGACTCATGTGTCTCCAAGAGTATAAAGACTTGAGCGCGCGCAAGGTCTCTTCAATTCCACCATGATTTATTTTGCCCTCATGATGGTCGATAACGATTTAGCGTTGTACAGAAGGAACGGATATCGTCTCCACATACCGTATGTACCGCGTCAACGAGGAACCCTCCCCAATCCTCTCCTATCGCCACAGCCGTTTTAATTTTTCGGCAATGACCTTGTTCCCAACGTAGACGAAGCAACTACGACCCGGAACGCCGAATTCTGTGAAAATACGCTAGATTTCAGTATCGTCAATCGTCACTGGGGTGCGCACTAGAATTGTTGATAACCCTTCATATGAACTAGCGTTTGTGACTATACCGGGGTTCTGTTTGGACCTGAATATAATTTGATGACGTTTGTCGTTTATTATTTCGTCAATTTCTGGTAATTCCCGAGGACGCTACGTCGACGCCGCAATTTCCTCCGATACTTGTCATACCAAGGGAATGTCCGGCCCACTTTCCGTCCATTCCCAAACCGTAGCGCTAAAGGTTCAGCAGAAGATCCCTCCACCTCATCTAGAGCATTGATGGGGAGTCTCGGGACAACCAATCCGCAACAGCGTTTTCCACTCCCTTTTTATGAATAATGCGAAAGGTATAAGGGGCCAATCGTTCTTTCCATCTCGATACTCTTGCTGAGGATTATTTACGGTCCGTGATTAAATCAAATTTTTCTCATAAACATACGGCCGAAAATATTCTATAGCCCACACCACCGCGAGTAGTTCCCGTTCTATAGCACTGTACTTTTGTTCCGCCCCATTCAATTTACAACTCGCGTATGCTATTGGTTTTCCCCCTCTGCAAAATCCTGCGATAGCACCGCCCCGATAGCTACTTCACTCGTGTCCGTCGTGATTTTAAAAAGCTTTTGAAAATCCGGGAAGGCCAATAACGGTCTCGTGGTAAGTATTTCGCGACATTTACGGATACTCTCAGCTTGGCTCGAACCTATACAAAACCGCTTTCCTTTCCGTAAATTTTCTGTCAAAGGTTGCGTCAGTTCAGGGGGTGAAGGATAGCTACAAAGCACCCAGGGTGATAGGCATCTCTCAGTCCGATTGGTCTAGGCTTCTGAGAAATTTTATTAGTACCAGAACCCAAACGAGGTGAAGAGCCTCGTTCTGCACGTGGTACCCCTACACAGTGGGGAGTTCCTCCTCACTGACAAAACCCATCGGAACTAGACTGGGAAGTCGATAAACATCCCCCAATCCAGGCGGAACTGCATAGGCTATTGGATGAATTGCTGAGGGTGATTCAGTCCTACTATGCGAACTCCGGACACCTGGGCGACCTCCGGTTTCAATAAATGCCTTCCTATAGTAACAAGGCTCTGCTATATGTGACCGTTTATTTCCTTGATACTCGTGGGAACAAAATGAACCCGAATTACAATAATCTTAAAACAAACGAGGACTCCATGGAGTCCAATATGACTGATTCGTCAGGAATTAGCCAAACGGTCTCTGAACTGATGGCCACTTAGAACAAGAGGTCTCAGACCTCGCAGAGGAAAGGGAACCACCTGCCCAGCAGCTGGCAACCACCTCTGAGATCAATATAAACAAACTTCCAGACGAAGTCTGGAAGAATATGACGCATAGCCAAAGAAAGACCTTTTACGGCAAAAGAAGAAGGCGACTCCCGCCGAAACTCAACCCTCAACTTCCAAGGATGAGGGGAAGAGCGGCAGGGAATTTTTTCCATGAAAGTATGCAGCCACACCGGAAGTAGCTGTGGATGAGGTGACAACTGGTGAAGAGGTGGGAAAAATAACGGGCCAAAGTGCATCTGTCACTGTCAAGCTTGGTACCAGGCAGCAGCGAACGGAGCACGGAGGCAGGAGGGATCGCGGGGTGGGGCGTCAAGCCGTGGGCGCGGCTGGGCTCGTATGCCGCTAAACGTCCCCGGGCAGTGGGAGAGAGAAAACTCCACCACATCCCGGGGGTGATCCCCCCTCATCACTATGATGATCAAGTTGCTGCAGATAAATCTCCATCACTGCAGGGCAGCCAGTGGAACTCTGCAGCAATATGTGGTAAGTCACGGCATTGATAATATACTTATGCAAGAGCCGTGGATTAATAAAAATAGCAGGATTGCGGGACTGGGCCTGAAGGGATATAGACTTACCCAAGCAAACTGCCCAAGGCCCAGAGCCTGCATCCTTGCTAAAATAGAATTAAATTGTTTCCCAATGTGATCCTTATGTTCCAGAGACTCTGTAGCAGTAACGATCAATTTAGGGGGCCAGGAAGTTATCCTGGCCTCATTGTATCTACCGTTCGAGGAACAAGTCCCAAAGACCTGCCTTGAGAGTATAGTTGACTATCTCAAAAGACAGGAAACGATGGGAATTATTGGGCGGATGCCAATGCCCATCACAACATCTGGGGCAGTAGCAATACTAACCGTAGAGATGAGTCCCTTCTGGAATATTTGCTGGTTAATAATCTAGATATAGTTTACAAAGGTAATACACCAACTTTTGAAATTTCTAACAGACATGTCATAGACCTCACTCTGAGTTTCAAATCAACTAGAATGATAAGTATTACAAACTAGCATGTCTCTAAAGACTTTTCCAATTCCGATCATAAATATAATAGGTGAGAACTTGAGGCCACAACCTCAAGGCCTGCAACCTATAGAAACCCCAGAAACACAAATTGGGAAGGTTTTAGGACAAATCTTGAAGACTTAATTAAAGAATGTCCCCGTTTGGCTTCTAATACCTATCAGCTGGAGTTCTTAAACGAACTACTGACTAAGGCACTTATCACTGCATTCAAGGATAACTGTAGAACAACCACTAAAGGGTCAAACTGTAATGCACCCTGGTGGAACATGCAGGTAGATAAGTCAAGATCTAGAACCAGAATACTTTTCAATAAAGGATTGGTGAATGGATCGAATATAGACACGCTCTAACTGAATATCATAACCTCATTAGGAAAGCCAAACGGAACTCATGTAGACAGTTTTGCGAGGAAATTAATAATACGAATACATGCGCCCGTATGAATAAAATACTCTCTATGAGCAACTACTGTAATGTCGTGGGCTCCCTAAAGAAACCAAATGGAGATCCCATGAGTATTATAGAATCTATAACTGCTATGCTGGAATCACACTTCCCGGGGAACAAAAGCTTACAACCTCGGACACGAAGGTCTACCTCCCTGAGGACAGGTGCAAACCGGACTGGACATCAGTCCGTGAAATCTTCAATACCAGCGCCATAAAATGGACAGTTAAAACCTCAAGCCGTTCAAAACACCAGGTTTTGACGGAATTTATCCTGCCATGCTAAAAGAGGGTCTTGAAATCATCTTAGGTAGACTCTCCACTCTATTCCAGGGCTGTCTGGCCTATAATTATATCCCAACAGCTTGGAGAGAAGTTAAGGTCATATTTATTCCCAAACCGGGGAAAGAAACATATGATGAACCCAAATCATACCGTCCCATTTGTCTTTCCTCGTTCTTGTTGAAGACAATGAAGAAAATTCTTGATAGATATATATGGGATAAACATCTCAATGATGGATCAGTAATGTTGGATCATCATGCATACAGAGAGGGCAAATCTTGCGACACTGCGCTGTATACAGTGGTGGATCAAATAGAAGATGCATTTGATAATACCCCTACTCATATATTGACTAATGCCCTACTAAAGCATGGCACTAAACCAAACATTGCTAACTGGGTTATTGCCATGCTAAAGAACAGGGTCATTCAAGCCAATATGTGCAATTATCACCTGAAGGTTAAGGCAGCCGCAGGCTGCTCTCATGGAGGTGTTCTTTCCCCAGTCCTATGGAACCTGGTAGTGGACAAACTACTCACCTCCTAAATGAGGCAGGTTTCCAAGCGATAGGCTATGCAGATGACATATCAATTATCATCAAGGGCTTTCATCAGCAAACTATTTCAAAGCTGATGACAATTGCACTAAGACTGGTGGTGAGATGGTGCACGAAAGTAGGATTGAACATCAATCCCAATAAAACGGTAATTGTACCTTTTACCAACAAAAGGATATTGAGGGAGCTCAACCCCCCTAGGATGAAAGAGATGAATTCAAAAATCAATTCCCAATTCAGCAAGAAGGTCAAATACCTCGGTGTTATCATGGACAGTAAATTAAACTGGAATGAACATATCGATTATGTTACCAAGAAAGCCACAAGAATTCTGTGGACTTGTAAGAGCCTACAAGTACACAGCAATAGTCAGACCTGTGCTAACCTATGGCTCAATAGCCTGGTGGCACAAAGCTGGTATCCAACAAAATAGATCAAGGTTGGAGAAGGTGCAGCGGCTTGGGTGCATCATGATCACTGGGGCCATGAGAACCGCCCCTACCGCTTCACTGGAAACTATACTTGATTTAACTCCTCTTGACATTCTAATTTAAGCAGAGGCATTGAAGACAGCCTACATGCTAGTGAAAATAGGAGGGATTAAGAAACCCACCAATGACTTTGGACACAGAAGTTTCTTTGATATAATCGAGCAAAATCCAGATTTAAAAAAGCATTCAGATTTAATGCTGAACTAATATAACTTTGATAAAAGATTTCACGTTAATACACAGGCGATTTGTAAAAGCAAGAATGATTGCTTTAATCCACCCAATGGTCTAAATGTGTATACGGATGGATCCAAAGGGGAGTATGGTGCCGGCTCGGGATTCTGGTTCAGAGGTTGTCAGGGCATGGGTAATTACTTAGCTCTGGGCACGACACCCACTGTATTCCAAGCAGAAATATGGGCAATACTTGCAGGTGCCTTCGCTATGAAGGACCACAAGAATAAGGTAATCAATTTTCTCACTGACAGTAAGGCAGCATGCAATGCATTAAAAAATGCAGTAACAAACTCTAGACTAGTGGAGGAATGCTGTCTAAGACTTGATGAAGTAGCTGTACATAACAGAGTTAACATATTTTGGATTCCTGGGCACAGTAATATTACAGGAAATGAAAGGTCCGACAAATTTGCGAAGAAAGGAGCAGTTATCGCTCCAATTGAACCAGAACCATGGTGCGGGGTTCCCCTTCCCCTGGCTAAGGATACAATTAACAAACGAGCCAAGAGGAAGATAAAAATACGTTGGGATAGAGCCAAGATAAGGCATACTAAACTTTTTATAAAGGATCCCAATGACAACCTTTCTGATAAAATCAAGAAAGAAGCCGCTCACATGTCGAGAACCGACCTTAAAAGTATGATTGAAACCATCACTGGGCACTGTAAACTCAGGAAACACATGCATCGCTTGGGCATTCAACAAGAACCTCGGTGCAGATGGTGCACAGAGGAGGATGAAACCCCCTGGCACGTTCTCTTTGAATGTATAGCACTAAGTTGAAAGAGGACACTTGACCTTGGCCCTGGAGGACACAAGGAATTTCAAGAACTGAGATTTAAAGACTATCTAAAATTTCTCAGAAGTCTAGACCTATGTTAAGGATCTTTAGGACTCAAGCACAATGGGCCTTTTTAGGCCGACGTACATGGTAATCAAGAGTCATACATCAATAATAATGGGTCAGTTCCGCAATTCCCGGAATAAATCTGCGATAATAATTAACCATCCCTAGAAATCTACGTGCTTCCTGGATCGCTTTAACCCTCTCCGGATCCGGTTGAACTCCGTTCTGCGACACAACATGGCCTAAAAACTTGATTTCACGCAGCCCGAATTTCGACTTTCCCTGAGATAACCTCAGATCGAATTCTTGTAGCCTCTCGAATACCCGCTCCAAGTTTCTCACATGCTCCTCTTCAATACGACTAAACAAGATTAGGTCGTCCATTAAAATTACTAAATTAGCACAAAATTACTACAAATAATGTAATTGAAGGAAAAAAATTAACAAAATATTGTACCTAACATAGATTAAACTAGTTGAAACATAAATATCATTATCATCACATATTAAATAGCAAATAGGAACATGGAGAAAAAAGTAAATAAACACAAAATTACTACAAACAAAGTAATTAAAAGAAAAACAAAACCGAAATTCTTCCAGTATTTTACATTTTTGTTTTAATTATAAATAAAACTTAATGCTAAATTTAAATTAAAACATTATAACAAAACTTAACCAACAAAACATTGAACATTGTAGACATTAAACCAGTTGAAACAAAAATATTATCACAAATTAAAAGAAGAAATAAAATTACTAAATTAGCACAAAATTACTACAAGTTGAAAAATAACAACAAAATATTGTACCTAACATAGATTAAACTAGTTGAAACATAAATTAATATATTAAATTAATAAAACATAATTCTCACATATTAAATAGCAAATAGGAAAATAGTAAATAAACACAAAATTACTACAAAGTAATTAAAAGAAAAACAAAACTAAAATTCTTTTTTCACCTATGATAATGATTTCATGTAGTAATGATTAACCACACTGCTTTGGCAAATTCCTTGAATTGCTGAAATACTTTTAGTGTGAGTCCTTAACACTGATTGGCCAGCTGTCCTGCATCAAATGGTTGATAAGTTTAGTCCTTGGTTTGTCCATTAGTCTGCAGTCATATATTTGGTGGGCATATGTATATTTATACGTGTGTGTGTGTGTGTGTGTGTGTGTGTGTGTGTGTGTGTATATATATATATATATAATATTTAAATCTTGAGTTTCAGTCTTTTATTTCTTTATTAATTTTTCAGGCGACGTTTCGAGACTGGTTAGTCTCATATTCATGCCCTGACAGTGAACAAATGAGCTTTTTAGTAAAAATACATATATATATTTTTAGGAGTGTGTATATCATACACTTAGTTTGTTTATCTGTTTGCTCAAGTGTTATACCTGCTAGTTAAGTTATGTGTTGTCTTGAAATGGATTAATTGCTTCTATTAAACCTCTGTTCCAAACAAAAAAATATTGACAGGATCCTGTTCCCTCAGTACAATTAGCTCTCTCTGGAGAAAATTTGACTTAATCGCTTATTCTCCGGGTCTGCAGATATTAGTAGTATTCCTTAATGTAAATAAATGTATCATAGTCTCTTATTCAAGATACAAAAATATTTTAATATTTAATTGAATGAAAAACTATTAGTAAGCCAAATTTAATATTAAAATAATTGAAGGAAGGGACTAATAAATAAATGATTAATGGATTTATTTTTGTTTAAAGCACATTGAGAATATTAGTTAGGATTTAATTTGTAAATGTATAAGATATGGTTTTGAATGTCTTAAGGTGAGCTGGGTAGCCAAGGAGGTAAGGTGCATGGTTACTGTGCTCTAGGTCTTGAGTTCAATTATTATTATCAATTAATCAATTAATTACTGTTTACTTTGTATGATAAACTTTTCGGGCATTGTGTCTGCTTATGGGCTCTTTGTACACAAATAAATAAACAATATACTTAAATGGTTATGATACTTGATGCTTAAATCATGGGTTACCATTTCATTACATTTATTTAAGATGACTATTTTGCTGAAAATTATCACTGAACTTATTTTATTTCAATATTCTTTTAAACAACAGTAAAGATCTTACACCCTTAATTTTCTTGAAAGCTTTATAATCTCTTTCTCAATTCTAGGCATCCTGTGAGAGTAATTTCTGATCACTCTTCTTCATTCTAATAACCGTGAGGAATATCTTCAATACTTGCTAGAAAGTTAAGATTGTTTTGTTGAAGTTTATTGGTTAAGAAGTTTATTTACTACAAAAGAAAATAATGTATCCTCAATTTCATACTTGTTTTTAGATCTATTCATTCCTCTGCGTACTTTACTAGGCTTATCGGCTTATTTCAAAACCTGAATAATCTCATTTTGTTTGACTCTTGCAATATTTCTCCATTTTAAAAATTGTTGGCTTTCATTTATTTGCTCAAGTGAATTAACTAAAGCGGTTGGTATGTTAAATTAATTCATTAGTAGTTACATTACATCCAATTTAGTGTTATTACAATCCATCTGTTAATTAACAGTTTTTATTCATTATTTTTATTGTACATCTAATTATTTTTAAGTTCGAAACATCTGCTACTAATAACCATGATTCAACCTCTTGTTTATTTTCCTTCTAATAAAAAATGCTAATGTGCGGAGTGACCAATTGTACTAAATGTATTATCCATTTTCACCATACACAGGTATTGTATTAAATGTATGAAAATCCGGTACTTCATTGTCAGAGGAGTGCCACTGTATAACATTTTTTAACCTTACATTCCGAAACTAGCGCCTCTGTTTAGGAGTTTTGGCATAACAAAATTCATCACCAATGTTAAACATTAAGTACCTCGTGTATACAAAAAAAAATTACGTGTATACCTTGAAAATCATTTTGTAGTTAGCATATATTAAAAGATTTGCAGCTCTTACATCCTCTAGACTTCCTTTCTTATTCCTCTAGGCTTTATAGGAACCAGCACCTGAAAAAAATATAAAAATATTTTATTTGCCATCAAAATGTCATTTTCTAAGAAAAAAAATTCAATTCATTTAATAATAGTAGAATAAAATACATATATAAACTGAAACCAATACCTTTATAGCATGACTTCATCTGTTAATGTAAACTGTTATTTACATGAAAGATTGTATAAATTATGTTAGATCTATTTTTTTTTTTTACTTTACAAATACTTCTTAAAACAAATACCTGACCAAGAAATGATTCAATTGAAATTATTAAAATCAAATTTGAAGTTCGGGGGGTGAAAAATTAGAACTTGAGATAAAAATTAATACAATATAATAATATTGTACATATTAATACAATAATACAATATATTAAAATAGCGTTAAACGGAAGTCCTACAGTACTGTGCAAATTAATGTGAACACAAGTGATAAATTGGAAAAAAATAAGAAATATTCTTTATTGAGGAAAAAATACACAGAAAGAATTACAATTAACTTTTATTTAGTACGAGATGTGTGCTCCCTTAACTTTTATGACTTCTTGTACACGATTTAGCACAGAATCAACAAGTTTTTTTTACAATTTTCTGATATTTCCGTGTCTCTAAACCATATCTGAATTATTGCCTTAATCAGCTTTGTTTTTGTCGTGCAATCAATTTTTTTAAGTCTTGCTTTAACTATAGCCCACAGATTTTTGATTGGGCATTGTCGCTTTTTCTAAGAAACGCATAGACCACTGTCCTTGTACCAAAAAAAGCTCTCATCTGAGAACAGCACTTTTCTCCAGTCTTCAACAGTCCAGCTCACATATTTTTTCGCCCAATCATATCGCTTTTTCATCATAGCAGTCGTCAATAACCATTTTTTTTTAGGTCTAATTTTTTTTCTTCCACCTTTAATAAGACGTTTTCGTACAGTGGAGTCATGAACAACAACCCCAGCATGCGCTGACTTGCTGAAGTTCATGGCTGGTTTTTCTAGGGTTAAATTTACTTTGCCTTATGAGGAAAGTTTCATCTCTTCCTGCTGTATTTCTTTTCCTTCCACATTTCCCTTTTCTGATCACCTCAATCGTCCCAGTTTCCCTTTTTTGCTTCAAAATCTTATTAACAGCTCCCTAACTCACTCCACACTCTGTGGCTATAACTCTTTGAGTCATTGATGTGTGTTCACTCTAACTTAGTGCGTTTTTTTCGGAGAAATATCCATCTTCAAAAATAAGAAACAAAAAACTTTAGTTAGGTTTACGTCTGCAAAAAAACTGTAGTTATAAAAAATAACAAAATTTAACGCATCTATCTATAGCTTTGTTGTGTCTCGTAACTTACTGATTGACAAAACGCGAACACAAAATAGCCACCATTTTGACAAATAAACGTGTTGCCAACTGCAAAAAACAAAAAATTGTATTATTATCACGTGTCCTGATTAATTCGCACAGTACTGTAATACAGAACGGTATCAGGTACTCGTTAAAGATCCCTACCCTAATTAAACTAGGATAGGCAAATTGTATTACTCCCATTGTAACATCATACCCGATTAGTCATAGCAGCATAAAGTGACATTAAACGAACAAAAAACAAACACAAAAGCGAATAGAATTGAAGAAGATAACCTCTGTAAGGTTATGTTGAGTTGAATCTTAGCTGCAGCGGAATCGAAAGCGAAGGTTTGAGGAAAATGAGTTTATTTTGGCGATAATTTCTTCTTTCAATGTGGCCATGGACTAAAATAGAAACGACGCCTGGCCCGAGCAATCCTGGCGTCCTTGAAGTGCGAGGGCTGAGCTGGCGGCCAGTAGGAAGTGGACCGACCACTCTAGCCATCTACAGTCCTCTTCAGTACCTTCAGGCTTCTCGTCATGTCGCTGTATTGTATCTGTCTGCTCCTCTTCTCTCTGTACCAGCTAGCGATATCTGTAAGTAAATATATATCTATCAAATGCCTACTGCATAGTCACTAACTGTAATATTATTAATGTCTTGTGAGTGACTTCTTATTAGGAGGGGAGACTGTCATAACCCTTAACTAAAATAGTCCACACTGTATGTATCCATGAAAACCACCTGGGCAGAAGGTTCTAGCAATTGTTGGGTTTTCTTCAGTTACTTATAACTTCATGTTTGTGTTCAATTGTTCAAATCATTATCAGTACTAATATCCCTAGGGCATTGATAATAGACGAGATAATTTTATGACAATCAAAAGATCGTTACTTGGTAACAGCACGAGCAACGAGCTTGAGAAATTTGTCGTAAAATTATGAGGCATTTGTCAAAGTCCGAGGGATATTCGGCGGAAAATTTGTTTACAAAAATATTTTTAACTCAACACAATTCTGGGGATTTTTTCTTTGATTAGCGCATTTATAATTTGAGCATTCGCATTGCCAAAACGTGACATTTTGAAATTTATTTGGAATTAAATTGTCAAACTCAACACGTGTTGTCAATTATTAGTATAATGTTCACATGATTGAGTGAAATTGTTTCATATGACACAAAATGACAAAATTTGATTGGTTGTTAGAACTGTCTAAAAATTTTCAATTTAATATACTGTTCAAAGTGCCTATTATAGTATTTTTATTCTATAATACTTCAATTGATTTAACATATTTAAAATATTTATGGATAATGATTCTATTTCCAATAAACTATATTGTGAATACTTCTGTCGCATTCAATTTAAAAAAATAAATCTTATATTTGAATTTAAAAAAGTAAGACGAAATATATGTTATTTCTGTTACAAATATTTTTTTTTCAGTACCTAATGATTTATACAATATTACTAAACTTTAAAAAATATAAATAATGAGCAAATAAAACATATTATTATTTACAATAATAATATATTTACTTTGCTGTGACATACTTTAAACATTTTGTTTACTTCATTGCTTTCTACGCACTGTATACTTACAATACCATATTATTGTAAGGGTCGAATAGCTTGCTGATACAATAACTATACCCAAATTTGTCATCGGGAATTTCCATTTCACGATAGTAACAACAATACCTGACTGCATAACGCTAAGAAAAAGGTTAAATCATAAAAATGATAAAAAATGAAAATGAACAGTTAGGTACTGCAATTATATTTTTATGTATGTGACTTTATTATTTGGGTTTGAATTATTACACTAGTTGCGACTTAAAAAATAATGAATGTATAAATAAATCCTAAATAGATGTAAGGCTTCTTTAGAAATTGAACAAAAAGGCTATATTTGGCCCATGATAGTTTTTACAATCTTCTCATTTATTTAAAAAGGGTTTTAATTACTTAAAAATATTTATTACAAATAAATCATTAAAAAAATGAATAAATAAACTGAACTATACTTTTTTTTTTAAGTACATTATTTAAGTATGTGCAGTGAAATAGGATTAAGAAATTTTTCTTATAAATTATTTTTTAAATCTATAAAATAAACCTAAAATAAAAAAGAATATTTCATTGATATTTGAGGCAAAATACTCCATTTCTCAAAAAATAATAAGTGGCTGCTCATAATGTTGACTCATATAACTCACCAGGGTGGTACAGAATAAGTGCGAAACTTATAAACTAATAAACTACTTATTTTAAAAATAAACACAGCTAATATTATTAATATAAATGGGTTACTTTATGTTATATATAAGCATTAATTGTTTCTACAATTACTTGAAGACATGCAATAAGATTAGGACAATCCTCTTTAGGTACTCGTTAAAAATCCCTATCCTAATTAAACCTGGATAGGCAAAATTTAGAGCTCCCACTGTAGCATCGTCCGATTAGCCATAGCAGCATAAAGTGACGTTAAAGGAACAAACATCACCAATGTGATGTTATTGAGTCCATCTTCTCCAGGTGCCTTTTTGGGATTGAAGTTGTTGATTCTGCTCATTATTTCTTTGCGGTTAAATGCTAGATCATCTTCAGTATTGATATCAATCAAATTATCTTGTCTTATTGTTCGGTGAAAGCAGTTGTCTCTGTTCTCATCATCTTCGGGAACTATTTTTTCCATTATAGCCTCTAAAGTCTCGTTAAGAGTTTTAGTGAATTACTTCTTTTAATTGTACTTAGCATCATAGAAGGCTTTAATTTTTCTCCACACATCTTATAGGCAGCACCCCAATGGTTTGGCCCTGATATGGAGTTATAGTAATTTTTCCAAGAATTTATTTTTTCCTCATTGATCTTCGTTAGATAACTATGCTTGTAATTATAATATTAGTTTTTCCTCATTCTTCTAAGTTCTTCGTCATTTGTTGTACTTAGGTACAATTTTCTAAGTTTCCTAACGTTCTTTCTCATTTCTGGTATCTCGTCTGACCAACAACTCACCGTTTTCTTATTCCGTGGATATCTGCCAGTATTCTTAGGAGTAGAGCCATCTGCTGTTTCAGTAAGCATATTATTAATTTCCTCTGCCACTTGATTCACATCTTCTTTTAATATTTTTTGATTCTAAGAGCATAATCAGCTAATTCATCTTGGCCTACAAAATGTAGTACTTAGTTAAAAAGCAGTTGTCGAAATTTTTCCCAATCTGCCAATTTCATCTTATAAAATGCTTTCCGGTCTTCTTCGAAGGGTAATCTACTATTTACATTAAAAAAATATGAAAATATGATCTGATAAGCTAATTTCATTGGTGTTTAAACTCCAATCATCAACGTATTGTAACAAGTCACTTGTCATTATTGTCAGATCTATAAACTTTTAGCTCTAGAGGTCTCAAAAGTTGGATTATTCTCATTATTATTGCAAATATAGAGGTTTATAGAATTTACATAATCCTCTAACATCTAACTCTATTGTTAGTTAAGCAGTCAAACCAGCTAATCGAGCGACAGTTACTATCTACTGCCACTAATAATCTAGGTTGGTTTAAAACCTTATCCATTTTGTTTAATTCTTTTGTAAAGGGCCCTCAATCCTAAAGTATGCACTGACCAACGTCATTTGGGAATTTTTATAATTAATTTCAACACAAACGAAGTCTTCATCTGAATATTGATCCAGTTTAATAGCAGTTATACTTCGGTTTATGACTAATATTGCTGACCTTTTCCTATATCTTCCTGCTTCAAATATTTTATACGTTAGAGGAAAACCTGTAGTTTTATTATTGTAGGTATATGGCTCTTGAACTAAAGCGATATCAATATTTAGGCATATAATAATTTCACAGAAATGACTTGTAGCTTGTTTCGATCTCTGCAGATTAATTTGTACAGAATTTATTTTAACTGAGTTAATTGCCGTAGTCAATATACTCTATTTTTCTACTCAACAGACTCAAATAGTGTGGACAAAATTTACTGTCAGCTGCATGGTTACATGGTTCACATTAACTTTTTTATCTTTCTTTGCACAATTATTATACCCCACACAATTAGAACATTTATATTCCAGACTTCCCTAATTTTTATCGGGACACTCATTACTATTATGGTCTAGTGTACAATATTGACAAGTTACTTTCCCTGAACAGTGTTTAGACGAATGGTTAAATTTCTGACATTTGAAACATCTTAGTAATCTGATATAATCTTCACAGAAACAAACGTTCCACATCATTTTCACTTTTTGTGTCAATCATTTTTTTCGTAGATTAGGTGTAACCTCATTAACCAAGTTAACATCATTTGTGTTACCTGTGGCTATTCTCTTGGACCCTATGGCAACTTAAAAAGAGCTGGGAGAGGACAGGGTATAGTCGAGGACACCTAAGGAAACTGGGGGAAGGAATAAGCCCAAAACATTTATCTATTCAAATAAAATGCTATTATATTGAAATAAAAAGTACATTTAACAACATAAAGAAAAATAAAACTCTAAATTAAAATTAACATAAAATTCACCATCACTAATAATAATAACATGTGACCTATAATCATACACCAGATTCTCCATCAATGTTCATAATCCCTAGAACCCACTAATAAGATAATAATAAAACAATTTCCATAATCTATGACAATACTCGTATGCGCTAATAATGGCTACAATTTAAAAATATTTCCCATCAGCAATCATTCCCTCATAACCGCTAATTAATAATTTCCAAATAAAATTCGATCCATCTCTGGTTGCGACGAATCACAAAGAAAATATTTAATTGTCAGGGTTGATTGATTCTATCTACAACTGAATTACAAGCGGGCTTCACCCAGAATAAAAGTCTGACTACAGATTCAGTCTTAGAGTATCCCTCGTTGAGTGCAGTGCTTCTAGTGTTTCTTCATCATTTTTCGTCTCAATTTCCATTTATAAACTTATTAGTGAAAAAGTATCAATCCATTGTTAATTTATTAATAGCAGGTAACGTGTTAAAGAATTATTAGTGACATTAAATTTCATAAACAATTAAGGAATTCAACAATATTGAAGTAGTGAGAGTTGTTACTGGTGCTAATCCTACTAGTCTCCCAGTAAGTAAACAATCAGATTGGAATTATTCCTAGCCATTTCCTTTTAAATTTACTTGATTGTATTTTTTTTTTCATCTCTTCATTTTTTAAGATGGTTACTTGCAAAATTTATAATAAATCAGCAGGCCGTGATGAGAAGGCAAGAGTAGCTTGCGTTATGTGCCTTCAGTCTTATCATATCAAGTGTGCGAAAATCGATTCTATGGACTCAGAAATTGCTAAAATATAGAAGTGCCCCGAGTGTTTATTAGTGACTAATAAAAGGCCGGTATCCGAACCTACTTTATTGTTGAATATGCTAAGATCACTCACGGAGGAGTTCAAAGAGATGAAGGCTAAAATGAAATCCTTAGAAGAGTGGAAAGAAATGAAAGAAACAATTCAAAAGCAGTCAGAGCTATCTTTCAAAAATAATGACAGACTACATAAAATTGAAAACCTACTAGAAGAGCAAAACAAACAACTGAAAAGAGTAATGCTAGAGAACAAATTTTTAAAAGAAAAAGTGTCAGTACTAGAGGGTCGCCTTAACCATGCCGAGCAGTACCAATTAAAAAACACTATTGAAATTAGGGGCATCCCAGAAAAGCAAGGAGAGACCACTGAAGGTATAATACTAAGCGTCGGGGCAGCCCTGGGCGTTTAACTGTGCCCCGAAGATCTGGACCACGCCGTACGGCTCAGGGCAAGACAAGAAGGAACTCCTGGCCCCAACATCGCCAGATTCGTGCGACAAGCCGTAAGGGACGAATTGGTTCGTCAGAGGAAAATAAAAAGGGACTTTTCCACTCGACACCTAGGCTGGGATGATAATGAGGCGCACCGCGTCTAGGCCAGTGAAGCAATGACTGCTACTAACAAGCATCTTTACTGACTGGTAGATTGCAGATAGAACTGGCAGAAGCAGCTATCTGCAAAAATTAAGTATGTTTGGTTCAGTGGTGGCCGAGTCAGATGTAGACAATTGGTCGGTTACCCAGCAGTGACAATTAGCAAGCCTAGTGATCTGGACGTTTTCAGCTGAATGTCGTCCAATAGTACAATCCCTTATTAATACAATTCCTTAATATGCTTTCGAATTCCAGTAATCAATCCTTTTTCTCAAACCTAATACATATTCTCTCTCAATCTTTACCTCGTTCCCTACTCTCCTACCCATCACACCCAATTTTCGGATACCTGGTTGGACCTTTTTATCTCTGATTCACCTCTTAAAATTCTCTCCTCGTCCCAACACCCTGTTCCGTTTCTTTCATCACACGATCTCATTCAAATTTCATATGACCTACCAATCAAATCCTTTACTCCCAGAACGGTGTCCTATCGCAATTTGGATCTCCTTTCCTTCGAATCACTTCAATCTGATTTAAGTTCCATCAACTGGGATGTCATTTACTCCTACAGTTCCATCGATCAGATGGTTTCCACCTTGACTTCCAATCTGCAATCCATATTAGACCTCCATGCTCCTTTAAAAACCCTAACCTTACGCTGTCCAACGGCACCTTGGCTAACCCTGGAAATAAAAGAAATGATGAAGAAAAGAGAAGCAGCAAGGAGAAAATTTCGTCGCACACGTCTATCAGTAGACTATGCAGGTTTCAAACTACTTCGCAATGAAACACAATCTGCAATACGTCCTGCAAAATCAAACCACATCCAATTCATCCTCTCCAATGCAACCGATCCCAAATCCAAATGGAAAATACTCTGACAATTATCGCCAAAAGTATCCGGTAAACTCTGTTCCTCTTCAATCACGCCAGACAATCTCAATAACCACTTCGTACCCAACACATCTCCTAAATCCTCATCCGCTGCCGTCATTGATCATATAAACTTTAACCCTGATAACTTCTTTTTCACTCATGTATCATATGACGAATTATTAAACGCCATTCTGAAATCGCCACCAGTGACTATGGTCCCGACAATATTCCTTTAAAGCTACTAAAATCCTGTCTTCCAGTCATAATGCCCGTATTACATCATATTTATAATTTCTCGTTACAAAACTCCATATTTCCCACGCCTTGGAAAACCGCGTTAGTGCGCCCGCTAAATAAAGTTGAAAATCCCTCCTCTCCAAATGACTTCCGCCCTATCTCCCTTCTCTCTAACCTCTCAAAATCATTAGAACGCCTAGCCCAAAACCAAATTTCAAATTTTCTAGAAGAACGTTCCCTCATTAACCCTCTCCAATCCGGCTTTAGACCAGGCCATTCAATTCAATCCGCTCTCCTCAAAATCACCCATGATCTCCATACTGCAATTGAGCAGCAAAAATTAACAATTCTGATCCTTTTAGATTTTTCCAAAGCCTTTGACACAGTAGACCACAATATCCTTCTCGCCAAGCTACGAAACTTACCTCTATCCAACAGTGCTCTAGGATGGTTCAAGTCTTTCCTCTCAGATCGCTCCAAATATGTTCTGGTCCCCGGTCAACCTCCTTCCATAACCCTTCCGCTATCCTGTGGTGTCCCACAGGGTTCATCACTATCCCCCACACTATTTGCCATTTACATAAACGACCTTCCACTTCTTATCCGACATTCCCAGTATCATGTCTATGCCGATGACTTTCAAGTGTACCTATCCTTTTCCCCTTCCGATCTATTACTAGCCAAGGAAAAACTATGAGATGACCTGAATCGAATGAATCGATAGGCAATGGATAACAAGCTAAAGTTAAACGTGAACAAAACCAAGGCAATAATAATAGGGTCAAACTACTTCCTTAAAACTATTCCCCATAATCCAATCCTCCTTCTAAACAATAATCCTATCAAATTCTACCCAACTGTCAAAAACATTGGAATTACTTTTGACCAAACCCTTTCCTGGAAAAACCATATCTCTGAAATTTCTCATCGTACCTTCTCCACCTTAAAGCGTCTCAATTACCTTTGTCACCTGTTCCCTTTCGAAATCCGTAAACTCCTAGTTTCTTCCTTAATTTTCCCTCATTTTGACTATTGTTGTACAGTGTATGGGGGTATCTCTGGGGATCTCGAAGCAAAATTAAAACGGTTGCTTAATTGCTTCGTTCGATTCATCTTTGGGATCCCGAGAGATGCTCCGGTGACCCGATATTACGAAGAATTGAAATGGCTCTACCCTTCCTACCGCCGTAAGTACGTCCTAGCATCTTTCCTTTACCAAGTTATCCAATTCCGCCGACCATCTTACATTTTCGATCTCCTTCAATTCAAAACCACAGTCCTCTCCCGCAACATCCGTTCTCGGCTCTCTGATCTATATACAGCATCCTACCGAACAGGAGCTTTTGACAGAGCTTTCCTTATCCGATCCTCCTCCCTTTGGAACTCTATACCTTCTTCCATTCGTCGTTCCAATAATCTTCCAACCTTCAAATCCCGTATATTCCAGCACCTATTATCCCTACAATTCCCAAAAAATCGAAAATAGTAGGGGATCAGTTTTGACGTAATGTTCTCTTCATTCGATGAATGAATGATGTTTTTTGATGTACATTTGTGTGTGTTATTTTATATTCATATATACGAGTGTGTGGAATTTGAACCACGTACATATGTATTATTAATGTCATATAGATAGATATTAAAAAGGACAAAAAGGGATGAAATGTAAATCTCGGATAATATTGTTTAATTTTTCCTCACTTTTTTCTTTTTTTCTTGGCATAAATTAGATATATATGTGACCATAAATTTGTTTCTCTTATATAATTATTGTAAACTTATTTTAATTTTTTTCTTTCTTTTCTTCTAATATGTTTTTAAAATATTGTTATTGTAGGTAATTCACATTTTTTATTTGTTCATTCGTTCTCACTTATTAAATTAATTGTAATAATTAATTAAATGTAATTATTTTACACTCTAAGACATATTAGCTTACAATGCCTGTATTGTTATTCTATAGGGACTCGTCCCAGAATAAATAAAGACATTATTATTATTACAAGGCAAAGTTCCTACCTTCCATCTGGTGTCTTGCTCAGGTCCCTCTTCTCACTAGTGTCAGTCTTCAACTCTAACTTTTTAGGAAAACGGTATGCTATTTGAAGGCTTATTCCAGCTAGCGTGATCATTCTTACCCCTGGTCCGTAACGTGCTGTGATCTGGTGGTAATAATTATCCCGAGAATTTAATAATTATATTTAGCATCTTTAAGATTCTAACAGACCGGATATTTTATGGTGGGAAATGCTGATTAGTTTCCTGCCTTGTGTTGGAATCGGAGCTATTAACCGCTGACAGGGCACAAATCCTGGCATGAGTTGTCTAAACAATAATTTCCTATTAAATAAAATATGTCTAACTATATATCTACACATAAATCTAATCTTAAATTATCTCAGTGGTTTTTAATAAATTCTACAGCATTTTCCAAGGTCACTTCTTGAGGTACATTGTACAAAACTAACCTAGGCCTTTGTTTACTAACCTCCCTCACTGTTACAGTTTCACTACAATTATTTTTAATTTCTGCACAAAGTTTATTTAATTAGTCTTTTGTTTCAGTCTCAATTAAGACTGAATTGTTTCTTAATTCTCTGCATTTTTGGACTCCTATTGGTGATTTACACGGAGCAACCTTTTGCTTTAGTAATTATTTAAACTCCTTAGAACCCTTGTTTTCCTTTGATTTAACAATTAATTTATGTTTTTGACAAGCTTTATTTTTATTTTTAATTTTAGATTTCACAACTGTAGCATAATCTGGCTTACTTTTATCTAATTCCATGTTTACCTCACCTCTATTTTGAGACCAGGCCAACTGCTTCTTTAACATTATAATTTCTTCTATTATCTTGGAGAAGACAGATTCTATATTCTTCACTGCTGCTTGAACATCTTCTACCAATTCACTTTTCTTCATTTTTGCACTTTTTTCAAACACTTCATTAATATTTTTGATTGCATCTACATAAGCACAGTCTGTTGTTTGCAAGATCCGACTTATTTATGAAATAAATAATTGAAACAAAATTAGCCTTATTAATTTTTTTTAATAGCCAAAACAATGACCAGTTGTGCCTCTAGATTATAAAACCATATTTTTAACATAAAATTGAGGAAACGACGGATAATGAGAAACCATTTTTTGTGATGTGTGTAGATGTACATCAGAAATGTAAATAACTTTTAAATTAATATCTAATTCCACAAAATAATTTTAAGAACATTGTTTCTTTTTATTTACATTTTATGTTTTTCAGGTGAACAGTGCACCGAAGGAACAATCCGATCTATCAACTAAGGTGGTCGCTCATGATGTCAACACATGTAGTTGGGACCCGGAATTAGGGGACATTCCACTGAACACCGCTATAAGAAATGGTGATCTCGTTGAAATAAAAAAAAATCTTGAAAAATGTTCTGATGTTAATACGAAAGGGGAGGGAGGTTATACACCTTTACATGTTGCTACTAAAGAAGGTAACGAACCTTTCGTGAATTTGCTCTTATCCAAAAACGCAAGTGTATATATCAAAGATGATGGCGACGACACTCCATTACATTTGGCACTTGCAAATAAATATTCCAAAATTGCTAAGACACTTCTCAAACACTACAATGATGTGAATATTATAGGATTTGGTGGTCGTACACCATTACATATAGCTGCTGAGGACGGCTACGAATCCATTGTGAACATATTGTTGTCCAAAAATGCAAGAGTAAACATTAGAGACTATTCGAACAACACGGCAATACATCAAGCAGCAGCCGGTGGAAATCCTAAAGTTCTTAATGCCATTCTCAAATATACTAATGATGTTGATATTCAAGGGTTCGATGGCCAAACGCCTTTGTACATGGCTGCTTTGGGAGGCCATGAAGCCGCCGTGAAATTCCTCTTGTCAAAAAATGCAAACATACGTATAACAGACTTCAATCATGATACAGCACTCCATACTGCTCTTCGACTTGGTGAGGCCAAAATAAGCGAAATACTTCTCAATCACACATATGACGTTAACATTATAGGATCTGGAGGTCTAACGCCATTACACATCTCCACCGAAAAGGATTACGAATCCCTCGTGAATACGCTCTTGGCCAAAAATGCAAGTGTAACCATAAGAAATAATTCAGGTTACACTCCGATGCATAGCGCAGCACTTTATGGTCGTTCCAATATATTTAACAGTCTCCTTGATCGTGCTACTGATGTCAACATTAGAGGATACAAAGGCGATACTCTTTTACATATAGCGGCTAGGTTAAATTCCGAATCCATGGTAGATAAGCTCTTGTCTAGAAAGGCAAATGTGAATTTAAAAGACGATAGTAATGGCAATCCAATACATATTTCACTCTTGTATAAAAGTTATGATGTCTTTAACAAACTTATTGACTTTGCAGATGATATTAATACCAAAGGTTATAAAGGCCAGACATATTTGCATGCAGCTGTTGAGGATGGAGAGGAACCTATCGTGGATTTGCTCTTGTCTAAAAATGCAAGTGTAAACATAAGAGATGATGAAAAACAGACTGCGATACATATGGCTGCAGACAGTGGTAATCTCGATATATTTACCAGCATATTGGATATCACAGCTGATGTTAATATCAAAAGAGCCGATGGCCGTACTCCTTTACATATCGCCGCTGGAGACGGGCACGAATCTATTGTACATTCGCTGTTATCAAGAAACGCATCTGTAAATATAAGAGATGAAAGGGGTGACACTCCACTACATAAAGCTGCATTCGAAGAGGATCTCAATATAATTAAGATTCTGCTCAACCTCACTGCTGACGTTAATGTTAAAGGATACTATGGCCTTACACCTTTACATATCGCTGCTGAGAAAGGCCACGATTCCATTGTCCATTCGCTGTTATCAAGAAACGCATCTGTAAATATAAGAGATGATAGCGGTGACACTCCACTACATAAAGCTGCATTCGAAGAGGATCTCAATATATTTAAGATTCTTCTCAACCTCACTACTGACGTTAATGTTAAAGGATACAATGGCTTTACGCCTTTACATATTGCTGCTGATAAAGGCAACGAACTAATTGTGAACTGGCTCTTGTCTAGAAATGCAAGTGTAAACATACGGGACGATTCGAATGAAACTCCAATATATCTTGCACTGCGAGAGGGTCACCTCAATGTTACCGAGACACTTATCAACCACGGTGCTAATATCAACATCAAAGGAAGAAAGGGCATGACGCCGCTACACATCGCTGCTGACAAGGGATACAAATCGTTGGTGAATTTGATGTTATCGAGGAATGCTGGTGTCGATGTACAGGATGAGATTGGTATCACTCCTTTGTATTTAGCTGTAAATAAAAAGTACTTAACCCTGACGGATATTCTCATTAAATACGGAGCTAACGTCAATAACAGGAGAAATAATGGAATGACAGCTCTAATGGTCGCTGCTTCAAATGGTGATGAAGATATTGTAAACTTACTAATTTCAAGAAATGCTTCTTTAAAATTTAGAGACGAAACTGGTAATGCTGTAATACACTATGCGGCGTTAAGTGGGGACGAAAAAGTGATCAAGGCGATAATTGGTCACGGTGCAGATGTTAATGATAAAGGAGAAAATGGTAAAACACCTCTAAATTTTGTAGTTCGGATAAATAATTATGGGTTACAAAAAATTCTTATGTCAGCAATCAGGAGACATCAGAAACCAATAATTAATAGCACTATATATGATAACCTAGAAAATGAGATAGTCGCTGCAATGAAAATTCTAGTTCATCACGGAGCCAAAATAGATTCACAAAATCTTCTCGATCTGACAGTGCTGCATGAAGCTGCTGCCATCGGATATGCTCGAGTCACTGACTATCTCCTATCCCAGAACGCCAGTTACAGTATCGAGGATTATGTCTGCTTTACTCCTTTCCAGTGGGCAGCCAATAATGGAAAGGTAGATGTGATAAGAACATTGTTAAAGTATGGGGATGACGTCAATAGAAAAGGTTGTAATGATTTAACAGCATTGCATTTAGCAATCAGAAGGAATGACACTGAGTTAATCAAATTTCTTTTGTCTAAGAATGCTGACCCGAATGTGATGAGTGAAGACGGACGAACTCCTCTAGACTTAGCATTCAATCCTTTAAGCGCAGATATTATGAAACTACTCCTTGTTCATGGAGCCAAAGTGGAAGATAACAGTTTCATTGGATCGAAAATTCTCTTCGATGCGGTTTCAAATAAATTAACAGATATAGTGAGGCTTCTGTTGAGTAGGGCTGAAAATTTGGACTCATACCCTTCAATTATCCTTAATTACGCCATTGGAAGCAAGTTTTCTGAAGGAATCGAACTGCTTATCTCTCACGGAGCGAATATTTTGCGGAAAGATATCCATGGAAATTTGCCCCTCACTTCAGCCGTTATGTCGAGAAATTCTGATTTCGTTAAATTAATATTAAAAACAGGAGCGATTAGAGTAGTTAAGAAGAAATTTAAAAGATTTATAGATGCAGATTGTGATGTACACCTTCTGATGTCAAAGAACAACGTGTTGGAGATACGTAACGTGACGGCGCTGCATATTGCTTCTTATCACGGTCTCTCGGATATTGTAGGATTGTTGATAACATACAACGCTTCATTAGATATTCGAGATAAGCAGGGCTATTCCCCGCTCCACTACGCTTGTGAGAACGGCCATGTTGAAATAGTGAAACAGCTTTTAAATTCTGGATCCAATAAAGACTCTTACGATATTAATGGCACGACTCCTCTACACATTGCCTGCACCAAAGGCTTGATAGCCATTGTTGAATTGTTGCTTTCCGATTCACCTGCTTCCATAAATATAACAGACAAAATTGGATACACACCGCTTCATTTTGCAGCAATGGGCGGTTCTCTGGAAACAGTCAAGGTGCTATTGGACAATAATGCGGATAAAGAAGCAAAGACAAACGATCTTAAAACTCCATTGCATTTAGCTACCCTTCAGGGCCACGAGGAAATAACTTACACATTATTGAAAGCAGGAGCAGACAGGGACGCTTCCGACATTGATGGTATGACGCCGTTACATTTCGCCACAAGAGAAGGCTATCGAAACGTAGTTGCATTGTTGCTCAATTTTGGAGCCTTTGTCGATAGCAAAAACAAAAACGGTAGCACACCACTTCATGTAGTATCCGAAGGAGGTAACAAATTCACAAAAGGTGTACAGAAGTGGACTGTCACCACTCTGCTAGCTCATAGAGCATATATTGACGCAATGGACCATAATCAAATGACCCCACTGCATATTGCATATAGGGACAATTCCTTAAATATTATAATTCATCTTCTGAGTTCTCAAGCAGACCGATTCAGCAGGGATGCATTGCTTAATCAACCTATTCATTATGCTGCACTGAACGGACATTATTCAATTATACTCAAGTTGCTTGAGAATGATAAAGAAAAAAGCCAAACTGTATCGGTGAATTTCAATCGTGAAACTCCCTTGTTTATAGCTTCAAGAGAAGGTCACACTAGAGTAGTTGCATTGCTCTTACAGGTTGGAATCGAAAGCCTTCAGCCTGATATCAATGGAAGGACTGCCCTGCACCGCAGTGCTAGCAGGGGTCACTTGGAAATAGTGAAACTTCTTCGGCAAGCCCTTTTGAATAAGGAAAAGGGAGAAAAATGGGGCTTCACAGCATTAAACTACGCAGCTTCATGGAATGGATACCATGAAGTAATAGGATATCTTTCAACTTCTCAACTAGACATCACATTATCACAATATTTAAACAACTCAAATCCTTTTAGACCTAATTTGAAGAATCAAACAATAATATCTGTAACAAAGTTAAATGGTGCAAAATTGGGAATACCTTATTCTTTTAAGGTAGACACAGGAAAAGTCCATTATGTTAATTTGCCAAAAAATAAACCTAATAGATACAATAGGTTTGCCTAATTTTGAAATTGTTGAGGCAATTTGCCAATAATGCAAACACTATATCATTAAAATTGAATATGTTTATATCTAATAGCATTATTTAATTTTTAATATGGTCCAGCTTTTATGTAAACTCATTGGTAATTGACTAAATTTTTCTAGAGGGTGTAGCTTTTCAAGAGATATGGATGACTTCCCCTCCAAAATATCTACCCTGTCTAATCTTTTCCAACATTAAAGATTTATTTTGATGAATTTCATGTTTTTGTAAATTCTAAAATAAAAGTGATATAATCTATTTCCAATGAAATGAATGACCTTGATAGCAACACATCAGATGATGTTATTTATTTAATATTAACTCAATGAAAACTTTGTTATTTTTTCCTAAGTTAATTTGTTTCTGTCAATTTTAGTTAAATTGTGATAAACTAAGGATAAAATATTAACCATTTGTTAGTAATTTATACTTAAAGATTTATAAATATATATATGTATGTGGTTATATATAAAGAAATATATAATTTGAGGAGTTTCCTCACTTCTGGTGTTCCTCCATATTTTAGTTTCTTCTGACCTTCGATTATTTAGTATAGTATAGGTTGTTATATCTGCTTGTTAAGTTAGGCATTAGCTCGAAATAGATTTATTGCTTCTATTAAAACTCTGTTCCAAGCCAAAAAGTACAAGATTGACACGATCCTGCTTCCATCAGTACAGCAGTGTAAGCTGTTGGTTTGGCATGAATCTACAATGTCCCTTAAAAGAGCAATCGAAGCACTAGATCGCACAATGAAAGACATCAAAGGCAACCAGGGTATCATGGGAGGGATGGTGGTACTTTTAGCTGGTGACTTTAGACAGACTCTCCCAGTTATTATTAGAGGTACGCCGACAGATGAAATAAATACCTGTTTGAAAGCATCTGTATTATGGGTACACGTAAAAAAGTTTTGTCTCATTACAAATATGCAAGTAAAACTTCTCAATGATTCTCAAGCAGGGCAATATGCAGCTGCTCTTATACAAATCAGAGAAGACTGTATACCAACAGACAGTAACGACATGATTACACTGAAGAGTGAGCGCTGTCAAATTGCCGATAACACAGATGATCTAAAAAATAATGTCTATTCTGATCTTCAAATAAGTATGGGCAATCGAGAATGGCTGCATGAAAGGGCAATTTTGGTGCCGACTAATGAGATAGTTAACTAAATAAATGAACAAATCATGTCAGACGTGGAGGGGATGTTATCGAATACCTCTCAGTAGACAATGTTATGGACGCTGAACAAGTCACATCATACCATATACAGTTTCTCAACTCTTAGAATTTTCAGGAGTGCCTTTCCATAAATTGAGGCTGAAAGTTGGTGTTCCAGTCCGATTAATGAGAAATCTTGACTCGCCAAGGCTATGTAATGGTACTATGTGGCTACAAATTACACATCTGGAATACAACATTATAAAAGCTACAATCATGACTGGAATGCCAAAAGGAGAAAATGTTTTGATTCCCCGTATTTCGATAATTCCGACTGATTTGCCTTTTCAATTTAACTGAGTAGAGTTTCTCATGAAAACACCATTTGGAATAACAATAAGCAAAGCTCAAGGACAGACGCTTAAAGTTGCAGGTGTTCATTTAGAAAAAAAAATGTTTTTCCATGGGCAACTCTATGTGGCATACTCACGTGTAACAAACCCGCAAAATCTCCATGTTTTGTCAAGAGATGGGAAAACAAAAATCTTTGTTTATAAAAATGTACTTAAATAAGCTATTTACAGTAAAACCCTTATTTTAATGTATATATGTATGTATTTTATTTGCAAAACAATTAGCCTAAAAAATTAAAAATTCTGCCCAAATTCACTATTCCACATGGACGAAGTCGCGGGCACACCTAGTAGTAAATAATAGTAAATGTATCATAGTCTCTTATTCAAGATATAAAAATATTTTAATCTTCAATTGAATGAAAAACTATTAGTAAGCCAAATTTAATATTAAAATAATTGAAGGAAGGAACTAATAAATAAATAAATGGATTTTTTTTTCTGTTTAAAGCTCATTGAGAACATTAGTTTGGATTTAATTTAAATATCACCTGAACTACAGTATTTGTTAAATATTGTTCAATTTTTCTTTTGTATATGTACAAATTAGAATAGAATTTGTAAATGTATAAAGATACGTACTTGAATATATGTAGGGAAGCTGGGTAGCCGAGGAGGTAAGGTGCAGGGTTACTGTGTACCTCTAGGTCTAGGAACATGGTGGTTAAGCGTGATCTCGGCCAAATCAATTGCTTGTCAATCATTGGCTTGAAAACAGAATGGTCCCTAGCATATACTAAACCGTACAATGCTTCCGGTGCATGAGCTAACATTTGAAACTGCTATTATATTCCCTAAATCTTGAATCAATTCCTTACCAATAAAGGAGTCTAATGGGTCATTAACTATAAATAACCTCCCGGCAATGCTTTTATTTTTAAAGGAGACGTGAACGTTAGCCTTTCCTAGAACCTTTAATATTTCACCAGAATAAGTTTTCATTTTAATACTGGTAGGTAAGATCTGTTTATTCGGGAACAATGATTTGAACTGTTTTATGCTCATGGTGCTAACCTCTGAGCCGGTATTGAGTTCAAGGTTGCACTCCTTTCCATCGATTGTAATAGGGACCATTATCCGATTGCCTGCTTTCCCTTGAAGTGCATGGACAGTATAAATTCTCGAGAAATTGTCATCAGAATCCCCTGAAGCATCAGAGCCCTCTAATTTGAAAGCGCGTTTCACCTTTGGCTTAATCTTAGATTTACAAACTGTTGCTAGGTCATCTTCCTTAGAACAGTTATCACACCTTAGCCCAGTAGTAGTGCATGTTTTAGCCAAGTGATTACCACCTCATCTGAAGCACTTGATATTACTATTTGGCGGTTTTTTCAACACTGTTGTCGGTAAGTAAGCTTTCCTAGGCCCTTCTATCTTGTGAACACCCACAATCGACCGACTTTCTAACTGAGAAGCCTCTATGGCTAGGGCAATCCCCAGTATCTTATCAAATGTCGAATTTACCTCTTGCAAGAGGCACTCCCTGATGCAGTGGTCCTTCAGGCCCCTTATGAACTGACATCTTAATAACATCAGTTTTTTTTTTTTTCTGGGTTCCCCTTCCCGCCATTGCTGGCATACAGGGTGCAGTTGTGGTGGATTGTTGCGCTGTGTTACGCTAACCCACCACTGCTCTATTGAATTGAATTAAGAGTTGACTCTTAATTGGCCTCCTGGCCTTGTGCAGGAAACAATTACGTGCTCCGCTGTCTCAGGGACTCGACCACTATCTTATGCTCACTGAGCTTCCCCCGGAACCCGCCATGGCCTGTCAGCATCTGCGAGACCCAGTAGTCCGGGAGGACCCATGTCACAGAGAATCTTGACTGGACGGTGGGGAAAAACTTCCTCAAGGTAGAGCCCTTCTGGCTTCCCACCCACCGTCCATTCCACTCTCTTATGGTATCCTCCCTCACCATCTTCTTCCATCTATTGGGGGTCTCGCCGATTCTCTCTCGAAGTCCCTCCGGGAGCGCCGCCAGCCCCTGCCTCTTCACCTCATATATCAATGTATCCCCCTTCAGGATGAGGTCCAGGAGCATCGCTCCTCGTCCATGAGGACTATATCGCACAACTTTTCCACATGGTTATTGATATAGCCCCTTTTTTCCTTCGAGATGGAGTTTCGGAACCTATCGAGGTATTCCAATACGCCTCTTTGGATACCCCACGCTTGATCCCCCAGGCTACCATCGGTATATGACTGGGGGGTACTCCCTCTCCTACCCATCTTCCTCTTCTTGGTATGGGGGCTGGACTTAATGGTCTTGGTCCCCTCCGACTCCTTGGGCTCATTGATTTCGCTCTTGCTGGTCAGCTCTCTCCCGGAAGGATCGAGCAGCCTTTCAATGAACCCCGAGAGGGTGGGCAATCCTGGCTTCGTTGGCCGCGCTCTGCCTTTCCCTTTTTCTTTCTGCACGGCTACTCTTGCCGCGGCAATTGGCGCATGCGCTTCGTCCTCCACATGCTCCTGTTCTCCATCCTCCATTTTCTCGTTCAAGCGATGCTTGATCCCTCTTCTATGGGCATCACTTTATCCTCCTTAGAGAAACTCATTTTTAATTTTATTTATTTTACGTAATATTACGTAAAATAAAATAATTTTTTTAAAAATTAAATTATTGTCTTTTTTAAAACTTTTAAATTAATTAATTAATTAATTAATTCGAACCCGAGGATTCTCCTGTCCTATTGGGAGTCCCGACAATCACAAACACAATCGCCAGCGCAGTTACCGGGAGACTAATAAAAACACGTCTTACCTTCTCGGTGTCTGGATGATGACTAAGCGCTCACTGTCTCTGTAGAGGTGGAGATAATCCTCGGGAGCCAATGTAACGTGTGTTCGTTCCCATGGACTGCCGGAGCGCAACTCTAATAACTTATCACTAACTGAGCTATGAGAATGGGAGCAGGAAAAATTGCAGTGAGAGGTAAGTCGCCGCTACCCTGCAACGTATGATGAAATTGACTCCCCCTCCAGTTGGAGCCTAGATAAAAACTTGTGTTGTACCAAAACTTCATTGGGAACTGGACTGAAGTATGATTTAAGAAGGTTTATTAACTCATTATAAGGCTTAGAACAAGGGAGGCTAGGAGCCATAAGACTGGCCAAGAGTTGATAGTTCTGCGACACTATACAACCTATAAGAATCTGTGCGCGAATGGTCTGCGATTCAGGCATATTTTCCGTAATTTGGTGTTTGTAAATAGTTTTCTTGTCTCTGCAGGTAGATCTTGAACAGTTCCTGGCTCTCATCAAACTCCCTTTAGCTTAGGTCCGGTACATGATATTGGCAGTCGCTGTAGAAGCTGGGCCAAGGCGCATCATTCTGCTCTGCCATTTGCATGGAGATTTTCTTTGCTTTTACTTTGTTGCCATTAAAAGATATTCACTAAAGATATTGTATAGTTTACACATTAGTAGCCAACAAATAACTGAACTTTATTAGCCTTCTGTTAATAATTAATAATAAAACATCTGATAATAAGCGATTTTATCACGTATCTAATGGTTTCATAATAATTTTCCCCTAATTTAAAACTTACTGTGGATAGTTCTTTGAATCCAGGGAATATAAGCTGAGACATCAGTGTTGACTGTAGGGATTTTGGTGTCACACTTGGGGGAACCGAAAGACACCAGTCCTACAAGTGTGTACCTCATTGTTTCTGGATCAAGCCACACCACTGGACTACCTGAATCGCCCTATATAATCAGAAAGAAAAAGTAAAATTTATTAATGTAATGGGTTGAGGAAAATTTTAAATTATATATTAAATATATATATATATTTAGTTAATGTGCATTAATTACAGCTTTTAGTTCAATGCTAAAAATGTTAGCAAATTTATATTTATACAACGAAAGTAATCTGTGTTAAGAAATTGTACTCTCATCTTTGTGACCAAAAAGAAGTGTGTTATCATTTGAAGTCAAAAGTTTATTTTTAGTTATACGTATTGTAGAGAATGATTAGCTTTATTTGCTTCTTCTCATTAATATGTTTTAAAAAGATTTTAGGTTGTAAGGATTTTGTACATTAATATGTAGGTATGTGTTATCCTATGCCAAATAAGATTGGCTAAGGTTACTTCTTTTTGTGACTAATTACATAAATTTTCTTTGTATATGGTTTTGGTTAAAGGCATTGTAGGTCCTTAACATTTAGTTTTGATAATATTTTATTAAAAGTTAATTCTTACTACAGATGCCGTCTTTTTAGTGGCGACGCTGAGCCAAGCAGTTCATAAGTCCAATTGGGAAAGGAGGTCGGAACTGACTCCGTAGTCTCCACCGTAAATCCTCGACCCTATTTGAATATTTAAAAAGTTAAATATATTCACGGATGGATGAGGATAATGATGACCACCAGGGGCAGCACTTGTCAGGCGAAGGAGTAAGAATGCTTACGCCAGCTCGGAGAAGCCTTCAAGTACCCGACAGTTTTCCTCTCGAGGTCCGAGAAGTTGAGAATTACAGACGACGGCAGGCGGGTCTCCTGGACTGGAGATTGGGGCTGAAGATGAGTTGAACGCAAGTACTAGCGAGAAGCCTTGGTTCCGGAGCAAGAAATCAGAGAAAGGTATTAGATTTTCTATTTACTGTTGTCGGACTAGACTTGGGGTTAGGCCAGTGGATGGTCAGTTGAAGATAGAGCCAGTCAATTATTTGCTTTGTCATTTGTCGTGTTTGGCCACAAGACAGATAGGAATCTTTTCTTTAAGTATTAGTGCACACAGAATTGCAGTTGGGGAAGAGGGACCTGGTTTTAAAGGGGAGTTATTATGTTATTAGCGGTTATGAGATAAGGATTACTGATGGTGGATATTTGAGTTGTAATTGTCATTGGTTTAAATGGAATTATGGAAAATGTTTTACAATAAAATTATGGGTTTATGTAACAGTTACGAGATAATGAGTACTGAGGGTGAGTGTTTAAATTGAAATTATTATTAGTGCATAAGATTATTGTTATAGATAATGGATTTGATTATTGTTATAGATGATGGATTGAGTTTTATTTGAAATTATTATTTTGAGTGGTTTTAGGGATTATGAGTATTGATGGAGAATCTGGTGTATGAGTCTAGTTCATATGTTATTATTAAGTACTATTACTGAGGGTGATTCTTATGTTAAATTAGAGTTTTATTTTCATTATGCTGAATGTAATTTTTATTTCAATATACTAGCGTTTGATTGTTGATAGATAAATATTTCGGGATTTATTTCTTCACCCAGTTTCCCCATGTGTCCTCAATCATACCCTGTCCCCTCTCCCAGCCCAGGTATCATTAAAATCACTTTTTAATAATGATAAATTGGAAAGATGTGGATTTTCCCAAATATAGATTCCAGCAACGGCTTTATTTTGGAGATCAAACTAGAATAAATGTAATAAAAATTAATAATGTTTTTCAATAAATAACAAGGAACTATCTAAGCTGTAAATTAAAATAGATACCATTACCCTGATCATAATGACTGTCATTACTCCAAGCAAGTGGTTTTAATTATCAAATAAAATAAAAAAATTGTAATAGAATTTAGCGTTACAACACTAGTATGTTTATTTTTTAGTATGTAAGTAGATGAATGGAGAATGAAACCTACAATTAGTTTTGACCTATAATATATTAATGGGGAAATGGTATATAGCCGTATATATTTATCCTGAGTAATGCAAAAAATGATTGGGGAAACAGTCAAAGTGCTGTACATAAAAATGTCAAACTAATTTATTATGTGGCAATATTTCAGCCTAACTTTAAGATCATCTTCACAGCAGAGGAATGTAGAGTCTAAGGGCAACTTGTTGCTCTAAATCTTTGTTTAATTGACAATGATGTAAACATAAATTAATTCATATTATCATTAAGGTTTCGTTTCCAGAATAAAGTTCTTTATTTAACTTAATTGGGACTGGAGTGACTCAGTGGTAGAGTGCTGAGTTACTATGGTGAAGACCCTGGGTTCAAATCCCGCTTGATGGCAGAATTTTATTTATTTTGTAAGAAGTCGGAGATGGATCCACCAGCCTCTATAAAGTGGGTACCCCAAAATAAGGGGGAAAATCTATTGGTTGAGCGTGATTTAGGACAAATTACCTCTCTGCACAACCGTTGTCCAAGGAACTGAACAGTTCTACCTTGTACTGAACCCCGGACCCTTCGTGGGTTTTAGTGGTACAGGTATTTTTTTTTTTTAATTTAACTAAATAGCACTTTCTAAAGCTAAAATGAATACATAACCCTAACGAGAAGCTGTAACCTCTGGGCAAAGCATTTAAGATTACATTGTAATGCAATCCTGCTCATGTGAATCATTTGAATACATTTGAAATAAATAAGTGATCCCAATTAAGGAAATTTTTTTCATATTTATAAAATCATATAGTATTATACGTACAAAACAACCTCCTTTTCCAGGTGTCCTCACACACAGTTGGGTTTCCGGAAGCTGCAGACCAGGATGAAACTTCTTGCACTCATTGAATGATAAGACTTGAGCATAAGCTTCCCTCAATTTCTTTGATGCAGGTCTCATGTAGCCTATTCGTCCCCATCCTATCATAATTATAATTAAATGTTATTAATGCACATAATATTCAAGTCATTGGCTTGAATGTTAAAAATAAAATATTCATTTTTTTATCTCTAAACAGAAATTGTTGGATATCAATTGTTCAAAACAGATGAACAAATGAAGTATTGGGCCATTTGATATGAAATATCCGTTTTCAAAGAATAGGATATCTGGAAAACAACTTTATGAAATCAAAATATTTACCCTAATTTGCTATACATTTTTCTCAATGTTTTATCAAATTTTCAATTCCAGAATTGAAAAATTCACGGATTTGTAATGATATAAAATCTGAAAATGCGTTTTTGACTTGAGAATCATTTTCAAAAATTTTATGCTTAAGGAAGTTGTCCAAATTTTTGCACAGATGGAAACCTGTTGGAGATAAGTCTGGCGAATAAGGTGAGTATCTGTCATGAAACATGAGTTCAGGCGTTGTCGTGCAAGAGTGCAAGTCACTTCTGTTTAACCAATGCAGGTTATTTTTTTAATAAGTTTTTGTTGTATTATGTCAATATCCAGGCAGTACAATGTGACTGAGATGGTTTCACATCTGTGTAAAAAGGAGAAATTAATAATTTATGAATCTGTGTTGCCTGCTGAAAATTACAAAACAACAGTGTTGTAATGAACTGGTTCAATTGTCACAACACACTTCTTTGAATGTGGTGATAATGTTTTTGCAGCTCGGGCTAGCATAAGCTTCAATAAACTTGGGAGTATCCAAGTTTTAACTCATAAAGAAAAATTACACTAAAATCTTTTGTTTCTATGGTAATATTTGACGCATTTATCACTGAGGAGTTGGAGAATAGAACCGTATTTGTCCACAAAATTAAATTTTACAGGATGGCTAAAAAACTAATATTAATATATGGAGGAGATTAATAAGACAACATTAAGTTATTATAGATAATTGGTTTAGTACTATTATTAAAAGAGTATTTAATTTTTAATTTGCTTTTATATTCTAGAAGTTATTTATGAAACAAAAATGGACTAGTCTGGATTTGTTCGAAAAAGATGGACTTATTCGGTTGTGACCGTAAACATGTGACAAGTCCGGTTTTGTTAGTATTGGAAGAATCCGATTTTGTATTTAAAAGGACTTTCGAAAATGAGACAAACAGTATAGATTTGAAAGATTTAAATAAAATTTCCTATTATCCAATTCTAGACATTCGCAATCCTCAATATTATCACATTCACCTACTCCACCAATCTCATTTTCTTCAATGATGTCTGTAGATCCTGATGTAGTCTATATTACCTCTTACTTCAGGACACTTGACCCATTTATTACCAAACTGCGTTACTAAAATCTAAGAAGAAGGTAGAGTATTTTGTCATTATTTTAGTTATTTAAAGATTTAACACCTCACATCAAGTAATAAAGCAAAAAATATTAATGTTTTTTACTTAATATTTAATTTTTGCTGGACATGTCCGCTTTTGATTTAAAATGTGTTAAAGATATGAACACTACATGGGACTAGACCGCTTTAGAATGAAAAATGAATGTACATTTTAATATGTAAAAACTCGGACTAAACCAATTTTGTTTGAAAATGCACTTTTGAAAGCTATTTTTTCCCAACTTAGAGACGGTTTTCATTAAAAATATTAACAGGGAACGAGATCCAAGGAATCATAATTAAAAAAAAGTGTGTTCGAATTATAGTGGACTAATCCGGTTCTGTTCGCCAGCTCCTCCATTATTAGTTGATACAATTAATAATAAATGTTTTATCAAGTTTAAATCTAAACAAAAAATTAAATATTATAATTATAATAATTATAAATATTTTCTTTAATAAGAGGAAGAAAATGGTCCGGGTGGAGGTCAAAAAATAATCTCTTAAATAAGGAGAACCATTTATTTTAAAGCCAACATTTCGGCCCACATTACAGATCTTCTTCAGTGCTTACAATGAGTCAAGCTTAAACTTAAACTGTAATAAACCGACAACCCTTAACCCCATTATAAGCCCTTATGAAGGCCTGTAATGTGGGTCGAATCTTTGGCTTTAAAGTAAATAGTCTCTTTATTTAGTTCTCTTTATTTAAGAGAATTTTTTCTGACCTCCACCCGGACAATATTCTTCCTCATATATATAAGGTCAGCTAATATTATTCAAGAAATATTACATTATAATTATTAATTGAGCATATAAACATCATGAAGAAAAAATGGTATGGAAGGAGGTCAAAAATAGAATCTAAAATAGTTAGTAACTATTTATCAGTTTAGTAAAAAAAAACTGTTATAGACAGTTACTAAATATTTATAAATTAATAATAATTGCTTTATTTTTGACCTGTATAAATATAGTCATAAATGAATTCTACCAACAGTAAATTGATTTTATTCATATATATTTACATGTTTACTTACCACTGAGTTTAACCCATTTCTTGTATAGGTTCAGCTTCTTGGTGGGCAGGTAGATTGGACTGATGGTTGCGCTGAAGGTAATAGGGCGAGCCATGTAAAGAAGGGCGATGTCATTCATTGGTCCCACCATGCCAGGGTTCCAGTTATACATGGAATAACCTTTCAGTGGTATTAGGGTACCAGCTACAAAAAACTTCATAATCGGCTTAGATAAATAATTTTTTTTATACTTTAATTCTATTTCATTACTGCATTGAGTTTCAAAATAATATAATCTCATAGTTTAATCAATGACTTCAAACATTCATTGCATATGCAAATAATGCTATGCAATAATTTATCAAGAATAATTATTCATAATGTGTAATAATAAACGCGTCATAAGATTCAACCTTGTAATGTAACTATGTAGTAGGTTGAAATAGAGAATCCATATCATACCCAATACATCAGGTTCAATGAACACCTGGGTTAAATTAAAAAAAAAAAAGGCAAGGATATTATGGTTAGTCGCTTTAAAGTATATCTTTACTCGTCATATCATAGTCGCTTAATAGTATATCATTAATTATTAATAATCAGTGATTATAGGACAAACGCCTTAGAAGCAACTCCTTTTTTCTTTTTTGAAAATTTAAACTGCATCACCATGCATTTATAATTTTATAAATTGGTTTAAGAAAAGATCAGATACTTACGCTTGGTAATATCCGAAGTACCAGCACGCAGGCTGCTCGGCCCCTTATTGAAAATGCAATGAGCTGCTGTGATGGCAATTCTATCTGTGATTATGGTGGCACCGCACACATGTGTGAGACCCCTGTTGCGGACAAGACTGGCAACCCATGGGTATTTATTTGGCACAGCTTGGGTGCCACCGACAATTTTCCCTTTCTACAATTAATTTAAATTAAATACATATAGTTTTATAATTTATTCCTTTATTCATGAGTAATAAATTTTAATTATTAATAATCGTTTATAGAATCCTAATAACTAACCTGGTACAACAAAAACCTGTGAAGGGTTTTGGGTCCAGTAATTAATAAGAACTATTCCGTTTAACACCAGATAGTTTTTCATTTAGCCAAAACACTTAACTGCAAAATTTCCCCCAATTCAGAATCCCCACATTATAAAGGTTTGATGAACCCAATGAGCACCTTTTGATCCCATACTATTCTAAAGATTAGTGGCATAGAACCATACCTACTAAGTTACCCTGCTCCTGATCATAATAATTACATTCCTAATACTGATATTGGTAATTATTCTGCCGGTTTTCGCTTTGAGTTGAGTAACAAATTTTAACTGTTCATTCGTTTCATTTTTAACGTTTTCCAAAAATAAAAGTTATCATGAGCTTTAATATGGATAAGAGAAGGTAATTATGGGAGATGTGTATACTTCGGTAATCATTTAATCTAGAAGTGAATGTTTCAACAAACATATATCATCTATACTTCAAAATGTTAAATGAAACTTTTATTACTTGATTACCAAAATCTACTCATTACCCATAATTACATTCTCTTTTCCATACTAAAGCTCACGATAACTTGTATCTTTGGAAACTATTAAAACTTAAAAGAATAAATAGTTAAAACTTGTCTTAACTCAACTTGAAGCAACAACATGAAGAACAGATGCCAAATTAAGATACAACATTTGTTATATATACAATCTCCTGAGTTTGATTTATTAATAATAATTAGTCATATCTTACAAATATATATGTATTATCAAGAACTAATAGTAATGACCATTAAGTATTATGAATATACTGACATTGAAATCAGAATATATAAAAAATACAAGAGAAAACTAAAACTTATTAATCAAAACTTTATTGAATCATACTTAACACACATAGTTAACACCTTTTCAAGTTAAGACCAACACCAAGAACAAACAGAATGATCATAAGTGAAGGCTTGCAGAAGTCACTACTTAATCTAATCACACGCTCTTGCACAGACTATTAGACCTTTTATCGTTGTTAATATAATTTTAAATTATTTTTATTTGATAATGATTATTGAATATAATAATAGAAATAAAAATATATAATTTATATAAATATCAATGTACGCGGATGCGACACTAGCGCTTACTTATCTGGTGCTTCTAGGAAAAACAGGTTGGAATGATTAGGCATTTTTCACTATCACATAGTTAACTTAAATAAGTAACATTATACTAACATAAACTTTTGGTAGTATTTATGTAAGTATAATATAATTTTTGAATATTTGCTGAATATGATTTTATAGTTTTAAATGTGAATTGCAGTATAACTTGTAACTGACAATAGAGCATTGTACCTTCATTAATTACAAAGACACACAGTCATCATTTTTTCAGGTAACTTTTAGTCATTAGTTGCACAGAGGGTTCTTTATGGCGACAATCAAATTCCTAAGCATAAATGACTGTTATTGTATTCATTCATTAAACATTCGATAAGAAATAATGTTTATACAGTTATATCTCAAAAATATACCACAAGGTTAACATTAGTTTATTTTAAAAGCAAAATAAACTCTATTTTACTAAACTAATTGTAAATATTTATATTAAGATAAATGGATATCAAAAATATTTATGATTAACTGACGTTGGAGGACGAACCACATGGGGAAGATGTGGCTTTGCTCCCAAGAATGGTTCTTGCCTTCGTAATGTTAGAATTTGCTTCTTGGGACAGGTTTCCAACCCAAACGCTTGCAACCACCAGTAATACCTTCCATGTTTCCATCTTTAACAAATAACCAGTATTAAGAATTATAAGCATAAGCCAAAATTTATTCATGAAGCTATATTATATGGAAGTTTAGTTTATTAATTTTTCTTGCCCGAGCGTCAAGCTGTTCCGCAGGTCGTAACTTCGAGTTGAGTTACAAGTTTTTACTCTTTATTCATTTCGTTATTAATATTTTCCAAAAATACAAGTTATCATGAACTTTAGTATGGAAAAGAGTATGCAATTATGGGAAATGAGTATATATTGTTAATCATTTCATCAAGAAATAAAGGTTTCAAATAACTTTTAGAAATATAGATGATAAATGTTCGTTGAAACGTTCATTTTAAACGAAATGATTACCGAAGGATACACAGTTCCCGTAATTACATTCTGTTTTCCACGCTAAAGCTCATGATAGCTTTTTTTGGAAAATATTAAAAGGGGAACAAATGAAAAGTTAATACTTGTGTCTCAACTCAAAGCGACAACCTGCGGAATAATTACATTTTTCCTTTTTCTGGCCTTGTTAGTCCTGAAGTTGATAGGATTGGAAGTAGAAAAAACGAAAATGTGATTTGAATATTGATATTCAATCACATATGATTTTTTTATATTTGTTTGATTTTTTTATATATAGTTGTTTTATATTCTATGATTTGTCTCATGTAATTTCCTTTGTACTTTACCCCAGTTCGCTCGTGATATGAGTGAAAATAAATACACGAAATCTAAGGAAACTCTGTTATTTTTTGTTTTTATATTTCGACAAAAATTTATATTGATCATTTCTGGATCCATTTTGATTAATTTCGTTCGTAAAGGCATCTGGTTTTTAGTTTATTAAATAAAAAACAGCTGCAATGACATATAGAAAAATTAAGTTTCAATTATGTCCTTTTTTTTTACTAATCAAACTTAAATCAAGCATTATTAGCACAATTAAGCAAGTGTGGAATTATAATATGAATACGTTGTTTCGTAAATAAAGGGTGGACATGAGAACGATAATTTGAGATTTATTTAAATTTAATTTATATAAAAATAATTGTCTTTTTTTTTTTTTTTTTAAACTGGTGGGCTCAGTCAGTATATTAGTAAGTTAAAACAATACTCACTCCAATGCGATTTCACCAAGACTAGATTTTGTAGGTGGGAAGATTTGATATTTATAGTTGTCGAATTTGTATTGTTTCGGCAAATCCTTGTACACCTACTAATTAATAGCCTAGTTGTCTGTACTGTCATGCGCCTCTTATGTAATTACATTGAATTACACGTGCATTGAGCCAAGGACCTAGGGTGTAGAAAAGCTTAACGGTTTTTGATTAATTTGATACGAAAAATGATGTAATTAATAGATCAAATAAGTTTTAAATTTGTCTCAAGATCTTTGATTAATTAGGTAAGTTAATGATCCGGATGCATGTCCATGATCCAAATTGTGAGCCCTGGGCGTTACGATATTTCTACAAATGAAGAAGTCCGGAATTCTCCTAAAAAGATACATTTATCAGAAACGTAAAGATGTTCTGAAAATAAAATGTTCGGTCTGCCAAATAATTACTGGGAATATATTAATATCAGAAATCTTGAAAGCTAGATCGGACTACGAATACGATCCCATCTTAGCCTTTATTATTTTTCAGGCGTAACTATTTTTATTTAAATACTCTTTTAGGTTTCCACGGCCACTATTATTACAAAAGACTTAGTTGATTTCTTCTGATAAATTTTTCGCCAGCCATGCTGCTGACTTATCAATTTATCAACGATCTAAACCAGAAGAAATCAATAAAGTATTTTCATTTAGTTTTAAGATTAGTTTGTTTAGTTTAATTCGTGTTTTGAATAATTTCATTACAAAACATTTTCATTGTATTAATTACGCAATAACCTCTTGAGAAATAAGAAAATGATCAGGTGTGTGGTAAATACAATTGTGCACACCTTATTTAATTACTAAATAACTAAAATTATAATTTATTTATTTATTCCCTTAGCTAAGAGTACCCATTTTATATAGGCTGGGTGAGCCCAACGAGGGTCTACAGATCCCCACTGTTGAATAAATAGTTTATTTGCCTCAGCTGATCTGGAACTGGGTAGCTAGATATAACCTGGAGCGAGATTATTTTAGGAAATAAATTCAAGAAGTTATTGATGTTGAAAAGGTTGGCCATATGGTTGACACCAATTATGAGCTATACTTATTGCAATAAATAAACAAGTTATAATTTTATTTATTTAGTAAATAAATAAGGTGTGCAAAATTGTATTTACCACACGTCTTATCATTTTCTATTGCTCAAGAGGTTATTGCAACTTTAATTCAATGAAAATAAGTTGTAATAGTTATTCAAAACATGAATTCAACAAACAAAACTAAATAAAAATAGTTACAAGTAAAAAATGATAAATGCTAAGATGAGATCTTATTTGTAACCCGATCTAGCTTTCAAGATTTTTGATAGTAATATAAATATTTCCAAGTAATCTTATGGCATCAGGTTATTCAGTAACAAAGATAAGATCTATTACAATATCTAGACACACATAAGATAACACAGTAATAATATACTAAAGTCTTTAGGAGTTAGTAATTTGATATAAAATTGAATTAATTGTAGTTGACATATTATCTACTGTATTCTAAATAGGCTTAGACTTTCAGAAAATAAAATATTGAATTTCGAAAACAGTGGTGAAAAAGATAATGTTTTATATATTCCATAGTCCCTATATAATATTGATTTTTTGGGTCTATTTGTATCAATCAATGAAATTGTTAGCTTTTTTCTTTTCTAGATAAAAAAAAATATTGATTAAGTTAACCAAGTAAGTTAAAAATTACTAATATTTGATCTTGTTTCTGTCGATATCACCCAAGATTTAATTTCTTATGACAGCTGTAAAGTCTGTGTATAAATTATGAATAAATAAATGTGAATTTATAAAAAAGAGAAAACTAATTTAAACAAAACTTTATTCTTGTAATCAATTCATGCAGTTACAACAGACAAATTATAATGATAATAATAATAAGTAACAAAGATTTATAATATGAAAATTATAAAGGTATTATTATTACATTATTAAAATATCTATAATAATTCTATAATTTCAATTTTATAACAGTGGTATTATTTGCAAATATATTTAAAACAATTTCTTCAGTCATAATATCCTAAAGATAAAAATTTTAAATAAGAAACGATAATTTTTTAGGAAGAAAATATAAATAATAAATAAAACATAATAAAAACATTTAACTAATATTTTTTTTTCCATATTTGTAATAATATTACAATATAAAGATAATTGTAACAAACAAATATTTATAATATGAAGTTTATAAAGGTATTAAAATATTTACATCTTGATTAACATTGTTAAAATATCTAGTCATTCTATAATTTAAATTATATAACAGTGATATTATTTGCAAAAATATTTAAAAGAATATCTTCAGTGATAATATCCTAAAGACATAAATTTTGAATAATAAATAATAATTTTTAAGAAAGAAAATATAAATAATAAATAAAACATAATAAAAACATTTAACTAATATTGTTTATTTTTCATATTTTCAATAATAGTGAAATGTTAAATCTTTAACATAAAATGTATAAATGAATAATATAATAATGAAAAATGAATACAATCAATTTATGCAGTCATAACAAATAAATAATAAAGATAATAGTGACAAAGATATGTAATATAAAAAATATAAAGGTATCTAAATTGTAACATTAATTAATCAACAGACAATTATTTTTAAGACAATAAGATTAAAATTTAAAATATTAGAAATAATTTTCTTTTTTAATGTTCGTAATGATACTGAAACGTTATATCGCGTAAAAATATCATATAGAAGTATAAAATATAAAAATATTAATGTTTTGCTAATATTTTCTAAAATTTCGTACACTATTTTCTATATAGTATTAAGAAAAAAATGCCATAAATACATTATTTAATAATAAAAATTAAAAATACTATGTTTCAAATTGAAAGCTTCTGAATTACTTTCATGAACCATTTGATGTTAAAGCCAAATTAATCTATGTTTCACAGCCATTTGTTTTGTTTTTCTCCAAAAGCTTCAAAACTCATTAGTAAATAAAATGCATGAGGAAATACAAGAGTGAATTCTAAAATAATGAATTATTTATAAGACATTCCAATGATTTAAACAAGTATAGAGAAATTCTTTAAATTATAGTTTTTTATTGACACAATTCAAATTTTAACTTAATCATATAAAATGTATTTTCTAATTCAAATAACCAAAGTAGGTATGTTGTTGTATTATTTATTGTTAAATGTTGAAATTTTATATAATTGTCGGAAAAACATTTCTTATCCATTGAGATGTATAAGATTTTCCATTTTAAATGCATAAATAAAATTTTTAAATATTTTTGTAACAATTTTTTATTTTATGAAACTCTGTATCGATGGCTTTAAAACACAAATCCTAAGTCAATGTTGATAAAGAGTGACTTAATCACGTTTTTTTTAATCCTTGCTATAAATTAATAAAATTTTAATATAAGATATCAATATAAAATAAAGAATCTAATTCTTAACATATAATAAAACATATATGTATTTTTAAAAACCATTCATTGTAACACTATGTCACTGTAAAAAATAACCATTTGAACCATTGCATCACCGCCTGATATCGTTGTATCATTCAATCATCTAAAAGTTTCTTGTAGAGGTCCTAGAAGAAAATATTTACTTAATTAATCAGCCATACTGTAATAGACAATTATCATTATTATCATTGCATGAACACATACACACACAAACATTCACAAAATATATATATATATATATATATATATATATATATATATGTAGTGGTACAGGTTTTTTATTATTATTATTATTATATATATATATATATATATATATATATATATATATATATATTTTTTTTTTTTTTATAATAATAATAAACCTGTACCACTACATCCCGTGAAGGGTCTGGGGTTCAGTACATGGTAGAGATGGTACTGTTTCATGGACAGCGGTTGTGCAGGGAGGTGATTTGTCCTAGATCACGCTCAACCGCCAGATATTTCCCCCTTATTTTGGGTACCCATTTTATAGAGGCTGGGTGAGCCTCAGGAAGGTCCTCCTAGATCCTATATGGTCCATCTCAGGCTGCTAACAGACCAAAGAAAAGTCTTGCTTGCTGCGGGATTTGAACCAGGATTTTCAGCTTGGTAACTCAGTGCTTATCCGCTGAGCCACTCTGTGCTCCCATATATATATATATATATATATATATATATATACACATACAAACATATATTAGTGGATGATTGACTACACATTCAACAGTCAAATCCATATAATGGATTATTCAAAGTACCTTATGAGGTAAAAATAACAAATTATGTTATGTTAGTATATTAAAAATTATGTTACTACATATAACTTAAGGGGCCTACAGGACACTAACATATATAATTTAATATATAATACTAACATAGCTAGAATGACAAGTTGAACAGCAGCTTGTTAAAAGTTGAACATCAGTTTTTTTACAATTTAGATTGGTGTCATTGGGTACTATAAGTGAGTTATTAAGGTTCAACAATATCACAGCCGCTCAACCATTTTAGAATGATTATACTCTTGAAAGAAAATTATATTTACACGGTTCAGTACAGGTAATAGACGGTTACGCCAATGCAAGAACTGGTTTGGCGGACTACTGCCAATAGGCATTGTTTATATAATTTTCACCTAACCACTAGTAACTTACATAGTTACAATCTTTATAGTTATAGTTAAATACAACTTTATAGTTGAAAACTAATTGTAGTTTTGATTATTTATGTGTGAAATATTGTGCAGATTTTTTACATACAAGTTTGTTTAAAAATAAAAATATAGTTTCACTACTATTCTTCTGCTCCCGATATATTTCTATGCTAGAAAATTACTTAGTGTGCCTGTATCTTAATCCATAACTGTTGGTTTGTGCAATATTACATCTACTGTTAAAAAATATAAAGATTCCAGTACTTTTTTATTTTCCCCACACCCAGTGTCATCTTAAGTATAGACTTAAAAAAATAAATTATAAATTAACATTACATCTTTAATTTTATTATTCTGAATTAGAATGCAGTTTTTTTATTAAGTTGTTTTAGTAAGTTCAAATATATATTAAAAATGTAAATAATGTTACATATAAAATTAATTCACTTTTTTTTTATTTATATGATATTTTATTTTTATAAATATTTTTTAATGATTTTATTCATTCTATTTTTTAATTTATTTATTGATAAATGTTAGTAACAAATTAAGTAACTTCAAAAATCTTCATTAATGAAACAAACTATTATAAATGGTTTCATTAAATTAAAATTGTTTAAATATTGTTAATAATATAACAATAAAATTGTTTAAGTTTCATTTTAAACATCAATATTTGTATCAAATAAGTTTTACTACATCTTACTACAATAAATGATGGCGTATCAATACTTATCAATAGAAATTATCAAAACTTGCCTCATTCATGCTCCCAAAGTGATCATTCACATCAGTGACAATTCTTAGCTGTTCCTTAAAAGCATTTTCATAAAAATTTGGTGGTAAGGGTCGTGAAAACTCCGAAGGGTGTGGCACATTTACTGGCCTTGCACTTGTCACAGAAGGCCTCCATTGGGTTGAGTTGCCAGCCGAAGTGGTCCAAATATGATATGAATCAATCGGACTGTTACCAGAAGTTATTGAGCTTCTTGCATAAGCAATCGAATCGCCTTGAGAAGTAGCAGACTCATATGCAGAAGTGGACGACTTGAGAGCAGAAATGATCCTATTATTAAGAGAGATCATTGCTCTACGAGCAGTTAACGAGTTTTTAACACAAGTGCTTATCCATGGATGAAGATGAGAAATCATATTGCCAGGAGAAATAATAAAATCATAAGCAGGAGTGGTCAAGTTGGAAGCCGAAGGATTCTGACTGTGTGAAGAATCAATAGAGCTGCTTGCCGAAGCACTTGAGATGCTTGCACAAGCGCTTGAGATGCTTGCATAAGTAATCGAATCACCTGGAGAAATCAAGGAATCATATGCAGGAGTGGTCCAATCAGAAGCAGTTAGAATCCTATTATTATCAGAGATCATTGATCCATGAGTAGAAGGGATCGAGCTGCTTGCATGAGTGCTTGAGCTTCTTGCATGAGGAATCGAACTGCCAGGAGAAATAATAGAACTATATGTAGGAGTGGTCCCGAAATAATCATTTACATCAGAGACAATTCTTGGCCACTCCTTTAAAAAATCATTTTTATCAAAATTTGACATTGTGGGTCTTGAAAATTCTGAAGGTTGTGACACATTTAATGGCTTTGCACTTGTCACAGAAGGCCACCCTTGGACTGAGCTGCTAGCAGAAGTGGTCCTAATGTGAGAAGGACCAATTAAGGAGTTAGAAGTTTTCGAGCTGCTTCCATAAGTGTTTGAGCTTCTTGCATGGGTAATCGAACTGCTAGGAGAAGTAATAGATTCATACGCAGGAGTAGTCCCTAAATAATCATTTACATCAGAGACAATTCTTGGCCATTCCTTTAAAAAATCATTTTTATCAAAATTTGACATTGTGGGTCTTGGAAATTCTGAAGGTTGTGACACATTTAATGGCTTTGCACTTTTCATAAAAGGCCACCTTTGGACTGAGCTGCTAGTAGAAGTAGTCCAAATGTGAGAAGGATCGATTAAGCAGTTAGAAGTTTTCGAGCTGCTTCCATAAGTGCTTGAGCTTCTTGCATGGGTAATCGAACTGCTAGAATAAGTAATAGAATCATACGCAGGAGTAGTCCCTAAATAATCATTTACATCAGAGACAATTCTTGGCCATTCCTTTAAAAAATCATTTTTATCAAAATTTGACATTGTGGGTCTTGGAAATTCTGAAGGTTGTGACACATTTAATGGCTTTGCAATTTTCATAGAAGGCCACCTTTGGACTGAGCTGCTAGTAGAAGTAGTCAAAATGTGAGAAGGATCGATTAAGCAGTTAGAAGTTTTCGAGCTGCTTCCATAAGTGCTTGAGCTTCTCGCATGAGTAACGGAACTGCTAAGAGAAGCAATAGAATCATAAGCAGGAGTGGTCCAGCTGGAAACAGAAGGGATCCAACTGTCAGAAGAATCGTTTAAGCTGTTAGAAGAAGTTATCGAGCTGCTTGCATGAGCTCTTGACCTTCTTGCACAAGTAATCGAACTGCTAGGAGAAGCAATAGAATCATAAGCAGTAGTGGTCCAGCTGGAAACAGAAGGGATCCAACTGTGTGAAGAACCAGATGAGCTGTTAGCAGAAGTTACTGACCTGCTTGCATAAGTTGTTGAATTGCTAGAAGAATCATTAGCTGAAGTAGTCCAATTATTAGCAGAGACTGTCCATCTGCGAGAAGTGATTGATTTCTTAACAGAAATAATCTGTTTCTTAACTGGATTTATCGTCGTGTTTCTTACGGCATTGACCTCTCTGCTTGCACAAGTGATTCTGCAGCTTGAAGTGATAGGGCTCCTTGCATATGTAACTGAAACACTAGGAGAAGTTACAGAGTTTGCAGAAGCTATCGAATGTTCGACAGCAGGGATCGAGTCATTAGTAAAAGTGATCGATTTTTCTAGAACAGTGACCCTGCTACTGAAAGAAATCGCCTGACTGCCTATCTCCTTACTCTTGTCACTCAGAGCTTTTAACAGAGCCATCTTCCGGTACACTTTGCATCCCTTGTAGTTAGACGGATGGCCCTCACCACACCTAGAACAAGTCGGAGGAGCTATCTTAGCATTTTTGCACGTACATGTGTGATGCGAATGGCTGCAATAAGCACAAACCACTGAATTATTGCAATGCACCCTAGTATGATCCAACCCCTGGCATGTTGTGCATCTCGGCAAATCTGGACCTTGTAGATAATTTTCAACTTTGATAACTTGTTGAGCGACATATTTTAGTTCAAGTATTGTCCGATTGATCGGAGATTTGAAAAGTTTCACGAAGAATACTGGAGAAAATGATCCAGTAGCATGGTTTTTGGCGTTTCTTATTGATATTACTCTATATCCTTTTTCCTCGAGGTCACCTCTGATATGGCTGAAATCAGTAGAAGGAGACAAGTTTCTCAATACATACGTGTCGTGTTCAATTTCATCTTCAGACTCCTTTCGTTGAAGGACCTTATAAGGTTTCTTTTTCCTCTCTCCAAGACCAGCCATATTCACCGAAAAAAAACACGAAAAAAATCAACGTAAAACTTGAACGAAAATAAGGACTACTGAAACACTGAACCGATAAGCAAGCACTGCACCTCCCGCGACAAAACCAGCGCTTGTACTGAAGAAGAGCAAGAACTCACTGCCATCTTGAGTGCCACTGCGTCCGATAGAGAACGTTCCTGGCGTCACTGGTTTTGATAGATTTTAAAACAAAATAATTAATATAGATGTAATAAAAATATAATTTAATTGTGGTTTGACATACTGAAGGTATATTTTTTACCCATTGATACAACTGTAAATTATTAATTAGTGAAATCCTTGGTTTCGAATATTTCCACGCTATGGTCGCGTTTTTAAACCAGTTGTAAACCTATTGAAGTATGAAATATATATCTTATAAAATATAATTTTAATAATAATAATAATTTTAAAAATAAAGACTTTACATTGTATATACTTATTCAAAAGAATTTATAGTATAGTTGAAATTTCGATTGCACAAACTGATTGCTTACTTTGCTATAAAATATAACAGTTAGTTCATTAGTAAATCTTAACATAAATATTTATATTTTTTAAATATCTAAATACTCTGATTTTGTAGTAAAGGCATTATTACTCATTTCAATTATATCAGTTGTGACATTATTACTCTTTCTATTATTTAGTTAAAATACAATAAAAAACAAAATAAAAAATTTGTTTATAAATGTAGCCAATATTTTAACCTTAAACCAGATACAAATATTGTGCTAGAATTTAATATATAATCTAAAGTAAAATAAAAGAGCGGGGTAGCTTAATGTTACATTTTATTCAATTTATCGTGCTAATATTTATACAAATCAAAGGGTCTCCAGAAATAGAGGTGTAGCTCCATTCTATAAAACTGGTTAATCAAATGTTTTTCAAATTTGGTTTTGGAGATATGTCTGTCTTCAATTATTGCAATAAATATATTTGCATTTAAAAATCTGGCGCCCGATCTACCCTTCTTGGTGGATGAGATGTTTAAAGAATTAGAGCCTTTTTATTGTATCTATTCTCAAAAAACAAATATAATCAGTTTTAACTATTTACGACACACAATGAAATATATCTATGTGCAGTAAACATAGGACAGTAGAGATTAAGATAAAACAGGCACTTCCAGCAGGAGCCACATTTTTGTTTATATGTATAGTAGACTCGCCATTCTTGCATGAACTTGGTATGCAAGGTTCAATAAACTATAAGTGTATCTATGCAAAAGAAAACTATGAGAGAGTATCTTCAGGACTACTCGGGCTGAGGTTGGGGAGTCAGAGAAAAGGGCCGGCCAAAGAAAATGTCAAGACACAATCTACACATCTATACATCTCAGCACCAGCATTTAAAAATGCTATTTATCATGTTTATTTTTCCTTCTTCTTCACTATGTTTTAAACAGAATTGGCATATTAAAAATTAATGATGATATCCCTAATTTGATGGGGATTACCTTAATTCAAGAAAAAACCTCCAATATTAATATGTAACATTGTGAACATAGTAAGATTATAAAATAAAATATGGTAATAGAAAAATTTCATCATTCATGGTCATCCCAAAGATGAGTTCTGTTTTTGTTAATATTTTAGAATTATGATTGTTGTTTACTATTTCAGCTGCTATGAGATTTTTCTGTGTGAGTGTAAACCAAAATTTTATACCAGGGTAGTAGAGAAATATATAATGAGTAACTGATACTTTTATTTTTCGATAAAACAGTGATACTATATTTTTATAACTGTAAAAATTAGCTTACATTTTTAACAACATTTCTTTTAGCATACTATTATACAAGAATTACATATATGTATATATAAATATATATATATACATATACTATGATATTTTTTTTTTTTTTTTTCCCTTCACGCAGTACCCCTACGCGAAGGACGTTTATTGTTCTGCATGTTCCGTACATTTATAGTACATTACATACAATTGTACTTACATGTTGTTTACATTGTTTTTTTTTTTTTTTTTTTTTTTTTTTTTTTTTTGTTTTTTTTATATACAAAGCTAAAGGCTAAATTGAAAATACATCATTAAAAAAAAAAAAAACTTAAACATAAAAATATTGTTCATAGTACATATTAAGCCATTTGAAAAATAAAAAAATAAAAAAAAAGAATTAGGAAAAGCACAAAATTACAACAAAGTAATTGAAAACAAAACTAAAATTCTTGTTCACCTATAATATTGATTTTGTGTAGTGATGATTAACCACACTGCTCTAGCAAACACCTTGAATTGCTGAAAATACTTCCAGTACAAGTCCTTAACACTGATTGGCCAGCTGTCCTTCTGCGTCACATGTTTGATAAGTGTAGTCCTTGGTTCGTCGGTTAGTCTGCAGTCATATATTAAGTGTAAGTAAGTTTGTTCGATAGCAAAGTCACAAGGGCATGTCTTATTATCTGTAAGTTTAAATTTATACAAGTAGGATTTTGTGGGTCCATGTCCTGTCAGCATTTGTGTGAGGTAGAAGTCAGTTGTTATTTTGTTATTCCTAAAATATTCATGTAAGTCATTTATGTATTGTTTAAGATGTTGTCCTTTAGTTCTCGTATTCCATGTGTTTTGCCATTGATCCATATTTTTAACTGTTTGTCTGTGTTTCAAGTAAGTCTTAGTCAATTTACTGTAGAGTATTGAAAGTGAGCCGTCTTTGGCAGCTGACTTAGCAGCCTTGTCAGCTAATTCGTTACCGACGTTGCCAGAGTGCCCTCTCACCCACCTGAAGTTGATGTTGTATCCTGCTTTTTGTAACTGGAGTAAAGTAAGTCTGGTTTCTTCAATCAGCGGTTCATGAATTTTGCGATTAATGAGTTTGTATAACGTACTTTGGCTGTCAGTTAGTATGCAAATAGATGTCCTGCGGAAATTAAATGTCTGTATATATTCTAGTGTTTTCAGTATAGCGTATTGTTCAGCTTGATTGTTTGTACAATTAGGTCCAAGTCTGTATTTCTTTACATCAGTCAGTACACCGTCTTCAAACAATACCGCTGCACATCCCACATTTCCACAATCTTTGCTGCCGTCTGTATAAATTTCTGCTTCAGCATAATCTTCTTTTGTAAGTTGTTTGATTTCTGGGAAATGTGCAGGATGCTTCCAATTTTTATAGTTAATAGGTCGTTCAACGTCATCGGCAAGTATCCCGTCACAGTCTTGGTTAGTCCGAAGTAAGGTATATATATATACATATATATACTATGATATGAGGATGATTTGAAAACATTGTTGAGGAAAATTTTAAAATCATCCTCATATCATATATATATATATATATATATATATATATATATATATATATATATATCTATATATATATATATATATATATATATATATATATATATATATATCTATATATATATATATATATATATATATATATATATATATATCTATATATATATATATATATATATATATATATATATATATATATATATATATATATATATATATATATATATATATATATATATATATATATATATATATATATATATATATATATATGACTGCAGACTAACCGATGAACCAAGGACTAAACTTATCAACCATGTGACGCAGAAGGACAATTGGCCAATCAGTGTTAAGGACTTATACTGGAAGTATTTTCAGCAATTCAAGGTGTTTGCTAAAGCAGTGTGGTTAATCATCACTACACGAAATCAATATTATAGGTGAACAAGAATTTTAGTTTTGTTTTCATTTACTTTGTTGTAATTTTGTGTTTTTTCCTATTTCTTTTTTTTTTTTTTCGTTCAACTGGCTTAATATTTACTATGATCAATGTTTTTATGTTTAAGTTTTGTTTTTTAATGATGTATTTTCAATTTAGCGTTTAGTTTTATATATAAATAATGCAAAAAAAAATGTAAATAATAGAAAAAAAAACAACAACATGAAAGTACAATTGTATGTAATGTACGGAACATGCAGAAAAATAAACGTCCTTCGCGTAGGAGTACTGTGTGAAGGGAAAAAATAAAAAAATAAATAAATATATATATACACACACACATATATATATATATATATAAATATATATATATATATATATATATATATATATATATATATATATATATATATATACATATATATGTATGTATGTATATAGAAAAAACTTTTAAAATAACAATATCTAATATGATTCAACAATTAAATAAACTGCTGTTCCTAAAAAATGGATTACTTACTCATTGATCATAGCAATTGCAATACAAACATTTTATGCTGTTTTGCGAGGCAACTGATTAATGAAAAACTGATTCATTCTTTGGAACTTGTAAGTACACCCTATCTATTACAACTTACACAGGTCATTTTATATCTATTTTAGTGTGCTATTTAATGTTTTTACTAAAAGCTCATTTGTTCATTGTCAGGGCATGAGTATGAGACTAACCTAGTCTCGAAACGTCGCCTAAGAATTTAAAAAAAGACTGAAACTCAAGATCTAAAACACAATATAATTTCCATAACAGTCAAGATAAGTAGAAACCAATATATATATATATATATATATATATATATATATATATATATATATATATATATATATATATATATATATATCTTAAAATTATTTCATTGAACAACAGATCGGGGAAATTTTCAATATGAAATTAATTTCTTTTAAGAGATGCACTGAGACATTTGACAATTTCATCTTGATAGGAAATACGTCAATAAGAATCATACAATACAATTTTCTATTTTAGTTTTTATATAGTTTATTTTGGGACTTAGTCCTTAGTTTTTATATTGCTGATTGGCTATATTATTTTTTTCTTTTGATTGAAAAAACTGAGGAAAGATCAAAACCAGTAACAGGCAAAATCTCTCTTTCATAATTATTATAATTTATTCTATTTTATTTTTGTATTAATTGTTATAATTTTAAATATTTTTATTTTGAAGAGAAAAGATATGCCCAGGGCCAGGACTCGATCCTGGGTTCGAGTCCCGGCCCTGGGCATATCTTTTCTCTTCAAAATAAAAAAAATCTTTCATAATTATGATTATTACATTATAATTTTGTATTTTAACCTATACTTGGTAGTGAAAAAATGAATTTAACAATCTACAAAAATCTCAATATACTTCTTTATTTACATATAATTTAATATCCATGTCTTTTAATCCATACATAATTAAAAGTGTTCAACTACGTGTACAACATTAAATTCAGACATTTATTGAAGAAGTAGTCTTATCTTTTTCCTTGAATTATTCTCTTATTGATAGATTCGATTTGCTCTATGATATAAGGATACAACACAATGTTGGCGTTGTCACCAATAACCATGTCCAAGTGAGAGAAAGTTTTGTCCTTAATAGGCCAACTTATTAAAAGATTTGGTAAGGCATCAGCTATTCTGTTCACAGACTAAAAGCAAATTATTCATTAAATAAAATATTATACATAGCTAAACTTAATTAATTTATACATAAGCATATATAAAATAAAGGCCAAAAGTTGATTCCAACCTTCAAGCGTCCTTTAAAATAATTAAAATAACTAATATAACTAAAATAATAATCTTTTAAACTCAGTTATATAACAGCATTTATGGTTGAAATAAATAAATAAAATAACCTGACCCACTAGGTTTAAATATTATATAATAGCCATACGATTATTTGATGTAAAAACAAAATAATGATAAAAACAATTGTGGAATATCCAATAAAAATTTAATATATCTACTATTAGAAAACTACTTTTAAAATAAAAATAAAATAACTAAAAAAATTAACAATTATAACATCTTTACATTCCAAATGAAAAATAAAATAAACAATAGCCTATTTTAAGAAGAATTTAATAGCATAAAACAAGAAGAACCTATCTATTAAAGCTATGATATGACATTATAACACAGTCATCAAGCAGATGATACTTTATGGAACAGAAACTTCTTGTCTTCCCAGCCTAGAGAGGCTTCTGAAAATAGAAAGAAGAATTCTCTGAAGAGTCTATGGACCTAGGAGAACACCTGAAGGATACAGGTTGAGGTTGAATCAAGAAATCTATAAGGAAACAACAGACTTGGAAACTGACATTAGCGTGAGAAGGCTAAGGTTCTATGGACACATGATGAGGATGAATCCTGAAAGACTAAACCATAAAATTTTTCACCGAATCCACTGTCACAAAAATTCAACAGGATATTTCAAACAACTTAAGGATGATAAGTTTGGCTAACAGATCAAGATTGTTTTAACAGAGATGAATACAGAAGGACGCTCAAGGGAATAAAGGTTCTTGTGAGGGAAAAAGCACTTCTTGCGTGGTCAGAGGAGAGACAACTTAGGCACGTGAAGCTCATGAAGGACATATTGGAAAAGAGGAAACAGATGAAGAAGAAGCATTAGAGTTATGATATTCGCGTGGTCTTTAAGGACTTTTCATGAGAAAAAAAAAGAAGGATATTTTCAACGAATATCAAAATCAATAATTATGGCATATTTTTATTTTAGCAATACATATTCAGTTAAAATAAGTTCAATCAGAATCTATGCACTATTTTAAACATTGTTGTAAATAGGACAATGGTGGTGCAGGGAGGTGACTTGTCCGAGTTCTATCTCTAGCACCAGGTTTTTTCATAATTTAGAGTACCCCCTTTATAGAGGTTGGGTGAGATCCCGCTAGCTGTTATAAGATTAAATAATTTATCTGCTACAGCCATGTTTTGAACCCGGAACCTTCAGCATAGCAACTCAGCACTCTACACGCTGAGCTACTCTGCTCCCTGGACTTAAATAATATAAATATAATATTGAACATAAGTCAGATATGTAAAGTTGATAGTAATCCACTTTAGCTTACTTTTTCATCTGTGAATTGGTCATTATAACTCCAAAACAGAGCTACTGGTGTAGTGATTAAATTTAAATTATATTTTGCTGGTTTTGTCGTGTTATACCTCTTCAAATTTTCTATACTACCATAGTCAAATTGTTGAAATTCATCTGCAGAATAAAAATATAGAAATATAATTAACATTCATTACTGCACTTTGAATCCATTAAAGTATTAAATTCTGCAACTTATTTAATGATTTATAACCACATCCAATCATATTTCTTATCTTGATGTAACATTTTAAAAATATTTCAATTATATTCTGTTATAAAAAGTTCTGATAATTAAGAAAAAAATTCTTGATAGGGTCATACCATTTCTATGCCATTGGCTGTACAAAGTGACTTGTCCGAGATAACATTCAACCACCAATTTTTTTCCCAATTAAAAATACACTCTTTATAGAGGTTGGGTGTGCCATAATAAGAAAGCTTAATCATATTGCTTAAAACAGAATAACTAATAGATAATGAACCATAATATATTGCATTAATTACTGATTAGATACCTTCCATAGAAAGTTGAAGGACATGAATCAAAGTCTTCATCGAAGTTCCTGCTACATGTAGTAAAAAATTGGACCAATCTTTCTAAAATTATAAAGAAATTCCTGTATGTATGTATAAATACTTAAAATATTTGATATTATATTATATCTAAAGCCCCGGTGAATAAGTGGTTAAGTTGGATTTTGTCCAGAGAGAGTTAACTGCTTTCAGGTACCAAGAATCGTACCATTCTCATAGTTTTTGGTTTAAAGTGGAGTAGTAATATAAACAATAACTCCTTTTCAAGCCAATGCCTTACTTAGCCCCTTATTCACTACGAAAATAAATCAATCCCACTTACTCAAGTACAAGAAACTAATATTGGAGAAAACTCGACGTAACGACTTATTCACCAGGGCTGTACAAATAGGCTCTATCATAACTACATATCCATTTTAATAGTAACCAGTTTTAAACTCATGTTTATTTTCATGACATTCTTTACATATTTCAATAAAATTATTTCTAATGTAATTTTACTATGTCTTGTTATCTTCATAGATGATCGAATTTTTTAGCATAAAATAGTAAAAAAATATAGTAAGTTTTATTCATCACATGCAAATGAAATCGTTACTGGAACTGCTTTAGTAGGCCTAACATATTCCACTCAAACCATATTCATTTTATTTATTTATATTCGATAATATTATAACTTATTCGACCTTGATTAAGATCTCATAGAAAATTAAATTAAAATAAAAAAAAGTTCAAAACTAATATATTTATAACTAATCAATACTAACTGCATTCAAGTTTTTGTAATTTTCACCAGCAACGAATCCAATGATGTCCAAACACAGATCTTGTGTAAATTTCTGTTCTCCGCAGAGTATACTTAAGAAATTCGCTATCCTTTCATTTCTCAGGCTTATGCTATAATGACCAGTTTTAGTGAAGATTTTCTGTAAAAAGACTATGAATATACATTGTGTTTAATTAAAATTTTTAGGTATTGCAACACAAAAAATTAAGCAATGCAAAACATGGTATGTATTTTCGTCTATGTTTTCATATGATAAGTCCAGCAAAGCTTTTATTTTTGAGGATTGCTCAAAGTTTTTCATGGATGATTGATAAAGTTTGGATAGGCATTAAACCTAAATAGTTGAAAATAGATTACAGCTGATAAATCCATAAACATATCAAATTTCAGTTAGCTGTTTTTTAACAAAAAAAAAGTTAGAATCAGCCTATAGAACTTTTAATTTTATGCAGATTAAAATTAAGGGTATCAGTTCCGCAGATTTTAGCTTCGAGTTAAGTCACAACAAATTTTACCTTTCATTTGCTTCCTTTTTAATATTATCCAAAATACAAATAGGAAAATGTGATATTTCTTTTGGTATATGTCCTGATGAAACCTCAATCGGCAAAAAGTTGACTAGTTAGTTATTTTTTTAGTATTTTAAAGACTTAAGGCTTTACTTTTTGGGATGTTTTCTAATTATATTCTAACAAAGTAACATTATTTATTTTTAATTTGGTTAAAAAATAATAGATATAACGGGTTTTATGTTTCTTAGGCAATTAGATAACATGCTTCACAGGGGAACTTTTCAAATTTAGAAAACTTTGTATTAACCTAAAATAAAAATATTAGAACACAAATTATTTTATTTAAAATTATCATAATTTAAGTGTCAAGAGATAAGGGATTTGTAAGCTCTATTATGGTCTGTTAAATTCAGATCAGCTGGTTTGTATATAATTCAATCAATGGAACTTGAAAAAAAGAAAAATACTATATTTACGCTATCCATGATTAATGTATAAAGCATGATTGTTCTAAATAAAATGAACATAGAAAACCTAATAAACTAAAAAAAAAAATGTTTAATTTTAAAATTCATGACATCAGTAATTTCCTTGGGCTTTGTTTATATTACATATATATATATACTTACTTATCAGGTAAAATGTATACAAGTTTAGTTTTAGGTTATGAGAGATAACACACAACAACTTCTTATTATATTTTGGAATATAATGTCTATCTTAATTTGATATCAGCTCCTCCAGATTGTTGCATCGATTTATTTCACGACAAGTTTTAACTTATTATTTGTTTCTTTTTTAATGTTTTCTGGATAATAAAATGAATCGTGAGTTTTAGTATGGAAAAAAAGAATATAATTATGGGAAATGTGTACATTCCGGTATTCATTTCATCAAGAAATGTATGTTTCAACGAGCATATATCATCTATACTTTGAAATGTTATTTGTTATCAAAAGAGACAAAGTGCTGCAAATCTCACATTAACATGAAAACAGATTCATCAAATGAAGACAGCAATCTCATACCATTGTTGTTCATAAAACATCTCTAAAGAGGGAAGTTTGACTGGTCAGTATTTTGAGACAGGATTTTGCTTTTGGAGAATTTTTCTTTCCATTCCAATCTATAATTTATTTCACTTTTTGATAATTTTTAATAAATATTCATATACTGTGTATTTTTTTTACATTAAGAAATATAATAAAAATTATTTGTTATTAATTATGTGTAGAGTAATGTGCAATTTATATAAAGAGCAGGTATAAATAATATTGAATCTCTAATGCCATCTTAATTATGATAATTTCCCTTTAGCAGATGTCATATAAAAAGCGACCTATTAAAAAATTAATGATGTAGATGGTTACAATTATCATGTTCTTCATTGCTGCAATCACTCGAAGTATTAGTGGAAACTTATTTATTGGCTTTAAGTACATAATTGGTGCCATGAGCATAGCAGCTGCTATTTTATCATTGTATTCTGGTTTGAGTGCACACATCTCGGCAAATGTTAGAGTTCCTAAAAATTAAATAATCTCTTTAAAAAACAATAATAGTAATCAAACAAAATCAATTTTCTTTTAATTAAGTAGGTAATATGGACTAGTACCATATTTTGTACAATAATTATTGATAAAAATAGATAAATTTTAATTTTGAATACATCTCAAAGATACGGTCTTGAACAGAATTTTATTTAGATTATTTTGAATACCTAAGTCGGTAATATTATAAAGTTGAGCTTTAGTTAACTGTATGAATATTTAAAAATTCGATATAAATATACTAATTGTTCAAAACGTTAAGTCAGTATTTTTTTAAAAACAATTAATAACTTTAAAAGACAATTACCCACTCCTGTTTGTAACTACACCTTACATTTGCTGCAACTGTTATTATAGTTATTTCTTTCAATCACTATAATTGTGAATGGTATTTCCATTTATAATTAATACACAAATACTAATTAATTGCATTGTAATTTCTTCTTAAGGTTTAGTTAATGAAACAATAATTACATGAAATTTAGTCTATATCATCATGTACTCTATATTTTATTTGCTCACATTTTTTCTATCCTTGCATTCGACTTGTCAATGTTCACTCATTTCGAAATGGATCTTTTATCAATTGTGGGAATAACTTTTTTAGAGCCATTTAATTATAGTAATTTAGTATCTTGTTATTTGTTAGTGTTTGTGATCAAACCAATCTATCTCACTTTATCAATGGCTATTTGGAATGAATACTTTGATGGCATTTCAGTCTACTGTCCCAATTTGAGGATATAGGTCTTCCTCCAGGTGTTTTTATTTTTATCTTAGGAGGTGATATTTATCATTTATCATGACATGCCCGAAGTAAGGCATTTTTCGTTGAATTGCTGTCCTAATGACTTCTTCTTCCTTATCAATGCGAAAAAACATTATCTGGTTAGAACATATGTCTAATCCAAGATATAATTTCATATAATCCTCAACATAATTTGATTTACCCATTACAATTATTTGGAAGTGCTTAGATAAAATTACAAAGACAAATAATCTTAATTGTAAATACTATTACTTACATTATTTGTAATTGTAATGTTACCTGAGCTATTCCTAATTCCAGTAACTTTAATTGCCCAACTTTGAAGAAAATACAATCAAACAAATTAATTTATATTTATAACAAAGTATATTTTAAAGGTTGATTACAACTTTGTAACTTATAATAATTGTAAGGTCGTATATTCCACCTTCTTTTGTAAAATCAATAAATTTGAGTTCATATTTTTGATGGTTAACACAGGGCACGAGAACTATTCTTAAAATTGGTGTTGTTTGTTTTTCTGTATCTAGGACAGTTCTGTATTACATATTTAATTATTAGGACTATTCAACTATGCTGATAGTTTGGCGAGGATTTTTTAAACACAAGATAGATAGATTTCCATGTAAATGAGTTGTCATTATAATATTGTAAGGCAACAATGATCTAGACAGAGTTAAGAAATATCAACTTCTTAATTGTGTGGAGCACGAAGTTCACTTTTTTATGATTGGTTTAATCTTTAATCCTTTAATTTACTTATTATAGTATAAATAAAATTTGTTTAGTTTTTTCAAGGCATGAAATACCATACCTAGTAGTGCGCCATAATATAACTTGTTTCATATACAAATTTGACACAGTATATTTCTAGCCTACAGATAATGTTTAACAATACATAAAACCATAACCTATGATACTGAATGTATACTATAATGTTTATTACTTCATGATCTAATTATTACATATTTTTTGTTGATTGACTAAAGTAGCAAACTTCATTATTACCAAGGGAATATCCAACATAGAAGATTTTTTCAACTTTGCGAACCTCCAATACCTTGTCAATGGCAGAAGGCAAATCATAGATGCCTGATTCATGAAAACTAAAAAAAAAATTATCAAAATAGAATTAAAATACATTAAAGTATATTTATATTTAATAATGAGTTATGATATAAATGAACATAACATTTAAAGAGATATTGATTAAGTAACTAATGTGTTTAGACTTAATTACTAAATGTGAAACTGGTACTGTCTTAATTAGGTATTTCATGGTCACATCGATATATAAGTACATATTTAAGAGAGTTAATAAAATATACAAAAATTCCTCTGTTATAGTAAGAAAGTTAAAATATTAAATACTTGCAAACTAAAAAAAAAATAATTTGTTGAATTTTAAAGTACATGGTATATTATAAACCCACAACATTTTTTTTTTAAGTGAGGAGTGGAGTTTTAAATTAGTAAATATTAAAATAGAAAAATAAATTATTAATTCTGTAACTTCTGTGATTCGACTGTAATTTATTAAATTAAAATAGTTATATTTGGGAGCAGAGGTAGCTCTGTGTGTAGAGCACTGAATGTCCCAGGATAATGGAGAATGGAGATAGTTGGGGGGGGGGGGGGTGCAGTCAAGAAAACACCAAATAAGTCAAGACTTATTTATATAAGTATATATAATATTATCAGTCTTGACTTTTTTGGTGTTTTCTTGACTGCACCCCCCCCCCCCCAACTATCTCCATTCTCCATTATATTATCCAGTCAACTATTTCCCTCTCTAGCATAAATTATTTAATGTGTTAACAGCTACAGATCAAGGATCTGCAGACCCTCCTGGGGTTCACTCAGGCTCAATTAATGGAGATAGCCTTCCAGTCTGTTGTCTTAAAAATAGTACAGCCTCTAACTTGTACTGTATCTAACTCCCATCATGGGTTGCAGTGGTAGAGTTTTTTTTTTAGAATTACCTAATTTACAAACAATATATATGCAGGTATGTTTTGAATTTATTTCTTACCTAAAATCCCAAAATCTAGGATCTGATTTATCGTATTTGGTACTATACTCGTTGAAAATGGTTCCCCTATGGTTGGAAAGCCATACATCATATCCTAGATCCAGCAACATGAAGGCTGTAATTTAAAAATAAACAGAATTAATTTTTAAAATAAGAGGAAGAGAATGGTGGAGGTTAGAAAAAATTCTCATAAATAAGGAGAACTATTTATTTTAAAGCCAACATTTTGACCCACATTGCAGATCTTCTACAGTGCTTATAATGGGATCAAGATTTGGCAGTTGACTACTAACTGAGTTTAAGTTTAAGTTGACTACTAACTGAATTTAAGTTTACTTCAAGTTGACTACTAACTGAGTTTAAGTTTACTTTAAATTGACTACTAACTGAGTTTAATTTTACTTTAAGTTGACTACTAACTAACTTTTGGTAGTCAACTGTCAACCCTTGACCCCCTGAAGACCAGTAATGTGGGTCAAAACGTTGTCTTTAAAATATGTAGTTCTCCTTATTTAAGAGAATTTTTTCTGACACCCCACCCGAATTATTTTCTTCTTCATATATATTTAAGGCCAATCAATATTATTCAAGATGATTTTTTTAAATAATTCACTAGCGATAAAAATATTAGAAAAAATTATAATTATGTTCTGAATGGATTTGGAATCTCCAATCCAGAAAAGATAATCAGAATGTACTATTGCTGCCCCAGAAAAGAAAAGGAATGTCTAAAAAGCACATATCAACTCTGTATTTAATTTTTTTTTTTTAATGTTACTAAAAGGAAATCTTCAGTTTTAAGTAGAAAAAAAGCTTTATGTAATTCAAAGAAACAATAAAAAAGAATTAATGAAGTGATTAATGAAATATATTATCTTGATGTTTTTATGACACTGCATTAGCTCCTATAAATGAGCCTCATTGGCCTGGGGATTCCAGAGCACAGGATTAGACCTGGCACAGCTGATGAAGAGGCATAAGATATTTCATCTATCCCTTCATCTGACTGCTTGGATAGCCATCACAAGACCTTTATTCACTTGTCAAGTCTCAAATAACGACCAAATGAACATAACAAGATACTTCAAGACAAATAAGAAAAAATCTAAATAATAGGGAAATAAACCCTAATAATAGAAAGATAATAATAAGAATAGGCTTTATATTTACATATTTACCGAGGCTCTTCTTGTTGTGTCCTCTGGTGATCCAGGAGTCTGCAGCCATCATTAGTCCATGTTGCATAAGAACTGGAGTACCGGAGTTCATTCCAATCCTATGGAGCCAAATACTGTACCCATCCTCTGTCATCAATTCGTAATTTGTAGCTTCATACCCTCCTCTCTCTGCAAGCTCGTTCTGTTAAAATTTAGAAAAGCAACTAGTCATTTAGATTTGAAACAAATCTGTGATATGTATCATTGGAAAATAATGTAAACAATTATATACTTATGCATGTTAATAATCTATAAATAAACTCGTTTTAAATAATAAATTTCCTCCCTATGTTATCAATAAACTCATCCATGACTACAATAACCCACCCACCCCCACCCCGGTCTCCAGATCCGCCATCTATCCCTATATACAGATCCTTGCCATATATACCCTCCCTCTCAAATAACATTCAAAAATCCTTATGGTCCTCTATACCCAATTTACGTATCGCCTTCAATTCCTATAACAAACTCTCCAATATTTATATCCGAGTAAAAGATCCCATTCCCCTAAAACAAAGCTCTCAGGTCGTCTATCGTATCCCTTGCTCTACTCCTAATTGCAACTCTTCCTACACCGGTGAAACTAAAAACTTCCTTAAAGATCACATTACCCAACACAAATACTCCATTTCCTTCCATAATCTAACCGCTTCAAAACTCTCCGAACACGCCCTATCTTTAAACCACATTTTCGACTTCGAAAATACGTTTATCCTAGCTTCTGTTCCCAACTATAATAAACGCACCCTCTCGGAAACCATCCACATCAATTTAGATTCCTCCGCCGTTAATCTCAAGACCGACTCCCATCACCTATCCTCAACCTACTCCCAAATTTTAACTTAAATTCTTTTACTTTGTTACTGCTTCCCAGTTTCATTCTGTTACATGTTTATATATCCTCTCTCCTATAACACATTATGACCTCCATAAATTTTATTGTTATTATCTCTCTACTATTTTCCATTAATTTAGTCATTAATTCTCTTGGCTTTCTTTCATCTTCATTTCTTTCTTACGTTTTTTACATTACTTACGTGTCATAAAATTCCCTTTATTATGCGTTTTCCTATACTCTCTTTCTTAGTTATTTTTTTGGCCGTCAGAGATCGCTGTTAGCACTTCCGTCTTACTTTGTAACATATTTTATTTGTCAGTTATACTGTTGCTCAGCAGTCGCTCCTTCTATATGGTTCGTACACATTTGAATATTTATATCTTCTCTTCATCCTTCTCCCTCTCCATTCTTCACACCTATTTCTCACATCATCACTTTGGCATCCACCATATGTTAATATCAAAGAGTTCATTATTATTTAGCATCATAATTTTTGCATTTTATCTCCTTTCTCTAACTTGTTGTATCTTTGTTTCTATACATTTCTTCTATAGTTACATCATATTTTATATTAATACAACTTCATTGTAATTGTACCTATACAGTTATATAACATCCCATACTTATATTGTATTTATATTTTACTTTTCTATTTGTCATTCATGATATTCCTTATCTTTAGTTTCTACATATTTCTTCCGTTATTTATTCTTTGGCATCATATTTTGTTACAAATTTCTTTCATTTCACTTATGTTAACTCTCCAAGAGTCCATTATCATATATTTTATATTTTATCTGTATTAAACTAGGTTCTCCATACTTTTATATCTCTCCCGTATATCTCACCTTTTTATGTTTATATTTTTTTAATTTTGCAACTTTATGTTTATCTTCTTTTTTCTCTTTGTAATTTGTTTGCATTATCACCTTTCTGTACGTTTATTCTGTAATATTTCTTATTCATATAATTCCTTCACTATTTCGTTCAACTTTTCTATTACTCTACATAATATTAATATATTCTTGGTACTGTAATGTATTTTTATAGTTATTTTGTTTTGTCTGTTTTTTTTTCATAGCCCTAAAGATGACATATAAAGTAGGTCGAAACGTTGGCACAAATAATAAATAATATTCCCTTATTTGATGTTTAATTTGACTGCACCCCCAACTATCTCCATCCTTACATTAGATCTAACGATCAACTAATTTCTTCTCTATATAAATAAACTCATGTAGATATTAGATTGGTTCTATAAAAACCTTTACCACTATAACCTATGAAATGTCTTAGAATCAGTACATGTTAGGGACTGTATTATTTCTAAGCCAATAGTTGTGGAGGGAGGTGATTTGGCCGAGCTCACACTTAGCTATCAGGTTTTTCCCTAATCGAGGCCTTCTGATAGGTCTAATCATATCATTGACATACATTTTCTCCTTGCTGCTCATTTTAGAAAGGTTGTCCCAAGTTATTTATTTAGGATAGTTTCTGTACATGAATTGCAATCAGGGTATTGTGGATTTATGTTATTTAAATATAGAAATAACTCAGGGAAGTAGAGGAAAACAAAATATTTTATTAACCTCTGCAACTCATGGGGGGTCTTGGATTCTGTACATGCTAGAGACTGTACTATTTTTAAGGCAAGAAATGTGAAGGGAGGTGATTGGATGGGGACCAAGCTCAATCACCAGGTTTAACCTCATTAATTGAGCCTGTGTGAGCCCCAGGAGGGTCTGCAGGTCCTTGATTTATAGCTGTTATCAGATTAAATAATTTATCCGCCACTGGCAGTTTTGAACTGGGACCTTCAGCACAACTCAACGCTCTACACCGTGAGCTGCCCTACTCCCATTCATTATTAAGAAACAAATAGATCTTGCTATAGCAAATGAAGGAACAAATCGATCTTGCTATAGCTCATGGAGGAACAAATCGATCTTGCTATAGCTCATGAAGGAGCAAATCGATCTCGCTATAGCTCATGAAGGAACAAATCGATCTTGATATAGCTCATGAAGGAACAAATCGATCTTGTTATAGCTCATGAAGGAACAAGCACTTGCATTTGATAACAAAGAATTTTTAGGATTCAAAATGGTCATTATTAGATTCTGATCAACTGGTTAATCCCCCCCCCCAATTATCAGCTGTTAATGCTTTAGTGACTAAAGGGGCTAGAAAATGTCTACAAAAACACTGTTATAACTTTCACAGAGCTCTTGAATTTTTTAATTCAAAAGATTATAAACTGTCTACATTAAATTAGATGTCGAAGGTTAAATTAATATAATGGTAACAATTTTTTATTAGATTAATTTATTGATATTTACAACTGTAATGATGTTACAACAAGTAAATGTGCTAATATGAACAAATGACATGAAAAAAAAAACACTTGTGGAGAAACTACCCATCGGTAGCACTCCAAATTTTATAGTTCTATAGTAGAAGGCCTCGAGGCTATCTTCTTTTCAGACGCCTCTGGGGGTTATCAGGAATAGTAAGGGATGCTTCCCTCAACTATTTGAAGGAATAACGGATTCCAGTGTGTATAGAGCTTGTCATGGGAGGATATGTATCTAGTTTGGGCCAAATCAGCAACATATTAAGATCATGATGGATGAGTTTTTTGTGACATAATAAGGAGCATTGAGGATTTTACGAAGGATTTTGGGTTGTAAGGATTGGATCGAGATGAATTGGATGGTTTGGTAGCTCCCCAAAGCTCGACTCCGTATGTCCAAATAGATCTGATAACTTTCATGTAAATGAGTCTTTTGTAATTAATTGGGAGCTTAGAGCGTTTGTTCAGTAAATGTTTAAGTAGGCGAAAACGTCGAGCAACTCTTGTTGAGTTTTATGTTGAAAGTCTTGGTGGTGGGGTGCTGTCTCAGGTTTGGAGCCTATTTGGGCTGTCGATCGTTGGAATATATTGCACCTTTTTTCTTCGTAATGTGATTCACATAACCTTTTTTTTGTGTCTTGATAATGCCTGAATAGGCGAAACGGCGACCGGTAAGTGTGTGTATTACTGGAGAAATTTAAAACATTGTAACATTGTGTATTACTGGCTTTGCATTGTGGTTTTTCCCAATTGCATTATAATTAAAAACAGGATGATCAATAAAAATCATTGAAAATGCTTCTTACACCCAAACGGACGATCTTGAAATAATAAAAGACGTTTCTCACTACAATCCACACGAAAGTTGTGCATGGAGGTGACCTATCAGAAATCACGCTCAACTGTCAGGATTTTCCCTCAATCAAGGGTACCCACTTTATCTATAATAGGCTGAGAGAGCCTCAGAAGGGACTACAGATCCCACAGGGTCCAAAACAATAAATAATATTACAAAAAACTTTGTTTATTTCTTCTGGTTTAGACCGTGTAGATAAATTTTTCGCCAACGTTTCGTCAACCCTGCTGCAGACTTCCTCAGGGCTGAGAGATAAATAATATCTCTATCATAGCCGGATTTGAACCTGGGATCTTCAGGATTTCAACAGACTCTTTAAATTTACTTAAAATTAATTTTAAAGTTATTTGTTTTTGACCAGTCTCATGCCAGATTTTACTGATTATAAAATTCTCAAGTAATTGTATTATTTTCTATTCATCGTAGATTTCATTAAAATCCTATTTTTAGTTATTTTACGTAGTTTAATTTGTCATCAATTATTTTATAATTTAATCTTTAGTCAATTATATTTCATTCCAATCTTTTTTTTTCTATATGACTGTTTTATTGTCTTTGGTACTGCTCTGTTGATGTTTTTCTCAGCCCTCTAGAAATTAGGCCGAAACGTTGGTACATAAGTTATAAGTTATAATTATTGGTATATAATTTTTCTTGACTCCACCTCTGTTCATTTTCTACATTACTCAGGATATATACGGCCAACCATTTCCTTATCAGTATGTATTATATTTATTGTGCTTAATACAACTAGCGAGATTACGTGATTAAGTGTACAATTGAAAGTTACTTTAAAATTCCTCCCACCATTAAATATCATTTTTAATTTATATTCAGTCTTGAACCATTTAAATCAAGCTTGAATGTGTACAATATGGGTATATATTGACAGAAATCTTATAAGGAGGTCTGGAAATCGGTATAAAAAAAGTATCTATAATTATTTAGGTATTAATTTTAAATAATTTAAATTAAAAATAATCATAAACATTAATTTGTTTTTTGTATGAAAGAAGAACCCTTTAATACAACAATAAGGTTAAAAAAATAATATTTACAAGGAAGAATGACTTATCGGATTTGGCATTTGCTCAATCAATGTTTTTTTAACTGTTCAAAATAATAGTCTCTTCTGGGATATAAATGACTCTTTATCGATGTAAATTCTTGACCAAGGTTGCTCTTAAACCGGACTACAGTAATGATGAGATATTTTTAAACACGATGAAGAAATCCTTAGAAACCACTGAATATAAAAAAGTATAAAACTTAGAAAGATATGTAATGTTTTGTTCAGGGGTTCTGTAGGATAATGTATTTTTATTTCTATCTGGGGAACTTTAGGATTATATAAAATGTAATATAATATATCATTTATGTATAATTAGGTAAAATATAATCATGTGTGTGTGTATATATATATATATATATATATATATATATATATATACATATATATATATATATATATATATATATATATATATTTATATAAAATATAATCATGTGTCACATGTATAATCACACACACACACATATATATACTCCCTGGCCATATTAATGTGACCACTGGATAGATTCGTTCATGTTACATGTTTGTATTATCTTTTTGTATGCGTAATGATGTAAATCGAGTTTAAATATTAGTTTTATGGGTAAGTTAGTTATCTGATAATAATATGAAATTGAAAAAAATTGTTTCGAAAATAAATCTTTATTTTTTTTTAATATTTTGTTGTGCCGCCCTATTTACACCCTATTTTACATATTGATGAAAAAAAACTATCGAACTAGTTAAAATATATGATACAAATAATAAATCAATAATAAACTTACCGAATCCGACTTGTATTTAATGAAAAAGAAATCATAAATCCATAAAAATTTCAAACACAAATTATGCACGCCGTCGCTCGTAAAACAAAATGACTGTACTAAAACCAATGCTGCCATTACTAAAAAAAAATACTTCAAAAAAAATATAATAGTGTTGCCATTACTTAAAACAGCAATTTATTAAGACACGCGAAAGTATATAAAAAAAATTAGGAAAAAAAAAAAAGAAAATAATCTTTAGTATTTGTAATAATTTTAGTAATAGTATATTATTACAATATAATCAGTTATTATTATATTAACAATAGTATATTATTATAAATCTTGATCTCAATGTGAATTAATATAACTCTGTAGAACAGTGTTCTTCAACCGCCGGTCCGCGGCCCAGTACTGGGCCGTAGAAATTTCCTGCCGGTCCGCGAAAAATTTTGGTCAAATCATAAATCACCGTATTATAAATCGTATACATAAAAGTATACAAATACAATGTATAATATCAATATAATGGCGGACATTTAGTCTGCTTAATGAAATTAATATTTCTTTGTAGAGTTCACATACAAATATTTTTACTTTAAGAAATAAATTGGATGCGTTCAAAAAAAAGCTAAGCTCTTTGGAATAGTCGCTTACAAGAGCAAGATGTAGAAATGTTTTCTCTTTTGGATGAATTTTCGATTTCTGCTGATGTGAACACGAAAGTCATATTTAACATAATAAAGCAACATTTAAGAGCATTAGCTGAAAATTTGAATAAGTATTTCGCAAAAAATGGAGATCCTCGTAAAGGTAACCTCTGGATTAATAATCCATTCTTGGAAGACATAAACTCATGTGCACTTTTCTTTTTCATCTTCATGAAAAAGAAAAGCTGATCGAGTTGTCTTCTGATGTCACTCTGGTCTCCAGACATAAAATGCATTCATTGCCTCAATTTTGGATATCGCTAGAAAAAGAATATCCAACTTTGAGTTATAAAGCTATAGAATTATTAGTAAATTTTTCGACTTCCTCCTTTATTTATGTGAAAAGACTTTTTCAGCCATGTCTGTAATAAAAACCAAACAGAGAAACCGAAAAGATGTTAATGCAGCGCCTCGTCTCTCAGAAACAACGCAGAAGCCTCGAATATCAACGGTTATATCAAAGAAGCATCAGCAGATATCGCACTAATAAATGTAATTGGATAACATATTCTATAATAAAAAATAGTATCTACAAGCTTATTGGTTTTTATTTGTCTTAGCATTCAGTTGGTCCGCGAAATATTTATCCTATTTTTACCGGTCCGCAGGTGCAAAAAGGTTGAAGAACACTGCTATAGAAGACCCTTATTCGCTCTGTGCCTATCTACGGCTACTAAACTTGGACTACCATAAAGTCGGAAGATAAAAAGAAGAAGAGAAAGAGAAATAGAGAAATTTATGGCCTATTCAAAGAAATAGATATCACTACAGTCATAAAATTTAATCCTCTTCGGTGGCCAGTTTATGTTGCTTGGATGCAAATAACGCTACTACAAGGGTGCTGATGACCAAGCAGTTGGTCGAGCGGTCGATAGGCCAAGATTAGGATGGCTGGATTGCGTAGCGAGTGGTGCCAAGAAAGCTGGATGACAGCAGCCAGTGATAGAAGAGCATGGCGATTGGTGTTAGGATCAGAATCAAAAGCAAGGAGAACTAGCTTGCGGGTTGTAGGGCCAACATAATAATTAATAATGTTATTATAATATGTATTTACTGATAATACTTACTATACTGGGCACGAAAGGTATAACAGGAGGTGATCTCGCCGTTCCATCACATCCCTGGAGAGAGGACGAACAAAAGAAAAAGAGAAGGAACACCATTATCATACGAACTGCAACGATTAGAGGGAATTATGATTTAAAATTTAATTTATTCCTAAAGATAACCTCAGTTCAATGTCAGGCGCAGTTTAGGGAGTTATTCTTGTTTTATAGTCAAATCCGAAATGATCCACGGTTATTTTACATAATTATTTCTGAACTAGAAGGATTTGAAATAAAGATCGAGATAAGTTATTCATGCCCTTCCCTCTCCCCAAAACTCATATTATCGCTCATTTTATTATTCTTTTCATAAGATCTATTTTTTATTAAAACTTTGGTAAAAATTTACAATAACAAATCCTTTAGCCTTTCAAAAAGCACTGAAAAGCCACGTTTTGGCAGAACTTGAGATCATATGAGGCGTTCGGTATCAAAAGAGGAATAAATCCAACATTCCTAAAATTGACTTCGATAGTTTAGTCAAACTATTTTGTCTAACACGAAACTTTGCAGGCTTATTCATCATGGTTTTAGTCCGATTCTATGCCTGAGGTTTCGGGCACATTGAGTGTCGATTGAGGGAACTATCGAAACATGTGAACAAATTATTTATCCATATTTAAAATTTGGACTCATCCGATTTTGTTCCTTTTTTTAAAATTTATTTATAGAGATTTGCAACTGCATTACGGCACGTAGTATATAGTACATAATTGTAGGCAAATCACATGATATTAGTTGTTAAAATAACCTAAAGAACATGAGTGAAACTATTATTTTGATATCCTACTAATCTTACTAATTGTTACGGTCTCAGAGAGAAGGACGGCCGCGAGGAATTGGCGATTCCTGGAAGAGGGTGGAGACCCTTGTCGGCAGAGATGAAAGAGGCCTCTTCCCGAAAACTCCAGGCCCTTCGAGATGTTCGAGATTTTTCCCACCCCGTTTCGGCCTTGCTATTTAAATACACTCTCGGCCCGATAGAGACAGAGTGTTAAAGCACGCGGTACGGTTAACATCGCAAACAGTGATAAGCCAGTGTGATAAGTCAGTGACAGTTTGTGAGTGTAATTGTGTGCCAGTATATTCTGAGATTCTTACGGTCGGTGGACTTTAATTAGTGAACTGTAAGTGCGAATTAGTAGCAATTAATTAGTTAAGTAGCACTTGTAATTTTATGTGATCTGTACAAGCTTATGTAAATAGTTAAGCTAATTAGTAATAAAAATATCTTATATTATTGTAATAATTAAATAGAAGTTAGGCCTAGATTATAAATATCTAAAATATTGTTATTGTAAATTCATTTTAGTTAATTATTTATTTGTTAGTAATTTAATTGTTAATAGTTTAATTGTATTCTTTTATCACTTTTGTAAATAAATATTAGTATCTTTTATAAGGAATAGCTTAATATTTTTTAATACCTAGTAGCCCGTAACATAATATTATAAATGCGAAAGTTTGTATGTTTGTCTCTCTTTCACGCAAAAACTATTGAACGGATTTGGATGAAACTTTCTATATATACTACTAGTTAATTTGTAAGTTATTGTTGATTTTTTCCCGTCTGCCCGTTGTGCCCCCCCCCAGAAAAAATCCTGGACCCGCCCTTGGAAGAAGTAGCTAGGTTTGAGTGGGAATAAAGTTTGCCATGGACGAGTTGATATTGGGTTCGGGCCAAATCAGTAACAAATGGGATATTAAGGTCATTGAGGATATTAAGTCATTCACATCATTATCATAATAAAGTGAGGAGCCTTGATGATTTTACGACGGACTTTGGATTATAAGAATTGGATACGAGAAGAAATGGCGAGGAGTTTCTTTAGAAGTCTGGCATTATTAGAAGGAATGAATATTAATAGATTTTTTTTGTTGCACGTTTGAGATGCTTTGGATATTTTGATTTTGATCTTGAAAATAATTAGAAAACAAACCAACTGAGCTAACCTGGCTCGTATTTAAAAATTATCACCATCACAAGAATAATAAATATAAAATAAATTATATTAGAGAAGAATTGGTTGACTGTAACTTCTAATGTAAGGAAGAAATAGTTTGGGGTGCAGTCAATAAAAACGTTTTTTATATTTTTGTCAATAAAGTCAATAAAAAACGTTTTTTATATTTTTTTCTGTTTGTTTCTCTCTCATAGCCCTGAAGATGGCCTACATTGTAGGCCGGAACGTCGGCACACAATAAATAAGTATACACTTATAAAGGTATTTTTATTGACTGCACCTCCAACTATTTCTTCCTTACATTACAAAATAAATTATAATATAAAATTGACGTAAGTCAACGAGATCCTAATTAATGTAATGTTCAATGAACATTCTTCCCCTTGTATACATCGCAAAAATTGCGAGAACACGGGGATATGGGATCGGTGAAGAGAATGGATTTGTCTGGCCGTGTTACGAGCCAGGTTAACTCAGTTGGTTAGAGCACCGCGCTAGAGAATCCCCGGGTTCGAATCCCGGCCTGGACAAATCTTTTCTCTTCAAAATAAAAATATTTAATAAAATTAATATTTCTCATTTTATGGATTTTTCATTTATATATTCCAAAATGGTATATTTTCAAATTATAACATAAGCAATTAAATCTCCATCTTATCTTAAATCACTATTCATTGGAGTAGGAAAATTCTCAATTTTCTTAAAAATTTTGGCCGAGTTTCTTATTAAGTAAATCTTCTCATTGTTTTTCTCAATAATCTTGTTATATATTCTAACTTACCATAATTCTTTTTAATTTTAACTATTATTATGTATGATTCACTTACCTGTTGTGAATGTTGAAATTTGAAGAAACATTTTATTTTACACCACTCTTAAAATTATTCGGTCCAAGGGCGGATCCAGGATTTTTTCTGGGGGGGAGGACAACATACAGATGGGCAAAACATCAACAATAACTTGGACATAAAGTTGTAGTATTTATAGAAAGGTTTCAAAGGTTTATTAAAATATCTAAACAATAGTTTCACTCATGTCCTTTCTGTTATTTTATTCATATATTTTAAAAACTATGATCATGTAATTTGCCTATAAGTATGCACTGTAATTGATTCTCCACAGTACACAAAAAACCGTCATCTGGAGGGGGCACGGTGTGGCCCCCTCCCTTTAATCCGCTCTTGATCCAGTCTACTATTTTCCATTTAAATATTATATTTTATATTATAAAACAGCTTTGTATCAATAAAATCCTAATTTTTAGGAACTTGAAGTGTTGATATTGGTTTTAAATTGTAACTACTCTATAAGTAAAATTAACAATACTTTTTGAATTTGAAACAAGTTCTTGGAAATAATAAATTCTATTTTGTTTTATAGATACAAAATCCCTTTTTTTGTCCAAGTTATCATTTATTTATTTTTTCTTTAACATGTAGACGTTTCGACCCATGTGGTCATTCTGAAATACATGTTTCTTATCATCATTCAGTTAGCTGAGTTATTGTACAAATAGTTCCATACTTATATTTTCAAATTGTTTACATTTCTAACTGTCATTCTACGAGATGCCTATTCATTTCTTTCAACATATTCTTGTATTATTATGTTTCATACATTTTACTTGTGTAACCTCTAGAAGTCCATTATCATACATTTTATATCTTTAATTTACTAGTTTTTTCTAAATCCTTCATGTTCCAACCTTTTTTTATATTTTAATCTTCTTATTTTGTATCTTTGGTTTACCTCCTCATTTTTATTTCCCTTTATATTATGTTTACTTTTCTATCCTTTCTGTACATTTATTTTCTGTATTTTATTTTATATTCGTTATCTTTAATTATTATATCTGCCACTATTTTAATTTCTGTTCATTATCTTTAATTTTATTAAATCTGTCAATATTTTAATTTTATTATATCCTGTCACTATTTTAATATTCGTTATCTTTAATTTTCATATCTATCACTATTTTAATTTTCTACATTACATATCACTATATTCTTTTTACTGTAACGTTTTTATATATTTTTTGTTCTGTTTGTTTCTTTGTCATAGCCCTGAAGATGGCCTAAACTGTAGGTCGAAACTTCGGCACTTACTAAATATGAGTCTAGTACTTATTTGGTGTTTTTTTTTTTTTTTTACTGCACCCCCCAACTATCTCCGTTCTCCATTTTAACATCCAGTCAACTATTTTCCTCTCATATATATATATATATATATATATATATAATGACTGAACATTAGACTCTTCATGGGTTATAGAGGAAACAGATCTTTTTTCGTACGATTTCTGGTCATTCACTCATTACGACAAAACGTTTTTTACTTGAAACCTTTTTTTTATATATATATATCAATGGCTTAAAATGGTTGTTTGTTTTTTTTGTAACAAAAAGATTCTGAAACGATCGGTAATTTGACTGCATTAAAACTCTTTCCTTTAATATGTGGTGCATAATATTTGTGTGGTTGGTACGTGGCACATGCTCCACAGACAGTTTTTTTGTGTACTGTGGATAATCCATTATAGAACATAATTATAGGCAAAACTCATGATCATAGTATTTAAAATAACAGAAAGAACATGAGTGAAACTATTGCTTTGATATTATAATAAACTTTTGAAATCTTTCTATAAATACTACAAGTTTATTTGTAAGTTATGGTTGATTTTCCCGTCTGCCGTTGTGCCCCCCCCAGAGAAAAATCCTGGGTTCGGCCTTGTGTGGTTAGTAACAGTGGCAGAATGTTTTTTGTAGGTGCACACTTGAGTACCAGGTTATCCCTCTTAGAACTTAAAATATTAAATGATTTGTGCAAGTTTAAAAATTAATATCAGTCATTCGTAATACTGTTATTACGAATGTATTATGAAAAACCCCACGAGATTGTGAAACTATCGATAATTTGACTCGATTTCAAACTGTTCCTTCGATGTTGGATGCTTAATGTTTGTGTGGTTGGTTACAGTGGCAAAATTATTTGTGTACTAGGTTTTCCCATTTAGAACTTAAAAATATTAAATGATTTGTTCAAGTTTTAAAATTGACATTATTAATTCTTATTACTAATATTGTATCAATAAAAACCCATGGTATTTATGTGCTAGTATATAGGTTTCACAGATTTTTGTTTCCGTCATGCGCACTTCTACCTCCTGCACCCGCCATTAGTTGGTAACAGTTTGCAATGTAAACATTAACAAGAACGTATTAATAGTTTTTAATAGTCATATAGCGAATTTTAAACTGAATTAATCCCGATGCTATTGATTTGGAAATGGCTTCCTGTTATTGTGACTCAGTCTGTATTACGTGACAACATCGCCCTTGAAATGGCCGGCTCTTCTTTATCAATATAACTTATCGCTTCATTTGTTTTTAGTGTCATTCAGTTCAGTCGAGTTAAACCTTCAATCCTCAAACATGGCTCAGAAATCTCTGTTGAAAGACACGAAGGAATGTATTCAAGAAATGATAGAAGGGATAGTCGGCGTTTACCCTGGGCTCTCAGCCTTCCCGCAACAAGGCATTACTTTTCTTGATAAGGTAAAATAAAACTTATTTTTTATTCACTAAAATTCAATAAAATGTTCATTAAAAACAAATCGAATGAGAATGAAAAAAGCCCTATTGAAATAAATCATATAATGCAAGTCTTAGTTCACTTACTATGAATGAATCACTGTTTTATTGAAGGAAAGATAAAATTTAAAGTTATATTGATTATGTTTATTGTATTTAAGTTTTTTTTTAATTTTCACATGATCAGATTTATAAAGTATTGAATAATGGACAATGCCTGAATTGAGTTCTATTTAATTATATAAAATTAAATCAGGAATTTATTTATTTATAAAAAAAGATAATGTAATGCTGATAAATTTACTTATAATTGAAGTATACAATTTTAAAATTATAATATTTATAAATATATTGAATATAATACATATAAATGTATTGAATTTGAGCTAGTATTTGAAAACATGTTTTTATTAAGAGAAGAAAAAAAAAATAAAGAATTAGCATGACTTTATTCCACTTGTCGTATGTGGATAATAAAGTTATTATAACTTTTATGAATTGTCTTAAAATTCCAATTGTTATTTGATGTCATAAAATTCACGTTGTTACTTTATGTTCTTTAACGATAGTTTTGTAACTTTATGATTCAAGAGTTATGTCCGGGATTTGAAAAAATATTTTCATTTTATCTCTTTTTTTAATTTTTATTTTGATCAAGCATTAAATTGTCGTATTTGATTATAAACTACGAATAATTTATATATGTAATTATGCTGTGATAGCATTTAAATTGTATAATAACCCTGAATACTATATAATTATATATTTGATTAATTAATAAAATAAAATTATATATTTAATTATAAACTACGAATAATTTGTATATATAATTATGCTGTGATAGCATTTGAATTGTATAATAGACCCAAATACTGTATAATTATATATGTTATATAATTTATATTACGTAATTTTCTTTATATTTTTTTTGGAATTTTCGTTTTATGGAATTAATTTAAACTACTAAGCTCTACTAAGTTCTCCACGAAGATTGAAAAAACTAAGAATATTTTTAATCTTAATAGGAAATTATTTTTACTCCTTTCCAGTTTCTGTAATAAGTTATTACCATGTCATAAAATATAATATCAGGACTAAAATTATATTATTTTATAAATAATGTTAATATTTACAGAACAGAGGAAATAAAGTCGCCATTCTTTCTGGCGGAGGATCTGGTCATGAGCCTTTCCCAATAGGTAATTTGGTTCTATGATTCTTAATCTTTATAATTAATTATAATAATAAAATGCTTATATTTAATTTAATTAACCCTTAATCATCTATTACTTATTATTATACCTTATATATAAGTACTATAAACTAGTAATTAAATAAAGATGGTTTGGCCATTAATAGAGATTATTAGTCTAAAGCAGGGTTACAAAAAAAAAAAGATGCAGTGTATATTTTTGTGTTATTCTCAAACTCTTGCCACCTTTTTTCTTCATAATAAGTTTTATTATATTATGCTATGTAAAAATTGAAAAAGTTACAATAGAAAATAATAATAAAATAAAAATATATAAAAGATGCGATAGTAAATGTAGTATGTAATTGATTTTTTCTACATTTAAAAAAAGGATTCATCGCAGACAACATGCTCACTGGATCTGTATCGGGTTCTATTTTTACTTCACCATCAACACCAAATATTTTGGCGGCGATTCATGTTCTCAGTAATTTGAATAAAGGTATTTAGTTTTTCATATGTTTATTAATTAATTTATTTATTACAAGTCATTTAAGGACTATGCTAAGGTATAAATGTTTTCTTCTCTTTAATCTTCCTCCAGAACTACTTAATATTTTTTCAGAATGAGCTTGTTTCATCTCTTCTGTCTATTTGCTTCCAGATCTTTTGTTGGTCTGTTCTAACTTAAAAACTTTTAAATTTCTTGATCTCTGCTTCCTGATCTGCTCCAAATTTATCTATATTGTGTATAGTATCCTGATCTATATATATTTTTTCTAGTCCTCTTTTCACAGGGCCCTTTCAGCCAGCCTTGTTTTACTATTTTGAAACAATGTATGAATGGTTTCTTATATTCAATTTTCATTCATTCCCTTCAGATACCCATAGAATGTCTCTTCCTGGTGTCGTCTGATTTTAATAAAATTTAATAATTTACCTGTATGATTTTACAGCCCAGTCTTCTTCATAATTCTTCATTGGTCCTAGTATTTTTCTTAATATTCTTTTTTCTTTTTTTTTCAATGTCTTCTAAATACTCTTAAGTTTTACACCCCCTAAATAAAATTGGTTTCATTTACCGTCACTTTATGCTGCTATGGCTACAGTGGGAGCTCTCTAAATTTAGCCTTAACTGGTATAATCAGGATCTTTTAGGAATAAATGAAACCATTTTACATCCTCTCCAAAGGATGGCTGACCAAGGATGTTTTACACCCTTTAAAAAAATTCTAAGACCATCTATCGGGCTTTGAATCCACGATCTTTGGCATAGAAGGTTCTTATGCTAACCACTGGTGAACCTCCTAAAGTGCTTCTGAACCATAGAAGGCTTCTTGGTTGTAATGCCTCAATTTAATATCTTTATATAAACATTTATTACTGTATAGATTTTTAATCTTTTTTCTTTTGAATCTCAACAATTTTAATAGCCTAAAAATGTATGCATGATATGTATAGGTGGAGTTCTTGTTGCCGTTATGAATTATACTGGAGATCAATTAAACTTCGGATTAGCTATAGAAAGAGCGAAAAGTAGAGGGATTAAGGTCAGTAAAAATCAACTTTTTAGTGCAATTCAATTTATTATTTTTAATAAATTATATATTAATAAGATAAATACTTGTAATACCTAAAGAATAGTAATAAATTAAATAAAATACTTTAATTAGTAAATATTTTGGTTCAGGTAGAAAAAATATCAATCACTGATGATGTGGCATTATTAGGAACTGACCATGCTGCAATTACTGGCAACAGAGGAATTTGCGGATGCACATTTATTTTCAAGGTATAGAAAAACTTTATTATGAAATATAACATAATTTTTAGTAAGTAGCATCTATTTATGTTACAACAAAAATAAAGAACAAGTATTGCCTGTAAAAGAGAACTTCATTCTTAGTTTCTCTTTTAGAGACCCTGTGAAAGAAGTATATAAGTTACAAATTATACAAGATGTCTAATATTAATAAGACAAAACTTATTAATATATATTGGTATATCATGTATACATTGGTATTGGTGTTCTATATCCTCATACATCACATTTTATATACAGGTAAAATAATGCAGCATGTAAATATTAGGGCATTCTGTTAATAATAAACGTTTTGGGCAAATAAGTTTATTTCATTAAATTCCATAACAGCATACGGCAATTTAAAGCAAACATTTCTTTGCTCTAGTAGCTGCTTGGTGCTATGTCTGAAGAAGGAAAAGGTCTGCAAGAACTGAAAAGCACCTATGAAGAAATAAGCAAACGGGTTGCATCAATGGGAGCATGCTTAGTGGCATGTCGGCTACCCACTAGCGATAATTTACTTTTTGATTTGAAGGAAGATGAGGTTTCGTTAGGCTGCGGAGTTCATGGCGAAGCAGGAATATCAACGATTCAGGTAATAGATTAATAAGCAAAAATCAAAAAGGGTAATTTAACATGAATTTATTCCTTTGAAAGTAATGTATCCGATGCATAAAATAACTTTCATTTTGTTTCTATATCAACTTATAAATTACACTTTACATTTTTACACCTTTCCAGCTACTTTTAATGAACTGATTTTTTTATTACCTTTCTTCAATTGTTATCTAGATGTATAAGAAGTTTTAGACAACAATAACAGCTGCTAACCAAAATGGCCGAGGATAAAAAAAAATTCATAGAATAATGGCTATAACATAGCTACAGTAAACTGTTACCCCAATTTTAAGACAAAATGGTTGATGTAATAATTTTTTTTTTTTAATTGAAAAATCAGTGGTTTAAGTATGATATTAATCATCTCCTACCATTATCAAGACACAATGCCTGAAAAAGCGAAACGTCGACCGGTAAGTGGGTGTATTACTGGAGAAATTTGAAACATAAGGCTTTGCATTGTGGTTTTTTCCCAATTGCATTATAGTAAAAAGAAATCCATTATTTTTGCCTGAAATTCAAAACTTTATTTAAGATGTTTCGGATTGTCTGATTTGGGTCAAATATGCACCGTTTTGTTGTATAATTTGTTGCCATTTTAAAGGTAGCTTCATAATGCCTCTCTCATAGAAGTCTTGGTCCTTATTGGTGAAAAACTCTAGTAATCGATTTTCACAATCTTCTCTTGATCCCAATTTCTTATAACTCAGGAAATTTTTGCAATGCGAGAAAAAGGTGGTAATCGCTTGGTGTCCGGTCCGGACTATATGGTGGATGCATTAAAACTTCTCAACCAAGCTCCCGGAGTTTCTGGCGAATCACTACAGATGTGTATGGTCTTGTGTTGTCCTGATGGAAAACTACACCTCTTCTGTTGGTCAATCCTGACCGTTTCTGGTCAATCACTAACTTCAGGCGTTCCAGTTGTTGACAGTAGAGATCTGAATGTAGTGTTTGACCATAGAGAAGCAACTCTTAATAAATGATTCCTTTAGAGTTCCACCAAATACACTGTAGAACCTTCCTGGCCGTTAGTCCTGATTTGGCCACCGCTTAAGCTGCTTCACAACGCTTTGACCACGATCGTTTTCGCACGATATTGTCGTATGTGACCCATTTCTCATCCTCAGTGACCATCTGTTTAAGAAATGGGTCGATTTCATTCTGTTTGGCCAAGGCTTCCCAGGTGAAAATTTGACCCATCATGTTTTTTTTGTGTTAATTGGTGTGGCACCCAAACATCAAGCTTCTTTTTGAATCTAGCTTTGCACAAATCGTTAAAAACTGTTTTATGGTCGATTTTTGGCTGCTGGGCGATGCTACGACTACTAATATGCCGGTCAACTTTAATTATTTCTGTGATTTTATCAACATTTTCGAAGATGGGCCTGCCTGTGTGAGGTGCATCTTTAACATCAAAAATGCCTGAACGGAATTCACGAAACCAAAACGCCACACAATTAGCTGTTACAGTATCGGCACCATAAACACCATTCAGAATTTCTCTTGCATTTTCGCCTTTATCAAAAAAAAACTGAAAAATGTACCGAGTTTTCTCTTTGTTGACTGCCATTGTTATCACCCTGTAACTCACAACTGAATGGAACAAACAAAAAAAAGCCAAAGATTTTTTTTAGTGTGAAATGTCACCTTGACAACGAACATATACTTGCAATTTTTTTATCAATACTTTACGAGATATTGATCACTACAGCCATCTACCTAGAAAATAGTGGATTTCTTTTTCCCCAACCTATTATATTAAGAAAAACTTGTATATAACAGCTGCTAACTTGTAACCATGACGACCCATGAAAAGTCTTGGGTTCAGTTCATGGTAGAGACTGTACAATTTCCAGGACAATAGTTGTGCAGGGAGGTGATTTGTTCAACACCCTGGTTCCCCCCCTCCTGATCAAGGGTATCCACGTAATAGAGGCTGGGTGAGCTCCAGATTTGTTTCAAGGTCTCTAAGGATCTATCCCTGGCTGTTAACATATTAAATATATTATCTGCTACAGCGGGATTTGTACCTGGGACCTTCGCCATGGCAACCCAGCACTCTTCCACTGAGCCGCTCTGCTCCCTCTATATTTTCCCCATTCGGGTTAAAATAGGGTGGTTACAATTGTAATCATAATTTGTTTCAGATGAATAGGGTGGAAGATATAGTGGCACAGATTTTGGAGAAGATCTATGACTCGGGAGTAATACGGCCTGGAGACAAGGCTTGTCTCCTAATAGGAAACCTCGGAACATTGACCCCTATCGAGTGCTTTGTGGTTGCCAAGGTGGTCCGAATCCAGCTAGGTTAGTATATGTTAATTATATATTAAACTATTACAATTTATTACTTATATTAACAATGGTACAAGATGATCATTAACATCTTGTACATATAAGGTAGTTATTGCATTCTAAAATTATGTTGAAACATCCGGTTGAAGAAGTTACTAAAGCAACATTATTCCTTATAGGCATAATCTGTAGCTTCATCTACTATTTCATTAGATTTATTTACAACCTTGCAACAATTTCCATTTTTATTTAGCTTGTAATCTAAGGACAGTGAATTTTACTGAATCGTACATACGTTACATTTTCTTTTATATTTAAAACTGAATAAAAGAATAACAAATTTTTTTCTAATAAGCAGTGATTCAATTAAAATGGAATTTAAACCACAACAAGAAAATACTTAAAATAATCTTACTAATATAAATGTGAAAGTTTGTATGTTTGTCTCTCTTTCACGCAAAAACTACTGAACGGATTTGGATGAAACTTTACAGTAATATAGTTTATACATCAGAATAACACATAGGCTATAGCAAGCGCGGATTTATAGGGGGGGCGCACGGGTGCACGTGCCCCCCTCCCTGCAGTTTTTTTTGGTACTTTGGAGAATCCATTATAGTACATAATTGAAGGCAAATCACATGATAATAGTTGTTAAAATAACAGGAAGAACATGAGTGAAACTATTGTTTTGATATCCTACTAATATTATAAATGCGATTGTTTGTTACTCATTCACGCAAAAACTATTGAACGGATTTGGATGAAACTTATTGAGTAAAATAGTTTATACATCATAGGCTAGAGCAAGGGCAGATTTATGTAGGGGCATGGGGGCATGTGCTCCCTTTATAGTAAACTTAGCATCTTGAAATTTTTAGATAGGTCCATTGTACATTTTAAGAAAGAAATTTGGATAATTCCACCCCAAGGGTTTCCCTTTAATATAATAGGGATTCAATGTCTGTATGGAATCCGTAAGCTTTGAAGTTAGACATTTGAAATTTTGGATGTACGAGTAACTTATAGTTAAAAAAAAAATTAAATTATTTATTTTAAATAACCTGTCTCGAAACCTTATGTGGCAAACCAAATTCCATGCGAGCGAAGCCGCGGGCAAAAGCTAGTAATATAATAAAATCAAAATTTGTTACTTTTCAAGCTAAAATTTATTTCAATTTATAAAATTTATTTTATATAATCTAAAACAATTATTCCTGAACTAGGGATGACCTGAGGTACACAAGCATTCCCAACTTTGTCTCTTCATTTCTGTTTATTCATTTAAAGTCTCCTTATTCAGAAGATGCTTCAGTGGAAGTCCTAAATTTTGCCTAATCAGATAAAATTAGAATAAGATTCTTTAACGAGTAACTGACACCACACAGGCTTGAGACTCTCATATTATGTCCCTTCCAAAGGACGGCATAACCAAGGATTTTTTAATCCTTTTAACATGTCCTAGAGCCAACTCCCGGGCGATGAGTTTAGGACCTTGGTCATAGTAGGTTGCTATGCTAACCACTACACCATAGGTGACTGTCATCTTATTTTTAAGCCTCTTAAATAATTCTGGTTTATATAAATATAAGATCTAAGGGGCTAGTAAAAGGATGCTTTCTTGAACTAGGGGATCAGGTCTCTACTTTCTTACCACAACAGCTCTCTTAAAGGATTCGTAAATATTCCTTTTTAAAGTTATTATAATTATGCAATAATATGACTAATAGTTACTGAAGTAAATTTTAATTGCTCAGTTAAATTTAGTTAATGTCTTACCGCTGGATAATTTTCTATTATTATTTTTTTTTTAAAGTATGTACATGTTTTAGAACAGAAAAAGATCAGAATAGAAAGGATGTACGTTGGTACAGTGATGTCTTCCCTCGACATGAAAGGATTCCAAATTTCAGTTTTGAATATCAATCAAAAAGAACATTGGCTCCATTATCTCGACAGTCCAACGTCTGCTTTCGGTTGGACTGGAACATCATATTCTTATTCATCCCAAAAGCCTGTGGCTGAATCATTATCTCAAATTGATACAACAAATGAACAGGTAATGTGGAATATTAAAAAAAAAATTATCTGACATCATAAATGCCTTAGAACTAAAAAACTATTATTAAATTAAAATTTTATACATAAAATAATATTTTGGTAAATATCATGGGAGATTTTTAGTAAATAAAGATCCTTTTTCACCTCATTAAATAACATTACATTTATTATGTGCTGATCATAGTTACAAAGTTATATATCTACTTACAAAAAAGGAAGCCCTTTTATTGAATGTGAGTGCTCACGTCTTGAGCGTCTGCTGTTCTGGCTACTACTGTCCTTTTCTTCATGAGGTTCCCTGCATTTTGACTTGCCAAAAACCATGCCATCTCAGGTACAGATCCTAAGGGACACTTATGCTACCTGCTCCGTGAACCTTAACCGATTTATTAACATATTCCTAGCATCCTAAATAGTGTCACAGAAAACATTATAATTTATTTATTTATTAGTCATTCTTTTCAAATTTCTTTTTCTCATTTTGTCTTCTTCTTGTGCCATTCTTAATGTTGAGAAGTCTCGATAAATCACAGCCTTTCCTCTTGGTCCCTACATAGCTGCTTATCTGCTGGAAAGTTTAGCCTTTTATCCCTTCAATCTTCTGGATATTCTCTAATTAGGAAATTCTGAGATGCCCTCGCAGTCTTTAAGACGTTCTTTAAGAACATTCTTTGGTTCTCTTCCATCTTCCTTGCGTTACACATGAACAAAGTGGTTTGTTATAAGCTGTCAGGATTCAAAAGTGGTCTTTTATACTGCTACCTCAAACTTTTCTCTTATCATTCATTTCTGATGCAACCCTCTTTATATTTTCAACATCTCTTCTCCTTTTTAAATTTCCAGAATTATATTTCAGTATTTCTTTTTAAATTTCCACACTTATATTTAACTTTTTTCTTGGATCAAAACATATTTTTATGTTTAAAAAATTTATTTTTAGTATATTAAATACTTTCTTTGAATATCACAAGTATTTAAAATAACAAAATCAATGTATGCATTTAAAAAAATCTTTAAATATTGACTATTACAGTTGCAAGGGCCAGAATTAAATGAAGAAGACAGTAATAAATTCAAGTCTGCTGTGATTGCTGCTTGTAACGCAATTAAAGATAACAAGAAGAAAATAAACGAACTCGACAGTGGATGTGGTGATGGGGATTGTGGTTCCACTCTAGGATATTTCGCTGATGGTAATTATAAGTTTAATTATATTACTTAGTCTATTGCGATGCCGGGTCAAAGTTGATTGACATTTATTTTCAAATCTCGACCTTGCCACTCTGGTTAGTATAGGATGGTAAGTCACTGGAATTACTTGCCCGGTTTGTCTAAACAGGAATAGAAAAGGAGATTTAACTCCCAAGGAAAAAAAAAATATCTAAAACATTATTATTTTTTTGAGGTTGTGGTATTGTTTATGCTTCAACATCTTAGCAACCTTTAACTGTTCCTGCACAGATCAAATTTAACTGAAGGGAAGTGAATAATTTTATAATAATTTATTTTATCTTTATATTATATAATTTTTTAAATATTTTATTTGAAAAGAAAAGATATGGACTGGACCCGGGACCTTCACCTCTCCGTTTTGACGCCTTATCCATCTCAGCTATCCTGGCTTCGCTTCACGGTCAGCCATATCCCCTCTTTTCAATTGATCCTACATCTGCATGTTCTCGAACCTTGCGATGTGTACACGGCGAAAATGTTACTTTAACACTATTTTATTTTGGATCTAGTTGACTTTAAGTCGTTAATATTATTATAATTTATTTTATCTTTATATTATATAATTTTTTAAATATTTTATTTGTAAAGAAAAGATATGGCCAGGACCGGGATTCGAACCTGGGAAGCCAGGATAGCCGAGATGGATAAGGCGTCACCACGGATAGGTGGGAGACTCAGGTTCGAGTCCCGGTCCTGGCCACATCTTTTCTTTTCAAATAAAATATTTGAATAATTTTATAGTTTTGTCATTATACTTTATTACTTTAAGAATATTATTATATGAATTTATAATAATTTCCATGGTCCAGTTATAACTTACTTCAACTAGACATTACATTCGCTTATCCCATTTTCCTCAATTTTCTAACAGTTGTTATTTTTATCATTATCATTATAATCATTCCTATCTACCAATGATGCGAAGTGAGGTTTCTTCCTGCTCTGCGCAGATCACACTATATGATCCTGTATCCTTTCCCTTCTACTGTTCTATTCTAGACAAGCTCTTGAACAATATATTTTTCTACCACAATTCATCATTCTCCTGTCCTTTTTTCCCCCGCACAACCATCACCTCTTATCTTGTTCCCGTACATTCACACTATTAGATGCCATGCTTCTCCATAACCTTAAAATTATTTTCAATTGCCAACTCAATCTTCTCAGTTTTCCAACAGAAGGTGGTTAAAAGATCAGTTGTAGTTATTATTCCCTTCATCAATTATTTATAAATATCATGAATTTCTTATAAACCAGAAATCCTGGCTCAAAAAGGAACGCTGCCATGGAAATGGGTCGGCAGTTGCCTGCTGCAGTTGTCAAAGATTGCCGAGACTGAGATGGGCGGTACATCCGGAGCTGTGTACTCTTTGCTATTGGCAGGAGCCGCTAGAGGAATAAGCAGGTCGTGGCAGGAGGGCTGGTCTTCAGCCCTGCAAACGCTATACAACCACTCAGTTGCTAGGGTTGGCCATCGAACACTAGTGAGTTAAGGTTATATCTTAAATACTCTGGTGAATAAATGCTTAGGTCTAATTTTCTCCAAAATGAGTTTCTTGTACTTAAGTTAGCGGAATCGAGTTATTATCGTTGAGAATAAGGGACTAAGTCAGCCAAATAATACACGAATGATACAATTCCATTTCTCTTAAATCAATTAATTCAATCTGGGCAAAATTTGACTCAACCACTTATTCCCTGGGGCTGCAGATATATCTTGTGGTATCACATGAAATACTTGTTCAGTGTGATGCATTTAAACTTTAATGCATTTAATTTTTTTTACAATAAATTACTATAGCCAACTTTATTCATTAATGGTTCCAACCTTCTGGAATCTTGCAAATTATGAATACATGGCTTTTATTGGTTCTGTAAGAAACGTCTGTAATGATTATTCAATTGAATAACTACTAAACAAATCAGTGAAAAGATCCTATTTTCATTTATATGTAAATAATTTAATATTTAAATAATAAATAATGCCAGATAGATGCTCTTGCTCCTGCGTGTGAAGCGTACTGTTCCTGTATAGCTTTGGGCAAGCACGAATGGCAACATTGCGTGGAGCAAGCAGTTAAGGCAGCGAAAGCAGGCTGCCAAAGTACTTCTACAATGGAGGCTAAGTAAGTAAATATATGTATATGTATGCATATAAGGTATATAATATTAAGGCTGCTGTGGGTGGTATAGGTCCCCGATATTTTCCTGGACACCCTCGGAATAACCCATATGATAATTGACAGAGTGGATAATCAGTTTATTTATTTATTTTATATAATACTGTCTCTTTGTGTACTTTACTATTTTTTTATAGTGATAAATAATAATAATAAACAAATATAGTTTTTTATTTATTATTATTATTTTTATAGTAGCCACTATGGTTTACATTGGTTTCAACTATTCTCTTTCATTCGTTCCCTTTTTTTTTTGCTTCCTGTCTTCTGTCCAACTTATACCAATTTTTCTTTATGGTCTTTCTTGTGAAAGTTTGAGCGTTCTGAAGTTTTTTCTTAAGTGAAGAATGTCCTTCAATGCAATCCTGAGAGACCCGGAGGTCTTTTATGTAATTTTCAGTCTCCTTAATCCATGTGTCGGCCATTTTCAGTTTTTTAAGGTTATCAAATCTCTTCTGGTCATTCTCTTTGAGTTTATCATTTGTAGGTATCCATAGAATTGAATTATTTGTTTTCTTTTTGATTAATGTTTTCTATGTATGTGTAGAGTTCCTGGTTACGACTATTGTTTTTGCTTTTATATTATTATTTTTATTTATATCATATAATACTATATTTTGCATATACTCTACCTTTTTATTTATTGTATCTGTATTGGTCTACATGTGAGTGAGCTAAAAATCGATTAGCTGTATAATTTTTGAAATTGTATAAACATTTTTTAAAATTAAGAAATTGTTAATAATTACTGGAATTAATTTTTATGTTTTGATATTAAACATTATATCTAATAATTGTTTTTAGAGTCGGACGAGCTTCATATACTGCATCGACCAGATTAACAAACTTTGACGCAGGGGCTTACGCTGTTACAGTATGGCTGCAAGCGATTTACGAGTCTTTAAAACAACATTAATATTTCACTTTTATTTAAAAAAATATTTTTATTTTCTAACTTACATATTTTTCTGGTAAAAATTACAGGGCGTCTATGGAAGTTGTTAATTGAACATTTATTTTATGAATTCTTTTTAAAACCACAATTGTATATAAACATATTTTTCTTCAATTATTAAATATTATTAACCTTCCTCCACTACACACTGGGTCGTGAGTGACTTTGTCAGCGCCTGTGCTCTCCTTAGTGATGTTTCTATATTTACAAGTTTTGTACTTTTTTATTTTAAACGCGAAATGATTGATTTTTAATGGCAAGGTGAATTTCAAGGACGTGTCGTAGACGACCCAGCAGTAGCAAATTTGTCATAGGATAAATGGTGTAGTGGAGAAGGGTTAAATAACATTATATTATTAAACAATAATACAATTTAAAATTAATGTAAATATAAAATAACAAACAACTTAGTGATATAAAAAAAATGAAGTGATATATGGTTATCTATTTTTTCATGGCATATATAAAAATGTATATGACAATAAACAGTTGGCTTAATTTGGATATCGATTGATGCTTAATTGTTTTGTTGGATATCTATATCATCTTTTTAGTTTCAAATTCTAAAATATATGATATGATTTACTTTTTTGATATAATGAATTTTAATTTAGTCCATTTTATTGCTTTATAAGATCTTTGAATATTTTTGGCTAAACTACAAAACAAAGAAAGATATCTCATATCATTTAATTTCTTTTACAATAAATTACTATAGCCAACTTTGATCAGTAATGGTTCCAACCTTCTGGAATCTTGCAAATTATGAACACATGGCTTTTATTGGTTCTATCAGAAATGTCTGTAGTGATTATTCAATTGAATAACTATTAAATATGATGCACAAATCAGCGAAAAGATCCTATTTTCATTTATACGTAAGTAATTGAAGAAATAAATAATAAAAATTAGAAACAAAGAAATACGTGGGCCATCCGGAAAGTAGATTACGTTTTGGAATAAAATATAAACAAAGTATAGGAAACAAATTTTATTGTATACAGATGAAAGCCACACTCAAATACTACTTTTCTACATAGTCACCATTCAAATTAAGGCATTTATCGTAGCGATGTACGAGCTTGGAAATTCCTTCGTCGAAAAATTCTGCCGCCTGCGACTTGTGGTTACCAAGCTTTTCGCTGATGATTTCGTGCAACAAACTTCGCGAAATTTGTGGAAAACTCAAAGAAAGTTCCGTTATTGTGAACTTTCGATTTTCACGGACTTTAGCATCGACTTTTTCGACAAGTTCGGCAGTCACTTTGCTGGGTCTCCCACTTCGATCTTCGTCGTGAACATTGGTTCGGCCATTTTTAAATCTTATGACCCACTGGCGCACTCCACCTTCAGTGATAATGTTGTCCCCATACACTTCACACAGCTGCCGATATATTTCTATCGGTTTACAGTTTTTTGCAGTCAGAAACCTTATTACTGCACGCACCTCGCAGCTCGCTGGATTTTCAATTAACACAGACATTTCAAACCGTCACAGTATCTTAACGGAGCACAGCACGAACCTCTCACTAGCACGGCTAGATGCCGACTGAGCTGCGCAACGCTCTGACCCCAAGATGGCCACGCTAGCCCCGCCCCTAGCGGACACAGACGAAAACGTAATCTACTTTCTGGATAGCCCAAGTATATCTCATATCTGATGGTAGCTGGGCAATTAAATGTTCAGAAATAGCTAAAAATATTAAACTATTTTCAATGAACAATGTTAAAAAATATATTTTTGTATTTTCAACTTACCATATAATTATTTATGCCACATGATTGCCATTTACAATGATCCTATCCAAAATATAGTATATTTAAAATTAATTTAGGAGAAGGTTCATACTCATATGTATGCATAATATTTTATGAAAGCCTTCAATGTAAACAAATGTATTTTAAAAACCAAACCTCGTTGATTATAATAAGCACAAAGGATAGGTATTTTGAAATTAAAATAAGTAATATCAACTTTACAATCTTTATTTTAAATATCATTGTTTTTAAAAATTACTTCTCTGACTTCTCGCATGGCTTCCTTTTCATTCCTCACAACTGAAGTTCAATACAAATCTTTTTCCTATATCTTTGGTTAGAGATATGTTTGTTTAACATAGTAATATGTTAGTACTCCAACACCCTTCTTAAATCTATCAACTCACTCCCCCAATTAACCTTAAATGATCACCCTGCTCCCTTCAGTTCCTCTGTTAGAAACCTTGGAATCATCGACCAATACCTCTCATGGGAACTCCACGTTACCCAAATTTCTCGTTGAGCAATAAGCTCTCTGAAATTATTCCACTGTTCCAGGCATCTTCTAACACTACCTATCCGGAAGCTCCTCATCACTTCTTTTATCTTTCCTCACTTTGATTATGGTTGCCTGGTATATGGTGGCCTCTCGAACAGGCTCGAGGAGAGATTGAGGTGAATTATGAACTGTTCGCTTTGATTTGTCTTTGACGCTCTGAGGAGCTCTCATGTGTCCCGCCATTACATTAGTTAAAGTGGCTTTTCCCTTCTATCCATAGACTCTATTTCCTTGATTCTTACTTATATCAAACTATCAACTCACAGCATCCATCTTATATCTATAGTCTCCTACAATTCAAATCCTCTATCCGATCCCAGGGCACAGGATCTCGCCCTTCCGACCTTTATATCCGTTCTCGTAGAACCAAAACTTTTGAGTTCCTTTCTCGCCCATTCTATCTCTATTTGGAACTCACTCCCACTCGATATCCGTCATGCGTCTTCTTTAACTTCATTTAAATCTAAACTTTTCCTACACCTTCTAAATTCCTAAATTCCCAAACAGATGCTCTATAATTAATAAATAATTTATAGATATATTCAACTTGATCGATTGATGAACTACTGTATATATTCCTCACTCATAATGATATCATTTTTTTTTAATATTAGATGCTATTATTTATTCCCTTATTTTCCCATAAGTCTATTTCTTTTTATTGTAAATTTGTCTGTTTTTTTATTTTTATTTTGTATTGCATTTTCTGATTCGATACCAAAACATACCTGTCAGTTATTTACTTTCAAGATATTATGTAAATATTGTTTTATTCTGATGCCTTTGGCCAGATATATATTTAACTTTGTCCATCTGTGTTATTCTAAGGGGATCTGGTCCCAGAATAAAATTATTTTTCTATTCTATTCTAATATAGGATATTAATAATAAATAGAAAATTCTTTATATAAAGTTTAAAATAATAATGGCAGCATGCTGATAAATGTTATAACACGATAAGCATTATAAATGACAACATGATATAAATGTTATATCATTATGCCATTCTTTTACAGTCTATATTTTAACTATGATACTACAATAGGTGATGAGTTGTTTTTAATTATTCTCTCCTCAATGCCTGTGTCCTGGGAGAAGGAATCAAGGATTTCAATGATGTGGGGATAAAGAATAACATTCGCATTTTCACCTATGATCATATCGACATGAGAGAACTTGGGGTCATTCACAATAAAGTTATTAATGACGTTTGGTACCTCGGATGCGAATCTTGCAACTGACTGAAAATAATTTGAATAAGTTATCTATTACATATTATTATTATAAATTGTTAGAAAAGTGCAAAATAATCATTTGAACTCACTCTTTCACTCAACGTAGGATCGTTGAGACTCCAAAACAGGGCGATTGGTGCAGTCAACAATTCCAAAAGATATTTTGGTGGCTTCAATGAATTGTATTTCGCTAAATTTTCCATAGCACCGTAGTCAAACTGTTGAAACTGATCTACATTACAAAAAGATTAATAATAATTTTCTGCTAAACATTAAAAATCTATAATAATTGGTTTTATTCATAATTGAAAAAGTATTTTAAAGAGAAGTTGGCAGAGCTAACATTTTATTATTTTTTAAAATGTTAAATGGTTTGCTTATTGTTTATTTATTTAATACCATTTTATGCTACTATGGCTAATCAGGCGATGCTAAGGTGGGTGTCCTAAATTTCGCTGTTTGAGTTATAATCAGAGGCTGTCGTATTCTGCCTCCTCAAAAGGAGAGGAGTATAACCAAAGATCTTTTACTCCCTTTAAATATTTGTCAGAGGGAAAGGTGAAGGCAAACAATAGCATACATATTTTTAACCACTTAATGTTGTGTAAGCTTGAATTGAAATTCCGATAAAAATTTATTATTAAAAGTCACCGAAAATTCAATTCAAAATACCTCTTACATTGACATTGAATATGAAAGCTTAGCCTAATCACTGTTGATGCAAGAGATACATACCATTTCAGCCATACCTCCTCTACTAACTACTCCTCATGTCATTGTATTGCGGACACATGCCAGCATAGCTGTGTCCATGTCCATATTCCACTAACATGTGGACATAATACCTTCATAGAAGGGGATACCCTCCATCCAGCTTTAAGCCGATTGGGACACCACCCACTTTCCTGGTTCAATACCCTTCTGATCTTCTAACCATGCCACTACATTTGCAACTGGCCACCACCCACCCAACCTGTAGCACAATTTTTGGGCGAAGCCCCTGAGGACAAGAACAGTCAATGGTCTGGGGGCCAAGGTAGGAATTTTGTTTTGTAAATTTCATGTGGGAAAAATAAGTCCCACAGATCCTTTTCCCTTGTGTACGCCACTGCTATCGCTAATCAAATTCTTTAGTCTTCATTAAAATCAGATCCTCTTTACCCTGATGGTGTAGAATTACTCCTTACAGGGCCATCTCAATTTGCATCTATCCTTCCCAAATTTGTTCTATTCCTAACAAAAGTTCTTATAAAAAACTTCCTTTGATCTCTGCTCTTATGTGTTGCCTATAATGCCCGCCTATAACCTATATCACTTCTACCTTGGCTTGTTTATCCTCAAAACGATTTGCCATTCTAAGGAAGATGGTCTCAACCACCTAAGTTGGGACAATAGATTCTCTGGTATTCAGGACAAAACTGAATCTTATTTTAGTGTTCCTACAATTTAGTGTTTTATTGTTATTTTCCAAGACATTGAGGACTATGCAACTAGAAGTACTAAGGTAAGCTTGAATATCTTCTTTGTTGATCTGTTGCCTAACTTGTATAGATCAGCACAGATATAATAGAATGTTTTGATTCCACTCATTCTGAGTACCAAGAGCTGACAAAATAGTCTGTGCAATGTCCATAATACTGCTGAGTTATCAGTTCATGGCGCAGCATAAGTGCTATTTAGCAGAATACATGGAAACTAACTGCTTTATATGCAACTATAAAATTGATATTAACTGGAGTTGTAATCCTTATTACTTATTTTATATGATACTTTTTGAGAATAGAATAATTTATTGATATTTACAACTGTAATTATATTACATCAAGTAAATCTGCTGTATGAACAAAGGACATGAAAAAAAACAACACTTGTGGAGAAACTATCCATTGATAGCACTCCAATAAAGTTCTATAGTAGAAGGTCTGGAGGCCATCTTCTTTTCAGACGCCTCGGAGGGTTATCAGGAATATAATGGGAAGCAAGTTGAGAGACTAGCGGATTCAAGTGTGTATGGAGCTTTTCATGGAAAGATCTAGTTTGGGCCAAATCACCAACATATGGGAAAATAAGATCATGATGGATGAGTTTGTTTGTGACATAATAATGAGCATTGAGGATTTTACGAAGGATTGGATACGAGATGAATTGGATGGTTTAGTAGAGCCCCAAAGCTCAACTCCGTATGCCCAAATAGGTCTGATAACTGCCATGTAAATGAGTTTTGTAACTAATTGGGAGCCTTGAACGTTTGTCCAGTAAATGTTGAAGTAGGCGAAAACGTCGAGCAGTTTCTCGTCTTTTCAGTCTTGTATGAGGATTATATGATACTATTAAAATTTTTTATTGCTGTTGACGCCCACTGCTTGCCATCATTCAAAAGATAAACAAACCCCACCAGATCCTTTTATTTTATCATAAATTATAATTTAATTTTAATTATTTCTGTTTTAATTAGATTACAGCTATCAATTTATCAAGATATATATACAAACCCTCAAAGAGTTCTATTTAATCGATGTCGGGCCTCCTGCAATTTGAATTAATACCGCTTTAAGCAAACCTTCCCCAGACCAAAGGAAGTCTGTATGTTCAACAACAACTTATCCATTAAAGCTATAATAACTCTAGTGATTACGAATTTCACAGATGAATTCTGCTGGAAATGCTGCGATGCCATGAAATGATAAGGCAGCAGTATTCTGTAGTTGTGCCCTATATTGTAAATCTAAACTAAATTAAAAATAACTGGAATAGTTTTTACCTTCTATTCGGTTTTGCGCTGCGTGAATCAATGTCCTCAGCGATGTGCTGGATGCATAGAGGATAAATGTAGAAAAGTCATCCTAGAAACCAGTAGTTCAAAACAGTATTAGTTTCACTTAGATAAAGCCACAACATTGCAGATTAAAGTTTAACGTTGTTAAACATTTTTAAGGACTCTAAATAATAATTTTGTTTACAAGATGACATCGAAATGATGATGCGCATTACACAAACAATACTTACTAGGTTCAAATTGTCCCGGTCTTCGCCGGCGAATAGCCCCAAAATGCCAAGGCAAATTTCTTGCGTGCGTGGATTACTTCCGCAAAGTGTCCTCAAAGCCTGTACGCTCTGGGCGCTTCTCAGGCCAACTTCCATGTTTACCGATCTGACAAAGAAGTTCTGAGGAGATAGATAATCTCTTATTTATATATAAAAATAATTAGGATAATAATAAGATATTTGTGTATTAACCGGTCTGCATGAAACCTACCCTCTTATCTCCTGTAATCTCTTAATATCACTTGTCTCATTTGAGTTAGTGCGTGCCTTATAAAGGTGTTTTCTGTATCGTTTTTTAGTATTTTTGTCTTGTTAATTTTGTTTCTAGTCAATTTAAATTTCTGCATTGTTTCTTTAATTTAATTTTAAACAATAGACTCATATACATGACTATTATAAGACCTATTAGGACTTACGAAGTAGAGCTTTGGGGCTCCACTAAACCTTCGAATTCCTCTCGTATCCAATCCTTACAATTTAAAATCCTTAGTTTGTTTGGAATAGTCATAGATAATGACCTCAATGTCCCATTTGTTGCTGATTTGGCCCGAACCCGATATCAATCTTTTCGTGAAAAGCGTTATTCCCACTCAAACCTAGCTACTTCTTCTATCCCTGATAATCCTCCAAGGTGTCTGAAAATAAGATGGTCTCATGACCTTCTGAGTTGAATTTGTTATTTGAGTACTACCAGCGGGTAGTTTCTCTGCTTGTCTTTATCCAAGTCACTATTGTATCATTCCTCCAATTTACTTATTGTATTTTAATAATAAAGTTATAAATATCAATGAATAAATTAATTTTTAAAAAAGGTCTTTGTATTTTTGTGTTTTCCAGAATAACACTTTGGGAATAACTGTCTTTAAAAGAAGAAGCTGCGAAAAACTAACAGAAGCTCGGAATAATTTCAACTTCATCCATCAAATGGATTTTGAAAATGATAGAAATTGGAATGTTTTCGTCGAAAGTATTCGGGAAACATTTGTATAAGAAGAGGAAGTGGCTAGAGGGGTCTAAAACTATCATTTTATTATTACATTTAATATAATCCAATTTCTATTGATATGAATAAGAAGGCAGTATCCGAATTATCAGCGTTGAGGTTATAAGTTCCTGCAAACCGGCTAATACACAAGTACTAAAATAATAAAAAAGATTGATTTTTTTTAATGAAGATATTTACCCCGGTCACTAAGTCCCTCACCGAGCTCAGTACCCCGAAAATAGGTGAAGTCTCATTACCTGTTCTCTGGTAAACGACAGGTGACATCAAAACAGCCGCTGTTATCTTGGCATTGTATTCTGGCCTGGTGGCACACATCACGGAGTAAGTTACTGTCCCTGGAAATTAATTAATTGACTTGTAAATTAATCAATTCATAACAATATACTTCATGATTTTAAATATTTGGATTCTATAATGGAAAGAAATGGAACGCCCGCAGAAGAGATAAAGGATTAATACAACCCTCAAAGCAACTAGTATGCTCAATTTCAGTCCCTTGGAGCAATGATGTGATGGAAGGTACCAAGAAACTCATACACAAGTCTACAATTGAAAGCATTGCTATATGAAGTAATGGATGTCATATTCCTAAACTTTAATAGCCATGACAACCACTAAAAACACCTAGTTTCCAGCAATTAATAGGTTTTCTTCAATTTCTGTTAGTAACTTTAATTAATTATTATTATTAGTTTGGCACTACAACAAGTTGACGCGTCCAGGCCTCCTATCTCCTTCAGAAGTCTTTTGGGAGCTTACTCGTCGTCCATCCTGGCCACATGGCCAGCCCATCTCAGGCGGTATCGTTTGATTAGAGTCACAAGTCAGGCTCCCCGTAAAGGACATAAACTTCTTTGTTTGTCCTCCGTTTCCATTGTCCATCAACTAACACCGGTCCAAAAATCTTTCTTTGTATCCTGCGCTCAAATATGGCTAAATTTTTGTTTGCATGTTTGGTTATTGTCCAAGTCTCTGCTCCGTATGTAAGGACTGGGCGAATCAAGGTTTTATACAAAATGATTTTTGGCTTCCTTGTAATCCTACTTGCTATTTGTTGCCCAGTCCAAAATAACATCGGTTAGCGTCCAATACCCTTCTTTTGGTCTCTGCTCCGATTTCATTATCGCATGTCACCTATGATCCCAGATACGTGAACTCGGAAACCGATTGGAAGGAGCATGCTCCAAATTCCACTTTCTCCCCAGGATGTCTTGGGTGCTGGTCAGTCATCATATACTTGGTCTTAGCATGGTTGACCTCCAGACCAAGTTTTCTTGCAGCTTCTGCCAAAGAAAGGAACGCTTTCTCAACTGATTTTCTAGAGCGTCCGACAATATTGATGTCGGCGTATGCTAGGAGCTGCACTGATCTGTTAATGATGGTTCCTGTCCTCTGAATCTCAGAATCTCTTATTGCCTTCTCCAGAGCCAGGTTAGTCAGCAAACTGGCAAGTGCATCGCCCTGACGGACCCCTCTTGTAGATGCAAAACTTTCAGAGCGATCACCCTCAACCTGGACAACGCATTCAAGGCCTGTCATAGTGCTCCGTAAAGACCCTCTCGATTAATACTGTCGTAGACCGCCTTAAAGTGCACGAACAGGTGGTTGTTGTCACACAAAACTCACGCCCTCTTTCCAGTATTATCCTGAGGCAAAACACTTTGTCTTTTGTAGATTTCCCTTTTCTAAATCCACATTGGTGAGGGCCTAGCTCTCTTTCCGCGAATGGGAGTAGCCGATTGAACAGAATGTTCGAAAAGACTTTTCGACGAAGACTATTATTAATTAATTGTCTTTATCCTTACTTCTTATACATTCCTTCTAACTAAACATCATATTTTTGTATTAATATAATTAATATTTATTACCTCCCACTCATAAATAATCTAAAATTTGATATCTGTTCCTGCTATTTAACTTAATTTACCCTATTATAATATAACGTAATTTTACCTGCCATTTAACATACATTACTTTCTATTAATTTCTTCTATATTTATTACATTTAGAATAGAATAGAAAATAAACTTTATTCTGGGACCAAGTCCCTTTAGAATAACAATAATGAACAAATAAAAAAAAACATAAAATTCATCGGGCCAGAAGGCTACATAATAACACAAATCATGAAATAATCAAGTGTGACAAAACATTGTAAAAATAGAAATAGATAAGAAAATAAATAAATAAAGTACGAAGAACTTGACTGGTTTTTAACTAATTGTCGAAAATAAATATATTGATATTAACAAAATAATAATTAATAATATTAATACAGTAGTTAATGACGATTGTATTTACAAAGTCGGTATCATCTTTGTTGTTGGAAAAATAAACAAAACACAAGGGTAGCGGGATCGAGTTTACAATACTGATATATTCTAGCGGACGTTTGACCTGCTTGGAGAGCAACTTTTTGAGATGCCAAGAGACGATGGAAACGCAGGGATTTAAGTGAAGCTAGTAAAGAGGAATAGTGAATGAAAGGAGGGATTGAATTCCACACAGTGGTGGAGCGGGCGAGGAAGGAGCGCTCGAATGCCTTAGTTCTGTGGGAAGAAGTGTAGAAATCGGAAAGGCGAGATCTTGTTTTGTGGTGCTGGACAGAGGATTTGAATGGGAGGAGACTATAGATATATGAAGGGTGTTGCGAGTTGATGGATTGGTATAGAAAAACGCTAAGGAAATATTGTCTACGGATGGGAGGGAAGAGCCACTTCAACTCATCATAGTGATGTGACACCCGGGATCGCCTCGAAGTACCAAGGACAAATCTTAAAGTGCTTGTTGAAATATTTATTCTAATTTTTGTAACTTTCTTTATACATTTTATTTTCATATACTTCATATCATTACCTGAATTACTAAGTTGTCCATACTTGTATCTCCCGCCAGTTTTACATTTGTAACTTTGTATGTATTTTTCATTTTGTATCTTACTTTTTACTTTCTCCATTATCTTAGTTTTTATGTTTCTTTACTTTATCACCTTTCTGTTCAAACATTCTTCATTTTATCATTCTTAATTATCTTTTATAAACTATCCTATGTTATATTTCTCCACTTTTCTTTACTCTATATGTTATTTTATAATTATAAGCACTGCAATGTTTTTATAGTTATTTTTCTGTTTTTCCTTCTTAGCTCTGAAGATGGCCTACATTGTAGGCCGAAACGTCGGCACTTATAGTAAATAAGTTTTTTCTTATTTAGTGTTATTTTGACTACACCCCAAGACTAATTATATCCATCATTATATACTTATTAAATTAAAAAAATAAATATTTCCACCATTTTGCCATTTTAAACATAAGGTATAAACATTTTTACTGTCCGATAATTTAGAAAACTACCTGTTGTGAAATCTGAGGGGTGGTGCTCGGAAGGTGTTGTGAGAAGTTGGTGAGAAGTCAACAACATTATAAAGTGTTTTCAAACATTGACAGGTTAGTTTATTCCAGTATTTTAGAGACTTAAGGCTTTGCATTTTGGATTTTAAATAATTATTCATGCAATAGCTATTGAAAAAATAAATAAATTAACAATATGAAAAATAGTTTGGAAATTACCAAATGAATGCCCAATAAAGAAAAGCTTCTCAACTTGACGTTCTTCCAATACTTTGTCGATGAAGGCCGGTATGTCATAGAATCCTGACTCGTGGAAACTGTGAGACAAAATATTGAAGTTTATTGTCGTAATATCTATTTATTTACGTTATGTTATTCTTTAAACAATAAATAGTAAACTGGGATGTTCTATATTTAAAAGGAGGAAATAGAGTTTGGACTGACCTGAATTCCCAAAAACGAGGGTCTGTTTTCGGATACTTCATGCTGTATTGGTTGAAGAATGTCCCTCTCTGGTTGGCCAGCCACACGTCGTATCCAGCATCAAGTAACATGAATGCTGCAATGTTATTTAAAATTTGATTATATAATATTATATATGGTCTAGGGGAAGGAGAACGGGATAGATCAGTGTGTCCAGTGCTGAGTTACTAACTGTAGGGCTCGGGGTTTTTTGTAAGCCGTTAATCTATAGACCCTCTAGTGGCTCACCAAACATCTTTTAATTGCAGAAAACCTGCAGCTGAGCTTGATTTTGGCCATATTACCGACCAGGAAGACCGTTGGCTTAGAAGCAAAACAGTCTTTACCATGATTTGAGCCCAAGACCATTAGTTGTATGTTCTTGTACGTGTATAAGTTGTATATTTATCAGCTGATCCCAAGATCATCAAGCTGTATAATGAAGGTATAAAACTATATTTTAGCGATGTTTTTACATTCATGCCCTAGTGATCAAAAGTAATTTTTTAGTTTTTTTTTTTTTTTTTTTTTTCTTCTCCTTTCGATGGCATTGGACATATCCATACAGCCCGATTAATAAGTAAGAATGAAGAAAATATTTACATATTTATGTTTTAAATAAATTTTTTTATTGATTTAAAATAATTCAATATGGAGCTTATCTCATCTTTTTCACTTAGTGATATTATTTCTTTGTATGAAATGTTATTTTTCTTAAGATCTTGTAGAAGTTTTTTTCTATGAGGTGTATATGACTTACATTCCATAACGATATGGTGCAGAGTTTCTCGATTTTTGCAGTTTTGACATGCAGCCGATTCCGAAATTCCGATACGGTGTAAATAGCTGTTACATAAACCATGATTCGACCGTAATCTACAATACGTTTTTATTTCCTGTTTATTTAAATTGATATTTGAAAACCATGGCCTCCGTGAGATACTAGGAAATACGGATTTATAATATTGCCCTGTAGTAGAAAGTGAATATTGATGCTGCCATGTGTTATGACAATCTTCTTTTATTGTTAAATAAAAATCTGTAAATGGGACCGAAATTTTTACCTGTTCGCCGGTGTTCGTAGCGTCTTTGGCTAATTTATCAACCTCTTCGTTTCCTTTGACCCCTATATGAGCTTTAACCCATAGGAATGTAACCTGTTTGTAATTTTGTATACATGAACTATGTAATTTTATAATATCAAGTAACATATTGTTACTGTTAATGTTTCTGAAGTTGTTTATTAATTGTAAGGCACTTAGGCTATCTGATAGTATTACGAATTTACTTTTATTTGATTGATTAATATATTTTAAGGCTTCCAAAATTGCATAGAGTTCTGAAGTGAATGATGAACAACCTGAAGGTAGTTTGAATTTAGCTCTATATTCATATTTTGGAATGTAAATTGCACTGCCTGAAGTATTATTAATTTTAGACCCGTCTGTGTAGATATGGATGTGATCTGGGAATTTGTCTAAAAGAAAGTCTTTAATTTCCTGACATATTGCCATATGCGATAGGGAGTTAATTTTTTTATTTAATATTATGTGAAATTTTTGGAATAACGTTTCGAAGTTAACAGAGAATTGTGGTAATCTGTTTGACGGATGAACCTGGTCTAGCATTTTTTTATATTTTAAAAACTATTGAAGATAATTGGAGTGTATTTCTTTTTCTGCCAGTATGCCTTAGTTAATATTAAAGTACATAATTTTACAATTTTATTGTTGCATATGGGATTCCTCGCTTTAATTTTAAAAAGGGTTTTACTCGTTAAAAGTTCTCTTCTGATTTTTAGCGGCATTTTTTAGTTAAATGAAACAATAATTTTTGAAGAGAAAAGATTTGACCCGGCCGGGATTCGAACCCGAATCGACTGTCTCTCCGTGACAGCACTATCCAATTGAGCTACCGGAGTCGCCTTCCAGTCTGGACAAATACAATTATCTCTGGCCTCCCAATCTCTAGGTTGCTCTAGAACAGCATTGATTTTGTTTAATTAAAATAACTTACTATCTCTCATAGAAATCAAAAATGAATAAATATAAAATAGTATATAATTTAAGCATTTAAAAATTCATAGAAGGCTATAGAGAGTGAAGAGAAATTCATTTACTGATGTTATTTATGTTGATGATAATGTCTATTGTGTTATTTTTTATTTAAAACTATTTGTTTCCGTGGAAACTAAATGTAAATCTTTACAATCATCCTTTGATCTGTGAATGTATGATGCGCACATCAATATTTTCTTTAACAATATGATTTTTAAATACATTTATTTTTAATATTCAAGTTATATTTAGTTTACAATTGACCTTTGTAGGTTAATTTCGTTAAACGTTATAAATGAATATCAACCTTCTAGATGATCCTTGGAAGAATTAATTTATTATTTATTAATTTTATTTTATTAATTTATTTAATAAACAACCTTGGCTATTTGAATTTAATTGACAAGTATTAAATATTTTATAACATTACGTCCGCTTTAGTTAATTATTATTCATACGCTCAGCAGTTTTTTATTTAATTCAAAATTTTCAAGATTAAGATTTTTATATTGAAAAACAGTAGCGTATTTCCACAGAGCTAGATGGTTCGCAAAGCTCTGAATTTCAAGGGGATAGCCAATTTGAGCTTTTATATGCACATATATAAAATATATATTTTTTATAATTATTGGTCAATTTCTTTCAACGAAGTTCTTTGAACATTAATGAAAACGCCGCAGGCGGCCTTGGCGGCTCAAATGGTAGAGCGCTGTCACGGAAAGACAAAGGTTCCGGGTTCGAATCCCGCTCGAAGGCCTATCTTCTCTCTTTAAAAATAAAAATATTTATACATAAAAAAATTGACCAATAATTATAAAAAATTATAAATAGTAATATGACGTAAGTCAATAAGATCCTAAAATTAAATTAATGTTCAAAGAACTTCGTTCTAGTGTATTCATCGCAAAAATTGCGAGAACACGAGGACATGGGATCGGATAAGAGAAAAGATTTGTCCTCTGCCGGCAGGCGGCCTTGGTGGCTCAAATGGTAGAGCGCATTCACGGAAACACAAAGGTTCCGGGTTCGAATCCCGGCCGAGGACCTATCTTTTCTCTTTAAAAATAAAAATATAATATATATACATTGGGAATCATGCTGTTGGATTGACCTTCTCGTTCCCAAGACCTGAGTCCCATCGTTAACTTTTGGAAATGTCTGTCGGACGATGTTCACTCAAAAGGAGGCTGTAATTCCGACGCAGATATGTGGGATGGCATCCAAAGAGCAGCGAGATTTTTAACTCAGAAAAAGCCAGATGTTTTGAAAAGTAACAATCTTTTTATGAATAAAAGATTGTTAAAAGTACAAAAAGGTTCTGCAGGGAAGTGATTTGTCTTATATCACCCTCATCTCCCAGGTTTTACCCCAATTAAGGATGCCAATAATTCTTTGTTTTGGTAAAATATTTCGCTCCTGCAAAAAAATAATAGCTTGTTCTTCTGTTGTCGGCAAATCCCAAATATGCATCATTTTACTCTAATTAAATAAATAACTAAAATAATAACAATGAAAAATCTATAACAAACTAGCAAACAAACAATAAACAAAAAATAACGAACAATAAACAACAAATAAGAAACAATAAATCAGCAATAATGAAAACTCATTAAGCAAGAAGAAACAGAACAAATCAGCTGTTAGAAATGTAACTGTTACAAAATGTAACTGCTCGCGCATGCGAACAAATAGGCAAAAATAACCAGGGCTGCGTTAAGACACAAGTACCAATTCTAGTATTAGGTATCTTACCAAGATCCTTCTTGCTGCTACCTCTTGTTATCCAAGAGTCTGCAGCAAGGAATAGACCATGCAGCATAAGAACTGGAGGACCTGTATTGTTGCCGATCCTGTGGAGCCAAAGGCTGTATCCATCTTCTGTGATCACTTCGTAGTTAGTCGCGAAGTAGCCTCCTCTAAGTGCTAGTTCGTCCTACAAACCATAAATTATAAACCTAATTATATGTTTGAACCTTATATAGATTGATATTATACAGATGAATTAGGGTCGTTATCTTATAATCTACAAATCGTAAGTCTCATTTATTTTTAACCGCTTACGTGAGCGCCAGCCATTGGACAAAATAATAACTATTTCACTCTTTTATTCTACAATAGAAGCTATGCTTTAACTCCACAATATATTTATATGTACATATATCCTAGACATTACAGATCCCCAGGGACCATCATCCATCATAACTCGTCTCCATTCCAAAACTTTTTAGAGCATCCTATCTTCTTCCATCATTTTCATATGCACAGCCCATCTTATTAATTGGGATCTAAATTGCGTATTTATTTATAATTATGTTTATTTATAAGTAAATAAAAAAAATTATAAACGGTCGTTTTTACCCTCCCCCCTTACCATGCACGAACTTCTAGATAGGGTATTTTAAAAATTTGTATTGTAGAATTGATTGTTTGTTTCAATCCACTAAGCTATTTATTAAGTTCATACATCAACTTTCCATTAAAAAATATACCTCATCAATATGTGCTGAAAGAAAATGTTTGGAGGCGTAGCTCACTGCCACCCAAGCGATACTCGCTTGTTCAGTTCTGAATGGCGTACTGAAACGGATAGTAAAACACCCATTAGATAGAACAAAAGCGGACTTACTACACACCCCTCTAATATTAAAATGCATCCGGTGTTGTACAAGAGTTGTATATTTGTTTAGTTATTCTTTTTCTTCCGTGCCTCTATCTCCCTCGATACACACCCACCAGTCCTCCCTGTCCAGTGCAGCGGCCTTCCAGTTCCAGACAGTTAGCAGGCTCCTGGAGTCCTCACTGACCCCAGCCAGCCATCGCAGCTTGGGTCGCCCTACTCTTCTTGTGCCCTGAACCTTTTTTTCAATTATTCTTCTAGACCCTTCGACTCTTCATCATTCTGACCCAGCGCAACCTACCAAGCTTTATTACTTTGATCACGTCCGGGGCCTGGAATTGATTTGCCAGCTCCACATTGCTACGTCTCCTCTTTAATTTGTCTTCACTAATAGCTCCATATATTCGACACACAATTTTCCTTTCAAACGTTTGGAGAGATTTTCCACCGGATTTCTTCAGGAATATAAAAAAGGACAGGTCGAATGAGCGTTTTGTAGAGAATACTTTTCGTATTTATATACAGGTTTATCCCGAAAAAGCATTTATTTATCTGAGCCACTCTCTTCTTGATCTCTTATTTGTATTGTTATATAATGTGTAAATAATAGCTTTTAGCTTTTAAATCTGTTTCAGAAAGATTATACCTACATTCTAAGAGGATTAAAAAAAAACAACCTACAAGAATACGTCCAGAATGTGAGCCGAAACTTGGAAAAATATAAATAAAATTAAGAAGCACGATGAACCCCGGAAAATGAAGAATAAGTGAAATAAATAAAAAAAGATGAGAGTATTTTCCAATCTTTATCACTCTCTTAAAATGTACTGTCATGTAAGGGGGCATGAGAGGCTGTAATTTCTACAAGAGGCGTCGTATAAAAAAGTTTGTAGTTTATTTTTTGTTACAAAATGACATCACGCAGCTGAAAATTTCAGCTAATCATCCAAGGACTCGAAGATGAAAATAGCCTTCGAACTGCAATCACGTAGTTGTCAGTATATTCAGATGAATGAATACCATTTGATATATTCACCATTTTTATATGTACCGTCGAAGCAAAGTGTGTGTGAAACAGTACAATCTCTACTATCTACTCCCTTCATGCATTGTAGGGGTACAGAAGAAGAAAAAACAATTGAAAAATAACTTAAGATATAATGGTAGTGTTCTTTTAAGGGGTTAAAGTTTAAAATTGTTCAGAGCGGCTCCGAAAACTTTAGTAATTTTGATTATTGGAGTCTTGGTTAATTTTCATTTAATTGCGTAGTAATTAAATGAAATGATGTTGCCATAATTCTGCCTCCACTTGTTTCAATGCTCATATGAAAGGTGATCTCCTGGAGTCCTGCTTTTTCTGTTATTACTGAGAGAAGGGTACAAGCTATTTCACAGTCATTCCCTCAGATTCACTATTCTAATTTTGTTTTTAAGGGATCATTCTGTCATATATATCGTTAAGGGCTACTGGGTGTGAAAATGAATTAAACTACTCCTAAATTCAAGATACTAATATTTATTAACAAAGTGACAAAAAGAATACATTGAAGTTACAAACAATTAAATTATTAAACTAATATAAATTTACAATAATAATATTCTAAAGATTATAATCTAGGTCCTAACTCCTATTTAATTACTAAAATAATATAAGATATTACTAATTTTAAATGGCTTAACTATTTACATAAATTTTTACGAATGCAATAAAATTACGCTAGGGCTTATAACTACAAATTAACACTTACAGTTCACTAATTAAAGTCCACCGACCGTAAGATTCTCCAAATACAACAAACTGACACACAGTAATAAACAGAAACGGTTTATTTCACTCACAAGACTGTCACATTTCACTGTTACACTTATTAAACTGGCCGGTTTACCACTGACTTAACATAAGTAATTCCTCAAGGTAGTATCCTTGGCCCAATCCTTAATACAGCTGACATCCCTACTCATCCTAATACTAGCCTTACCATTTATGCTGATGATACATGTATATTATCAGTCAACACCAATCCAGTTATTGCATCCCAAAGGCTCCAATCCCATATCACTGATTTTGAAGAATATTGTCAAAACTGGAGAATTAAAATAAATTCTCAAAAATAGCATCAAATCACTTTTACCTTACGTCGTAAACCAATGACTTCCTACCCTTCAGTATCCTTTAATAATATCCCACTGGTGCCTGTAGAACAGATCCGATACTTAGGGTTGCATCTCGACAACCTGGAATCCTCATACAAGACTGAAAAGACAAGAAACCGCTCGACGTTTCAGGCTACTTCAACACTTACTAGACAAACGCTCTGAGCCCCCAATTAACTAAAAAAGACTCTTTATATAACCTATTTGGACTTACGGAGTAGAGCTTTGTGGCTCCACTAAGCCATCGAATTCCTCTCGTATCCAATACCTACAATCCAAAATCCTTCGTAAAATTTTCAATGCTCTTATTTTGTTAAGAATAACGACCTTAATGTCCCTTTTGTTGCTGATTTGGCCCGAACCCAGTATCTTTCCTTTCATAACAAACTTTATTCCCACTCAAACCCTCAAGTTTCAAACCTAGCTTCCTCTTCCATTCCCGACAATCCTCCGAGGCGTCTGAAAAGAAGATGGCCACGTGACCTTCTTAGTTGAACTTGTGATTAGAGTACTACCAGTGGGTAGTTTCTCTACTTGTCATTATCTCATGTTATTATGTATCACTTAGCCTATTTACTTGTTGTATTATTGTAATACAGTTGTAAATATCAATAAATAAAAAATCAAAAATATATAAGCAATGTTGTATTATGTTGAACACCATGCTTTTCTTTTTAGTGTTCGAAACTAGTATTCACTATGTTCTCTTTTAAGGAGGCCACGGTCGTTATCATCAACTTCATAACTGATTTCTTTCTCTTCAGCCTTGTCATTACTTTGGTACCGGTTAGCAGAGTTGAAATGTATTTCGTGACAGATTCCCATTCCGGTTTGAAAGGTCGGTAACCTGTTCTTGTAATAACTCATCCAATTTGGGACAACCGGAATATTCCTATTTCTGGCGGCTTACTTCTTTCAATTCGTGTGGAACCCAAATGTCGATTTTCTAAACATATCCGAAACATTTTATTTGATTTGTTGTTTATGGTTCCATCTCTAGCTAGGTTATTTGACGATTCGGTACTTGTATGTTTTACGCACACCACTATAAAATTGTATTTACAAATAAAAAACATATGTTTCATAAAAATATTTATTTCATACACAAATACAGATTATACATTCAGTTAAAATTTACACTTTGAAACCCTTATTTCGAGAAGTTCAAGACGAAAAGACGGCCATAACATTCCTGGAAAATAATGGACTATTACCAAAAGTGAAGGTATGCCCTCTAGGACATAATATGACTTTATATTTTAAAGGAAATAGAATATTCTGGAGGTGTTCGAAAAGAAGCTGTAGGTTAAGTGTTGGCATTAGATGAGATATATGGTTTAATGATTCTAAAATAAAATTAGTAACTGCCGTACATTTTATGTATTGTTGCTGCGAAGAATTAACTTCCATAAAATTTTGTACAAAACATTTGTTGATTGGAACAATTATTTGAGGGAAGTATTTGTATGGAAAATAATGAAAAATCCATCGTGTATCAGGGGAGATGGCAGATACGTAGAAATACATGAGAGTCTATTTACAAAGAGGAAGTATAACGTTGGACGCGTCCTTCCACAGCAATGGGTCTTTGGGGGAATTTGCAGAGAAACAAATGAGTGTTTTTTGGAAAAGGTAGACAGATCGGAATCAACACTTTTGGAAGTTATACAAAGAAATATCCATCCTTCGAGTATAATTGTATCTGATTGCTGGAGAGCATACATGGATTTATATAAATATGATTATGTTCACAGTCAACCATAAATATAATTTTGTAGATCCTAAGACATTGGCAAACACTAAAAAAATTGAAAGATTGTGGGGATCCGCAAAATGGGGGAATAAAAGAAGAAGAGGGACAAATAGAAATTTCTTAAGTTCTTATCTTGCAGAGTTTATGTGGCGTACCCAACTTCAAGGCAAGCAAGCATTTACGGAAATGTTAAAAGATATTAAAGAGTTTTGGTTAGATATAAACAATAATTTAACCTTTTTTGTTGTTATAAACATCTGTGTTTTATTTATTTAATATATAACATTAAATTTTATAGTGGTGTGCGTATAACATACAAGTACCGACGATTCGATTCAATAATGGCTTTCACTTGTCATTATGAACTTCTGAAGATCGACCAGAAAGTTGTTCATCTTTCTGTGAAAAATCTCCAGAAAGAAACTATTCTGTTAAATAATCAACACTATGAAATGTGTCGAAAGTGCTTTGCATTCTCTGCTAAAAACTGACAGTTGTAAACAAAATTGCACAGAATTTTTTCTATAGCAACCTAAAGATATTGACTGTCACATATAAGGATAAAAATTCTATCATTGACAAAAGAAAAACGAAACAAACATAATGCTGTCTACCCGAACCGAAATCAGTTTCTTGCCAACTCTATACAATCCATACTCCTGAGGAAATAACCGTGCCATTACAGAAATGGTAGTGGTTCATGATATGGCAGGGGCTGTACTGTTTCCAAGCCAACAGTTGTGCCAGATGATTATGCCTAGAAAACCCTCAGTCGCTCGATTTTTCCACAATTAAGAATACCCGTATATAGGCAAGGTAATTTCTAAGAATGCTTCGATAAAAGTTTAATAAACAACTTTTAGGAGGCACCTGTGGTGTAGTGGTTCGGATAACCAATTTCTGTCCCGGGTCCGCAGCCTTAGCATTTGGATTGTTTAAAGAGAGTAAAAATCCATAGTTATGCCGTTCTTTGGAATGGACGTAAAGTACGGGTCCCGAGCCTGTACAGTGTACACGTTAAAAATCCTACCTAGATACCTGTATAAGCAAAATGTAGGACTTCGTTTGTATGCGTTGGCCGGTTAGTCGTACTAGTATAGTGTAATGTTCATAAATAAATAAAATAAATAACCAACCAACTATGAAGAAGGAAATTGATATATGTAAATTTCACTACATTGTTAAATGGACCCAACCAAATTTTTGTTTGACTTTTAAAAATATAGTACTATCTATAGAATGCACGTCTTACATTGAATGTTCTAGGTGTCTGGGTTATGTTTGAATATTAAATTTATAGTATTAATAGTTGTATCAATATAGGGATAGTACATATGACTGTGGATCAATCGTTTTAATGCTCGATAAACAAGGTGTTATATTTTACCAAAAACTTGGGGCTACGTCTAAAGAACTAAGTTTCAATCTCTTTGTTTTCATAAACATTAAAGTGGACTATGATAATAAAAATATTATGTTTCAGATTTATGGTTTCACTGACTCTCCATCAAAGCTTGTTTACTTATTCCCTAACATGAGATCAGTGCCCGCTCTAGCCCATTTCGCCCCGTGTGCAATCGTGACCTAGGCGCCATCTAGTAGGCACGCGATTAAAATTGAACACTTACAGTTATACAAGGTGTTACAAAAAACGGTAAATCCCCTAAGGAAGTGAACGTGCCCATGAAACTAAATAAATTTTGTTATGGGATCAGCATGAAATGAAGTTTTTTGAGACCCTGAGACGCCTTGCGGCGCCCTTGTAATGTCTCGCACACCCTGCACATAAGGTAAAGCCGGCCCTGCATGAGATATAAGTTCGTCATAAAGAGAAATTAAACCAGACCATCGAACTACCTATCTGCTTATCAGAGTCGAATGCCATTTCTTTACCTTTTGCCTTTTCAATACAATGCGGGGTCAGATACTCCGTAAAAATCCCTATCCTAAAGATACCCGGATAGCCAAAATTTAAAGCTAATCGGAAAATTACTGTAGCATCGTTCGATTAGGCATACAGTGACAGTAAATAAATACACAAATAAACAACTTTACTTACAATGCTGGGTAGTCCTGGAATTTCCGGAGGTTTCCTCAAGTTGCTGACGGCCCCCTCCAACTCGCGAAAGCAAAAGAAATCGAGGAGCAGTAGCCACAACATCACCCGGCAGACTAAGAAGGAATGGGAAGCCTCTAGAGGCTAAATTATTTATTCCTGTTCGTATGGGATTGTGCAACACCTTCTCAATGCCACTGTCATTAAAGCATTACTAGCCAATATTAACCAGTCTCTAATATCTTTATCCTTTACGTGATCATCCAAAAGACGCTTTGTACATACGAAACATTGCCGCAAATATTTTATGTCTCTTTTCCCTAGGTTCTTGGTGATGACATTTTTCTCTTGTACTTTAATTTTGTTTCTTTTCATTTGCGTTAGTGATTGGTTTTATTAGCTCTATTGTCTTTGTGTTTTTTTGGCAGTTTGGTGAGTTTAATTTAATATTTAACAGTTAAAATATTTTAATCAGCTGTTTATTTAAGGTTTCGTCCTGTAACCTTCCTTATGTTTACCGAATCATTGTTTGAATTGGTTGGGGGCTATATATGGTGCTTTATTGGTGCCTTGATGCCTATCTATATTGGTGCTATTACTACCTAGTAAGGTTGGGAAATGTTTTATTGATTTATTTTATTATTTTCTTTATGCCTTTGTGGTGCAATTAAAAAATTAAATGCTTTCTGAAATTAAAGGCTTTTTAGAATTCTTTAAAAAATTCTTCCATTAAGTATTAAAAAGTATTTTTTGTCTCTTTCAAGCTTTTACTCTTCTATATTGATACACTCAGTAATAGCCTTCTGCTCACTAGATTCTTGATGACCACTTTTTTTCACTTTTACTCTTTATTGGTTTCTTGTCATCTGTTTTATTAAATTGTTTTTATTAACTTTATTATTTTTATTAGATTTTATACATTTTTTAGAACTTTGGTTTGTGTATTTTCTATTTATTTTATTAATTTTTTTATCAACTGATTTTATTTAACCTTTTGCCCCGTTGCCTTACTTATAATTCAGCAGTCGCATTGCTGTCTTGTCAGGCAGGCTGTTAGGTTGGGACGTGTTTTATTTATTTATTTTATAAATCTTTTTCTGCCTTTATGGCGCCTGAACAGGCGAAATATCGGTAGCTATCTTTGTTTCCTGTGTTTTTAGAAACTTAAGGATTTTTACAAAAACATTTCTGTTGTTTCTTCTGGTTTAGACCGTGTCGGTGAATTTTCTGCCAACGTTTCGCCAGACATGCTGCTGACTTCCTCAAGGCTTAATTGAGACTCAATTAAAAAGTCCTAAGTTCCAGATATAATTAGGACAGGGGTCCTTAAAGAATAACTGACACCTCACAGGCTCGAGACCCCGTTTTACGGTCCTTCTGAAGGAAAGCATAACTCAGGATTTATTCCGCCCTAACATTTGACAACTTTTCGCACTTCAAAGAAAATTTAGTTTGGAATGCAACACTGACTAATCCTAGTTTTACATGTTAAGGATTTTCGATAGCTTTACGTTCGTCTGTTGAATAAATTTGTGTCATTGGATCTAGACTATAGATCTGTATATATAAAAGAAATTTATATAAACAACTTGTAATGCGAGGCTTTAAAAGCACCACTCACTTACGTATATAGTAATCACGACAATGCCTGTGAATCTGAATTTGTTAATGACGGTTTCCGTTAAATATTAGAAGTGTTTAATTATTATAAGGTTGTGTTTAAACAAAAATCTTACTCTGTGGTGCTAAAAAAGAAAATAATAAAATCCTGCAAAATATTAAGTAATATCTCTAGAAGCTCGAAAAGGAAAAATCATGATTTTCGATTTTATTGCACCTGTAAAACGCTGCTTTGCCATTTGAATAACTAATTTTAAAGTAATAAATTCGTATTAAAAAAAAAACATGTGAATTAAGTATATAATGTTTGAATATTCATTAACATAACACAAACCTTCTTTCTTCATTATTCCTTTACTTGTGATTTCCACTGAATTGAAATTTTAAACAACAAAAGCTATTAAACGATTTTCATTTTTAATTCTACCACGATATTTTAACATTAAAACTTAAAAATAAATTTTATGTTATTGCGATGAAGGAGACTTTCATGACTCGCATCATTACTGGGGACGAAACATGGGTTTGTTATGCATCGCCTGAGAGTAAACGACAGTCAATGGAGTGGCTCCTTCACCAACCAAACCAAAAAAAAAGACAGTTCCGTCCACCATGAAACTCATGGCAACCATTTTCTGGGATCGACGAGGTGTACTGCTCATTGATTTTATGGCCCGTGGAGACACAATTAATGCTTATGCGTATTGCAAAATATTAAAGAAATAACGGCGGGCAATACAAAATTGACGGCGAGGTCTATTGTCTACAGGCCTCATTCTCGTTCATGACAATGGCAGGCCTCATACAGCTGCGATAACACAATTTTTGCAGCAATTCAAGTGGGAAACCTTCGAACATTCATCGTATAGCCCGGGACTTAGCCCCTTCGGATTTGTATCTCTTTACGAAGCTTAAAGACTTTCTGGCGGGAAAAAGATTTCACAGCGATGAAGAAATTAAACTAGGCCTGACTATGCATCTCAATACGCTGGTGGCAAAGGACTATGACGCTGGAATACAAAAACTCGTCACATGTTATGACAAATGCCTAAATTTGCTTGGAGATTATGTGGAGAAGTAGTGTAAAGTATGCTCTTTCCAATTAAAATGTTTATGTTTACTCCTGTGTCTTTATTGCACAAACGCGTGCAACTTTCCAGATGACCCTCGTACATGTCGTCGTTGTAATGGTGTCTGACAGAGGCCTTTATTAGAGCCCCACTAAAGCGTGCTTCTTTAAGTGCTACCCACATCCTCTCTCTAGAAACATCGTCATAAGCCTGTTCCAGGTCAATAAAGGCCATTTGGAGTTCCTTTTTCCTTTGGGACTACTCAATTAGTGCTTAATAATAATATCTATTGTAACACAATATTATAATTTAAAAGTTTTTATTTAAATTTATTTTAAAATTTTGGTATTATTCAAAACAGAGTTTTATCACCTTACTACATATAGGGTCACTGTATTTAAAATATTAAAATTAAAATCCAATAGTACTTCCACTGGGCCACTCCTGAATTAAATATTGCAACAATATAGTGAAGGAAGATAATGCAACAACTTATTTTAGAATCCATGATCACGTAATTATAATTAGTAAATTCAAATTATTTCATAAGATTCATCTTGAATGATAATATTTAAATATTTTTATTTTGAAGAGAAAAGATTTGCCCCGTCCGGGATTCGAACCCGGGTCGCTGGACTCTCCGTGATAGCACTGTACCAATTGAGCTACCGGAGTCGTCTCTCAGTCGGGACAAATCCCTTCTCTTATCTGATCCCATGTCCCCGTGTTCTCGCAATTCTCCCTTCTTTTCAGAAATTTACTGACCTCCACCCGGACCATTTTCTTTAATTTATTTTATAAAATCTTTATAATAATTACGTTAAGTACTTATGAGTGTAATTTTAATGGTTAAGCTAGTTAAGAATGTTTTAATAATATTTATTTCGTTATGGACAGTTTTACAAATCTTACAGCATTGCAAAACACACTTCTTGCAGCAACTTCATAAACCGTAATAGTGCAAACACAATTGTTAGGTGAGTTCTCCGCCATATTTAACCCTGCTTATTGCACTTTAATCCTTTAGTCCTTCTCTGTAAAACCTTTCCACACGATTAGTTAATCCAGCACTATTTTCTTTCTTTATGTTATTTCTTCAACAATGTTGTTCAATTTAGTTTTAATTCATTAAATTTTCATATGCCGAGTAAAGTGCCTATGGTGGCAGTAGAAGCAGCCAAATCAGCTGGGACTAGAAAAGGAGAGAAGACTCCCCTACTGTTATAAGTCCACCACCCGTATGTAAGGTAGTTGCACAACAGCTGAATCACTTCTGGCCTGCAGAGACATAATAATATTATCAATAGCAATACATCCTTAATGTTGTTATCTCTTTTTAATACCAATCAAGAAGAATTTAATACTATTCTACACTGTACCACCACAACCCATAAATAGTCTTGGGACTCATAACTCAAGAGACTGCCGTCATTTCAATATCAATCATCAATCAATACGAACAGGGTTTAACCGTGGATGTTAACAGATTACATCATTATCTGCCTCTACATCCCTTTGTTCTGATGATGTCCTAAAAGTTAGGCTGGATCGGTGGTATACAATAAATAAATTTGGTTTATTTGTAAACAATTCCTTGACCACCCCTCCGAACTGTTTCTATATTACTCGTTACTTTTCATAGCTTTCTGCCATTACTGTTGGACAATTTCAATTGGAATTACTAAACAAATAAATTACTGTTTTTTCAACCAATCAACAGTATAGTATTATTGCAATGATCAACTACAATACTGCTTGGAAGTGAGAACCGTTTTCTACATATGGTAGGCATTTCTTAAACATTGTTTACATTTCTACTCAGAATATATGTATGGACAACCATATTTCCTCTTTAATATGAAATGTTACTTCTGTTCGGCATATGCTCTATCTTCGATGGAGTAGATAAGGCTTCCCCTAAAATAATTAGTACAGAAATAAAGATCATACCTCAGCGAGGTAGTAATCTACCTCAGTGTAAGATCCAGAAGAATATTAAATGATATCATTAGTTTGCTTATTTATTCATTTAACGTCACATTATGCTGTTATGGCTAATCGGACGATGCTACAGTGGGAGCTATAAATTTTGCCTAACCAGGTTTAATTAGGATAGGGAATTTTAGCGAGTACCTGACATAGTACAGGCTCGGGACCCCCGTTTAACATATCTTCCGAAGGACGGCATAACCAAGGATTTTAATCCCTTTAGATCATTAGTTACCATCAACTCTAAATTAACTCCGTCTGTTTTTTCTCACCGTTTGAGGGAATTTTCTCTTTATTCTGATTTACACTTATAAATTATATTGACAAGATAAAACAAACTCACTCAAACGGTAAATAAATAGTATTCGACTTCGATAAACAGACAGATAGATAGTTCGATGGTCTTGTGTACTTCCTCTTTATGACGAACTTGTATCCCATGTTGGAGAACAAGCAAACAAACTTTGATGGAGCCTCAGTGAAATCATAAACCTGAAACATAACATGCTTAGTGGGTGTTTATATTTCACAGTCCAGTTTTAATATTTACGGAATCAAAGAGATGAAAACTTAGGCTTATGGACATAGCCTAAAGTTTTGATAAAGTATAACATGTAATTTTGTTTATCAAGCTTAAAAAACGATTCATTCAGTCACATGCAATGTACATTTCGAGATTGATACGACACACCTTTATCTAATATTCACACGTAACAATCTAAGTAAGCCATGTATTCTATAAATAGTAAAAAAATTTTAAAGCCAAATAAAAGTTTTAGACTTTAGAGGTCTTCTGGACCATTGCATTACATACATCAATTACTTTCTTTTTGAATATTTTTATTTTGAAGAGAAAAGATTATATACTTAATTATATACACTTGATGATATACTTTCTTTTTGATTGGTTATTTGTTTAACGTCAAATTTTGTAGTATGTCGATGCTCCAGTGAAGGTCCTAAATTTTGCCTATCTAGAGATTTAACTAGGATAAGAATTTTTAAAGAGTACCTGACATTGCTCATGCTCGGGACCTTTATTTCACGTCCCCTGCGAAGAACGGTATAGTCGAAGGCTTTTTTTACTCCTTTTAAAAATCCTAATGCTACCTGCCGTACTCCCAACCCGCAATCTTGGGGATATAAGGTTATTATTTAGCAAAAGCGTAAAGTATGTACCCTAAATTTGAATGGAAATTACGGGAAAAAGTAACTTAGAATCAGTATAAGGTTTTATACTAATGTCCATTCCATTGTTGTATCAGAACTATTCACTATAATCAAATAGCTTGATTACTGATCCACTCAAGGGTTTCTTCATCACAATAACGATGAGAATAATCCAGATGACAGATTTAAATAAACCTTAGCAGGATGATTCACACATCTTCAAACTTACCTTCTCAGAAACATCCGAATCTGAATACAAGGTCGGTGCACTGAGTAAAGACTCAGAAGTATTGCCGGACGTTGACTCAATGGATTCCACGTAATCTTCACTGCTCTCTGAATCGGATTGAAACTTTTTTTCATGATTTACATTCATTTCTGTTAAACAATATTTCGTAGACGAAAAACTATTTTAAAAAATAAAACAAACCCAATAAACTATTATTTTAGCATAACTGATCATATGACAATTTATTATCATAATTATATAATATAGTAAGCTGATTACTTTTAAATTTTATAATCGCATTTTTATGTACCCAGATGGTTTATATGCTTTGTTTCGAGCAACTTGCAAGTGCCATTTTCTTTACCTCTTTGTGTTTTAAACATTCGATTTAAGTTTAGCTCATTTGCAATAATATAAGTTAAATATGAAGGCTGTAACAATTCCATTTTCTTATCCCCCCACACATAAACAAAGAGTTCTTAAATTGTATAAAGAAATTTTACGTAACCTGGAATCATGGTATTACCATAGGTTTGTATTCATTCACTTTACCTTCTTAAATCCAAAACCAAGATTATCCATTACATTACATTTATAGTTTTATTCATAAAAATCATATGTCATTTACTAGTAATGACAGAACTGTTATAATATGTAGTCCATAATAAATAACATTTATTATGAACTATATTTTATAAATATTGTTGAATTTGTATCTCTTCCTCTGATTGTCTTTTGAGTTGAGTTTCAACTTTACATTCGTTTCCCTTTTAATATTTTCCAAAAATACAAGTCATTAGCTTTTGTATGGAAAAGCGAATGTAATCATGGAAACTGTATATATTTCGGTAATCATTTCATTTAGAAATGAATGTTTCAACAAATATATCATCCAACTTCAAAAATAGATGAAATTTAAATCTTTATTTCTTGATGAAATTATTACTGAAATCTACTCAATACTTCTAATTACATTCCCTTTTCCATATAAAGCTCATGATAACTTGTATTTTTGGAAAATATTAGAATGAAACGAATAAACAATTAAAATTTGTTGTAACAACTCGAGCGACAACCTGCTGAACTACCACAAATTTATTTGACTTTCTCTCCTCCATCACATTTATCATGGTTAACCAATAATTACTTAAAATTCCTTCAATTATCAGTTTTATCAATAGACATATTGAGCCTTTCAACCTTAAACAAATTCAGAAGGTAGTAAGAATTCACTAAAATCGGTTTTACTTTTCTTCTTACCATTATTCTGTTATAATTTCCACCCTTTTTAATTTTTTCTGGGAGCGGAGTGGCTCAGTGGTAGAGAACTGAGTAGCCATGCTGGAAATCCTGGTTCAAATCCCGCTGCAGGCAGTTACTTTTATTTAGTCTGTTTGCGGCAGGAGATAGATCATATGGGATCTACCAGGTTTTCCCAAAAGGGGAAAACCTGGCAGTTCAGCGTGACCTAGGACAAGTCAACTCCTTGCAGAAGCGTTTTCCATGAAACAGTACAGTCTCTACCACTTACTGAACCCCAGACTCGTTCACGGGTCGTAGTGGTTACAGGTTTCAAGTTTAATTTTTTCTCTGAGAGAGAAAAAAGTTCTAATAACTATTTGCTTTTATTTCTGTAATTTTTCCCATCCCTGATGGTAGTGTAAGAGTTAGACCTCAGCTTCAGGAAATAATCAATGTATCAATGAGTTATATTCATTGGTGTGTATAATTTTTCTTACCATTTCTACATTATGTAATATATAATGTTAAATTATATAATATATAATGTTAAATTATATAATATATAATGTTAAATTATATAATATATAATGTTAAATTATATAATATATAATGTTAAATTATATTATATATAATGTTAAATTATATAATATCTTCATCAATCCTTATGAATTTTTCATTTGAAACCTCAAAAACATATTTCTTTTCCCATTTTTCCTGGTATTCCTCCAATATAACTTTTATTGGATTCAGTTAATCATCTATCAAGTTGCATAAAATTTCTATGATAAAAATATCTACTAATAATTGGATACATTTAAATTAAATCTGTTTCTGTTCGTTATGGACTTGAATGAAAAAAAGAGTGAAATGTCTAACATTAAATAAAATAATTAAATTAAATCCTTTTGAAAAAATCCTTAAAATCTTGGTTTATATTAACTAATACATGATTTTCTATTGTGCTTACCTACAGGCCAGTGTTTCGATACCAAGCTACTATTATGAGGGCTCGGTTTGATGAAAATAAATGTATTTCCAAAGAAGAAGCTATGCAGCTATTGTGTGAAGCTGAAGAAGAACTCCGCAAAAAAGAACATTATGCAATAAAACAATGTAAAATTTAATCTCATACAAACTTTATTTACTTAAGTTTATGTTCCTGTATCCTTTTATTCAAAAATCATAGTGATTAACATTATGTTCGCAAGTATTATAGTTTCTGACTTTACTCTTAAATCAACTTTTTATTTTATGTGGAAGAAACAATAAGTAACTGTTAATTGTTGATACTTTCTGAATTTTGCCAAATTCGAGCTTTTAGAGGCCATCTCAGAAATAATGGAGTTATATTTATTGTGCATGTATCTAAAAATTAAAAAATTATAGTGTATTGAATACTAATTTTTTATTTAATTTTTTTCATTGGATCAGAAGTGAAATGAGAAATAAGGGTGACAATAAAAATAAAACTTTATATTCATCATCTTAGAGTGCAATGTTCAAGAAGCACAACTTTTTTAATAACTTTCTGCTGTTATAGCTACTCGGGCAGTGCTTTAGTGGGAGTCATAAATTTTGCTTTTTCCAGGTATAATTAGGATAAGGATCTTTACCGAGTGACTGACACCGCTCAGGGTCCGCACCGCCATCTTACATCCCTATTAAGGATGGCATAAAAATTTTATATTCCTATATTTTCTCTTTAAAATAAAAATATTTAAAAATCAAAACAGATGACCAATAATTATAAACATTTTTTTATTCCCTTTGAACAATTTTAAGGCGAACTGGGAACCCAAAATCTTGGATGTAGTTGGTTGTCATGTTAACAAATACACCACAGGTGACCTCCGGTAGATTTTATTTTTTTATATGGGCTATAGATAAAAACTATTATTAATAACTAGTTAGGTACAACCTGCCTGCCTAGTGGCATGCAAACTTTGATTGTTCCAATTGTATTATTTTTATATATTATTTTCTTTCTTTCTTAAAATGTTTCCCTGGCGTTCTTATTCAGTCACTTGTAAAGATTTCACTACACCATTGTATGTATTTCTTTTGTTTTTTACTGTTTCGAACTGAATTTATATATTTTTATACTACGCATTTATGTTTTTGCTGTATACTTATAAGTTATTTTCTGTCCAATAATTTGTTCTGAACTTATAACTTTATCTAAATACAATATTATAGAGTAGCTTTTCTTGATCAAGGTATGTAATACAGTTTAACACTGCAGTCTTAAACTTTGAACTTATTACATAATTCAGAGATATATAAATTTTACAAAATTATATGATTTAGCCGAGTTACTGTACTTTGTTCACTAAGCATATAAGAATAACTAATATTTCTATTTTATTTATTTAATATGGCATTTTTGTTATACATTAGAAGGATGTTTATATCACAATGATTTTATGGACGATGGAAATAGTTGGGGGTGCAGTCATAAGTAAACACCAAATAAGTGAAGACTTGGTGTATGGCACAAATAAAAAATAAGTCTTCACTTATTTGGTGTTTATTTATGATTGCACTCCCCAAATATTTCCATCCTCCATTAAATCTTCCAGTCAATTATTTTCCTCTCTAACACAATAATTTTATTTTATTTCACAGTTCCACATACAATCAGAGGCAATGCATACATGAGAGAAGCACATATACCAGATTGGGTTTTAGACTACTGGCATCCTTTGGAAAAAGCACAGTAATATACTTTTCATTATAAAAATCTATTTTTATTTTTAGTGGTCTTTAGAAGCTAATAATTATGTTTTTAGTAAATATTTTTTGTGGTAATGCAGTCGCTTTATTGCAAGTAATCAGTTAGTATCTTTTTTAACCTTAAATTGGCCATGGATTTCTGTCTGATTTTTCTTAGGGAACAAGCTTAGAACTAATATGACATGTACTTTATTATTTTTGGTTTCATTAATTCCCCCCCAAAAATATTGAAATAGTAATAATTGAAGTACCAGGGATAAAATTAATTTTAAATTCAAGAATAAAAGTCAATTAAGTTAAAATTGGTAATTATTTTGAGGTTTCCTCTGGGTTACAATAAGGTTCTTTGATATTTCTTTATTTAGCAGGAGAATAAGCCATTAGAAATGTTATTTTTTCCAAAAAAGGAAATTTTGAATCTGCATGGTAAAATATCTGTTTTTATTTGCTGACGATTTGGTGCTGTTAAGTGTTGACACTGAAACCATTGTAAAAAAACTACTTACAATAATATTGATGAAAGCCAATAAATATGTTGGGCTCAAAGTATATTTGGATAACATGAAATATCAAATACAATATTTCATAGTAGCAGAAACTGCTCTGATTTTGTAGAAATAAATGGGAGTAAGTTCGAAAACATTGAGAAATTTAAGATCTATGATAATAAAAAAAAACAAAAGCATGGTTAAAGATGACAAAGCTTGTTTTTTTTGGTATCAACATTATTCAATCAATCAGCACAGGCTTGGCCGCATCAAGGCATTGCCTCCACTCTTCTCTTTTTTGTGCCAAGGCCATCCATGCTTTGGATCCAACAATGCTACTTGCATCCCTTTCGACCTCGTTTGCCCATTGAAGTCGTGGACACCCATCTTTCCTTTTTCCATCAATGTATCCAAACAGCAATCTTTTCAGAGTCCTCTATCCTGGTCACAGATACATCTAATACAGTTCTGCATTCTGCTTGAGTCTAAATTGATAGCCAACTTTTACAGCTCCAAACATCCTTATTAATATTTTTCTTCCAAAGAGGTGTGAGCTGTTGGCATCTGTCCAGATTTCTGATCCATAAGTTAAAACTGACTGATGGTTGTTTTGTACAGCATGACCTTGATATCAGACGACTTTGTAAAATTTTTGCCATCCCAAAATAACATTTATTAATGGCCAAAATACTTCTTTGGCTTGGTTTACCTTAAGACCCATACGCTGTCCACCATTTTCCAAAGCAAGAAAAGCCCGTTGTAAATCCCTCAGTGTTCTTCCAACTATGTCTATTTCATCTGCATAGGCCAGTATTTGGATGTACTTAATCAGATTCGTACAAGCAGCCTGTAACCCTGGGTCCATTATGATCTTTTTGAGTGTGAAATTGAATAACAGGCATTAGAGTTCATCCTCTTGTATTAGACACCTAGTTGTCTTGAATACTTCCAATACTTACATTCATTTCTTCCAATACTTTACATTCATACCTTGATTGATACAGTTTCTCCCTGATGGCACTGTCATAAGCATTGCTGAAATCCATGAAAAGGTGGTGAGTCGTAATATTGTACTCTCTAATCCTTTCCATAAGAGTTCTCAGGGCAAATATATGATCGCCACATGACCTACCACTCAAAAATCCACATTGGTACATTCCTACCTCACTCTGAGCATGGGGAAGTAGTCTTTTGTATGCCACACTTCACACAAAGACTTCGTAGGTAGAGCTTTTTTTTTTTTTAATTTAATTTATTGATATTTACTACTATAATAATATTACAATAAGTAAATCTGCTAATATGTACAATATGACATGAAAAACACTTGTGGAGAAACTACCTATCGGTAGCACTCCAATAAAGTTCTATAGTAGATGGTCTCGAGGCCATCTTCTTTTGAGATGCCTCGGAGGGTTATCAGGAATAGTATGGGAAGCAAGTTGAGAGACTAGCGGATTAAAGTGTGTATGGAGCTTGTCATGGAAGGATAGGTATCTAGTTTGGGCCAAATCAGTAAAATATGGGATACTAAGATCATGATGGATGAGTTTATTTGTGACATAATAAGGAGCATTGAGGATTTTACGAAGGATTTTGGATTGCAAGGATTGGATACGAGATGAATTGGATGGTTTAGTAGAGCCCCAAAGCTCAACTCTGTATGCCCAAATAGGCCTAATAGCTGTCATGTAAATGAGTCTTTTGTAATTAATTGGGAGCTTAGAGCGTTTGTCCAGTAAATGTTGAAGTAGGCGAAAACGACGAGCAGTTTCTTGTCTTTTCAGTCTTGTATGAGGATTCCAAGTGAGACGTTTGTCCAGATGGAGTCCTGGGTAACGTATCTGTTCGACAGGGTTCAGTGGAATATTATTAAAGGATACAGTAGGGCAGGAATTTGTAGGTTTACAATGAAAGGTGAAGGTAATTTGATGGGATTTGTTAGGATTTATTTTAATTCTCCAATTTTGACACCATTCTTGAAGGTTTGAGATATGGTATTGAAGAGATTGGGATGCAACAAATAGATCCTTATTTACTGATAACACACATGTGTCATCAGCGTACGTGGTGAGGACAGTGCTAGGATGGGTTGGGATATCAGCTGTATATATAGTGTATATGATGGGACCCATAATACTACCTTGAGGAACTCCAGCAGACTGAGTAAAGAGGGAAGAGTAGGAAAAATTATGGTTTACTTTAAAGGCTCTATTACTGAGGTAGGAACTGATAATAAGGAAGTAAGTAGAAGGTAAGAATTTACAGAGTTTGTATAGCAGACCTGGATGCCAGACTCGATCATAAGCCTGCCCTACATCGAGAAAAGCTCCCGCGCAGTACATTCCGCAATCTAATGCGGGTGAGACAAAGTCCACCACACGATGGAATTGCTGGATAGTGGAGTGTGATGTTCGGAAACCAAATTGGTGATCTGGGATTATTTGATTGGATTTTATGATAGGATGAAGACGTTTCAGAATGAGTTTTTCAAGTATTTTGCCCATTATGGGCAGGAGAGATATAGGACGGTAAGAAGATGGGAGTTCTGGTGGCTTGTTAGGTTTTGGTATCATCTTAACTATGATAATTTCCAAGGTGCGGAGTACGGCAATGTATATATATATATATATATATATATATATATATATATATATATATATATATATATATAAGGAGTAGGATCGCTTTCCGAGGAAGGCATTTTAGAATGTGGGATGTGATTAGGTTGTGCCCAGGGGCTTTGTTGGCGGGTAATCTGTGAATAATGTTTGATATTTCGGAAGGATGGGATGCTTTAGGAGGAGGGGACAACTGAAGAGGAATACTTAATTCTGCTTCAATGCATTCAGAATGGGTTGGATTAAGGATATCTGTATGAGGGTTAAATGTGTTGAATAGGTGCTGGTCGAAAATTTGTGATTTTTCTTCATCAGATCTTGACCAGGTTTGGGATTCGGTAAAAAGTGGATGGCTGAAATGTTTATATTTTAGGAGTTTTTTAGTGGTATTCCATAAGGATTTGTCAGTAGTACTCAGATTTTCTGAACGGTAATACAAATTTTGAATGTTTTGATCACTGATTTTAATTTGTTGGTTAGTTTGGTATAATGACTCCTGTCAGATGGTGCCACTTCGCTCTTGCCCGTCGTTTTTCTTTTAATAACTCACGAGTATGAAGTGGCCAGTTATTCTGTTGATAATGATTTTTACTTGGGAATGTATTATCTTTTATATTGGTTTGTATTGCTTCTGTTAGTTTGTCTATTGCAGAATTGATGTCAACTTTTGTTTTAAGTGGAATTTTGAGGTCTAAATTATTTTCCAGATTCAATCAAAATTTATCCCAGTCTACACTTCCAGTAATCAGCCTGAGATGAGAGGGATTAGGAATGGGAATTGAATGTACTTGAAGTAGTACTGGACTGTGATCAGAGGAAAGGTCAAGGTAGAGCTTAGGAGTGTAATTCCATGGTAGTTTTCGCAATGTATATGATCTCCTTTAGTGTGAGGAGGGAGGATAAGATCAATGTACCAGTCATGCAGGAGTTTTATTTAACCAAAACCTGTGTGGCAGATGTCGGATCATCTTGGTCTCTTCATTTCCACCAGCCTTCAAAAGTTCAGCTGTATGCCATCACATCCTGGTGCTCGGTTGTTCCTAAGCTTCTGCTGCATCAATTTCCTCAGCATCTGGTGGGATCTATTCATCTACTTCACTTTGTAGTGTGCGTTTGAAACGGAACTATCTTGCAGGGTAGGGTTATGAACACTCCCCCCTTTATCTGTGATCAATTGTCCGTACTTACCTTTACAATTATTGGATCTTGGTTTAAATCCTTTTCCCTGGGCATTGATTGTCTTGTAGAAAGTTCGAGTAGCTTGTCTACTTATGACCTCAATAGCTCTTATTCTTTCTCACTCTTTTGAAATCCTCTAATCTTAACATTTAGTTGTCAAAACCAGCGCAAGACGAGTCCTATGCATATCAATCATTTTCCTGTAGCCTCTTAACATTCTAAATAAAACCATTCAGACCTCCAAGGTGGCACCTCTAAGCTCAGCACATCTTCAGCGTTTTGATTAATAAACCATTTTCATCTACTGCATTCTCCCCAAACCCTCGTTCCAATGCTATATCCAGCCTTAAGGCAAACTTTATTTATAATCTAGCTCCTGCAGCTTCTGAATATTTATTCTATGTGAAATAAGTCTTTTGTACATAGCTAATTTTGGCATGGATATATGCTATTACCAGGTAATGATCACTATCCACCTTTGCTCCTCTTTACGTTCTGACTGCCGGAAGCATATAACTGAATCTTCTACTGATAAGAATATGGTCAATCTGGTTTCTGGAGTTATTGTCTTGAGAAACCCATGTAGCTTTGTTTGTGCCCTACGATGATATTAAGAGATGCTGCAAAGTTCAACAACCTTGTTCCATTAACATTATCGTGCAGGCTGTCTTCCAACCAGGGGCCAAAGAACTGAATTTCTACCGACCTGTGCATTGAGGTCTCCCAAAACTATTTTTATGTTGTGACGAGGACATTCCTCAATGGAACTTTTGAGATTGCTATAGAAAGTTTCCTTAAGTAGCATAGCCTCTCCAAAAAATATGCTGATCTTTGTGACAACTATAGTATATGGTGTGATATTTCATCTCCATTAATGCCCGATTCTGTCCATCTCATTCCGATTCTTGTTTCGCTATTGTATCTATCTTATTCTTATAAACAGCTCATCCAGTAGCACCTTCAATGATTTTGATCCATATAACAATCGGATATTCCATGTGGCTACTTTAAAATCCTTGAGAGCACCGGGTTGATATCTTGAAGACTGTTCTTATCCAATGCTAATTTTCTTGATATTTCACAGCAATACATGTTTTCTGAGGGTAGAGTAGCTGGCCCCTCCGCTCAACCCTCAACCTAGAGGACCAGTAGCTGATTGCGACCCTAGGACTGGGCAATGGTGTCGCTACTTCCCTACATTATTATTTTCATATTTTGTGCAGTATAAACATATAACAAATAACTTGTTGCTAGGTTTCCAGAATATTTTTGCAAGAGGGAGCAGAGGAAGCTGGAATACATTGAGATGTGGGAAAAGGAGTATGGACCAAGTTCTGCTAAAGAATGACCAAATTAATATTATCCACTATGTTTATAATTGTTGTTGTTGAATGTGTATTTAAATAATAATATGTTTTCATTATGTATTACATTATTTAGATTCACATAGAGGCATTTTAACACTCCTTTCTTCATAAATTATAAAAAACCTTTATTTTTTCATGCTTTCAAGCCATTTTTTAACCATTAATAAAAACTCCTTGCATTAAGAAAAAAAAGTGTTACTTATGTGAAATGAGATTTAGTGTTGATTGAAAATGTATCACACTGTAGATCAAAACTTAAAAAATAAAATATTCAGAGTGAGGTTTAGTCTAAAATATATATTATTTAAGACTTGCATTTTTGTCTTTGTGAAATAACACATTTAATTAAAATTAGTATTGTCTTCTGAAAAAAGTTAACGTCGCAGAAATCTACAATTAACAGCATAAAATATTTATAACTCAAAGAAATTTATTTTATGAATAATAGTACAAAATATCTAAATCTTAAAGGCAACATTTATTTTATGAATAATAATACAAAATACTTAAATCTTAAAGACAATATTTAGTTTATGACTAACAGTACAAAATTTAAAACTTGAAGATAACATTTAGTATTATTGATTCATACCATAATATTGTAGAGTAATTGCTTCTACATTAAACTGAAAGGAATATTAAAATCTGTACAAATTTTTTATAAAAATCTGTTAAATTAAATCGAATGTATCTCTTCATCATCACCTCTTGAACTGATGTTCGATGACCCCTCTTAATTTTTTTAATAAATATGAGACAAGTCTGCTAATCTAATTAAAAGAAGGTAATGAGTCAGTTTGAAGTTTTTTTAACTTGGATAAACCATTTAAAATTATTAAATTACTCATTAGTCGTAATTTAACAATTAACAGTTATAAATTTTTATTTGCATATTGCTATCAAGTTCTCAATTCATATAAAATTGTTTATTTCAGATATATTCATTTTAAATTAATAATATTAATTCACATCTCGAAATTGTGGAGTGAAAGGTTCCATATTGATTTGTAGGGCACTTTGAAAATTTTAAATTTCAATTCTGGCCATAATTTTAACGCTTGGATTCCGTCAAATGGAACAAAGCCTAGCTCATAATAATCGCCTTTATCGTCTAAAATAGATAATAAATCACGACGATTAACCGCGTTATTGACACATAAAAGGTTCGGGCAGATTCTCGGACAGGTTTTTGTACATTTATTCAGTTCATCTATTATTAGCCAAACAAAAATTTGCAACGACTTTTTCAACATGGATACGCCATTTAAAATTGATATATTGCCTTCATAAGGAGCAATTATGGGGAATATTGGAACTATAAATAGCGATTTTAGGCTGGTGCACTCTGCTATTAAGCTCTCAAATTCATCTGTAATAGTGAAGTATACAAGTTCTAGCTCGGTTAAATTGGATAGTTTGGATATATTTTTTAATGAATTTGTGATTATCTCAGGACTTAAACAAGTCTCAAGCCTCAATCTAGTTAAGTTTACAAATTCTGGTAAAACAGCTTTGCAGAAATTTAATGATAAAGTGTCCCATGTCCCCAATTCCAGAGATACTAAAGTTCTTGGTAGAATATCTTCAATGCAAGATAAGTTCATTGCCCTTGTGATAGTTAAAGACCTGAGTTTGATTTTTTTTACATCAGTCAGGTGAGTATTAGACTCATCAAAAACTAGTGTTTTAGGCACACTGTTCTCTGATTTAAATGTTTTAAAGTTTCTCATTTTTTTGGGAAATGTAATATCGAGGGTAGGACTAAGCATATGACAGTCGTCCAGAGTTACTTCAGTAAGGGAAGTGATTTCAGTCAACACTCGGCAGAGACTTGACCACTCATCACGATTTTTAAAGCTCATACACCTTAAACGTAATATTTCTGTCTCATGCTTCTTAAGGGTTTGCACCAACATATCAATATCATATACTCTACAGTTATTTAAACTTATTCTCTTCCAAAAGATGCTATCAGACCCAACCAGATTCCACACTTTGCAAACTTTCACTGCTGACAGGAGATCCATTATTGATAAGTAGCGAAACAGATTGAGGAGGACGATATAAGCTTTGTCAGCATCATCAATGAAGTTAGGGCCATCTTCAAAATTACAAGTAGATTCCTAGAAGAAATGGTAAATCATTATTTTATGAATAGCACAGATACAAACATATACCCATAAATGCATTATTATAATCACATATAAATAAAATTGTAAAATACTATTCTATCCAATCTTAAGTCTGACTTGCCAACTAATCTATAACTAAACCCTTGAAATAAGAAAAGATAAAAGTAAGGTAAACAACGAGAAAGAACCTGTGAACCTAGCAGATAATCCATCTTTTAAATTATTTATTAAAAAATTACAAACATAAATTGCACTTCCCAATAGCTCTTTCCAATAGTCTATTCTAAACATTGAATGAAAATTGCAGAAAAACATATATGAAACAATCATAGTTCTTTACTTGTTTAGCTTGATTAACTCAATCATTTTTGATCCTCTGCCCTCAACTATTCACCTACAACTAAAAAAAAACTTGGAATCAACAGTGTCAGTGTAACTGCCTACAAAGTCAAGGGCAGTGTGGATCTGGCAAGTCTGTGACCAGTATTTAGTTGTGATTAATGTGTTCATTACAGTCTATTAGGACAGCAATGAAAGGTGATTAGGCAGCGAAACAGCAGCAATTTCAACATGCCAGGACTTGGATACACCTCTACTGGATTCTGAAGATGAAGCCCTTTTTAAAAAAAGCAAAACAGAGGAAAACTTGTAGACAGCACCTGGTGGAAAGGAAACGAATTTGTCCCTTGTAGTAATTACTGTTACCTTTCATATCAATATAAAAGATATTCAAGAAAAGTTATGTCCATAAATGTATACAGAATGATGACATATGATTCACAGAAAGATATCCTGTCCACCCCAATCTTACTAATATTATAAATGTGAAAGTTTGTATGTTTGTCTCTCTTTCACGCAAAAACTACATAACAAATTTGGATGAAACTTTACAGTAATATAGATTATACATCAGAATAACACAAAGGCTACAGCAAGCGTGGATTTAGGGAGAGGAGGGCACAGGGGCATGCGACTGTTTTTAGGTACTGTGGAGAATCCATTATTGAACATAATTAAAGCAAATCACATGATAACAGTTGTTAAAATAACAGAAAGAACATGAGTGAAACTATTTGTTTTGATATCCTACTAATATTATAAATGTGAATGTTTGTTACTCATTCATGCAAAAACTACTGAACAGATTTTGATGAAACTTATTGAGTAAAATAGGTTATACATCATAGGCTACAGCAAGGGCAGATTTATTTGGGTGCACGGGGAGATGTGCCCCCCCCCCCTGTTATAGTACATAATTAAAGGCAAATCAGGAACTTAGCATCTTGAAATTTGTAGATAGGTTCTTTATATAGTTTAAGAAAGAAATTTGGATAATTCCACCCCTTTAATATAATAGGGGTTCAAAGGTTGTATAGAATTCGTCAGTTTTGACATGTGTGTCAGACATCTGAAATTTTGGATGTACGAGTAACTTATATTTTTAAAAAATAATTAAATTATTTATTTAAAATGATCTTTCAGGAAACTTTATGTGGCAGACCAAAAAGGCGAGCGAAGCAGTGGGCATAAGCTAGTGCTATATATAAGTGTCAACAATTTGCGCACAAAAAATTACTGCAGCCATGCCATAAGATGTGTGAAATATAGAGGCCTACATATTTTAAAATTCCTGACATGGTGAATCAAAATGGTCCAATTTTGAGGGGGTACACATTGCCTCTTGCAGAATATGTCAGCATAGACAAAGATTAAAATAATTAGTGACAAACAGAAAAGAAGATACTACGCACAAACATTGGTTCCATGATTTGTATATTGATACAAAAGAGAAAAAGTTTAACAAAAGTTCGTCCAAAAGCATAGTACGAGTCTTTCCATCAACTAAAAATCAAAAGCACTACCGAACTCCATCCGCCAACCAATCAAACCTTGCTTCTGCCATCATTATGAGAGGCCCTAAAAAACTTATTGCAGATCTACACCCACCACTGCAGACGGGCCAATCAAGCCTCATGATGAATAAGATGACTCAGCTTACTGTCATGATACAACCTTACTATAACAATTCAAGGCTTGAGAGGACAAACAAATGGATACCTTTAATCTACTAAACCTCAACTACTGAGGGCTTGCAACAAAAAATCGATGATACAAATGTCAAAGATCTTTTTAGTTCTGACTCGACCAACTGTGGTTGTCTTCATTGAAACTAGAATAAGGGCGCCCCAACACACCTCCAGGATATCCGATGACTATCCTCCATGGAAGTATTATTATATCTGACAGGCATAGAAGAAGTTAACCTGTCCAATGAACACCAGTGACAATCAAATTAAGCCACTGTCCAAGCAGTCATAACACAGCACATTTACATCAAAGGCATAATATGCAGATGACCAGGAGGGGCATTGAGGCATTACATAAATTTATTAACAAATGTAGGATCAAGAAGAACATTGCCTTTCAACACCAGACACAGCATAGGTATAATGAACAGTTAAGCCAGAGTGCAGGCAACGAATGAAAACATCATTTCTAGTATCGACCTACTACTCACAAAATAGCCTCACCGCATCACAGGGTGCACTGCCATGGACTTCTTTTCGCCAGATTAGATACCAGTTGTACATGAAGTTCAGAACCAATGATAGAAATCAAAATATCAGGAGGCAGACTGGTCCTTTCCCAAAACTGAGATGGCTGCAACAAGTACTGGATTTTAGAGCCAAGTCTGTGTGACCTACATGTCAGCACCAACTAACAGAAAATCCCAACCATGTCATTGTTCTTATAGATGGAAATAAAAATGTACCCTGAGATGAGTACAGAACATCATTTTGTGAAAATTCAGCCCAAGATGAAAAGCTACTGTATGACTCAGTCCCAACACAATCCTAAGGCCTAAGAAGCATGTAAAGACATAGTTTAAGAACTGGAAACGACTAATATTCAAGTTAACATAGAACAAACAGATAGCGTATGATTTGTGCATAAAAGGGAAAAGAGAAACTGCTGTAAACTACCTGAGTGGCATATTCTATAATGACACTGTCAAATTCAAAATTATATCTGGACATAATACTTGACCACTATCTCAAGTTCTCCACCAACATATACAAACCATTCAAGACAGCCAGATGGTCCTACCGTCTGCATCATTTAGACTGAACTAATAAGTATACAAAAGAATATTGAGGACAGTGCTACTATACAGATTAGCACTATTTACGCACCAAACAGAAGGTACACAACACCATCTACAGATTTTTCAAAACACCAGAAAATTGTCAGAATCACAGAACTACTGAAAAAAAAAAGAACACACCTCGAAGTTCATGATATTTTTAAAATACCCACACTTCTGGCATTCATCAGGAGAAGGGCATATGAAATCCTTAGACTTTTTAAGTAATCAAAATAGCTCCCTATTTCATTCATGTATACCATTATTCTCACCAGTAAGTTGGTAAAAAATAGTACCACAAAATAAAAAACAAACAAATTATACAGAATTAGATGCTAGTTTTAACTGTTATATAAAAATTGATATACTCCAACACCATTATATCATCATCATCATGATCTTTCCCTCTCTACCACTGCGCAGTGAGGGGATGTCCTCTATAGAGCTTGACCCAGGTCTCCCTTTCCTAAACCAATTAATTATCTTCTGCTCCAGTCCAGCCCTCGCTTCCTGAGTGCCTTCCGCAAGCATTCTTCCCAGGTGATCCGTGGTCTTCTTCCGTCTAATCTCGTCTCATATGTTATTCTGGCCGTTCTCTCTATGCTCATCCTCAGGAGGTGTCCAAACCATCTTAGTCTACTTTCTTCAAGAGTGATTTCTACCGGCTATACCTCGAGGTTCGATCATGTTGCAGTGGTGCGGATCTTATCTCTCCTGATCCTTCCTTCAATCTTTTTTAGGTATCTCATCTCCATTGTCTGTATCTGCCCTTTGTGTTTTGAGGTAAAGGTCCATGATTCGGGTGAGTAAGATAGGATGGGCAGGAACATAGACTTGTAGACGGATATCTTCGTCTTATTCGTCACCTCTCTTTCGTTGAGGAAACCCTTCCGGACTGCGTTGAACAATCTACCAGCTGCTCCCAGCCTTAGCGTCACCTCTCCATCAATAAAACTGCTTTTGTTGATCCAGGCACCTAGATATTTGAAATCCAGAATCAGTTCTAGGACAGATCCCTTCAGTCACAATATTCTCATAACACGGTGAGGAAGTCTTCCACTTCTCATGCATTTGGTCTTATTTGGATTAATATCCATGTTAATGCTCAAAAACTCTTCTTGCGTGATATTTACGTTGTATTGTAGGTCCTGGTCATCCGCAGCGAACATGACAAGGTCATCAGCAAAAGCGAGAACTGTATATAATACTGTGTATAAGAAGGCTGTAGGTTCCTATGCCCTAGTTGAAAACACCGCGATCTGGGTTTGACTCTCTTTAGCACCAATATGAACAGTAGGAGACTCAGTCTGCATCCCTGGTGTATTCCCTGCATCATCTCAAACTCCTTTGAGGTGTGGTTGCCAGTCATTATAATGTTTCTTGCTTTTCGGTAGAGACTCCTGACTGTCAGAATCGTGCCAATATCCACTTGCTTTTACGACAGAGCTCGCTCTATATCCTCAGTTTTAACTCTGTCAAATGCCTTTTCTAAATCTATGAAGCAGACAGAAAGTTATTTACCTTTCTCGATGGACATCTTCATGACCTGCCTCAAAGTGAAAATCAGGTCCTGTGTACTCCTCGAGTTTCTGAATCCATACTCTCCTCTCCGATCTGGCAGTCAGCAACTCTCCTTACCCTTGCTTCTAGGATCCTTGAATAGAGCTTGCTTTGCCCTCTGAGCAGAGATATGCCTCAATTGTTAATGCACATTCTATTGTCTCCCTTGTAGATAGGCACCACCACCGTGATCTCCCATTCCTTCGGCATCCTTTTCTTTTTCCATACCAAATTTAAGAGATGGAGAAACATTTCTTCACCTTTGCTGCCCATATACCTCATCATTTCGGGAGTTATTTCGTCCAGCCTGCAGACTTGCCTAGCTTCATCTTCGAGATAGCCTCCTGCAGTTCTTCCTCGCTGATGAAATCGTCTTCTTCTGCATACTCCACCTCCACATTATGGGTCTCATCTGGACTAACGTCTCTCCCCTCCAACAGTTCCTTGAAATACTCTCGCCATCTCTCCATTATATATTTTTCCTGCCATAAAATCCTTCCTTCCTTGTCCTTGATTCCTTTGAGTGAATCCGATCTTTCTTTCCTCATTCCTTTGATGACTGTAGAAGATCTTTTGGTTCTCCTTTGCATTTTCCTCCATTTTGTGACCAAAATTTTTGATTGGCTTGGAGAACTGCCATCTTCCTTCTTTCCTTTCATAACTTTCATAGGCTGTTGGTGTTCTCTGGCTGAGGAAATCCCTCCATGCTTTCTTCTTTTTTTTAACCTTATTTTTCACATCATCAGTCCACCACAAACTTCTTTTAAAGCCGGACCCTGTTCTTTTCTCTCCACATACCAGTCTAGAAACATCAAGGAAGATTTTCTTGAATGATGACCAGCTCTGCTCTATGTCATCACTACCCCATGGGTGATCAGAATCTCGTGCTATCCTACTTATTTCTTCTTGAAAGTATCGGGACATTTCTTCTTCTTTTAGCCAGTAGGACTTCATTATTTCCTTTATACCTTTCTTATGGCTTTTCCGAAGAGTTTCTTCATTCCATAGTTTGTCCAGTATTAGGAGGTAGTGATCGCTTCTAATCTCATACCCTCTTTTGATTCTTACATCCATAACTTCACCTACCGTTTCTTTTCTTATCAGAAAATAATCTATTATAGATTTTACATTTTTTCCTGGCTCCTCTCTGGTGAATCTATGAATTTCTCTATGCGGAAAGAGTGCGTTCGCAATTCTTAATGCATTTCCCACACAAAAACTGAGAATTCTTTCTACCTTATTGTTGATTTTTATAGTATACTTATATCAATAGTTATCTTGTGAATCAATTTAAATCCAGAAAAACATTATATTCATTTTATGTTATAAAAAAACAAAGCGTATATATAAAAGGTTTTTCACAATATATCAAAACATATGGCCAAAATGCCATATGAGGATACTACAATTTTGCTTTCGCCAAACTTCTCTATGACTCCATCTCACCTTTCCTTCTCATATCCTACTCTGCCATTTAAATTTCCAAGAATCATTGGGGTGCCTTCACAATCATCAACCTCCTTTTGCTGGTCATCAAAGAACTTTTCTTTTTCCTCCTGTCTAGCATTATCATTGGGACCATATGCTACTATAAGTGAGTGTATCCTCTCACCCTTCATGATATCCAGAACCATAAGTCTGTCATTCACATACCTCATCCCTCTGACATAAACCGTTTTCCACGCCGTGTCGAATTCCGTAAAATCAGTCCTGCTCTATTTCTTCCATTGTCCGTAATTTATATTAATTTAAGGAGAGTGGGGTATCAGCCCACCACCCCTGAGTCAGGTGGAGGGATTGCCTCCTCATAGCTCCTTGACAAGCTTCCCCATCCGGGGCGGTTACCTATTGGAGGTGACCATAGGGTATGTACTGAAGTTGAAATCTGTGATGTGAGGTGTGTGTAGTGTGCTGTATATTGTGTACTGTATGCGAGTCAGAGTTTTTGTTCTCCCAACCTGGAGGACCAGCAGCTGATTGCAGTCTGACGACTGGGCGACGAGGTCGCAACTTCCCTACGCCGTGAACACCGTTATATTTTACTGTAAATAGACTTCAATTATAAACTAACACAGCATAGACTTTACAATGCATTAACACTTAAACTGCCACAGTGTGATTCAGTGGTATGCTCTCTCAGATCAGACTATGTTCCCCCAGGCCATGACTATAATTTGTTTTCTTTATTATTAAAATTCAGGCATTGAATTTTTTGTACCTGAAATTCAATGATGACACACATGCCATTCAAGGTCATTCTTCAAAATAATACAAAACCTTATGTCAAGTTTATACTAATACTCCAAAATCACCCTCTCTGTTTCATCAGACAGATACATATGGCCTCACTATGTAATTCTCTAATGTATACACATGATACATATGGCTTGACAAGGTTGAATCAATTTGTATCAAATATATACATATATTGTATTAAATATCAATACAAGGCAGCAAAAATAAGCAGGACACCTGCAAAATACGAGGGCCGTTTGAAAAGATCGTGCAAAGATCCTAAATTTTTTGGAATGAAACTTTTTTTATTTTTAATAGAGTCTATTTTTACTCTTACACACCTTTTCCAACACTGCTCTGGTTTGTTGACCCTTCCAAATAATAGAATTCGTCTAAGTCCAAGCAAAATAGCCATTTATTTCTACCGTCACCTCCTCGTTTGAATAATATCTTTTTTTCTGCCAATTTCTTCATTGGGGAACAAATAATTGTCCGAGGGAGAGAAATCTTGAGAATAGGAGGATGTGAAATGAGTTGGAACGCTATTTCCATTATTTATAAGGCCACGACCGCTGAGGTGTGTTGTCGTGATGGAAAAGAACCTTTTTTCTGACCTATCCTAGACATTATTCTTGCAGCTCAGTATTCAAATGGATGACAAATATACACCTATAATAGTTTTACCCTTTTACTCGATTTCATTTTTGGTCAATCGTGAGGTAATATTGCGCCCATCTTGCAAATACTAGTGTTGGTGAAGAATATTATCCAAATCTCATGCACCTTCACTCTTATGTCTTCCATCATCATATCATAGGTTTTAGCAATGATTTCTGGAGTAGTCTAGCAGACTACTGTTATCTGGTATGTCTAATATAGCAGACTGACTAATTTTTGTAGTAGTAGCTCCCTCAACTCCAGAACGTTGAGCATCGCTTGTGCCCTTACGGATACTTGCTACTTGATAACTTTGAAACCATTTATAAACTGCTTCAATCGCAGGTGCAGAGTTACCATAATGTTTATCAAGCTAGTCTTTAGTCTCTTGAATTGTTTGGCCCTTTCATAAAGTAATGTATGATCACACGCCCATAATTCTTATTCATCCATTTTTATACAATCACTCGATTTCCTCGAATCAAATGAATGCCAAACACAAATAAATAGATCGATCTGGACGAAACTTGGTGTATGTTTGTCCAAGAGATGTTATTAAACAAAAACAACCTTAATAAGCATCCGTTGTGCCATCTCTCTCACTTTGCATGAACTTTTCTAAAAAGCCTTGTACAAAATTACTGTCTATAAGGAGTTTGGGATTTCTTCTTTCCATACATAGATACATACATACATATAAATATAAATATATATACCCACAAAAATCAATATATACTCATACATTTATACAATACAAACATACAAACCTTCAAGGTGGGTTGTGCTGAATTTGTTTCATCAGTTAGAGAAGCATCACTTCTATCTGAACCTTCTCCAGTATTCATTTTATAGATTCCCAAATAATTTAGCTGCTCATTAGAGGACATCTTTAAAACAGTACCTTGCTTAAATCCTTTGTTGCAAGATGGACTGGGGACCAATTGAAGTAGCAATAAAACTGTAAAGGGTATTATTTGTATCAGGAAAAGCAAATTATACATCATAAAAATTTAAAATAAAATGACTTAATTGAGAATTATCTATATAGTTGAAACTTCTAAATGTCTATTGTTTAAAATATGATCAAAGCAATTAAGGCTTGAAAAATGGCCAATACCGCAATAATTATTTATGAAATACAAAATTTTTATTTCTCAAAATGTAGTTTTGAGAAGAAATTTCAAGATTTTTTTTTATGTTTGAGCCTCAACAAATTAAAACTTCCTATATTTCTTCCTATTCACATTAAAATATGCTCCATTTCAGTAATCAATACAAAGGCTTGAAAAAAAAAGTAGGTTCATAGGCTTTTTTTATTCCAAGCGTAGGCAGGTGGTGGCCCCATCGCTGAGATAGCAACTGGTCCTCCAGGTTGGGGGACAGTGCTCTGACACTCATACATATACACCAACTACAGCACACTACTCTCACCCAAACACAATAAACGAGAATCATTAACATTACCTACCATAGGTAGCACCCTTAGAAAGGGGTGCAGGTATACAGGCACCAAGATAGCAGCCCCACTAGTATACTAGGATAGGGGGATGTATACTAGGGTATGGAGTGAGGGTTGGAGGCCCCCCTACCTGAAGTTTATATTTCACAGAAACCAAAATCTGCCTCGGATATCGATAGTTATAAACGGAAACAACATGGCAACACCTACAGGACTTTTAATCTTGGATATTGGAATATTCTATCCATATACAGACCTGGAGCACTGAACTGCTTCCAGATCAAGTTGACAATTTTAAACTAGGAGCTATCCAGGAAATCAGATGGACTGGCCAGGATACCCTCGAAAAAAGACACCACACCATATACTACAGCTGCAGTGACGCTTGACATGAATATAGAGTAGGATTTGTTGTTGGGGGAAGATTTAGAGAATTATTCATAGGTTTTAAGCCGGTAAACTTTTAAAACTACAGTATTTTAAGTGAGGAAGATAAGGAGATCTTTTATGAACAACTGGAACAAACCCTAGATCTGATATGAAAATAATAGCTGTAGACTTTAATGCAAAAATTGGGAAAGAAGAAGCATACCTCCCAACAATAGGGAAACATAGTCTCCACAACCGATCCAACAAAAATGGAGCGAGGCTCCATTATTTTAATTTTAGAACCTCCAGGGACATGATCATTGGAAGTACCTCGCAGAAAGATATACATAAAGGTACTTGGACTACACCAGGTAGAAAATATGTTAGCCAAATAGACCATATTCTTGTTGATAAAAGGCACAAGTCCTCCTTTCAGAAAGTGAGAACCTTTAGAAGCGCTAACGTGGATTCAGACCATTATTTATTTATCGCTCACATTATGCCTACAATTTATTTTAAAACGGGTTCAGAAGTAAAAAACATAAACATTACTCTCTTAGAATTTGCAGGAGCCAGAGATCAAAGAGATGTACATCAAGCAGCTTAATGACAAACTCTAGTCTTATGCTATGGATAAGGAAAACATAGAACTTCTTTGGTCCAGCATGGTGGTCACAATACTAGAAACGGTTGTTAATGTGCTGGGGCCTAGAGGAAAAGGAGGAGGGATCCTCACCCATGGTTCGATGGAGAATGCGAGGCAGCCACTAACATCAAGAATGTGGCATACAAGAATATGCTGTAGAAGAGTACCAAAGTAAAAGGAGAGAGGAAAACCATATTCACCAAAGAAAAAAAAAGGCAAACGGAAAGGGATGAATCAGAGAGACACTGGAAGGAGAAAGAATCCAGAGAATTCTTCAGAAGCGTCAATAGAAGGAGAAGACCCAAATAAATATGCCAGAAACATGTAGAAACAAGGACGGGGACATACTTGCCTCCAAGAGTGATGCATTATTGCAATGGAGGAATACTGAGGTAAAGTACTGATAAAGAGGATCACAGGAGAACACAGGACCTTATCTTAAACAACTGGGAAGAAGAAAATTTTGAAAGAAGATTGGAAAAAACCGCCACAATTCCTGCTTTCAAAAAAGGTGACAAACTCCAATGCCAAAAACTACAGAGGAATCTCTCTTCTATCTTGCGGATAAAAGTTCCTTTAAAACATTCTATTCCAGTGCATTCTACCGCATTTTACTTTGCAGTGCAGAAGCTTGGGCCCTACCAATGCAGATTTGGGCGGGAAGATCTACTACAGATCAAATATTCTGCCTGAGAACAATCCTTGAGAGAGGACATGAATTTAATATAAAAACCTACCATCTTTTTGTGGACTTCAGGGCAGCCTATGACAGCATTAACCGGAAAGAACTTTACAAGGTACTGAAGGAGTTCAACATCCCCGACAAATTAATAAGACTGAAAAAGCTGACGATGAGAGATGTGAGATGCACTGTGCAGATTGGCAAAGAACAGAAGAGTTTCCCTCAAGAAAAGGACTACGCCAAGGAGATGTGTTAGCATGCCTCCTGTTTAAATTGGCGCTTGAGAAGGGAGTGAGGGATGTTGGTCTGCAAACCAAAGAAACAGTTTTCACTCAATGTTCCAGCTCTTGGCGTATGCAGATAATGTGGACATCCTAGGTCGGTCATTGGATTCAGTTAAAGCGTCCTAGCCCTGTTGGAGGCTGCCAGAACACTTGGACTAGAGGTGAATGAGTCATTCACCATATCTATATAGAGACATTCACCATACCTGGAGGGCTTCACTATTTGCCATCTCTTGCACCGATTGTGAAATTTAAAAAATGTAATTTTGAGTTTTTTTTTATTACTCAGCAATTTTAAGACCATGAAAACTACCATAACCCTGAGTTTAGAAATGTTAGGCAATACCCTATTTACCATATCTGGCAGGTTTCTCTATTCGACACCTGTTGCACCGATTGTGAAATTGTAATTTTAATAAATTAGTTTTGAGTTTCAAATTTTTTATTACTCAGCAATTTTAAGGTCATGAAGACTACCATAACTCAGAGTGTAGAAATTTAGACAATATCGTATTCACCATATCTGGTGGGCTTTAGTGGTTGACACCTGTTACACTAATTGTGCAATTGTAGTTTTAAAAAATTAATTTTGAATTTTATTATTCAACAATTATAAGATCATCAAAACTACCACACCCGGAGTTTAGAAATATTAGGCAGTATCGTATTTATAATATTCTTCTAGGAAATAATTTGTGTCTTACCTAAAATGTTGCAAGTTCATCCACTTGATTTTTCAGTTTCTACTTAATGATTAACAATGTTCATTACATAACCATACATACACAACAGTGCTATAAATTACGTTTAAGAAGATAATGTCTAAATTTACCAACAAAGTTCAAGAAAAATCAAACCCCGTTAATGACTGCTGATTTTTAATACTGCAAAGCCACAGCAACTGCGGATCACTCAAATCTGATCAGGGTTGCCAGGTATCTGGCAAATATAATAAGATATAAAAATAAAAAGATTTTAGTAATAGGAAAAATATTTTTTGAAGTAATATGGTAGAATTTAATAATGAGATAATATTTTATCTTAATGCACGCAAATTCTTAAATTAAGGTGCAACTAAAAGATGTACAATTACTAAATAACGGGAGTTAAGTTTAATAATATTTAATTTAGCTTAGTTCTCACGATTGCATTATTAGACCTTAAACTATTTTTGAAGTGAAAATTCCATTAGCCGCGTTGAGCAATTTTTAGTAGGGGAAAAACTTATGAGTTGGCATCACTAACTGGAGCGAAATGCTTATGAAGTATTGCTCGATACTGGCGACGCATAGCGGCCTGTATAAGAGTTATACTATTTGTTGTAATCAACTTAAGTTTAAAGGTTAGAATCGATTGATATAAGAAACAACTTTATTTAACTAATAGGCCTTATAATAGTTATGCTATCCATACTAATAATAATCTAAAATATCAATTACTAATTAAACTTGTCGTTTCCCCAAAAAGATTTTATTTGTCATAGTTAAATGTTTTATTTTATGAAAGTACAAATGATGGAGTTTTGACGTAACCACATTTATCACAAACGTATAACATGTGAAAATAATTTTATATCCTTCAAATAACTAATAATATAAAAGGAATAACAATAAAAGGACCCTTTTACTAATAATAATAAGTACTTAATAATAATACAATTTAATAGTAATGAAAATAAAATGAACGAACGATACAACATAAAATACAATAACAAAATTAAGAATCAATAACATAACAATACAGTGGTAAATCAAAAAAAGAAATATAGTCATAGTGAACATACAATAATAATTTTTATAAAAGGCAATAGTCATTTTTAAAAAACAGGAACATAGTGATAATCTATAGAATAATGCAATAGTAATTTAGATACCTAAGCGCCAATTGACGGATATAATTTTTAACATTTCATTAAATAGGCCTTTTTGTTTATTCCTTTCTCGGAACAAATACATTCTTTTCAAGGCAATATCCCTTATTCTTGAAAAAATTCAACCCCTTCGATCTCAGTTTTAGGTAGATCCCAAATTTGCATCATATTAAAAAACTAGCAATAAAAAATCCGGTAAACGCATTCATACACAAACATTAACAAAGATCCCAAAACATGCTTTATTAGCTAATACTATCCTGGCTCTGATTTCCTCCTCCTCATCCAAATTCTCGTTTATATGGCTTCCTAAATACTGAAAACTTGACACGCGTTGGAAAGTGTATCTTCCAAACGCGTAGCTATGAGGTGGTCTGTTTTGTTTGCTATTATTTATTGCCTTGACCTTGGTTTTCTCCTCATTCACCTGTAACCCAATTTTTCCTACTTCCACTTCTAACCTCTCAAAAGCTCCTTTTAAGAGAATCAGCGATCTTCGTGCTAATGCAAGGTCATCAGTATATGCAAGAATACCCAGACTACAGTTAAAGATGGTTCTCTCCATCAGTAACCTTGCCCTTCTAATGACACTTTGCATTACAATATTGAACAGTAGAGGAGCCAGCGAGTCTCCTTGCCTAAGTCCTGTATTAATCTTAAATTTGTCTGTGTTTGAGGCATTTACAAGGGTAAAACTAAAACGAGCGTAAGGACGGTGCAAACTGTGTTTTCCATCGTCCTCATCAGGGATGGAATTTTAATTTCGTTCATAACTCTGAAGAGCTCACTCCTGGATATTGTATCATAAGCCGTCCTGAAGTCAATGAACAGCATCCATAATGTATTGTTGAACTCATTCATTTTTTCGCACAGCTGCTTGACTATAAAACTATGGGAGAAAACCTGATCTATAGTAGATCTGTTAGGTCTAAAGCTTCCTTGGTATTCTCAAAGATTTCTCTCAACATAAAGCAGTAGGCGGTTATACAGAGTTAACGAGAATATCGCACAGGCAGTATTCAGTAGGCTTATCCCTCTGTAATTTTTACATTCTGTAGAGTCTCCTTTCTTCTTGTGGATAGGCACTATAATAGACCCTTTCCACTCTTTCGGGATCTGTTCCTCTTGCCAAATTTTCGCAATTACTTCCTGCAGCTCTTTAGTTAGAGTATTGCCAGCTGCCTTCAGGAACTCAGCAGGGACACCATCTGATTCTGGTGACTTGTTATTTCTCAGCTTCATAACAATATTGTCTATATCCTCTCCATCCGTTGGTACGGCTTCGTCTTGGCTGTTGTACGAGTCACATTCCAATATATTTACATATTTATTCCTCTGCCTGGCTTAGTAGTCTTTAGAAATAATTTCTCCATATCACTTGGACGTCTTGCTCCAGCACCAGGAGTCGCCCCTCCTCACTTTTCATCATGCTTCTAGTTCAGTAACTGGTTTTACACGACTCCACTTCTTTAAAGAATTTTTTGGTATCGTTGCTTCTTCTTGAGTTTTCGATATCTTTAACTTTATTGTATAAAGCTTTCCTTTTCTCCCCTTTCAAGATCTTCTTTGCTTCTCTTCTTGCTTCCTGGTTCTCTTTCTTGTGCTCATACTCAGGTATTTTATTTTTTCTCATTTCGTTTTCGAATCGCCTCATTACATTCTTCATCAAACCAAATATTTTGTGATGGTTTCTTGTCCATCTTGCAGTATTCGCTCGCGGTCCCCTTTATAATTTTTTTAATATGATTCCAATGTGCATTCACTTCCCATCCATCTTCTACTACCGGCGTATTTCTCATTCCTTCCTCTACCCTAAGGGAAAACATATTTGTATTTGCTCACCATTTATTGTTGAACCATCAGGTTTGGTCTTCCCCTTTTTGAAGGGAGCCGTTTTGAGCATTATTTTCATGATAACGAGGAAGTGGTCGGAGTTGACATCCGGGCCTCTAAAAAATATCACATCTTGGATACCATTGAATTAAGATTATTAGATGTAACAAATTATGAAATTTAAAAATAATTTACTTCCAACAAAGCTCCTGGACACGACCTCATCACGAACCCCATCTTTAAACAATTCCCTAGAAAAGCTATTCTATTCCTCACCTATATATATAATGCTCTACCCATATTTTCCTAACCTCTGGAAATTATCCGTCGTTAAAATGAAACCTAAACCTAAAAAAAAAATGTGTAATTCCCTTCCTCTTACTGTCCTATCTCACTTTTACTATGTATGGGTAAAATCCTAGAAAAGCTCAAAATGAAACGATTGTTCCACATTCTGGATGCAAACCACATGATCCTAGATCACCAGTTAGGATTCCGAACATTCCACTCCACTATCTAGCAATGTCATCGTGTGGTGGACGTTGTTTCCTCTGCAGTGGAACGTAGATTACATTGTTCAGCGGTCTTCATTGACGAGGAACAGGCCCCTATCTTTGAACCGGCCCGCGAGACATTTTGAAAAACCCAATTAAAAAAATATATTACACTATTTACTCATACTCACTTAATCAAGTGAGCTAGCAAGTCGGGTGGCGGCGATCATCAAAGAGTGAGGCGGAAAACATCAAAGTCTTTGATGTGTGCCGCCTCACTGGTGGCACAACAAAAGATTATTGCTTCACAATTGTATTGCTCTACACTAGACGATTCTAGACCATTCCTTCATTTTGCCTATACAAGTTGGTGGATGGCACGAACCGCAGTTCAGGTCTATTTGAGCTACCGAGGTGATAACTTCGACAAGCACTATACTGGCGAACGGCTAGTGCCGTCAGTTTGCATTGTGACTTTATGTACATCTTGAGTGCTTAATAATTATATTTTGATGTTAAGTTTATCGAACGAAAATGATGTCTGGAGGAAAGAAACGAAAAGTAGATGCAGGGTGTCGCCAGTTTCATGAAAAATGGACTGAAGAATTCTTTTTTATCTTGCACAATGGTAAGCCTATTTGTTTGCAGTGTAATGATTCCTTTTTAATGATATAAAAATTCAATATAAAGAGGCATTACTCAACTATCCTACGCTACTCTCACTGACAGGACAAATAAGAAAAGACAAAATCCAGAAACTTGCCGCAAATTTGGAAAAACAGCAGCAAATTTTTCATAAACAAAGAACACAACTTGATAATGTTGTGAAAGCTAGTTTTATAGTTAGTTCAAAATTGGCAAAGTCATTAAAACCATTTGCCGAAGGAGAATTTATCAAGAAGTGTATGTTAGAAATTTACAGTGCTTTGTGTCCTGAAAAGAAAAATGAATTTGAAAAAAATTAGTTTGTCAAGACGAACCGTTGTCCGACGTATAAAAATGATGGCAAATGATATAAAAACAGCATTGACTGATCGTACGGCTGGTTTTGAATCATTTTCCATAGCATTAGACGAGAGCACCGATTTGTCTGACGCAGCTCAACTGGCTATATTTATTCGAGGTGTTGATAAAGAGTTCACTATTACTGAGAAATTCCTTCCTTTACAGCCGCTAAAAGGAACCACTACAGGAGAGGATATTTTTAATGAAATTCAAAAGATATTCACTAGTTTTGGCTTGACACGGTCAAAATTAGTTGGAGTATGCACAGATGGTGCACCTTCTATAGTCGGTTTACGTAAAGGTTTCATCGGAATTTTGAATGAAAAATTAACTGAATTAAATGTGCAAAAAGGTGATTTGACAGTCCTTCATAGTATTATCCACCAACAGAACATGTGTTCTAAGTCCATTCGACTCCAGAATGTTATGAATGTGGTAGTAAAAACCATCATTTGTATTCGATCCTGAGGGCTTAACCATCGTCAGTTCAAGGCGTTTGTTGGATGAAATATCAGTCGAATATGACGACGTAACATGTTATAGTGAAGTCAGATGCCAAGCAAAGGGAAAATGCTGAAACGGTTTTACGAGCTTAGAAGTGAGATAGCAGACTTTATGCAAATAAAAGATAAACCACTATCTGAATTGAGTGACCCAAAATGGATATGTGACTAAGCATTTCTTGTCGAACTTGCAGGCCATTTGAATGATTTCAATTTTAAACTTCAAAAACAAGGACAGTTCGTGAATGATTTGTGCAGCCATTTGAAAGCATTTCAGACCAAAATCCGCTTGTGGGAGGCACATATACTGTCTGGTACTCATCTGGTAGCTTTTCGAAGCTGTTAACTTCGAACAGTAACAACTTTTTTGTTATTCCAACAAAACGTAATGTACAAAATGCTCTAATGCACGTGCAAATCAGACCGGGATTCAAGAAAACACACCTAAAATCTAAATCTAAAGACGTGGAGTTGTGAGATTTCTACAAAAAATATCTCGAAGAAGACCATTTTCCGCAGTTTAGAAAATTCGCAAAAAGATTGATTTGCGCGTTTAGCAGTGCTTATAAATGCGAACAGTACTTTTCATTGATGAATGTTAATAAATCAAAACATCGTACAAGGTGGACTGAAGATAATTTGGAAAATTCTTTACCCCTTTGTATCAGTGGAATTAATCCAAACGTCGATAGATTAGTTTCCCAAATTCAAGCTCAAGTGTCTCATTGATTTCAGTATCGCTTCTTTCATAGTTCGTAACAATTCCAAATTTAACGATTTAATTATAATGTTGTGCCTATTTTTTTCATTTCATTTTGTTACTTTAATAAATTGTATTATAACAACATTGTCGTATTATTTCATGCCTCAACCTGATATCTATTGCTAAAAATTATCAACACTACTTTAAAATGCACTGCTTTTAAACGCGGCCCGCGAACTTATTTGCACACTAAAGTTTTGCCTGCAACGTATTAGGTTGCCCATACCTGCTTTAAACAGTTCATACAACTGTCATCTTAATACTATCCTTACTATGGATGCCGATGACACATGTTTATTATCATCCAGCACAGGTCTAGTTGTAGTATCCCATATCATTGACCTTGAAACATTGTGTCAAAACTAAAGGATTAAAATAAATTACCACAAATCCCGTCAAATCACTTTTACACACCGTCGTAAACGGAAGACTTCCTGTTCTCCGGTATAACATTCCACTGATTCCTTAAGTACAAGTCCGGTACTTAGGACTACACCATGACAAACGTTTAACATGGGATCCTCATTCTATACTGAGACGAAAAGAAACAACTCGCCGTTTCAGGCTAGTTTAACATTAACTAGAAAAACGCTTTAAGCTCCCAATTAATTACAAAAGACTCATGTAAATGACTATCATTAGACTCATTTGGACTCACGGACTAGAGTTTTGGGGCTCCACTAAGCCATCGAATATCTCTCGTATTCAATCCTTACAATCCAAAATCCTCAATGCTCCTTCCATAATCCATAATCACATTAATGTCCTATTTGTTGCTGATTTGGCCCGAATCCGATATCAATCTTTTCACGACAAACTTTATTTCCACTCAAACCCACTAGTTTCAAACCTAGCAACCTTTACAATTCCGGATAATGGGAATGCAGTCGATAATTACACAAAATAAGAATGACTTACTTTATTGTGCTTATGTTTCGGCCTAAGATTTAGCCCATCTTCGGGGCAATGGGGTGATGTTCCTAAACCCGAGTAACGAATAACGTCCAGTCCTAGCAATGACGAGCCTATACCCAGCCAGTACTTTATCTGGAATATCGCTGTGGTTATCCCGGATGTCAATAGCCTACCGGGGATTTGGTCCAGGAATGGTCTGCTTCGAAGAAATTTAGTTCTTGTACCCTGAATAACTGCATCCTTTGATCTGGACCAATTTACCAAACTCTTGAACGCGAGCGAACGTTGGTGGCGAAATCCCTGGTGAATTAGCCCCAAAGGGACTGTTTTTTTTAGTTATGGGCGGTCTGCTGCTGTAACCATAAAGCCTAGTACACACCTAGCGACAAAGTCGCAGAACATGTGTCGCGGGACAAGTATCTGTATGTACGGGGACATTTTTCTGGTGTCCCGGAACTGTCGCGATACAAAAGTATCGAGCCTAAGGTCTCCCGCCAAAACGGGGAACATGCTGCAATGTTACGCAACTTTTCGTAGTCTGTACGTGTTCCGGGACACGAGCTCCAGTTTACACCTTGCCGCAAATGAGGTAACGTTGTGTTTAATTAAAAATTTTCAAGCGCTCCTTTGCCTATGGGATGTGACAGCTCCAACCATTTGCAGAAGGGTTTCCAAATCAGCAGGGCTCATTCGAACAAAATTTCTGAATCCTACACCATCTTCTAATTTCAATTTTTCTAATAGATTCAGAGCCATATTTATTCCATCAGAGAATAGTGCTCTCCTCCAGTAACGTTTAGGGTTACACTTTTCAATTTTAATTAACCTTATCTTATTTAAGCACAAGTTAACAGCACAAATAGCAATTTTTTTGGGAGATAGCGTCGATTTTTTTAGTCCACTGGCTTGAATCCTCTAGTGCGCTAGGTGTGGACGCGTGACAATGTATCGCGACTGTTCTTGACAATGTTCTGCGACTTTGTCGCTAGGTGTGTACTAGGCTTCAGAACATAAGTGGAGTTATCTCCGATTTAAGATTATCAAGGCCAGGGATTTCCAACCTGGAGGGCGTGAGTACATGCAAGGGGGTGCGCGAAGTTGAAAATGAAAATTGCTGACTTAACTTTAGTTATTTCTCTCTTACCAACACTTCTTTACCTTAAATTGAAACTTTTAATGTTGTATTTTGTAATAGTAAAACTAAATATTTTGTTTTAAATGTAATACTTTAAAATACTCCTTTCTTTTTCATATGCCCAGACAATTTATTGTGGAAGGGGGGCATAGTAGGCATTTTATTTGAACAGGAGGGGCGTGGAAGGTTTTCATTTGTATCTTGATACAAAAAAGGTTGGGAACCACTGGACTAGACTTCTATAAGCAATGTGTGTGTGCAAGATGACCACATCTTGGAGATCTTCATGATCTATGGCACCAACAGAAAAACAACAACTCATGAATCTATATGGCATTGTTTCAATATATCCATTAAATAGCTCATGAGTGAATAAATAAAATCTATACTCGATTTTCGATAGTCTTACTGGGAATTAGGCATATGTTGGAATAACTGATCTTGGTTCCATCAAAGACTTTTTTAATACATAAACGATTTCACTGTCTGCATTATTTATTAAATTGTATATTAAGTTAGGTAACGAGCACCACTAATTGCTTTGTAGTCATTTGGAATCTAGTACATCTAAAGGTTCTAAGGATAGTATCACTTTTTTTTTTTTGCATTCCCTTAATTCCATAACGCATCCAAGATGGAGTTCAGATATTATAGGTAGAGGTTTATAGGGGAGAGTTAGTACCAAGGGTAAAGAGTAAGAAGTTAGAATGTTGACCATGAATATTCTCCATTCCAATCTATGCTGTCAAGGTTAGAAACTATCAGATCTCTTTAGCTATGGGTATTTCAAGAGGTCAGGCTGTACAACTTCAGAATTTCTAGTAATCTAAAAATGTCCTGATCATTACATACAGCTGTACTTCAATTTCCTCACCCACGGGTAAGTCCCAGGAGGGTTTACAGATACCACAGGATTAATCCATGGCTCTTACAAGATTAAATAATTAATCTGCAACACCTGGATTAGAACCTGGGACCTTTGCACAGCAACTCATTGAAACAGTATTCATTTTTTTTTACATACAAATAACTTAAACACTGCGTGCCAAAGAATGCACACCAAATTTGCCTTAATCCCCACTTAAAAGAGTAATTTCTAAACAAAAGGGGCTAAATGTGTGTTGTGGAATATGCACGCAAGAGGAATGAGGAATCTGAGGGCCTTTCAAGCTATAATCAATAACAATCTCTATCCCTCTATCTGGATCTGCCTCAAACAGGGAAATAAATTTAAAAAACAAACAAAAGTTTTTTAAAAAAATGTTTATCTTATCGTTTTATTATGACTATTAAAGATACAAAAATTTGTACATGTATGTATATAAAATATGGTAACTACAGTGCTATTTTACCACAACTCAAGTTACTATTAAATATTATGATCCTTAATAATAACTAATACAATAATTAAAAATTAATTAAAGTTAATAAAACAAAAAACTAATAATCATAACAAACTCACTTTAAAATTTATTTTAAAAATCATTATCTTTATTAATAAATTGATTCACATCCTAATATTTTGGAGTGAAAGCTTCCATGTCGAAGTGATATTAGCTAAAACAATTTTTGATTGCACATCCGTCCCGAACAAGTTTTGAACGTTGTCAAATGAAATGCAATCTAACCCATAACCATAACGTCTTCTCCCTAGAAATGGAATATGATTACCATGTCCAAACACCTTAACGTGTGCCGGTTCATTCCTTATTTTCAATTTGCGTACATTTGGAATTGAAATCAGTTGATAGGTTACTACCCAAACGAAGACTTCCAAAGACTTTTTCAAACGCAATACACCATTTAAAATATATGTATTTATCATAGGGTGCATATATTCAGACTCTCTCCTATACACAGGAATTAAAAGCAGTGATTTCAGGTTGGTCCACGCTGCTATTGAGTTTTTCATTCCTGTTGAAATCTCGAAGTTAATGAGTTCTAACTCAGTTAACTTTGGTAGTTTAGGTATGTTTTCAAATAACATATTTGTTAGCTCACGATTATAGCACTTCTTAAGCCTCAATCTAGTCAGGTTTACAAGTTTTGGTAAGATAATGTAGCTGAAATCAATTGATAAAGAGTGATATTCGTCTAATTCTAGTGACACCAATGTAGAAGGTAGAATATGTGCGATACTACATAAATTTATGGCTCTTGTGATAGTTAGTGTCGTCAGACTGAGGTTTGAGGTATTTTCAGTTAAGTCATAACAGGACTCATTAAAAATTAATTTTTTTGAGTTATTACTCTCTAGTCTCAATACTTTGAGATCTCTCATTTTTTTAATAGGGGTAATATCCAAGGAATCATTTGAATCGAAAGTATACAACTGTGAGGTGCCTATTTTATATGCAGATAATGATTTAAGGTGTGGTAGTCCTTCAGCTAAAATGGTAATTGCTTCGGGAGAACATTCTTCTATCGTTATTTCGGTCAGGGTGGTAACTTCAATTAATGCTTTGGAAAAATTTGTCCATTTAACTGGCCTTTGAATTAGATCAGCAAATTCTAAAAGGTTGTAACACTGAAAACTTTCATTCCTCAAAGGAATATTCTTGAAAAAGTTCAAGCCTCTCAAATCTAATATTTCGGTTTGATATTTCTGAAGCGTTTGTACAAACTTATCGAAATCATATACTCTACAATTATTCAAACTTATTCTCTTCCAAAAGATGCAGTCAGACCCTACTAGATTCCAGACTTTGCAAACTTGAGTTGCTGCCAGAAGATCTTTTATACACAGGAAAGAAAAAACGTTGAGAAGGATTATGTATGCCTTATCAGCATCATCAATGAAGTTAGGCTCATCCTCGCAACTATGGGTGAATCCCTGGAAGAAATGATGATTATTAATGGAACACATATATAAGCACATTATACAGAATTATTATTATTATTATTCTGGCCACGGGTCACAACCAACAAACCAAACAGAAACAGTAAATATTTTCAATTGTTTAGAAAAAATAAATATTATTAACTAACAAAACCAACGGAAAAATTAATTTGATAATATCATATGAATACCTTTAAGATTTCCTGATTTGAATTTGATCCATCTGGTAAAGTAGCATGACTTTTGACAGAACCTTCTCTGAATGTCTCCTCCAATGAACTTCCTGCATCGCTAGAGGACATTTTGAAGAATGAATCTTCTTAGACCTTTGCTTAAGAAGTAGGTATCACTTACAGCAGCAATAAAACTGAAAATACTACAAAAAAGTAAAATAGTCACTATAAACAATTTATATAAAACAACTTAGAGTATTGATATAATTTATCCAATAGCAAATCTAAGAATTAAACAAGGAACATTCTATCAACAATTTAAACAAATCTCTATCCATTTTGGAGTCATGATTTTTTTTTAGGGTTTTCCAAAAAACAACACTATTTTCTAATAACAGTCTGTAATGACCCTTTCCCCTAATTGATTTAATAATTATAAAATATATCCGTGGACCCTCAGGAGGAGAAAATAAAGTCAATTACAAACAAAGTTCACAATGGAAACCCCAAATAAAATTATATTCTCCAAATATATATATACATAAAATAATATAGCATGCAATCACTTCTTATATTTAATACAATTATTCAAATATTTCTAATACAAGCCTGATATGGATCAGAGATAGGCGGAGGTAAGCGGGCAGCCAGTGTCTAGAATGAGACTTGAAAAGGAAGTGACTTAGATAAAACAGCCTTGGACAGGCTAAATGCTCCCCCCATCCTCTCATATCACCTCCCACTCTCTTTTATTAGCCAATAGAAAACATTTTAAGTCAAACAAGAAAATGACATAACTGACCTATGGCATAATTACTCATACATTGGAATACTCGTAAATACGTTGTTACGTTCTAATCTCGCTAAGGTTCCTAGGTGAATGGAGAATTATAACAATCTAACAATAAACAATATCGAATACGTAATTCTACCTCTTAAAGAGACGCGTATCAAACTCCATACATTAAATAATACATACAAATCAATTAATATAATTATACATTAAACTAATAAATACTCATACATTTAATATCACCCTATCATTATACATATAATATATGTACATGTGGATCACTAATCATTTAAATAATTAAAGTATAAGACAAATTAGCTTCAAAGATAGCAAATAAATTATAAGTAGCTAGTCAGGGGAGGAGGTCAAATTAAAGTTAGATATACAGTTCGAGTAGCTAGTATTTTTTAAATTCCAAAAACGGTAACTGAAAGTCAGATATGTTTGGCAACGCTAAAGGAATTCAAGACAATTAGAAAGCTATTTAAAAATCATAACTCACAAACAAAAGCATCCTGTATAGTTGAAATATTAAAGCCTGACCTGTAGGTTATAATGTGACAAAAGTAATCTTAAACTTACATCAAATTTAAAAATTTCAAATAGAGCCAATGCTGATGTACTGACTGATGTTTCTATTTTTTTACATTATAAACATTCTTTGTTTTCTAAGAAAATATTTTTTTCATCAAATATTACAATTAAACCGTCTTATATGTAAAAAGTTGCTATGTAGTAATTACAGAGGCATCTAGTTACTATCCTCTGCCTACAAGATACTGTCTCACGTTTTGTCCATACTTCTCTGACAAAACAGAGCATATGGTAACAGCAGAAATTCCCAAGCAAGTTGTGACAGTTTAAACACAATAGTACTTGTTTGGGAATCTCTGCTGTTAGGTTTCATTCTGGTTTATGATCTTAAATTATTATTTGTGATGAAAAGCCTAACTACAAAATACTCAGTAGAGTATTTGGAAGTATCCAATAATAATAAATTATATTGGGATTACAGGTGACAATAAATAAATCATATTTTCTAAACACCAATTTATATATTTTATAATGATTACATTTGATACCTTACAATGCTGTGTTTTGGACTTATTGACCTCTAATCCTAGTCTCACGGCAGTACCCGCCAGTGCCAAAAAGCATCACTAACGCCCTGAAGAGGAAGTCCCACAATGCCTATATCATCCACATAGGCCAACAATTGGACAAGCCTAATAAATATGCTAATATTTAGCGCCTCTTATGGTCTTGGTTAAGCAACATATATGCTAGAGCATCACCTTGCCAGAGTTCTTTATTTGTATGAAATTCTTCGGATCTGACGATCTTAATATACATCTTACATTCTACATTGTGAGTTTTTTCAAGCGTATGAATCTTACAAGGAGGATAAATTCTCTGAGGGGGCTGTACAATTGTTCACATATTATGTTATCATATACCGATTTAAAATCTATGAAAACATGTTTCGTTTCGGTTCTGTATTTGTATCTTCTTTTAATAATAGTTCATTTACAGAACATCTGGTCTGAGGTAGATCTCCGCTTCCTGAATCCACTTTGGTAGAGATCGAGTTCACAATGGGCGTATAGTGCCCAGAATGGCAGAGGGAAAAATGCCAAAAATACTCTTGACTATTCCAATTTATGGAAAAGAAAAAGAGAGAGACCTAACCTGAGGTAATCAGATGGTGTGGCATGCCAAAAGAATGGTCGGAAGCTATTATTTGCCGAATATACAAGAAGGAAAACAAGATGGACTGTGCCAATTACCAAACTATATCTCCTTTGAGCACAGTTTATAAAGCTTTATCTATTGCACTGTGTCAAAGAACAAACACTTGGGCAGAGAATATAACAGGAGAGTACTGTTGGCCATATGTTTACAGTCCACCAAATGCTCGAGGAAACACATAAATATAATGCTGATTTGCATCACCTATTCATTGATTTCCACCAATCATACAGCAGCATCAAAGGATGAAACCGATATATTTATATTTTTGTTGCTCTGAATGAAACCATTATTTAAAGTAGAAAAAATAACCTTCTTTCCGAAAATGCTCTATTTCGAATCCTATCTGCAAAAGATTCTTTATTCTGCTCCAAGTTTGATCAATCCCGACCAGAGCGAAATTTTTCCATCCTTAGAGGATTCCATCTGGGTCGGAACAATAAATATCAATCCTTCGTTTTTACTTTCTCATCCTTCAGATGAAGAAAGTATTGAAATCGCCAACAAATTCGACTTTGATATTTTAATGTTTCTTGACGTTTCATAGGGTGAAGGACCCAAAAAACATAAAATCTCAGTAGTGTCGGTCCGTCCGTCCGGAAAAGTTTGTTCCAACCAATGCTCGGAAACTACAAATCGGATTTCAACCAGGTTTTTTCCTAAATGTTTGGTTTATGATCTAGTTGGTCCTAAAGAAGGCCCGATAAGGATCGGTTAAGTTTAAGGTAGTAAAAAAAATTTATTTTAGTTCTCAGAATTTTTTTTTTTTTTAAGGATGAGAAAGTAATATGCCTCTCTAGGCACAATTTTTTCATTCCGGTTAGGTAAGAAAGAAACATGTGAGATCGATATTTTTTTGCTCCGCAGGATCAAATACTCAAGGGATCCAAAAATATCGCTCCAGGCGGATCCTGTTCCGTTCGAGAGCGGTTGTTTTATAACAAAATGATATCGTTCCAGTCCAGATCAGAACGATTTTCCTTATAAAATAATGCTCCTGCTCCGAACGACTTGAATCAGATCGATTAGGAACGATTCTTTGGGAATGAATCTTCGACCCCTGGATAGCATTGACAAAGTGAAGTCGCTGAAAGGACTAAAAGAGCTGGGAATGCCTGGAAAACTGATAAGGTTGGTACACCCTGACATAGATGACACTAAAAGTTACAAAGGGCAGGGTAAGAATGAATGGCAGTCTATCAGAGGAGTTTGAAGTGAATAGAGGCCTCAGACAGAGAGACCCCTTATCACCAGTTTTGTTCAACCTTATGTCGGAGTTAGCCATAACATTTACAACAGGTTAACTCAGCATCTAGCATATGCACATGATGTATATTAACAAGAACAAAGGCAGCACTATCAGGTTCTTTCCAGGAATTTGAGGAATGAGCAAGGGAATTGGGTCTAACAATAAACAAAGTAACGGCCAAGTATATGAAGACCTCAAAAGAAGGAGTTTACCAGAGAGCACTAGTCCAATTTTTAGACAACTACTTCTCAGGATGTGATTCCTTCAAGTACCTAGGAGGAATGATATCGAGTAATAATGTCGTTATCATCGAGGTAAATTTAAGGCTGGCAGCTGGCAATAGATGGATGTTTGCCCAATATAAAGTTCTAAAATGCAAGAACATTTCAAGAAGGGCCAAAAAACTCATTTATAAAACAAATATCTGACCAACAGTCTCTTACTGCAGTGATACCTGGGTCCTTACCAAGTCACTGGAGGAAACTCTTACCAAGCCACTCCTCCCCAGATCCTCACTGGCTTGAAATAGACTGATTTCTGTGATTTTTTAAATCAGTCTATTTCAAGCCAGTGAGGATCTACCTCCCAGCCCTCCCCCCCTCCCTCACAGCCCTGAAGAAGACCTACAAAGTAGGTTGAAACGTTGGCTAATCAATAAAGTTTTTCTCAAATTCTACGAGAAATTCATTGTGACCTCTATCCGGACCAATTTCTTCCATGAAAAAAACAAACTTTAAGGATTGGTTGTCTCTTTATCTATCTTAAGGAGACACTGAAGACCTTAGACGTTAAGTGTCCATATATAATCAACAAACCTCTATTTTAAGGAGCGACAGTAAACAATGACAATATTTTAATAATCTAATTATTAAGAATTTTACAATTGAATTCAAAAGGAGTTAATTTCCACGAATCCAACTAGATAGAATTAGCGTCACGTCGTGAATAGATAAGCTGCAATACTTGTACTTACTTAAGGTTATACCAAAATAACACAGGTCTGCATGAAAAACTTGTAGCATATTTAACTAGTGGGTTTAACCCAGTTTTATGTTCTGATTACAGAAAAAATATTGCACTTCTTGTACAGGAGCATTGTGTACATCTTCACAATGGTAACAGATATGCTTCTGTGACTGTAGGACACTCAGTCCATTTGAAAGCATGCTATGAAAATATTGAGTTTTTTCTTAATAAGCTCGGCTACTCTGACCATAAATGGGACCATTTGTGGGGATTTGAAAGTTATTTCCATGTTACTAGGTCAACAAAGTGTAGGTTACACAAAGTTTCAATGTTTACTCTGAGAACGGAATAGCCATGACAGGAAACAACACTATGTCAAGCAGACATGGGCAATCGCAAAGGCTCTTATTTCTGGAGTTAAACATGTTGAAAGGCAAAGTTTAGTGGATCCCAAAAAGATCTTACTTCCACCACTTCATACCAAATTGGAGCTGATAAAACAGTTTGTGAAAGCATTACCCAAAGGAGAGTTTCCTGGTATATCTGATGCTAAGCTGAAAAAGGAAGTCTTTGTCGGGCCTGACATCAGAAAACTTTTAAAAGATGAAAGCTTTGTCACTAAAATGGAAATGGAAGAAAAAAATGCCTGGAATTCAACAAAACTTTGATTGTCGAATTGTTACACAACTACAAAATGTTGGGCTGCAACATGAGTGTCAAAGTTCATTTCCTTCACTCACATCTGGACTACTTTCCAGAAAATCATGGGGCTGTAAGAGAGGAAACAGAAGAACGTTTCCATCAAGATATAAAAGAAATGGAGCGCAGGTACCAAGGTCGATGGAATGTCAAGATCATAGGCGGATCCAGGAGGGAGAGGGCAAGGGTGACCCCAGACGGTTTTTGTGCAATGTGGAGAATCCATTATCCATACATTATATGTGTATCATGTGATGATAGTTGTGAAAATATATGAATAAAATAACATAAATAACATGAGTGAAACTATTGTTTAGATATTTTAATAACCCTTTAAAATCTTTCTATAAATACTACAAGTTTATTACTAAGTTATTGTTGATTTTTTTGCCTGCCTGCCCGTTGTGCTCCCCAGAAAAAAATCCTGGATCCGCCCATAGTCAAGATGATGACAGACTACTGTCGGATGTTAAAAAGAGAAAATTCACAAGAACACAGCCGAAAAAGTACCAAAAGAAGCTTTGATAGAAAATGAAAACGTTTTTACAAAGACTATACAACACATGTGCATGACATATGCTCATTATTGTTGTGTTTGTTTATTTTACTTGATGTTAAAATAATAAAAACAAATCCAAAATTTTCCGTTTTTGCACTTATTCCAAAAACTACAACTTTATTTTGTAAACAAAGAAAAAAAAACGTCAAAAATGTCATTTTTGAAATCAGGTCAAAAAACTGCATAAAGATCAGTTAGCTAAATCAAAACAATTTTTTAAAAAGTTTTTTTTTTTGCAGACCTGTGCAATTAATAATCATAAAATTGCTTTAGAACTATGTAAATATTATTATGACCAACATATATTAACAAGATAAATTTTAATTTTTCATTATAATAACTGAATGGATAAAAAAAAATTATCATACCAGAGTCTAACATGGAGTCAACAAGTTGTCAGTTGGGTTAACCAAACCAAAATCGAACAATTATGACAAATGAGTGATCAATTTTAATTTCTTTTAACACTGTATTCGCTCGCAACTGAAAAAAAAAGAAAATCAACCAAGGTCATGAGGTGTTAGTCACTGATGTAAACACACTCCACATGCTGAGAACAGTGAAACTCAAAGAGTCATCAGGCGTCAGTACAGACAGTCTAGAGTGGGGGGAGAAGTAACGTCGCAGAGTAAAATAACGTGTTATTGGAAAGTAACAACTACTATGATAGCCTGTTACTCGAATGAGCCGTGATTTGAATAACTCCTTCACTTGTTCAATAACGATAAAAGCTTAAGAGAAAGAGGAGTTATCACAGTAAGTGTGATAACTGTGTTCTCTGAAAACTATTGTTCTCGACGGTATAACAGAAAGAATAGCTATCTAAGTTATAATGACCAGTTTGAGATAACATTCAGAATAACTTTTATTTGAAGTTGAGATTTAAGATTGTGGGAAACAGTAATAGAATTAACTTATAATAATCAATTAAATATTTGGGGAAAAATTGTGTTAATTTGCACATATTATTAAAAAAAAAAAAAGTATTCAAATGGAAAATAGTTAGTTGACTGGATAATTTTAAGAGTGGTGTAAAATGGTCAGAGGGTGCAGTCAATGATTACAAAAAATAAAGGTATCTGTTTCACAAGTTGTCGCTTCGAGTTGAGTTACAAGTTTTAACTGTTATCCATTTCATTTTTAATATTTTATACAAAAATACAAGTTATCCCGATCTTTAGTATGGAAAAGAGAATGTAATTATGAGTAATGAGTAGATTTCGGTAGTCATTTCATCGAAAAATAAAAGTTTCAACTAACGTTTCGAATTATAGGTGATGCATGTGGAAGAAAGTGGTCTGGGTAGAGGTCAATAAATTTCTATTAGAATTGGAGAAAAGTTTATTAAGTAGCCAACGTTTCGACTTACTTTGTAGGTCTTCTTCAGGGCTACATACAAAATACAGACAATTGAGAATTAAAAAGTGGTACAAAAATATTTAAACATAGTAAATTTAAATAAACAAAAGTATGGTGAATACAGGCAATTGAAAATAAAAATGAAAAAATTGGTAAAAAAAATAAAAATTGAAAAAAAAAATACAGGTGATACATGTTTGTTGAAACATTTTTGGGAAACATTGAAAGGGAAACAAATGAAAAGTTAAAAAATTGGTTAATTTGAAGAGCCAATCTCCAGAATAATTACCTTAATAATAATAATTGTATTGTGCTTACGTTTAAGCCTAAGATGTTTAAGCCGTCTTCAGAGCTGAGAAGAAAGAAACAGAAAAAATTTTATAAAACATTGCAGTACCAAGGAATAATAACAATTTACATAATCAGGAATGAAAAGAAATACAAAGATTATGAATTATGAAATAACTAATGATAAATAATAATAATGGAAAGAAATCTATAAGATAACAAAACATAGTGAAATAGCAAGAGGATGATTCAATTATAATATATAATAATTAACTAAATTGTCCTCTAGCTATTATACTATGTTTTATTATCTTATAGATTTCTTTCCATTCATATTATTCCTTATCAGTTATTTCACAATTTATCTTACTCTTTGTATTTGTTTTCATTCTTATCATTCTTGTTAATATAAACAGTTATTCTTCCTTGGTACTGCAATGAGATAATAAAATTAGAAACAGACAAACTTTTCTGTTTTAGTTTGGAGACTTAAGGGCTTTTCGTTGGAATTTTTCCACAATCTTAACATTTATGTAAGGTCTATTTTTACTTTTCAATATTAATAATAAAATTACATGAGAAATAAATTTACATTCTATAACGTATGACATATTACTGGTTAAAGTCTAAATGAGGTTGAAATTAGTTGCAATTAAAAGAAAAAATTGGTATGTTTTTTGAGGTAGAGCTAATAATAGAAAAAGAAATATATGTTTTTATCATATATGGAGAAGAAAATGAATGATATAATAACTAGTTAAGATATTTGCTTGGTCCTGGAATTTGAAATAAAAATGAGAAAATATTATGAACTAATATATAAATTAGTTAGAGTGGAATATAGTTGACTGTATAATTCAATCCATCATTATACATAACTTGTTAGATGTGAACAATACAAAAAAAGTGTTGTTTACTTTCTGTTTGATTTAATTTTGCTTAGATCCTCTTAGGCTCGATCTCTCTCAATGTTCTACTTTTTGTTATTTATTTTTCTAGTTATTCTTATAATAATATTCTAATTACTATTATTTAAAAATAATCACCATCAAAATAAAAAATTAATAAAAATAAGTTATATATATATATATATATCTGTATTATATTTTTTTTCCTATATTACATTCTTTTTTATATATATTGGCTATATGATTTTCTTTTCTTGGATATATTAACTATAATATAGTACTAAAGTTGAGTACTTAGTATTTATGTCATAAAAGACATGTTTTAATAAATTTCCTTCTCTTTTTTTAATTACATAATTTATTGATTTTAATGTAAACTTATTTAATATCATACCAATTCTGTTTCTCACTCTCTTCTTCAATATAAATAATTTCGAGTATTATAAATAAAGAGCCAGTAAGAAGTATGACAATGAAATAGCAAGTTACTAAAATAACCTGTTACTGGAACACGTTACTAAATAGTAGCAGCTACTACGTAACGAGTTTTCACGATTTCACTATTTAACCTGTCACTAGAGACTTGAGTTGGGATAGGCAATAGTGGACAGTAATATCAATTTATGAGTATTGAAAAATATTGATTATGATCTTTATTATTAATAAAAAAACGATTTCTCTTGAAAAGGTATGATGCTCTGAGTTGATGTGCTGAAGGCCCTGGCTTCAAATTCAGCGATGACAGATGAATTATTTTATCTGTTTACAGCCAAAGATGGCATTTGTGAGATCTACCACTCCCTCCTGGGGCTCTCCCAGCCTTGGTAATGATGGTGTCCTTAATTGGTTGATAAACCTGGGGGTTGAGCATGATTTGGGACCAAACAACTTATTGCGACTTTCGCCAGTAACATGTCATAGAAAATATATTGTGAAACTACTTCATATGTAATTTTAAGTAATTATTCCACAGGTTGTTGCTTCGAGTTGAATCTCAACAAGTTTTAACTTTCCATACGTTTCCCTTTTAATATTTTCCTAAAATACAAGGACATTTTCATGTTCTTTAGTATGGAAAAGAGTATATTATAGGTAATGGGTAGATTTTGGTAATCATTACATCAAACATATATCATCTACACTTCAAAATGTTTGTTAATCCAGAAAATCAAAGAATAACAATAGACAAAGCGATGTTCTTCAAAGACTTACTACTGTCTGTGTATATGTTTTTATATTATTATTATTATTGTTTTATATTGTTATAAGAGTTGAGCATAAGTCCATGGAGGAGATTCAAATTAACCTATCAAGAATTATTTAGGAAGGTTTATTTATAAACTCCTCAAATACATATAAATCATATAATTAATATCAAACATATATTTACAATTGTTTATATATAATGACATAAGCATTAACCTTAAAACTAAATCATTTTCTTCTAGACAAATTTAACCAAATGCCTCCTGCAGCATTTAGGAAGAATGACTTGTCAAAAGTGATTGGTGTTTTAGTTTTTTCGTTGACAGTGAATTTGTATTCTAATATCATTTTTGCTACTGCCAGCTTTATTTCCAGCATCGCGAATCTTTGGGCTGAAAATAAAATTATATTAATTATTTTTATTTAAAATTACAATTGCCTTTAATTAAAAATATAAAATAGATATGAAAGAAGTAGATACAATAAAATAACGATTTCTCTTGAAAAGGTATGAGGCTTAAAGCCAAGTGTGTAGAGTTCTAAGTTCATAATTCATCTTAACTTTAATTTAATTTAATTTAATCATCTTAACTTCCGGCATTTTTCCGGCTAGAGACATTCATCACACGTTTACAAAATATGCTTTCTTTAAAATTTTCAAAGTAGTGAAAATCAGTGTATTACAAAATATATAGTATTGGTGTATCTTTATATTAAAAAATCATGAGATAAGATCATTGTAATGATTACAATGTGCTTCATTATAATATATCACATCAATATGTTTATATGCTAGAATATTGTTAAAAATACTAATAAGAAGACATTATGTCTCAATTTTTCACTCCAAGATTATTTAGGATGGTGTCAGATTCCTAAAATATACAGTCCACACGTATATTTTATCCATGACAACCACTGAAAACACCTGACCAGAAGATTTCAGCAATTGTTAGGTTTTCTTCAGTTACTTATAACCTTATTACTTCATGTTCAAATGTTAAAATCATTATCAATTTAATATACTGTTCAAAGTATCTACTGTTCTTTTTATTTCCTGGTTTATAAGATGAATCAGCTTTCATTGCAACATAAATGCATTAAATTTCATGGATATGGAATTATTATGTTTTTAAATAATCAAAGGAATTCTCTTACCGATACAAATCCTCGGTCCATCCCCAAACGGAACGTAAGCCCCTTTAACAATCTTTGAATCTTCAGCAAATCTGTCAGGGTCGAATTTCTCAGGATCCGGGAAGTACTTAGGGTCATGCTGCAAACAGAATATAGGAACAGAGACCATAGATCCAGTCGGAAGAACTAAAGATGTGCCGGGAATTTGGTAAGGGCTCCTCGAGATCCGAAAAGTCGAAGGTATTGGTGGGAACAGCCTCAAGGTTTCTGAAAAAATGTACATAGCATATTAAGAATAGAAATTTTTTAATTATAAATTATTATAAATCATTAACTTTTATGTATATATTTCTTCAGTTTAACTGGTGGTAACTAGAGAATATAATTATCATCATTTATAAATATAATCATTTTTTTTATTTAGTTGACTAACTTCAGGATTTTCACTATCAATAAATCTGAATTTAGTCCAAATGTCAGTAACAAGCATGAGAAAAACCCGTACGATTACAGACCATGAAGGGTATTGGATTAAGTACATTGTATAGTCCTGTACTATTTATAGGACAACGGTAGTGCAGGGAGTTAATTTGTCCTAGATCACATTCAACCACCAGGCTTTTCCTCCAGTTAATGGTACCCACTTTATAAAAGCTGGGTGAGCCCAAAGAGGGTCTGCAGATCCAACAAGGATCTTCAGAACTGCAACTCATTACTCTACCACTGAGTTATCCTGTTCCCACTACCAAACTTAACAGGAGATAAAACAACACATTAATAATGAACAGAAATTGTTAAAGCATTTTGATTTTCTTTTCCATAAAGCAACTCACCTGATACAACCTGATCCAGGTACTTCATCTCTTTAACCGCGTCATAGGTCAGTTCTCCAGAGTGCTTTTTCAGCACTTCCACTATTTCTTTGAGGAGCCTTTCTTGTATTTCTTGATGAGCCGCCAGCTCATATAGTGTGAAACTCATCGCACCAGCCGCAGTGTCGTAGCCTGCCAGAAAAAATACGAAGGCATTGGCACCCATCAGCTCCAGATCGAATTTCACTAAAAAGAATCATTTCCACATTAGCATAACATTATTATTAGGCACAACATTAATAAAACAGGTAACTAAGGTTTTATTTCTTAATAACCTCCTTATAAAAGAAACTTAATGCAAAGAAACCTGAGATGCAATTACATACAGATATAATATGCACTTTAGTACATACACTTACTGCCTCAAAATTATATTTAAAACTATCAAGTTATATACGATAAAATTAAATTATTGCATTGTTATCTTTGAAGGAAGCCTGCATTTACGATTGCTGTATTTACAATTTTCAAAAGTAGATTTATATAAATCCATTTAAATTATATTGTATTATATTATGCATAATTATGAGTATTATTATATTATACATAATTAAGAGTCGTTAGCTTGACGAGATACCATGAACCATGCACCCATTATTCGGTTGCTCTGAAGATGGCCTGTATCGTAGGCCGAAACGTTGGCACAATTAAAAAATAAGTTCTGTTTGTTAGTAATCTTAAGTAGTAGCTGCAAATTATCTGTGACTGCACCCTCCGACCCGGAGGAAAGGAGCAAATTGTCTCATCCTACACAATTTTTTTTTATTAAGAAAAATATTATATTTATACATCAGTAACTCTATATGTATGTATATCAGTATTAAAGAAACAGTACACATAAAATCATTAGAAGAGTGTAAAATCATCAATAAATTATATACAAAATAAGCTTAACTAATTTTACATTATAACTTATTTTGTTTAAAATTTATTGACTACACCCCCTGACCATTTTACACTCTTATAAGATACATCCAGTCATCCATTTCCATATAAATATAAAAATTATTGCCAATTATTACTTTGAATCTGGCCTTTCTTTTGAGATAACTTTATTCTTCATACCTTCAAAATTATTATGTAAGATTTTCATTTTACTTTTTAGATGATTGTTAAGAGAATCTACCTTTGATAGTCAACAGAAATCTCTTTGCACACCAAACGTTAAACCCATACCATATTTTGTCAACACCTGATTTACTGAATAGGAACTAAATGAATATATTACAGAAATGACTTACTTTCGTCCGTATTATTAGTATCTTGTTTCCTCAGTTCCATCATGATTTGAAGAAAATCATTTCTCTGGATGTTATTTTTTTCTCTGTATTCAACAGTATCTTTCACTACATTCATGACAAACTGCTTAGATTTCTGAAACAAGCGAATGTATTATAGATTTTTTAAAATTATTTCGAACTTAATTTTTTTTTTTTAGTTGATTTTATATGATTACATCATCAGATCCACCCTCTCCAAATAATCGACTGATGTAATCCACCACTCTTCCAATTGAAGGAAACCCCATCCTCAAGAACCCAAGGAGACTCTTCAAGAAACTAATCTTAAAGACAGACTCTGCCACTTTCCCGAACTCACATTCAGGATCATTTAGGGTGTTCAGCTTCAGACCGAAGGCAATTGATCCGATGGCGTAGACGACGAACCTCGCTAAAGTCTTCTTCGCCTCTAGAGGTTCTCCAGTTTCAGCATAGGTAGATAAGTGCTTGGTCAGTTCATCACAGCACTGGACCAATTCCTGATGGATAATCTTCAGCTTGCCAGAACTAAAGGCTGGTGTCAGCTTAGACCTGAGGTTCTTCCACTGAGCGTCCTGAAGCGTCAAGAGATTTCTGTTTAGAGGGTTGATTTTTGGATCAGGGTTCAATGATCTGTTGTAGAATATAGAGAAGTCTTTGATTAGTATCTGCAAAACAATAAAAAGTTATGATAAATTAAATAAACAATTTACTTTTTTTTCTAGAATAATTTATTGATATTTACAACTGTAATAATATTACATCAAGTAAATCTGCTGTATGAACAAAGGAGATGAAAAAAAAAACACTTGTGGAGAAACTACCTATTGATAGCACTCCAATAAGGTTCTATAGTAGAAGGTCTGAATGCCATCTTCTTTTCAGACACCTCGGAGGGTTATCAGGAATATTATGGGAAGCAAGTTGAGAGACTAGCGGATTCAAGTGTGTATGGAGCTTGTCATGGAAGAATAGGTATCTAGTTTGAGCCAAATCAGCAACATATGGGATATTAAGATCATGATGAATGAGTTTGTTTGTGACATAATAAGGAGCATTGAGGATTTTACGAAGGATTTTGGATTGTAAGGATTGGATACGAGATGAATTGGATGGTTTAGTAGAGCCCCAAAGCTCAACTCCATATGTCCAAATAGTTCTGATAACTGTCATGTAAATGAATCTTTTGTAATTAATTGGTAGCTTTGAACGTTTGTCCAGTAAATGTTGAAGTAGGCGAAATCGTCGAGCAGTTTCTTGTCTTTTCAGTCTCATTATTAACTTAAATTAAAAAATAAAATTAAAATCTATACCACTACAACTGATAAAGGATCTCTAGTAGTGCTAGAGACTGTACTGTTTCTAGGATAAGGAGGTGAATAATGCTCATCCACCAGACTTTTCCCCCAATTAAGGTTACCAACTTTATAGAGCTTGGTGAACCACAGGAGGGTCTCCAGATCCCATAGGGCAGTTAACATATTAAATAAGTTTTCTGCAACAGCCGGATTTGAACCCAGAACCTTCATCTCGGCAACTCAGCGCTCTACCACTGAGCTACCCATTTCTATAAAGGTTATAATTATGGTCACTCGAGATGAGAACCAAAAATGTAGAAAATAACTCAATAATAGATGAATAATAGACTCAGAAATAATAAATGAATAATTTTAGTGCAGAGATATAAATACAATACATACTATATACAAAATATCATTGTGATAATACTTATAGTTACAGAGAAGATAATACAAAATACCTTGGACTTTATGTAGAAAAACTAAAATTATCAAAAGTTTAAATTATTAATAATTAAAGTTTCAAAAAATAAAACAATGATTAATTCCAGATTTCTGAGGTAATAATAATTCATCAACACCCAATCACCAATCACTTAAAATTTAATTAAATAAAATATTAAGTTTGAGTAAAGTATGTGGTTCCTCAACTTCAATGATGGTTCATTTAAATCTGTAATTTTTAAATTGTTTGTTGTCATTCTAGAAATTTATTCACACAAAACTTTTTAGTTTAGTTCTTAGCTCAGTAAGTTGATGAATGCCCATTAAATTATTTCAAGCATTTCGTCTATCGTAACTTATTGGTTTCATAAAGTTGTTCAAATACCAGTGAATCTTTGAGGTTATAATTAGGTAATCAAAATATTTGATGAGAAGGCATGTTATCACTAGTTTTTGTAATCACTAATTATTGTTAACAAATGGCTTGTTATTTCGATTTAACACGCTTGTTATTTTATTTTTTTCAGGGAGGTGGAGTTATATATCCCCTTGTAGGGTTGCCAGGCGTCTGGATAAAGCAGGACATAGGCGTTTTGATTGCGTGTCCGGCCATCCGGATTTGGCGTTTTATTTATTTTTTATTAGAATTTAACTGACAATCACTAATTGTCGTTAACAAGTGCCTTGTTATTTCGATTTAACACGCTTGTTATTTTATTTTTTTCAGGGAGGTGGAGTTATATATCCCCTTGTAGGGTTGCCAGGCGTCTGGATAAAGCAGGACATAGGCGTTTTGATTGCGTGTCCGGCCATCCGGATTTGGCGTTTTATTTATTTTTTATTAGAATTTAACTGACAATCACTAATTGTCGTTAACAAGTGTCTTGTTATTTCGATTTAACACGCTTGTTATTTTATTTTTTTCAGGGAGGTGGAGTTATATATCCCCTATTAGGGTTGCCAGGCGTCTGGATAAAGCAGGACATAGGCGTTTTGATTGCGTGTCCGGCCATCCGGATTTGGCGTTTTATTTATTTTTTATTAGAATTTAACTGACAATCACTAATTATTGTTAACAAATGGCTTGTTATTTCGATTTAACACGCTTGTTATTTTATTTTTTTCAGGGAGGTGGAGTTATATATCCCCTTGTAGGGTTGCCAGGCGTCTGGATAAAGCAGGACATAGGCGTTTTGATTGCGTGTCCGGCCATCCGGATTTGGCGTTTTATTTATTTTTTATTAGAATTTAACTGACAATCACTAATTGTCGTTAACAAGTGCCTTGTTATTTCGATTTAACACGCTTGTTATTTTATTTTTTTCAGGGAGGTGGAGTTATATATCCCCTTGTAGGGTTGCCAGGCGTCTGGATAAAGCAGGACATAGGCGTTTTGATTCCGTGTCCGGCAATCCGGATTTGGCGTTTTATTTATTTTTTATTAGAATTTAACAAGATTTATGGTAATATGTAATAAAAAAAACTTGATTCTACACCAAAAAAATTTTGTCTTAGCTATTAATACTGAGAAAAAAATCCTCAATAATGCAAGGTGTCCGGCTTTTTTACCCAAACGTTCGGGCAAACTGGCTGGTCTGTTCGGCTATTAGGTTTAGCGACCTGGCAATCCTATCCTATCCCCATATCATCCTCTCATAATTTGTTTGTTTATTTAAAGTCACTTCATTCGTTTCATTTGTAATAATTTACAAAAATACACGTGACCTTCCAGGGGCTCACCCAGCCTCTGTAAAGTGTTTACCCTTAATTGGTTGAAAAAACTGGGAGTTGAGTAAGATGTAGTACTAAACAACAATATTGTTACTTCCACCAGTAACATGTCATAGATAATCTCTATAAAAATTATTTCTTATTTAATTAGGTAATTGCTCGGCAGGTTGCCGTTTCGAGTTGAGTCTCAACAAGTTTTAACTTATCATTCGTTTTATTTTTAATATTTTACCAAAATACATGGTTATCGTTAGCTATAGCATGGAAAATAGAATGTAATTACGGGTAATGAGTAGATTTCGGTAACCATTTCATCAAGAATAAAAAAGGTTCAACTAAAATTTCGAAGTAAAGATGATATATGTTTGTTAAAACGTTCATTTTTAGATAAAATGATTACCGAAGTATACACATTTCCTATAGTTACATTTTCTTTTCCATAATAAAGTTCGCGATAATTTGTATTTTTGGTAAATATTAAAAGGGAAAGGAATGAAAAGTTAAAACTAGTTGTGACTCAACTGGGAGCAACAACCTGCGGAATTATTACTGGATAAGGACTTGAACGAGTACCTGACACTGCACAAATTCAGGATTGCCATTTTACGCCCACTCCGAACGAAAGCATGACAAAACATTTTTTTATCCCTTTAAAAAAGACTATAAAAAGCCACCTGCCGGATTGTGAGCCCGCGTTCTAGGGCATAGAAGGTGTATATATATATATATATATATATATATATATATATATACATATATATTTATATGTATAATGTTTGGTCTCGAATTCGAGACTGGCTATGGTAAATAAATTATTTACTTAGTTACCAGTAAGAAAACCTTACGGTTGAAAGTTATACCAAATCGGCAACCCTGCACAACAGTTGGCTTAGAAAAAATATTGTTTGCCGATCACTGCAGTTTCGAATAGGTTGTATAGGATCAATTTTGATAGCTAATTGAAGAAGTTGTATAACAACCAAAATAACTTATAGCTGAGATTTTCAAGTGTAGACAACAGTCAAGAGCAAATTATTGCGACACATTTTTTTAAGCAAAAGTATTTGAGAATCACCAGTTATATAACAAAAGACGAGACAAAATGTCGCATAATCACAAAACAAGAGCATCATCCATGCAAATTCATATTATCGCGTACTTGAAATATAAATTCAGGGACGATTTATTTATAGGGATTGTGTCATGCTTGTATCCGTGTTACCTAGCAGTAACAATATTTATGGCATCTGTTCCGCTAGTTGTCGCTTGGAGTTTAGTTACAAGTTTTGTAACTATGTATGTTATGTATTTCGAGTACAGGAAACTACTAAGTCCAAGATCGCGGGTTCGTAGCCCGGCGGGTGGCCCTAGGATTTTTTAAATCCTAAATTAAGAGTGAAAAATCCTTAGTTACGGCGTCCTTCGGAAGGGACATTAAACGGATGTCCGAACTTGTACGATGTCAGGTACTTGTTAAAAATCCCTATCCTAATTAAACCTGGGTAGGCAAAATTTAGAGCTCCAAATGTAGCATTGCCCGATTAGCCATAGCAGCAAAAAGTGACTTTAAATAAACCAACAATCGAGTACAGATGATATATGTTGAAACTAGGGTTGGGCGATAATCGATAGTTACCATCGATAATGTCGACCAGCGATGGATCTTGTTTACCCTCAAGTTTTGAAACTCTCGGAATTATTCTGATCTTTCTCTGTCCAGTGTCGAGTTCTTTTGAAATTGAACTAGGAATTCCTAGAGCTCAAGGGTTCTGTTCTATATAACTTTGATGCCGCACCGAACGTGTCATTATTTAATTCTCCGATATTACTAATTACATTATGTAACTTTCATTTCTAGATGAAATGTTTACACATTTCTCAATAATCCAAATCTCTTTTCCAAACTAAAGCTGATGATAACTTGTATTTTTGTGAGATATAAAAAGGGAACGAATGAGAAGTTAAAGCTTGATGTGACTCAACTCGAAGCGACAACTTGCGGAATAACTCATATTTTTTCATTGCTAACTTTTTTCGTGAGAATCGCATGCTTTATATTTTCGCTAAATATGATTGCATATGTATTAGCCGTAGTTAAACAATCTATATGTACATTACTTGAAAATGAAAAAATTAAAACATAATTATTGAGGAAAGTTTTACAAATTGATACTTACTAACAAAAAGAATAAATTATAATCTTATATCTTACTACTATTATAAATGTGAAAGTTTGTATGTTTGTCTCTCTTTCACGCAAAAATTACATAACGGATTTGGATGAAACTTTACAGTAATATAGGTTATACATCAGAATAACACATGGGCTATAGCAAGCGCGGATTTAGGGCGGGCGCACGGGGGCACTTCCCCCCCCCCCCTCCGACTTTATTTTAGGTATTGTGTAGAATCCATAATAGGACATAATTAAAGGTAAATCACATGATAATAGTAGTTAAAATAACCGAAATAACATGAGTGAAACAATTTTTTTGATATCCTACTAATCTTACTAATATTATAAATGTGAAAGTTTGTATGTTTGTCTCTCTTTCACGCAAAAATTACTAAACGGATTTCGATGAAACTTTACAGTAATATAGGTTATACATCAGAATAACACATGGGCTATAGCAAGCGGGAATTTAGAGGGGCGCATGGGGACACGTGCCTCCCATCAGTTTTATAGGTACTTAAGAGAATCCATTATATTACATAATTAAAGGCAAATCACATGATCATAGTTGTTAAAATACCAGAAATAACATGAGTGAAACTATTTGTTTTGATATACTACTAATCTTACTAATATTATAAATGTGAAAGTTTGCATGTTTGTCTCTCTTTCACGTAAAAACTACTGAACGGATTTGGATGAAACTTTACAGTAATATAGGTTATACATCAAAATAACACATGGGCTATAGCAAGCGCGGATTTATGGGGCACGTGCTCCCCCCCGACAGTTTTATAGGTAATGTGGAGAATCCATTATAGTATATAATTAAAGGCAAATCAGGAATTTAGCATCTTGAAATTTGCGCATAGGTTCTTTGTATGATTTAAGAAAGAAATTAGGATAATTCCACCCCCAAGTGTTTTCCCCTTAATATAATAGGGGTTCAAAGGTTGTAGGGAATCCGTCAGTTTTGAAGTTAGACATCTGAAATTTCGTAGGAGTAACCTATAGTTTAAAAAATTAAATTAAATTATTTATTTTTTAAAATTATAGTTAAAAACACTGTCAAGAAACTTTATGTGGTAGTCCAAATTCTATGCGAGCGAAGCCGCGGGCAAAAGCTAGTTTTAAATATAAGGATGAGATAAAATAAAAATGTTTTTTAAACAACTGAATTAGTTGGAAGAATTTTTTTTTTTTTATCTGGTACTTTCAATAAGCTTAAAAAACAATACAACAATGGGAGTCTGAGTGATTTGAATAATTATACAATTGGAACAAGGTGAATAAGGGGATCTCCTTGTCATTATTATTTTTATTTTGGAATTCTCAGGTTGTGCCGGATAAATACACCAACCCGGACCAAGGTCAAGAGTATGTTTCATTTTATAATTAATTTGGACAGTAGTATAACACTTTTGACCATTATTTTCATACTTTTACATAATATTAACAAAAAATTATTAATATTGAAAAGTAAAAAAGAGACCTAAAATAAATGATTAGTTGCATTTGAGCATTCGAGGTGGTGGGATGTTTCTTGGGTGCATTATTCATTTTTTGTTTTGCTGTTATTCTCTTTCTACCCTGAGGATGCCTGAATGGGCGAAATATTGGACAGATAATTTCTATTTCTGGTTTAGTTTGGAGGCTTAAGCCTTTTCGTTGGAATTTTTCCACGGTCTTAAAAAAAATTATTAATCAACATTTTTTAATAAAACTTTAGATAGAATAGTGAACTCCTATGAGGTTTCTAATGTCACTTTTTAAAAGGTGCTTGCAACGGACGAGACCCACGTGATATGCTAACAATTCACTTTATTAACGAATGACTCACTTCCCGAGTTTAAACTCTATTTACTGGCAAAGAATGACAGAATTCTCAAAGAATACTACTTTAAATTGAAATAAAATTTCAAACTTCAAATCTGTTAAAACGATGTACTTCAATGCGATATCATGGTTTATTACACAGAGTGTAGATAACAGAAGTAATCTCTACGACATAAGGAATGTTTAGTAATAACAGCGCAATATTATTCATTACATTTGAAAAAAAAAATCAAAATATAAATTTAAATTTCTCATACATTTAAACATGATTGGAAGCTGGAAGTAGTTCAATTTTTAGAACGCTGAGTTGCCGTGCTGAATGTCTCGGATTCGAATCCCGCAATTTGCAAGATAAATTATTCAATTTGTTTGTTCAATCATAGATGAGCAATATGGGATCTGCAGAACTTCCTGGGACTCACCCAGCTCTATAAAGCGGTTGAGTTTGATCTCGACCAAACCACCTCCCGTTGCATCAGAAAAACTCTCGTTTTCATCATTTATCATTAATACAGTAATAATTTTTAAAATGTTTAATTTCATACCTCTTATATTGTTTTGTATTTGGAAAAAAATACCGCACTATATGGTGTTCTTAGACACACCATATAGTGCGAACAGACAGTCCTTACATTGTTGAAACCATGGTTTTCATAGTCAGCGGTAGTCTGTTCAGGTGGTAAAATAAATGACCTTGGGGAAGGGCGAATTCAGGATTTGTTTCTGGGGGGGGGGGCACAACGGGCAGAAGGGCAAAAAAATCAACAATATCTTAGAAATAAACTTGTAGTATTTATAGAGAGGTTTCAAAGGTTTATTAAAATATCTAAACAATAGTTTCATTCATGTTATTTCTGTTATTACATCACGTGATTTGCCTGTAAGTATGTACTGTAATGGATTCTCAACGGTACACAAAAAACCGTCTGGCGGGGCACGTGCCCCCTTGTCCCTCCTGGATCTGCCTATGAACTTGGGTTCTGTTTCTGAGACAGCTGTTGTCCTGGGAGGTGATTTGTTCAAGAATCACACTTAATCGTCATCTCTTTCCTCATTTCAGGAGGGCGGGAGATCCCCAGACCAACAGAGTATCTATAAAGCTGTTAGCAGATTAATCAATTTATCTCTCACACTCGGATTCGGGCACGGTTTCCCTGGTGTAGCTTCAGGCTGTCCGAGGCCTGTCTATGTCCTTCAGTAGTCATACAGTCGAGTTCAACGACATTGACGGATTCGTCTAGATCCATTCATTCTGGCCAAAATATAAGTTATTGAATGCGATAAATAGATTTTAACTAAATTCGAACTGTCTCAGATACCTCAAAGGTCTAAAAATGATTTCAAGTCTATGTAAATTATTAAATTATAGTTTCGAACAGATGGCGGTTTAACAAAGAATTATTTTTAGTAATTCAATTGTAGCTTTTTTTTTTATTTGCAATGAAAGTCAAAAAGAATTATATCTTACTTTATGAAAAATGTATCAATTTAAAAAAAAAAAGTTGTATGGTTTTATGAAACCACGATGCAAGAAAAACTTTTTTTCGGTTTGTAGGAATTTAACTAAAATTTTTTGGTAAATTATTCGATTTAGGGTATTAAATTTGCGTTTTTAATCTTAACTTGATTATTGAAAAATGGGAATGATAATGGGAAATCAATAGTAGACAAAACATTCAATTATAAAATTTAATTTCAATTAGCGTATTAGAGTACGGAATACATAATTAATACAATCATTTAGATGATGAACGCGTATTAAAAAGTAAGAGCAATATTTATTTAAACCTGGGATATAGATATTGTATCTCGACTCGTACTGGTATCACTGCAGCTGATGCCTTGATTAGAACTGGCGCCCGATTTTAGTCGCTTGTATTTCTGACCATATCTGCGGCATCTTTCCGCATTTAGTCGCTTTCGATGCAGATTGTTTTCTGTAATAATATTTTCGGATATATGTTCGTCACATTGAACAATAAAAATATCCAACACTCGACGCTGGACCCCTGCTAGTACTCGGCATGACATCTGTCGGCAGTCTACTAATTTTTTCCGGCGATTCTGAGTGTAGTTCAGCTTGTGAAGATGACTGAAGGCCTAAATAAAATCAAATATATTGAATGGACCGGATAAAAATTAAAATACTTCATCAAATATTCATATGAAATAAGTTATGCGAGAAGGTAATGTAATGCGACATGCGATAGATGAACCAAAAATTTTGGGGTGATAGAAAAAAAAGTTTCACTTTAAAACATATCTTTATAACAAAATCCAAAATTTATTTTTAATTTTTAAATATATACAAAGCTAATATTTATGAAAGTTTAATCCAATGAATGATGATAAAAAAATTAATTATTTTGATCAACTTGTATACATTGCTAATTTAATAGCTAAAAATCAAGCAAACATGATTTATTTGTTCATTGATTTACGAAAATACATTAATAGAGCATTTCTATGTAATACCAGTGATTAATTAGAAAAGTTATGATTGAATCATACTAAAAAAAATCATTATTAAAACTTCCCATAGACATGAAATAATAATGTTATGATTTTTAATCAAGGATGGCTCTAGTTGTAACTGAAATATCATATAATATTTATTAAATACTTAAAATAACTCGTGGGCTTAAGAAAATCTATGAAGTATGTAAAAACAGAAGCAGAAACCTACATGACCAGCAACTTGGCACATGGTGTACCTTTCTGATTGTACCTGTACCTAACTGTACCTTGGGCCTTGAAGTAGTCCCTGCAGTAAAACTGTCACGCTTCTAAGTAAAATGTGATTTAGGACAACTTAGGTACAAAAAATCCCTGAAGAGTACAGGTTATAACTAAATAACTCTGAAAATGACTAGACAATAATTATATCTCAATAGGCTGTATATATTTTATAATATACGGTTATATATACACTTATATAATTAATTTGTATTTCAAATAAATGGGTCTGGTTGTCCCTTAATATCTTCGATACCATACGAATCCATATTTCATGCCCATCACTGTTATTTTGATCTTTTTATTTTAGCGAAAATATGCTAAGATGAAGGAATGCTAATGCTTTTTCTATAATAATTGGAAAATAGAATTAACACAAGGCAAAATTTGGATTACAAATGTCAGTTAAATCTGTTCAATAGAATGCTCAAATAGTAATATTTATTAGTAATGATACACGAGACATTCAAAAATTACAAAAACTTCGTTCAAATTGTTTCCAATTCTTCCCTGGGTATATATATATAAAAAAAAAAAAATCCATATTATACACATTTTGTAATCCTACTAATATTATAAATGCGAAAGTTTGTATGTTTGTCTCTCTTTCACGCAAAAACTACTGAACGGATTTGGATGAAACTTTACTGTAATATAGGATATTCATCAGAATAACATATGGGCTATAGCAAGCGCGGATTTAGGGGGGACACTGGGGCACGTGCCCCCCTCAGAAAGGTTTTTAGGTACTGTGGAGAATCCATTATAGTACATAATTAAAGGCAAATTACATGATAATAGTTGTTAAAATAACAGAAAGAACGTGAGTGAAACTTTTTTTTTGATATCCTACTATTCTTACTATTATTATAAATGTGAAAGTTTGTATGTTTGTCTCTCTTTCACGCAAAAACTACTGAACGGATTTGGATAAAACTTTACAGTAATATAGGTTATACATCACAATAACGCATAGGCTACAGCAAGGGCAGATTTAGGGGAGGCTTGGGGCACGTGCTCCCCCTTACATTTTTTTGTGTTCTGTAGAGAATCCATTATAGTGCATAATTAAAGGCAAATCAGGAACCTAGCATCTTGAAATTTGCGGATAGGTTCTTTGTTATTGTTTGTTTATTTAAGAAAGAAATTTGGATGATTCCACCTCCAAGGGTTTCCAAGAGTTGAGACATTTGAAATTTTGGATATACGAGTAACTTAAATATTTAAACAAAATTAAATTATTTTTTTAAAATGATCTGTCACGAAACTTTATGTGGCAGACCAAATTCCATAAGAGCGAAGCCGTGGGCAAAATCTAGTTTCTTTAATATATTTAACTTTTGAAATTAATATTTAAAAACAGCTGTTCTTGTACAATAACAATTGGTCTTCTTCAACGGCCATAGGCTCTTCACCTTTTTCTTTTAGATCTATAATTTCCTTTATTTTCGGTTCGGTTTTAGGTTCAGGTTTAGCTATGAGTAGTTAAAATATTTCATTTAATGTTAATGGCTATTATGGCGGCCATTGACATTCTAGAAAACCTCAACACTCTTTCCGATACAATTAAACGGTATAGGTTGTTCATACGCCCGACTATTGTGAGTTGCCTATATAGATAGATAAATAGATCCAAAGATAGATAGATGTATAGAAGTTTTAAGAGAGCAAACAAATATTGAGAATATTTTCCCATAACCGCTATTTATAAGTTCTTGGTAATTTAGTAGTCCAACTTTATCGAAGGAATAAAAAAATATTTGAAAAACCTAAAGCTTACATTGCAGTCATGGAATTCTGATGGATATACAATTTAAGAGTATCATGTTAAAAATAACAATCATACTAAAGATTGCACCAAGGTCAAATACCCTGACATTCTTGGAAAGATTAGGACATGATGTAACCTTCAAAGCATCGACACCCATCCCGTAGATCTATGTTTGTATATACAATGTATATAACAGATTAATACAAATAAGTTATTTGGATTCTAAAATAAAAAAATTGTTCCTAAGTTAGTGTTTATTTCAGTACTTATATATTATGGGAGGATTCCCTATAATATTAATGAATCTGGGTCAGACAGTTAAATTATTTAATCTGTAAGCAGCCATATTTGGAACCTGTAGGATCTGCATACTCTTGGGGCTCACCCAGCCAGTATTTGAGGGAACAAACTAGTGGAACAACCGTTGTTTTGGAAACATTGTAGTCTCAACTATGTACTGAACCCAAAACTGAAGGTATAGATAAGGTTATCGTATTATAATGCTCTCCTTTACTTTGTAATATAAGCATTATAAGGTTGAAAAGAAACTAGATGAGAGATCTCCTTGAATGATTTAAAATAAGACAGAACAATTACCACTGGGGAAATTTCTTCCTCTCGCCTATTTATTGTATTTATTTGTTTATTGTAATCACATACACTGGTTTTTGTTTACGAAGTTGTGAATTTATTATTATAGGGAGAAAAAAAGGATTCTAAAATTATGATTCTTTTCTGGTTTGGGTTTGGCCGAACAAGAGTCTATTTTACATTTTTACACAATTGTGTTTTAGGCTGAATAATGTTGCTCATAGCAACCATAGCAAATTCTTAAGGAAAATAGTGTGACTTTAAAAGGATTCGTGTAGTAAAAAAAAAGTATTACCCAAACTGTGGGCCAAGTCTTTTTAATTCCCTGCTATTTTAAAGGAAAAAAAACGGTATCACTACAATCCATGAAGAGTATTGGGCTCTGTACATTGTAGATAGTGTAATTTTTCTAAGTAAACGATTAAACGATTTTTCTAAGCAAATCACACTGGACCGCCAGATTTCCCCCCAATTAAATATACCAACATTAGTGAGGCTGGGTGCACCCCTGTAGGCTCTGCAGATCGCACAGTGTCGATCTATGGCTGTTGGCAAATTAAATAATTTATTTGTCGCAGCCGGATTTGAATCCAGGACCATCCACTTCACCAACACTACTTCGCTCTAAGTGCTGTGGTATCCTGCTCCTTGTTTATGTCTTAAAATATAAAAGGAGAGACACTTAAATACATAAAAGCAATAAACTTTTCTTACCTGCTCTACTAGCTGCGGATCCCTGATGACCAGGTTGGGCTTTCGGAAAAGGAAAGACCCAACATACCTGCTGTCCTCGAAGGAGTTGTACTGTTCCTTTTGATCATCAATAACGTTTCTCTTCCTGATTATTCTGAGCCATAAGTTACCGAAAAATGGAACGGGCTTGATGAAGGGAACGTTTCGGTCTGACCAAAACGTGTAAGTGGATGTAGCATATCGGTATAACAAGTACAAAATGATAGCTGTTATTAGCAAGAAGTCTGAACCGGGGAAGAAGTAACCCATTGTCGCAAAAGCTGGACACCGAATAAATAAGGAGATTCGCTATATCGTGTTGAATTATTAACTCTCTTGTTTATATTCGTTATCAATTCGCTTATAAGATAGCGGAGGTAGTCAATGCTGCGTAATCAAATGATAAATAACTTCTCCAAATAAAATAATTTTTAAATCGATTATATAATATTTCGATTACCGCATTATTTTTTTTTTAACGTATCTTACTTAATTCAAACATTTGTCACAGTGGCTTTTCACAAGAATGCATAATCATTATTCATATTTTATAAAAACAAATCACTGTATTCTAATTTTTAATGTCCCTTATAATTATCGAAAATATTTTCCTTATACCTTTATTAATAAACAATTGAGATCGTAATAAAACGATTGCAAACGCATATCACAGACGTAAACAATGACACTTCTAAACTGACAAGGCTGCACTGTCAATCTCACCATGGGTGCCAACGTTACCAACACAATCTTCCCTTTGCCGAACAGTTAATCATTCTAACATTTAAAAAAATATAAGATAATAAATACAGAATTAAATTAATTTTTTTATAATTTAATTCGTTTATCAATACTATCATTCTTACTTAACTAGTTTTTTTAAACAAATTGTTAAGTTGAGCGTAGTTCAGGAATGCAATTTATTTTTGTTTTCAAGTTTTAAAATAGTTTTTAATGTCTAAAAGCCATTAAGTTCCTTTGTTTTCATAAACGTTTTTCGTTATATTTCGTGTTTTCCTTATTGTATTATTCTAAAATGAAAAGCGAAATGGAAGGCAGCCTTACCACGCTAGAAATACCTCCCCCCCCCGAGTTAGCGATTTTTTTAGGATTAGAAAAAATTTAGAGTATTTTTTGGAAGTGAGGTAGTCCAGTAAGTAGGGTGACGGATTATTTATCTCTTTTCACAGATTCGAATCCTGTCATGGCATTTGAATCATTACTTCTGTTAACAAAGGTGAATCGACTCTGTGAGATTTAGAGATACTCCTGGGATTTACCCAACCTTTATAAAGTGAATATTCTTAATTTAAAAAGAAAAAGCTGCCTGTTGAGCATGATTTTATCAAAATTGCCTCCTCACACAACTGTTGCTTTGGAAGCAGTGCAGTCCCTACAATGTGCTGAATGTAATATCTTTCATGGGTTGAGTGGTGAAGATTTTTTTATGGTATTTTCTTTAGTTTCAAAGAATTTTAGGAGTATTTTTAGAGATTGCTAAATGCCTTCCCCGTTCTTATCTATAAAACTATAAATTAAATTGATACAATAAACCAGGCCAAATATACAAGTTGTGTTTTATTTATAAATTTAATTTTATTCATATTTGACTAAACCAGAAAATGTATTAAGCCAATAATAAAATGTAATAGTATGTAAATTATATTATAAAAAGATGTGTAAATTAGGTTTCTAAAAAAACTTTCCCATGGCGATGCCTTAGTTATTGTGACATCCCAGTAATCAGTACTATAACAGATTATGTTCAGTACAGACATAATTATATTAAAATATATTGATTTGATATAATAATATAATATATAATAATAATAATAACATAATATAATATATAATAATAAATAATATAATATAGAATATCTTGAATAATAATAGTATATATATATATATATATATATTATATTTATTTATATATATGTACTTATTTACTTTACTTTTTCCCTTCACGCAGTACCCCTACTTTATATTATATTATATTTAGTTAATATAATATTTGAATATGTATATATATTTTTATTAAGTACTGTCACTAATCGTAATGTATAACTTATGATTTGATGTTTTTTAGTAACATGATTTATAGTATAAAACCTTTAATTTTTGTTTATTTGTATATTTGTTAAATTAATTTTTTTTCATTATACAATTTAGGATTACAAATTTAATTTTATTCTCACGTCTAAAATATCAATTTAGTCAAACTGAAAATTTTTAATTTCTTCTAGTGTTAACTTATACTGACCTGTAATTATTAAAATCACATGTAATGGCATGTGTGACCCATGGGGTTACCATGGGGGGAAGAAATTAAACAAAAAAAATATATATATTTATAAATATATGTAAGTGTATATATATATATATATATTTTTTTTTTTAATGATATATATTATTTAGAACTTAATATGTTATTACTAAATATCATAATTATGATGAAAAAATAAAGAGTTCATCAGGTCTACATCTCATAACATTTGTTAACTTCCATTTTTAAAAGAAATTTAAAGGTGATTCAGAATATACTGAAGTTAAACTGTTCTTGACAAAATACTGTAAAAATAAATGTATTATATTATATTATACCTATTAAAAAGAAAAAAGAAATGGACTTTAAACAGTTTTATTTAAAATATGAAAAATGTTGACTATAAAATGTTTAAGGTGTTAATTTAAATGGAACAAGTGCTTGTTTCATAAGCAAATAAATTATAATGTTTCATTAATAGTTTAAAAAATAATTTTGTAATGAATATATGCAAGCACAAAAATGTGTAGGGTTTAAATTACAAATGAAATGTAAAATGGACAATAAATAGGAATTAAAAAAAAAAAAAACTATCTATACATAAACTATCGATAAACTGTAATACAATATAATATAATATACGTATATTTATAATATATAATATAAAATATACAAAACTAATAAGTTTTATTTATTAACTATGCATATAAGTTCAACTTTTTATTTCAATGATCATTCTATTTTGATATATTTCATAGAAAATTTCTTAAACAATACTTATTTAAATATTCTTTTAGGTTTCCAAGGCCGCTATTATTACAAAAGACTTTGTTGATTTCTTCTGGTTTAGATCGTGTTGATAAATTTTTTGCCAAAGTTTCGCCAGGCATGCTGCTGACTTCCGACATTGGCCATCTATCAACACTATCTAAACCAGAAGAAATCAACAAAGTCTTTTGTAATACTTATTTAGTTATAAAACAATGTAGTTTAAAATTTAACATACTAAATTTAAAATATTTAAATTGATCAACATGTGTTATCTGCTATTAACGAAGATAAAAAATTCATAATTTAAAAAAATGCAAGAAAATATATCATACTACTATGTATAACAACACATGGAAAATTAAACATAAAAATCTGATATAATAAATTTCTGTCCATAGGCCTGCCCTCACATATCAACGTTTACAATATCATTAATTTCATATTTTCCACTTTGGAAATTGACGCACGTGTTTTGGGTAAAATTTGTGGAAAAATTTCTCTCTCAATATGTTCAACAGAGACAAGGTTAATGTGAAAAGGATAGTTACACACTTGTAAGCAGGGGCAGGAACGATCGATAAAGAGAATACTTGCTAGTTCTTCCCCAACAATACTATTCCAAAGCCATTTTTGGCAATAACGTTCATCAAAATTGCAAGTTAAAGAAATATAATTACAATTAATGCCCAGATCAAAATATTTCAAATTTTCCTTTAATGAGGCCACTGCGTATATTATTCTTTGGTGAATATTCATTGAATACAAATTACTCAAATTCAAACTGCGGTAAGGGGTAATATGCAGCGACACGAGATTAGTGCATCGACTCAATGTCTCCTCAAACCCTCTCTTGAATTCCAGATCTCGTAAAGATAAATCAGTGAGATTAGGCATAACTGCAACAGCATTAAGAAGGTCAGCTGTTGAAAAAGTATTCATTCCGTACTCCAGCTCTAATCTCTTCAAAAAGATCAATGTCGGGAGGATCTTATTAATGAAATCACTTGTCAATCTATGACATTCTCCCATCTCCAGCGATTCCAAACTAGTAGGCAAGAAATTTTCTACATCATTAAGATTCTGTATTCCTATCAAGGTAAGCGATGTTAGATGTTTCAAAGAATTAATAGAATATGCATTCTTCAGAGATAATTGTTTATTATAATCTCTAATGACTAGTACATTTAGAAATGTTAATTTTGATAGAGCTCTTAGATCGATTTGAATACTATTATAATCAAAGGCTAATGATCTTAAGCCAGGAGGGAGATTTTCTAATAGATCTGCACAGTAAACTCTATCTAGGCTGAGACTGGCAAGTTCATTTAAAGATTTTAAAAAACTTGTGTTAGTTAGTGTTATTCCAAGGTTGGTTTCATCAGATAGACTAAGATTTTTAATATGAACCAGCTTTGATAAGGGACTCATATCGATATGATGTGCGATATAATAAATAGTTCTGAAGTACCAACTGATATCCAGTGATCTCAATCCAATCGGTAGGTGCATGGCAAGTTCTCCCAAATTGGACATTTTTTTCATTGATAGAGATCTGAGGCCAGTTAAATATTCCATAGCAGAGACATTAGTCAGGAGGATCGGATTATCTGTGCCCTCGAGGCTAAGCTCTTCAAGGCTAGTCATGAGTTTTAGCGGAGTTAAATTCAAGAAGCGATTGGAGAGCTGTGAAGAGGAAAAAGATTTAAGCTGTGGCGCTGCCTTAGAAATCATAGAGAGGGAATTCATAGGGCAATGTCCAAACTTGACCTTCTTAAGAGTAGTTATTGGTTTTATTCCCCTAAATATCTTCTTCCAAAAATAACTGGGAGTCTTTCCGTAGCGAAGGAGAGGTAGAGCATCTTGAATATCTAACTCGTGTGTTCCATGCATCAACATTTTTTTTGATAATTTGTTGTGATCATTTAAATAACAATTTTTCAGAACTATTTTCTTCCATAAAATATCATGAGAACCAACAAAGTTCCATATTTTTGATACTTGAGATGCTTTTAAAAGATCAGGAACTGAAAGATATTGAAATGCATTTAACAAGATTACAAATGCTGCGTTATTGTCTTCCAAAATATTTTTGACCTAAAAAAAAATACATAAATTTGTTAATTATTAAATTATTTGTCTGACAAAATAAAAAATAGGTTAGTAAATTAAAAACCAGGGGTGGCCAGCCTTCAAATTTTTTTGGCCATCAAGGTTCATCTCCCTTTAACAAAATATATTTATTTATAATGGCCAAACTATTCAAAAACCATAACAAACAATACATTATTTGTGCATCCATATGTTAAAAAATGAACTGTCGAAATACTGAAATAAAATTGTATGATGTCATTGTTATGAATTTAATGGTTTAGTATCGGTATTTGTATATTATCTATATTTACATGTAATTATAATAACTGTAAAAACAATGATAATTCCAAAAAATAGTCAGTATTGAGTCTAAATCTTATGTAGGGATATATAATTTTATATGAAGCCCAAAAGATCATTTGGGTTGGCCAACCCTGCCTAATAAATAAGTTTAATATCATTAAATTAAGATTAATTTTTAGAAATCACAATCACACTTTTATTTTATTACTCCAAGAACCTCATAAAATTTAAAGCACTACAGGTTCAATTGATGTTTTTATCATTTTTTAGTTTTTATTTGAAACACTTAAATATTTGTTGGATGGTATAAAAATTGTTTTCTGAATAAGTTTTTTTCCATGTAAGAATATTTATAATATATATTATTTAAATTAAAGACCGACAAAGGAAGTGTGAATGGCACTATAGGAGTAGGAAAGGTCGTATACAAACAATAAGACGCTTTAAATGCATAAAACTAACTGATGACTATCTAACGTTCAGGGCTCTCTGTAACTTAAAACAGTTTCTGCAAATAATAAGCAAAATGCTTCAGATCCTAAATAATTTTAAAATGTATTTGTACAATTTTTTTTTTAATGTTCATACTTTTCTTTTAATATACTTAAAAAAACAAGTTGGAAATTGTTAGATGTTTATTGATTTTTTTCAATGTATACTTAATTGCTCAATAAGTTTTGATCAACATTGGTAACGGACGTATTATGCACACGATATAGCGACCTACACGAGTAATTAAATTGAATTTTTAACATGTTTATGTTTAAAATAAGAAGTTGTAGCTGAAGGTTTTACAGGTTATTATTAATTTATTATTTTTTTTATAGCAACTTAATATAAGTTATACAAATGAGTAGGAATCACAATGATTTCTAATTGTTAAATGTAAATTACCTGATTATGATCTTCAGGTTTATTGAGTTCATCTTGGTAGTTTTCCAATTCTACTGATGATCCTGCGACTTCCATATCTCAGCGTTATAGAAAAGTCCTGCAAGATCATAAAATGATATGCTGATTGTTGACCAGAACTTGTGTTTTTTTATATATGTAAAAAAAAAAGATTTTTTCATATAAAAATTTCATTTAATTCATTTCATTTAATTCTAGTTCTAGTTCTAATTTAAAACTAAATTTCACTTATTACTGACCCAATTTATAATACTTAGATGAAATTTCATGAATAGTGTTCCAAACTATTTGGAGGGAAGAATCCTAAAACTTTCTTCCTGCTAGACGCATTCTGTACAAGAAAATTCTTCATTGAGTCGTTAATTATGAGGAGTTAATTATATATTCGTTAAATATGAGTTCTTGTTTTTTTTTTCAAAAAAAGTAAATGTATCTGCTTCTCAAAAATAGATTTTTTGATAAATTAAAACTGATATTAGATAGGGACCAAATGATCAAACAAATCGAAATACCAAAATGATAATGAACATAAAAAATCCACCAACATTTTTTAAAGCGGGGACACAAAATATAAAATTTTCAAGGAGTTCGAGTATAGTGGAGAGTGGATCAGCTGAAATGCATTCAATAAAGATAGCAAAAGAGATCAGAAAAAATAATGTCGAGGTAGCCTTCCAACTCACCAAAAACATCTATAATAAAAAGTGCCTCTCTTGGAATTAAAAAATAAGGCATTGTGTTATGGTGATTTAATCGGAAGCCCTCTATGCAGCAGAAACACCATCCATAATAATAAGGGCCTAATTAAAAGGTAGGAGATTAAAGAACAGAAGATATCAAGGAAAATTTGGGGCCCTAAATTCTCAAACGACAAACTAGTCTACACATGAAATGAGACCATTTATAAAATAACAGAAAGAATTTCTGACACAGTGAGGAAAAGAAGGGCTAATTTCTATGGACATATCCTGCACATGAATGCAATTAGGCTATTAAAAAGAATATTTGAATTTCTTAGAAACCAAAAAACTAAACTGAATTAGTTTAAGGAAACAGAAGGACATAAGAGAACTTGGGTCTACAGAAGATATGCTTAGGGATGGAACTGTCAAGAGCATAACCTGAGACAAGAGAGTGAGGTTTGAGGCGAAAGCAAAGTGGGCTATCAAAATTTCCGATGAGGAAAGGAATATTTATTCTTATAGTATTTATAGGAATATTATAGAATATTTATTCTTATATCTCAGCTAAGATTACTCTGTATTCTTAGCTGAGATATCATTTATTAACTACTGTGCAAGAGTTCTATAAGGGATGTATAACATTCTAATCTGATAGCTAGGCGGCGAGCAGGGTTTACAATAACTCCACTATTTTTTCCAGAGTTGTGAAAAGCAGCTATGCAGCCCTAAACACTCTTGTTGTAAGCAATAAGTTAAGTATGTAATGGGTGCCAGGTCATGCTGTCAAACCAGGTTATGAGAAAGTGAACAAGTTGGCCAAGAAAGGTTCTGATATCTAACACACCAGAAGCGATACATGGAATAAGACTTAGTTGTGCCAGCAATATCATAGAAGTAGAATATGTTGAAAAAATTGCGCAGCATTGGTAGAACAAAAGACAGTGACATGCAAAACTGTTCTTAGAAAGATCTAGTGAATAAAGAAGCCTTTTTCGAATGGGTAGGTTCAATTTACATAAATTTACTGGCCATTGTAAATTTAGTAAGCATATGCTTAATCTTTAGTTTACTAAGTCACTTTATGCACACTTTGTAACAATGGAGGAGCATGGTAGTTGGGTCTAAAACTAAACAAAGAAAATATTATATATATGAAGAACTCAAAAGATAAATTTTTCCAGAGAGGACCGGTCCAATTTGGAGACTACAGCGCCCCAGGATGTGATTCCTTCAAGTACCTTATACCATTGATATATTGACCACATCTGAGCTTGCACGACCACTTAGACAGCACGTACTCCAAGAGTGGCAGGCCTTATGGGACAATAGCCCTCCAAACAAATTGAAGCATATTAAAACTGATGTCAAACCATGGAGCAGCTCCTGTCGTAGCTCCCGAAGAGAGGAAGTGGTCCTTACACGACTTAGGATAGGACATTCAAGGCTTACCCACGCTCACCTGATTACTAAAGAATACCCGCCAACATGCGAGAAGTACAACGAGAGCCTGTCAATAGCCCATATCTTCGAAGGCTGTGCCTTTTACAAAAGAGCGATGGATAAAATATCTCTACCTACCAATGTATCCATTATATTGGGAAATGAGGAAGAATACATTATTAAGGTGATTACATTTCTATCAAAAGAAGAACTTATTAGGAATACCTGAGGAATTTTTTTATTTTTTTTTATTAATAAAAATTGTTACTAAAAATCATACTATTTTTAATCATTCAAATCATTATACTATTTTTGTATTTTATTTATTCGTTATTATTGTAATTGTTACTAGAATTATCGTTACAAATAATTACTATACTACTGTATGTATTACTATACCGGGATATATTATTATTATTATTATTATTATTATTATTATTATATTATTACTCTACTGTATACATTATTATACTTGTACTATGTTAGTATTAATAAAATTATTGTTACTAAAAAAATTATTATACTAATAAGGCGTTGATGACCAACCGGTTTTATGCCTCTAAATAAAAACAACCAACCAACCAATCTTCAAGTACCTGGGAGGAATGATAACGAGTAATAATGATGTCACCATCGAGCTTAAATCTAGGCAGGCAGCCAGCAATAGATGCATGTTTGCCTTACATAAAATTTTAAAATATTAACCTCTTAAGAAGGACCTAAGAAATCATTTATATAACTATCTTCCAGCTTACAGTCACTTACTGCAGTGAAACTTGGCTCTGGGTCCTTACCAAGTCACTGGAGGTAGCTCTTAGAGTTTGGGAGAGGAAGGTTCTAACAAAAGTTTATGGACCAGTCAATGATGGCGAATGCATAAGTATAAAGAAAAATGTCAAGCTAACGGAGTTGTTTACAGAGCTTGACATTATTGCCTTCATAAAGAAGAGAAGGCTAGCTTAGCTTGGTCATGCAGAAAGGATGAACCAATTTAGACTAACCAAGCAAATGCTGTGTGCCCATCCAGGTTGGGCTAGAAAACGAAGGAAGCCATGCTTAAAATGGCTGAATGATGTGGAGGACGACTTGCGATGGATACAGAAGACCGCAGACAGAGGAAATTGGAGAACACCCTGGTCCTACAAGGACTGTAGTGCCCGTCAGTGAATGAGTGAGTGAATGTAAAAATGGAGATAACATATTATCCACTGGTATGATAAGTTCGCAGGCCGAAGATTCATAGTGTTCAATATAGAGCATATAACATGGGCCTAGACAATGTGACTTAAAGCACTCAATTAATCAATTAAAATTCATAAAATCTATTAAAATATGGCAATACCTATATAAAATATGGCAAGGCCTAAAGGTTGCAGTACTCACAGCCAGAAAAAAATATCTATGAAGTTTTGAATGTATGTACCATTAAAGTAGTGTTATTCAATTTATGGTGAATAATAAAACCTTGACCTGAAATTTTGGGAATAAATTTCAATATACATTGAATAATCACTATAATGCACAAATAATTTTTGATTACAGAAAATTAACTATTGCTATTTCGTGAACAACCTTCCATTATTACTAAATTTGTATTGCCTACTGAAATTAATTAACAATTTAATCTAATTTAATGATTAAAAACTTTATTGAAAATGTGAAACTTAATCATACAGAAATTTTTTTTTTATAAAAATCACAGTTGTAAAAATATAAAATAATAAAAGGTAAAATAAAAATAATATAATTGTTGTTTGTGGTTTATATTTTTTCATAATTAGGGTGTGGCAACGCTATCCTGGTCTCCGCCATTTTATTATAACATGGAGAAGTCATTTATACAATATAAATTATAATTTATAATGAAATCATAATATATATAACATTAACAAAAAACAAATAAAAAACAGCAGAAGAGCTCATAAAAACATAAAGTAGTTTTATATGAGCCAAACAAGTAAGCGGCATTCTAAACCAATAGCCATTTTATTTCTACAACAATGAATTATTTCAATTGACTCACCTTAGAGAAGAAATGTTTGAAGTTCAGAGAAGTTTCTGATTATATGATCGTTGTTGAAAAAGTAACTATCACAAAAGTATTCACAAGATCACAGAAAATTATTTTAAACAGTGCAATCCAGCAATGAAGAGAAAGAAATATGGCACCGTCTGAGTAAAATAGCTTGCCTAGCTCCCAGTGACACCAACAATTCTGGCTGAATTTATATTATCAAAATATAGTCATCAATTTTATCGTTTGTATTTCAATAATAACATATTCATGTAAATATTTAAAAGGCTGATAAACAGAGAGCATTCATACACTTTTACAAAGGATAACAATATTTATTTAAGAATTTTCTATAATTATTATTTTACAAATATTTAATAGAAAGTATAATATATAATTTTTTATCAATATGAATTAACTATAAATAAATATAACATAAATTTTATGAAATAAACCCATACCTATATAACATCCATAACAATTAAAGGTGAGAGAACAGAAACAGTTGAAATGATTTTGACGATCGAGGACCCCCTGAAGTTCAAAAAATGTTATTTAAAAAATGCTGATGTCATTTTGCCTTATTTATAAGAATCTATTGTTTCTCTAACCAAACAATTCATTTTGTATTAAACATTAGGAATATAATATATATTATGTATATAGATTTGGTTACTTAGAGGTACGATATATATGCTTTATATATACCAAGAAATGCTTGTGTGATTTAAATAAAATGACTAAGATTTCGCTGGAAACAAAAATGTACCTGCAAAAAACCTGTATATATATTTTTTTTTTTTTCAGGAGGACCTATATTTATTTTGACAAATCAGACCAGTCCTGTACCAAACCTCTTTAGGGCTAATGAACCACAAAGCGGGTGTATATATGTATGTATGTGTGTATGTATATATATATATATATATATATATATATATATATATATATATATATATATATATGTATATTTTTGGTACCCATACAATTGTAACCTTTTCGCTTTAATTATTTTTAATAGATTAATCACGAGCCTAGAAATCTGACTAAAAACTTGCCTTGGAAGTTAAGGTATTTGGATCTACAACATAATTCTAAGGATTCCAGACATGAATGATTTAAGGATGATGTGTGGTTCAATAGTGGTTGAGCCTAGTTTATTATTATTATATCCATTAATATTCTGTTATCATATCCAGCCTAGTATTTTATTATATTATACAATATTATCAGATTTGTTAATTTCCCACTACGCCCTCTAAAAATACAACCTATTAATATATGCCAATGATACTAAGTCAAGTCTGAAAAATTATTAACATCATGTCATTTATAAAATAGATTTTCAATTTGGTTCCCAAACCATAAGAACTGGACTTTCACAACAAAGGGTTGTTGACAAAAATATGAGGACTTGGGAGTTTCCTCACTATAAGACCTCAAGTTTACCCAATATTCTTTTTTTATTTTTTTTTAGAATAATTTATTGATATTTACAACTGTAATTATATTATATCAAGTAAATCTGCTGTATGAACAAAGGGCATAAAAAAAAAAAAACTTGTGGAGAAACTATCCATTGATAGCACTCCAATAAAGTTCTATAGTAGAAGGTCTTGACGCCATCTTCTTTTCAGACGCCTCGGAGGTTTACCAGGAATATTATGGGAAGCAAGTTGAGAGACTAGCGGATTCAAGTGTGTATGGAGCTTTTCATGGAAGGATAGGTATCTAGTTTGGGCCAAATCAGCAACATATGGGATATAAGATCATGATGGATGAGTTTGTTTTTGACATAATAAGGAGCATTGAGGATTTTACAAAGGATTTTGGATTGTAAGGATTGGATACGAGATGAATTGGATGACTTAGTAGAGCCCCAAAGCTCAACTCCGTATGTCCAAATAGGCCTGATAACTGTCATGTAAATGAGTCTTTTGTAATTAATTGGGAGCTTTAAACGTTTGTCCAGTAAATGTTGAAGTAGGCGAAAACATCGAGCAGTTTCTTGTCTTTTCAGTCTTGTATGAGGATTACCCAATATTAAACTTCAAAATATCTGGAATCATAAATTAGGAAAGTGGTAAGTTCATCAAATTCATTCATTCATTCATTGCTGGAGTCAACAGTCCTTGAAGAACCATGGCCTCTGCTAACTTCTTCCTTCATTCACCTCTGTCCGCCGCAAAGCGCATCCAGCGGAAGCAGAATTGGATTGCTTTATCATTATATTTTTGATAATCTTGGACTACTTGGATGATCTCAAAATGATTAAAGTGTTATGATTTACAAGAATCAAAGGTGAGCTAATTATAAATTATGTACCCGAAATAGCAGTTTAACATAATGTGACATAATCAAATTAATGAAAAAATTATTTTCCTTGTGACGAGTAATACTAAAATGATCTGGAAAATAACAAAGAAAAGTTAAGTAACAAAACAACAAGTGGAGGCAAAGTATGTTGCATCACTTAATTCATTGAAACATATGTTTGCAGTACTATTATAGATAAAAAAAAATATTAGGTACTTATTTGAGAGGTTTTTACCAATATTAAAATTAATGGTTTTTTATATAATTTGTTTCTGGTTTATGGTATTAAAACAAAATAGAAAAAACTCTTTATTCTTTGGGCAATGTTCCTAAGGAAAAATAACATTATATTAAAGTTAAAAAAGACATTTTTCTATCTGGAAATATACAAAGTACAATAATGAATTAAAATCACAAATATATAAAAACAATTTAAACAAATGAGATAAAATAAAAAAGGAAAATAATTCTTTAAAAACATTAAAATAGAGTTAATAATATAAAAAGTAAAGGAAGATGAAAAAAACAAAAACAGTCCTATATTATTATTATTTTTTTGGGAACCAGCCAACAAAGAACCATGTAGATATCACGTTTTCCACCCATTATTTCTTCTCCATCAATAATCATTCATTCTCTCTAGATGTTGTGTTCTTCTCTCTTCATCCTCTAGGCCCATGCTTTGTTCTCTCTTCAACAAGAATCCTAATATTTATGAGTATCCTAATTATCCATTATGTATTTTAAAATTCCAGAAGTTGTTTGTTCATTTAACGTCACTCTGTGCTGCTATGGCTAAATGGACTACAGTGGGAGCCCTAAATTTTGCCTATCCATGTTTAATTAGGATAGGGATTTTTAACGAGTACATGACATCGTACAGGCTCGGGACCCCCGTTTAACGTCCCTTCCGAAGGACGGCGTAACTAAGTATTTTTTACTCCCTTAAAAAAATCCTATGACCACATGCTAGGCTACGAACCCGCGATCTTGGGTTTAGTAGTTCGTTGCGCTAACCACTAGCGCAGGTGACAGTATTCCAGAAGTTCTCTTTTGTGAAAAAAAGAAAACAATATTGCCAATTGTATTAAATATAAAAAAAAGAGCACAAATAACATAAGATACTTATAGTAAAGGACAAAATTAAGCTAGTTTGTTCATTTGTTTAACGTCACATTATGCTGCTATTGCTAATCGAACGATGCTAAAATGTAAAAATTAAATTTTGCCTATTCAGGAATAATTAGGATATGGATCTTTAAAGAGTAACTGACACCACAAAGGTTCGGGACCCCCGTTTTAAGTACCCTCCGAAAGACTGCGTTAAGAAGGGTTGTTTTTACCGCTTTAAAACTTCCTAAGGACACATTCCGCGCTGCGAAACTGAGGCATTGGGCATAGAAGGTTGCTTTGCTAACTATTATACCACAGGAATAGCTATACAATAGGAATACCTATACCATAATTGGTAATTGCTATTTTGATTTTTTTTAATCGTTACTACCATTTTTTATATATTTTGTAGCGAGTTATAAGCGATAATTTAGATGATGTAAAAATACTTATTGCTGAACTTGGTTTTGTATCACACAAAAGACATGTTTTGCCCATATCAAGTCATTTTCGCTTTATTTCTAACTATAACATCTCTGTAAGACTAGTAAATAAAAAAATTGAAAAATCAACAATTAAAAACTGCGTTATCCATCAAACTCAATTAATCTTTTTAACTTGTAGATGGCTGCGCTGACGACATTATCATAATCGCAAACCATCAAAATACGACACAGACCGCAAAAAACTTAAAAGTAGAGCGAGTAGTGCCAATTATGGAAGATTAGACTGAACCAAGATAAGTCACAACACATTACTTTTACTCTCCGACGTGGAGCATGCCCTCCCATATACCTTATTAAATCTCCCATCCCACAGGCAATGTTCAATACATTGGAGTAATGTTTGGTGGGTGAAAGACATGGGGTCCTCGAATTAAGTAAAAACGCTAGTCACTAAATCTTAAACAAAATTTAATGCATTCACTATACGCGGAAAAAAAAATACAAATTAGAAACAAGACAAAAATTTAACACGTTCCCTTACTTAACTGAAACCAGTTTGGACCACTACATTACAAATTTACGGCGTTGTTAATCAGACTCATCGAAAACGACTTCAAACTTTTCAACCGAATATACTTAGACTTATCACAAAAGGACCATAACAATAACAAAACTTTGCTTACTGACATAAAAGCACCAAAGGTCGAGGGAGTGTGTGTTTTTAAATTAGAGAGAAGTTCATCAACCACTGGAGGTGGAGGGATATATGTAGAAATTGACGAAAGTCTATATACTAGAAGAAAAAACAACATAGGAGAGATTTTGCCTCGGCAGTGGATTTTGGAGGAAGATGTAGAGAAACAAAAGAGTGTTTAGTAGTTTAAGTTGCTGATAGGTCTGAAAGAACATTATTACCATTGATTATTAAACTCGGGTTCAATAATAGTATCCGACTCGTGGAATGCATATAAAAACCTGGAGAATAAAGGCTATGCCCATTTGACAGTTGATCACAAATTTAACTTCGTCGATCCCACAGCTCTGGCTAACACCCAATCAACAGAAAGGTTATGCTGATCAGTGAAGTGGTTAAACAAGAGAAGAAGAGGCACTAATAGACAATACCAAGACTCTTACTTGGTGGAGTTCACGTGGAGAACAAAGTTAGAGGAACGACACCCTTTTGATGTTATATTGCAAGATATTGTTCTTTACCTGAACCTGTGCAGTGTTAGGCACTCGTAAAAGATCCCTATCCTAGTTATACCGGGAATAAGAAAAATTTAGGGCTCCAATTGTAGAATAGTCCGACTAGCCACAGCAGCAACATACAGCGACGTTAAATAAATAAACAAATCCCAACAATTTTCAGATTTCATCATAAACCATTTCTGAATTTATTTTACGTATGTACGTTCGTACACGTACACGTTTCTTCTTCTTATTCTTTCAAAAACTTCCTTCAATATCTTCCTCGACATGTGTTCCTCTGGTACCTTTCAATATGCCCAAGCCAACTCAAACTTCTGGACTTTACAAACCTAACTTGTTGGGGCGCCGTAACGGTAACAGGAATTGCACCCTTGGACAACCTTTCCCTTTAGTATGAATCTCTGATTGACTGCTGCCTTGATCTGACTAAAATAATTTTCTTTGCACAAAATTTGTACTTGATAAGTTATATTTTAATTGTAACATAAAATAAAATAAATGGATTTCATAAATAACACCGAATGCTTAATTTTTGAAACTTTTACATTGATAAATAAAAACTAAAATAAATCAAATTACTTTCAAATAAAAACAAACAAACAATTGATTAAATAAAAATACAACTAATGCAATTATTGTTGTTTCCTAAAATGAATAATTAAAGAATAAACAAAATTTAAATCCTTTTGGTTTCGTACAAATGTAATTAAATTTCTATTTTTTTTAATTTTTTTTTTAAAGAGAAAGATAGGCCCTCGGCCGAGATTCGAAACCGGATCCTCTGTCTTTCCGTGACAGCGCTTCAATTAGTACAATAAAAAAATGTAAATTAAATCAAAATGAACATGGAATGGAAAATGCATTATACATACAATAAAATTAATAAACAAATTATTTGAATATAAAACAAAATAAATAATATTTAAATATTTTTATTTTGAAGAGAAAAGATTTGCCCTGGCCGGGATTCGAACCCGAGTCGTCCGTCTCTCCGTGACAGCGCTCTTACCATTTGAGCTACCAGGGTTCCGTTCTCTTCACCAATCCCAAGTCCCCGTGTTGTTCGCGATTTATACACGAGGAAGAATGTTCATTGAACATTACTGTTGACTGTGAAGCGACCCCTGTAGCTCAAATGGTAAGAGCTACCAATTTATGGTAAGAGCTACCATTTTATGGTAAGGTAAAAATATGAAAGATGGACCACAATGGTCGCACTAACAAGGAATAATGACTGACTGTTGTAAGGTAGGTCCGTTATGGACGCTTGCTAAGACAACAATGAAGTAATTAGCGTCTTTGGCTAAAAAAATAAAAAGCTTGATTCAGTAGCTTCTGCAACACCTGTTTCCGGATAAATCACTATTATACAAAACCAAAATAACTATTACATTTATTGTTAATTAGTTCTTATAAAATAAAAATAATATGATTACTAAATAATTAAAAAAACAAAATGATTAAACATCGACTAACATTATATAAAATGACAAACAGCGGCCGAAACACAGCCCACTAAATTTTATGAGATTTACACCTAACGTAATTTTCGAATAATTAATTTTAATTGAAATTAAAAACTAGAAAATGATTAAACAATGGAATAAAAAAAAAATTATTGAACATGGATATACCATATCCGTTTAGGTATAATGATGTGATATACATATAATATGTCATATGGTCTATAATGACAAGCTCTCTATGCGTTCTGATATATCTCTAAGACTCTTTGGAATAAATAATTCCTCTGAGAATTCCATCGTCAAGGTTTCTGCACGATATCATTTGTCCTACCAGAGGCTTTTAAATCATAACCTGCCTGATTAAATAATTAACCTTTATGAAGGGATGTTGTTCTTGGAATTGTCATTACTCAAATATAAACAAACCTATCTCACGGTTATCTTCCACTTAATCCGTTCAGTTGTTTTTTCTATTCGCCGGGTCGAATATCTAGCGTAGTTGGGGTGCCCAGTACCCCACGTCCCAGAAGTTGCAAAATTTTGAGTATATCGTCATGCAGCGTGATCCTATTATTTTTTACACTCGTGATCCTAATTTCGCGAATTTAGTTCTTCAAGAACTTGCCCGTCTGGATAGTGAAGAAGCTGAATCTTTTGTGGACTCTTCTCATTCAGATGGTCAAGAACCACCATCCACCTCAAGAGATATTCAAGAAGGAACTCCGAATTTTCAACGAGACGCAATCTTGTCAGATTAAGAGGACAACGAGAATGAAGGAAATTTAGATGGTGTAATCGTCAGTGAACATGAATCAGAATCTGAGCAAGAACCTTCGTCTTCTTCCGAAGAAGAATCAGGTGACAGTTCTGCGAATTCGAATTACTACTGTGGTAAAAATCGCTTCAAGTGGTCTCCACGAGACTGTATTTCTCATATAATCCAAAAATATGAAGAAAAGAACTCGAAAAAAGGAAAAGACAGGAAGTCTCCTTGAGAAGTACTCAGGATGTGCCAGCCCCAAGAGAACCTCCAGTCGAAACAGCCTCCTCTACTATAAGATGTACTTAAAAAGTTAAAAAATCACAGTCAAGATGTTCTACATGCCCAAGAAATAAGGATCAATAAACAGCCTAGGCCTGTGACAAATGCAAAGCACCATGATGCAAGTCATGCTCGACTGTGCTTTGCAAAAAAGCCCTAGAATTTACCCCTGCACAATTTAAAAAAAAAAAGTATAATCTGCTTTATGTTCCTATATTTTTATTGTTCAATCTGTACTGTCAAATTCTCATAAGGTTTCGATTTTTTTTACTTCTCAAAAATGGATAAATTTTGTGTCCAAAAATTATGTTACCTGAAAATGACTTGGTTAATTATAGCTTTCATTTTCTGTCATAAAGGATTTTAATTTAATTTGCTACCTCATTTTTCAAACTATTTCAGATATTTAATGAAAGACTAAAATGAAAAAAAAAGTTTACAATTTTAATAGGTGATAGATTTCGAAATGGGGTTCTAAGCACCCCAATCAATCAAATTTTTTCAAGTCCCTACATAAAGGTTAAGAACGTCATATTTGAGTAACTTTATAGCTATCGTTTTCATAACGCATATATCTTTGGAGCGTATCTGTTTGTCTTTCTATAATTTTGGCGGGTAAAACTTTATCCCCACTATTGCAATTATGTCTTTTCAGATTACTCATTTTTTTTTCATTATTTTGTTTCCTTGTATCTGTTCTGCAGGATGTTGCTTAGAGTTGAGTTAAAAGTTTTAACTGTTTATAAGTTTCATTTTTAAGATTTTCCAAAAAATTCAAGTTATCTTGAGCTTTAGTTATGGAAAAGAGAATGTAAATATGGGTAATGAGTAGATCTCGGTAATCATTTCATCAAGAAATAAATGTTTCAACTGAGATTTCTAAGTATAGATGAAATGAAAATGATAGTTGAAACGTTCACTTCTATATGAAATGATTAGCGAAGTATATACATTTCCAATAATTAAATTTTCTTTTCCATACTTAAACTCTATGATAACTTGTATTTTTGGAAAATATTAAAAAGGAAATGAATGAAAAGTTAAAACTGTGACTGGAAGAGACAACCTGTGAAATAATTACCATCATGTTAAATGATATATTGTAAAAAATGAAAATTCAAAGCTATAATCTTACTCAGTAAGAATTACAAGATCAAGATTGCAGGAATGAAAGAGAGAAAATCTAACTCCAAATAAATGACATTAGGTTGTTATTGTAAAATAAAGTTTTATTATTTATATAGCTAATGGTATGTATAAGTCATCTACTAAAATTCAAATTAATTTGATATATTTATGACATTGAGGTTCAATGATAGATTACTTTTTGTGTTAGTATGTTTCATATAGAAATTCTACAATCTGAACAAAAAAATTTATATATAATTTATATTCATTCATAATATCATGCTTAGCATTTCTTCTCTATTAAACTGAATATAATTGTCAAACTGGTTAGAAAGATCAAGTTTTAGATACATTAGCAATAAAATATTGTAATTCCCTTATCTTGTTTTAAATAGAATTATTCAGTTGTTTTTAAATAATGCCTGCTGTTTTTATAATATTGTAAAATCCCATCTGATAGTTACAAGCCTTAATCTACTTTGTCTCCTAGAAACAAGCATTAATTGTGAGATTAAGAAACTTATAATATTTAAGTCTTAACTTATAAATCAAGTAAATATTTACAATAATCAATTTGGAATTCATTATCTTAAAACAGGTTAGTTGAACAGATTTTTAAATGTTCATTTTACTTTTTCTTCAAAAAATCAAGTACAATAATTATTAATATAAGTTAGCTGAATTATAAAATTAAAAAAAATTATCTTTGTTAGATTGTTACCCTTTTCTATTTAACTTCTTAAAAATATACAATGCAAATATTTTATAATCCCATGTTAAGTTGAAATCATATTCAGAAAAAATTGTCAAGGTTTATAAAACATCTAATCATATTTTTATGATAATATTGCCTTAAGGACTATTTTACTTCTTTATTATTAAATATTGCAGTGTATAGATAATATATATATATATATATATATATATATATATATATATATATATATATATATATATATATATATATATATATATTTTGATAAGAATAACAGCAAGCTTTTAGTTGCTATGTTGAAGTTTCTGCGCTCAAATCTTAGGGACCCTCCTGGGGCTCATCCAGCCTCTATAATTGGGTGTCCTATATTGGCGGTTGGCGAACTAATTAGAGATAATGGATTATATTTTTGAAACCTTACTAAAAAAAAAAATACCTTCTGTTTTTGTTGCAGCAATGTCTTCTCTAGGAATATCAAATATTAAAGAAGGAGAAGGTAAGTCTCTTAAGAATTAATTTTGTAATAATTTTTGCAATCATGATATTAAAAATTAATTATATTTTCAGATGTAACTATCAAAGAAGAACCTATGTTCGAGGAATATCATGGTTCTGATTATGGTATGTTTTCATTATAATTATTAATTTAATTTAATAAAATTCTAGATTTTATTCTAGATTACTTATCCAGCCAAAGATGATCAGAATTTTTATTCATTTTTAAATTGTCATATTTAAATTAAAATTTAAATACTGAAAAAATAAACGATCATTTGAGCTATTATATTTGGAAGTGGTATAAGTCCAATTGGATTTTAAAAAAAATGTTTATTCTTTTAAATAGTTTTAATAATTTTTATTTCATAATAAAATTTAAAAGGTGTATAGAGTTAAAAACATCACTCTTGACTAAGTTCGAAGTTATAAAAACATTTGTCGTTTGCCCATATTTTTAAAGTAATTCAAATGGAAACTTCGAGATTTCCCAAATATGAAAAAATGAACTTGTACCACTTTCAAATATAACCAGCTCATTTAATTGTAAATTGATATAATGTGTTTCTTCAAAATTACTAATTATTTTCAAAATTAATGTAAAACTAATGATACAATGAGGCTCTTCTGATTTTGCTGTAACATGATTGATTTAAATACTTTGGCATTGTTTCACATAGCATTTCATTTTTAGGATAAACATAGCACATACAAACACAGAGGCCTTTTTTCAAGTATTGGTTATTAGAACTGTGGAAACCTTTAAAACATATTTCGGTTGAAAACTGGGATTCAAATAATTCAAGTTCTAGCAAGTGTTTATTTATTACAGATCATTATTGTTATATTATACAACATTATTGTTATATTATACAATATTATTATAGAATATGAATTTAGAATGTATCTTTTTTTTTACTATTATACAAGGTGGAAATCTCAATAGACACCTGAGGCCAAAAAATCCTCAGATAGTGTGGGACTCCAACCCATTAAAACCACCTTGTTGAGCAACAACTGAGCTGGCCCAACAAGTTGCTCCTCTTTCACGTGGAAAATCCCGGGTGTGGGTTATAGCCTAATTATATTGACTAATCTCCCAATTTAGTGGAATTTGTTTGGAGTTTTAATTTATTTAATTTAATTTAATTTAATAGCGAGTCATTAGGCTTCACTCTTTTAAGCCGCCTTATTTGATACAAAGCCTCCTCAGCTATGCTCTGCATTTCTGGGTTTACGTGGATTTTAATTCTCTCATTGTGACCATCCGCAAACCTTCCAATCTCTTCTCTGACAGAGTTTACTTTGAGATCCCTATGCAAATTATCGTTTCTGACGTATCATAGAGCATCAACTATACTTCTGAGTACTTTATTTTGGAATGTCTGGATTATTTGCATCTTGCTTTTCTTGGTACAACCCCAGAGCTGAATGCCATAGTACATACCGGTTTTAGGACTTGTTTGTATAACAGAAGCTTATTCTCAACTGTAAGTTGTGAATTTCTTCCTAGCAGCCAGTGCATTTTCCTAAATTTTATACTCAGCTCTTCTTTCTTTTTTTTCAAATGCTCTTTCCAGTCGGGTCTAGCATCCAATGTCATTCCAAGATATTTGACTGTATTTGAGTTCGGTATCTCCTGTCTATTAATATAAATCTTTCGCTTATCTAGTTTTCTATTTGAGAATGAATGAATCATGAGTGAACATTAACTTTCTTTTCTTTGGAAGTTAGATTATTGATTTATTTGAATCACCTATTTTATATATATATATATATATATATATATACACACAGTGAACACAGTTTATAGTTTTAATTATTGAAATTCTCTTACAATAATTAAAAATACTTTATTTCATTAGTGGTTCCATTCATAAAGGAAGAAGAACTTATCCTTGATGGAAACCCATCCGAAGACAACATTGGTAAGCCAGCCAATTTTTAAAATGCGGTATGTAGGTATCTTTGTGTTAAGAATAAAAGAGTATAGAATTAAATTTAATTAATTATTGTTATATAATTTGTAACCATTATTTTAAAACTAATTATTAACCCTTAAACAAAAAAATTAGAAACTGACATTTTCTCAAACAGCAATTGTGAAACATAACATTAAAAAAGTTTGATTATCGATAATAATTACAAATAATGATTCATAAAACAAATTTATCTCTTCAATTAAGCAAAGTGCCGAGGAAATGGCTCAAGAGAAAGATGTATAGGTATTCTTTATTTTTCTGCTTCCACTAATACCTTGCTTTTCTGAAATAAAAACTATCTGAATCTCTAAAGTGAATGTATAGGCTTTATTTTATGGACATTAGCAAATTAAAATATTTTCTTAGTAACTTATTTCATGAAGCATGACTTATAATGCCAACCACCAATATGCAGTTAACAATTATTCACTTCACCGCTAGGGAAGTAAAGGGGAATAATAATAGAAAACATTTTAAAGGCTTTTTATATATTTTTCAGTGGGCATAAAACAGGAAGAAGATGGTATAGTGGATGGAGCACAAACTATCGATAATTATCAAGTTGGCATTGGTAAGTAAACTTTTTTCTAAAAGTTAACTTTTTAAAACTAAAATATTAAACTTTTTAAAACTAAAATATTAAACTTTTGTTGAATTTGCAAACTTGGCCAAACATTTCTTCATAAAACCATTGTTGGGAACATTAGAATGATGATCTCTTGGTAGTTTGTTTGTTTATTCTTTTAACGTCACTTTATGCTGTTATCGCAAATCGGACGATGCTATGGTGGGATTCCTAATTACCGCCGATCCAAGTATAACTAGACTAGGGGGATCTTAAACGAATACCTGACAAGGCACAGGCTTGGGTCCCCATTCCATTTCCCTTCTGAAGGGAGGCTTAAGCAAGAATTTTTTACTCCCTTTAAAATATCCTATGGTAAACTCCCGAGCTGCTAGCCTGTGACCTTAGAAGGTTGTTATGGTAACCGCTACACCACAGGTTACATCTTAGGGTGTAAAAGCAATTAGATTTAAATTATAGATAAAATCCTGTAAATTCAAAAGTCGATTATTTGAAAGTAATTTAATGCTCATTTCAGAAATATATTGTTGTAGTTGTTGTTAGTTCATTTAACATCACTTTATGCTGCTATGGCTAATCGGATGATGCTACAGTGGGAGCTCTAAATTTTGCCTATCCAGGTTAAATTAGGATAGGGATTTTTAACGAGTACCTGACATCGTACAGGCTCGGGACCCCCGTTTAACGTCCCTTCCGAAGGATGGTGTAACTAAGGATTTTTTACTCTCTTAAAAAAACCCTAGGGCCACCTGCCGGGCTACGAACCCGCGATCTTGGGCTTAGTAGTTTGTTACGCTAACCACTAGACCACTGGTGACCTATTTATTGTTGTATTAGTATATATGGTGAAAACATTAGGAAAAATTAATCATGAAGAACTTTTGAAGCTTTTGCCTGTCTCTTGGTAGTGCTTCATTGAACACAGTATTCCTTGAACAGCACTAAAGAAAGTCTGGCTTCAAGCTTATAAAGACTTGTTTAAACACATTAGCTTTCAACTAAGGTTTAATAATAATGTATCATTATGAAAATTTAATGATAAAAGTATATTGTTATTATTATTATTATTGATGATAATTTATTGCTCCATAATTGTAGATTCATTATGCATTACTTTATTCATTCTCGGTCTAACTTTATCTCTCCAGTTCCCTTCTTCATTTCGCTAATCTCAAGAATATCTTGCCTATATGTCGTAATTTCTTCAATAATTTCTACTTCTTTACCTGTGAAATAGATCTTATATTCCAGGTTCCTAGCCGTATATCATGCCTGGTCGTTTCCCTATTTCACTTGCAAATCCGAGGCTATTCGCTATGTTACTTTGAATCAATTATACTCTCTTGCGGGTGATTAGCCCAGCAAGAAAGGCCCCATATCCTCGGGGCAACTCCCAAACTTGGGTCATCCCAGGGAAGGTGGCCCTGATGTGGGTACTGTATGGGACCTTATGTCTGAATTAGTGTTGCGTGTACTGTTCTGTGCAGTGTGCTTGCCATGTACTGAACTCAGTTACCCGGGGGGTCGTTAAATCCCCACTAGCCTGGCTTTTGGACTAGTCCCTGCAGGCAATATAAAACTCACTGTGTAAAAACCATATAATTATCAATTGGTAAATTTACTTTTGGTTATTTCACATATGTTTTATAATCATGAAATTCAATGAATTCTATTAAATTGGAAAGTGGTGGTATGATAACATACAAGTACCAACTTACTTTACTTATCTGCAAACAATTTTGTTGTACTATCTTCACCAGCTTGTAGGTCAAAGTCACTAGTGAAATTTTACTAAAACTTCTATCTATGCTAATTATTAAAAATAATAATACAGTAAAATACAATTATTAGTGTCACTATTAACATTATGATGTAGAAATGGTTGATCATAGATGTAATTTAATGAAGAAACTTGACAGAGTTGCAATCAACTAAAATTTAACACACTAATAAGAACAACTTATTTTTTATTGTGTTCCATAATAAAAAATTAGCTGTCTATATTTGCATTGAGATTTAAACCTGGGTTAATGTATTGCTATATATTATATCGTTATAAATACAGTTATCTGATAACGAAAGAGTCTAAATAGCCATTAGATGGAAGGATATCACCTTCTTTATAGGCTTGAATATATATTTTTTTTTAATTTGTGGTTTTATTCTCTTAGGTATATCGTAAATATTGTTAAATTAATTTCTGTCTGTCTTATTATTAACTGATATGTACTAGAGAGAGAGAGAGAAATGCTTTATTTTCAGCAATGCTGTCCAACTATATTGGATTGCCGTAATACACAGCATACTGATATTGATACTGATAGAAAATAAAGCAAACACCTTAGGGATTAAAAAATCAATTAATAAAAAAAATAATTAATTAAAATATTAAATTAATGGTTGAGGCGTCACCAAGGAGAGGTGAATACCCGAGTTCGAGTCCCCGTCCTGGCCATATCTTTTCTTTTCAAATAAAATATTTAAAAAAATTATATCATATAACAATTAAATAAATTATAATAATATTAATGACTTAAAGTAAACATGATCCAAAAATAAAGTAATGTTCAATTAACATTCTCCCCGTGTATACATCGCAAAATGCGAGAACACGGAGATATAGGATCAGTGAAAAGAAATGATAAGGCTGGCCGAGAAACGTAACAGGGTGGCCAAGATGGTTGAGGCGTCACCACGGAGAGGTGAAATACCCGGGTTCGTGTCCCGGTCCTGGCCATATCTTCTCTTTTCAAATAAAATATTTAAAAAAATTATATCATATAACAATTAAATAAATTATAATAATAATCTTATAGTTTGATCAAATATCTTCACAATTGTTTCTTTTAGGTGATGAAGGTAACGCTTCATTTTCATGTTACCATTGTGGAGGATTGTTCAGCAATCGAGAAGTTTTGAAGCTTCATGTAAAAATGATGCATATCAAGCTCTTAATAAAAGTTCATTCCAAAACCAAACGCAATAAACCCAAAATCCTTTCGCCAAGAAGCTGTAACAACTTTATTTTCGTAAAAAAACATGAAATTGAGGAGTTGTATAAAAATGTTATTAACTATTACAAAACACGTAGATCTTCAAAATTAGAGAAAGGTAAGTCATTAAAATTCCAAAATAAGCTATATGAGTGTTCAAAATGCGATTATAAAAGTGCTTCTAGTGGAAGCTTGAAAATCCATATGCTCCATCATACGAAAGCCAAACCTTTCCATTGTTCTATCTGTGACTACAAGACGGCTTATGCTTGCAGCTTGAAGACCCATCTGATTCGGCACTCTAAATTGAAGCCATATCAATGCAGTCAGTGCGATTACAAGAGTGCTTGCCCGAGCAACTTGAAACAACACATGGTATGCCATTCGAAGGCAAAGCCATACTGTTGCCCTCTCTGTGATTATCGAACCGCCTACACTTGTTCTTTGAAAATACATATGCTGCGCCACTCAGAAATGAAGCCGTATCAATGTCCCAAGTGCGAGTACAGAAGCTACTGCTCAGGAAATGTGAGGCAGCACATGGCGAGGCATACAAAGATGAAGCCTTTTAAATGTAAGCAGTGCAATTACAAAAGCGCTTACCGCAGCAACCTGAAGCAGCACATGCTATGCCATTCTGAAGAGAAACCCCATAAGTGCGCGAAATGTGAATATAAAACTGCAGACATAGCCAACTACAGACGGCATGTCTTGCACCATTCAAAGGACAGGCCGTATCCTTGTCTCTTGTGTGACTATAGTGCTGTCAGAACCAGCACATTGAGGATGCACATGTTGCTTCACACCAAACAGAAGCCGTTTGAGTGTCCACACTGCGATTTCAAAACTGCGTTTTCTGGTAACCTCAAGTGTCATATGTTGCGACATAAAGAAGAGAAGCCATATAAATGCTCTAGTTGTGACTACAGGAGCAACCACATTAGTAATCTTAGGAGGCACATTCGTTACAGACATACAAAAGAAAAACGTCATTCATGTTCCCACTGCCATTATAAAGCAGTTACTGCTAGTGATTTAAAGAAACATGTTGCTTTACATAAAATATGAATTTTTATTTTGACAGATTATAATATTTGTAAATATGAATTTTGTTTTATTTTTTATCGTTCATTATACAAATATACATATATTTGTTTCTATTTCCGCTTTGCTGAAAAGAGAGAGAAAGAAGTTTTACGAGAGTCATGGAGTAAATGTGGCACTTTTGATATCCTACAGGAACTGTGTTCCAAAGAGGAAGCTCGAAGCAATAATCATTTCAGGAATGAAAGAGCATTGACCAGTTGCAGGAATTGTGGAAAAAGGTAAGGTTGACATGCTTACATTAAGAAAAAATGTTTCGATATATTTCACTCCCAATAGGGATTTCTTATAAATTTAAGATTTTTTTTTTCAAGAATTTTCTACAACAGTAACGATTAGAAAATATTCTTGATCCTTTGATTTTTGTTCTCCCATCAGATGCCGACATCATGAAAATTAAAATCCTCAATAACCTTTAAATTAGCACTTATAGCATAATTAATACTGCAAAATATATAAACGATTACTAAATTGATTATTAGTATGCTCCACATATCTTCATTAACCTGTTAATTGGGCGGGATGTATAAATATGTCAAACATAATTTTGTATTTTCCTTTGTGATATATATATATATATATATATATATATATATATATATATATATATATATATATATATATATATATATATTAATTTCATATTATTATTTTTTTTATTTATGCTTAAAATAAATGAAAAGACTATGAAATATATGTGTTTTCGTATATATATATATATATATATATATATATATATATATATATATATATATATATATATATATATATATATTGTTGAGGTTCAAAATATATTAGAAATAAATAAAAAATTATCGATAGTTATTATCAATCGGACGACCGTAAAGTTGATATCGATTACTGAACAATTTATTTAAGTAAATAAAAATAATTACAAAAACTTATATAATAAATTTTTATTAAATTAATATTTGATTTTTTAAATGAAAAAACACAATTTTTTAAAGTAAAGTTGATTTTCATATTGATTCAAATGGCATTGCTGCTCCCTACCGGCGTCTTTCCGCCATATTTCACTCACTCTGTTTCGGCGCGTCTTGGGGACGACACCTCTCCATTTATAACTCTGGTTCAGCGCCTCCTAAAGACAGGACTTCTACATTCAACCCACTCTGGTTCGGTGCGTCTTAAGGACAGGACATCTCCATTTATATCACGCTGGTGAGAAGAGCGTCCAGGGAAGAAGACCTTCTAGTTTCTCATCATTGTTCGAGTACAGAGTGTTTAGAAGATAGCATCTTCAAGTTATTAAGAAGAACGTTATATCATGTGTTGATTCGGAGGGAGCTTCAAGAAGAAGATTGGTACATACATCTGTGAGTTTTACTTTATTTGAATCGTTTTACTATAAGAATTGTGTTTGTAAATTAAAATTTGTTCTAATATCCCGACGTTTAAATTAATTATCATTGAACCACGGAGATCAAATATTGTATTATTTTGTTTTGTTTTCCTTATAATAATTTAAATTTTGTAATAAAATAAAATTAACGTTGATTTTTAATTAACTAGCTATCCATAATATCACATTATATATCTTCAATTTTATTAAAATATTAAATTCTTAACATTTGGCGCCCAACGTATAGGCAATGATAATTCGGGAGAATAATCAGAATTAATAAGTAAATAAACATTTGTAATATATAAAATTGCGTCAGCGGCAACGTTTCGTAACAGTAGAACCGGTAAAAATATTAAAAATAGGTTTAAATATAAAGGTTTTATTAATTATAATACCATATTGATTAACTAATTATTTTTAAAATATTAATTTAATTTCAAAATTAAAGATGTCTAAAAATGGTGATAGGATTGACGATTTAGTTGAAAATAATAGTCAAGTTGAAATGTTAGAAGAGTGCCATAGAGCAGTGGAAAATGAGTCATCAATTTTCAGGGAATCACAGACCGCCGCCGGAAGTCAAAGCGTATTAGATTTAAAAACCAGTCAGGGATTCGCCGGAAACGAGCAAAACGTGGCCAGCAAAGAATGCGCGGGAAATACGTCTGAGCCAAACATAATGTTTGATTTATTAAAAATGATGAAAGAGAATAATGAGAAAATAGATAAAATGAGAGAAGAGAATAATGAGAAAATGAAAGAGAATAATGAGAAAATAGATAAAATGAGAGAAGAGAGTAATGAGAAAAGTAATAAAATGAGAGAAGAGATTAATAACATGGGTAAAGGTCAGGAAAGGCTTAGAACAGAAATTTCTGGGTTAAAAACAGAGATAATTAATTCGATTAAACAGATATTTGACGATGGGATTTCGAGTTTAGAGGTTAAAGTAACGGATCTTACCGATGAGAAGGTTACAAAGTTAACAAATGCTGTAGATCAACAAAATGATTTATGTTGTGCTCAACTTGATAGGAATATAAAAAATACGGAAAATGTTATCATTTCTTTTGAAATTAATGAAGAAGAAGCTTATACTATAGATGATATTAATAAAAATTCAAATGAACTTTTTGCCAATGATGAAGAAATTGATAAGGAAACCACTATTAAAGAGAAGAAGAAATCCAAACAGACTTTTTCAGATGATGATAATTCAACAATTAAAAAATTTGTAATTGATGATGAAACAAGAGATAACCAGTGTTTTAATGAGAAAATGGAATTTAATGATTTCTCATCAGAGGATGAACTTAAAAATAATTTGGAGAAGAGTTTGATAAAAAACCAACCTGATTGTGATTATGAAATTGATTATGATGATGATAAGAAAGCTACCAATGACAATTGTTATGATGCAGTTGATGTTTGGGGCATTGATAAACCAAACAAAACAAATGAAGATAATATTGATGAGCCCAATACTACCGTGAAAAATAAGTATTTAGACAGTGATATTTATGATGCTGAAGTATCTTCTGATGAAGGCCAAATAAAAATTAGTAATCATGAGATGGAAGAAAATTTTGACCATTCTGAAAACAAAAATAAAGAAAGAAAGGATAAAGCTAAGAGAAATAATTTACAAAGAAAAACCAAGAAAACAGCCAGTAAATATTATAGTGGGATAAAATGTTGGAAAAGAGCTGCAGACATCCGAAACTACCTGCGGGGAAAGGTTAAGGAAAAATGTTGAATTTCAAGCTGGTTGGAATTTAAGGAACTTGATAGGATTACAGAATGACTAAATCGCAATAAAATCTTTGTTTAAATTTGTTCACTCCGGCTACTAAATCTAACAAAACTAATAATTATTATATATAAAACCAAAAATTAATGTAAATTCAATAATTCATAAAGAATCCGGAAAATAAACATTTTTTTTATTATTTTTTTTTTATAAGACAGGCGAATGTTGAGGTTCAAAATATATTAGAAATAAATAAAAAATTATCGATAGTTATTATCAATCGGACGACCGTAAAGTTGATATCGATTACTGAACAATTTATTTAAGTAAATAAAAATAATTACAAAAACTTATATAATAAATTTTTATTAAATTAATATTTGATTTTTTAAATGAAAAAACACAATTTTTTAAAGTAAAGTTGATTTTCATATTGATTCAAATGGCATTGCTGCTCCCTACCGGCGTCTTTCCGCCATATTTCACTCACTCTGTTTCGGCGCGTCTTGGGGACGACACCTCTCCATTTATAACTCTGGTTCAGCGCCTCCTAAAGACAGGACTTCTACATTCAACCCACTCTGGTTCGGTGCGTCTTAAGGACAGGACATCTCCATTTATATCACGCTGGTGAGAAGAGCGTCCAGGGAAGAAGACCTTCTAGTTTCTCATCATTGTTCGAGTACAGAGTGTTTAGAAGATAGCATCTTCAAGTTATTAAGAAGAACGTTATATCATGTGTTGATTCGGAGGGAGCTTCAAGAAGAAGATTGGTACATACATCTGTGAGTTTTACTTTATTTGAATCGTTTTACTATAAGAATTGTGTTTGTAAATTAAAATTTGTTCTAATATCCCGACGTTTAAATTAATTATCATTGAACCACGGAGATCAAATATTGTATTATTTTGTTTTGTTTTCCTTATAATAATTTAAATTTTGTAATAAAATAAAATTAACGTTGATTTTTAATTAACTAGCTATCCATAATATCACATTATATATCTTCAATTTTATTAAAATATTAAATTCTTAACAATATATATATATATATATACATATATATAGCACAAAGGAAAATAAAAAATTACGTTTGACGTATTTATACGTCCCGCCCGGTTAACAGGTTAATATGTGGCAAGGGTGATCATTAAAATATCACTTTATCAACTATATATAAAATCTAATAAGTTATTTCCATTGATATATAGCTGTTAAGTACTAAATTTTTTTATAATTTGTTTATCGTTGAATGTATTTTTAGACCGAACTTTTTTTAATGCTTCAAGTAAATGACTAGTTCCGGTCATTTACCGGTAGCTGGTATTTAGTAAGTTATTCCCCTTATCATAAATGCCTTAAATATCAATTTTAGTAAGTATTGGAATTAATATTATTAATAAATGTCCCCAAAATGGAGAATGATAAGCAGGAGATTTTCTTTCTTATAGTTCTTCTTGTTTTCACAGCAATTCTTCATCCTCTCCCAGAAGGCCTTCCTTTTTTCTTTGAGCAATCTTGGTCGATATGACTTTTGATTCTCCTCTGGAGTAAATTTCCACTTATTAGTCTTATTTCTGAAAGTATATTTATCCAGACATGTTTCAGCTTTGTTTTAATTTTTGCTTTGTTCTAATTTTTTTTAACTTGAATCAATCAGGGTATTAATTTATACTAAAAAAATTTTTTTTTCTAAAATCTGTTGAGAGTTTAGTCGTGTAAAGTACAGGCTTACTAATTTTAACCAAAATCTATTATATAATATTGCCAACGGCCATAACACGTTGAACACACTGGTTCCCGTCAAATCACTGAAGTTAAGCAATGTCGGGCGTGGTTAGCACTTGGATGGGTGACCGCCTGGGAAAAACAGACGGTGACCATCTGGGAAAACTGTGTGCATAACTGGCTGTAGGGATGAAAGTATCCAATGCCATAAATATTAAAAAAGAAAAAAAAAATTATATAATTTTTACAGCCCTTATACTCCAATTTCAATATGATTTGGGATGAAAATCTATTATGACCTTAAGCACCATAGAGCCATTTTTACTACAATCGGAAATATGTATTTTCAATTTTCTACGATAAACTGATTTTTAGGAGCGAAGTTGCTCAGTGGGTAGTGCGTAGAGTTGCTATGTCAAAGGTTCTGGGTTTAAATCCAGCTCTGGCAGATAAGTCATTTAATCTGTTAACAGCTTTGGTTAGACTTTATGGGATCTGATGATCCTTCTGGGTCTCGCCCAGCCTCTATAATGTGGATACCTTAATTAGGGGTATGCCCTGGCAGTTGGTGTTTCTCTATAAATCCTCTTCATAAATTTTTTTTTAATTTATCATTTTGATTTTGATTTAAGATAATCCAAAGCTTGCCGCTGAGTTTGATCTCAGACAATTCACCTCCCTGCGCCGCCGTTATCCTTGAAACATGCACTGAATCAAAGACTCTAGAATATGAAAAGGAAGTATAGAGCATGTGTTTAGATTGTACTTAAAAAGATTATTCAATAAAAGTATTTACAATATCTTTCGGATAAATATGAGATTTTTTTTTTTGATTTTACATATAACACGATAAACTAACCAAAAGACATATCATGCACAAATTAAGAAAGTCAACATTTTTCTTAGTATAGCCTTCTAAATATTTTTAGTTTGCTAAAAATAAAATATGTAATTATTATGGAAAAAAGAAAGGGAGGGGAGTATAAAAATAATTTTTAATTTTCCAAATAACTTTTTTTATTTTAACAGGAACAAAAAGAATAACAAAGTCTGATTTAATGCATATCACTCAATAAACCTCCAATTTCTTATGAGACTTGAATGTCATTTCAAATTTAGAAAATCTCAATGGATAAAGTAAACAACATCAGATCTTGTCTTGCGTTAAGTTTAAAACTATTTTTTTCAAATATCATACTCATACCACTTTAAGTTTTTTTAAATAAAATATTAAAGATCAGGGAAAGACTTAGAGATTACAGCCGTGTTCCTTTTATGAGAAGAATATAACAATCGAACAATTTTATACCCACAGCCACAGACCTATTGACCTTGGTTTATTGACTAGAAATTGTTCCTGATCAATATTATACAGCCCCTACTATTTATTAATAACATATGTATGTGACGGAGAAAAATATTTCTCTACTTTTGTCATAACTGGGTCAATTTTTACAATATAGATTCAATGATTTTATATTAAAACATACCATATATTGGAAATTTGATATCATAAAATCAATCAAAATTGTATATAAATAAAATTTTAATCAATAAAAAACACAAAACTAGTAAGGACCAAATTACTCTATCTGTTTTTTTGTCTATTCACAGATAATCTACTTTAATGAAATTGATTTTTTTTTTTATTCTCAACATTGCGTACATTATCAGAATTTTTTTTGGTTATGAATATTTAATTTATTTACGTTTATGAAAGTAATAAAAATGAATTGTACCCTAAAAAAAAAATAAAAGAACTTGAATTTATTATTTATAAGCACAATTTTGCTACACAGTCTGATTTTTCAAATCTAATAGATCATTTTAACTTTAGCTTTAAAGTCTTTCATTTAATACTTTCAAACCAATTTAAAAATTCGGTCATCTTGAAAATGCAACAATTTGCTTTGTGTCTCCTCGTCGAATTCTTTTTCAAATGTTTTTGTATCATAATTTGAATTCAGTTCCACACAGAATTCTTACAATGCAAGTTATAAACATATGTCTTGCAATCGGTGACTCTGACACCATCAGCTTTCAGAAGGCAGCTTCATTGAAGGCAATACTATTCAAGAGCCACATACTATAAATTGTATGTATATTTGAATTTTTCTGTTTTCAGATTAAATGAAACATCAAATTTCACAATTTTGATTTAAATATTCATATAAGTTTTAACTGGAATAAGTTTTAACAGCCAGAAAAAATTATTTATTTATTTTATTTAAATGAGGTCTCCTTTTTGAAACCTTTGTGAAATATCAAATTTCCTCGGTAAAAATTTATGCTTCTCAAATTTATTTTAATGTTACTTTATAATTTGGCGTAATAAAAGATTTATGAGTAAATATTTAAATCAAAATGACCCAATTACATTGTATACAAAATATCATCTTAAATATTCTTTAACCAACTACTTTTGAAGTAATTTCATTAGTGGTTTAAAATATCACAATTTAAAATTGTTCTTGCCTTATACTAAATTATATACATTTTCTAGAATACAGGCTTCATTACACTATTAAAAATTGTTATAATAAAATAATTATGATCCTATTTTATGATTCAGTATTGACATTTGTGAAATACTCTTATTAACAAATTTATGACAATAAGTGAATGTGAAAATCACTTATTTAACTAAGCATATCAGTAATTTTATTTACATTATTTACACATAAATACAAACTGGCCCAAAAATGACTACTTTATGGTAATTAACTAATTAATTATTAACGCTTAAAAAATACGATGATACTGGCGAAATTTTGCTATAGCATAAGAAATCAGCGACAAAGTGATTGTCCAAAAGACACAAGAGAGAAAACCAAAATACACTGTTGGATGGGTGAAGTTGTATCCTTTTGAAGCTATGTTCTTGTAGCTGTCTACGGCTGGTGATACGGGAAACGCCCAAACCCAGGACCTTACCAGAAAGTGAGCACCTTCAAGAGGCCATACTATTCCTGTTACATAATGAGATAAATTATTAATTCTTAATACTTTATATAACAATTTTATATTAAAAATTTAATTAATTTCTGTAATAAGATCTTAAAATTAAAAGTGAACAATTTTTATTTAAGTAAATAAAAAACCTGTATCAATACAACCTATGAAAAGTCTTGGATTCAGTGTGTGGTAGAGACTGTACTGTTTCTAAGTCGACAATTGTCAGGAAGGTGGTTTGGCAGAGATTACGCTCAACTGCTAGGTTTTCCCCCAATTAATTGTACTCACTTTATAGAAATTGGTACTTATGTTACGATTTAAGTATGAATTTTTTTTTATATATACTTCATCGCTATCAAGTACAATATTTGTTGAGACCACGTGCCTTATTAACAATTGTAATGGAAAGAATCTTGCACTTTATTTCCATGATCAAACAAAAGATTAGAGGAGATGATATAAACAAAAACAAATCCTACTAATATTATAAATGCGAAAGTTTGTATGTTTGTCTCTCTTTCACGCAAAAACTACTGAACGGATTTGGATGAAACTTTACAATAATATAGGTTATACATCAGAATAACACATAGGCTATAGGAAGTGTGGTTTTAGAGGAGGGGCGCGGGGGCACGTGCCCCCTCCCCACAGTTTTTTAGGTACTGTGGAGAATCCATTATAGTACATAACTAAAGGCAAATCACATAATAATAGTGGTTATAATAATAGAAAGAACATGAGTGAAACTATTGTTTTGATATCCTTCTATTATTATAAATACGAATGTTTGGATTTATGTTTGTTACTCATTCACACAAAAACTACTGAACGGATTTGGACGAAACTTATTGAGTAAAATAGGTTATACATCATAGGCTACAGCAAGGGCAGATTTATGTTGGGGCACAGGGCATGTGCCCCCCTCCCCGTTATATTACATAATTAATACATACATAATATATTTTTATAATATTAATTGGTATTTTTTGAATTAAATAAAAGACAATTATAAATAGAAAAAAAAGTTTTTTGTAGCATTAAATGAATATTTCATCAATATCTATTTACTTAATTCACTCAAAATGATGTCATACCTTTTTACCTGATTTTAGTATATTAAAAAACTGATATTGTCTTGGATTTATTTTTAAATTTTTTATTTTTTATTTCCAAGCGTTATTGAGGAACTAATATTAATCTTCAAATTTGTATTATATTACTGAAATTTAGAAAGTTGAAAAGCAATATTTAGGCTAGTTGAAAGAAAATAGTTTCTCACCTCCTAAACTAAATACAGCCAATGTTCCTCCTATTCCAGCGTAAGACACTAGCCGATCAGAAGTGAATACCTCTGTCAATAAAAATCCTGTTAAAAAAAAAAGTTTTTCAAAAAATAATCATTAACAAAAAAATACATGTATTATGAAATCATGTACATGAAAATGGGAGACATTTTATTTAACCACTTGGTTGGAATACAAGCAATAAGTTATAAACTAATCTTATTTTATTAATATGCCATTACAAGTTTTTTTTTTTTATTTATGGCATTGGATACTTCCATCCATACAGCCAGCTATATTTACTTGGTTAACTGTTAAGTTAGATGCCAACAGCATGCGGTTTTTCCCAGATGGTTACCGCCTGTTTTTCCCAGGCGGTCACCCATCCAGCCATTACAAGTTGAAAACATAAATATTTAACTCAACTAAAAATAAATCTTTACGTACCATAGGCAATACCGACAGCTTCGACTGCAAACAGTAAGATGAATATTTGATTTGGATCGCCCAGCATTGGAAAGTCGTAATAGAAGTAGAATATACTGTACATTATTGTCTTCTGAAATGTCATCAGTACAATCTGGACACATAGATGAGCAGTCACAACCTCCAAATAAGTCATACCTGAAATGAGATTATAAACTATATAGACAGTTTATATGATATCTTAATTATTGTTAATGTCTATTCATATTTTTTTTTTTACCATTTGTTATCAGTCCATTAAATACCTAAGTAATGTAAATATATTATTATGAATGAAAAAATTATAACTATCATATCATGGGCCTGTGTAAGTCTTTTATAGAACTATTTTTTTTAAGTATCAACTACTCACTAATAACCTAGATACTTTGCGCCTTACATCATTATACTAACCAACTGATCTATCCAGTTACATATAAGATGGTTATAACAGTTTTTTAGTAACTGGTAATTAAAATTGGTAGTTCTGAAGATCTGTCTTTATAGCAGTTCTATATATTTATGAACAATAAATAAATATATATATATAGTGGAGCGTAGATTACCCGAACTAATGTTGTCAGGGGTGGTTCCGATAATCAAAAATTCGGATAATCAAAATTCACTAAAAAATAAAAAAAAATTAAATTCCAATTTGTCTTTTAATGAAAGAACCATTCGTTTTCTGTTTGTTGACATGCTTTAATTTTAAAACAAAAAGTGATCACAAATGCAATGTACACATCACAAAGAATGATTTAAAACTGAAGGTGAGCAACCTATTACCAACCAAATGAATAGGAAGGGATTCAGAGAAACAAATGAAATTACCTAATTAGGTTTACAGTTCTTAGTAAACAAATAGTGTTGAAGTCTAAGTTCATTTTTTTGCAGTTTCCAAGAAATGATTAGGGCCCCCCTTATTGTAGTTCAAGGATAAAATCATTTTATTTTTCATAAATTTTTATTTAATATAAGAATAATTTTAACAACACAAATAAGTAACTGGGTGATCTGATCAAGTTAATTAAAATTACATTTGAAAAAAAAAAAGTTCCGTTAATTGGACGTTCGGATAAATGATGTTCGGGTAATCTACACTCCACTGTGTGCAGCTTCATCTTAAAAGTGTCATAAGCTTTTTGGCTGCCCCAATGTGTCGTATCAACTAATGTCGGACTATCAAGATTGCATTGGATATCTTTATCTATGATGTTGCTATGTTAGTCCTTAATTCTGTGTAGTACAATATAAATTTAAAGCATACCTGCAGCCATGCTTCGCTCAAGGGTTCCAATGATTTTTTCCATCATTATCGCTCCCGAGGTAAATATCATAGTGAAATAAAAACAAAATCTGAAATCAAAGTTGCACCTTATATTTGTTATCATCATCAGAAGAGTTTTATATTTATTTAAATTTTAGGGAGGAAGGAAATTGGAAATTACACATTAAACTGTAAAGAAGGGAATAAATTCTAAAAATATTACCTATAAGAACAAATTTAATAATAGAATGATGAGTTTTAATTTAACTTTTTCTATGAATGTATTTAGCAGTGCATAATACTTACGAACAAAAAAATCCAGGCAAACCACTATGTGAAGTAAGAGGACTCTTCCCACCGAATATCGGATCCATGAACTAGGAATAAAAAAGTATTTAGTACTTTATAACGAAGCAGGAATTCCTCGTACTAGACAGTACTACTCTGTATCATGCATTATCTCATAATCGTTAGATTTCAGAGCTAAAAAATGGCCATAAAAAACACTATATAAGGCGACCCAACCCAACATGCCTTTATTCTGCAACTCAATGCCAGTATTTTGAAGCCTACCAATTTTTCGTTACTATTTTTATTTAACCTCTAATATAAGAATAATATAATTTTAATAAAGATATGTCATCGCTTATCCAAGAAAATCCCTGTCTTCATACCTCAATTAGTAAAATCCATCAGTTCTGATATTACCGCATACATTTATTATAGTATATAAATATATTATTTATCAAACAGAATAAAATGAGCTCACAAAGAAAGTAATTTCTACCTTTATAGGAGACTTGCCGAATTGATGTGAGAGAACTCCGCACGAGACTGCCAGTTTTTCAATAAATTTTTTCATATCATCACTTAATTGCTTCTTAATAAAATTGCTAATGATGTAATCTGAAAAGTAAAATGATTTCTTATAAATTATAATCATAATAAGAAATAATATGGGATTTAACTATGCGTAGTAGCTAATGGAAAATGCTGACTTTCATCATTCTTAATTTAACTTTTTATAATTAAAGCGATAAACGACTAACTTGACATATCCATCGTGACGGACACTTCACTCGTTGCTATAGTTTCATTCAACACCTCGTGTATGTTCAAGTTTAGCCTTTCTATGACAGCTTCGGTGAAGTTGGGCTGGATGTAGACCATACCCCAGGCTTTGTTTTGCTCAATGTCCTCCTTTGCTTCTTTATGACTGTATCTATAAATCTGGAATCGTTATATAAACATAATATTACGTTGACAATAATTTTTTATGATGATGTTATACAAAATATCTTCATAATATTGAATATCTTTGGTGTAATATATATTACAGACTCATGATATATTCTTACTATATATCTGCAGCCCCAGTGAATAAGTGGTTATGTCAAATTTCGTGTAAAATGAGTTAATTGTACTGAGGGAAACGGAATCGTGCTATTCTCGTAGTGCATAAATGGCTAAGTCAGACCTGAAGTGGAGTTATTGCCTATATTATTTGACTCCAATTAAGCCACAAAATACTAGAATGACACAGTGATATGTCACTCAGTACAATTAACTCTCGGGAAACTGAGTTGGGGAGATTACTTGGAAAGGATGAAAGATACAGAGATCCCAAAAAGAATCTCAGAAGCGATTGAATTGAATTGAACTGAACTACAATTTAGAGCCCGAATCTAGATGGAATGCAGGTGTGCAAAATAATATGAATCTGACCAAATCGCTCCTTCAGTGATCATTTTGACAAATTAAATATATGGTAGTACGTTCTATGATATTAAATCCCACATTATTAACACATTTTATATTAAACTTTGATATTAAAAAAAGCTATAAAGGCGTTTCACTTAAAAATTAATCAAAGTTGACTGAAATTTTTCAATACTTACTACATCAAAGGTTTCATTCAATATTTGTGCATACTGGCAGGTAAATGGTTTCGGTATTGTACAATTAAGATCACCAACATACGGGTATCTTTCTGAATTACACAGATTTGAAGTACTAGAAGAGATTTCATCAGATAAAACTATAAACTTCAATTTTTCAAGTTGCCTTCCAAACGTATTCGAGTATATAAATGATTGCATTGCAGGTAGGAGAAGCAGAAAGAACATTATTCTGCAATAGAAAAGAGATAGATCGATTGTTTATTAATTGTAAGATAAAATAATATAAATTACATTCTTATAACTTTAAAATTTATAATTATTATTAACCATTCAAGAAGACATCCAGCTGATCTGTAATGGGGAGGTACTTGAAGAATACACCTACTTGGGGACAATAAGCAAAATGACTCAGAAGTAGCAAACAGAATATACAAATCCAACGAGGTTTACTACCCTACCTGCAACAATATAGTTGGGCATAGAGAAGTTGGTAAGGAGACAAACATGCACATTTACAAATCAGTTTACCTCTCGACCCTCACTTATGGAAGTGAAAGCTGGGTTATGCTGGATCAGCAAGCTGTGTGACAGCTGCGGGGATGAAATTCCTGCTGAGAGTCACTGGAAAAAACAGGAGGAACCGCATCAAAAAGCATTAGGAATGACTGAGCTAAGGTTACCATTAAAAAACCATTAAAAAACAACAGCTTAAGTTTGGCCTTGTTTGTCGGATGGTTGAAGAAAGAGAGCCAAGGAAGGTCATGGAAGCTTGACCCACTGGGAGGAGGCCGAGAGGCCTTCCCTGAGTTTCCTATCAGGAATACATTCAGCGCATACAATACAAGAGATGCAAGACCCTCCAGGAAATGAGGCAGCTGAGCAAGGACCGAGAGGCGTGGCCGCATTAGGTGATTAGGTGGAGGTTCCTCGACACTAGCAATGGCATAAGAGGAAGTCAAAGGTAAAAGATAAACCAATTAAAGAGAAAATTATAGTGATGGAACTTATTTAATTAAATAAAGAATGCTGATGTCGCATCTCTCTAGAATTTTTAATAAATATATTGAAAAATTCAGATTGATAAATTCTGTTTAAAAATTTGGCACCCTATTTTTTTCACGTCATGGTTATTTTCAAAAACTTCTAACAAACTGATGATTATAGTTACATTGAACAATGTTAACATATTAAAGTGTATAAAAAATGTTCTTGAGAGTACCTACACAGTATTTCTTTTCATCCATATAACATTTTTCATGATTTGTGCCTTTGCTCGATTCCAGTTGAACATTTCATTGTTTTTAAGAGGCAATGGTGAAGTGTCTTTGATATTTTCGTTTTCATTCTGGAAATTTCAAGGAAAAAGGAGATTTCACTCTCACATAAGTTGGAAAAATTATGTTTATATAATTCATATAAATAAGATTATTAAAATTATTGACTTTAGAATATTATAATGCCGGGTTTACTATTTAGTAATGTGAATTTTGTATTAAAAATAAAAGCAATAATTTTAGAAAAAACATCAAAAGTTCTGTTTCTCTATTGCTAGATACACATTTCCTCCATTTTTAACGTAATTAGAGGATGCTATTCTAATAGATCTGTTTTTGTTTTAAAACAGACCATTGAGATATCCTGATATTTCAAATGTATCTTCATTGAAAGTGTTGTACATTAAAAGCATGAGGTACAACTTAATACTAGTAATAATCTGGAAGAACAAGACCTATATATATATTATATAAGCATGAAAATATGAAAGTAAAAACTATGCTTACGTGATTAGCTGAAACATATTTGATTTTTTCTTGACTTTGACTCAACTTAAGAAAGGCTTCCTCCAGCGTTTGCACTTGCTGTTGGGCTAAGATGTTTTCAGGCGCTTCTTCGCATAACAACCTGCCTTCTCTCATGAGACCTATCTACTGGCAATAATTTAGACATGAATGTCAAAATGGCAAATCTTATTAAACACTATTTATTTAAAACTTAGATAATTGACAAAACTATTATTTTTTAATACTCTCCAAAAATATATCTTAATGGTATTAATTAAATAATTAACAAATGATTAAAAATATTCTACAATATTTTTGCAAACAGTTTAAAGTTAGGTAAAATCATTTACCTTCTTGGCATTTCTTGCTTCTTCTATGTAATGTGTTGTTATAATGATTGTTCTTCCTGTAGAACTAAGTTTGATTAAGTATTGCCATATACTAGAAAAGAAATTAAAGGGCCATGAATTCTTTTACTTTTGATACAATTATTTTATAAAATTTCCTTCGATATCAATTACTTCAAATTATATGTTTACTTACCTGTAGCTAAGTATTGGATCGACCCCTACCGTTGGCTCATCAAGAACTACCAACTTAGGATTATGGACCAAAGCTGCTCCAAAGGAGACTCTTCTCTGTTCTCCGCCACTGTGTACAACATGTGTGTCAAAGACAATGTGTACATAAACCTTTCTTATTTATTATCAATGTAGTATTTTTAACATGGAAAAGAGAATGTAACTATAGGAAATGTGTGTACTTTGGTTATCATTTTATCTAGTCACGTTTCATCAAAAATATATCATCTATACTTTGAAATGTTTGTTGAAGCTTTTATTTATTATTTTATTAAGGTCACCTGTGGTCTAGTGGTTAGCGTAACAAACTACTAACCCAATATCGCGGGTTCGTAGCCCGGCAGGTGACCCTAGGATTTTTTAAAGGGAGTAAAAAATCCTTAGTTACGCCGTCCTTCGGAAGGGACGTTAAACGGGGGTCCCGAGCCTGTACGATGTCAGGTACTCGTTAAAAATCCCTATCCTAATTAAACCTGGGTAGGCAAAATTCAGAGCTCCCACTGTAGCATCGTCCGATTAGCCATAGCAGCAAAATTTATTGACAAAATGATTACCGCAATCTACTCATTACCCACAATTACATTCTGGTACAAAGATATATATTTCTATCTTACCTCAAACTGCCGACCCTCTTGTTCCATTCCGGCAGTTCCAGCACTTTGGTCAGTTCGGCGATCCTCGTCTTCATTTCGTCTTTGCTAAGGCCGAAGAGTGTCCCGTAAAACCCCAAGACCTCCTTTATCGTGAACTCTTTAAAAAGTGCTATTTCCTATAGATATAAATCATCTCAATGAGTATTGAATAAATGTCGATATTCCTATAAATGGAATCAATAAAATAGAGCCAAAATTCACAAAGAAACACTATTATTTATTATAATGCAATTGGGAAAAACCGCAATGCAAAGCCTTATATATGGAATATATCGACAGCCCCGGGGAAGAAGTGGTTAAGTCAAATTTTGTTCAAAGAGAGTGAAGTGTATAAGGGAAAGTGAAATCCTGTTATATTCGTATTTTTCAGCTTGAAAGGGAGTTGTAATATACGTTCGATAAGAAAATAACGCGCTTAATGCTTCCGTCAGTTCGAGAAACCCATCCTGGAGAAAACTCGACATAACCACCTGTTCACTGGAACTGTAGATATAATACCAGTAATTAATCTATAAAAACGAGAAAGAATTCAATAATTATTCGAATGAATTATTTAAAATTGGAAAAGTAAAAAAAGAAAAAAAAAATTCGAGTCTATAAAATACTGGAAAAAAATTGCCAAGCATACCTGCATTTCGCCAATTCAGATATCATCAGGACTATTTTCGTTGAACGTCTTGAAGTGAGGTTACTGATAAGTATGTTTGGACTATTGATGTCAGCTTGAAATGATTTTTATTTTTTTCTATGTCCTGATGATGTCTGAATTGACGCGACGATTATTTCCGCATGTTATGACTGTTACTATTTTTCGCGTTGTATAAATATTTCTTTACATTATAGTCCAGGATCTATTATTACATTATTGTCCATTTTTGCACTTGATTACTATCAAGCTGAGCCTTCGTGAATAGCTTCGTTTCGATAAGACGCCCAATAATTTCCTGTGGGAAAATTCTCGATTGTGGTAGCTAACAGAGGTAGCAAGGATAAAACATGTCGATCTGATGATTCTCAAAAATGTATTACTAACTGGGTTTTTTTTTGTTAAATTAAAAAAAATATTTGTCCTACAAAATGTATGGTTTGATCAGAGAGTCCCCTCTTTCTAATATGTGTCGATAACGAGGTCATCAAAAATGAGTACTAACCTGCCGATTTTTTTTTTTTTTTTACTTAGTTATAAAACATTTATATAATAGTTGTATTATAATTTATATAATTTAACAGTCTTATTGTCCTACACATCGAGTGGTACGTTATCCCGGTTCTACGCTCAAAAGTAGTAGTACACATCCTAATAAATAAGTGAATATTTTCTGTGAAACTTCGACTTTAATTCAGTTCTCGATCGAGATATATCACTTGAGTGTATGAAAGCATTAATATGAAAATTACCACAACATGCCGGATTAATAAAAACAACAACTATAAAACATAGAAAAGAGCGATTAATTACGAATCCTCCAACATCATCTGTTTTATCCATAATTATAAAACATATGACGTTGGATAAAAAATTAGAAAAAAGACGTTCCCAGTAGATGCGTATCAAACATAATAAGATTAATTTGTTTTAACTTACGTAATATGACTCTATCGTCTAGGAGGGAGTTACGTAACTTAGTCGTTTTGTTTCTCTATTTGTTGGAGAATAGTTGGTTTCGAGTAGCTTAATACCATTAATTAGTGCAAGCAGTTTTGTATTCAAGGATTCATAAGAATGTTTTGATTTCATACAACAAAATGGCAATATGGTTAGTACGATAGGCTTGACCTCGTGACACTGAAATAGGTACCTATAGTATTAACGGGATATAAATGTGTAATATTGAAGGAAAGACGCTGTATCACCACTCCCCCCCCCTCACTGTCTATGTATGTATATAATGGACTCACCTGCGGCATGTAGCCTACATCCTTCCTATTGTCCACGGCTAGACGTATCCTTCCAGAGTCCAATGGTCTTAATCGGAGGAGGCAGTTTAAGAGGATGGACTTGCCACAGCCACTAGGTCCCAGGAGTCCGTATCTGGAAATAGCAAGAAGCATCAGTATGTAATGGTAAAAAACTATCAAAAAAAATTATATATATAAACCTATCCCGCGAGTTGTAGTAGTTCGTGGGTTGCCATGAAGACCATCGGGCTCAGAGCAAGGTAGAGTTTATACTATTTCTAATGGTTGGCAGGGAGGTGAATTGGCTAAAATCATGTTCAACCTCTTGGATTATCTATCCAACTAAGTACCTATTTTAAAGTGGCTGGTGGAGCCCTGCAGGGTCTCCAGAACTTACAGATTTGGTCTATGGCTTTTAATAGATTAAATAATTTTTTAGTAATTATCTATTAGTTGATCAGATAAATATTATGGAGGAGAAACTGTTCCGGTTGAAGGTCAAAGATAAATTCTTAATTAGTAAGAAACTATAAATTATAAACCAACGTTTTGACTCTCTTTAGGGCTTAACAGTCACAGATATATGGGAGAATTTACAGGTACTTGTACACACATGGGAATGGCTAATATGCACTTTCCTATTCTTGTTACTATTAAGCCACTATGAAAACCCTCAAAGTGGCTCGAAGTGTCGGTTTCTAGAAAATATCTTACTATTTAAGAATTTATTTTGGGCGTTCACCCGGAACATTTTATCCTACATGATTAAATAATTTATCTGACATAAGGGGATTCCTACCGGGGACATTCTCTCAACATCTGAGCGCATTACGAACTGAGCTATACTCCACCCCATATATTTTGTATATTGTATGTATGTTCAACATTTAAATTAGTTCAGATAATTACTGATAGAATCACAGCATCAGAAACCTTTTTTAAATAACAAGATTATCTGAAATATATTTATAGAAATAGTCAGGAAGTTATCAGTCATTCATCGGCATAATAAGGATTGGATTCGTACTGAACACTATTATCAGATCCATCAGAGACGCTATTATAAATTCAAATGATATTCGTGAATAGTTCCGTCTATAGTTTTAGTATTTTTTTCTACGCGGCCTGGCCTAGTTTCTGCTCTCAGTATAGCATGCTATGTTGTTTTAATCGCAAATGTGTGTAATCTAGTTTAAAATGATAATTTGACACCATATTCTAGTCCAGGATCCCTGGTACATTTTTGCACTTGATTACTATCAAGCTGAATCTTCGTGAATAGCTTCGTTTCAATGAGACGCCCAACCATTTCCTGTGCGAAAATTCTCGATTGTGGTAGCTAACAGAGGTAGCAAGGATAAAAATGTCGATTTGATGATACTCCAAAATTTAAGGATAACGTACCACGCAATTTGTAGGACAATATGACTGTTAAATTATATAAATATTAACCAAGTAAAAAAAAAAAAAAATCAGCTGGTTAGTAATAATTTTTGATGACCTCGTTATCGATACATATTGATGTTGTCATATTGTCCTATAATTGCGTGGTATGTTAAATTTTTGAGAATCATCAAATCGACATATTTTATCCTTGTTACCTCTGTTAGCTACCACAATCGAGAATTTTCGCAAAGGAAATTGTTGGGCGTCTCATCAAAACGAAGCTATTCACGAAGATTCAGCTTGATAGTAATCAAGTGCAAAAATATATCAGGGATCCTGGACTATTATATTCTATAAATTTTAAAAAATATTTCAATTTTATCTGTTAAAATAAAAACATTTCAGGGGAGCGGAGTGGCTCAGTGGAGGAGCGCTAAGTTGTCAGCCAAAATTCCTGGGTTCAAATCCCGCTGGCTGGTAGACTTTTATTTAATCTGTTAGCGGCTAGAGATGGATTCTATGGGATCTGGGACCCTCCTGGGGCTCACCCACCCTCTATAATGTGAGTACCCACATTAAGGGGGGGAATCTGGCGGTTGAGCGTCATCTAGGACAAATCACTTCCCTGCACGACCGTTGATCAAGAAACTCTACTTAACTCCAGACCCTTCATGGGTCGTAGTGGCACTGGTTTTTTTTTTCTATATCTTTTCATGATTTTGTCGTATTCTTTCCGCTTAAACTATGGAACTGTGGAATGGAGGGTCTTGGGGTAAGTATATGGTAGAGACTTATGAGTGATTATTATTAGGTGATAATAGAGGCTGGATGAGCTACAGGAAGGTTTGCTCCGGGTTTATTCTATGCTGTTAGTAGATCGAATAATTTATCTGTTACAGCCTGACCATGAACTTTCATCATAGCAATTCAGCACTTAACACACTGAGCTACTCCGATCTTACTGCAATAGAGCTTATAACTCAATTTTAGCCTATGTTCACTTCACTTACAAATAATTAGTGTTGTTTATTTATTTCCTCAGAGCATCTCAAGTTACATAATATATTTGCAAACAATACATACATAATACGTTCTTTAGACGAGTCCCTATGTTTAAATATCAATACATGATACACAATACATAATTAAGATGATTCTCTTTGTTTAAATACGGGCTGCATGATAAGGAGGGCGTTCTTTTTTTGGTAATTGCACTTTGACAAATGCTCAGTTTGAAGTCTAGATTTTATTAAAATGATAAATGATAATATTAAATATGAAAAAAAAATGTTTAACTAATCATACCAGCCTTGAGGAACTCAGTACGTACTGTAGCAGTCAAATAATTAGTTGCCAGATGTAAGGTTAGATAAAAACAGCTGATAAATACTCCAGAATAAGTCCACGGGTTTCTTGATAATGTTCTTTTATTTCTCTTGCATTTTTACTTTTATTTTTTCATATGGTCTTTTGTCTAATGGTTTTCTGTTGTTTAATATTATTTATTTTTTCCTGTTGTGCTTTTTGAAGTTTGGTGAGTGTATGTTGAATTTTCAATTTCTGAAGTATTTATCAGCTGTTTTTAGCTAACCTTATCCAGCCGGGGTCGAGTAGCCTTCCTTATGATTCATAAGTTGCATTTGAGCCTGGGAGGTGGTGGGATGTTTCTTGGGTGCATTATTCTTTTTTTGTTTTGTTATTATTCTCCTACTCTGAGGATGCCTGAATAGGAGAAATATCGGACAGATAATTTCATTTTCTGTTTAAGTTTGGAGACTTAAGGGCTTTTAGTTGGAATTTTTCCACGGTCATAACATTTATGTGAGGTCTCCTTTCTTACTTTTCAATATTAAAATAAATTCTTTGATACAAAATGCATGCGTCTTTCCAAAAATACAACAGAAGTGCATAATGAAAAGGATTACTAGATCTGTTGATCTACTATTATCTTAATATAAGGATGGAAATAGCTGGGGGTGCAGTCAAATTAAACACCAAATAAGTGAATACTTATTTTTTATTTGTGCCGACGTTTTGACCTAGTAGGTCGTCTTCAGGGCAAATAGAAGGAGCGGCTGCTCGGTGAACCGAACTGACCAATATCTTAATAGATTTTGTATTTTCTAGTTATTTTAGTTTAATGCTGATCATAGGCGGATCCAGGGGGTGGGGGGACGGGGAACGGGTTTTTTACGTACTGTGGAGAATCCATTAGAGTGTATACTTATAGGCAAATTATGTGCTGTTATAATAGAAATAACATGAGTGAAAATATTGTTTAGATATTTTAATAAACCTTTGAAACCTTTCTATAAACCTTAGTTACGCCGTCCTTCGGAAGGGACGTTAAACGGGGGTCCCCAGCCTGTACGATGTCAGGTACTCGTTAAAAATGCCTATCCTAATTAAACCTGGATAGGCAAAATTTAGAGCTCCCACCGTAGCATCGTCCGATTAGCCATAGCAGCATAAAGTGACGTTAAATGAACAAACAAACAAACCTTTCTATAAATACTACAAGTTTATTTCTATGTTATTGTTGATTTTTTTGCCAGTCTGCCCGTTGTGTGCCCCCAGAAAAAATCCTGGATCCGCCCTTGATGCTGTCCTAGACTTATTCCTAATTACTTAAGAAAATCTCTTAAAAAGATAGCGTAAATCATTAATCTTCTCATACATTATTCATGTCACTATATTCAAATACGAAATTAATGTTGATTAGTTTAATTTATTAGAGATATAATGGAATGATTAAAGAATTGATTATTTAGATTTATTAATTGAAATAACCAAAACAAACATCGGTGCATTAGCTCGTTAATGTGAACGAGACATGTAATAACAATAATTGAGCTAATGACACTTAATTGCACTTGACCACTCAACGAGATAATAGCAGATATATTATTGCCATACAACAGTTATTTGTATAATTAGTAATCTCGTATTGCATATTATATTGTCCTGTCAGGATAATGGTTTACATTGTCGGATTATCCTTTTCCCTCGCCAGCAGAACACGAATGGGAATAATTTGAATGATAATTGTCACAAAGTTGCGGAAAGTAGACTCCGAAGGTTGCAATGAAGTTATGTAATGAAAGAAAAAAAATGTCAGTTCGGATTAATTTAATTATGAATATATTAGTCTGATCGTTTGATATAATACTTTATAAGTATTTCTATCTTATTTATTTCAATATTAAATCGAGTTTACAATTATTATCAAGATCAATTTTTTCCAGTGCTTAGTAATAGAATATGTTTATTGAAATTTACAGGTGTATAATAATAATAATAATGTATGAAGTAAACAGAATGAAATATGTATATATATATATATATATATATATATATATATATATATATATATATATATATACAATGACATGAGTTAAAGGCAAGTAGAGAAACTACCCACTGACAATATTCGAATAACAAATTCAATTTAGAAGGTCATGAGGCCAACTTCTTTTCAGATGTGAGTAGGAATAAAGTTTAAAATGCAAGGATTGATATCGTGTTCGGGAAAAATTAGCAAAAAGTGGGACATTAGCCCTCGTAATACGCGGTGGGGTCGCCACAGCTCATGTTTTAGTCCTACCTAAGTCAAAAATAAAGTTATACTCAGGAGGGTCTAGGGCATTTATCCTTGGACTATTTGTAACACGAAGAGTTGATTCCTAAAGAATATCATGCTCAAAATAAATGACTGTGGATTTTTTTTCAAAAATGTGGAGGGGTGCCGGAACGACCACACCTAGTAGTTACTGTTAGCCTTATTTCAGATCGCTGAATTCGCATACTCTGTCTTTTACGCATCTTTACATAATTTCCTAGAAGAATATATCCAGTTACAGTGTCAGTTTGCACGTGTGGGTTCCAATTACCGTCGCCAGGTGTAAATATTTTCTGCAAGTCGTTCAAGTTTTTGTGTTCCTTCGTTGGAATTCTCTCTCTTTTTCATCCTTTGTTCAGACGCTATGAATTCTTTGATGTGTGTCAGTTTCTAGATATTTTTCAGATGAATTAGATACCTAATAAACGGAGGAGATGAAGGGTGGGGGAGGTGTAGAATTTTCAAAAATTTGTGTCATTTGCCCACCTTTACCTTTCTTGTTTTTTCGAGGCAGGAGTATATCCCCTTTCAATCAGTTAAGTCTAGTCTTTTGAAAAGTGCAGAAAGAGAATCACGTATAGTGTAATTTCTGAGCGCACTCCCAAAATTATTGAAAATGCAAGAGCTGCACTAGAAGAAATGCTCCACAAAGAGAATGTTCAGGCTGAAGATGAAGTTTTATTTGAGTGTTCTGAACTTGAAGTAGACTGCGGATAGAAGAAGAAGAGGACGACGAAACAACATTTGACTCCAATGATGTTGGGGTGTTCGATGAAGTAAGTGATTTTTTTTTTCTCTAAGGATGAAACTTTTTGGTCAAAACAACCATTTGTTCGCAAAAGGTCTAGATCATCTAATATAATTCGTACACCCCCTGGTGTTCCCTCAAATGTTGAAGACTTTCTTATTTTTTAAAAATTATTTCAATCTCTTGATATTGTCGCTATAGTTGTGAAATACACTAATCAAAGAGGAGCCTGCGAAACTGCCAAATTCAATGAAAAACGAAGGGAGAGAAAAGGCAATGGGTTGATGTTGATAAAACAGAAATATATGTATATGCATATATATTCGGTTGCTCTTGCATGTTTGTTGTTCGCTACAATCCCTTTCTATCATCATCATAAATAATGACTCTTAGATGGATGATATCCTCCTGATGGCCTGATGGCTGATAAAGATGGGGTCCTCCAGCGACCCCAGCTGGTATTGCGTGTAACCTTTTTCACCTGGTATTAGGAGGGTTAAGGTCAACGAATGAGTTTGTTCGTAAAATAAGTAAGGAGCATTGAAGATTTTACGAAGGCTTTCGGATTGCGAGGAAGTTCTAATCCGTAAATCCAAATCGGTCTTACAACAGTCATGTATATGAGTCTTTTGTAATTAAGTGGGAGCTTAGAGCTTATGACTAGTAAATGTTGAAGTAGCCTGAATTATATATACTTAATTTATTGATATTTACAACTATAATTATATTACATCAAGTAAATCTGCTGTATTAACAAAGGACATGAAAAAAAAAACACTTGTTGAGAAACTACCCATTGATAGCACTCCAATAAAGTTCTATAGAAGAAGGTCTCGAGGCCATCTTCTTCTCAGACGCCTCGGAGGATTATCAGGAATATTATGGGAAGCAAGTTGAGAGACTAGCGGATTCAAGTGTGCATGGAGCTTTTCATGGAAGGATAGGTATCCAGTTTGGGCCAAATCAGCAACATATGGGATATGAAGATCATGATGGATCAGTTTGTGACATAATAAGGAGCATTGAGGATTTTGGTTTGTAAGGATTGGATACGAGAGAATTATATATATTAAAATTATAAATCCATTGACAAATCACAAATTACATTTATTGAAACTAGTCCATGAAGGTCGCGGAAATCGTGACTGTATTTACTAAATGCATATTCTGAAGGATGCACACTTACATGGTGTTCTTCTGCACGCACATGTTGATACCATCCAGCACCTGTTTGTGTCCGAAGGACTTCTTTGCCTCCGAGACTTCTACCATCATGTCCTCAACCACCATTGTCGCCCTTTAACAGAATATTAATGTCTAAATATTCATAGCGTTATTATATAGTAAATAAATTAGTGTAAGCGAATATAAATTATTTTTACATACATATGCATTCAATTATATTATTTTAAATAAATCTTATTAATATTAATATTAATATATTAAAATACCGGAATACAAAAATTGAATCTCTCTATTGATTGCCTCGCTTTTGCGGATGATAATTCAGTTTTCTCTGATTTCCTGAATATGGCCATAAAACAAATTAATCAGTTACAGTCAGAAGCAAGATAAGCAAGTCCTTTTATCTCTTTTGGAAAACATTGTTTATCACCAATATTAAGTCTGCACCAGAGGAGCTAAGAGTGATCCTAGGAAAAATCAAAAGGACAGGAAAGTTCAAATATCTCGGTGAGTGGATAGAACCCAATGTTGGTGAGATGGAAGCCTTTGTCTTTTATATTATAAAACAAAGTCCTCGGCCGCGTTTGTTCGTGGTAAACTCAATAACTACTGCACGGATTTTCATGCAGTTTTCACCAATAGATAGACTGATTCACTAGAAAAGTTTAGGTATATAATTTGTCTAGGTTTTGTGTAAATAGGTTGGAATATCGATGGGTTTCACCGAAGGCGCTGCTACCTAATCCCGTGCAATTATCTAATGTGCAAGATAATAAATTCGTATATAAAGAAATATTTGGTTTTGTTTTTATTTTTATAATTTCTATATAATAAAGTACATTAGCTGGGAAAAAAGAAAATCAAGACTCACAAAGAAGCCTAACCAATGATATTCACGTGGTCCTTAGTGGCCGGTACGTGATAAAAAAAAAATACATCACACAGCAAATTATATAGGCATAATATGCATTATTACCAGAGCAAAGCTAGGGTGAGTGCTTGTAAATAATAATTTTTAAAATGGTAATCACTGAGATAAGATTATATTCATAATAAGACGCACAGACATGAAATAGTGAATGAATACTGCTGTATATTTTACTAAAGAGAATGAACAGAATCCACTCCAAAACACTGAATAATTCATGATGTGACTTTCGAATACGTGATCTATTTCACTATATAGACCAACACGACGTGAAACTTGTTTTTTACTTCCAAAAGTAATGACAGCTCTTGTGATTTTGTCAGGCCCCATAAATTTAATTAAACGGTCTCGAAACAGCTCTGAATATCACTTTGCATTTGCTTTGTCATTTTGCAACGTCAAGCATTGGTTGTAAGAATAATTGTTAGTATTTAATTAGTAGTTAAGAGTTGTTAATACTTGGATAGGTGACCGACTACAGGGAAAAAAATGAAGCCTAAGATTTCGTATAAAATTATCTGCTCCTACTAGCATGAGAGGCCCTTCAGACTACTTGAGGAAAATCACAAAGACTGCGTACTTAAGTGATGACCCTATCAGGAATCGTTAAGGATGTCAATAGGAACCCGCAGTTTTGATCCAGGGAGGGTATGCTCAGGTGAATGAATTATAGATCTTCGTGCGCCTGCTGGCCACGAAAACCCATGATCCATAGATCTAGACAGATTTTTCACTGTCCTTGTATCGGATTATTTTTGGGTAGCTTGAAGAACGGATAAATCGGTCCCAAAAGGACTGCATGGAAAACACTTTGAGCTTGGGTGAATCCATTCTATTTGTAATTGAGTACTTACTGAAGATATTACGATCGAGTTCTTCGTTTTTCCTTCATCAGAAATAAAAAGAGTGAGTGGGAATCTCCCTGAATATTTCTAATGAGACTACGATAAAGGTGTCATTATTTTTTGCGGTCTGCAGACTCTCTTGACGCTCATCCAGCCTCTATAAAATGGATTCACTTAATTGGGGGGGAAAACTAGCGTAAGAGCGTGTTCTAGAACAATTCACCTCCCAGCACAACCGTTGTCCTTGATACAGTTCAGTCTCTACCACGCACTAAACCCAAGACCCTTCATGGGCTGTTGTGGTTCAGCTTTTTAGGTTTTTTCTATTCTTCGCACTATGTATCTTCTTCTTCTAGTACTCTTTTATCTTCATATTATATTAATCCTCTCTTCGGACCATTTTGAGCATATTTTCTTTTTCTTTCCCCCTTTCCCAACACATTTTCCCCAAGATATGTCTCTTTATTGCACACTCTTCTCTGTTTACTAGAATCCTGTTTTATTTTTTTCCCCAAATCCTTCTTATCTTCTTGAATCCAAGTAGTTGATATCTTGTTCTAAAGATATACGGAATCATTTTGGTTACCCTTTTGTTATTCTGTAATCCCCCCTCCCCAAAAAAAAATGATTACTTCTTCTTTATTGGTTTGGTTCAAATATTCCATTTATTTATTGTTATACTTCTCATCAAGGTTTGAAATTATAAAAATTTCTCATTTTGGTTTAAGATGTATAATTAAAAAATCGTTTTTGTACATGTAACAGTATTTATTTATAGAGTCATCGAAGATGAAAATTTAGAAAAAAGTAGGACATTTTTTTCGCATCTAACAAAGATCACCCATTGTTTTTCATGTTTGACGCAATTTTTTTTCCTGTGACGCCGATAATTAAGATTCAGAGGTTGTCCACCTCCGAACAGAAAGACTCGCCGGAAATGGTCATCGAACGTGATCCTTGTTCCAATGAATTCCTGATGGGACATTACATTCACGAGCCAGTCTCTCATGGCTATTGAAGAGCCATAATTCTCTTTATCGGGTATTTCAGATGCTGATAGCCGTCTTAGGGGGAATGCCAATGTCGGAGGAATTCTTGCTCAATGGAGGCATGTGTACGATCCCGTTCAGAGATATTGAATATAGAAATATATGTTAAATCTTGATCAGAAGCGTAGCTAAAGAGGAGGATGGTAATAAGTACATTATCCAAAAGAAATAATAACTTAAAAGCATAACCGAAGATAAGAGGATAAGGTTGGGGGGGGGGGAGAACTAAGCGAACGACCGAAATCTCCAATGAAGAAAGAAGTAAGTGATCCTGGAGTGGATGAAGCGATACTGGGCGGAGAGAAATGCACATGCACAGACTCGGCGAAGAGTTGTTGCCCCGGATATTATTATTATTATAATTCGTTACAATGCCAACAACTTTGCAAACCCATTCCATATTCATTTCAATTATATTACAATCAATAATACAATGCCAGAAACATACAGTCCCTGGCCATATTAATGTACCACCAAGAAAGATTATTTTCTTTTTGTTTTTTCCTAATTTTTTTTATATACCTTCGCGTGTCTTAATAAATTGCTGCTTCAAGTAATAGCAACACTGTTATAAGTTTTTTAAAGTATTTTTTTTTTTAGTAATGGCAGCATTGGTTTTAGTACAGCCATTTTGTTTTATGAGTGACGGCTTGCATAATTTGTGTTTGAAATTTTTGTGTATTTATTGTTTCTTTTTCATTAAATACAACTAGGATTCGGTAAGTTTATTATTTGTATCATATATTTTAACTATTTTGATAGTTTTTTTCATCAATATGTAAAATAGGGTGTAAATTGGGTGACACCACAAAATATTTTTAAAAAAATAAAGATTTATTTTCGAAACTATTTTTTTTCAATTTCATATTATTATCAGATAACTAACTTACCCATAAAACTAATACTTAAACTCGATTTACATCATTACGCATACAAAAAGATAATGCAAACATGTAACAAAAACGAATATATCCAATGGTCACATTAATATGGCCAGGGACTGTACATAATAAAATAAACAAAATCATTAATAAGAACAATAAAGAGGAAAATAATTCTTGTGATTCATTATAATAGGACTAATAATAAAAAGAACAAGGGAATGAAAAAAATTAACTCAAAGAAAACAAAGTCATAATAATGAATACAACAGCACACGATCTTATGATTAATTCCAAGTATCTCAAAGTTGGGTGAAAATAGAAAAAAAAAAGGAGCCAAAAGCTCGAAAGTAGATATAAATTAAAGTGTGATAGAGCACTGAGTCACTGTGCCGGGTTCTAATCCGGCTATAACAGATTTTCTTAAATGTTGAATGATAATTGTTGACTTCGATAATATATGTGGAAGAAAGTGAGGTCACAATGAATTTCTCGTAGAATTGGAGAAAAACTTTATTGATTAGCCAACGTTTCGACCTACTTTGCAGGTCTTCTTCAGGGCTGTGGGGGGGGGGAGCTGGGGGGTGTTAGGTCCTCATTAGCTTGAAACACATACTATTTAATTGTATGTGTATGTGAGGTTAAACAGTATGTGTTTCAAGCTAGTGAAGACCTAACACCCCCCAGCTCCCCCCCACAGCCCTGAAGAAGACCTACAAAGTAGGTCGAAACGTTGGCTAATCAATAAAGTTTTTCTCCAATCCTACGAGAAATTCATAGTGACCTCTACCCGGACCACTTTCTTCCACATTTTCTTAAATGTGTTGACAGCCGGGGATGGATCCCTTGGTATATGGTAACCTCATGGTGCTCAGCCAACCGCAATAAAGAGGGAGAAAATCCTGACGGTTGAGCATGATCTAGGACATATCCTCCCTGTACAAACGTTGTCCAAGAAACTCATCACGAGTTGTAGTGATAAAAATTTTATTTTTATTGCAAAAAAATTTGGGGTGATATTAAGAGTGAAGATTAAATGTATTATGAAATGTTTTTATACTTGTACCGCTAACACCCATGAAGGGTATTGTATTCCGTATGTGGTAGGGACTATACTGTTTCTAAGACAACGGTTTGGCAGGAAAGTGATTTGTCATAGACCACGCTCCCTGCAATCAATAGAGGCTGGGTGAGCCCCAGAAGAGTCTCTAAATCCCACAGCCGGAGGTCCCCAGCACAATAACTCAACGTTTTTTCAGTGAACTATCCCCACTCCTATTTTGGAAAGTACAGTCTCATTCTTTACATTTTACAGTATCGTTATTGAAAACAATTAAACCTAAGCATTTCTATAGAATTTTTAGCTCTCAATGTTTCGAAATTTAGAGTATATTAATTGCATAATTTCAGTAGCATATTACTTTTCATTTCGTTAGTCGAACCTAAGAGGAGATTGAGGAAGTCGAGAATGAATATTTAATACGCTAGTTCCAAAACTAGCGGCTACTCAAGGCCGTCTTATTCGTGATGAGGATTACTATTTCCTAACTCGAACTATTCTTTTCTGCTTCGTTGCCAGTTGTAAACGTTCTTACATTTCGGAATCAACTATTGTTTTTACACGAAATGTAGTTTAAGAAAACGTACGATAATTGTTGTAAATCGTGGTAAAACATATATATAAATACATATATAGAAAGTATCTGCAAATTTCAAGATGCAAGTTCCCGATTTGCCTTTAATAATGCACTATAATGGATCAAATCCGTTCAGTAGTTTTTGCGTGAAAGAGAGACAAACAAACGAACTTTCGTATTTATAATATTAGTAAGATTAGTAGGATATCAAAACAATAGTTTCACCCATGTTCTTTCTGTTATTTTAACAGCTATTATCATGTGATTTGCCTTTAATTATGTACCATAATGGATTCTCCAAAGTATCTAAAAAACTGTCTGAGAGGGGCACATGCCCCCGTGCCCGCCCCTAAATCCGCCCTTGCTATAGCCTATGTGTTATTCTGATGTATAAACTATATTACCGTGAAGTTTCATCCAAATCAGTTCAGTAGATTTTGCGTGAAAGAGAGACAAACATACAAACTTTCGCACATACAATATTAATAATTAAAACATATATATACTTACCCTTGCTATATATATATATATATATATATATATATATATATATATATGTATGCTATATACAGCAAGGTTATGTATGAGTGGTAATGTGACTAACACTACAACCTTCTAGTTATGTAAGAAACAGATGTTTAATAGTTAGTTTTTACAATTGTTATATAAGAATCTTCAATCCACTTTATTCAATTGCTTTTCAACATTTGTATTTTAGTATTAATTTCAGCTAATTGTTACTAGCTTCTAGTTTGGTTTAATAAATTTTCAGGCACTGGGAGGTTGTTTTTTTTTTATTTGATTATTTTATTGAGTTGTACAACTGTAATACATACATCTAGTACAATTGCTATAAGAGTAAATAATACATGATAGGACATGTAGAGATACTACCCACTGGCAGCACTCTAATTAAGTTCTATAATAGAAGGTCCGGAGGCCATCTTCTCTTCAGACGCCTAGGAGGATTGTCCGGGATGGAATTGGATGCAAGGATGGAAACTAGTGGGTTTGGATGGGTTTGAAGTTTATTGTGGAATGATAGGTATCTGGAATGGGCTAAATCGGTAACATATGGAACGTTAAGGTCATTATGGATGGTTTTATTTGTGACAAAATAAGGAGCGTTTAGGATTTTGCGAAGGATTTTGGATTGCAAGGATTGGATACGAGAGGAATTCGATGGTTTGGTGGAGCCCCATAGTTCAATTCCATAAGTCCATATAGGCCATATAACAGTCACATAAATAAGTCTTTTGTAATTGATCTGAAGCTTTGAGCGCTTACCTAGTATGTGTTGAAGTAGTCGGAAACGTCTAGCTGTTTCTTGTCTTTTCAGTCTTGTGTGAGGGTTCCAAGTAAGACGCTTGTCTAAGTTGAGTCCCAGGTAGTGAATCTGTTCAACAGGGATAAGTGGAGTACTATTAAAGAATACAGTAGGACAGGAAGTCAAGGGTTTTCGACGAAGGGTAAAGGTAATTTGATGGGACTTGCTGGGATTGATTTTAATTTTCCTATTCCGACACCATTCTTCCAGGTTTGATAGGTGTAATTGAAGGAATTGGGATGCAATATATGGGTCGTTATTAACTGATAACACACATGTGTCATCAGCATACGTGGAGATGAAGGTGTTAGGATGGGTTGGAATGTCAGCTGTATATACTGTGTAAAGGATAGGACCGAGGATGCTACCTTGAGGAACGCCAGCAGACTGGGAATAGAGGGATGAGCAGGAACCTTTATGACTTACTTTAAATGTTCTGCCAGTTAGAAAGGAGCGAATGATTAAAAAATATGTAGGAGGAAGGAATTGTCGGATTTTGTAAAGGAGACCTGGGTGCCAGACTCGATCAAAAGCCTGTTCTACGTCGAGAAAGGCTCCCATGCAGTACAATCTACGCTCCAATGCAGAGGAGACAACATCCACCACACGATGACATTGCTGGATAGTAGAGTGGGATGTTCGGAAACCAAACTGGTGGTCTGGGATTATGCGGTTACTATCTAGGATGGGATAAATACGTTTTAGAATGAGTTTTTCGAGGATCTTGCCCATTATGGGTAAGAGGGAGATAGGACGATAAGAGGATGGGAGCTGGGAGGTTTAAAATGAGATTCTGTCTGTTTTACCTAATAGAATATAGAATTACACATATATAATAGGAAAATAAATTTAAATATTCTTATTATGAACAGAATAGATTTGTCTTGGCCGGACTCGAACCCGGGTCGCCCTCGTCTCTAGCGCGGTTCTCTAACCACAGAGCTACAAGGTTCGTATCCAAGCCAGACAAATCCATTCTCTTCAACGATCCTATATCCCCGTGTTCTCGCAATTTTTGCGATGTATACACGGGGGAGAATGTTCATTGAACATTACTTTAATTAGAATCTTGTTGACGTAAGTCAATTTTATATTTATACAATTATAAATTATTATTATAAAATATACATCCCAAAAACTGCGAGATCACGGGGATATAGGATCGGTAAAGAGATTGGATTTGTCTGGCTTGGATAAGAACCTTGGTAGCTCAGTGGTTAGAGCACCGCTCTAGAGACGCGGGTGACTCGGGTTCGAATCCCGGCCAAGACAAATCTTTTCTCATAAAAATAAAAATATTTAAAATTAAACACCATCAAAAGAACAATGAATTAAAATAAAATAAATTTATTATGAGACTAGGTATGAACATAAAGTAACAGCAAGTATTAAAGTTAAGAGAAAAGAGACTAAACAATAAAATTCAATGACAATGATGATAACGGATTGGAAAGCATTGTTTGAGAATTGAGATGCAATAAACGCATATTTTTTAAAGAGTATGGGGAGCAGGATGGTGGATTTTAGCTGGGAATGTGTTCCCAGGTGAGAGGTGGGTGTGTTATTAAACATTTTTTTAATTTAAAATGAATCTCTTCAATAGTTGTGCAGAAGTACCAAGTATACAAAAGACCTTGATCTTGTTCTTGAACGTAAATGCAACTCCAGAAATCCGAGAGGAAAATATCTGTGCCACCTGTGCATAGTGGGCTAAGTCGAATTTTGTTGCCCAAGACCATTCATGGGTTGTATTGCTACATTTTTTCGCATTTTTTTTTAAGAAATACTCTTATTAAGAATGAAATACTCTATTATTGTTATATCTCTGGCACCTGTGCATAGTGGGCTAAGTCGAATTTTGTGAATTTCAAGCTATCTACTTAGAATCATAATTTTTTTCTCTTTCCTTGTGTCTAACAGGCTAAGTGTTCCGTCCATTGCAATGAAGGATATTCCTTTGTGAATCGTGGGCTGATACTCCAATCTTGAACTTAAAATAAGTTCAGAAAAATTACGATTCTAAGTAGATAGCTTGAAATTCACAAAATTCTACTTAGCCCACTATGCACAGGTGCCACAGATATAGCAATAATAGCTATATTTTCATTTTTAATAAGAGTATTTCTTTGAAAAAATGTAGCCATACGACTCATGAATGGTCTTGGGCAACAAAATTCGACTTAGCCCACTATGCACAGGTGCCACAGATATTTTCTTCTCGGATTTCTGGAGATGCATTTACGTTCAAGAACAACATCAAGGTCTTTTGAAATCTTGGTACTTCTGCACAACTATTGAAAAGATTCATTTTAAATTAAAAAATGTTTAATAACACACTCACCACCGTCTGAAACTCATTCATTTCATCACCGTCTTGGGCAAAGTACATGGTAGAGACTAAACTATTTGTAAGATAACGGTTGTGCAGACAAGCTATTTGACCAAGTTCACGCTCAACCGTCAAGCTTTCCTCCAATTACGGGTATCCTCTTTATAGAGATTGGTTGTTCTCCAGGAGGATCTGCAGATCCCAGAGGGTCGATTTACGGCCGAAACATATTTAATAATTAATTTGCCATTGGGAAACATCAGTTCAGCAATTCAGTATTCTACGCACTGAGCTATTCTTCTCTCAACAATCAAAATACCTAAACCTTTTTCTTCTCAACTGTAAGCTAGCTTGATGTTCTTGAATCTAACTCTGTTAAGACTGAAACTATCATTAACTGACCGAAGTAATCTCTAATTTCGCTAATAATATAGTCTCTGCCATCGTCAATTAGTTTCGTTTGCCTGTTCCTTTTCTGTTACTGTCCCTTCTCAGGACTTTTATTGAAGTAGAAATTTGAATACCACTACCTTTAAGATATAATATAGAAGAATCTAGTATCTTTGGTGCAATTCATGGTGGCACATTAGTGCTACCAAGCGGAATTTGTAGTTATTACTGCTTTGAATTCAACTTTAAATTTCCTACTCATTGGTATTATTGAAATTGTTAGTTTGTTTCTTCATTCAACGTTAATTTATGCTGCTAGGGAACGGTGCTACAGTGGTGTTCCTAAATTTTGTCTATTCGGGTATAATTAAGGATTTTTTACTCTCTTTAAAAAATTCTAGAGCCACTTCCCAGGCATAATAGTATATTATGCTAACCACTAGACCAGGGGCGATCCAAAATTTCTAGTGATAACTGATTTTAATTCGAATTTAAAATCAGTTCCTGTTTTGATATTCTACTAATCCTACTTCCTACTAATATTATAAGCGTGAAAGTTTGTATGTTTGTTTCTCTTTCACGCAAAAATTACTGAACTGATTTGGATGAAACTTTACAGTAATATAGGTTATACATCAGAAGAACACATAGGCTACAGCAAGGGCGGATTTAGGGGGGGTGCATTTGTAGATAGGTTCTTTGTATAGTTTAAGAAAGAAATTTGTATGATGCCACCCCCAAGGGTCTCCCCCTTAATATAATAGGGGTTCAAAGATTGTATGGAATCCGTCAGTTTTGAAGTTATACATCTGAAATTTTGGATGTACGAGTAACTTTTATTTTTAAAAAATAATTAAATTATTTATTTAAAATGATTTTTCACGAAACTTTATGTTAACTGCTACTCTGTTTATAATTGCGACGTTGATTTAATCAAATGAAGAACGACGAGCAGGTTGGTCATAATGAAAAAGGAATAAGTGCTAATATTACGCTATATATTATAAATAAATTTCAAATATATTTATAATAATTTGAATTTATTTTACATTATAATATCATAATTTATTAATCTGTCTGAATTATAAGTGTTTGTAAGAATAAAAGATTTTTCTTTCTTTATGAATCTTTCGTTTCCTTGACTACGAGTTTTCGATTACCTGGAATCAGACTATTATAAAATCAATCAATGTACGAATTTAATTTTAAAAAACTGCAACTCAATACATGAAAGGGATTGGATTTAGTGTTTGGTAGAGCCGTGCTTGTTCAAAGCCAACGTTTGTGCAAGGAGGTGATTAAGCCAATAGATTTTTCCTTCTAGGTCACACAGGGTAGATTCTCGTCACCAGGATATATTATTTATCAGTCACAGTAGTTCATGAACTAAGGACCGAGTTCAGTAACCTAGCAACCTACACCGCTCGCGATTTATCAGTATATAATTATTATATATTAAATGTAATATAAACTCAACTTTAAACAATTTTCGTAACGATTAGTAATTTAAGCATCTTGGAAATATGCCGATCGAATAATATAAATGGACTGTACGACGAACTTATCCCACCCAAAATACAGACAAAAACAAGGAAAACACATACTATTATAAATAATATGCATTTTGTAATATGATATATATAAATTTTGTCATAATTAAATCGTTCATAGGATTTAATTACGACAAAAAGTTTTTTTTATGACAAAAATTCTTTTTTTTTAATTTAATCTTTTGTGAAATTAAAAAAACCAACAACAAAAACATATTAACCTGTAACCATTGTAAGTAAACTAATTTTCATTGTCCCACCAGGGATTATCCCACCAGTGTTTTAAAATTTGTATATAATTTAAAATAAATATTAATCGTCTAGGGTACTGGACTTTAAATATTATATTTTTTCTTTGGGTTTATAAAAATACAGAAAAACCTTTAGTCCAAATTCATTTGTTACATCTATTTTCTATAAACGTTTCGACCTAAATGGCCATTTTCAATATATAGCTTTCATGATCACTCTACAACAGTATAAAAACTCTGTATTTTTCTGTAGATTAATAGATTGAATATTTGAAAATAAGCTGGGTGTGTTGTATCCCATAGTCAGTTGTTATACTTAATAAGTGGAGCTGGGACTTTGTCCAGTCTAAATTAGTAGATGATAATGATCATTTTCAAATATTCAATCTATTAATCTGCAGAGTTTTTATACTGTTGTTGAGTGATCATGAAACCTATATATTGAAAATGACCATTTAGGTCGAAACGTTTATAGAAAATAGATGTAACAAATCAATTTGGACTAAAGGTTTTTTTTATATACCCAAAGAAAAAATTTAAAATAAAATAAAACATAATATTTAAAAAAAAAGTCTATTGGAACCTATTACAATTCAACTGTAACCTTTTACAAATCAAATGCCACCCTTTCCAAGTGATAAGCAACCCTTTCCAAAGCAAATGTAACCCTTTACAACTCAATTGTCACACTTTTTATTTCAATTGTCACCCTTGAAACTGTTTTGAAAATTTAACGTACTTTGGAATGGGGGAAGTCCTCAGTAATCAATGGTATAAGCCATGACAGTATTTTTAATTTTGTTATTTTCAAAACTATTATTGGCACAATGCAGTAAACGAATGAAATTAATACAATTTTCGAAAAGCACTGATTTTTTTGTTATTAAGCATAAATAATTATTCCTTTTTGAAGGAACCCATTTAAAAAATAAATAAATAAAACTGTATTTTTTGAGAGAAAGTAAAACTACAAGTTATCATGAAGTTATCAACAGTTTCATTCTTCGATTTTCCAAATTTTTTTTTGCATTACAGCTTACATTTTATTATTATTTACTTCTTGAGAAAAAAATTAACTTTTTGTTTTAAATTTTTTCCTTAATTTTTTGTAAACAAAAATATTATTATCTTTGTAAAGGAGATAGTTGGGGGGTGCAGTAAAAAAAAACTGAATAAGTAATAAACTTATAATTGTGTGCCGACGTTTCGACCTACAGTGTAGGTCATCTTCAGGGCGATTTGGAGATATAGATATAGCAATTGACTGCTAGCCAGCCGTTACACGCACGACTTCGCTCTCCAAATCGCCCTGAAGATGACCTACACTGTAGGTCGAAACGTCGGCACATAATTATAAGTTTATTACTTATTCAGTGTTCTTTTTGACTGCACCCCCCAACTATCTCCTTTACATTAGATCATCCAGTCAACTGTTTTCATCTCATATTATTATGTTTATTATTTTCTTACCAAAACTATGAAGATACTGTTTTTAAGTTCAGATAACATGTTTTCCTTTTTTTAAATAAACTTTCTCAGAAACAAAGAATGAACTATTTGATTTTTTGTAAAGGAGATAGTTGGGGGGTGCAGTCAATAAGAACACAGAATAAGTGAAGTACTTATATTATGTGCCGACGTTTCGACCTACAGTGTAGGTCATCTTCAGGGCGAATGTTGGAAAGCGTGGCCGTTCTATTTGATTTTTTAATTATTTCCCTCATTTTTGTCCTAACAAGAGCTGTGAAGAAAAAGGTTGTGATAATTTTATCCTGGCGAGTTCTGAGGGTATGGGTGACAATTGAGTTGTAAATCGTTACATTTGCTTTGGAAAGGGTTTCAACTCATTTGGAAAGGGTTACATTTGAATTGGAAAGGTTTGCTTGTGACTTGGAAAGGGTAGCATTTGATTTGTAAAAGATTACAGTTGACATGGAAAAGGTTCAAACAGACTATAAGTTTACATAACCTGGTTTCAGAAACCAATTGTATCAAAGTGTACTTGCAAGACAATGACTTTCAATTATTCTAATGCACAATAAGATCTTATCTTATTATATTATATTAGTCCCTGACAACAGTGATAATGTAACACTATCTATGATCGATTTAAAAGTGATTGAATCGATTTCAATTTGGATAAATTATACAGTGCTCAATATCCTTGGCGTTTGAACTGGGCAATAGCACAAGTGCATATAAAAAAACGCAAGGATTCCATCAGTATTTTCACAAAGGTGAATAACTACATGCCAAATAAAGTAAGTTGTATTAATAATGTAATAAAGTTGTAATTAGGATTTGTTTTATTATAACACCTTTAATATAAATATCGATATTATATGGACACTTTGTATCTCATATTTTTATATTAAAATATAATTTTTGAAGAAAGGTATTTTTTCATAAGTGGGAGGGGACACCAAGGCTGCCTAACAGCGGACCAATCCCCATTTTACTATTTATACAACTTTTCAATTTTACACCCGCTGGTACTTAATGATTTAGGAGAGATACCCGGATATTGTTATAGCAACTGAAGTTCAGTTCTTATTTGTTCCCCCCCCCCCATTCAGCCTATAAAATATCAATACCCACTTTGTAGTATATTAATTATTTTGTTTTAAATAAAATGGATTTTCTTATTTTAGGTTTATTTTATAGATAAATGATGATTTATAGTCTTATCCTATTTCATTGCATTCTCTGTATCGAATCAACAGTCCTAAAATCGGGATAAGATGCGGCTTGTTTTGTTTTTTAAATCCATGCACATCATTCATTCCTTCCAAATTCAAAAATAGTGATAGGCTTTCGACCGAGTCTGGCACCCCAGGCTGCTTTACAAATTCCGTAAATTATCCAATCCTATCTCTCCTACAGGTCATTCACGGTAAATCATAATAATGTCTACTCATCCCTCTTTTCCCAATCTGCCGGTGTTCCTCAAGGTAGTATCCTCGGCCCAATCCTCTAGACAGTTTTTACAGCTGACATCCCAACTCATACTACTACTATCCTTACCACGTAAGCGGATGACACATGTCTATTGTTACGGGCTACTGGGTATTAAAATGAATTAAACAATTCCTTAATAAAAGATACTAATATTTATTAACAAAAAGGATACAAGTAAATTATTAACAATTAAATTATTAAATTATAATGCAATTGGGAAAAATCACAATGCAAAGCCTTATGTTTCAAAAATACACCTACTTACCAGTCGACGTTTCGCCTATTCAGGCATTATCAAGACACCAAAATCAAAAAGGGGTTATGTGAATCGCATCTCGAAGAAAAAAGTGCAATACATCCCAACGATCAACAGCCCAAACAGGCTCCAAACATGAGACAGCACCCTACCACCAAGACGTTCAACATACAACTGTATGTAACAGACAGTTGTATGTTGAACGTCTTGGTGGTAGGGTGCTGTCTCATGTTTGGAGCCTGTTTGGGCTGTTGATCGTTGGGATGTATTGCACTTTTTTCTTCGAGATGCGATTCACATAACCCCTTTTTGATTTTGGTGTCTTGATAATGCCTGAATAGGCGAAACGTCGACTGGTAAGTAGGTGTATTTTTGAAACATAAGGCTTTGCATTGTGATTTTTCCCAATTGCATTATAATAAATAATAGTGTTTCTTTTAGAGTTTTTGGCTCTATTTTAGTGATTAAATTATTAAACATTATAATCTAGGCCTAACTCCTATTTAATTATTACAATAATATAAGATATTACTAATTCTAGATATCTTAACTAGCTACAATAGTTTCTATGAATATTATAAAATTACACTACAATTTATAACTAATAGTTAACACTTACAGTTCACTAGTCCACCGACCGTAAGATTCTCCAAGTATGACAAACTGACACACAGTAACAAACAGAAATAGTTTATTACACTCGCGAGACTGTCACAGTTCACTGATACACTTATTACACTGGCCGGTTCAACACTGACTAGTTTATCACACTGACACTCACTTATCACAGATCTTCACCGTGCGTGGTCTACTCTCAGACTAGGACTGACTCGCTCGAGGCGAGGGAAGTATTTAAATAGGCAAGGCCGAACATTCTAGAACGGTCTCCCATCTTCCGTGTTCTAGAATCTTCTTAATCCCTTTCCGACAAATCGAGAAGGTGGGAATCTTGACGATCGAGAAGGTCCTAATCCTATTTTAACTTCTCCCGCCGACGGATTTAAGCCGCTAATCCCTTGCTTCCGTCTTCCTGTCTGCGACCGTAACACTATTATCTGTCCACACCGATCCAGTTATAGCATCCCGTACTCTTCAATCCCAAATCACTGACCTTGAAAATTGGTGTAAAAACTGGAGGATTAAAATAGATTCCCGCAAATCTCATCAAATCACCTTTCCTGTCCTCCTGTATCGTTTAATAACATCCCACTGATTCCTGTAGAACAGGTTCGGTGCTAAGGAATGCACCTTGAAAAACGCTTAACTTGGAATCCTCATACTAGACTGAAACGACAACAAGCAGAGAAACGCTCTAAGCTCCATATTAATTACAAAAGACTCATATACATGACAATCATCAGACCCATCTGGACTTACGGTATAGGGCTTTGGGGCTCCACTAAGTCATCGAATTCCTCTCGTATTCAATCCTTACAATCCAATCCTTTCATTTTAAGTTCAATGTAAATCATCTACATCTTTTAAAAAGATGATGAAAAAGATTTAAAAAAAAAAATGACCGTTTTATGAAATTCCCGAATTCATAAGTCTGTAAATATTTTAATGCTATTTATTATTTACCAACACTTAATAATCTCTTTATAGCATTCTCTTAGCTTGTTTACTAATACTTGATTCTTCAAAAAAAGCCTCAGTTTAGTTATTTATTTCAAAGAAGAAACATGACAGTGTCCTACGAAATTCTCGTAATTTTAAGACATTACTGGGGAAAAAAAAATCACAGCCGCTGAAGCAACTCGTGAAATTATTAAATATGAAGGGGAAGGTGTCCTTGACCAGCGCACTGCGCGGCGTTGGTTTGAAAAAGTAGTGGAGATACGACGTTGAAAAGGAAGAAGGGCTCCGGGTGACCATGAAGGAAGCTGTAGAGTCAAATCCATCCACAAGTACTCGCCAACTCGTCAGGCAGTGTGGTGTGCCGAAAGATATTGTTCGTCGCAATCTTCTCTCCATGGGGAAGGTGAAAATGGCCAGTAGACAGTAATTTTTTTTATACAACCTATTAATATTCTATTCCTACGTCGGTATAATTTAAAATATTTCGATACAGCATCTCAATGTTTATTACATTGAGTGTTATAAAAAAAATAATAACAAATACCTAAATATCGAAATGTATATTTTTTTTCTTGATACCTCCAACTATTATTTCGATGCATTCAAAATCTATTGATAAAATGTATATCGATACATTCGGTATGAACACGACACGGAGGATAGAATTAAATATTAAAGAAGAAAAGTATTATATAAAGTAGAAATCTTCTTCTAAAGCTTTATTCATTTCTTATCACCAATAAGGGATCGCATCACAATGGTGAGTAATAACATGATAAGAAGGCTTTATAAGATTTATCTTATATCTTGTTGAGTAATTGATTTGCATAACTAACCCTGGTTTTTAAAATTCAATAATGCATTAAAACTCAATAAAAAAATGTACAAATTATTGTAACACAACAGTGATTATTTATTTTGTGTTAAAGGCCCCGATACATTCTTCTTTTTGTGTGCCTCAAAGATTTACATGGAAAACAAGTTTAGAACCGGTTTTTTGTTACGGAGTTTATAATGGAAGGAAACAATTGGCGAATTTAACAATTGCATGAAGCTATTCCTTATAGATTATATAACTCCATACGCTTCAGTAATCAGGAAGGAGCTGTACAAGGATATGATAGAAATGGAAATCCCAGCTAAACTGATCCTACTTACGATGTGTATGATAAAGCGTACTCAACAGTATCCTTGCCAACGCAAGGTCAAGATCGGTGGAAATTTTAGAGATGCATTCGTAGGAGCTCAGACAAGGGGATGCACTGGCCCCAATACTGTTTACCATCGTGCATCGTTAAACATAGTTGTAAAAAGAGCAGTCATAAAAGCGCGGGTCAATTCTTAACCGAATGACACACGATGGCATCTACGGATGTTGTCATTGCTGGGAGGACTCAACAAACCATCAAGGAAGCACTCATGGTGCTGGGGATGGAATTAAAGAGAATGGGTGTCCAAATTAATGAGGATAAGACCAAGATACTTATGTTGGAAAAGAGGAACTTAGCTCACTTGGAGAGGCATTTTGTAGTTGGAAACATATTTGAGAGGTTAAAATAGCTTTAAGTACCAACTTAAAGTACTGATCAGCGGGCCAATGACATTTCCGACGAAGGAGAAGTGAAATAAAAAATAGTGGCAGCTAAACCGAGCGTATTAAAGGCTATATAAGCTCTTTGGTCACTCAACCAAGCTGAGAATGTACAAACATTCTTGTGGCCCCTTATGACATATGCACCTAAGTATTGAGTAAAGTGTGTATTGAGATACCTGGGCGTATTGCCAGGTTCGAAAGAAAGATATTGAGGTGAATTTATTTAGTAGAGGAGAATGGTTCGTTTCGACTTCAAAAAAACCAAGAACTTTATTATGACCTACGTGTCTCACGATTTGTATGGATACACGGACCAGATGGCTGGGATACGTAATCAGTATGGATTGTACTATTGAAAACCCGATGGAGTCAGACCACGTGGAAGAACGAAGATGTAAGGATGCTTAGGCCAAAGATTTGTTTAGCCATCAGGCTAACATAAAAAAAAAGAATGGTTGAGCTGTCCAAAGGCTGCTTCAATCTATGAGTGCGAAATGATAGTTACCAGAAGCACGTCGAATAGAATGAAATGCATTGGGCTGATTATTAAAGTCCTTTTTTTTAATAGAAGAGATTGAGTTTCATTTCGCATTTTAAAACCGCAATTACTTTCTTGTCCTATATTTCTTGGTATTAAATACTCCACCAGGGAACGTAGTACCAATGGTAGAGCGTAGGGTTGCCATGCCGAAGGTCCTTGTTTCAAATTTTCTCTATAAAGAGGGTACCCAAAACAAGGGGAAAAATCTGGCGGTTGATTGTGATCTAGGACAAATACCCTCTCTGCTCAACCGTGATCCAAGAAACAGCACACTCTCTACCATGTACTAAACCCCAGACCCTTCGCGGGTTGTTATACTGGTTTTAAATACTTCACCATAAGTAAATAAGCTATAACAATCAAGCTAGTTACTTTTGAGATCAAATGAGAGGTATTCGATAATCAATTTTGAATAAATCCAAACGTTATACTAAAATATTTCCGAGTACTAATGAAGGGAATACTGTCAGGTGTGTTTTTAATTTAAAAATACTAAATACATATAATAAATAAATTTAAAAATACTAAATCGATTCAATTGATTATAAATTAAATAAAATCGATAAAATCGATTATAGTAATAACCCAGTGTATGCGGTCAAGTTCATTGACTGGTTCTATCCAGAAGAGTTAAGTGCTAGTTGCCGAGCCTCAAGGTGACCAATTAGATTGCCCTCGCTGTGGAAGGTTATCAATATCAAAGCTCAACAGAAAATTAATTAACCATAGCAAAAAAGATGTAGAATATGCAAATATAAATTATTCTTATTTAATTATTCAAGATGAATTATAATTAAAAAAAAAAAAATAGTACTTAAAAAAATAACCTTGTTAGATTATTATTTTGTTTTCGATATTGATGTGAGATCTACTAGTGGTTGAAGCAGTGAAAAATCCCCTTCACACGATGTAACGAGAGTGTGTTGATGACCTAAAGATAGTGAAGGTTACATAGTGTTACTCATCTGGAAATAAGTAGAAATGTAAGTAAAAAATTAACATTAACATTTTTTTTTTAATTAACCCACTTTGGGGTAGATTTTTCTTTTCTTTTTATTTGCATCCACACCTGTCAAAATAAACAATGGCAATCAGCAGATCGGCTCACAGTAAAATAAAATACAGTCGGATGAAGAACAGAAGCCAACAAGTACCTCTCCCTTGGCTTGATTCGATTTCCTATGATAACAGATCCCTCATCCACGTTCTTTTTAGTCTCCTCCTAGTGTTCTCAGGCATGAGAGTCGTGGTCATTTTTTGTATTAATGGGTTTGAGTGCCCATGTAGTTTTCCTTGAAAGCGTTTGTAGTATGTTCGTATGTGTTCGTCAACCGTTGGTATTTTTAAGTCAGTATGTAGAGTTTTGTTATTGACATACCAAGGTGCTTTTGTGACAAATCTGAGTACTTTTGATTGGAAAGTATCGGAGTACATTAAATCGATTATTTTTTGTGGGTGTATAGATTTCTTCCTTACGCTTTCTCCAATATTCCTTCATACTCTCCGATTTTGTCTTTCTCCTCTGTAGGCTGAATTCCACTTTATTCCGTTTTTGTTTAACTTATCCTAGATTTTTACTCCCTTATTCCCTTTCAGAAATTCCAGAACACTGGAAAACTGCAAAAATAGTTCTTCTTCACAAAAGAGGCAATAAACAGGATATGGAGAGCTATCGACCTATTTCCCTTTGTTCTGCCATGCCAAAGCTTTTTACCAGTGTTATCAAACAACGTCTTACTAAAAGAATTATGGAATGTATAACGGAAGAACAAGCAGGATTTAGGAAAGGTTTCTCAACTGTGGATCACATTCACACAGTAATTCAAATGATTGAGAAAGCTAAAGAATATAACTTCTCTTTTTATTTCTGTTTTCTCGATTTTAAAAAGGCCTTCGACAGCGTCCTACATGCTGGCGTTCTTAAACCTTTAAGAATCATAGGAATCGAAGAGAAATACGTGAGAATTATTGCAGAGCTATACAAAGATATGTCAGCATATTTCATGACGGAAAAGAAGAGTCAAATCTTTAGCGTCGAGAAGGGTGTTAGGCAAGGGGATCCATTATCTCCCTTGTTGTTTATTCTGGTGTTAATGATGATAATCTGGTCTCTTGGATGTGAAAAAGCAGGCGTAAATGTAAATTACGGTGGTTAAGCAACATACGTTTTGCAGATGTTATTGTACTTTTTGCCAATGATACCCACCAAATGCGAAAATGCTAAACAGCTTCTAAAACTGTGCGAAGAAATTGGTCTATACCCAAATTATAACAAGACCAAACTAATGACCAATAGTTCAAGAGAAGAAATAAAAATGAACAAATTTCACCTAGAATACGTGGAGGAATATGTTTACTTGGACCAGTTAGTTTTCTTTTCAGATAGAGCAACAAAAGATGTTCAGAGAAGAATTGCATTTGGAACAAGTTCTGATCTCTGAAATATACAATGAAATATACATAAGTATGTATTGTATATATATTATATAATGAAAGGAAACATAAGTATTGACCTAGAACGACAGGTTTTCGACAGATATATTATACCAGCGGTGACCTATGGCTCCCAAGCATCGTCTTTGAAAAAATCCCAAGAGAAGAAGATCAAGGTGTGACAGAATAGCATCAAAAGAAGTATAATGAAAGTGAAGAAAGGGTCAAAAAATAAAAAAAAAAAGAAACGGCTCAAAGACACACTCTTGCAGATAATAAAAAGCAAAAGGAAATGGGCTGGACATCTGCGGTGCAATGACAACAGATGGTCAAAAACAGTCACGGGATGGACACCATACCACCGAAAAAGGATGAGAGTCAGACAATTGAAGAGATGGAGAGATCCATTTAGGGTTTTGGCAGGACCCTTCTGGTGGAGAGCTGCTAAGGATAGAGATGAGCGGAAAATAAAATGGTTGGCCCTTACGAATTCCGCATCCCGGTAGGGCTAGTCACCCATGGTTGTGTTAAAGAATATTACTCCTGAAGGAAGGCCTATGCTAAGAAAAAAAATGTGTGTATAATATTTATATATAATGCAAAGAATTATTTTTTATGTTGTTTGTAAATTTATGTTTTATAGTAATTGTATCATTTACGCATTAATAAAGGCTATTTACATTTCATTTCACTCTAAAGACCAAAATGATACTTAATTCTTCTCTACAAAATAAGGCGGTTTTATATTTTTTGGTCCAAGCCTAAATGAATGTCAAAGCCGAATTTAATGGAACTCTAGAACCAGTAAACCACGTACCTTCTTTAATGCCACTTTCCATTCGGCAACTGACTTGGGACATCTTCTATAACCCTTCGTCCTCTTGTATTACATAATTTTGTGACCATCATGGCATTGCCTTTCCTAATTCATCAAGCCCATTTCTCGTAGATTATTAATTGTAGTTCAAATCTCTAAATTCTTCATATATCTTAATATACACTTTATTGAAATATTATTACTATCTGCCACTTTTAGGCAACAAGTAACAGCGCTATACTCGCTACATGCATATATATATATATATATATATATATATATATATATATATATATATATATATATATATATATATATATATATATATATATATCAAAAACAGAGCCATTGTACAAAAGGTTACAGATGGAGATGTGACAAGGTCAGTTGCCGATTGGAAAGTGGTTTACTAATACTGAGGATAAGGTACGTGGTTTACTGGTTCTAAAGTTCCATTAAATAAGGCTTTGACTATCATTTAAGCTTGGTCCAAAAATATAGAACCACCTTAAATGAGAACCTCCCCCCCTGGTTTTAAAATTTCTTTCCTTATTTCATTCGGCCCAGACCTATTTTCAGACTTCAATTTTTTTAGAATAATAGCAACTTCCTGTTCCTTTATTGGTGGGATTTCTTCTAGAGTTTTGACTTCATCTGGCTCTTTATTTGTTTCAAGCATTTCTGATTGCATTGATAAAGTTTTCTGAAGTATTCCGTTGCTAGTCTTCTTATAGTTTTCCTATCCGTCATAACTTCCTTCTTTCTGTTTTCAAGATATTATTGCAAATAAATTCAAGATATCAATAAATTCTTTTTGAATTTTTCTAGTGGTGTTGTTGTTTAGAAGTATTTTCGTAACCATTTCATTTTTGTAATTTTCCAGAATTTCTTTTATTCTTTTTCTAATTTCATTATTTATAACCGTGAGTTCTTTTATTTCCTTTTCAGTAATGTCCTCTCCTTCTTTTGTCCTTTAACGAGCTCTTAAAAGTTCTTTCGTACTTTCTGATAGTTTGCTTGGCTTACTCCCACTGAACCTTGAGCTCTGTATCTTTGCGTCCTCAATAGATATGGCAATGATATTATACTTTTCCTGAACGGAACTAGGTACTTTTCCATCTACTCTCAATACTTTTCAACATATAACTATGCCTGTGGTCTGTGTTGAAATTTAGGCTCTGTATGACCTCCACATTTTTCACTAAACTAATTTGATTGGTAAGAAAGTTATCCAACTCAAACCTGCGACGTTTTGGTGACCTCCAAGTCCATTTTTCTTTAGCTCTTTTTTTTTAAGGAGGAATTTCCCGTTTTGTAGTCGTTGACTAAAGCAAAAGTGGATTAACTGGTTTCCTCCTTCATTCCTTTTACCATATCCCCAATCTCCCATAATTCTTTCTTTACCATCTAATTTAACTCCAATCCTGCCATTAAAGTCCCCCTCATCAGAATAATCCAAGTATATTTTCGCTTAAAACCTGAAGTTGCAGTATCTAATTCATGGTAGAATTTTTCTATTGCTTCGAAGGAATCCGCCATTGTAAGAGTACTATAGTTAACTTTTTACTGGAAGTAACTTCCAATACTAAAACAGCTATTCTGCAGTTTATTTCTTTAAAATATATTATTCTGTTTCTTAACTTATTTGATACAAAAAATCCAATGCCAAACATTCCGTTTTGAGATGCTGTGTGCATGAAAACATTTCCTGATTTCTGTTCCAAAACCAAAAAAAAATTCCTTATTACTTCTGCCAGAGCAATAATATCCCAATTGATATCGTCGAGAGCGTTTTTGAGCCCCTCCAACCTGTCTTCAGATATCAATGTTCTAACCTTTAATGTACATACCTAGAGAGTGCCTTGAAAATTAGGATCCTCTTTTTGCTATGAGCTAGTGCTTGGGACTTCATTTTTATTAAGGCCTCTAGCATCTTCTTCATGAATCATCAAGCATTTATCCAGACTATTTTTGATGAGTTTTAGTATCTTTCATTTTATTCCGGTCTTTAGAGTGACTGTTATTAAATGTAGTTATTTTTTGCATAATATATGTTTTATTTCTAACCATAAATTGATAATGCGGGGATTAAACGAAAAATACCCGGGTTGCCAATTTCCAACGGCTAATTAATTATTCACCTGCCACTGTCCTGCATAAATATTAGGTTAGAAACAGTACAGTTTCTACTATGTATTGAACCCTAGACCCTTTAATGCAGGGTTTTTTTTTTAGGATTCTTGAAATCTGATTGCATAGGTCCGTTGTTGCAATATATCTGTATAAATCTAATATATATTATAAAATGCTTTGTTAGTACGTAAATACACAGTTTTCTCTATTACTATCAACCCCAATCAACTCCACTTTGGGGTGGTAAATACCCCTTGGTCTCCAGGTGGTAGTAAGGGAGTTTGGTCGCGGTGGGTCGTTGAGGGTGGCGAAAATGTGAAAATAAGTGCATATTATAAATGTGGAAGTTTGTATGTTTGTCTCCCTTTCACGCAAAAACTACTGAACGCATTTGGATGAAACTTTACAGTAATATATGCTATACATCAGAATAATCCCCCTCCTAAATATGCCCCCAGACAGTTTTTTAGGTGCTGTGGCGAATCCATTATAGCACATAATTAAAGATCAATCTAATCTACTTTTCCTACTAACATTATATATGCGAAAGATGTAGGGGGGCACAGGGGCTCGTGCCAGATAGTTTTTTTGTGTTCTGTGGAGAATCCATTTTAGTACATAATTAAAGGCAAATCAGGAACTTAGCATTTTGGAATTTGCAGGAAGGTTCTGTGTATAATTTAAGAAAGAAATTTGGATAGTTACACCCTTTAATATAATAGGGGTTCGAAAATTGTATGGAATCCGTCAGTTTTGGAGTTAGATATCTGAAATTTTAGATGCACGAGTAGCTTACAATAAAAATATTAAATTTATTTATAAAATGATCTGTAACGAAACTTCACGTGGCAGACCAAATTCCACGCGAGCGAAGCCGCGGGCAAAAGCTAGTATACAATAAAATAGTAAAATAAGTCAAAATTAAGAAAAATCAAATCAAATATATTCGGTCTACCAAACTGTGAAGAAATATGCGTTGCACAGACAAACTAATGACCTAAATTGCGTGTACTAAATTCACGGGGTTCTGAAACACAGTGTTCTGTTGAAAACTGCACATCAAATTTTCTTCTGATTGCAATACATCTCTTTTTTAGATTGGGAGAAAAGTAATAGTAGGATTTGCTATATATTACTATACTACTATAGTATACTATAATTTATTCATCTTATATCTATAGTCTCCTGCAATTCAAATCCTCTATCCAATCCTTGGGCACAAGATCTCGCCCTTCCGATCTTTATATCCGTTCCGATAGAACCAAAACTTTTGAGCGTTCCTTTCTCGCCCGTTCTATCTCTCTTTGGAGCTCACTCCCACTCGATATCCGCCATGCGTCTTCTTTAACCTCATTTAAATCCAAACTTTTCCTACATCTTCTAAATTCGAAATCAGGTGCTTTATAATCAATAAATAATTGATAGATATATTCAACTTGATCGATTGCTGAACTACTGTATATATTCCTCACTCATAATGATATCATTTTTTTATTATTAGATGCTATCATGTATTCACTTATTTTTTCCATAAGCCTATTTCTTTTATTATAAATTTGTCTGTTTATTATTTTTTCGTTTTAATTTTGTATTACATTTTCTGGTTCTCTACCAAAGCATACCTGTTTAGTTATTTACTTTCAAGATATTATGTAAATATTGTTTCATTCTGATGTAGGCCTTTGGCCAGATATATATTTATTTAATTTTGTTCATCTCTGTTATTCTAAAGGGGCCTGGCCCCAGAGTAAAATTATTTTTCTATTCTATATTGTCTACCACCCATGAAGCGTCTTGGATTCAGTACATGGTAGAGACTGAACTGTTTCTAAGACACCGGTTGTGCAGGGAGGTGATTTGTTCGAGATCACCCTCAAACGGCAGATTTTCCCACAATTGAGGGTACCCACTTTATAGGGGCTGACTAAGCCCTAGAAATGTCTACAGATCTCACTATATTCATCGATAACTGTTAACATATTAAATAATTTATCTAGCGCAGATGGATGGGAACCCAATGCCTTTAGTATAACAAGTCAGCGCTCTGCCCACTGAGCTGGTATACTACGCTCACATAACTGAATTTAATATTTAAAATAATTTTATATACATATAACTGTTCGTATCTCTTAATTTATCTTAGAGTTGATAATTCGAAGAAGGTCAAACAGACACAAGGCATCATATAAATGAAAAGAGTTGTGATACTAACCAAATGCATTTAAAATATTTACATTTTTCTTATTTAAATACAATAACGAAAGGCCATGAAAACAAAAATTTTGTTTTTACTTTTCTCGTTGCGGAAATAAAAATTATTTTTTATCCATCCATTGTTCAAATCTGCGCCTCATATATATTTTTTATGTGATCTAGTTTAACAAATATGCTTTTAGTAAAACAATAATAATAAGGACATTGGAGAAGGCATATTTACAACAATGTGTATGCATGCATTGTGATTACAATATGTTTATCAGCTCTTTTCAACATTTAATTGCTTGTTTATTTTTTAACTGGTTATTTTAAATTGCTAATTTCATATATATTTTTTAATTATTTCTACATATTATAAAACAAAGCCCTCGCCCGCGTCTGTTCGTTATAAACTCAATAACTACTGCACGGATTTTCATGCTGTTTTCACCAATAGATAGATTGATTCCCCAGGAAGGTTTAGGTATATAATTTGTCGAGGTGTTGTGTAAATGGGTTAGAATATCGATGGGTTTGGCCGAAGACACTGCTTGCCTAACCCCGTGCAATTATCTAACGTGCAAGATAATAAGTTCGTGTATAAAGAAATATTTGGTTTTGTTTTCATTTTTATAATTTATAAGTACTAAACTCTATTTTAATTTCAAGAATAATATCTGGCTCTACTAAACCGTTATGTACCCATCCAATTTTCAGATTATCTTTCACAGTATCTATCAGGTCAGTCTAAGAGTTCGTGCGCATTTTGGCAAAATTTTTAAATGGTGACAAACTGACGAATGCATCAGTCAAGCGATGACAAGTTCGGAACCTTATCGATCTGGTAATGAATAATAATCCCATACATGCTACTAATCCGCACGAACTTTTGGACTGACCTGATTCTTAAAATTTAACGAAAAACAGTGTATGTGGCATTGTTCCCTCTGCATTATATCATGGATTATATTATCACTATATTATGGATCACGTCTTTCTTGACGTGGAACAGGCTTTTGCTCGAGTCTAGCACCCGGGATTGGTTTACAAATTCCGCCAATTCCTACCCCCTATATTCTTTCTCGTTATCCAATCCTATTTCCAACGGGTCATTCAAAGTAAACCACAATAATCCCTCTTTCCTCAATCTGCAGATGTTCTTCAAGGCAGTATCAATCCTCTCCACAGCTTATACTGCTGACTTACCAACCCATCCTTCGCACATATGCTGATGATACATGTTTATTATCGGATAGCACTGATCCAGTTACTCTTCAAGCTCATATCACTGACCTTGAAATTAGTCTCACAGCTGGAGGATTAAAATAAATTCCCACAAAACCCGTCAAATCACCTTTACCCTACAACTGAAACCAATGACTTCCTTTCCTCCAGTATTCTTTAATAATACCCGACTGGTTCCGGTAGAACACATCCGAAACTAGCGACTGCGTCTTGACAATCTTGAATCATCATACTAGATATCGAAACTACAAGAAACTTCTTCAACATTTTCTGGAAAAACGCTCTAAGCTCCCAATTAATTTCAATAAGACTCATATGTGGAAAATTATAAGACCTATTTGGACTTACGGAGTAGAGCTTTGGGTAAGCCATCGAAATCCTCTCGTATTCAATCCTTACCAATATCCTTAATGCACCTTTCTTTATTGCGAATAAAGTCATCCATAATGACTTCAATGCCTCATTTATTGCTGGTTTGACACGAACCCGTACCGAACCCCTCGATATCAGCCCTTTTATGACAAACTTTATTCCCACTCAAATCTGCTAGTTTTAAACCTCTACTCCTCCGTCCTCCGAGGCGTTTGAAAAGAAGATGACTTCATGATCTCTTAAGTTGAATTTGTTACTTGAATGCTATCACTGGTAGTACAGTGGGTTGATTTTTTACTTGCCTTTATCTCATGGCATTATGTATCATTCATTCTGTTTACTTGTAGAATTATTATAATACAGTAGTAAATTTAAATAAATAAGTGTTAGAAAAAATACTTAATTCTGTAATCTCAAACTTTGTTATATTTAGGATATATTTTTTGAGCCATTGATTTAGGATTTGCCGAATAAGGAAGTCGTATCAGATATTTTTAAAGTAACTGAACCTGATGCTAGCTTTCAATAAGGAAACATTTTTTCCAAAAATTTATTTTTTATTAACTCTCCTTAAAATAAGAATACCTTCGTAAAATCCTCAATGCTCCTTATTTTGTTAAGAATTAAGTCATCCATAATGACCTTAATGACCCATTTGTTGTTGATTTGGCCCGAACCCTGCATCTATCCTTTCATAACAAACTTCATTACCACTAAAACCCACTAGTTTCAAACCTAGCTTCCTCTCAATTCCCGATAATCCTCCGAGGCGCCTGAATAGAAGATGGCCACGTGACCTTCTTAGTTGAACTTGTGATTTGAGTACTACCAGTGGGTAGTTTCTCTACTTGTCATTATGTATCACTTAGCCTATTTACTTGTTGTATTATTGTAATACAGTCGTAAATATCAATAAAAAAATTAAAAAAAAAAAATTGAAACTTTGCTCACTTCTGAAGGACCGATGACAATTGAATAAGTATGTACAAAGTTTGTTTCATTATCTTAAACAAAATACTTATATTTATCAATTTTTCATATTGTGCCAAGTACATGGCTTAATATTTGGGTCAAGTATATGACTACTGGCAGAATCAACCTTAGGAATTCCACATATTTCGGAATACTAAAAAATATGCATTTCAGGTAATTATTCCGCAGATTGTCGCTTCGAGTTGAGCCTCAACAAATTTTAGCTGTTTTTTCTTTTCCCTTTTAATATTTTCCAAAAATTCATTATATATTATAATGAGCTTTAGTATAGAAAAGAGAATGTAACTATGGGAAATGTGTATACTTCGGTAATCATTTCATCTAGGAATGAAATTTTTAACAAACATATATCATCTGTACTTGGAAATGTTAGTTGGAACTTTTATTTCTTGATGTAATGATTACCGAAATCTACTCATTACCCATAATTGCTTTTTCTTTTCTCTTCTACACTTCACGATTGTATTTTTGGAAAATATTAAAAATGAAAAGTTGTATTTTTTTTTTATGTTGGGTGATTTATGTTATTTTTTATAAATACTCGATAGACTAATGCTAGTAAAAGTAGAGTCATTGTGAAAATCAGTAAAATAAAAACAGTGTTAGTACTTTTTAAGATAAATCGAGTATTTTCCTTTATTACTCTATTCTTATTTTAATCGTATTGAAAATTATTTTCTATTTTTTATTTTTGTTTCCTTTTAAAGCGTGGTTTTTAGTTTTTTATAATATTATTATTTTTTTAAATAATGGTCAAATTTTGTCCAAAATGAATTAATTGTACTCAAGGAACCAGAATAGTGCCATTCTCTTAGTTTTTAGCTATAAATGTAGTTATAATATAAGCAATAACTACATTTGAAGCCAAGGTCTGACTTAGCCACTTCCGCACTACGAGAATTGCACGATTCCGCTTCCACCAATTATATACAAGTATATATTTGGTCTCTACATGATCACCGGAAGCGGTAAAAAAAGTACGTTTTTTAATGCATTATCAAAAAGAGTATCAAATCGGGAATAAGCTTATACTGCGAAATAACAAGTTAGGAACAAAGAAAATTTAATATGAAAGGAATTATATAACGCGTTTCAATTATATATATATATATATATACCAGAGAGCGGAATGGCTCAGTGGTATATCGCTGAGTTGCTAATCTGTTAACAGCTATAGCTCCTTTGGGATCTGGAACTCTTTATAAACTAAGGATCCAAAATGATCGGAAAATTTAACGGTTGAGCGTGATCTAGGACAAATCACCTCCCTGAATAAGAAACAGTACAGTCTCTGCAACGTACTGAACCCAAGATCCTTCATGGGTTTTAGTGGTACAGTTTTGTTTCTTTTTTACTAATTCATTTGGTTTTTTTTTTTTAAACTAGGAAGTACTCCCTGTCAGGCTATCAATGGAGAAATAATTTTAAAATAATACAAATGTTCGTTAAGTTGTACTTTAGTAGGTACTTAACGTTTTAGTAGATACTCCGATATTGTTATAGAAGTTGAAGTTCAATTAATAATTATATATAATTATAAGTCAAATTTTGTCCAGAGAGAGTGGAATTGTGTCATTCTCGTAGATTTCGGCTTAACATGGAGTTGTCAAATAAGCAATAACTCCGTTTTAAGCGAATGCCTGACACAGCCCTTTGTTCACTTCGAAATTAACACGATGTCGCTTCTCTAAGAACAAAAAGCTCATTTTGGTGTAAATTCGACTTAACCTCGGCTGTAGATATAATATAAATAATTAATCAATAAAAACGAGCGAAAAATCCAAAAGAGGCGAAGTAATCATTAGAATGCAATCGGAAAACTAAAAAAAAAAAAGAAGCTTCGCCAAATCAGACATCATCAGGACTTACTTTTTTTGTTTAACGTCTTGGGAATGAGGTTGCTATCTCTAATTGATGAGTCCGTTTGGATTGTTGATGTGGGATCTGCTATATTTGACATCATCGATGTGATTTTATTTTTATGTTAGTCCTGAAATAATTTATATACCGTAAAATGGGGTAACTTTGTGACAGATGATAAATTTTAGTTTGTAATAGATTCCGTGATAGATATATTGTAATAGATTCCGTGATAGATATATTGTGTTGGCTCAGTCTGCAAATACGTTATTTGTGTAAGGCCAATACTTTGTTACTATAAGGTTTAATTTTTTGTGTAATCTTGATCATGAAGAAAAAATCAGTTTCTAGTCAACAATTATTTATTGTTTTAAGACGTTTCGACAATGACTTAAATTATTCAATTAAGCATTTTGCATCGATCAACATCATATACAACTTAACAAGTTATAAGTCCATAAATTTAAAAAAATGTATATATATATAAAATGTGTCCCAACAATTAGCAAACTAAGCATAGATACCACATAAAATGCATTATCAATATCTAAAATTTTATTTTCTTAGGGGTCAACCATCCTTCATGGTCAATTAGCTAAAAACGGGAACTGGAAACTGGTTTTTCTTCAGAATCAAGATAACAAAATATTGCTGTCCAGTATATTAAATACAAATTGATATGTATGAGAGGAAAATAGTTGACTGGATGATACAATGGAGAATGGAGATAGTTTGGGGGGTGTAGTCAATAAAACAACACCAAATAAGTACCAGGCTTATATTGAATTTGTCCCGACGTTTTTTTTTTTTTTTTTTTTTTTTTTAATCCACTCGCCAACTATCTCCGTTCTCCATTCTACAAATTAATTTGGTTTAATTTCTTTCCAATGTTTTTTCAAAAATCTTGTTTTCATGAAAATTCCTCTTGTGTCTCAAGAACTTCGAACATCAGGATAACTTCTGGTTTAATATGTAAGTAATCATGTTATTATAAGTATTATGTTTAACCTGTAAATTTTAAAATGTGTAAATGTAAATGTGTTGTTATAATTAACTTTGGTACTGTCCCAAAGTAAACCTATGCGCTAATATTAGGACAATTTAAATTATTTTTTTTAGTTAAATAATCTTGTTTCTAGAATTATTTTTGTCATATTTTTTAGTGGAAGACTGACCCTACATGTTTATAATTTATTCAGCATTTTAACTTTTAAAATAAATATTTGAAAAATGTCCCAAAGTTACCCCATCTTACGATGTATGTATCCTGTACAGATTAAGGGCTTACCTTCTTGTAGCCTTCTTAGAGGATCCTGTAAGAAGTGATTCCTGACGGATGTTGCAGAAGCCGCAGCACTAGCTCTGGAGATCTGCGGTGCACTGACTGAGCGGCGGCTGTCCCCCTCCACGTACTGCTCCATTATCCAGATCCTAGTGATATCAATTGTTCTCCTTTTTTGTTTATTGTGCCAGGACAATGCAATAGGCTCTTTGCAATTATCTTTATCATTACCTAATTTGATTTTTTTTTTAAGTGATCTAATAACAACGTTTTGTAGCACGTATCCTATGGGTCGGTTAATATGGGAAGTATTTTTGGCAATTGTTAATGATGAAACATTATGTTGATATCTGTTAGACAAGATAATTATCGTTTATTTAATAATAAGTAATGAATAAATCATAGAAAAATAGCAATATCAGTAAGTTCTGTTAACAACCCTTGTTTACTAAACTAATCTAGTAAAAACTAATTATATATTTTTTTTTTAAAATATCTACCTATGTGGCGCTACAACCCTGGTTAGGTCCTGGCCTCCTCAATGAGCCGCCGCCATTCGGCCCGACTTTGTGCTGCCATTCTTCAGCTTCTGATCCGTAGAAGGCACCGTGCATACGCAGCCACTCCATCAGCCCATCGTCGTGTACTGTGAAGGGTTGTGTCCACTACTCTGCTATGAATTTCTTCCACTTCCATCCTTGCGACGTGGCCAGCCCAACTGAGCCTCCCTAGTTTTATAAACTTCACAATGTCCACATTCCCGTAAAGGTCATAAAGCTCCCTCCCTGTTCCTTCTAATCCTCCATCTCTTACTGGGAAAACTATACGCCGTTATATTTTTCTTTCGAAAATTAAAAGACTATTTTCCTAATTTTTTTGAGATAGTCCAGGTTTGGGACGCATAGGTAAGAACAGGGCATATAAGAGTCTTGTATATGACCAGTTTAATGCCCCAGGTGAGGGATCTGCAGCGAAAAGTTTTCAGTTAGGCAAAATTTGCCGCCTCTAGACTTTTTCTTATCTCAGCAGAGACATCGTCTATTGTTGTCACTTAGGATCCCAAATACGCAAAACTTGTTCACCCTTTGGAATGTGTAAGGGCCTACAATCAGTGTCTCATCGCTGCAGTCCCAGTGTGCATATATTCTGTTTTTCTCTCGTTTATGGCCAACCCCCTGGCTGAAGCAGCGTCTATACTGTAAAAAAAAATTATAGTTTTGTAATATAGTCTATTATAGTTGCTATTGTCTTATTCGAGGTCATTTTATGTTCGTGTTTGTCCTGATGATGCCTGAATTGGCAAAACGTTGACTATTTTTTTCCCAGTATTTTGAACACTTAAGGTTTTGTTTTGGGGATTTTTCTCATTGCATCCTATTAATAAATTATCTGTAACTTATATTAAAACAATTAAATATTAAATTTAAAAATAATCCGTTGTTCAAGAAGAGATAATACTGATCTACATCAAATTTGCCTTTTACATGAAAATGCACTATATTGACAGTATTTCACTCGCTGAAGATAAATATACAAGTTAAAATTCATAGTTAGCTCTTATTGTTCATCTGTACCATATTTAATATAATAGCGGCTAGCGCGATAGATTCATCACATTAATGATGATAATTCCAAATATTTAGGGATGTTTGTTGCTTATTTAGTTGTTGTGTGGTTGCGGACCATCTTACGCATCCGCAACTGGAGAGCAGCAGCAATTAACAGAGATGGCTGGCGGTTGATGTTGCGGGAGGCCTTGTCCCCACGTGGAAAGTAGAGCCATCTATGTAAATATATATGTAATTGCCCAAATAGATAATGATGAGGTGTTCCCATCGAGCAAATTATTTCCATAATGTAATTAATCCAGGTGAATAAGTGCAATTTACAATTTAAAAAGAAAAAAATAATATTTTTTTATAATTATTGGTCATTTTTTATGAGTTATAAATATTTTTATTTTTTAAAGAGAAAAGATAGGCCCTCGACCGGGATTTGAACCCGGAACCTTTGTCTTACCGTGACATCGCTCTGCCAATTAAGCTATCAAGGTCCCTCCCAGTCGAGGACTAACCTTCTCTCTTTTTTTAGATCCTAAAGCCCCAGAGTACTCCCGCCATTTTTGCGATGAATACACTAGAACGAAGTTCTTTGAACATTAATTTTAATTTAGGATCTTATTGACTTTCGTCATATTATTATTTATAATTTTTTATAATTATTGGTCATTTTTTATGAGTTATAAATATTTTTATTTATTTTTTTTTTTTTTTAAAGAGAAAAGATAGGCCCTCGACCGGGATTTGAACCCGGAACCTTTGTCTTACCGTGACATCGTGACATGGCAGAGCGATGTCACGGTAAGACAAAGGTTCCGGGTTCAAATCCCGGTCGAGGGCCTATCTTTTCTCTTTAAAAAATAAAAATATTTATAACTCATAAAAAATGACCAATAATTATAAAAAATTATAAATAATAATATGACGAAAGTCAATAAGATCCTAAATTAAAATTAATGTTCAAAGAACTTCGTTCTAGTGTATTCATCGCAAAAATGGCGGGAGTACTCTGGGGCTTTAGGATCTAAAAAAAGAGAGAAGGTTAGTCCTCGACTGGGAGGGACCTTGATAGCTCAATTGGCAGAGCGATGTCACGGTAAGACAAAGGTTCCGGGTTCAAATCCCGGTCGAGGGCCTATCTTTTCTCTTTAAAAAATAGAAAAAAATAATAGGATATCACTTGAGCAAAAAAAAAGTAAAATGCATAATTGACTGAAAAAAAAAAAATTGATCCTCTCTCACTAACCTTGAGGTATTAGGTTTCGATATGATCTAGAATATCAGGTGTAGATACCTCACGACTTGTTTTTCTGTACTTCTACTTATCTTGAAGGGTCTTTGATTACATTTGGTTCAGTACATGATAGAGACTGTACTGTTTCTCGCAGGGAGGTGATTTGTCCGAGATCACGGTTAACCGCCAGTTTTCCCCCCGAATTAAGGCTACCCATTTTATAGAAGGTGGCTGAGCCCAAGGATGTAGATCCCACTAGGTCCATCCATGGTTATTAAAAGATGGAATATTTTATCTGCCACAGCTGGATTCGAACCCGGGTCCTTTATCACAGCATTCTACACACTCAGCTATCCCGTCAAGTCACACAATATACAGTGGTATGGAATGACTCAATAATTTAACAGTCCTTTCAAATAGTTACATGGAAAATAAAATATATAACAGTTATTAATTACATATAATCTATAAATATTATAAAACAAAGCCCTCGGCCGCGATTGTTCGCAGTAAATTACTGCACGGATTTTCTTGCGGTTTTTTATACAGAGCGATTCAGGAGAAAGGAGTGTGTGTATATAATTTTCAAGGTTCTGTGTAAATTGATTGCAATAAAACATTAATTGTTGGAAGTGTAGGAAAAAGTATAACCTCCAGGGAGGTTTCATAGAAGACGCTGCCTAATCTCTTTGACATATCTGTGGCACCTGTGCATAGTGGCCTAAGTCGCATTTTGTGAATTTCAAGCTATCTACTTAGAATCGTAATTTTTCTGAACTTATTTTAAGTTCAAGATTGCAGTATCAGCCCACGATTCACAAAGGAATATCCTTCATTGCAATGTACGAACACTTACCGTGTTAGACACAAGGAAGGAGAAAAAAATTACGATTCTAAGTAGATGGCTTGAAATTCACAAAATTCGACTTAGCCCACTATGCACAGGTGCCACAGATATAAGGTAACAATGCCTGGAGGTATATTCCTCTTTTATAGATCTACAAAAAAGTCTGAGATAGCATATCTTTATATATATTTTTAAGGATAGCCTGCTTTACTTATTTTATCTTCTAAAAAATTGATAACGTACAATGCGGTATTTGGATAGATATTTAGATGAGTACAGTATTAATCCTTACCAACTTATATACTTTAGTTACCTTAAGCATTTCATGCGCATTATTAGAATATTTTATACCATATAATTGAAATGAGTATCTTATGGATTATAAGAAATAATTAACACGGATGAAAATAAATTCGTTTATAAAGCAGTTGTTTTTTTTTATGTTAATAATATCTAAATAATAAAACACATTAGACAGACAAAACGTGCAGGCGTAATATGTCTTACTATCCGTGCAAAGTTGGTTCGTTAGTCCTACTAATATAAACGCGAAAGTTTGTCTCTCTTTCACGCAAAAACTACTGAACGAATATGGATGAAACTTTAAATTAATATAGGTTATTCATCAGAATAACACATAGGCTATAGCAAGCGCGGATTTATGGGAGAGGGCACAGGGGCACGTGCCTCCCCCCCCCCCCCCCCCCCCGACAGTTTTTTAGGTACTGTGGAGAATCCATTATAGTACATAATTAAAGTCAAATCAGGAACTTAGCATCTTGAAATGTGCAGATAGGTTCTTTGTATAATATAAGAAAGAAATTAGGATAATTCTACCCTCAAGGGTTTCCTCTTTAATATAATAGGGATTTAAAGGTTGTATGGAATCCGTCAGTTTTGAAGTTAGACATCTGAAATTTTGGCTGTACGAGTAACTTATAATTAAAAAAAAATCAAATTATTTATTTAAAATTAAATTTATTTAAAATTAGCCGCGGGCAAAAGCTAGTATTGATATTAAATTGTTAAGTACAAAATCAAAATATTTTTACATGTATGAGATGAAAATAGTTGACTGGATGATCTAATGTAAAGGAGATAATTGGGGGGTGCAGTCAATATGAACACAGAATAAGTAATGAACTTATATTATGTGCCGACGTTTCGACCTACACTGTAGGTCGAAACGTCGGCACATAATATAAGTTCATTACTTATTCTGTGTTCTTATTGACTGCACCCCCTAACTATCTCCTTTACACAAAATATTTTTATATTTTACAGTAGAGCGTCGTTTACCCGAACATTTAATTATTCGAGGTGGCTTCGCGAAACATTACCAAATATTTTCTAGTATAGAATTAGAGACTAAGCTGCCATGAAGAGCAAGTCGAGATTGATGTAAACTAATATTACGACTTTCTATGAGTCACAACCTTGAAGAATCTTGCTACGCAAATACATATTTTTACTGGCATATATTTTTTAAAGACGCGATTGAAAAGGCGCAAACTATAAAACTAAATACATAAACGTCGATGAATGGTAGTAAGGTAATTCGGGCTAGAAGTAAATTCGGATAAGGCTAAGTATATGGTTAGTAGCAGAAAAGGGGGAGATTTCTGTGATATTGTTGTAGGAGGGAATAAGTCCGAACATGTGGAGAAGTTTAAGTACTTAGGGTCTGTGGTGACTAGGAAAAAACGAAATTCAAGAGGAAATAAAGGCGGGAAATGCTGGTAGTTATTCGGTCTCGACATTACTGAGCTCGCGTCTTTTGTTTGTTTGTTCATTTAACGTCACTTTATGATGCTATGGCTAATCGGACGATGCTACAGTGGGAACTCTAAATTCTGGCTATCCAGGTTTAATTAAGATAGGGATTTTTAATGAGTACCTGACATCCTACAGGCTCGGGACCCCCGTTTAACGTCCCTCCCGAAGGACGGCGTAAATAAGGATTTTGCTCCCTTTAAAAAAATCCTAGGACCACCTGCCGGGCTACGAACCCGCGATCTTCAGCTTATCGCGTCTTTTGTCTCGAAATCCAAATATCAGAATTTTCAAAACTATCATCATTCCAACTCTTCTTTACGGATGTGGAATGTGACCGCTAGCGCTGAAGGATCAACGTCTTCAGGTATTCGAAAATAAGGTGTTGCGTAGAATATTCGGCCCAAAAAAGAATGAATGGGAAGTATAAGAGATTACATAACGCAGAATTGCGAAGCATGAATCCGGTCATTATTATTCAGGTAATAGCGTCGCGAAGATTAAGATGGCTTGTAAAGTTGTTAGGCTTAGTAATGAACCAATTCCTAAGATGTTAATAGGCGCTGTACCGAATGGGAAACGACTGAGGGAAACACCGAGGCGTGGGTGGGAGGATTGCGTTAAGATTGGTCTGGCGGATTTGGATAGTGGTCCATGGACAGAAGTTTGTAAGCAGAGATTGGGTTTATATATAGAGATTATATTCATATAGAGATTATATTGAAGGGGAAACTATCATTGAGGGTGGAATTATCCAAATTTCTTTCTTATATTATGCAAAGAACCTATCTGCAAATTTCAAGATGCTAAGTTCCTGATTTGCCTTTAATTATGTACTATAATGGATTCTCCACAGTACCTAAAAAACTGTAAGCACGTACCCCCTGTGCTCCCCCCTAAATCCGCGCTTGATGTAGCTTATGTGTTATTCTGATTTATAACCTATATTACTGTAAAGTTTCATCCAAATCCGTTCAGGAGTTTTTGCGTGAAAGAGAGACAAACATACAAACTTTCGCATTTATAATATTAGTAGCGTTAGTAGGATATCAAAACAATAGTTTCTCTCATGTTCTTTCTGTTATTTTAACAACTTTTATCATGTGAATTTAATTATGTACTATAATGGTTTCTCAACAGTACCTCAAAAACTGTCGGGGGGGGCGTGCTCCCGCCCCCCCATAAATCTTCCCTTTCTGTAGCCTATGTATTATTCTGATGTATAATCTATATTACTGCAAAGTTTCATCCAAATCCGTTGAGTAGTTTTTGCGTGAAAGAGGGACAAACTTTCACATTTATAATATTAGGATAATATATTATTAGTAGGATATATATATATATATATATATATATATATATATATATATATATATATACTTGTTACATTTATCGATTATAACATCTATGTTCAATTAAATAACACTTCATATTTAATTCCAAAAATCGAGTATAGCGAGTTGTGGTCTAATGAAACATGAGAACTCAACATGAGCTAAATAGGATCCTTGTGGGTTTTGTTTATCTCTTGAGAAACCGTAATGAGCAGAAATCGGTATCGATAAGCTGTTAAATACTATCTTATCAGTTAGTTAGCACAAATCAAGCCAGATAGCACTAGTGCGTCGATTCCTACAGATATTGTACTAAGAGGATAAGCATTCCAAAACAATGACAAACTATAAACATTCATTGCAAGATCTATATATATATATATATATATATATATATATATATATATATTATTCGGTTGACACTACAGACCATTAAGATCTTTGACCGCGCGATGTTATCCTGAAAAGACAGCCCAAATATGGTCTTCACAACTTGGTATGGTTTCTATGTTAAGCAACCCATAGCTCTATAACCACTTCATTTGGATCCGACTCACTTATGTCCTTACTAGTACTGAAGGTCAAAGGATAATGGGTTCAACACAACGTGGTTGTATGGGTGCATTCATTACTTCTAAGCGTGGTCGTTGTTACTTGTCTCATCACTTACTTGTAGACTAGCCGGACTTCACATAAGCAATGGCTGATCTTGAGAAATCCAGAGACATGGGATTCGAATACACAATCTTTAGTTTTTGCGAATCTGAAAACTAAATAAAGTAATGCCACCAGGGCCCCCGAAATTTAAAAATACCTAAGAGGATTCAGTTAACCAACAGGATTTAAAAAAAACTGCATCAAATAAGTTTAAAATGTCCTCATTCATAAAAATAAAGATGTAACACAGAAAATGGTGTATTATGGTGTGTATAGTGTCCATTATATAATGTATAATGGTCAAAACTCTGGTGCTCTGAAACGTAGATCTGTTAAAAATAGCTCATCAGAATTTTGATACCAATCACCTTTTTTCACTTACATACTTTCTTCACCTAGAAGCGCTAAGAAACTAAAAACATGACTATAAAGTGTAATATCTCATATCATTACTAATAATTATATTTATACTAATAATTATAATTATATAATAAATTATATTTTACTTATTTTTATTTAATGGTGATTATTTAAATATTTTTATGTGGAAGAAAGTGGTCCGGGTAGATGTCACAATAAATTTCTCGTAGGATTGGAGAAAAACTTTATTGATTAGCCAAGGTAGGTCTTCTTCAGGGCTGTGGGGGGGGGGGCTGGGGGGTGTTAGGTCCTCACTAGCTTGAAACACATACTGTTTAATCTTTTACATACTGTTTAATCTTTCACGTACTGTGTTAATCACTAAATATGTGTTTCAAGCTAGTGAGGACCTAACACCCCCCAGTCGCCCCCCTCCCCCACAGCCCTGAAGAAGACAAAGTAGGTCGAAACGTTGGCTAATCAATAAAGTTTTTCTCCAATTCTATGAGAAATTCATTGTGACCTCTTCCCGGACCACTTTCTTCGACATATATTATCAAGGTCAACAATTATCATTCAATTTAAATATTTTTATTTTGAAGAGAAAAGATTCGTCCTGGCAGGGATTCGAACCCGGGTCTTCCGCATCTCTAGTGCGGCACTCTTCTAACTCAGCTACCGAGCTCGTAACCAGGCGAGACGAATCTCTTCATCTTATCTCTTCAAAATAAAAATATTTAAATAATGATATTAATTCGATTTTTATGATTTTTTTTTACGTTCTTTGAATAGATTGGATAGATTTATAATAATTACATTGAAAATTATGCACTTTATGCTAATTAAACTTAATTAACGCACGCGCTAGTGCATATTGCCTAGAACTGCATTGTGATTGTGTAGGTGTGGGAGGCATATTTAATATCTTGCCTTGGCATTCCTGTCAATGAATGGGCTAAAATTATTTTCTTTGTTGTGGTGACGAGGAACGAATTTTTCTTAAGAGGTAATATTGAGTCATTCCGGAATAATTTTTTTTTCGTTAGTTATAAGAATTTCTCGCTTTGTTCTTTTAAACAACCTATTAATTTGAGTTCTGTATATTTTACTAAAAAAATATATATATTGGTATCGGCTCCATTTTAACTTTTAATTCGTTTCCTTTTTAATATTCTTATTGTATTTTAAAAAAATACAAATTATCATGAGCTTTAGTATTGAAAAAATAATGTTTGTTTGTTGGTGCTTAAAGGTGTAAAACCCTTAGGTCATGAACGCCTTGTTGTTGTCTTGAGATTATGGAGAAAATATTTGTTCATATCATGTCACATTCAGACTGGCGCATACAACTCGTGACTATATTATATTGCGGAGAGTAGTCGATGTGTTTTCAAAAACTGTAACACCAACGAGACAGCAGCCTCATTGTCACCAAGTGCCTTCGCCAAATCCGGCACTAGTCCTAATTTATTTATTGATGACCGGTAATATACACACTCCTCAAAAATGTGCCTAACTGTAAGGTTGGCGTTACAATGTTGGCATAAAGGAGGTTGTAGTTTTGTAATGATATGCAGATGATTGAGACCAGTGTGGCCCAGTCTCAAGCGAGCCAGGGCAACCTCCTCTCTACGGCTGTTCCTGTAAGAGGTAGACAATGCTGTTACTGTTCTTTTGATCATTTTTAATTTGCTAGGTTGTCTTTCTTCCCATGTGGCTTGCCATTTCTCCGATATTTCTATTTTAAGAGGCCTACTTAATTCTGATGGACTGAGAACCGTGGGGTATGTATAATGTAATTATGGGAAATGTGTATAATTCGGTAATTATTTTATCAAGGAACGGACGTTTCAACAATTATTTCGAAGTTTCGATGATTGTATAACCTAAAAAGTATGTGTTATTTAATTCATATACTGTCAGTAATTTTATACATTCAATAATACAATTATTTTTATTATCGTGGCCGAGTCTGGTATCCGGGCTTGCTCTACAAACTCCGCAAATTCCTACACTCTACATACTTTCTCATCCTTCAATCCTATCTCACAAATAGAACTTTCCAAGTAAACAATAACAATGTCTATTCGTCCCTCTTTTCCCAATCTGCTGGTGGCTCCTTGGTCCAATCCTATATACAGTTTATACAGCTGACATCCCAACTCATCCTAATACTATCCTTACCACGTATGCTGATGATACATGTGCATTATCAGTCAACACCAATCCGGTTATTGCATCCCAAAGCCTCCAATCCCATATCACTGATCTTGAACTTCAACACTTACTAGACAAACGCTCTAAGCTCCCAATTAACTACAAAAGACTCATCTACATGACCATCATACGACCTATTTGGACTTATGGAGTAGAGCTTTGGGGCTCCACTAAGCCATCGAATTCCTCTCGTATCCAATCCTTACAGTCCAAAATCCTTCGTCAAATCCTCAATGCTCCTTATTTTGTTAAGAATAAAGTCATCCATAACGACCTAAATGTCCCTTTTGTTGCTGATTTGGCCCGAACCCGGTATCTATCCTTTCATAACAAACTTCATTACCACTCAAACCCTCTAGTTTCAAACCTACCTTCCTCTTCAATTCCCGATAATCCTCCGAGGCGTCTGAAAAGAAGATGGCCATGTGACCTCCTTACTTGAACTTTGATTTGAGTACTACCAGTGGGTAGTTTCTCTACTTGTCATTATCATGTCATTATATATCACTTAGCCTATTTACTTGTTGTATTATTGTAATACAGTTGTAGATATCAATAAATAAATTTAAAAAAAAAATTTACTATCGAGAATATAATTTAAAAGGGACGAATGATAGGGAATATTTGTTGTGACTTAACTGGGAGCGACAACGTACGGAACTGATACTTCTTTAAGGATAGGTAACGATAACTGGGATAACCTAAAAGTGGAACAGGATCATATTAAAGGAGTGAGGAATAACTTATATAAAAGTTTCTGGTAGTTATATTCAAGATGGAAGGAAACGGCCAAGATGTGATGCCTTTTTCCGTCAACTTACTCACTTTCCACTCATTTTTCCTTTGATATCTAATAGCTTTTTTTTCTAAAACCACTGTTACGCTTCCACCATATTATTGTAAAAAGTAGTTTATTAGCATCGCCTGAAAGGAATGTGAATTGCGAGGCATAATTAACCCAGAAGAAGAAAAATATTACAGCCAACACTGATCAGCTAATCGATATTCATTTATACTCACGAATCAAGGCCTGCGTAGGATTTTCCAGTTTTTTTTCTCTGGGAGACTAAGTTTCCCCATCACTGCCTCGACCAGTTTATTGAAGATCTATGAATTGTGAGTCTGCAACACCCATTATTTTAATTCCATATTTGACAGGAATTATAACCGAGAAAACAGCATCGACCCTGAAAGGCACACAAGTTTCATCAACCGTTACATGTGCACCTGGGGAATAGACATATCGGTAGTTTCTTATGAAGGAATAAAATACATCTGATATGGACGCAGCACGATCTTTTTTAATTCGCTCTTTTCTCGTTGTGGAGTCATCAAATATCAAGGCTCTGTGAAGAATACAGCACTTTTTTCTGGCATTAGAGCTCTAAAGATAGGTCTGTCACAAACATAAGTCAAAAGATAGATGATAAGGCTTCTTTTGAAGACTTGAAAATGCGGTATAAAAGGTCGATTCCAATTAGAGCGTTGATTTCGTTAATATTAGTATTCCGATAGTGAGGACAATTTTGGAACTTAATTTTTTCTCGCATGGCCTCAATTTTCCTTTTAGAATATCTGTGGTAAAAAAAAGATTCCACATCTCTCGGGAGTTGGGTTTTTTCCCGAGGTGAAGAGGAAAACGTTAACTTTTAAACGTTACACAGCTCACCGGTCTACGATACAGGCGTGTAACATATACGTTAGAAGGCACACCGGTCGTATAGACTGCCAATACTTAGGAACATAGCAACTTACCGGCGGATGAAAGATGCGAATCGCATCCTTTTCTTCTCTGGTGAACGTTCGAACATTGAATGACGATGTCGCAAAGGCACAGAGCCCGATGTAGTACACAAGCGTCCCCAAAGGTCAATCTGTACCGGTACTGTGGACCGATGTGCCATTCTAAGGGTTAATACCCACTAGCCTGGCACTTAGACTAGTCCCTACTGAGTCTATTCAGATATAATTCACTTAAATGATAAGTTAGAAATTAGTATTGATAGCGCAGAGTTGCTTGTTCATCAGCCAATGTTACTTTCTGATGTAACTGTAATGTTGGTGAACTTTTGGTGAACAAAAGTACAGTCTTAAGACGCTTTATGTATTTGCTTATATGAGGGAAAAAACTTGCTGGGCTTCAGTTTTCTAGAATGGGGTGAACTGATTGGGGGACATTTATGACCTCACAGAAAACATATTCGGATGGGGAAAACCTCACATGGCGCATCCCAATACCTCATAGTGGACATCTTGAAGATGTATAGGGAAGGTGTGAATAATGCTTGCTAGATGAACATCTGTGGAAGCAGCTGATCATGATCAAGGGCGATGAGTAAATAATTCCCTGGTCGGCTTTGCATAGATATAAGCTGCTAACTTAGATCGGTTCTGCCACGCGAAGGGGAAAGCCTTTGGATAACTATCTGATTTTACTCCCAAGAAAATGACCATGCCGTCTTCCCAGGGGAAGGCAATCACCCGAGATATTCCAGATCGATATCCGATAAAATCCCAGCGACATTAAATGGGAAAAGTTAAAACTTATGGTGATTTAACTCGAAAAAAAATCAAGATCGCCATGCTCAAAGCCAACCTCTGAAAATGATAAGGCACAAGAAGAAATACTTAGCCTCCCCCCCCCCGAAATAAATAGTCAATAGAGTCTTACTCATTGTTTTAAGAAACCGGATTTTTTCTGGATAATTTTTTTTTTATTGTTCAGGTGTAATATTAAACCTATGGAGTAAAGTGGTGATCTATTTTTTTTATGGAAGATTGAAGTATGATATATGTTTGATGGAGACAGATGAATGTTAAAAGTTTATATTATTTAATAAAATTATTAGTAAAATTAAGAAACACCCTTTTTTTATTCAGGAACTTAGTTGTTATTCTTTTGATCTGAAAAAATATGTATAGTTTCTATCAACACTGTCCTTATAACCTCCTCAGGGGAAGGTTACAAATCTTAGGATTAAATTTGAAAGGAGCAACTTACACTCTTGTGACATAATGCTAAGATGGAAGATTTGGACAGTCTGAGGCAGTCTATTGAAGTTTATCAAGGACAGGCATGTTTTAAGTTTATAGTGTTCTCCAGCTTTAAGCTTTGAGCTATATGTCAATTTAGTTGAGGTAAATATTTGTTTTAGTTAAGCAAAGTTAATCAGACTATAGCAGCTACATCCCCTGGTCCAGAGAGGGATGAGTTAATCGGTTTGAGAGACAACATCGAAGAACTTTTGAATCTGACACAGGAGAGTTTAAACAGTTTAGTGAATAGTGATAAATCGGAAAGTAAAGAACAGAATGCCTCTGTTAGTGCCGATGATGATGAAGACCCATTTGCAAAGGAATATGCCCTCTTCAAAGTAATTATGTTGTCATTGTTTCATTATTACATTAAATATCAATGGTGTTTTATTCATGGATTGTCTTCTATTGTCTATTGTTCCCAAGTAAACAAGCCATTAGTCTGTATGTGCTGACTTGTCTATAATCATTCTAAATCACCATATACTCATATTCTCCAACTAGATAATATGTCTATTATTAAGTAAATGAATTAAGTTATTGTTTTTTGTTTTGATTTTTTTAGAAAAAAATGTGTAAGGTCTTGTTTTATTCTTTAATTGTGATCATATCTAAATTATACTTTTAATAAAGAAATTACTTGATTTGATAACAAAATTGTCAAGTTTACCCCCTATTCTTCAAATTACACTTTTTCAAGCATCACCAAAATGTTACTACATTATTATAAATGTTACACAGATTTGGATTCATTTTTGGAAATCAGTTCTGCTAAGTCAACAATATTTGTTTCATTTTTAATATTCTCGATAACGAAGTAATATACTGTTTAGGTTGTATCATCATCTATACTTCCAAATGTTTGTTGATAAACTCATTTTGTGATGAAATAATCACCGAAATATACAAATTTTCAATAATTACACTCCTTTTTTTCATACTAAACCTCACGGTTATTTTTATTTTCAAGAATATTAAAAAGAAAAACAATGAAAAATTAAAACTTGTGAATAACTCGAAGCGACAACCTGCTGAACTGATATCAAATGTAATGTTTGTTTTTTTTACATATCTTACCTTATATTTATTTTTATTAAATATTGTATTTTAAGTATCATTACAAACTAAAAAGAATTTAAGATTATTAATTGGTAACTACCCAGAAGTAATTTGAAGGAAAAAGAATGATAATATCCCTTTTGCAATCATTGCTTATAAAGTATTTATTTCAGTAAAAGTAATTAAATATTAAATACTAAATCATTAATCCTAACATAAAACTTATTTGTAGGCAGAGTTGGAAGAGGCAGATAAGAAAAATGAATGTAAAATCGAGGAAAATGAGAAAGAAGAAAACATATCTGCCGAAGAAGAAACTCCGTCGATCTTTGTAAGTAGAATTGTTGCAGATGTCATTTAGTTAATTTTATTTTTATGCCATAATTATAATTCACAATAATTGTAGGAGGATTTGGAGAAAATTATCGGAATGAAATGCCAAGCTCCATACACTAGCAAGTCTGGTTCGACTGGTTACCACAACGCATTAGTTTCTGGCATAGAAACAAATGAATCCATCAGCGATCTTGACCACATAAAGGTAAGTTTTTCAAATATTTACTCAATTTTTATTATCAAATATTGTATTTCTCTTACAACAATCACATAACTGTTTTTAATGATGTATTTTACTATTATTAACATTTTAATAATATTAACTTTCCTGCCACATTTAAGTTGCGAAAGTATTGTTATTGGGTCAATATTTTGTCATGAACATTTTCAATGAATCTATGTGCTTCTGAGCCCAAAAAATAAATATGGTTCTATTCTATGCTGTTTTGGGCGTAATGAAATTTCAATTATAATTACCATTGAAAAATGCCGGGAAAAAACATTTCCTAAATATTCAGGAGAGCGAAATTAACCTCAAAATCTATGAGTATCATTATCATCATTAATTTTGTTTAATTACGCACAGACTAGTTTCTCCTCTGTACACACATTCTCTTTCTGTCTTTTTGAGCCGTTAACTTGTTTTTAACCACTTTTGACCACCCCACTGTGTTCGTCATTGGAAAATCTATTAGATCTATTTTTATAAAATCTGTTTTCCCCTACAGTCTTCAACTACTTACCGTTTATGTAATCTGATAGAATGGTTAATATAGCAGTATCGCTATGAACAGCCACAGTACTCGTCGTGTACTGCCCATTCTTCAAAATTACTGTAATTGGACAGTAAAGCCGATAGTAATTGAAATAATATTTCCTCTCTAATTCTACTAATTAGAAGATTTAATTGTAAATAATATAAAGTTGTAAATATATAATTTTTAGGTGCGTGTTCTGTTCACAAATCCAACCGAAAGGGATATGGTTACATGTCCATATTTTCTTGATGACAGATGTAACTTTGGAGAAGAAAAATGTAATTTTTCTCATGGGTATTTTGTACCTTTTGGAGAACTAAAGGAATACAGGTGAGAATCTTTATTTATTTTTTAATCAGTAAAAGTGAGCAAAACTCATAAAGAGACAAATTATAAATATGATGCAGTTGGAAAAATCCCAAAAACAAAGCTTGAACTCTCAAAAATACTGGAAAAAAACAACCTGTCAACATTTTAATTTGAATAAATTTAATAATTAGCACACACAAAGGGAAAATAAGTGTAGCACCTCCCACACACAGACTCACCAATAATAACAGCAACTTTGCTCGATAACACTCCATGAATTACTAAATCAAAGGAAGATAATATACAAATTGTTTTGGGGATTTTTCCTATCACATCTTATTTTGTAATATATAACTATACTAGCTTATGCCCGCGGCTTCGCTCGCATGGAATTCGGCCTGCCACATAAAGTTTTGTGAAAGATCATTTTAAATAAATAATTTAATTATTTTTTTTAAATATAAGTTACTCGTACATCCATAATTTCAGATCTCTAACTTCAAAACTGACGGATTCTCTACAACCTATGAACCCCCATTATATTAAAAGGGAAACCCTTGTGGTGGAATTATCCAAATTTCTTTCTTAAACTATACAAAGAACCTATCTACAAATTTCAAGAGGCTATGTTCCTGATTTGTCTTCAATTATGTACTATAACGGGGGGGGGGGCATGCCCACGTGACCCCACATAAATCTACCCTTGATGTAGCCTATGATTTATAACCTATTTTATTTAATAAGTTTCATCCAAATCCGTTCAGTAGTTTTTGCGTGAATGAGTAACAAACATTCGCATTTATAATATTCGTAGGATATCAAAACAAATAGTTTCACTCCTGTCCTTTCTGTTATTTTAACCACAATTATCATGTGATTTTCCTTTATTTATGTACAATAATGGATTCTCCACAGTACCTAAAATACTGTAGGGGGGGCACGTGCCCCCTTGCACCCTCCCATAAATCCGCGCTTGCTATAGCCTATGTGTTATTCTGATGTATAACCTATATTACTGTATAGTTTCATCCAAATCCGTCCAGTAGTTTTTGCGTGAAAGAGAGACAAACATTCACATTTATAATATTAGTAAGATTAGTAGGATATCAAAACAAATAGTTTCACTCATGTTCTTTCTGTTATTTTAACAGCTATTATCATGTGATTTGCCTTTATTTATGTACAATAATGGATTCTCCACAGTACCTAAAATACTGTAGGGGGGGCACGTGCCCCCTTGCACCCTCCCATAAACCCGCGCTTGCTATAGCCTATGTGTTATTCTGATGTATAACCTATATTACTGTAAAGTTTCATCCAAATCCGTTCAGTAGTTTTTGCGTGAAAGAGAGACAAACATTCACATTTATAATATTAGTAAGATTAGTAGGATATCAAAACAAATAGTTTCACTCATGTTCTTTCTGTTATTTTAACAGCTATTATCATGTGATTTGCCTTTATTTATGTACAATAATGGATTCTCCACAGTACCTAAAATACTGTAGGGGGGGCACGTCCCCCCTTGCACCCTCCCATAAACCCGCGCTTGCTATAGCCTATGTGTTATTCTGATGTATAACCTATATTACTGTAAAGTTTCATCCAAATCCATCCAGTAGTTTTTGCGTGAAAGAGAGACAAACATACAAACATTCACATTTATAGTATTAGTAAGATTCATATCTAGTCCGTCTTCCAATTTTACTTAATTTCTATATTGGTGTGGAAATGGTTGACTGTAGATGCAGAGAGTATGTAGAAATTAGTTGGGGGTGTGATCAATAAAGCTATTATTGATATAACTGAATATAACTTATAATACATGTATGAGATGAAAATAGTTGACTGGATGATCTTATATAAAGGAGATAGTTGGGGGGTGCAGTCAATAAGAACACCGAATAAGTGAAGTACTTATATTATGTGCCGACGTTTCGACCTACAGTGTAGGTCACCTTCAGGGCTAACAGAGAAACAAACAGAACAAAAAATGTAAAAACATAAAAGTTGTACAGTAACAATAATAGTGACAAATAATGTAGAAAAATACAAAGTGGCAGATATGAAAATAGAAGATAAAGAATATTAAAAAGGAGCCAGATTATAATAAAATAAAGATATAGACAGATTTAAAAAATTAATGATAATGAAAAGGCATTAAACTAGTGGCAGATATAATAAAATTATGATAAAGACAAATATAACAAAATTATTGAAATAGTGACAGATATAATTATAGAAAATGTGATAGAATAAAATAAAATTAGGATAAAGACAGATATAACAAAAGATATTGATAATGAAAAGAAAATGAAAATAATGGCAGATATAATAAAGTAAGACAGATTTGATAAAATTAAAGAAAATGAGCAGAAATGATAAATAATAAATAACGCATATAAAATAAAAAATAGAAAATAAGTGTACAGAATGGATAGTACAGTACAAAATAATAAAATAAAGGAAAATCAAAAGGAGGAGTTAAACAAAAGAAACAAAAATGAGGATATTTACATATAAAGAAAGGTTGGAATATAAAGAATACAGAAAAACTAGTAAAATAAAGGTATAAAATGTATGATAACGGACTTGATGATGTTACCAAGTTACAGAAAAGTATGGAACTATATGTACAATAACAAATGTGAATAATAGAAATACTATTGTACAATAACAACAGTGTACAATGACTGTTGTGAAAATATAGAGGTAGGAATAGAATATGAAAAGATAAAATAGGTGAAAACGCTAGTACAGTAACAATAGTTTACAATGTATGTATGAAAAAAAATTAGATGGGATTAATGAAATAGAAAAATAAAATAGGTGTTTAAAAATATGAACACTAGATTACCAACATATGATGGATGCCAAAATGATAAGGGGGAAAAATAGGAAAATAAAATTGGAGAAAGGATAAAGAGAAAAGTTTAAAATAAATAAAATATAAAGAAGAGGAGACATACCGAATGTTGGGAAGCGTGGCCGTTACATATAGCGGCTGTAGCGTACTGAGCGACTATGACCGTTATGAAGGGGGGAAGAGATAGGAGCGGTATCTAGTGGCCGAAAAGTTAACTGTAGAAGGTAACTATACTGGAGTATAGGAACAAAGGATAAAATAAATATAAATAAAATTAAAACAATAAAAGAAATGTCGATAGAGTGATAAAAAAGAAAACATCAATGTCGGAGTAACGGAAATTTATCGGATTCTAGCACAAGAACGTAAAGACCGGGGGAAGAGATAGGAGCGAAATCTAGTGGCCAAAAGTTACCTATAGAAGGTAACCATGCTGGAGAATAGGAAAAGATGGGGAAAGAGAGTAGATGGATACAATTAATATAAATAAAATAAATAAAAATTGAAACAAAGAAAGAGATGTAAATCGAGTGATAACAAAAGAAACATAAAAGACGAAGTAACGGAATTTAAGGTCTTTTGAGTAAATTAAAAATTTGGGAGTAGGTAGAGGAAAGGTGATGAGAGTCAGACTTAAGATTGATAGAGGAGGAATCTAAATTTATGTGGATAGTTTCAGAGAGGATGCATTTGTCATGGTTATGAGCTGTAGCTAGGATAGACGTTTTTTCAAAATCAAAGGTGTGGTTTAAAGAAATGGCATGTTCGGAAAGTTTAGAGGAGGTATGGTTATGGGAGGAAATGGCATATTTGTGTTGAGTAATACGGTCTTTAAGGAAGTTTTTGGTTTCACCTATATAGGAAGAGTTGCAATTAGTAGAAGAACAAGGAATCCGATAAACGACATGGGAACGAAGTTTGAAGGGAATAGGATCTTTGATACGGGTATAGATATGGGAAAGTTTGTTATGGGATTTGAAGGCAATACGTAAATTGGGGGTAACGGAACGTAAGTATTTCTGAATGCTATTAGAGAGGGTGGGTATATATGGCAAGGATCTGTATATAGGGATAGATGGTGGATGTGGTGATCGGGTGAGGGTGGGGGGTTATAGTAGTCATGGATGAGTTTATTAACAATATAGGGAGGGAAATTGTTTTTAAAAAGGATTTCTTTGATACGGAGGGTGTTGGTTGTATGGAAGCTGGCGTCAGAGAGGGATAGGCCACGGTGAATGATATTTTTAGCGACGTTAATTTTAAGGTGGTGTGGATGTTGGGAGTAATAATTAAGAAGTCGGCCAGAGTAAGTGGGTTTAGTATACCAATCAGTGGATAAGGTGTGGTCAGAATTTTTAATGATAAGGAGGTCAAGGAAAGGTAGTGACTTATTGGATTCGACTTCAACGGTGAAATGGAGGCGGGGATGGTATGAATTGAAGGAAGATAATAAATCAGTAATGATGTTGGGATTGATGATAAGGAGGAGGTCGTCTACATATTTTTTGATGAAACATATATCGTCACGGAACTGTGGAAGAATGGAGTCTAGAAGGTCATTAAGAACAGTATTGGAGAGGTCAGGAGCAAGGGGATTTCCCATGGCAAGTCCAGAAATTTGGGAATAGAACTGTCCATGGAAGGTAAGGTAGCCGGATTCACAGCAAAGTTTTAATGATTGAAGGAATGAGGACCGGTTAAGAGATGTATGGGGTTCTATTAGTGGCCAGTGGTTATCTATTATGTCACGAGCTTTGTCTAAGGGAATGTTGGTGAAAAGACTTTCGACATCGAAGGAAGTGAGGGATGTTAAAAGATCACGTAGGTGAAAGGAGTTATGGATATCGTATGGGTTGTTACGGCTGAGGACTTGTAAGGATGAAAGTAAGAATTTGCTAAGTTTTGTAGATGGTGAATTGACGTTGGCTGTAATCGGACGGAGTGGGTTGTTGGGTTTGTGGATTTTGGGAAGACCATAAAAACGTGGGGCTAAGGAGTTATAGGAAATGAGGTTTCTGTAAACGGGATAAGTAATTAATTTAGAATTGACAAGGCTTTTTAAGTGGAGGTTGAATTGTTTTTGGAGAGATGTAGTAGGATCACGAGGTATGGGTTTATAGGTGGAAGTATCAGAAAGAAGGGAATTAATTTTGAGGTTATAATCAGAAAGGTCCATAATTACAGTAGAGTTACCTTTGTCAGCTTTGGTTATAATTAAGTCAGCATGAGATTGAAGAAAAGAACGTGTGGAAGCAAGGTCTTTGAAAAATTGCGGGGAGAAATTTGAATATTAGAAGTATTTTTCTACATTATTTGTCACTATTATTGTTACTGTACAACTTTTATGTTTTTACATTTTTTGTTCTGTTTGTTTCTCTGTTAGCCCTGAAGATGACCTACACTGTAGGTCGAAACGTCGGCACATAATATAAGTACTTCACTTATTCGGTGTTCTTATTGACTGCACCCCCCAACTATCTCCTTTACATAACTTATAATAATGTATTGTGTTCTGATATTTCGGCATAACTTTTAAACCATTATCATGGCTGAGAAAAAAAGCATCAACAGTTCAATAACAAAAAATAATATTTTATATTATTAGAACTATTCTGTGCTTTGTGCTGTACCTGTTATTTTTCATTTAATAGTTTTGCATTTAATTTTTTTAGAAATGTTACAGGCAGTTTTTAATACTTTTTTTAAATAGAACTTTTTATTCAATAACCATATGTTATAAATTATAAGATTATGTAGATAGGATATAAATTCTTTTTTACCTTGTGATTTTTATCAACGACTATGGTGCATCCCTTTCCTATGGCGGTTCGGACACCTTATTTAGGTAGATCAATGCTCAGTCTCAATTGCTCAAACATACACAGCCCTGACAAAGCAATAATTAATTTTCCTCAATTAAAGTACCATCTGAAGCCCCCGTAGGAGTAGTGGCATCCTGCTTTAATTTTTTGATGCTATAAGTGCATAATAACAGTGTCAAAAACTGGTTTCATGCTCCAATATGAGCCTGTAAAGTAATGACCATGAAAATTAAAATAAGAAATAGTAACTCTGTAAATAATGTAATGTGTTTATACTATCATTTTTTTACATATCTAAATCAAACAATATTTTTTACTTTCTGTTTGACCCTTAAATCATCATCTGAAAAATTTGCCTTATTATTATTTTTAATAATTTTTTTTTTAATTTTTGTTTAAAGCAAGAGTATGTAAATTATTATCAATATTAATATTTGTGTTTCCATCTAAATTTAATCAGTTTTCTTAAATTCCAAATCTCCTTTGTTGATTTTTAGAGACAAAATAACATAGACCAAACTGCTTATAACAAGCAATAGTTATCGTAAAATTTTTATTAACTTTTGGATAAATAACTTTTTACCTTCAGTATAAGTTTTGTATTAACGGTGACTTTTCGTATTTCAGCTAATGATCAGTTTCCGAAATAGAATATTTGCAAGAAGGTTTCAGCACAGTGCCAGGATTGGAATATGAGTTATGGATCTGTTGCAGTTTTAACAACCATCCTTATATTTCGAAGTCTTTATTCATTTAACATAATTTTCTCATTATAATTAGATATGTTTACTAATTTTGTTTGATTACTGTTTTTGAAGAGAACCAGATTTTACCAATTTAAAGAGAGGGAGCAGAGTATTGGCGAAAATCAAAGATACCAAAGTTTGGAAATCGACGGTTATTGAAGAAATTTCAACAGATGAACAAGTGCTGGTGAAGCATGAGGGAAATTTTGCATCGGTACCGATTCACGACATCTTTCCTCTTACTAATGATGGTAATATTAAAATAATCATATTGTCTTATTTTATAAATATTTTTGTTTTATTTATTTAAAATTTTTTGTTAGTTTAGAATACACACAAATCTCTATTTGAAATATTAAAACTTTTTTTTTAATACGACTTTATTACAATTGTCATATGTCGTTAGCTGACAATGATTATTCTACTTTTCCCGGTCCTGGCAGCCCTCCTCTGTACCATTTCTTTGCCGGACGTCCTCTTCTCCTCCTCTCCTTAGGAACATAGTTTATTATTCCCTTGGGCCATCGATGGCCCAAAATATTAAAACTTGTTTATAAAAAAAAACTTGTTTATTAAAATGTAGTCACTTAAAAGTCGCTAAAATTGTCATATGTCGTAAGCTGACAATGATTTTTCTACTTTTCCCGGTTCTGGCATTCCTCCTCTGTAAGCCCTCTGGCTGCCATTCCTTCCTGCAATCCATCGTTCCATTTCTTTGCCGGATGTCCTCTTCTCCTCCTCTCTTTAGGAACATAGTTTATTATTCTCTTGGGCCATCGATGGCCCAAAATATTAAAACTTGTTTATAAAAAAAACTTGTTTATAAAAATTTAGTCACTTAAAAATCGCTAAAATTAATTGCATGTTTTTATTTTATCAAAGCAAATTTCTATCATTTAAGGAACTTCTAATTAATTTATAAACAGAGATATGTATCCAAACATTTTTTTTTTAATTTAGAAAATATATTAATTTACTTACTAATAATATTTAAAACAATAATGATTCAAAGTAACAGTTTTCAGAATTTTTATCTGATTATTATCCTTTTATTATTTTTCTCAGGGCATTAGCCAACATTTTGGGTGTTCCTTTTGGGCCAATTTCGTTCATATTTTTCTAACTTCTTTGTTGTTTTTAAAAATTTTTATGATTTACAATAAAATTAAGCTAGGGAAACTATTCCCACTGTTACAAATAACTCGAAATGTCAAGAAGTTCCATGATGGAATAGAGACTGTTATTATCCCTGGAGAGCAAAAAAAAACAAGCACTTAAGACAAGCCGGAATGTTTCAAGAGGCAATAGAATCCAAAAGACTCATTGTCAATTAAGTTTTAAAAGTTGGCAAAATACAATTCATTTCTACCATAAATAAACAAGCATCTGAATGAAGAATTATATTATAAAAAATATTTACAAGCTTTAATAAACAGTTAGATTTTTATTTTTTGAAATTTTGTATTGACGACTTAGGATCTCATTACAACTTTATTTATTTCCTGTCCACTGCTCGAGTTTTCTCTGTTTAACTTCTCGAGTTTTCTCTGTTTAACTTCTCGAGTTTTCTCTGTTTAACTTCTCGAGTTTTCTCTGTCTAACTTCTTCCAAATTTCTCTGATCTTACTTCATCCTCAAACCCTTCCAAAATTTTTCATCCTGCTCTTAAATTCAGAGACTCTGTGATATTAAACTTTTCGAATTAGTTATATTTTTATTATTAGATGTTACCTGTATGCATTAATCTTACTAAGCTGTTGTGGTGATAACAATATAGTTCTAGTTGAAAGGATTGAAACTAAGTTAATGGTTATTTAGATGGTGACAGCAGTGATCTTACCACTGATGATGAAATGAATGAGGAGACGTTGAGAACCAATTTCGACAGCCGTAAGGAAGAAATGGTAGAATTGAGCTTAAGCAGGCAACCACAGGGGCAGAGGATGGGTGACTGGGAAAAGTTTACCAAGGTATATGTCGTCGTGTATTATTGATATATCAGTAATCAGGAAATTGTTCGTTATTTCAGTAAAAAAAAAAAAAATCATGTTTTCTATAGTATCAATTCTTCTCTTCTTCTTTCACAACACCCTGTTGTGCCCCTCGGCATAGGGGAGCATTTTGCCATTTTTGGAGGCTATTGGCTGAGTTTCTCTGAATCAAATGTACCTTCTGATTGGCTGATTAGCCCAGCTAGGAAGTGATGACTGGTTGTACCCTCCAAACTTGAGTCTTCCAAGGGAAGGTGGCCCTGCGGTGTATACTGTATGAGACCTTATGTCAGAATAATTGTCGAGTGTACTGTTGTGTAGCCGTGTACTGAACTCGGAAATCCGGGCAGTATCAATTCAAATTTATTAAATTAAAAAAAAAAGTTCTGTAACTGATATTGTAATTGATGTATGAAACTGGTTTCACTAATTCTCCTACCATTCTTATTTATTTTGATATACATGTTTAAAAGAAATATAAAGTTGCCTGATTGCTACCTAAATACCCTCTTTCACTAATTATTATTGTTTATAACTTGTGCAGGGTATCGGTTCCAAGCTGATGGCGAAGATGGGCTATGTCGTCGGTTGTGGCCTTGGTAAGAATGGGGAAGGAAGGTTGGATCCAGTTGAAGCCCTGGTCTTGCCAGCTGGGAAATCATTAGGTAAAAATCGACTTGCTATTTTTTATTTTTTTTTTGTTTGTTTTAATTTAGAACATTTAAATTTAATACAAAAATTTGCTGTGCTCACATTGCATCATAAAATTTTACTTACTTACTACCTTGCATTACATTTAGTTAGTTTATTTTTTATCCCAATATCCTATTAGATGCAAACATTCTTAGTTCACTGGAATTCAATTCAAATATTGAACTAAGTGTTTAGTCTTGTCCTTTTTTCACCATTTTGAAAAACACTAAGTCCAAGTATTTTTATTATTTTCTTTGTAAAAATTTATTTGTGAACTCTTTCAGATCATTGTATGAATTTGAAAGAAGCCGCTGGTGGTTCGAAAGATCTATTCTCAGCAGAAAAGGTTCAAAGGAAGTTAGCCTTAAGAGAAATTAGGAGATCCGAAAAGGCTTATAAAAGGCAGAAACACAGAGAAAAGCATAACGTCTTCAATTTCATCAACCGAGAACTTAATGCGGCTGCAGGTATTTAATATTCTAGTTCTATACTACATTATTCTGTACTTACATTATTAACCCTTTAGCGACCGAATACGGCCGGGCCAGAGCGGGCTGGCTGGACCGAGTGGTAGGAAACTCAACCATGCCCGCTGAACCGATTACTTTTTGACTCTGAAATCATGTTTTTTTATTTAATTCCCTATAGTTTCCCATCATCCTTTTTGATCCGGACTTGGAATGGTGAATGGACTGGCACTGGTGAATTTAAAAACATATTTAAAAAAAAAAAAAATTTTAATTACTGTAAATTAATTTTAATTATTTAAAAAATTATTCCAATATATAATTTATTTTTTTGAAATGTCTAAATACAAATTGATACAATTAAAAATTCTTTTGAGTGGGATAAATGCCGAAACACGTCAGACACACTTTACGAAAAATAATATAGCCAAAAGTGAATTTGTACGACATCTGTTGTCAAGAAAAAGTATTCCAGCTTGTCATGCGGACACCTAGATGGCTCTAGGAATTGAACTACTACTGTAGCTCACGGTCTAGAAACGCCAGAGAAGCAAAACTATTATAATAGTCCATGGTCCGTGGAGCCCTCCTGACACCGGACTATTATAATAGTCCACGGTCCCCACGGCACGGCGCGCTCGGACTATTATAGTAGTTCACGGTCGCTAAAGGGTTAATATATAGGATATATTAATAAAATTGTATATGTTCAAAGGGTTTATTGTGTGCAAGTTGTGTTTGAATAATATAAATTGAAAAAAATTAGTTAACAATTAGGTTAGGATTATAATTATGAGAATCTTTTGAAAGAACTGGTCTAAGTCGAAAGACCTTATATTTAATATGGTCTTATAAGTGACAATCAATATTAAATAGAAAGGTTAAATAGAATGATTTCAGATTGAGTGATCTATAACCTTTCTAATTATAATAGTTAAAAACCTAACTCGTTTTTCAAAAATTAGTTTTGACTTGGTATAAATTATAAAAATGTTGCAAACTACTGTATATAAAAAAGTTCTTCAATGAAATTTGCCCGTTTCTATTTTGAATATCTAAAAATGGAAGCTCCTTCAAAATGGACTTTGTTAAGCCAAACTATAAATATTACTTTTCTTAAAAAGAAATTTAATTTATTATCTATCGTGTGTTTGAACTTGATTATGTGGAATACCTTTTGAGTGATCATTTTCTGTTCTCCAAAAAATTAATTATCCTCCTTTTCTGTATGAAAGTGAATCATGTTTTATATGAACTTTTCAGATCTAATATGACCTTCTTAAATATTTATCACAACTTACTTATTGCCTGAATTTTATTTTCTAGAAACAATTTATTTTAGCAAATTTATTTTATAATCACTAATATTATATATTATATATCTTAATATTTTTTTTAGAACCAGGTACATCCTCAAAGACAAAATCAAATCAATCCATCACCAACAAAATATCCAAAACTAGTTGCCGTGAACTGAACGTTGAGAGGTTCAAAATTGCCGAGGACATTAGGGAGTCAGAGAAGAGGATATACATTCTAAGCGAGTCCTTGACGAGGCAGAAGCCAGACTCTGTGCCCTACAAGAACATCATGTCCAGGCTCGAGAGCGAAAGGGGAAAGTTGCAGTCATTGAAGAGCTTCGATGGAAAAGTCGAAAGGGAACAGACTCTGCGAGAGACCAAGAGAAAAATGACCATTTTTTAATTTTAATTTTACTTAATATTATATCTACAGCCCTGGTGAATAAGTGGTTAACCAGAGTTTAATTCAAAATGAGTTGTCTGTACAGAATGAAGTAGTTAGTGTTTTAGTTTATTATTATAAGTGGCTATGTCAGGCCATGGCTTGGAATGGAGTCATTGCTAATATTATAATTCCATTTCAATTCTAAAGCTACGGGGAAAGGATTCGGGCTTAACATCTTCTTCGCCAGCGCTACAGATACATAAAACCTCTTTATCTTTATACTTTTTAATTTTTTTTTTTGTTTTTAGTACATATATCAAAGTTTTTATGTCATCGGATATATTTTCTTTGAAAAATGAAGGTATTTTTTAAATTTACATAAATGAAAAAGAAATTAATATGCCTGTGTGATTTCTGAATAAAGTTTTATACAAAATATAAAACTATCATTGTCAGCCACCTGTGAAATTAAAGGGCACTTGTTATATACAAGAATCAGCCAAACTTCTTTTCTAACTGACGCTTAGGTAAAAACCCAGCTGCGAAAAAGTATTAAACAACAAAAGTTTGTTTTCACAATGATCAAGTTTTTTTAAAATATCAGGCCCGGAGGCCCAAATGTTCAATTAACAAGGAGGAAGAAGAAGTTTATAAATAATATGAAGGTTGAAAATAAAACGAAATTTGCAAATAGAATAAAAAATAATTATAATGATAAATAATTAAGAATGAACGGTTCGAATCTTGAATAATATTAAATTATAAACACGCTAATTAAAGTTATAAAAAGTATATTTACTTATAAATTAAAAACAAGTATTTAATAGCTAATTTAAGTAAGAGAATTTTAAAAGTGAAAGCATACTTGTCGATGGGCAAAGGAAACATGAGCTCTCTGATCTTCATCATATTCATGAATATAAAAAATAAGTATGTAAGAGAAGAACAGCAAGTGTATCGATTGGGAAGACTCCAGGGTGCGACAAAGATGGGGAGGGACAGAAAAAATGAAGATCCTGGGGTAGAACAACTCGAAGCAGAAAGGAACTTGGAGGAAATAAAATAAGAAGAAAATACTTAGCTATGTGATAGGCAGGAATTCCATAACCACCCTTGAGATTCTGCCTGTGGTTTCCTTACCCATTTTTTATAGTGGATGGTTCGCTTCACTGAATCCAGTAGCAGGAATGGCTGCCTGCTAATGCAATCAGTGTAGCCCTATGAAACCACTTATTAAAAGAAAACTTATTTTGGAGTCAAGAAAGAAACCTTTTAAACGTATATTTTAAATTTTATCATTTTTAACATTTTTCAGCATTCACAAGATAACAGAATTTATCTCATCATAATTTGACGTATCTAGTATAATAAAATCAACATTCCAAACATTTTCCAGAATGTCAAGTGGTTTCACGTTCTGGAAAATGTTTGGAATGTTGATTCTATATACTAGAATTAATAACTTATAAAAAAAAACTGAAAAAAGGGACCTTTAGAGGGCCCCCTCCCACGCCTCAGTACTTTTAGTATGTTGTTCAGGACACCTTTCCCTACAAGTGTGCCAAAATTGGCTTCTACATGAATTATTTCCGCCATTTTTCCTTCGTTGCCTGGACTAATACTGTGAAGTGAAGATTTAAGTACATTTTAATAACTCTTCATAACTATCTTTTGTTTGTTTATTTTTCACTTATATATGTTTAATGAATCATAATTAATGATGAAGGAGGATGAGGAAGGAGTTCGACATCCTTTTCTCAGACCGATGCTTCTAAACCAGATGACGAGTTGCATGAGACGAAACCCACATTTATACCTCATGCTAACATTTAAAATTCATTATTAAAAAAAAACATATAACTCTAGGAATAGCCGATCCGGAAATAAAGAATATATAAAAAAATATATTATTTCACTCCCGTCACTGTAGTTTGTATCTCTGTAACATAATCATTTTTCCGTGCAAATGAATTAAGCAACTTTATTTCTTTTTTTTTGGGTATAAACACAAAATTTTGTAAACGTATTAAATAAATATACGTTATAATTAATCAACAAATTAATTAGGAAAGAAATTGAGAACTGGTTAAGAGAAAATCAAGTAAAAAAAATCGAGAGAGGAGGAAAATTAAAAGAGGAAGGGATTGCTAAAACAAAAATTACTGTTATTTTAAATGAAAAAGGGCAAGAATTAAATGATAACTTGGAGATAATTAATAGAATAAAGAATATTATGAAAAACTATATTACGACTGAAGAAGTGATAAAAAAGGGGAGTAGAATATAGAATGTTGGGACCCAAAAAAGAAATTATGATCGAAGAAGTATAAGAATGAGTGTAATTGATAGCTGTAAGGAAGAAAAAACAGGAGGTGTTGACGGTCTGTCAATGGCACTTAAAAAAGCTGGAGGACAGATTCTAGCGCAGGCCCTCACTCATTTTTCCGTGCAAATTAATTAAGGTATCTGTTCTTTTTATTATTACCTTAATATATTTAAGAGGAACATCAGTCCAAGAATATGCAAGATGTTGGAAGAAATGTACTCAAGATCCGACCCCGAATATAAATTAGGGAACAGAAAAGTAAAAATAAAAATTTGCAAAGGTTTACGACAAAGCAAGGACTATGTCCTAAAATATTTATATCAGTTCTCTTACTATCTAGTATTCATTGTACAATCCTCTCTTAAAATGCACCTGGTGCAGTGAAAGAGATACCATGTATCATTATTAATATTAATATGTTATGTTCAAAAATAAATAAAAGCCAAGGGGTTAAGAAAGAAAAAAAAACTTACTATCTAGTAATACATTCTGTTACTAATGCCCTATCTAGTAATACTTTCTGTTACTAATGCCCTATATAGTAATACATTCTGTTACTAATGCTCTATCTAGTAATACATTCTGTTACTAATGCCCTATCTAGTAATACATTCTGTTACTAATGCCCATAGCAATACAGTTAAGCCTGTCACAGTGATAATACCGCCAATTTATTTACATAATGCAAATAATCATCAAGTATTGTTAAATGACCTAAATGCTCTATGTTTAAACCCTTTAACTACAAAATTAGCCAGAAAAGACACTCAAATTGTGCTTTCATCTATTGAAGGTTTACGGAGAAGAACTAAGTGCTATGATGATGAAACAATTGAATATCACACTTATTCAATGGAAAAAAACAAATCCCTTAATGTAGTTATTAGAAAAGTCTCATATTCTATAACAGAAGAAGGACTAAAAGCTGAATTGAAATCTAAACATTTCGATGCCCTACATGCGCGAATTCTTAATAAGGAAAACTGAAACTGGCAAGCCAGCCAGGAGAACTACACCAAATTTGTAATGTTCTTCCGTCCTAGCGCCTGATCAAATAAATAATCAAGAAACTAACACCGAAAGTAATAGCACTGAAAACGTTTTATAAAAAATCATGAACATTATTTTAGAAGCGATAAAACCTCACTTTTCACAAATAATTAACCAGTTAGCTTAAATATTTATAAAGGTAAGGGTGGATATTTGGGCCCCCACTTTGTTTTTTTAATATAACTTTTTTATTTTTTATTATTTCCACCTGAAACTAATAGAAATACTTCTTTAGAATGTTAACATGTTATTTAACCTTCTTAAAACTAATTTTAAACGTATAAAAAAATTTTAAAAATGGTTTACTGAAAGTCTGCATTTTGTCGAAATTTTTTTGTGTGCTGGTATTATGGGCCCCTGGGTGTTTTTGAAGTAAAAATGCATAATAAGTATCAAAAACATTTTGTTTTTTACAGTTAATGTAATTAGTCATTTTTATTGTAATATAGCAAAAAATCACAACTAGGTCTATTTACAAAAGTCGCATATATACGCATCTATCTTGCATATAGGCATTGGCCATGTTTTCTTTGTCCCATGACTGCCTTTTGGTCTTTTTAGGGGGTATCAAAACTTTTCGAGGCATCTGGAACATAAAATGTAACAAAAAAATGTAGTGGTTGTAATATGGGCCTCCAAAAGTATGGGGCACTGAAAGGGGCCCGTTTATCCACCCCCGCCATCTTGAAAAACAAAACATTCTCAGCACTTAATTTAGCGTCGTAATAGCAATATCTAATGATATACGCAATCTTTACAATATACCAAACACATATATTACCATGTTTCTACCAAATACTACAAAGAATATACGATAAAATTGGTTTAAACTCTTACCTTTCAAACTTTTGCTCAGGAACAAAAACTTGCACAACTCACAAACAATCAGCCATGACAGCTACTTCGCCAGCGCGCTCTGCAGTGTTTATTAGCTTCAAGCTTTAGTAGTTGCAGTGTTCACCGCTAGAATACGTGGCCTGTATGACTAGATACAAAGGGGGCCCATATTACCCGCAGGGGCCCGAATATCCACCACTGCCCTTACAAAAAAAAAAATTTACTTACCTGAATTAGCTTCGTGATGGAGTCTGCAATGCTTAAACTCGCGCTAAGGATTCTTTGATATTTCCCAAAATTCACTTATATTAATTTTCTTCTTTTAAATTGACTATTTCATCAGAAAATCAGTTAACAAATGAGAAAAAATAAACAGTATTTCTTTTATCTAAATATACTCAAGTATCATAGCAACAGAATAATCTTTATTTCATCGTTATTCGCTTAACCAATTTTGAAAGAAAATGTTAGGAATATTTTCAGCAGTATGGCCCATTGGTGGCAGATCTGGGGATAGTCGGTGGAAATTCCTTGCAAGTTCACCCCGGCTAAGTCCGATGGACTCACTGATCAACAATCTGAGCAGCCCCCTCAGGCTTGCTTGAGGGATGTAACGTAGGTTGGAAACGCCCTACTAACATTATGTTTTACTTAAAAAATATCTCTAATAGTCATGGATCTTTCTAAAGGAAAAACGCTCGTTATCCGAAGGTAAACTATTACCCCGTTCGGATCTCCGGGTGGAGTTTTATGCTTTAGGGAATTCCTGGTGCAAGTTGAAACATAGAGATTTACTTACAGAGAAACTCACTAAGAATCACTTTCACTCACCTTTTTAATATTCACAGGCAAAAAGGGGAGATAGATTTATATTTCTCTAGAGAAGGCCATTAGAGACTCTGGTATACAAGTTGGTGGAACGGTTTTCAGCCGAACAGCGGAACTTCTTGCTTACACTGATGACATCGACATTCCTGGATGCTCACTCCTAATTCCTAAAACTATGCAGGAAAAACATAGGGCTGAAAGTAAATGCAGCAAAGACCAAGAATATGGTCACAGAGGAAATCCCCAGGCCTGGTGAGGAAATCACAATAGGAGAATACTCTATTGAGAAAGTCACTGAATTTGCATATCTCGGATCCCTCGTAACCCATGACAACTTAATAAGACGAAGAGTCTTAGCCCAAACGTTGTTATTATGGCCTCACTTCATATTTAAGGAGCGGTGCTTTGTCTAAGGACACCAAAATTCTTCTATACGAAACAATTATCCCAGTTCTCCTATATGGATCAGAAGCGCGGACTGTTTCCAAAGTTGGTGAGCAGAATTTGAAATTTTTTGAGAGGAAGATTCTGCATAAAATCTTTGGAGCCGTGGAAGTGGATCAGGTATGGAGCCGAACAAACGAGGAGCTCAAAGATTTATTTAAAGAATCAGATGTGGTCCAGTTTATGTAACTCGATAGGTTGAGATGGGCCGGGCGCGTTGTTCGAATGGCCGAGATTGACCTGCCAAAGAAAATAATGACAGATGCGATATATGGAACAAGACGCATATAAATCTAATTGTCTAACGAAATTTAATTTAAAGGTATATTTAATTTAGTAATAAATTGTATAAAAAAATTATTTGTCACTGAATAATTACTAATTAGATAATATTCAACAAATCCTTTCAGTAGTTTTATAAGTCATGTTCGTTCTATTGTGTACACACTGTATAATTGGCAAAATTCCATTTTCTTTATTTTATAAGCATTTCTATTTTTTTGTTTTACTTTCATGAGTTAGGTAAGGAAATTGCTATCGGAATTTTTAGTGCAAGATGTCTCATTGAATCTCTGAGTGCATATATATATATGAAATCAGCTATCTTGTGCCGAAAATTATATACATTTTTGTAATTATTATGTTATTATTAATACGCTTTTGTTATTATTATTATTTAAAAAAACAAACAGTAAAAGATTCTGCAAATATTTTTTATTTGGGATTTAGCACTATCAAAGTGCCTACTAGGTACTTTCCGTCTTAAGTAGTGGAATGTGACATTCAATATTGAAGAGGACATGGCAGGCCGTCTGTTGCTTTTTATGAATATTCCACTTGAGGATTGAGTGGTTTGCCACTCCAGGCAACAGGCCTTTCGGAATAATATTCCATTAGGAATCAAGTGTTGAATAAATTAATATTGATTCTATCTCTTCAGGTGGCATGGTATTATTCTAAATAGGCAGGAAAAGTACTGTTTAGGCTAAGTATTGATAGGCCATTTTTAAAGTAAATTAGAGGCATTTTTTTTGTTTAATACCAAACTATTTTAATCATTTCAAACTAATCATATCAGCCATGTTGAGAACAAAATCCAGTTTTTTTTTCATCAATAATGAACAAAGTGAGGCTAGTAGCTCAGAAGATAAATATTTTTGTGTTTATCTTTTAAAAAAATCTGAAAATACTTGCATATAGATTTTTTGGAGGGGAACGGATTACATAAATTGAAAGGATTGAGTATGTATTCATTTTATTAACATCCTGCTTTACACTTCAAATTTTTAAGTATTTCAAATAATAATTTCTTTTTAAAAATATTATTTGAATTCTGATTGAAAATTATCGTTTTTTGTACGAAGATCAATAAACTATTCTTCTCTATAAAATTATGTCTACGAAAATCATAAAATTCGGAAAAATTGAAAGAGATGGCTCCCCAGTCGGTACAGTGCCTGTTAACATCTTAGGAATTCGTTCCTTACTAAGCCCAGCAACTTTACAGGCCCATCTTAATCTTCGCGATTCCGCGTTATGTAATCTCCTATATTCTCCAGTGGTCTCATCCTTTTTTGGACCGAATATTCTACGTAGTACCTTATTTTCGAATACCTGAAGACATTGTTCATCCTTCAGCTTTAACTGCCAAGTTTCACATTCGTTGAGAAGAGATGGAAGGATGATTGTTTTACAAATTCTGATTTTTAAATTTCGGGTCAAAAGACGAACGAGAGCTTAGTAATTTGGAGACCGAATAATAACAAGCATTTCCCGCCTTTAATCGCGCCTTCATTTCCTCTTGAATTTCGTTCTTTCCAGTTACCATAGACCATAGAAGTACTTAAACTTCTCGACATGTTCAAACTTATTCGCTCCTACAGCACATTATCACCAAAATGTTACTCATCATACAATATATATCACCTTTGCTACTAACCATTTACTTAGTCTTATCCGAATTTATTTCCAGCCATATTTCCTTACCAGCATTCATCAACGTTTGTGTATTTAGCTTTATGCTTTCTGCGTCTTCACCCAAGAGTACCAAATCGTCCGCAAACCCAAGCACGGATATTTTACTATTCATATTTTTTCGTTATTTTGTAATGACCTTACCCCTAATTGATTTAATAATTATTAAAATAACGTCCGTGGACCGTTATGAGGAGAAAATAAAGGCAATTACAAGCAAAGTTCACAATGGAAATCCCAAATAAAATTATATTCTTCAAATATACATATACATAAAATAGTATAACATGCAATTCTTATATCTAATACAATTATTCAAATATTACTAATACAAGCCTGGTGTGGGATCTGAGAGAAGCGGGGAACGGGGCAGTGAGATCAGTATAGTCAGCGAATTCTTGAAAGAGTGACTTAGTTGAAACAGCATCGAACTGCCGAATCGCTTCCCCCACCCTCACATTTACATCTCCCACTCTATTTTATTAGAAAATAGTAAACATTTTGAGGTAGGTCTAGACGACGACATAACTGACCTAGGGCATAATTATTCATACAGTCGAATACAAACTCGTAAATACGTTATTACATTCTTATCTCGCTAGGGTACATAGGTGAACGGAGAATATCATACAACTTTATAAATGATAGTCGAATTACTTCAAGACGTACTTAAACTCTATACATTAAAATACTACTAATTACTAATCAATTTATATAATTATACTTATCAATACTCATACATTTAATCAATTCATCTTATTAAACTAATCAATACTCATACATTTAATATCATCCTATCATTATACATTTAAATAATACATATAATACATTTATATGTGGATCACTAATCATTTATGTGGTCACCACAATTTATCACCTTTTTAATAAAGCACTCGAGTGTTAAATTAATAATAATAAGAACGAAAAAAATTAACCGCAAAATTTGCTAATGTGCCTTCATTCATGACCATCCCTAAATCTTCAGCCTTTTGCCATTTTATGCATCATGACGCAAAAACATAAGATTAGATGAAAGCAGATCTGGTATAGCCCATATCACAGAACGTCACATGTGATGTTGTAGTTTGCATAACAACCTTCTATGCCAAAGATTGTGGGTTCGTAGCCCTGCAGGTGGCCTTAGGATTTTTTAAAGGGGATAAAAAAATCGTTGGTTGTCTTTCGGAGGAGACTTAAGAAGGTCTCGAACCTGTGCAGTATCAGGTACTCGTTAAATATTATTATCCTAAATATTATTATACTTGATCACCCAGTGCCATAGGCGTAACGAGGGGGGTTATTGGGGACATAACTTTCTTCCATTGCTTAGAAGAAATTTAAAAAAAAAATGCAAGTAACAATTAAAAAAAAATAAAAATTTTAAGGATTTTGCTTTTTCAAAATTTTTACAGAAGTAAGGGCCAATAATGCCACAAACACAACAAAGAAAGTGGTAATACAGTTATTTAATTGAATTAAGGGCACACTAAAATGACAAACCAAAACTTAAGATTGTTTATTTACAATTAATTACATTATTATAGCTGCAGTAGTGACATCTAGCGGCAACTAGAAAATCGCAAATGTGAGAAGAACAGTTTAGACAATTCTTAGAATCTAGAAGTAAAATCTTGATGGGTCTAGAAAGTTCCCTATGCAATCAAGTATATGAAGTTATTGTAACCAATAGATATGGTTACTTGTATTTAAAAGTTATTTCTTGATTGTCTTCCAAAAATAACATTTATAAATAATTATAATCTATTTATTTAATTTGAAGCTAAAAGATTTGTAGTATAATACATATTATACGAATATTACGAGACATCTTTTTTGAAGGGAGTAATATGTTGGAGTGGTTGACTGGTTGGGGGTTAACCCCCCCATGAGTCAACTAGTCAATTAGTTACGCCACTGTTATACAGTGTAACATATTAGTTATAGCAGGATAAAGTAATGTTAAATAATTAGACAAACAAACGATGTCTCATCTCACTTCAACAGCCTTAAGAAAGATTAACAAAGCACGTATGCTCCATCGCTCATCCTCCAGATTGAACATGCTAAATCTCATCTTTCCTTCTCGAAAATTCGAAGTAATTTTTCAGTGGCTTGATAGATCTCTTGAATACACGTATATTTATTCACTCCATCGCACATTCGACTATCCGGCAAATCATTCCGACTCCCCTAAATAGTTAATCTGTCACAGCGGCATCTATCCAATCGGGAGGCAATTTACTGAGGATTGTACGGAATTCCGGATCGGACATCTGCTGGAGGCGAGAATCGAATCTGTGACATCTGGGAGAGGAGGCCCGGCAGGAGACCTCGTTAGGAAACGAGTTTACCGCGGCGTGTGGTCTTTGTGGTGGGGGTACTTCTTCATCATCATTATCATATCTATTCCTCGCCATTATTGTTTGCTTAGTCCGGCAAATGTTTCCGAATGGACAAGCCTCTATTTCTCATTCATCCAACCATCTATCCATAATAAATTAGCTCAAGTATTCAATCTACCCCTTGACATTATGTAGAGTGAATTTTGTTGGAGGGATGAGGGTGGATTTTTCCAATATAGGAGAGCCATTTCCTTTTACTTCATATACGATTAAATTCAAGTATGTTGTATTTTTGATTTACGAATAAATATTGACATAGGTTGAGCTTTTACCGGACTAGATTGATAACTCCTATAAGATTAATATGACAGTTCTCCGAGAAGTAGTTACGTATGCTAGAGACGTGGACCCTTACAAAATGAAAAGAGAGTTTCATTAATGCTTGAGAGAGGAATATCCTGAAGGACGCCTGGACGGTAGAAGAGGAAGAGGTAGGCCGAGACTCGAAGATGTCCAGGCTAACCTAAAACAAATGGGGGGGGGGGTTGGAGAAGAGCTGCAGAGGATCGCTTTGAGTGTAGGAGCATTGTTGAGGAGGCCAGGGTTCTTTTTGGAGGCTGGATGAGACCAAGGGTCTAGAAATCCCACAGAGTTCATTCATGTTTCTCAGTAGATCAGATAATTTATCTTACCGAGCAGGTGTTGAACACGGGACCTAATAAAGTTCAGTAACGTAGCGTCCTAAATCTGCTAAAGATCTTTTTGTTAATACATTAAATCAATATATTGTAAAGCAGAAAGAGACACTAAGTGATACTTTTGTTGCCTCTCCAACTATCATGTTGTCGTTTTTTTAACAGTTATAACATTAAGCAGTAAAATGTTTTTAATTAGTTTTTATTAATTTTACATTTTAGAACGCTGAGTAGATCAATGCTTACCCTACCAATAGTTATTTGTGAAATATGACTACTTTTAAATGATAATTTATTGTTTAATGATTTAATAATTATTTTTGCCATCGAATTCCTCTCGTATCCAATTCTAACAATCCAAAATCCTTCGTAATATCCTCAATGCTCCTTATTTAGTTAAGAATAAAGTCATCCATAACGACCTTAATGTCCCATTTGTTGCTGATTTGGCCCGAACCCGATATCTATCCTTTCATAACAAACTTCATTCCCACTCAAACCCTCTAGTTTCAAACCTAGCTTCCTCTTCAATTCCCAAAGATGGCCACGTGACCTTCTTAGTTGAACTTTGTCATTATGTATCACGTATCCTATTTACTTGTTGTATTATTGTAATACAGTTATAAATATCAATAAATAAATTTAAAAAAAAAATTATTATTTTTAAGCATCTGAACTGTCATATAATATTAAGAATTATAAATACATACCATTGCAACAAGTTCTAAATTGCAAATGATACGTGTAAATCGGATTTGATCCTACGGTGGGTGGCTCAATCTGCTCTCTTGTGTACCGAAGGGTCGATACAGATCAAGCAAACGAGACAATTAGGCAGATAGAGAGCGACACCGCTGCTATTACCCGAATAACAGAAACAGGGGGGGATCTAATGGTATTCAGCGCCCCCCGCGGTGGTTGTCTGAATAGAAGCTAATAGGGAGATCGCCCTCTGATTGGGCCAACTGTCTCCCTCTCTCTCTTTGTCTCTTTCTCTCTCTCTCTTTCTCTCTCTCACTCTCTATCTTTCTCTCTTAGTCTCGCTCTCCCTCTCTATCTCTTTCGGCCAAATTAAATATATACATACTCCTAGTGAATAGATGATCAGACGGTAGGCTGTGATAAACTGTGGTATAGACATAGAAAGGCTTCTCACAACACTTGAGCCTAATCCCTTAACTACCGCTGTACTCCCCCTCTTGTCTGCCAATCTACAGCTTCGCTTTGTCGACAGGTGCAAAGTATGGGTCCACCCAGCATTTTAAAAGTTTTAAAAAGTAATAACTTAAAAGCTTAGAATCCAGAATCATTGTATATAATAAAAAATTATAGCAATCAAATATAAACAATTCTTGGTTGTGACCTAGTCTAGGTTCATCATATCATAATTTTACTTTTGCAGATTCTAATATTCGCGAAATCAGGCTGTACTCTGCCATAAACTGCCGAGTATCTTTTTGCTTGGAGAAATTATCAACATCATCAAATATGACGATTGCTTGCTCCATCGAGGAACTGCATGGTCTTGTTGAAAGTGAGTACAGAATGTTAGTGAGAAATATGGATTACGCCGAAACATAGCAAAAACAGAGTGGACGTCAATAAGTGAACAGGATCATTCAGATCACACAGACGCCTTGGAGGATTATCAGAAATTGAAGAGGTTGGGAGGTTTGAAACTAGTCGGTTTGAGTGGGAATGAAGTTTGTCATGAAAAGATTGATATTGGATTCGGGCCAAATCAGTAATAAACGGGACATTAAGGTCGTTATGGATTACTTTATTCGTAACAAAGTAAGGAGCATTGAGAATTTTACGAAGGATTTTGGATTGTAAGGATTGAATACGAGAGGAATTCGATGACTTAGTGGAGCCCCAAAGCTGTATTCCATAAGTCCTGATGGGTCTAATGAGCCATGTATATGAGTCTTTTGTAATTAATTGAGAGCTTAGAGCGTTTGTCTAGTAAATGTTGAAGTAGCCTGAAACGGCTACTTTTACTTTACTTTACTTACAAGTTTACTCTACCTTGGCGTCACTCTAGATAGGCACTTCACCTTCTCGAGTCATGTCAGGCAGAGGCTGAAGTTGGCCCGATATAAGTCCCATAGACTCTACCACCTGCTCTGCTCTCAGCAGCTCTCGCTGCGGCTTAAGTGTCAGATTTACAAATCTGTAATTAGACCCACACTGCTCCATGGTGCGCCGCTACTAAAGCACCTATACAAATCCAACCTAAAAGCCCTACAACAATTCCAGTCCTCTATCCTGAGGCGCATAGTTAGAGGCACGTCGCTCGAAAAAGCACGTAACGTTACTTTGCACGAGGAACTGAAAATTCCTCAGGTTTCCAGTTATATCAGCCGGAGGCACCTCAAATTCTTTGAGAGGCTAAAGGGCTGCGATAACCCCTTATTCAAAGATACAGTGCCCCCTCCCAGACCAGGGAGGTGGCAAGGCTGTGCCCCTTTGGTCGACGTGCTCTCATTGGCCTAGGGTAGGGGTCTGGACACTCTAGTCCAATCGCCCACTTCCTTTCCTTCTTCCTCTTCCCCCTTTCTTCTTTCTTCCTATCTCCTAACCTCATAAAGCGGTCTCTCGCCGACTTTGCAATGTATAAAGCCAGCGGCCTTGTGCCGGTTTAGAGAAAACGCCTTCAGCGGTCTCAGATTATGTAACATCTTAAAATACCTTCGGGTAACAGAAGATATGTATTATATGTGCTATATATCACTTGTAAATACCTATTGTACTTACTTTATATATATTTGTAATCCGACTTGTAAATAATATATTTCAATAAAGAGATTCGAAACAAAAAAACTGTTACCGTTTCAGTCTAGTATGAGGATTCCAAGTTAAGCGTTTGTCAAGGTGCAGTCCTATGTACCGGACCTGTTCTACAGGAATCAGTGGGATGTTATTAAACAATACTAATTTAAAATAAACTTAATAATGAACTAAAACGTAAAATAAAAAAAAACACTTCATTATTTTCTTTGATGAAAAATGCTCAATATCTCAAAACGATAATAAGTGGTTACTCATGTTTAAATTAAATCTGTTAGGGGGTAAACTGAACTTCAAATTCTAGAATGATAGCAGGATTCCTCTACTAAAGAGTTAAATATTGACTGAGCCCATGATGAGCCCCAAAGCTCTCTTCCGTAAGTCCAGATGGGTCTAATGATTGTCATGTAAATGAGTTTTTTGTAATTAATTGGGAGCTTAGAGCGTTTGTCTAGTAAATGTTGTAATAGTCTGAAACGAAAACAAACTTAAAATAAAAAAAACACTTCATTATTTTCTGTAATGAAAAATGCTCAATATATCAAAACGGTAATGTTTAAATTAAATCTTGGGAGGGATAAACTGAACTTCAAATTCTAGAATGATAGCAGGATTCCTCTACTAAAGAGTTAAATATTGACTGAGCCCATGATGAGCCCCAAAGCTCTCTTCCGTAAGTCCAGATGGGTCTAATGATTGCCATGTAAATGAGTTTTTTGTAATTAATTGGGAGCTTAGAGCGTTTGTCTAGTAAATGTTGTAATAGTCTGAAACGAAAACAAACTTAAAATAAAAAAAACACTTCATTATTTTCTGTAATGAAAAATGCTCAATATATCAAAACGGTAATGTTTAAATTAAATCTTGGGAGGGATAAACTGAACTTCAAATTCTAGAATGATAGCAGGATTCCTCTACTAAAGAGTTAAATATTGACTGTAATACAATTAAATGAACACTTGTATAATTTGTAATGATAGGGTTGGTCAGCCGTTAGGCAGGCATGCAGGAGGTATTTGTAATATATTGTTACATTATTAAAACTAAGATATTAATATTAAAAATACTCAAAATCAATGCTGCCTTGTATTGCGGGCACTGTAGGTCCTGCCCCTTGTATCTTTTTAGATCTTGTTTTCATTTTATATAATATGGACTAGGCCGAAACATAGCAAAAACAGAATGGACGTCAATTAGTGAACAGGAGCATTCAGATCGCCACGTTACCTCAAACCGACAAATAATAGATCACCTAAAATCATACATTTATTTGAGAATGATGATCAATTTAAAATGGGATAAAGGTTAAAAGTTGAGAAAACAAGAGGATCACTTAATAACACTTCTCACGAATAATGGATTCCTTATTCCTCTGAAAATAAAACTAGCAAAATGATATGTATTCCCTATATGGTGTGTATGTTACTGCTATCTGGGATAGCGATGTGGTTTTCCAAGATGTCAAGCCCGAGGATGGACTGCTTGTTGGAAAGTAACAGGTCCTTGTGCGCCTGCTGACTCCTGTTCAGGATAATCTCTCTCTCTATATATATATCGTAATAATACAATCTATACTATCTAGGTATCTATACTATACAATCTATGGATCTAGGCCTATTTGTCACTGTACTTGAACCCTGGAGGAAGGACACTGATGGCCACAAATGCCAAAGTAGCTATGGACAGCCTGACGTTGCACCACGGAAATCAGGGTTCGTGGCCAAGTTAGATTGCCAGATCCTGTACTGCCTGTCTTGTTCTCTCGCATGTAGGTAAATGCCTGTAAGAAGACCACATCACGCCAGCCGAAAAAAATAATATATATCTTATATAATCCTTCGATTTGGTAGATTTTTTATTGACATATTAGGATTCAACTTTATTTCAATTGTCTGTTATAAAATATACCATTAAAAGAGTTATTAGCATATATAACTGTATCCCTTGATTTTTATCGAAAATGTATTTCATAAGAATGTTTAGAGGATTAGTTTAAAAAAAGACTTGTTAATTTCATCATCAAACGTAGACAATTGCTGAAAATATTGCTCCTCAGTCTAACTATTAGCTGTGGTATTTGCTGAAGTAAAATCAGCAAAAATAAAATGAAGATGTAACAAATACAGATATTAGCAGGGAAGAGCAACTATAAGGAAAACACTTTATGGGAACTGTTTAGATACAGGAGGCACAATCACAACTGTTTAGATTCAGAAGGCACAATCAAAACTCCCAACCAACTTGTTACAAACTCTAAACGAACCCTCTGCATTTTACTCTACCCCTCGCTTCTCGATTCTCAGTGGTTTGTTTTATTGTTGTCAGATATTGTATTCCACATTCTCTACTGCATTTTCATTCATGTAGTATTTAAAATAAAAAGATATTTTAATGTTATACTTAAATAGTTGCTAAAATATATTTTCAAGAAGTTATTTATTTTATATTGTCCTATTTCTTTATTTTTTATATAAATAAACAAGATACTATCGGTGTTGCCTGGCAACGGATCTAGGAATTACTTTTTGATTATTAGTCTTTTGTCTTCTTCGATCAGATAAATTATAAATGTTTTCAAAATTGACAAATCACAAAGCCACTGTTCCTGACTTCTCCTTACACAAAATACAGCACTGTTTTTAAAATTCATATGGAAAATGGAATACATCGATTTAAAAAATAAAACAAGCTATATCTTATTCCAATATTTCAATTTTTGGAATGTTCATTCAATACATGCAATGAAACAAGATTAAGATATTTTTCTTATAAACTATAAATTATTTTTTGAATCAATAAAACAAACTTTTTTTAAAGTTATTTATTGAAATTTACAACTGTATAATATAATACATCCAGTAAATATCATGAAAGATGAATAATGACACGATATAAAGGCAAGTAGAGAAACTACCCAGTGGTGGTTCTCAAATAGCAAGTTCAACTTAGTAGATCACGAGGCCATCCTCTTTTCAGACGCCTCGGAGGATTATCAGGAATTGAAGAGGTTGCAAGGTTTGAAACTAGTGGGGTTGAGTGGAAATGAAGTTTGCCATGAAAAGATTGATCTCGGATTGGGGCCAGATCAGCAACAAATGGGACGTTAAGGTCTTTATGGATAACTTTGTTCGTAACAAAGTAAGGAGCATTGAGAATTTTATGAAGGATTTTGGATTGTAAGGATTGAATACGAGAGGAATTCGATGGTTCAGTGGAGCCCCAAAGCTCTATTCCGTTAGTCCAGATGGGTCTAATGATTGTCATGTAAATGAGTCTTTTGTAATTAATTGGGAGCTTAGAGCGTTTGTCTAGTAAATGGTGAAGTAGCCTGAAACGAAGACAAACATTAGATAAAAAAACACTTCATTATTTTCTTTAATGAAAAATGCTCAATATATCAAAACGATAATGTTTAAATTAAATATGTTGTGGGGAGGGGGTAAACTGAACTTCAAATTCTAGAATGATAGTAGGGTTCCTCCACTAAAGAGTTAAATATTGACTGTAATACAATTAAATGAACACTTGTATAATTTGTAATGATAGGGTTGGTCAGCCGTTAGGCAGACAAGCGGGAGGTATACAATTCGATATATATTTGTAATATATTGTTACATTATTAAAACAATACTATTAAAACAATATTAATATTAATATTAAAAATACTCAAAATCAATGCTGCCCTGTATTGCGGGCACTGTAGGTCCTGCCCCGTGTATCTTTTTAGATTTTTTTTTTTTCAAAAGGGGAAATAAATAAGTAAGTTTGTATAATACATATATTAAATAAATATTTTAAATAAACAATAATCATGAATTGTATTTTTTTATACAGGACATACGCGACCAAAACCTTATTTTATTTTTTGTTATGTTGATCATTGCCGATAATATAAATGAATGGCCTACAGATAGATATATGCAGGCAGGCATTAATCTCTTATTGCTTATATATTTATATATTAATTAAGGAAGAAATGCTGTTTTTTGTTCGGGAATAAATAATACAAATTTTTAAAATTCCAGTTCAAAAACAAATCCTATTAGATAAAAAAAAAAATCTTGTGTGACTTTATGAAACCACGATGTAAGTAAAACTTTTTTCGGTTTGTAAGCATTTACTTAAAGTGGTAAAGCTGTTCGATGTCACTTCCGGTGGCGTCTTCCTCTTGGCCGATTTCTTCCCTGTCTTTACTTTTTTGAAGGAGGTATTTAAGCCCAGCATGATCACTGGCTGTCTACTTCCTAATACACCAATCTCCTGTCCTAGTAGCACTACAAACTACACACTGTACAACACAATTAAATAGTCACTGCACAGCCATGCTAGGTAGCTAGTGAATTCCGTACTCTTATCAGAGCAACGCTGCCATGTCGTCTGTTGAGGTTGTATCCAACTGATATGAATGGTCCCCAACAGCTTAAGGCGGAATCTAAATAAGAGTAGTAATAGTGTTTGTTTGGATAGGTCTATTTAGAAAGGCTCCTTTACACAAAATTATCGCATTTCAACACTTCGACAATAAAGTAATAGAATACACTGTTACCATAGATACCACACTGTAATGCGACATGCGATAGATGAACGAAAAATTTTGGGACGATAGAAAAAAAGTTTCACTTTAAAATTAATGTGTTTCCATTGATTTGTAAGGTGGGGGTGATACTTTTAAACATAAAGTTATATATTACAAAATTATTTTTATTTTATATATTAAAATTGTATATTTCTGCTATCTATTGTTTTTTAGCGTCTTTGTCACAGAATTATGAATAGCTTTCACAGTTAGAAGTTTCAACTTCCATCTTGGTTAATTGTAATCGTGAAACTTATCAATTTTTCTAATTTCAATTTAAATTACAATTTTTGGCCAAATCTGGTTCCATTTTCTCTTCGCCTTGCCGTTTCTCTTAGCCGTCCTTGGACATATATATATAAATATCCTCGGAAACCAATGACTTCATGTCTTCCTTAGTATCCTTTAATAGTATCCCACTGATTCCTATAGAACAGATTAGATACTTAGTGCTAAATCTTGATAATCGCTTAACTCGGAATCATCAACCTAGACTGAAAAAACAAGCAACTGCTCGCAGTTTCAAGCAATACTATCCTATTCAATCCTTACAATCCAAAATGCTTTATAAATTCCTCAACGCTCCTTACTTTGTTACGAACAACGCCATCCATAATGACACACAATGCCCCATTTGTTGATTATTGGCCCAAGCCCGATAAAGAGTCATTTATGACAAACTTAATTCTCTCTCAAACCCACAAGTTCTAAACCTAACCTTGAATTCCCGATAATCCATAGAAGAGTCTGAAAAGAAGATGACCTCGTGAGCTTCTAAGTTGAATTTGTTATTTGAGCACTACCGCTGGGTAGTTTCTCTATTTGCCTTTATCCATACATAAGTATCATTCATAATATTTTCTTGTTGTATTGTTATAATACAGTTGTAAATTTCGTTAAATAAATTAAAAGAAAATACCTCCATCCGGACTATTTTCTCCCTCATATAACTTATATGGTGAACCAATTATTATACCAAGATTAAAACAATAATAGTTATGACGACTTATAAAAACAAAACCACCACCCCCCCATGGAGTAGAGACAGAGGGAAGAGCACTCTAGGAGAGAAGTGGTCAATTACGGCGGCCCATCGCCACTCGACTCCCGCATCCCTCCACCGCTAACGATATCTCTCTCATCCCTCCCTATCTCTCCCTCTCTCTCATCTCTCCCTCGCTCTCTATAACCGCTGTCTCATTGTCTTTTATCATATCATCTAATGAACCTCCTCTAGTTCTACTCTTCTGTTTAGGGATATGGTCTTTGGTCTCTTATATCAATGCACAACTGAATAGTTCTAAACATTTTCATAAGTAGACTTCAAAGCTAGTCGGTTTTGTTAAAGTAATTAACATCACTTCATGCTGCTACGGCTAATCGGACGATGCTGCGGTGGAAGTCCTAAATGTTGCCTATCCAGGTATAAATAGGATAGGGATCTTAAAGGAGTACCTGACATTGCACAGCCTCCAGAACGCCATTTTAAGCTTATTATTTACAACTTTTAATTACAGATTTAATTTTCGTGTTTTTAAAATTATTGAATTTATTTTTTAAAACAGACTGAAAAGACAAGAAACTGCTCGACGATTTCGCCTACTTCAACATTTACTGGACAAACGCTCTAAGCTCCCAATTAATTACAAAAGACTCATTTACATGACAATTATCAGGCCTATTTGGACATACGGAGTTGAGCTTTGGGGCTCTACTAAACCATCCAATTCATCTCGTATCCAATCCTTACAATCCAAAATCCTTCGTAAAATCCTCAATGCTCCTTTTTATGTCACAAACTCAGCCGTCATGATCTTAATATCCTATATGTTGCTGATTTGGCCCAAACTAGATACCTATCCTTCCATGAAAAGCTCCTTACACACTTGAATCCGCTAGTCTCTCAACTTGCTTCCCATAACACTCCTGATAACCCTCCGAGGCGTCTGAAAAGAAGATGGCCTCGAGACCTTCTATTATAGAACTTTATTGGAGTGCTATCAATAGGTAGTTTCTCCACAAGTGTTGTGTTTTTTTCATGTCCTTTGTTCATACAGCAGATTTACTTGATGTAATATAATTACAGTTGTAAATATCAATAAATTATTCTTAAAAAAATTTTAAAACATATTTCGTGCATAATATAAATTACAAAATACACTTTGGAGGATACTGAGGTTGTGCGAGTTGATTCGTGCAAGATCGCACTCAACCGCCTGGTTTTCCCCCAATTTAGTCACTTTGTAGATACTGTGAGCCCCTGGAGTACTTGCAGATCACACAGGGTTGACCTGTGCCTGGTAAGAGATTAAATAATTTATCTACCACACAGCGTTTTGGAAATTGGAATCATTAGATCATGAGATATTGCCCTTATTCTGCATATTCAAAAGAGTAGCTTTTCGTTTAAGCAAAAATAGGAAACATTCAAAGTTATGTTTATTTTATTATATTGATAATCAGATTTTATAGAGAGCCAGAGGTTCGATGCCGATTCCACCAATCGCTATGTATTGATCGTATATTATTACATGATGTCGCCTTTATTTGATTAATTATACGAGGATTTAAGAATCAACGAGGATAACTCCAAAATTTCAAACATTATCTTTTTCGCAATGCAGGGAGCGGCTCAGTGGTAGAGCTGCCATGGCAGAAATCCTGGTTCAAATCCCGCTGGAGGCAGTTACTTTTATTTAGTCTGCTTGCGGCGGGAGATGGATCATACAGGATCTAGGACCCTCCTGAGGCTCACCCAGCCTCTATAAAATATTATAAAAATAGGGTACCCAAAATAAGGAGGAAAATCTGGCGGTTGAGCGTGACCTAGGACAAGTCACCTCTTTGCAGAACCGTTGTCCATGAAACAGTAGTCTCTACCATGTACTGAACCCCAGACTCGTTCACGGGTCGTAGTGGTTACAGGTCAGGTCTCTTCCACATTCACTAATTTAATCAAACAATTTTGTCTTATTTAACGCCTTATTCCCGATGGTTTTGAACCTGAAGTTTCGGGAGAATAAAGCATTGTTTGACTAAACTAGCCAAAAATGTGAAAAAGTGAATCATTGAAATTTATCCGCTTTTGATCATGAACGCTTCATATGGTTTACGCCTGTTAGTATCGTCCATCCTATACCTTAAAATACCCGCTCTTCTATAAAGGTTGACGTAGTTGACTGACAAGCAGGTTTTTGGTAAATAAAGATCCTTTTTTCATCTAATTGATTAACATTATATTTATTGTGTGCTGAGTTTTATTTTTAAGTTATATTTCTAATTACAAAGAAAAGTGACTTTTACCCCTTCACCCTTTTACTAAATGTGACTGCCTAAATGCTGAGTTGCCCGCTTCTTGTTTACGACTGCCACTATCCCGTTACTTGTTTTTTAAAAATTATTTTATTGAATTGTACAACTGTAATATATATATCCAGTACAATGGCTATAAGAATAAATAATACATGATAGGACATTTAGAGACACTACCCACTGGCAGCACTCTAATTACATTTCTATAATAGAAGGCCCCGAGACCATCTTCTCTTCAGACGTCTAGGAGGATTGTCTGGAATGGAATTGGATGCAAGGATGGAAACTAGTGGTTTCGGATGGGCCTGGAGTTCATTATGGAATGATAGGTATCTGGGATGGGCTAAATCGGTAACATATGGAACGTTAAGGTCATTATAGATGGTTTTATTTGTGACAAAATAAGGAGCGTTTAGGATTTTGCGAAGGATTTTGGATTGCAAGGATTGGATACGAGAGGAATTCGACGGTTTGGTGGAGCCCCATAGCTCAATTCCGTAAGTCCATAACAAACAGTCTTTTGTTATTGATTTGAAGCTTTGAGCGTTTGTCTAGTATGTGTTGAAGTAGTCGGAAGCGTCTAGCTGTTTCTTGTCTTTTCAGTCTTGTGTGAGGGTTCCAAGTAAGACGTTGGTCTAAGTTGAGATTAAAAGATACAGTAGGACAGGAAGTCGTGGGTTTTCGGCGAAGGGTAAAGGTAATTTGATGGGAGTTGCTGGCATTGATTTTAACTCTCCAATTACGACACCATTCTTCGAGGCTTGATAAATGTGATTGAAGGGATTGGGATGCAATATATGGGTCGTTATTAACTGATAACACACATGTGTCATCAGCATATGTGGAGATGAAGGTGTTAGGATGGGTTGAAGTGTCAGCTGTATATGCTTTGTAGAGGATAGGACCGAGGATGCTACCTTGAGGAACGCCAGCAGACTGGGAATAGAGAGACGAGTAGGAACCTTTATGACTTACTTTAAATGCTCTGCCAGTTAGAAAAGAGCGAATGATTAAAAAGTATGTGGGAGGAAGAAATTGTCGAATTTTGTAAAGGAGACCTGGGAGACCTCGATCAAAAGCCTATTCTACATCGAGAAAGGCTTCCGTGCAGTACAATCTACGCTCCAATTCCTGTATCTTAAAGGTAAAAAGGTAGCGATCCTAAGGAACATTTTAGCTACCTGCCCGATGCCTCTTACTCTCTATTTAAGTCCTCTTAATGTTCCAAATACAGTTACTTACTATTGCTATACTTAGTGTCACATATAGCAGCCACATCGGACCTGGATTTAAAGCACAGAAACTCAGAGGTTCTGTATAATCCGTTCTCTATTTTGTATTTTAGTCGTCCATAATGCGCTGCTAGAGTAGTTTATATTTTAATGAAAACTTTTCAAACAAAGAATTGTTTAGAACTGCAGGATTAAATAAAAGAAAGAGATGATTATGAGAGATGAATACAATGATGAATAGAATTTAACGAGAGAGAGTTCCGTCCGATTTGGCTGACTGCTGGTATACAAGAAGACTCTCGTACTTGACAAAATGGCCGCCTCATTAACGAGATCTCCTTTCACTGCCTACTGTTTATTATACTTAGCCAAAGCCACGGCCATCATGAACCTTTTATATAAAGATCCCTTTTTGTAGCTCCGCCATTACTCCACAGCCTTTCGCTATTTTTTTATTTAAAGTCCTCTTTTGTAGAAGAGAAGTTGCTCATTTAGAACTCTCCCCGACTCCCGCCTCTTCTTAGTTCTTTAATGACCTGCCTTTTTCAAGAGGGCGCTCCCCAACTTTTACAATAATTTGTTTCAGCGTTTTTTTTTATTTATTTTTTTATATTTTTTAAATCTCATTTTCGTCGTACAACCATCAGCGAACGGTCTGTAAAGAAAAACCACGGATTTGATACTTGTTTCGCTATTCCCTTCATATTTGAACTAGTTAATGATCTCAGGAAAGAAATATCTTAATAATAGAAACATGTGATAATACCCTGTGATTTTGAGAACTGTAATACAGGACATCGACTTGCATCATATCAATCTATAATAACAATTTTAATAACAAGAAGTTTAATAATAAGCCTAATAATATCTGTCCGGTTGTTAAAAGAATGGAAATTTGTTTCTATTGGCCACACAAGATCAAGTAATGGCAGCTCGTTCGTATATGAAGTACATCTTGCAAGAGGCCATTGATGATAAGTTTCGTCTTTCCAAATCTACAAATGAATCAATACAACATGTGACCTCAGGCTGTCAAGTACTAGTGAAGAAAGAGTACCTTCAAAGGCACAATAATGCAGAGAAGGTCATTCATCAAGCAGTTGCTGAAAGTTATCAATTAATTAAAAATCACCAACCTTTCTACACATATAATCCTGAAGAATTGTTAGAAAGTGGTATTGTTATATTGGGACCACACGATGATAACAGACCAACATATACCACACAACAGACCTGACATCGTGCTTATTGACAAGGCAACAAAGAAAGCACAGATTATTGAGCTAGGAGTTCCTTCCGATGATAATGTGCAAAAAACAATTGGAGAAAAAATTCGGAAATATCAGGAGCTTAGCGAAGAGTTGAAGCATCTTTATAGGCTGGTGATGGTTGAAGTACTACCATCCTTAGTTTCTACCAATGGTCTTATTTCTGATGAAACAATAAAATCCTTTAAGATCCTTGAACTTAACAAGTAAGTTGAAATACTATAAAAAGCAGTGTTATTAGAAAATTCGAGCATAGTACGAAACTTTTTAAAAATTGATAATTACAACGATTAAACTTAACCTTGACAGGAATAGTAAAACAATATTAATGTTCCGGAACGCCTCCGTGATGCTATGGCCAAGTTTAAATTCGTAGAGAAAAATTATACGAATTTCCGCGGAAGACATAATTTTATTCTTATTTATTTTCAAAACGTTGCTTCACTTTCAATAGGAAAAGTAAGACTGACTATGAAAAAGGATTAAATGATCTTTCAAACTGTATACATAGCATAATTGTTTGTGAAAAAATAATCTAATACCAATGAAAAGAAAACTCTAAATAAACGAAACTGACATTTCATCCGTTACGACCCAATAAATGTCAGAAGTATTCGAGACAACTAGGGGTTGTCTCTCGTGCCCACTGTTAAATTTTGCACTCGAAAAGGTCATAAGAGATTCAGGATTTCCAGTACAATTCTGACAAAGCCCATCCAAATGCTGACCTGTACAGATGACATATAGTCGGGATAACATAGCATTTGCAATATGCTTTTCTTGCTTTTTTTTTTTTTAGGGAGCGGAGTGGCTCAGTGATAGCGCGCTGCAGGCTCAAACCCGTCTATGGCAAATTTTATTGAATATGTTTAGAGCCGAGGATGGAACCTATTGGATCTGCGGCCCTCCTCGGGGTCACCCTGCTTATATAAAGTGAGCACCCAAAATAGGGGAAAAACCTGGCATTTGAGCGTGATCTAGGACAAATCACCCTTGTACAGCCATTGCCCAAGAACAGTATAGTCCCTAACACGTACTAAGACCGTGACTCTTCATGAGTTGTAGTGGTACAGAGTCTGGGATACTTTCTTGCTTTCAAAAATTCTGGTCCTCAAGAAAGTATCCTTGGCCCAATCCTTTATACAGTTTATACAGCTGACATCCCAACTCATCCTAATACTATCCTTACCACATATGCTGATGATACATGTGTATTATCAGTCAACACCAATCCAGTTATTGCATCCCAAAGCCTCCAATCCCATTTCACCGATCTTGAAAAATGGTGTCAAAACTAGAGAATTCAAATAAATTCTCAAAAATCGCATAAAATCACTTTTACCTTACGTCTTAAACCAATGATTCCTGCCCTTCAGTATCCTTTAATAATATCCCACTGGTGCCTGTAGAACAGATCCGACACTTAGGGTTGCATCTCGACAAACGATTCACCTGGAATCCTCATACAAGACAAGAAACCGCTCGACCTTTCCGGCTACTTCAACACTTACTAGACAAACGCTCTAAGCTCCCAATTAACTACAAAAGACTCATCTGCATGACCATCATACGACCTATTTGGACTTACGGAATAGAGCTTTGGGGCTCCACTAAGCCATCGAATTCCTCTCGTATCCAATCCTTACAGTCCAAAATCCTTCGTAAAATCCTCAATGCTCCTTATTTTGTTAAGAATAAAGTCATCCATAACGACCTTAATGTCCCTTTTGTTGCTGATTTGGCCCGAACCTGGTATCTATCCTTTCATAACAAACTTCATTCCCACTCAAACTCTCTAGTTTCAAACCTAGCTTCCTCTTCAATTCCCGATAATCTTCCGAGGCGTCTGAAAAGAAGATGGCAACGTGACCTTCTTAGTTGAACTTTGATTTGAGTACTACCAGTGGGTAGTTTCTCTACTTGTCATTCTCATGTCATTATGTATCACGTATCCTATTTACTTGTTGTATTATTGTAATATAAATATCAATAAATAATTTTTTTTTTTAATTCTGGAGGGCGTGTAGATCTTGAAGTGAACCAAGCAGGCTAAATATATGTTGGTTAGCCCTTCAAGGCAGAACCCACTATGAAATTTGACACCTACACATTTGAAAGTGTCGACAAATATCTCTACTATGGTTTTCTGACAGGAAATGTACTGTCATTCGCAATTTAGTGGTCACCTGTGGTTTAGTTCTTAGTTTTACAGCCTTCTATACCGACGATTGTGGGTTCGCATCGTCTGATTAGCCAATTAGCAAAAAGTGACAAATGAATAAACAAACAATTCGGGATTTAGGCCACTGTGTGATGTTTCAATAAAGAAGACGTGGGCATACAAAGCCAGTAAAATAAAGTTGAAAGCTGGCACTTGGCCTTAACAATGCACTAAAGGACAGTAACTGCAAAAGTTGGAAGAAGAAACTCTCGAGAGCAGGACTTCGATACATCGAGAGGTCAGACCACATATCGATAATGGTCTCGTTATTGTTAAGTGATCGATAACGAGGTCCTTAGTCCTTTGTGTCCGGCGGTCCTCGTGTCCTTTTCCCTTTCTCCTCGCCCTCCTTTGGTCGTCCAGGAAGCTATCGCTCATCCTTTTTCGTCCTCTAAATAAGGATATAACCCAATATATATTAAAATTACCATTACACCTGTTATTATCATTGGATATATGGACCTGTTATTATATACAAAGGGAATGTAATTTCGTCTTGAAGAATTACTAATCTGAGTTTTTAACAAAATATGTGTTTTTCTATATACATGTGGAAGTTCAAAACGAAAAAAAAAAAATGCATATTTAACATACTCATCTAGACTCAAACGACAAATAACAGCTCGCCGTTCCAGGCTACATTAAACTACGAAGATTTACCATACACCTATTTCTACCAACCGGTCAAAATGACCGATCTGTTTGTTTAATTGAACAAAATAGTAGAATTCAAGAAATAAAACCATAAATTCATATAATAATTTAATTTTAAAGAAAATAAAATATATTTCATTCAAATATTGTAATTACATAACATAAAGAATAGTATCAACATAACATAAAGAGTAGTGCGTGTTGCAACTTGCAACTAAATATGGCAAGCAAGAATACTAAATTGAAATTTTATATATATATGTATACACAAATTTACGCATAATAATTTGAAAATGTATATTTTTTGAATTCCGATGATGTATAAAAATTCCTGGAATACACAACATTTATTCATGATATTTTCATGACCGATTCGTATATTTAGGTATAACACATAAATTCTCTGAAAATTAGAAGCGTAAGAACGAAATAATTTATAATATTATTGTGTACACAAATTTAATAAAAATCATGACATTATCGTAAAATATTAAATAAGAGTTAAAGGGGAAATGTTATAACTAAATTATGCATCAGATCTATTTGGGATTACGAAGAAGAGCTTGGAGATTCACCAATTCTTCGAATTCCTCTCGTTTCCAATCCTCACAATCCAAAATACTTCATAAAATCCTTAATGCTGCTTACTTTGTTACGAACAAAATCGTCCTTACTGACCTCAATGTCCCATTAGATACTGATTTGGTCGAACCCGATTTCAATCCTTTCATGATAAACCTTATTCCACGCAAACTCACATGTTACAAACCTATCTTCCTATTTCAATTCCGAAAATCCTCCTAGGATTCTGAAAAGAACTCTTCTAACTCAACTGTATTACTTGAATACTACCAATAGGTAATTTCTCTATTTTCCCTCAATTTCTAACCGCATTATAATATTTACTTGTTGCATTATTTAATACAGTTGTACATTTCAATAAATAAATTTTTTATTTTAATTCTCTTGTGAATGTTACTGGAGTATATATTTTTGAAACATTCATTCCAATGAGTAAAAACATTTTTCCAGTCAAAAAATTTTTTCTTTATTTAAAAATACGTTTCGACTTATTTAGTCATTTTCTTTTCTTATCAGTCTATTCTTATTTAATTTAAATATTTTTACTCAAAACTTTGTGCATTATTAACCTTTTAATAGTTGTCAATTAATTAAAAAAATTTTTTTATAGACTTGGAGTTTGTAATGTTCGCCATGGTCATCTTAACATGTTATGGTGACCATGGAGAACATTACAAACTCCAAGTAGGTATATAAAAAATCTTTTTAATTAATTGACAGCTATAAAAAGGTTAATAATGTACAAATTTATGAGTAAAAATATTTAAATTAAATAAAAATAGACTTATAAGAACAGAAAATTGAAAATGATTAAATAAGTCGAAACGTATTTTTAAATAATGGAAAAATTGTTTGACTGGAAAAAGATTTTTTACTCACTTGAATGAATAATTCATAAACAAATTTTTGTGAGAAAAATAGATAGCCATCTATAGGCATATATGATAGGTTTTTTTTTGTTAGACTAAAAATGACTCGACTACATTTTTTATTCCTGAAGAGTGCTTTAATTTTTTTTATTTGAAATAATTAACATCATTTTTCATTATCAATGTTATAAAATATAAATTAAAACTGTAAATCTTTTGATTTTAGAATTATAGACATAAAAAACAATTATAATGTAATACAAAACAATTGTGATGCAAACGATTATAGAACCATTGTATCAAAAAATTAAATTTACTTGCCACGATCTAATTTGATTCCAGAACCTTCAGCATAACGACTCAGAGCTCTACCAACTCATTTATCTCGATCCCGAATTAATATTTGCTATGGAAGAGAGAAATTATAATATATGGGATACGTAATGAGAGGAACGAATATCAAATTATGCAATTAATGATCAAGGGGAATGGAGGCGATATAAGGAAAAAGATTAGGATGTAGGTTGGTAATCAGTAGATGATAATAGTCTTGATGATCGCCAAGACGCCTCCGAGGGTGATGAAGAGATAGGTGAAGTACTATACGAACTCATCAATCAGGAAGTGAAGTAGTGACGGAGTACTCAGTAATCACCCCGGCCTACATAATTATTCCATAATATCACGGTAATTTCGGAGGTTACGAGACTAATTATGAATAAAATTGCAACATACGGCCAAGGAGCAACAGTGACGTCATAAATAATTTATTCTGCAATAATTAAGAGACAAGTGACCGTTCGCTAACGAGGCATCGGCTGTATTCAACAACACGGCCCAGCTTACGATGAATATTTAGATGGCGGAGGGTCCACTCTTCGCTACTTATCAGTTAAGTGGAGGCTCCCGTTGTATTAGGGACCAGTAATTATAGAGGCATTGTATATAGGAAGAATATTGGAGGCGTTGTTATAGAAACTAATTAGTTTAATGGCAGTATGTGAGAGATCTTAAAGTGGGCAACTCCTTTCAATACTTGTATAAAACAGAGTGTAGAAATATTTGTTGTGTGCTCTAGTTCCCTCAAGGTTTGATATTATGGTTACCTAATAGAGAACGGAGATAATCGGGGGGTGCAGTAAAAAAAACACCAAATAAGTACTAGACTTATATTTAGTTAGTGCCGACGAGAAGGGGCTGGGTGAACCGGCTGACCAACAATGATCCTCATTGTTGTCAAGTTCATTGTTTGTTGGTTAGCCGGTTCACCCAGTCGCCCTGAAGATGGCCTACATTGTAGGCCGAAACGTCGGCACTAACTAAATCTAAGTCTAGTACTTATTTGGTGTTTTTTTGACTGCACTCCCCAATTATCTCCGTTCTCCATTTTATCATCCAGTCAACTATTTTCCTCTCCTACGGTTAACTAAGTTGAGACTAATTTTAATTTAATCATTATGGATTCATAATTGTTTTTTATTATATTATAATTGCTTTTTTGGTCTATAATTGTAAAATCAAAAATTTTTGATAATAAAAAATTATGTTAATTATTTCAAATAAACAAAAATTAAAGCACTCTTCAGGAATACAAAATGTAGTCGAGTTTGATTAAAATCGATTCTGTAAAATGTCATGTTTAGTCTTTAAAAAATCCTAGCGTCCTAGTGCTATAGCTATGTTTTTCTTTGAAAATTATCTATTGAAATGTATAACTGTATTAAATTATGCGACAAGTAAAAATTATAATACCGTAAGAAATTAAGGGCAAATTTTTTGTATCCATAACCTTCATTATAGAGGTTAATGAAGAAAATAGTTGACTGGAAGATTATAATGAAGTATAGAATTGGTCAGAAGAGAGGAAAAGGGCTTTTCTTTCTTAACCCTGAAGATGGCCCACAACGTAGGCCGAAACTGTTCGCTTCGATTTGGCTTCGATGCCCCGAGGTCTCATGAGTCCTTCCTTTACGTTGAGTTAAAGTGGCTCTTCCCTTCTATCCGTAGGCTCTATTTCCTTGGTTCCTACTTATATCAAACCATCAACTCACAGCATCCATCTTATATCTATCTATAGTCTCCTACAATTCAAATCCTCTATCCGATCCCAGGGCACAAGATCTCGCCCTTCGGATCGTTATATCCGTTTCCATAGAACCAAAACTTTTGAGCGTTCCTTTCTCGCCTGTTCTATCTCTCTTTGGAGCTCACTCCCACTCGATATCCTTCGTATGTCCTCTTTAACCTCATTTAATTCCAAACTTTTCCTACATCTTCTAAATTCCCAAACAGATGCTCTATAATCAATAAATAATTTATAGATATCTTAAAAATAATCGATTGATGAATTACTGTAAATATTCCTCACTCATAATGACATAATTTTTTATTTTATTAGACTATTATTTATTATTTATTTATTAGCTATTATTTATTCACTTATTTTTCTATAAGCCTATTTCTTTGTATTGTAAGTTTTCTCATTTTTTATTAGAGTTATTTCAAGGTATAATGTAAATATCGTTTTATTCTAATAATGTAGTCCTTTGGCCAGATATATATTTATTTAATTCTGTGTATTTCCATTATTCTTAAGGGACCCGGTCCCAGAATAAAATTATTTTTCTATTCTATTCTATTCTATATCTGTAAATATATAGCCATAGTATATATCTATAAATATATATCTTTCTTACAAGTAGTCCACCTTTTGTTAACTCATTTCTATTAATATTTATATTTATTTAGGAAAGAGGGGATTATAATTGTAATTATTCCGCAGACTGTCGCTTCTAGTTGAGCACAAGTTTTATCAAGAGCTTTAATATGGAAAAGAGAAAGTAATTCTGAGAAATGTATATACTTCGATGATCGTCTCATCTAGAAATTAACGCTTCAACAAACATATCTTTTCTCTTTAAAATATAAATAAATCACGTATGAGATGAAAATAGTTGACTGAATGATCTAATGTAAAGGAGATAGTTGGGGGGTGCAGTCAATAAGAACACAGAATAAGTAATAAACTTATATTATGTGCCGACGTTTCGACCTACAGTGTAGGTTATCTTCAGGGCTAACAGAGAAACAAACAGAACAAAAATATAAAAATGTACAGTAACAATAATATGGTGACAAGTAATGAAGAAAATTAAAATAGTGGCAGATATGAAGATAGAAGATAACGAATATTAAAAAAGTGCCAGAATATAATAAAATAAGGATATAGACAGATATAAAAAATTAATGATAATGAAAAGAAATTAAAATAGTGACAGATATAATAAAATTAAGATAAAGACAGATATAACAAAATTATTGATAATGAAAAGAAAATGAAAATAATGACAGATATAATAAAGTAAGACAGATTTAATAAAATTAAAGAAAATGAGCATAAATGATAAATTATAAATAACGCATATAAAATAAAAAATAGAAAATAAATGTACAGAATGGATAGTAAAGTAAAAATAATAATATAAAGGAAAATCACAAGGAGGAGTTAAACAAAAGAAACCAAAATGAGGAAATTTACAAATACAGAAAGGTTGGAACATGAAGAATAAAGAAAAACTAGTAAAATAACGGTATAAAATCGGTGTTCTTATTGACTGCACCCCCCAACTATCTCCTTTACAATAAATAAATCACCTATACTTCGAAATGTTAGATGAAACTTTTATCATTCTTGATGGAATGATTAACGACATCTACCCATTACTTATAATTACATTATCTTTTCCATAATAAAGCTCACGATAACTATTAACTTAACTCGAAGCAACAACCTGCTGAACAGACAAACATTTATTATTTATTATACGCTTTTACGCGTTTTAAATTTTTTGATTCCCGTTGTTTTTCGACGTTTTGCTACGCGACAATTCTTTTCCCGATTATATTCTATATACGTGGTTTATAAAAAATACACTGTTTTGCAAATCTAATCATTGAAATCAAACTGTATTGTGATGAGTATAAAATACACTGGATAGCCAAGGATTTTGGCCAGTTACACCGATCGAATAACATTATTACAAGGATAAAATATAATTCATGAAGACGATGAACTAAACTGGAGGTAAGAAGAGACTAAATTAAGATGGCGGTTGAAGGGAGTGATTACTAAATAGCAGTGGCTAATGCCTCCCATCTCCATAGCAACAATTTCCCTCCGGCGCCCAATCAGCTCTCTTGTTTATCTCCCTTGTCTATAAGCCCCTTTAATGTTTCCATTTCAATCTCTCTCTATCTCTCTCTCTCTCTCTCTCTCTCTCTCTCTCTCTCTCTCTCTCTCTCTCTCTCTCTCTCTCTCTCTCTCTCTCTCTCTCTCTCTCTCTCTCTCTCTCTCTCTCTCTCTCTCTCTCTCTCTCTCTCTCTCTCTCTCTCTCTCTCTCTCTCTCTCTCTCTCTCTCTCTCTCTCTCTCTCTCCCCCTCTCTCTCTCTCACACACACACACACACACACACACACACACAAAATTAAACAGAAAGCATAAGTATGATCTTGAATATTAACCGAAAATTAAGAAGGCATGGTTGATCTAGAGAGCAATCCTTATGTTGTAACTATTTTTTTAAAATCAAAGTTCCATCCTCATTGCAGTTTTTCATCAGGGTGAGTAAACCGTTAATTGTTTTAGTCAATGTATGTTTTGTATATAATACTTTAGTTACAAGAAGGAAAGATAGTAAAAAACATGAAAAAAATAGAAAACCGAATAAGAAAAAATTACAGCGCGTTTACGCTCAGTCAATTTTTGTAACCTATTAAAATCTGCTCCACTACAGCCCATTAAGGGTAATCTTTACCAATACTTTCTTTACGTGATAAAGAAAGTTGTTCCTAAGCCAACAGTTGTACAGGGTAGGTTTGACCGAGACCACTCTCAACCGCTAGGTTTTTCACGCAATCAAGGTCGCTAATCTTACTAATATTATAAATGTCAAAGTTTGTATGTTTGTTTCTCTTTCACGCAAAACTACTGGACGGATTTGGATGAAACTTGACAGTAATTTAGGTTATACATCAGAATAACACATAGGCCTCCCCTACATTTATTTAGGCAAGTCACATGATCATAGTTGTTAAAATAACATAAAGAACACGAGTGAAACTATTGTTTTGATATCCTACTAATATTATAAGTGCGAATGTTTGTTACTCACTCACGCAAAAAGTGCTTAACGGATTTTGATGAAACTTATTGAGAAAACATCATAGGCACTTGAGTATACAGCAAGGGCAGATTCATCATAAGCACGGGGGCATGTGCCTATATTACATACTTAAAGGCAAATCAGGAACTTAGCATTTTGAAATTTGTAGATAGGTTCTTTGTATAGTTTAAGAAAGAAATTTGGATAATTCCACCCCAAGGGTTTCCCCTTCAATATAATAGGGCTTCAAAGGCTGTATAGAATCCGTCAATTTTGAAGTTAGACATCTGAAAATTTGGATGAACGAGTAACTTATGTTTTTAAAAAATAATTAAATTATTCATTTAAAATGATCTTTTACGAAACTTTATGAGGCGGACCAAATTTCATGCGAGCGCGTGGGCATAAGCTAGTATATTATACAGGAGCTGGGTGATTTCCAGAAGAGTATTTTATACCCTTTTATACTTTTATACCCTTATCCTTAGGGTCAGATCACAGCTGGTAACAGAATAAATGTTGTATCTAGATATCTTCTACATCATTTATCTAATTCAGTTTAAATTTAAAAAATGTTGTTAAAAATATATACTAATTAATGATAATTTCAAGTTAGTATATATTCATATATATCCAGTTCAATTTACGCATCCTACAAGAAGAGTTGGACGTGATTAAGATGACAATAAATACAGGGAAAACCAAAATCATGAGAATAGGAAGAAAAAGCGAGTATGTGGACCGAGTCGTAAGACTAAACAACACGAGGTTAAAGCAAGTAAATATCTCGGTGTACACCCTAACGAAAACGGCTGTATAGATGGTGAAATAAATGAATGAATAAAAGCTACCAGCAGGTGTTTCAATTCCCCCAAGAAAGGATTCATCTGGAAAAAAGAAGTGTCAAAAAACTCAAAAAAACGTAGTTTATAAAAACACTTTCTTTCCGATTCTCACCTATTCAAGTGAATCTTGGACTCGAACCAAACAGCACAAGAGCCTACTTCAAGCCATGGAGATGCGATATATAAGAAGAATGGTAGGAAAGAACAGAAGAGACCGAATGCGAAACCTAACAATACGGTCAAATGAGGGGATGGCAGAAGAGGTTGCGAATGGGGAAGGAGACGATAATAGACGATAGTAAAAGTACATGAGAGGGATTCATGGATCAGGCTCTATTGAAAGGATCCTCACACCGTTGGCGGTAGAAGAGAAGATTTTTTTTTGAATAGAGTAATTTATTGATATTTACAACTGTAATTATATTACATAAAGTAAATCTGCTGTATGAACAAAGGACATGAAAAAAAAACACTTGTGGAGAAACTATCCATTGATAGCACTCCAATAAAGTTCTATAGTAGAAGTCGAGGCCATCTTCTTTTCAGAGGCCTCGGAGGGTTATCAGGAATAGTATGGGAAGCAAGTTGAGAGACTAGCGGATTCAAGTGTGTATGGAGCTTGTCATGGAAGGATAGGTATCTAGTTTGGGCCAAATCAGCAACATATGGGATATTAAGATCATGATGGATGAGTTTGTTTATGACATAATAAGGAGCATTGATGATTTTACGAAGGATTTTGGATTGTAAGGATTGGATACGAGATGAATTGGATGGTTTAGTAGAGCCCCAAAGCTCAACTCCGTATGTCCAAACAGGTCTGATAATTGTCATGTAAATGAGTCTTTTTTAATTAATTGGGAGCTTTGAACGTTGGGAGAAGATTAAATAATAAATAAAGTTTAATGACAACACTAAATAATCAGGCTCAGTGGTAGAGCGCTACGCTGCCTTGCCGAAGGTCCTGGATTCAAATCACGCTGCTGGCAGACTATAATCAATCTGTAAGTGGCTGCAGATCTTATGGGACCAGGGCTCAGCCAGCCTCTATAAAATTGGGAGGGGAGAAAAATCTGGCGGTTGAGCGTGATCTAGGACAAATCACCCCATAAATTATCCCAACGGCACTCTCTTAATTATCTCCAGACCTAACATCACTGGATTGTTTTCTGTGGGGTAAAATATAAAAAAAAGTCTATCCAAGGCAGGCCAATGATCTTAATTCTTTACGAAGAAGGATAATTGAATCTTGTGAAACAATAAACAGATATCCAGTATCCAGTGCCGTTCTGCCACTGCCGTTGAATGTTGAAGAAATATGTCGAGCCTGTCTTAATGATCAAGGACATAGCTTTGAGCAACTTTTAATATGAATAATTAACGTTTACATTTAATGAATAAAGTAGTCGGAAAAAATAAAATACGTTTAATTAATTTAGTTTATTTACTTTGTCTAAATAATTCATAAACATGAAAATCTTTAGGTGCGGATATCTCCTAAACAAGTCGGACATACCTCCATAGGAATATTTTTCTTACTTTGAGGTGCTTAGTTCAAATTTTCAGTTTGGCTACTTAACCCTGAAACGCCCTGTGTATATATAAAAATACACACACACACACACACATATATATATATATATATATATATATATATATATATATATATAATAATTTTATTTTTTCCCTTTTGTATTATTTATAAATAAAACTTAACGCTAAATTGAAAATACAACATTAAAAGAAAACTGAAATCTAAAAATACTGAACATAGTAAACATTAATCCAGTTGAAACAAAAACACATATTAAAAGAAAAAGAAAAAAAAATAGTAAATAACCCCATATATACATACAAGGTAAAATATGGCGTGAGAACCGCTGTTATAAAGACATAATGGACCGTTTAGAGACAGAGCGACCTCTAGCTGAAGCTCTCCCCGGTGAAGAGGTGAAGAGGAGCGGAGGCAGTAGTAGAAGTGGAGGAGCTAACGAGGCTACCCGCGGCGATGGTAACGAGATCCTCAGCTTCTTTGTTCTTATCATTGTTTTCTGGATTGTCGTCTTATTGTTGGCAATTACTGTCCCGGAAGATGGCCGTCGTAATGAACCATCGATCCTCTTCCGCTCATGTTGGCGGTCCTGTTCGGCTGGAGGATGGAAAAGGAGGAGGCGGATGAGTTATAATATATACAATATCTAACATAATAATTATCTAATGAAAAAATACTGAGTTTTATTCATAACAGTGGCACTCTAGAATTCTAGGCATAGTCCTCCACTGTTACCGAAAACACATATACCAGAAATGACAGATACAAGAAACAAAAAAAGTTCTTCAAACAACAAATTTTTGTTATTTATTTGGTTATTATTATTTGATTTTTTAAGGAAAATTAGGTACTTTATAAGCAGCAATATTGATTAATTATAACATATATAGTTGAAGCAGAAGATTGATTAATTATAACATATATAGTTAATAACTAGGGATCGAGGGGTGGATACAAGAGTGTAGGACTTTTGCTTTTAGTTCTATTGTGAAATTACCCTTAAAGATATTTTTTAAGGACCAATATTTATGCCATCCTATTTTTATCCTTTTGTCCAGTTCTTTACTGTATTTTTTTCTAAAGAAATTTCCTGATCTAGACATATGTATTGATTTGAGTATTCTGTTGTATGTTCTCCTATTGTGATATGCTCTTTTTTTTGTAATTATTTTCGATTTTTGGTAATTTATTTGTAACAAAATTGTTTACTTTTATCAATTCGACCATTGACCATTTTAAGCAAATCAGATTTGCTAGGAGCTAATAAACATATGTCGTCTGCAAACTTTAAATTGTTTAAGCACTTGCCCTAATGTACAATAGGAGCAGTCAAAATCGTAAGAAAAATTATCTTTTTACATTTTTATAAATAATAAATAACGATAATTCATGTTTTTATGTTCAAATTTCAAAGTAAGGGCTCATAACACTTACTTATTGCAATCTTATTACACCCAAATTGTAACTCTGAACATAAACTTTTTTTTTCTCATTTCTTTGTGCATAATTATATTGTCATTAGATTCGCTAATTTAAATCAGAGCCACTCTATATTTACAAAATTATTCCATATTTACAATTTTAATTGAACTTTGCATAATCTGTTAATAAAATAATGTAATTAGTGTCAGCCCCCGCCCATCAAACTAGCCCTGAAGAAGACCTGCTGTGTGGATCGAAACGTTGACTTACAAATAAAAAGTTCTCCCTCTAGAAGAGAATTATCTTGGCCTCTACCCGGACCATTTTCTTCCTCATACTATTCTCGTATATATTTATTCTGAATAACTTTAATATATATTTTTATATATTAAGCTTTCAAGTAATACAATATTCCATTCAGTTGTACTCCAGCAGGTATTTAACATTTTAGTAGAGATACCTCCATATTATTTTAGAAATTGTAAAGTTCAGTTTAAATATTTTTAAAACAAAGTTTAAAATATTTAAAAAAGACAAATATTTTCTCTTCAAAATAAAAATATTTAAAAATAATCACCATCAAAAGAACATTAAATAAAAAAAAAAAATTATAAAAATATAAAATTGACGTAAGTCAACAAGATCCTAATTAAAGTAATGTTCAATGAACATTATTCCCCGTGTATACATCGCAAAAATTGCAGGAAAACGGGGATATAGGATCGGTGAAGAGAATGGATATGTCTGGCTTGTTTACGAGCCAGTTGGTAGAGCACCACGACGGATACGTGGGAGACCCGGGTTCGAATCCCGACCCTGAAATCTTTTCTCTTCAAAATAAAAATATTTTAAAAGTTCAGTTTAGTTCTTATTTTCTACCCTTCCTTGTGAGCCAATTAAAGTATGAGGACTAACTTATAATTACTTTTTTGTTGAGAAAATGTGTAATTTGCATTAATTAAAAAAATAATTTTTATATTATAGGTTTGTTTTGTAGGTGAAAGAAAGTTGTAGTTTACAAGAAAAATATCTCGATCTTATTTCACCGCATTCCAATAACGAACAATCTTTAAATAGACATATTATAATAAGACGTAACTTGTTTTAGTTTTTTAAATCGATGCATTCCATTTTCTACATTTAAATTGAAAAAAAAAAATTTATATTTAGGTTGACGGCTTAATGGAGTTAGGACAAGTGGCTTTGAGTTTGCCAAATTTTAAAAATATTTATCATTTAACTGATCGAGGAAGACAGAAGATTAAACAGAAAGTAGACCACTAAGCCTTCATTTGTTTCCTTTTTGATATTCTCGAAAATTAAAATAATTTTATTACTGACTGTATATACACGTTGTAACTATTAGTAACAGTTTATAGAATAATGAATCGACTTTTTAGTTGATATTTTTTATAAACACATTGTTTAGGTAATATCAAAAATATTTTACATAATTATTATTATTATTATTAATTTTTTTGTATTGAAACACATGAAACAGCTCGCCGTTTCAGGCTACTTTACCATTTACTAGACAAACGCTCTAAACTCCCAATTAATTACAAAAGACTCATACACATGAAAATCATTCAACCAATCTGGACTAACGGAACAGAACTTTGTGGCTCCACTAAACCATCGAATTCCTCTCGTATTCAATCCTTACAATTCAAAATCCTTCGTAATATCCTTAATGCTCCTTACTTTATTACGAACAAAATAATCCATAATGACCTTAATGTCCGATTTGTTGCTTATTTGGTCCGATTCCGATATCAATCTTTTCATGACGAACTTTATTCCCACCCAAACCCACTAGTTTCAAACCTAGCAATCTCTTCAATTCCTGATAATCCTCCGAGGCGTCTGTAAAGAAGATGACCTCCTGATCTTTAAAGTTGATATATATTGATATATATTTGTTCAAAGTTCATTTCTAGATGAAATAATTATAGAAATCACAAATTACTCATTACCTATAATTACATTATCTTTTCCATACTAAACCTTATTATAACTTTTATTTTAGGAAAATACTAAAAGGGGAAACGAATGAACAGTTAAAACTTGTAATGAATCAACTAGAAGCGACAACCTGCGGATCAGATACACATTTCCCATAACCATACTCATTGTTTCATACTAAACCATAAGATCATTTTTATTTTCGAGAATATTAAAAAGGATACTAATTGACAGGTAAAATTTGTTGTGACTTAACTTGAAGTGACCACCTGCGGAGCAAATACCCGCATAGATTATAAATAAATTTTGAAATACTTTTTCAATCCTGAAATAACACTTTACATTTGTATCTACCATATGAATGAATGAATAAAGCCTTTTATTAAAAAAAATTAACAGGAATTATTAAAATAATAAAAAGTTAAAATAATTTTACTACAGATACTATATACAATATTTATAACTTTTATAATATATATTTATTTTTTTTTTTGCTTGTTAATTTATGTAGGCCTTCCCCTTTGGGAGTGATGGTCTAACTTCCCTGGAGACCAATTCCTACTGGGAAGTGATCTACCATATAAATACGGTTAAATAATAATTATTCAATTAATTAGTTAAGCATTTGAATATTTGATTGCAAATTTTTTTAGAAGAGCTGAGTTAAAACGAAAAAAATAAAAAATGTTGAGGGCAATCAGAGACAACTTTACAAATCAATAAGACGGTAATGATACAATTTGAAAGTCTGAATAGGGAAAAAGGGTTTCATAAAAGGAGAGAGAATGGTAGAGACTTTTCTTTATTTTTTTTCCTTCTTTTTCTGTTTGGAAAAATCCAACTCTCGGAGTCCTTTTAACCCCGGAGTTTTTCATTAAAAGAGAAAACTCTTGCTCGTTATCAAAGAGTGTATTCAAATGGCCGCACGGTCCGTTGGCTTGGAGATCCCTGCCTTATTAGCATCAGAGTTAAGCTAATTGGGGGTAGTTCTGGCTCTTTAGTGGTGTGTTTAGTAGGAGTGGGCGTGGCCTGAATCTCGCCACCAATAGGATCGCTCCTGGCTTCCCCCACTCCTCCCAGGCCACGCCCCCTTCCACCATTACCGCTCTAAACATCACTTTCACTCCGCCTTTCCGTCTAAACATATCGTTTACTTACTAAACACTCTTTCAGCTGTACACAAGTTTGGTTTTTTTTTGTTGTTGTTTTATCTCTGATTATTATTTTACCTCATATTACTTAATTATTGTTATTTCAACAATAATATATTAATTAAATTAATTGTTAAAAATGTTCTCGATACGCCACTCAGTTTACGGTTGATTTTTTTTTAAATTTAAATTCATACTTTTTAATTGAAGTATATCATGACCCAGAATAAGCCATCGTCGTTCATGATTAAAGACCTCCTAGGAGATGTCATCGAAGAAGACGAAGGTAATTTTTTTTATTCATTTGTAATACAGAATTTTAGAATTTAGTACTTGTTATCAGTTCCACAGATTGTCGTTTCGAGTTAATTCACAACAAGTTTTAACTTTTCATTCATTTACCTGTTATTATTAAAAATATAAAACGTTTTTTAAATGACTGTACATACATTAAAGAACCGACACATACTATTTCATGAAATTATTACAGAACTATACACATTTCCCATACACACCCATTGTTTCATAATAAAAATCACCAATATTATCATTTTTGAAAATATTGAAAAGGAAACGAATGAAAAGTTGTAACTTGTGACTTGAATCAAAGAGAACTCATCGAGTGATTTTTATGATATTTATAGTAAGATGTGCTGCTTATGATGTTCACTGATATGATTTATTTAATAAGTCAAGATGATGTAAGAGTTTACAGTTATTTTCGTTTACATTTATAGATTTGAGTCTTTATTTTTTACAATTTTGCCTTTGTATAAATAATGACATAAATGTTGCATTAATTGCCAATTTTCCCTTAACACGGTATCAATCATTTTATGACATTCAAATCCACTATTTTAAAATCTGCCTTCTTCATCAAATCCCCATAATCCTCTGTGGCCTCTAAAAATATTCCAACAACTATTTTTAAGTACATTTTTTCATGTACGAGATATTTAGCGGTATACGTTTGAATTATGTAAAAATATGGCAAACGTTTTGTTTGTAACAGTTAGCACTCAGCAAACCGTTATATTCTTAACACTATAAACCTTTTAAATTTTATTCTTCGAGAAAAAAATCTGCTTCCAGTCAATTATTTTATTGTTTTATAAAACAAAACGTTTCGACACTATGGTGTCATTTTCAATTATTTCTTTTTCTGCATTCCTTAACTTTAAATAAAATAACAATAATTACAATAATATAAAATTTTTTTTACATCAATGTCCAAAAAGATAACATACTATAAGTACAAATACCTGGAAAGTCAATACTTAAAAATAATTTTTAAGGAGATCTCTAGTCCTCCATAGTCAAAATTATATTGCATTACAAAACCAAACCTTGATCTTTGAACCATCTGATCCTTTTTCTTATTTCTATTAGTCATTAGACATAGTGTCGAAACATTTTGTTTTATAAAACAATAAAATAATTGACTGGAAGCAGATTTTTTTTCTCGAAGATGAAATTCAAATAAATCCAGTTTAAAAAAAGGAAAAAAAATTATAAGAATTTAAATTTTATTGTGAAATAAAGATTATTAAACTGATCTAAAAGAATAAACAATATTTTTGACTCAAATAGACTAATCCCACTTTCAAAAATAACAGCTCATAAAATTTTAAAAAAAAATTTTGTAATTAATTTTAATGCATCTAATGTTCTATATTTGAAATTTCTGCGAGGCCTAAAATTAAAATATAGAGGGTCGTAACATGATTTTTGTAACTGCTTTAGGTGTTAAGATCCACTACAAGCGGTTGGTAGTCAAAAGTGACCCACTAATATGTATGATGGTTATTGCTGTAATACTGTACCTAAACAAATATTTCGATATTTTAATGCTAAAATTATGGTATCTTGAACTAAATTAATTATTTGACCCGTTTACCTCCAAGCCAGTTAATCATTTGCTGTATTTTTACTAGTGTTGGTAAGGCTAAGCTTTTTGTTGTTTTATTTATTTATTTTTATATTATTTTTTTTATTTATATAACTAAATTAATAGTTGGATGAACAGAATTAATAGTAAAGTAAAAGACAGACCGATGGAAACGTATGTAGATAAGTAAAAAATTTTTTTTTTCTCTCTTAACCCCTTGGCTTTTATTAATTTTTGAAAATAACATATTAATATTAATAATGATACATGGTATCTCTTTCACTGCACCAGGTGCATTTTAAGAGCGGATTGAACTTTCTTAAGATTAATTAGATGGTAGGAATGGTAGATCTAGTGATGGGGTTCACTAGTTCTTTCTGATTGGAGATTTTTTTTTTTAAATGATAGTGTACTTTTTATACTATTGCGTATTTTTTAATAAAAGGAGTAAGAAGTCTACTCCGTATCTTTGTTACTAATGATCCCATTTAAATGACTAACCAATCGGACAATAGTAAATTGCAATTTAGTCCCTGAATGGTATTGGTAGAAATGGAAGTTCTTATTTTAAACAAAATCCAGCGCCTTATTGATATATATATATATATATATATATATATATATATATATATATATATATATATATATATATATATCGACTCACATTGCAGGTCTTCTTCAGGGCTGTCGAAGGGGTATTCAATTAAATATTTCAGAGTATAGTTAAAAAAAACTGTTAAAATAAAATTGTTAAACAAAGCGAGGAGAAAGACAGGAAGTTCGAAAGAGAACATCGGTAAGAATTGCAGAAAGCCCTGAAAGGCCTAACCATCCCTAAATTTACAATAATAATGTATAAAAAGTATTATAAATTAATAAAAGTCATAATAAAGTAATATATTCTATTAATAAAGTACCTAATATATTATATATCATAATTTCATTAAGCAATCGCAATAAAATGTGATAATATTTTAATTTATACTACTTATTAGTATTAGTATAGTATTGCTATCAAGTTGAGAACAATATTATTTACAGAAATCAAATTTTGATGATTATTATTTTTAAACAACTTATATTAAAGTAATTTATTATATTATTAGCAATTTCTAATCAAAATATATTTAGAAAAATATATATAGGTTTATATTATTTTTGTGTGTAATTTAATATTATATTAATTATATAAAATATGAATTAATTTAAAACTGACAATTACCACGCTGGAGAAATTGACAAATATGTATCAGAAAAAAATAATTCAGTTATTAAGCAAAAAAATCCGATGTAAAAATCTGGACTAAATCTTCAATTTCTCATAAAAAATGGAAAAAACCCATTATCCAGTCTGTATATTCTTAATTTATTTAAATGACGTTTCGAAAAATAGATGCCATTTTCAAATCTTTTTTAACAAATCTCGACATCAAATTAATAAAAAGTATATAATTAAAATAGTTATAACTTATAAAATCTGTAAAATTAATAATTATAATTAGAAAAATACATAACTCTAAAACAAATATGTCCCAAGAATGAGCAAAATCAAGCATAGACTCTTTAATGCCTAAAAAAATTTTTTTTAAATATATATTTTCTTGGGGACCATCTATCCTGCTTTGTCAAATGTTAATATTAAACTTTGATTTATGAAGTAAAAGATGAGTAGTAGGGTAAACCGGGGAATTGGCGACACCTTAAGGGTTTTTTATTTTTATATTTTGTATTTAAAGAGATATAAATACAAAATAAAACACATAACTACATCAAAATGTGGCCTACCGATTTCTTATATGCATATGCTTAAACAACTTCACATTTTTTTTGTAAATAATTGTTTGTAAACTATGACCACCTGTCGGAATTGCCCCATGAACCAGGGTAATTCCGACATACCTTTGGGGTAATGCCAACATAGGTTGTAGAAGGCAAATTAAATGCAGTAATAATTTTAAAAAACTTTTTTATTGTACATGTAACGTTTACAATGAAGTGGTGAACAGTTAGTAAAATAAATGTGCAAACATTGAGGAAATTATTATTAGGTGTAAAAAAGTATTTACAACAAATCCAAACTTTGAGTAAACATATTTTGTAATAAAATGTATATCTAAGCTAGATTAAAAGAGAAATTATTTTTTAATGCAATGGTCGCAAGTATAGTTTTCAGCAGAATCAAATCCGCAACAATCAGGGTGCGCCCACAATCCACAAACGACACACCTAAACCAAAGTTCGTTACCTCCAAATTCTCCACACACTAAACACATTTTCGAGTCTTCTCCAAGTAAATTTACTATGCCATCCATCTCGCCATCGTCACATAGCTTCGACTCATCAATGTCATCTTTAGACGAAGACTCTGAGAAAGATATTTGTCTTCTGCATGTTTTGTTTATTTTTTTATTTTCTTTGCAAAATTTGACTTTTTTGATTTATTTTCACAGGAATTTACATCTTCATGTACTTTTTCCTTCTTGATTTTTTTCTTTTGTGGGCACTTTAGGATTTTCGAGGTGTTTTTTAAGTGCTATCTCCTTTTTGATCTTCTTCGCATCTTGTAATACAGCTTTCATAGGCGTAGCAGTGAGTTAGTTGAGTGCTGTTTAGGTCTGCCTTTGGTTTTGAGTTGATTGCTTGGTTGATGTAGGCCTACAGGAGATATTATTGAAAGCTGTTGTTTAAAACCAAGCAGATCAGGACGTAGACTTTTTTCTGCATTTGTCGGCATATCATGCACACTGTTTGAAGATGTTCCAGCTTCAGGGCTTTTATATATGCCAGTTATGTTCAAATTTGGATGATTTGTAGTTTTCTTTCTTAATCTTTTCTTAGAACGCACCATCTAAAAATAAATAAACAAAAACGCGTTAGCCAATCCCATTCATAATGAACCGGGGCAATACCGACATGTCGGAATTGCCCCGGCCAGGGATGTTGGCATTACCCCGGCAAGACAAGACGGCGTCTAAACAGGTTATGAGAGCAGGTTAGTGACCGAACCGAAACAAAAACTATACTAAACTACTAGCTAAATATCGTGCTTTATAACTTATATAATCTTATTTAGGATTACAAACTTATAATTACATTTACCTTCTATGAAGTGCTAAGGAAATATTACAACGAAATCAGAAAAAACTTTTAATTTCAACTCACAGCACAACTTGTTTACCTAAACGACAGAGACACAATGGGCGTTAGTTGCGGTGATGTCCGCATGGTAGCAGCGCTAGCGCTTCACAAATATCTCTGCAGCGGATGGCTAGAACTGCAGTGTCGGCATTACCCGGGGTGTCGCCGTTCCCCCGGTTTACCCTATATAATTACGTATTTTATATTTCAATGCAAAAAAATCCATTATGAATTAAAATTTATTTAGTCTTTATTGCCAAAAATTATAGGTTTTTCAAAATTTACGTAACTATGTTTTATTAAATTCAACACAGTTGAATTTTTGAAGTCTTCTAGAAATTCTTTTGACCACTGATCATAGTAATTTTCTACTGATAATTTATTTTTTCTCATTTCAATATAATATATAGAATTAAATTAAATATATTATATTTAAACATTTTAAAAGATTAAAAAAGTTGTATTTATTTTATTTTTTCAAGTCATTCCAATGTTGATACATTACTAAGGTTAATAGGAAAAAATTGACAATCCTCAACGACAAACTTTTTAAATTCATTAGTATATTTGTATGTACAAATATACATTAGTATGTATAGAAAGTATTTTTAAAAAATCATATCTAATATTTTCATTACGTATAAGGATTAATCGATTGCTAAAAGCAACCAATAACTTTATTAGGTTCGATAATATACATTATCGAATGATAAATATAAAGTAAATCATAGCTAGAAACAAAAAAATTGATTAACATTACTTTTGTACACAGAAATATTTTTTTATACTGCTACTTAATATAAATTACAATTATCTGTTAACATGGGCTTTTAGCATATGATTGATTGTCACTTAGCAGATAAAAGGTAAATTAATTTCTTAAATGTTTGTGTCTATTAAAGAATTATAAAAGTCTTGATTGCTAAGTATTATTTAAATGAAGTAATGTGTTATGAAATTTAACATAAAATTTACATTCTCTATTTTATGAACATTAAATTTAACATTAAAAATCGGAATTAAAGATTTTAACGGTTTTTCTAAAAGAATGACGTCTGTATCAATTTTTTAATAATAGGCATAAAATCCGCAATATATAATATATTATTATTATTATAAGTTACATAATGTATGAATATTGATTGGCCTTGGTGTAGTCTCATCAAATATAATAAATACTATATGGTTAATTCATGTAACTTAAATTGGTTTCAAAAGACACAAGATTAAACAATGTTTAAGTTGATGTCAATATTATCATGTTACATGAATATTGAAGTAAATATAAGTTTTGTAATCCGGTGCTTTTCTTACCTAAAGGGAAAAAATACTTTTATGGCAATATTATTTTAATTTCAATAAAACAATTATAGTAATCAGATACTATTAAACAGTAATAATACCGATGATACTATATATACGGGTCGGAAACAAGTATTATTAGGTTGAAGGAATTGATAAAAATGGAAGGGAAGGTCTATCCTATTCTTAATTTTTTATTTATGTCCCACATTTTAAATTAAAATATATACAGAATCTTCACTGTTGCACTTAAAAAAATATTTTCTGATTTATTAATTTTTTTTCCGCAACAGCGTCTAAGGACTGGGCGTACATCATTTCTTAGTTTTCATACTAGCATATAGCATATATTCTTTTCGTATTCCCACTATTCTGTATTTCCTCTCCTTTTCACTACTAGTGCCTTTATGTAGTTTCTGAATACTTCTTTGTCCTGGTATTTTTTTTCTGTAAAACCAAGTCTTGTAATTTCCTCCTTTTTCTGACTGGGATATCCTCTGATGTTTGTTAAGATTTCTATCAATTTTTTCAATATCTCTTTTCATTCATTCTTTCCATTTGCCGGAAAAGTTTTAATTTCCTTTTCCATATTGGTATTTCCAAGTACACTGTTCCCTCATACAGTATTCATACATTCTTTCCCTACTTTTCTTGGTCTGTGGATAGGTCTTAGGATCTATCTCTTCCATTTTTATCAATTTCTTCAACCTAGTAATACTTGTTTCCGACCCGCATAGTACCATCGGTATTATTACTGTTTAATAGTATCTGATTTCTATAATTGTTTTATTGAAATTAAAATAATATTGCCAAAAAAGTATTTTTTACCTTTAGGTGAGGAAAGCACCAGATTACAAAACTGATATTTACTTCAATATTTATATAATATGATAAAATTGCCGTCAACTTAAACATTGTTTAATCTTGTGTCTTTTGAAACCGATTTAACTAATAAATTTAAGTTACATGAATTAACCGTATAGTATTTATTATATATGATAATATGATATAATAAATATATCATCTAATATTTATTATATATGGCATACATGCGTGTATAATATATATATATATATATATATATATAAATATTGAAAAGTAAAAAGAGACCTTACATAAATGTTAAGACCGTGGAAAAATTCCAACGAAAAGCCCTTAAATTGAAATTGTCTGTCCAATATTTCGCCCATTCAGGCATCCTCAGGGTAGAAAGAGAATAACTGCAAAGCAAAACATGAATAATGCACCCAAGAAGCATCCCACCACCTCCAAGGCTCAAATGCAACTAATGAATCATAAGGAAGGTTACTCGACCCCGGCTGGATAAGGTTAGATAAAAACAGCTGATAAATACTACAGAATATGAAAATTCAACAATCACCTTCTGTTATACACTTTTTCAATTTCTGTTTTAGTTTGGAGACTTAAGGGCTTTTCGTTAGAATTTTTCACGGTGTTAACATTTATATAAGGTCTCTTTTTACTTTTCAATATTAATATATTTTGTGGAATAGCCAAAAGTCCACTGGTTTCTTGATAATGTTCTTTTTTTCTTTTTCTTTCTTGCATTTTTATTGTAATTTTTTCACGTGGTCTGTTGTCTAGTGTTTTTGTGTTGTTTACTATTATTTATTTTTTCCTATTGTGCTTTTTGAAGTTTGGTCTCTTTCTACCCTGAGGATGCCTGAATAGGCGAAATATTGGACAGATAATTTCAATTTCTGTTTTAGTTTGGAGACTTAAGGGCTTTTCGTTGTAATTTTTCCACGGTCTTAATATGAATAATAGCATAGTAATAAATGTTTGATTTCACGCCTGCTTCAAATATAAAACTTTTAATTAATTGATTGATTAAAATTCATTTCTGTTTTATTGAAATTATACTTTTTTTAGTAATATAATTATAGAAATACCATAAGTCAGAAGAAACCGTAAGAAGATTATCATAAATAATTATTTGCTGATCATATAACTAAGGAGAAGAGAAATGTAGGTTTTAGTTCAAAATATAATTCCTTCAATAGTGAAACTATTTATCAGAAATCGACGTTTTGGCCCATGTTGCAGAACTTCTTCGGGACTTAGATATCTACAAGTATGGGAATAAGTGGAATTGATGACAAAATTACGAAACAAAACATCTTAACAACAACGAAACAAAAATTCTTGGCGTATAAAATATATACAGATTATAAAAATAAAAGTTAAATAAAAAAGCTGAGAGAGAGCAGTTAGTGGAGAGTTGTTAGGGCGACTGCAGAGCGCGCTGGTCGCTTCCCCCTTCACTTATAATTACTCCTATCTAACGAGCTCCTTTTGTTTCTTTGATCATTCCACCGTAGGATAACAGTCATTGTGTTTCTATCTCTACCTGTATGTGCATGTATGAAATATATTTAAAATGGAATAATGCAATAGAAGAGAAAACTGTAGGATACAGACATATACACTAGGGTTTAAAGAGTTAAATATGTCTTTTCTGTTTCTCATTTCACACAAATATACATGGACATTTTTCATACGTCTGTATTATTATAATTACATATATAATTATATAAAACAATACAATAATTAATAACTTGTAATCACCCTACCTGCTAGATGTTGTCTCAGACCAAAATAGCAGCAGTTGGCTGATAATATTTGTTTCCTGGGTTCTATTCCGATGGCGTCGGTGCATGTGACTGTAGATCCAAGATCCCCAAATTCCACCTTATCTTCAAGATGTCTTGGATATTGTTCAACTACCATGTAATTAGTCTTATCTTGGTTAACTATTAGACCAAGTTTCCTCGCTGCTGCTGCTAGGGAAAGAAAGGCTTCTTCAACTACCTGCTTTGAACTTCCTATAATGCCAATATCATCTGCATAGGCAAGGAGCTTTGTTTATTATGGTTCCGGTTGTCTGAACTCCGGAGTCTCTGACTGCCTTCTTGAGAGCAAGGTTAAATAACAGACAGGAAAGTCATCCTGACGTACTCCTCTTCTAGATGGGAAACCATCGCTTCGATTGTTTTGGATCTGAATAACACATTTAAGGTCGGTCATAGTCATTTCTCTTTGTTGTGAGGCTGGTGGGGATGTTGAATTCTCTCAACTTTCTGCAAAGACTATCCCTATCAACGCTATCATAGGCCGCCTTGAAGTCAAGGAGTAGGTGATGAGTAGTGATTCGAAATTCGCGCCCCCTTTCCAATATTATCTTTAGGCAGAACAACTGATCCGTTGTGGATTTGCCTCTCCTGAATAATACGTCTTTATAATATAAAAAAACAACCTTCAAATAGTAAAATGGATCTTGGACAATTATAATTAAATCACAATTTAAGATTAAAGCATCGATCGACAATTTAGTAAATGCAGGATTGTGTTACCAACTATGCAACACGATTGCTGGAAAGAGAGAATTGAACAAATAAACGAGGCTGCACATTTTCAAGGCCATATACTAATACAGATCCTGTGGTAGAACAACTCGAAGCAGAATGAAACTCGGAGGAAGTAGACAACAGACTTCGAAAGAAGAAGAAAATGAGATAAGCAGAATTCCACCTATACTACCTATGAGAACACCAACCTATTAGCAACCTATGTGAACCTATGAGATAAGCAGAATTCCAAACCACCCAGGAGGTTTCTGCCTTTGGTTTCGTTACCCATTTTTTATAGTGGATGGTTCGCTTCATTGAATCCAGTAGCAGGAATAGCTTCCTGCTAATGCAATCAGTGTAGCCCTATGAAACCACTGGACCTAATATCTATTGATATTAAGGGAGCGTTTGACAATGCCTGGTTGCAATCAATTCTACATGGACACAAAGACAATGGACTGTCGACGGAACATTTACAACTCGATTTCAGACAGACAGACATGCTTGTATCGTAACATCTAATTATGATGGAACGTACATATTGAATGGTACTAGTATGTTTAAGGGCCTGCTGGCATCAGCGCACTCAGGTGTCACTTACCTCAACTATTTGGACCTTGTCAGGTTATGTATCAATTTGAAATAGGCATTGCCTTTCACTATGATACAACAGATTATAGGAAATGAAATAAATGAGGAACATGTAGACAAAATTAAACTATAAATAATAAAACATTTATTACAAGGAGTATTCATTAAATAACAATTTTTAACTAACATAAACAGTTAAAAACTGTTATTTAATGAATAAAATATAAATATCTAAAATATTATGTTCTGATAAACAATGAAAAATTTATTACAAACAATGCTCATTAAAAAGAGCAATATCTTCAAAAATTGCATCCATTGCATCAAAAATCATCTCCATCTAATTTTATTCCCCACTTGCAGTTTCATATAATGTTTATTAACACAACGCATTTTCTGGGAATGACATTCCGCTCCTGAAGAAACCTAACAGCTGTTTCTTCATCGTACACCTTGCGAAAAATCTTCTTCAAATTCCAACTCATATTTAAAGGAAATAATCAAAAACAGATTCACGTTGAACTTGACATAAACAATAACAAAACAAAGAAAGGTTACTATAACAGTAGGAGATGGTTAAGAAAAGTGACACCAGAGCGTGCTGATGCCAGCAGGCCCTTAAATATACTAGTACCTATTGAATTACTGGAGACAAAACTACTGAGACTAACAAACACCTCAACGATAGCTGCTAGGAATACATGGGGACTGAAAACTGAAGCATTAAGGATACTGTACAAAGGAGCTATATTACCAATACTAACGTACGCTATTAACATCTGGCACACAGGACTGCTGAGAAAATACAATTTACGAAAACATCGAAGTGTACAGAGATTAATGCCAATCAAAATGGTAGAAGGTTTCAAGACATTATCTTATGAAGCAGCCTGTGTACTTGCAAAAATGATCTCCATTGACTTGATCGGGGAATGGAAAAATTCTACAGTGACTAATTTGTACTTCACTTGAACCAAAATTTGTTAAAAATTCAATATTTATAATAGATATTGAACCTAAATATTGTTTTTTCATTAAGAACTTATGTAATTAAAGATTTGTGATATAGTACTTTATTCTGGGTCAAGGACCTTTAGAATAATCTAAAATAATATAGATAACAGTGACCATAATGATTAGAAAACTGAATAATATTATTTTCCCTAATTGATAAAATATTTAAACTCATTTTTTAAGTAGACTGTTCCAAATAATTTAGTAAGAGAAGCTTGTTATAAGAGAAGCATTATAACGTTTCTATCATGGTATTTCTATTTTGAGGTAGTAAAAATTTGTAAAATTTTTGGAATTTCATTCATTAAAATATGCAGTTAACATAAATACATTTTTGGCATATGAGCCTTTGTAAAAAGGCGCCTATTCTTTCAACCACAAGTGACCTTGCCTAGATTTGCACCTTACGCTGCTTGACCCCACACGCCTCCTGTGAACAAATAGTCAACAGCTAAACGGGTACCGTTGCTCTGGCAAGAGCCACCATTCTCGTGTTTACCATGGACAAGAAGTGCGGTGAATTTTATACGGCGATGGCTACTCCCCTGCCACACGAAGATTAGAGCGCTTCCATGGAGTGGGATTGGATGGACAGATTATAGATATTTTGATTGACATTTTTAAGATTTGTCAATCAAGAAGTAATGTAGACCAAATGCTAACATTTCTATATATGTACATACAATTTTTTTTTTTACTTACAGGAATTAGCTTCATGATGGAGTTGTAACTTCTTCTGCAATGTTTAAACTCTATAAAACTCTTCAACCATTGGTGCTAAGGATTCTTTGATATTTCCCAAAATTCGCTGATACTAATTTTCTTGTTTTACATTGACTATTCCATCAGAAAGTCAGTTAACAAATGAGAAAAAATTTCGTTCTTTCTTTTATCTAAATACACCTAAGTATCATGGCAACAGAATAATCTTTATTTCATTGTTATTCGCTTAAAAAATTTTGAAAGAATAATATTAGGAATATTTTGAGCAATACGATTGCTCGTTTGATTTTTTCAAAACCAAAACTAAATTTAAACTTGAGTATTAGCCAAATTGTGGGGCACAAATGTGATTGAAATATGTAGAAACAAACTTTCTATTCCTTCAAAGTTGGCCTTATTTACCACCAAACTGGTATTTCTATTATTACATAAACATCTATATGCATTATGAAATATATTCAATTTATTTATTTAAAAATAATTAGAAACCTTTTTTTTATTATTTTTATATCATATTATAACATGTATATAATCTAGATATAATTGGCTAGTTAAGAAGAAATAACAAAAATATAGTCATTTCCTGACATTTACGTTTATTCATATCTTTTTTTATTCTAAAGATAACACATAACAAGGTTGAGTGATGAACAGGTAAAGCAAAAAGTCGGCTTTTCCTTTGTAAATATTCAACAATGTTTAGGGAGGGCACATTTCACCCCGTTACCAACAAGGTACATTTACAACAATGTTTAGGGAGGGCACATTTCACCCCGTTACCAACAAGGTTCATTTTCAACAAAGCAATCACAAATTTAACTTGAAAGAGGACTCCTCATTACGAATGTTCACCTTTTGAAGTATACAGGTATACAGAATACCGCCTCCTTAAGAGGACTGCTCCATCGGCGAAGACACTTTGAAGAAGTCACCCCCTGCGGGGATGGTGTCGGCACTCCGGAGCCCGAAGGAAGCAGAGATGGTACCCGGTAGACCCGGAGGATGACCTCGTTAGTTGAAGCCATTTCAAAATTGTATAAAGCCATTTTAGGTCGCCTTCGGAGAAATATTTTCAAAACATTGTGATTCCTCTTTCACACCACAAGGTTTCTAAACTACTTTCGACCAATGGCTAATAATAATAAATAAATAATCTTTTATTCCCATAAATAGATATGTTTTGAATAATTTACGATAATTATTACATCATTTACAATAAGAGTTAATTTATATTATTTGAGGGAGAAGAGAATGCTCCGAGTGGAGATGACAAGAAATTGAACCCACAATAATGCAGTAATGGATAGACAAAATACAAAAACAATTTCAACTGATATAAAGAAAAATGTAATAAAAATATGATAAATATAGTGTAAAGCATTACATATACATAACCTGTTTCTTCTTAAAGTAATAAATGATCTACCAGATTTCTTTACTAATATTCGTAATAGAATTTTGATTTATTTGTCCCAGAGCATACTAATGTAAATTAGGCATAAATTGTGAAATGATGCATAATAGTATTTAAGTAAAAAGGGATTGTGATAAATGATAAGCCTATGTCAAAGACGACAATACAAATGAATAAATTACAACTACTAAAATAGAGCCAAAAACTCAAAAAGAAACACTATTATTTATTATAATGCAATTGGAAAAAACCACAATGCAAAGCCTTATGTTTCAAAAAATACACCTACTTACCAGTCGACGTTTCGCCTATTCAGGCATTATCAAGACACCAAAATCAAAAAGGGGTTATGTGAATCGCATCTCGAAGAAAAAGGTGCAATACATCCCAACGATCAACAGCCCAAACAGGCTCCAAACATGAGGCAGCACCCTACCACCAAGACGTTTTATTTACCAAACGTCTTGGTGGTAGGGTGCTGTCTCATGTTTGGAGCCTGTTTGGGCTGTTGATCGTTGGGATGTATTGCACCTTTTTCTTCGAGATGCGATTCACATAACCCCTTTTTGATTTTGGTGTCTTGATAATGCCTGAATAGGCGAAACGTCGACTGGTAAGTAGGTGTATTTTTTGAAACATAAGGCTTTGCATTGTGGTTTTTCCCAATTGCATTATAATAAATTACAACTACATTTGTTTGTAAATCAGTAAATGAATTTGTAAAGATAAAGAATTTAAAAGAATGGGGATTTTTTGTCTGACCCATACCAGGGGATAAAGAAGAGAGGTGAATATTTGTTGGAATGATAAATACTGAAAAGTAATGATGATTTCAGAAATGATATCAACAAGCGGAGCAATAGAAACATGTATAGTATGGTTTTAATTTAGCCAGAATAGAATAGAAGAAAAAGCTTTAGATAAGTCAATCAACGCTTTTTTTTTTATGTGGGATTTCTTTGATTGCTGGTTTTCATTAGATCAGATTTTATGGATTAGCGTGAAAATAAGACATGCTGGACAGAATCCAGTAGTTTTGAATTTTCCAGGAAAATACATATTTGTTTGTTTCAATTTTTAGAGCCGGAATATCCAAATCGATGTTAGAACTAATGAAATTAAACAGGATAGATATTATTGTATCGCAGGAAAAAGGACAAGCAGATATCCTTTTGAAACTGAAGCGCTTACTTCACATTTTCAGAGACGTGTTTATTGTTAATAGCGAATGTGGGAAAGTTATTTTAACGCTTCAAAGCGGTTATCCTAGGCCTATAGGCAAATTCCAAATATTTCAATATTTTCAGTGATCAAGCGACAAATTAACATGATAATAAAAATGACGTTTTATAAACAGTTCAAAAAAATTCAGACTCATTTCATCATTCTACGGTATTAAAATAATTAAAACAATCTTTTTACCATTATGACCACCGTCATTATGTGGTCTGAATGTTTATGGAATGGAAGGCAGGGAAATAACCCCATCATGTCGTGATAATGATACTCAGCGATTTAAGCAATTCAAGATATTTTTCATACAAAAATTATTAGGAAAACCAAGAAGACCTTAAAGGAATTATTTGATAATAAGTCATCGGAAGAAATGAGTTTTTCTTACTGAAAAGCTTTATGCATTGGAAACAATGGGTGACAAAAATAAGTTATTTTTAATAGGAAGATAAAATATGTGGGGCATCTGCGTCCCATCGCCCTGCATAAAAATAAAAAAATAATGATCTGGGTTACCAAGTCCTGTTGTACCCACCGCATCAACCAGACTTATTTCCAACAGATTTTCGTTCAAAGGGTTAACATTTTTGAAAATGATTCTAAAGTGGAAAACGCATTGTTAGAATTATTTCATCACAAAATCTAACTTTTCTGGGATTGAAAATTTGATAACGTGTTGGGGAAAATGTATAGACAATATTTCTAAATAGAAAAATATATTGGTAAATATTTTGATTTTATAAAGTTGATTTACTAAATATCACATCCTTTGAAAACGGAAATTTAATATTAAACGAACCAATAGTAATAAAAATATTCAGTTGTTAGGAGCCTTACAACAACACAAGCAACAACTCCTTTTCAAGTCAATGCCTTATTTATCCCCTCATTCACTACGAAAATAACGCGATTCCGCTTACTTAAGTACAAGAAACACATTTTGGAGAAAATTAGACTTAACCACGGGGAATAAGACTTAATCTCCGGGGCTGTAGATGTAACCTATAAAAACTATATTGTTACGGGCTACTGTGAATATACTAATATTTAATAACAAAAGTGATAAAAAGAATACAATTAACAATTAAATTATTAAACTAATATCAATTTATAATGACAATATTCTAAATACTTATTATAACCTAGGCCTATTTAATTATTACAATAATATAAGATATTACTAATTCTAGATAGCTTAACTAGTTACATTAGTTTCTATGAATATTATAAAATTACACTACAATTTATAACTAATAGTTAACACTTACAGTTCACTAGTCCACCGACCGTAAGATTCTCCAAGTATGACAAACTGACACACAGTAACAAACAGAAACAGTTTATTACACTCGCGAGACTGTCACAGTTCACTGACACACTTATTACACGGGCCGGTTCAACACTGACTAGTTTATCACACTGACACTCACTTATCAAAGATCTTCACCGTGCGTGGTCTTCTCTCAGACTAAGACTGACTCGTTCGAGGCGAGGGAAGTATCTAAATAGGCAAGGCCGAACATTCTAGAACACGGAAGGGTGGAAGCACGTGCCTCCCCAGACGGTGTTTTGTGTACTGTGGAGAATCCATTACAGTATATACTTATAGGCAAATCATGTGATGATAGTTGTTAAAATAACAGAAATAACACGAGTGAAACTATTTTTTAGATAATTTAATAAACCTTTCTATAAATACTACTAGTGTATTTCTAAGTTATTGTGATTATTTTGCCCGTCTGCCCGTTGTGCCCCCCCCCAGAAAAAATCCTTGATCCGCCCTTGAACTCCAAAAAACACTGTTCAACAGTGATTCCAGAGAATTCGAGAGGGAGACTTCAGTCTTGAAGACAGGAAACCAAGTTCTCAGAACTTAGGTGGAAGAACTACGCTATTAACATCTGGCACACAGGACTGCTGAGAAAGTACAATTTACGAAAACATCGAAGTGTACAGAGATTAATGCCAATCAAAATGGTAGAAGGTTTCAAGACATCATCTTATGAAGCAGCCTGTGAACTTGCAAAAATGATCTCCATTGCCTTGATCGGGGAATGGAAAAATTCTACAGTGTCTAATTTGTACTTCACTTGAACCAAAATTTGTTAAAAATCAATATTTATAATAGATATTGAACCTAAATATTGTTGTTTCATTAAGAACTTATGTAATTAAAGATTTGTGATATAGTACTTTATTCTGGGTCAAGGACCTTTAGAATAATCTAAAAGAATATAGATAACAGTGACCATAATGATTAGAAAACTGAATAATTTTATTTTCCCTAATAGATAAAATATTTAAACTCATTTTTTTAAGTAGACTGTTCCCAATAATTTAGTAAGAGAAGCTTGTTATAAGAGAAGCATTATAACGTTTCTATCATGGTATTTCTATTTTGAGGTAGTAAAAATTTGAATAATTTTTGGAATTTCATTCATTAAAATATGCAGTTAACATAAATACATTTTTGGCATATGAGCCTTTGTAAAAAGGCGTCTATTCTTTCAACCACAAGTGACCTTGCCTAGATTTGCACCTTACGCTGCTTGACCCCACACGCCTCCTGTGAACAAATAGTCAACAGCTAAACGGGTACCGTTGCTCTGGCAAGAGCCACCATTCTCATTGCAAGTGCAAATATGCAGTGGAATCATTGCAAGTAGAACTGATCCTGCACAAACAGACCTGCCTATCGAAGAGACAGGAAACAACTATATGTTTGTATCCCCGAAGCAGCTGAAGGCGATTCTCCGTCGTACGAAGGGGAATAAAGCACCAGGCCACGACGGGATACAAACCATATTGCTGAAACAACTGCCAAGAAGAGAAATAGCTCACTTGACCAATTTATACAACACTTGCCTCAGGTTAAGATATTTTCCTGACATTTGGAAGAGAGCTATTCTTTTTCCTCCACTCAAACCCATGAAGTCGGGATCACAGCCAGCAGACTACAGGCCCATTAGCTTGCTTCCGCATCTGGGCAAAGTCTTTGAGAAAATTGTCCTCAATTATCTCAAGACATATTGCTCAGAGATAGCTCTCATCCCACCGGAGCAAACCGCCTATCAGGCAGGCCTCTGCACGGATCATCACCTGGCGAAGATACATGCGGAAGTGAGCCAGAGCACAGCCAAGAACGAAGCGACCGCTATGATCTCCATAGACTGCACGGAAGCGTTCGACTCAGGGTCCCATAGCCTACTATGCAAGACACTACAGGACAACGAATTTCCGGAACAGCTCTACTCGGTCCTATGATCGTTTCTTCAACAGCGAACGTCAGCAGTCCGCATCGGTGAAACATCATCGGAAGCCATCGCATTCACCTGCGGAGTACCTCAGGGGTCTGTGCTATCTCCAGTACTTTTCTCAATATACACAGCTGAAACTGTTGGAGCCAACTACAAAAAAGCTGCTGTAGCAGCCTATGCCGATGACATAGCGATCTACAGCAGCTCGATCAGCGCAGAGAGAGCTCTACGGCAGGCGGAGGAGGTCTGCGCGAGCATCACACAGAAGCTCGAAGGACTCAACATCACAGTGAATCCTAAAAAGACGGACTGCATAATTTTCTCATTTCAGGGAAAAAAGCGTCGCCCTCTCCCTAAGGTCTATAGGGTAGCGGGACGCGAAAACAGACCAGCAAGCAGCATAGTCTACTTAGGTGTCACACTAGACCGACACCTGAAACTGGCCTACCACTGCAGGAAGAAACTCAGGGCGGTTCGGACCAAGTCTTACAGACTTAACCACCTGCTTAAATCTCCTAACTTATCCCTCCGCCTCAAGCTGACCATCTACAAAAGCATCTTAAGACCTCTACGGAGCACCACTTTTAAGTACCAGCACACCGGCGACAGCGAAAAAGCTCCAACAGTTTCAGAACGGTGTACTACAACGCATAGTGAGACACACGACATTAAACAAAACAAAAATGGACCTCCTACACACTACTCTCGACTTACCGACAGTCACAAACTTCATAAAACGCAGACACATCAAATTTTTTGACAGTCTGAAATACAGTACTAACCCTCTTTTCAGGACACTCACCCCAGCAGGACGGCCACAAACGTGGCAAGATCACGTTCAAAGTCTCAGCCTGAACTGAGAAATAATAAAATAAACAATAAAAGGAAAAGGACACGGTGTGCCCCATCACCGGAAAAATCCAAAGTTAAGAAATAAAGAAAGAAATTAGAACCTTCCATCTTCTCATCCTCCACTTAAAATGTGCGCAGTAGAGTAAAAGAGATTCCTCTCCAACCTAATCGTAACCCAGATTACAAATCTTCAAACTTATAGGGGTTAAGGAAAAAAAAAAAAAAAAAATCATGAGATTATCAATTTTGAGGTAGTGATGTCAAACAATTTTTGGAATTTCATTCATTAAAATATGCAGTTAACATAAATACATTTTTGGCATATGAGCCTTTGTAAAAAGGCGCCTATTCTTTCAACCACAAGTGACCTTGCCTAGATTTGCACCTTACGCTGCTTGACCCCACACGCCTCCTGTGGACAAATAGTCAACAGCTAAACGGGTACCGTTGCTCTGGCAAGAGCCACCATTCTAGTGTTTACCATGGACAAGAAGTGCGGTGACTTTTATACGGCGATGGCTACTCCCCTGCCACCAGAAGATTAGAGCGCTTCCATGGAGTGGGATTGGATGGACAGATTATAGATATTTTGATTGACATTTTTAAGATTTGTCAATCAAGAAGTAATGTAGACCAAATGCTAACATTTATATATACATAAAAAATTTTTTTTTACTTACATGAATTAGCTTCATGATGGAGTTGTAACTTCTTCTGCAATGTTTAAACTCTATAAAACTCTTCAACCATTGGTACTAAGGATTCTTGGATATTTCCCAAAATACGCTGATACTAATTTTCTTGTTTTACATTGACTATTCCATCAGAAAGTCAGTTAACAAATGAGAAAAAATTTCGTTCTTTCTTTTATCTAAATACACCTAAGTATCGTGGCAACAGAATAATCTTTATTTCATTGTTATTCGCTTAAAAAATTTTGAAAGAATAATATTAGGAATATTTTGAGCAATACGATTGCTCGTTTGATTTTTTCAAAACCAAAACTAAATTTAAACTTGAGTATTAGCCAAATTGTGGGGCACAAATGTGATTGAAATATGTAGAAACAAACTTTCTACTCCTTCAAAGTTGGCCTTATTTACCACCAAACTGGTATCTCTATTATTACATAAACATCTATATGCATTATAAAATATATTCAATTTATGTATTAAAAATAATTAGAAACCTTTTTTTTTTATTATTGAACAGGTAAAGCAAAAAGTCGGCTTTTCCTTTGTAAATATTCAACAATGTTTAGGGAGGGCACATTTCACCCCGTTACCAACAAGGTACATTTACAACAATGTTTAGGGAGGGCACATTTCACCCCGTTACCAACAAGGTTCATTTTCAACAAAGCTATCACAAATTTAACTTGAAAGAGGACTCCTCATTACGAATGTTCACCTTTTGAAGTATACAGTAAAAGGTGTAGTAAAATGTATAGACAATATTTCTAAATAGAAAAATATATTGGCAAATATTTTGATTTTATAAAGTTGATTTACTAAATTTCACATCCTTTGAAAACGGAAATTTAATATTAAACGAACCAATAGTAATAAAAATATTCAGTTGTTAGGAGCCTTACAACAACACAAGCAACAACTCCTTTTCAAGCCAATGCTTTATTTATCCCCTCATTCACTACGAAAATAACGCGATTCCGCTTACTTAAGTACAAGAAACACATTTTGGAGAAAATTAGACTTAACAACGGGGAATAAGACTTAATCTCCGGGGCTGTAGATGTAACCTATAAAAACTATATTGTTAGGGGCTACTGTGTATTAAAATGAATTAAACAATTCCTTAATTAAAGATACTAATATTTATTAACAAAAGTGATAAAAAGAATACAATTAACAATTAAATTATTAAACTAATATCAATTTATAATGACAATATTCTAAATGTTTATTATAACCTAGGCCTATTTAATTATTACAATAATATAAGATATTACTAATTCTAGATAGCTTAACTAGTTACATTAGTTTCTATGAATATTATAAAATTACACTACAATTTATAACTAATAGTTAATACTTAAGTTCACTAGTCCACCGACCGTAAGATTCTCCAAGTATGACAAACTGACACAAAGTAACAAACAGAAACAGTTTATTACACTCGCGAGACTGTCACAGTTCACTGACACACTTATTACACGGGCCGGTTCAACACTGAGTAGTTTATCACACTGACACTCACTTATCAAAGATCTTCACCGTGCGTGGTCTTCTCTCAGACAAAGACTGACTCGCTCGAGGCGAGGGAAGTATCTAAATAGGCAAGGCCGAACATTCTAGAACACGGAAGGGTGGAAGCACGTGCCTCCCCAGACGGTGTTTTGTGTACTGTGGAGAATCCATTACAGTACATACTTAGAGGCAAATCATGTGATGATAGTTGTTGAAATAACATCAGTGAAACTATTTTTTAGATATGTTGAAGAAATTGGTCCGGGTAGAGGTCACTGAATGAAATTCTCAAGTAATTTCAGATGATATTTATTGTTAGCCAACGTTTCGACCTACGTTGTAGGTCTTCTTCAGGGCTATAAGCAAAATACAGACAATTTAAGAAAGCGGTATGAATATAATAAAACATTTTAAATATAGATAAACTAAAAGAAGGTGAATACAGGCAAAAATTGATAATTATGTATAATAATGATGATAAAAATTGATAAAGGTGTACAGTAAAGTAATTATGAAGGTTAAAATGTAGAAAATAATAATAAAACATGAAGAAAATAATAATAAAACAGAAAGTGTTGACAGTTAAAAAACTAAGGTATTACAGATAAATAAAAACTGAATATACAATAGGAATGTGAAATGATATGGGTAAATTAGAAAGTGATAAGAAGAGATTATTATTACATAAGAGAATAAGTTATCTATATACCATCCTAAATATTCATCAATATATATCATAATTCCAATATAGCCTGTTATTAGCCTGTTAATTAGTCCAATATAGCCTGATTATGTTATCACGTACCTTACTTAAAACATACCTACTTTTATACAATTGATATTTTACATTTATAAACTGTCTTCTTACATTCTCTTATGTAATTAATATTCTTTACACTAGTATAAAGTATTTTCTACCTATTAATATTAATACTCTATTTTCTAAAATAATTTTTATTTTCAATTTTATTCTATTTTATATAATTCGTTTCTAGATTTTTATAATTTTACAATTTTTATTTCTTCTTTTTTATTACCTATAATTTTAGTGCGTAATTCTTATCACTTTCTAATTTACCCATATCATTTCACATTCCTATTGTATATTCAGTTTTTATTTATCTGTAATACCTTAATTTTTTAACTGTCAACACTTTCTGTTTTATTATTATTTTCTTTATGTTTTATTATTATTTTCTACATTTTAACCTTCATAATTACTTTACTGTACACCTTTATCAATTTTTATCATCATTATTATACATAATTATCAATTTTTGCCTGTATTCACCTTCTTTTAGTTTATCTATATTTAAAATGTTTTATTATATTCATACCGCTTTCTTAAATTGTCTGTATTTTGCTTATAGCCCTGAAGAAGACCTACAACGTAGGTCGAAACGTTGGCTAACAATAAATATCATCTGAAATTACTTAACTTAACATCTTGAGAATTTCATTCAGTGACCTCTACCCGGACCAATTTCTTCAACATAAATTATCATAGGTCAACAATTATTATCAATATTTTTTAGATAATTTAATAAACCTTTCTATAAATACTACTAGTGTATTTCTAAGTTATTGTGATTATTTTGCCCGTCTGCCCGTTGTGCCCCCCCCCAGAAAAAATCCTTGATCCGCCCTTGAACTCCAAAAAACACTGTTCAACAGTGATTCCAGAGAATTCGAGAGGGAGACTTCAGTCTTGAAGACAGGAAACCAAGTTCTCAGAACTTAGGCGGAAGAAATTTTAAGAAATACTGAAAAACTCCAGAACTGTCAGGGAAACTAGAAGTCAGTAAATCAACCGTCGATGACCAACTCAAGGCGATTGGGAAGGTGAGAAACCTTGAAAGTTGACATTCATTATTAATTAATTACTTATTGGATTAATAAGTTTTTACATTTGTAAAAGCCTAAAGTCCAACAAACATAAATAGTTTACGATTTGGAGTGGAAATCCTGGAGTATTTTATGGACAACCCATTAGAATTATGAGCCCTATATACAAAATACTGTCCATACAGTTAAAGTTAGATTAGCTTTGAGTAAAAACAATTCGATTGAATCGATTTAAAAACTACTATCGATTTAATTCTTCGCCACTGAAAGTTATACCCAAGCATCTACCTACCTAGTTATCTACATTCCATTGCGGCCGATTCTTAGAAGTTATGTGGATTAGGTGTTCCACAAATAAGTATAAGCTTCCCAATGGTTTTGAGATGATTTTTACTTTACCTTATCCCTTGACCCCAAAACATAATCATTGATATATTACTCTTGTTGATAAGCTTTTTGGGCTGCCTACAGAAGACAAGCAGAGCGAGGAGAGAACACGAGGGGGCGGCGCGGAGGACAGGCGGAAGGACGACAAGAACCGGAAGCCAAGGAGGCGGAGGACGGCCTTCACCCACGCACAGTTGGCCTACCTGGAGCGGAAGTTTAGGTGCCAGAAGTACCTGTCTGTGGCGGACAGGAGCGACGTGGCCGATGCCCTCAACCTCTCCGAGACACAGGTCAAGACCTGGTACCAGAACAGGAGGTACGTGTATTACATACCTATAATACATGTATTATATATTCGTATATTAAGGAGAAACCTACTGTCTATCTAACGATAGTTTTAAGAAAATATTAGATATTATAACCATAGACTGGCTTATAGATGATATTTAAATTTAAATGTTATTTAAATATATATGAGTGTGTTTTATATATCTTCTTGATATTTTTCTAACGTCAAAACTCCTCTTTAGGAATAGTAAATCGATATCTGGATAAAAACTGAAAAGTTTTAATCTTAGCTCACTTTCGACATTCGATTTATCTCGGTACATATTTACTTTTTATAAAAAGAAGGCTCGTTCACAAAGATAGGATGGTGAAAATCCCATTAAATGTCGCAGTACAATTCTAGAAATTGCCTCATATTCTTGCCGAACACAAATCCAGAACGAAACTAATTGTTTTTCGTTAACATTGATTTTCACTCCGAGGCGTCTGAAAAGAAGATGGCCTTGAGACCTTCTGCTATAGAACTTTATTGGAGTGCTACCGATGGGTAGTTTCTCCACAAGTGTTTTTTTCCATGCCATTTGTTCATATTAGCAAATTTTCTTGTAATATTATAACAGTTGTAAATATCAATAAATTAATCTTAAAAAAAAAATTGATTTTATATAGCGCGATTGGAAAAAACCCCAATGCAAAGCCTTCTGTTTCAAAATTCTCCAGTAAAACACACACTTACCGGTCGACGTTTCGCCTATTCAGGCATTATCAAGACACAAAAAAAGTGATGTAAATCACATCTCGAAAAAGGTTATCGAAATCACAATCAACAGCCCAAACAGGCTCCAAACTTGAGACAACACCCCACCACCAAGACGTTCAACATACAACTGTATGTACAATTTTTTTTTGTTTTGTGTGTTGATAATGCTTGAATAGGCGAAACGTCGACCGGTAAGTGTTTGTTTTACTAGAGAATTTTGAAACAGAAGACATTGTTTTTTTTTTCCAATTGCACTATAATAAATATTAGTATTTCTTTTTGAGTTTTTTGCTCTTATTTTTTTGATTGATTTTATAGTTTGGCCGCATGATAGCTAAATCAAAGAGTTCTCTTCACTTGAAGATATTTTTAATTTATACAGGAAATCTTCTTTAATAAAATTTCTTCTCCAATTTTAGGAAAATAGGAGGAGGAGGGACACTAATGAAGGCTTATTATCTTATATTTAGAACCAAATTTTCTGCCTCGATCCACTCCCTAAGCTATACAACCAGTAGTTACAATCAACTGAGCGACTCAAATTGTTTTCACTCAACTTTCCTTTTTTTCTCTGCGCGGCCCAGTCCTATGTAGCTTCTTTGTTTGGGAACCGTTATGCTAGAGTATATTGCCTAGCAGTTGATAAGAAGACAGTACCCTGTTGCAGGACGAAGTGGAAGCGCCAGAACCAGCTAAGGCTGGAACAGCTGCGGCAGCAGGCGGAGAAGGAGCCGCCTCCGGAGTGCTGCCCGCCGGCCTACCAGGCGCCGCCCCCGGCCTGCACCTTCCTCTCCACTGCAGCGGCCATCTTCAGGAACGTTACCTACGTCCACGGCTGTCCGCTATAGCTCTAGTCCGGGTCAGTGTCTTATATACTAGTACTGTATAGAATAATCCGTAGTAGTAGTTCTAGTCTGTAATAGTAACCTACTGTTTTCATAATATAGAAAAAAAAGATAACCCGTTCTACTTAAACCAACTTATTGTCATACCAATAAACGTAGAAAGGCTTGGCGGAAACGAATGGAGAGGCCAAGGCTCATTGATTGGTTGTAGAGCCACGAAAAAAGTATCGATTGTAGCGTAGTTTCTGATTTTGTAAAAAGCAGTAAAAATAAATAAACCAAGAATGATTATATAGGCGTAACGAGGGGGGTGGGGGTTATTGGGGATGTAGCCGCCCCCATTGCTTAGAAGAAATTTAAAAAAAAATTGTAAGTAACAATTTAAAAATAAAATAAAACTTTGAAGGATTTTACTATTTTTATTGTGGGATTACAGATGTGTCAATAATGGCAAAAAAACAGAACAAAGAAAATGCAAACACAGTTATTTTAATGAATAAAAGGTACACTAAAATGACAAACCAAAACGTAATACTGTTTATTTACAATTAATTATATTATAATAGCGGCAGTAGTGGCATCTAGCGGCAACAATAAGATCGCAAATGTGAGAAGAACAGTTTAGACGATTCTTAGAATCTAGACGTAAAGTCTGGATGGGTCAAGAAAGTTCCCTATGCAATTAAGTATTGTAAGTTATTGTAACCAATAAAAAGGGTTACTTGTATTTAAAAGCTACTTCTTGATTGCCCTTCCAAAAATAACATTTATAACTTCCAAAATAACATTTATAAAAAATTATAATCTATTAATTTAATTTGAAGCTACATGATTATAGCATAATACATATTATACCTATATTACGAGACATCTTTTTTGAAGGGAGTAATATGTTGGAGTGGTTGACTGGTTGGGGTTAACCTCCTATGAGTCAACTCTTGTTACACCAATGGAATGACACAAGTGCCTTCTAGCAGACCAGATCTGAAACTAGGTTGATATAGTTTTGATGAGTGACAAAGAGATATTGGTACTTTTCCAATCTAAAGCCCACCTACCCCAGCACGCTCCTCTGGCACTTACCTCAACTATTTGGCAGCTGTCAGGTTATGATGCCTCAAATATATTTGAAATAGTAAACAGACAACAGGATTCTTAGGAAATGAAATAGGAGATGATATACAGCTAAAATATGATTTTTTTTTTGGTTTTCTTTCATTTTTACCTATTTTTCTTTGAAAGAAAACAAAAAAAAAAAATCATATTTTAGCTGTATATCATATTTTCTCTTTAAATTTAAAATATATAAATAATAATGAATAAATAAGAACGTATAAAATAACATTTATTATAAACAATATTCATTACAAATAAGAATATCACATCAAACAGTGTCGTATATACAGAACAATCAAAACAATTAACCATAAAACATCCCATTGTAGTTAAATCTAATTATTTATGTTCAATATTTAAATATTTAAATTACAAAATACAAATTAACATCTGATAAACATTTACTATAAACAATATTGATTAAACACAACGATATCTAGCAACAATTGTAAACAATATTAATTAAAAAGAACAATATGTTACAAAAATTATAAACAATGTTCATTAAAAAGAACAATATCCAGTTGCAGTTTCATATTATGTCCCTTTCTACAACACATTTTCCGGGGAATGACGTTCCGCTCCTGTAGAAATACCACAGCTGACTTTTCATCAATCACCTCGCGAAAAATCTTCATCAAATTTCAACTCATATTGTATAATTAACATGAAAACAAATAAACGTCCACTAGACACAAACAATAACAAAGGGCTAAGGAAGGTTTTGCTAACAGTAGGAGGTAGTTAACGAAACTGCCACTTGGGGCACTGAGGTAGGTGGGCTTTAGATTGGAAAAGTACCAAAAAACAACACTGATTATAGAGTTGTTTCACTTTAGAAATACTAGTGCGATATACTATGTATTCTAAAATCTTGAAAATAAAAATAAAAAAAAATCGTTACAAATAACTGAGGATTGAAAAATTCCTTAATACATGCAAATTATACATTGATATGAAGGATACAATTTGTCTTGGGTGCAGCCATTAACAACACTAAATAAGGTTAACCTTATTTAGTGTTATTAATGACTGCACCCCCAGACAAATTGTATCCTTCATTATAATCTTCCAGTCAACCATTTTCCTCTTTATATATTGATATGCTACTAATAAACTTTATCCGATTAAACCAACTATGGAATTAACTGATTATAAAAAAAAATCTTTGATAGTACTTGGCTCACCATATCATTCGAGCCAATAAGAATTATAACGGAAAGTTTTTCTCCCAAAAAATGAATTTATAGATTTTGAAGCCAAATTGAAAAGAAGTTGTTTCTATTCTAGTTAACAATGCTCAAATCCCTTTATCTCCTTTGCCTTGTAACAGAAATAAACCCATATATCGATGCCTTAGTTCACATATGTGTTAAGTGCCGAAAACAAGATTTTACAGGAGACATATTTGATAATAATTTAACACAAGAAATACAGTTCAACTTAAAGCACACAATATATTTTTGTAACCTTCACAACTTCTCTATTAATTTTATATCAATATATCGCTGCTCCGGAAATATAATGACACAACTCCAAAAATTGAAATTTTACTTTAATTATTTTAAAGAAAAAATAATTCCAATTTGTCTTAATATAATGGCCTACAGGTTCGGTTTAATGTTTCTATTAGAGTAGATTATAAACATATATGGGTTATTTCGATATACAAACATCTAGTAAATGCATTTATGAGCCCGCCAAGAGAATAAAGTAATTTCACAAAATTTTACAGTTGCGTTATTATACTTCCAGAGCAGAGATATGATCTATGATTTCCTGATCACAGCTTTACAATATTATTTATATAACAAAACCCATTTTTGAAAAATTTGTACTTAACACATTTGTGAACTAAGGCATCGATATCATAACATTAATATTTTACAAATATATTGTTATATAAAACGTTTCTACAGTTTAAGATATATTTTCTTTATCTTTATGTTTATAGACCGTCGGAACTCAGCTTCCATGCCGCTTACAATGATCAAAGTAAGTACACCTTAGAAGACATCGACACACCCAACGCTTAAAAAAATAAGTCTCATCAAAGCTGCTTCATCAACTACTTACTTTTATTTTGGAAGTTGAGATCAGCTTGAGAACTGTTTAAAATATTTTTAAAATTGAACCAAAACTATCTTTTAATATCAGTTTATTTTTGTCTTGTGTTCTCATATAGTTATTTTTAATTATTATGATTATAAATGGATACGATTTATTTATAATGAGGCAATATATGGTTCACGTGCTATTTGATAACATCCATATAATAATAATGCCAATTAATAAATTCTATTTTACCAATGCATAAGTGTTTGTAGCGTCCTACATACACCAATCATTAGCAGGGTATTTATTAGTAAACAAAGTTTCCTGAATGAATTTTTCAAGCTATAAATTATTCTTCCAATGTGGGAAAGGGTGCCTGCGAAAAGGGTGCTGAGTTGCAAGGCTGAAGGTTCAAGGTTCAAATCCGCCTGTGAAAGATAAGTTTTTCAATCTGTTAACAGCCACAGACGGACCCTGTGAGATCGATAGGCCCTCCTGGGGTTTGTTTACCTAGGTTCTATTAAATGGGTACACTTTATTGGGCAAAAACCTGGCAGCTGAGCATGATCTCGGACAAATCACCTTTCTGCTCAAACGCTGTCCTAGAAAGAGTACAGCCTCTACCATGTACTAAACCCAATAGTGGACAGGTTTTCATTTTTCTTTTTATCAGTTTTTGTAAATTCCTTTTCACTAAAAATTTTCCTTTTGATGAATTTTTAAAAGCCTATAAAAATTTATCTTTTTATTAATTTCCCATAGATTATGGCTAGCCTTACAAAATTATCGAAAGGTTAATTACATCAATCATTAAAATATATATGTGGAAGAAAGTGGTCCGGGTAGAGGTCAATGAATTTCTCTTAGAATTGGAGAAAAGTTTATTAAGTAGCCAATGTTATGACTGACCTCTACACGGACCACTTTCTTCCACATATATTATCAAGGTCAACAATTATCATTCAGTATTAAAATATATACCTTCTCACATCAGGAATTTTATATTAATAATTTATTATTTAATTAACAAGTAATATACATTGCTCTATACAATTAAGAATTGAAAAATTTATAATTAAATTATAAAATAAATATCTAGAATTTTTTAAACAATAATATGTCATGCACGTTCAGTATATAAAAGAAGTTGTTTCTTTTCTTAATGAAGACCGGCAACCTTTCTGGCAAATTCAATGGTGTATAAATAACAAAATTTCTTATATAGTAAATAAGAAAATATAGAAGTTTTTTTTAAACTACTGGTAACTGGTCCATTCACCAAGTGTTGTTAAAGCGTCAAATATTAACAGCATGTATTAAACTGATCTCATGATGCATCATTTACAATTTTAAAAAATAAGAGATGCTGCATAAAGTATAACCAATATAAGCCTGGGAAATTATAATTTAATATAAGTTATAATATATTTGTATAATGATAAAATTATATATTGTACCCTTGAATAATTGAATATTATACAAAGGGTTATAAAAATTATATGCTCAGCTCCTTTGCCTTTTTGTTTTGAATAATGGCTAATTTAATTTTAGATTAAAATAATTCTGTCATTATCCATCAATAGCTTATTAAAGCTGTACATTTTATCATTATGCTTGAAGGAATACTGCAATTTTTACGTCAAATTTGAAATTATTTTTAAAAGGCCAACATCACAATCGAATGCTTTAAGTCTTTGAAATACATTTTCAATTTTGCTTTTTCATTTTCAATCAAGCATTAAGCAATTGTCCATAAAACAGTATTTCATTCCCTAAGGGAAGATGATCTAGTTAGTACACAATATTATTGCAGAGAAAAAAAGAGATTTTCTCGAAAATGAATTATTATATAATTCAAAAATTATTGGATCGACAAAGAAGCTGATTATATTGTACATATACTCGTACATAAATATATACTATCTCTAGTCAGTAATATATGTTTTTTATAGTATTGTAAATAGTTATTGTGTTTGTACAAATGCCATTAAAGTAGTTGTCTTGTTAAATGTTAGTTTGTTTATCAACAGATCCATAATCGTTGTTGTTAGTGTTCAATGATAATCAAATTAGTTATAACTGTTGGTTAGTTTTCTAGAATCACAAAGTAAAATTATTAAAAAACAAATTCTTGTTTTATTATCCTTTTTCCCCCATGAACTTCTATATCAGACTAGCTCAATAAGAACATAGCAAGGGATAAGTTCATGAATTTCAACAAAAAGCATGATCTTAATATATGTTAAATTATTCAATAAATTTAAATCTTCTTACATTATATATTATGGTATCTGCTCAGCAGCTTTTCACATTTAAAACAAATTTTAACTGTTTATTCGTTTCATTTTAGTATTTTCCGAAAATACTAGTTATCGTGAGGAAAAGAGAATGTAATATGGGTAATGAGTAGATTTCAATAATCATTTCATCAAAATAAAAGTTTCAACAAACATTTTGACGTCTAGAAGATATACAGCTGGCACAAAAGGTATTTGCACAGTTAGCGATTAGAGGTTTTATGCATAATAGAATATTTTTTTTAGCCTGCTTGATATATCTTTAATTAGTCAAGAGCAGACAATTTATAATAAATAAATATAATATAGAAAAAAATTAAACAAATGTTGAATAAATTACAAAATGAATATACAACAAGTAATAAATGAATCGTGGAACAATTTATCAAATTTATCAGTAGAAGTATTAAATAATTTAGTAGAATCCATGCCAAGGCGTCTTCAGGCAGTTATTAATGCCAATGATATATTTACAAAATATTAAGTAATTTAAGTGCCTTTGGCACAATTATTATATTATCAATTAAGGTGTGCCAATACTTTTTGGGCAGTGAAAAACTGCATTTATTTTGTTTATGCCCAACTTGTTTGTGTGTTTGTTCATTTAACGTCACTTTATGCTACTATGGCTAATCAGAAGATGCTACAGTGGGAGCTCTAAATTTTGCCTATCCAGGTTTAATTAGGATAGGGATTTTTAACGAGTACCTGACACAGGCTCGGGACCCCCGTTTAACGTCCCTTCCGAAGGACGGCTTAACTAAGGATTTTTTACTCCCTTTAAAAAATTCTAGGGCCACCTGCCAGGCTACGAATCCTAACTACTAAGCGATCTTGGGCTTAGTAGTTTGTTACGCTAACCACTAGACCACAGGTCGCCCCAACTTGTTAAATGTTTTACCTATATTATATATGAGATGTTAAATGTTTATTGTTTGCAAATTTAATATATAACAAAAAGACTAAAAAATTTTTGTTTACGTGTATAACTCATCAAATCACTGGGTGTGCAAATACTTTTGTGCCAACTGTATGTTTGCAGAAACGTTCATTTCAAAATGAAATGGTTATTGAAGTATACACATTTCTAATAATTACATTATATTTTCCATACTAAAGCTTATGAGAACTTGTATTTTTGTAAAATATTAAAAGGGAATTGAATAAGCAATTAAAATTTGTGATTCAACTCAAAGCGACAACCTGCAGAATAACAACCAATATTATTAACTATTATTAGTAACATCTATTACTTAACTGATTCAATGAATATGAAACAGCGTTTTGTTTAAAGCATTGTTAGGAGAGAATGATATTATTATATTGTTAGGAGGGAAACTGATTCTCCTCACGTAATTGTTCCAGAAACTGCCTACAGAGGCCAGCATCGTTCTATAAACTGGTTCAGCGATCGGCCAACAGAGGCCACCACTGGCCAATCTTTATTAAACTACCTTATCCAAGATGATTATTATATTAGTTTTAATAGTCCACTGTGGTATTTATAATATTTATTAGCACAACAGTACCAGCCAAAATATTCGTTCAAAGTAGGATTCTTCTGTGTGTTAAGGTAACCTTCTATATTTTTTAGTTGTAATATAATTTTATAATTATATTGTTTTTTGGCATTTGCAAAGAGAATAAAAAATAATAAAAGATGGATAGAAATACACAGGCATAGATGGAATTACACAGGCAGGGTAATGATTTGATAAATGTTACACAGGTTGTCACTTAAAGTTGAGTTACAAGTTTTAACTGTTTATCCGTTTTATTTTAAACATTTTCCAAAAAATACAAGTTATCGTGTACTTTTTTGGAAAACAGAACGGAATTTTGGGTAATGACTATATTTTAGAAATCATTTCATCGAGAAATAAAAGTTTCAACTTACATTTCGAAGTATAGATGATATTTGTTTATTGAAACGTTTAGATGAAATGATTTCCAAAGAGTACGTATTACCCATAACTACATTCTCTTTCCCATACCGAAGCTCTTGATAAATTTTTGCAAAATATTTAAAGGGAAACCTAATAAGTTTCCCTTCTAATAAAAAGTTAAAACTTCTTGTGGCTCAACTCGAAGCGACAACCTGTGGAATAATTACTAGGAATTAATCTGAGAATATTTATTATGTAACAATATTATATAAATCTTGTGCCCTGTTGAGGTTGTGTTGTGGTATTAGCAGTTTGTACTTTTTGTTCGACAGGTCATGTGTGTAATGCAATGAGGGATTTCTGTATTTATATGAGAATATTTATGCTTTATCGATGGTAGGGAAGTTAAGAATGGGTTCCCGTTTCAAACTCCTTATCAATGTCTTAATAATTGCCAATACAAAAAAGAAAGTTAGACCAAAAATTCATAAGATAAATAATATTCAACCTCCATTAGAGATGGATGAGTAAGTATGGTTAAAGTCGCAAAGTGAAAATATGTTTCCAAAAAATCAAATACTAAGCTAAGCTCGCACTATATAGTTGATATGACTGTTAAATCTAGTCTTATCTAAACTAGAAGATTTTTATTCCGCGAGAATGGATTATAAGAGAAGAAAAGTAGGCCAAATGTCTCCAAAAATCAAATTATTTTTATCTTAATATAATATTTTATTGGCAATTGTAATTTACAATACAATAGATGAATGTGATATTTATTACAATTACTATGATAATTGACATCATGGTACGGTACAACATCCTGTGATTCAATCTCCAGACCTTTGTTCTAAGAAATATAAAATACAGCGTAAAGACCTAGGATGCTAAGGCCGAGTGTTAAGGCTTTACTTTAGCAGCCTTTACTACTTTAGCAGCCTTGAGGCTGTAGCAGCATCGGTTTGAATTTAGTTTGGCTGGGTTGAAATTTATTTTTGAGAGCTTCAAATCTATCTTCTATCAAACTTGTAAGTGCTAAATTTTGAGTTTGATTTTCAATTATAACTAAAGGGCGAGTATCATTTTGTAATTGTATTTGTCTGTGTAGGATATGAAGGAAAAAAGGATTACTTCTTAAAATATATAAATAAAAATATAAACCATTATGTAATTTAAAAATAATATATGAACATATTATTATTTCAGTAATTATTCCGCAGGTTGTCACTTCGAGTTGAGTCACTACAAGTTTTAAATTTTTATTTGTTTCTTCGTGAGCTTTAGTATAGAAAAGAGAATGTAGTTATGGAAAATGTGTAGATTTAGGTAATCATTTCTTATAGAAATCAATGTTTCAACAAACATATATCATCTACACTTCGCAATGTTAGTTGAAACTTTTATTTCTTGATTAAATCATTACTGAAATCTAGTCATTACCCATAATTAATTAAATTTTCTTTTCCTTACCAAAGCTCATGAAAACTTGTATTTTTGTAAAATATTAAAAATGAAACTAATAAATAATTAAAACTTATAATTCAACTCGAAGCGACAACCTTCGGAACAGATTCCATTATTTCCTAAAATATTGTTAACTCATAATATTTATTAAACTTTTTATTCGATTTGATTATTTTTGATGTTATGAGACCTTTATTGTATATCTCATTTTAACTCTTTTATGACAGGGAGACTTATGGGACTAGGACCTTAAGAAGGCAGACAGTCAATTAAGTCAGAATTGTTTTTTTTTTATAGATACATTGTTTAGGATTTAATTTCATTTTCCATATTTTAATCGAAATTTGCACCTTGTTGAGGTAGTGTTGTGGTGTAAGTGATGCATATAGAGGAATAAATGCAGTATCGTTAGCATAGCAGTATTAGCAGTTAATATTTTTGGTCCGATAGTTCATGTGTGTAAATCAAATACCGAAATGGCTTCTTGAGGGGTTTCTGCTGAAAAGGAGCAAATCATTTTGCAGCCATTAATAAAAGAATAAAATAGGTACTCCACAACTTTAGTGAGATTCCATACAATTACGAGTTCTGTGTAAAATTATGACTTTATTTTTGTAATATAACTTCTAATAATCATAAGTGTTAAAATAAAGTAACCTATATGAGGTTACATTAATAAAGTAACCTTTATGCTGTATTAAAAAATCTTGAATAATATTAATTGACCTTATGAGTCAATTAATAATGTAATTAATAATATATGAGGAAGGAAATGGACCGGGTGGGGGTCAGAAAAAATTCTCTTGAATAAGGAAAACTATTTATTTTAAAGCCAACGTTTCGACCCACATCGCAGGTCTTCTTCAGGGCTTATAATGGGGTCAAGGGTTGACTGTTGGCGGTGGTCCACCCAAACATTTTTTTTAAAATGTGGTAATGCCAAATTTAAAACTTATTTTTTATCACCTTGGAAAAGTCCAAGTCGGAAAATGTTCAATAATCAGATTTTCTGCATGCTCAGTAATTTCTAAAAAATTATCATAATATATTTTTTTTTGTTTAAATAAATTAGAAAATACATTTTTATTTGATCTAACAATTTTTTAAATTAAAATAAATTAGACTGGTAAGGTAATAAAAAAAAACAGTGTCATAAAAAATTGTTTATTGTGTTGTATTTTTATTTAAAATCAATATACATTGTTTTATAAAATATATATTACTTTGACAGAAAAAAAAAAACTGAAATGATTAACAATAACAGATAAAATACCTTCACAATAAGGATTCATTGATGCTTTTTCCAGTCTTATAAATTAATATCCATTAGTTAAATTATTGATTAATTAATCAACACCATATTGAACTATTTCTATCCCGCATTAAATCAATACAACACAATTAAATAAAAATAAAAACTGACTGACCACTATCGTCTCATTGAACAATGAAAATAAAATAATATTATAACTCTCCAAAATGTAGTTTCAATTTGAATGCTTAAAATTTAATTAATATAAAAATAATGCCAGTTAATTTATCTATTTTTATACATGCACATTCAAATTGTATTTATACAACTGCGATTTGATTATTTTCTGAAATTATGTTTTATTCATATTCAATTTCAGATACTGATAACATGATGGTTTTAACAAAAAAATAAAATAATCAAAACTTACAATTAGACCTTCAAAATTTTATTATAGATGTCGATCCGCATTGATGGGAAAAGTTTGAGAAAAACATGCTTCCAGAAAACATCTCATCAGAATATTTCGATATAAAAATTATGGTCATGCACAAACAGCTGAAATGAATCCCTCTACTAATAATTAAACAATATATATATTTACAAGAACATATTTTAACTTAAAAAAGAAAGAAAAAGGAATATTTTACACAAATGAAACAATATAAAGACTATATGTATATATATATATTTATATATAAAACTAAAAATTACACCTGACAGTTTGTGCACAACCATAGAAAAATATTAACATATATCATAACAACTTTTCTAAAACTAAATAATTCTAAAAGTCTTTGTACAGTAACTTCAATTAACTATATTTACAAATTGCATTGTAGAAAAAAATTTACAATGGCTAAAACGATTCGACTTGTTTTCAGAACATTGTCATGCAGTCACCAGCTCTCAAAGCACTTAGTAGCATTCCTAAGCACCAAACAGCTTTCAAATAGTATAAAAACATCTATATCAAAATTATTATTTATATATATATATATAAAAATCAAAAAGGCACAATAATCTCGTCTTAGAGAGCATTTTCGGTTTGAGCAAAAGTCATCTGTCTGCTCGCAATCGATGGGAAAAGATAAATAATTGCTGATAATAAGAGATCTGAACCGAAATTATCACACTTTGTATCATATGTAGATGGCATCATGATGCTTGGCATTGTTAGGGCTGCTTATGCCCTCCGACCAGTCCGAGTTGCTGTGTGGCGACGAGGAGGACCAGTGCCAAGGGGACTCGGGGCTCGGGGTGGGGAACGACTCTGGCGCCGGCTCAGAAGGCGGCGTCAGGTAGTGGTAATATCCCTGCTGCCCGGGCGCCGTCCCCGTCTGGTAGAGCTGATAGGGGAAGCCTAAGGCCTGCTGGGTGGCGGCTCGCATCGCGGCCATGTGAGTCGGCGAAGTCGGTAGCCCGGGGCGACCCTTTGCCGGGCTCACACTAGCAGGCGGGCTGGTCACGCTGCAGTACTGCTGGTACTCTCCCAGCGACTTGAGGCAGTCCTCGTAGGGCGGCGGCAGTCCTGGGCTGCTGTAAACGCCTCCACCCCCTCCTCCATCCTCTTCTTTCTTCTTCTTGACGCTCGGCTTTCTCCTCATCACTGTCTGCTGGCTGTCTCCTGTAGCCTCGGGGCTCTCTCCCTTAGCCCTCTTCTTGCTTCCCTTGTTTCCTTTTCCTCCTCCAACCGGAGGTCCAGTCATCACTCCAGGATGATTCATCAGATGTGGATGATTAGGCGAACCTACAAAATGACCTAACAATAAGTGAAGAGGTATCAAATTGAGTGAAAAGGTTTTATTCCTATAAAATAATACTAAATTAAAATAAATTTATTTTGCGCCTAGTTTATTAAATCACAATAGAATTTGTTTAATTCGAAACTTAGATAATTTTAAAATTATCCAAGATTTTTATTTATTCATTCTTTGATTGCTACTGATGTAGAGAAATTTTATTTGATATCTATAGAAGATATATAGTAATAATCGAATCCATAACCATTGTCTATATTGCTTGTTTAAGGAAAGCAGTGTTTAATATATATACGGGATCAAACAGGTTTATACAATTACTACTGTTTTTAAACAATTTTCAGATAAAATAACTTGATTACTGTCAACAATTTATATTTAAATTAATTATATTTCTTAGTCTTATTTTAAAAAAAAGATGTTATATCAATAATGAAAATGATCTTTATTTATTAAAAAGTATCTTAGAACTTAGAGAAAAATAATTATTCACCCATTTTATATTTCATAATTCCATTACTTATTGTAAATAATTACAGTTTCAAAAAGGAATGAAAAATATCAAATTAAGAATATTCAAACTAACCAAATTTGACTGAATTCGTAAATTCATCTTTTAGCAAGCATATATCTTATATTGTGTTAAACAACCAAAAACAAAATTATAATTTGACTTCAAAAATTGGAGTACTATCATTATGTAAATAAATATGTATTTATATATACAATAAAAAGCATGATATGACATTTACCTAATAGCTGCGGATTGGGCACAACAGAAAGAACCTGTGGGGACCTAGGAACGTGCTCGTCCAACAATCTAACAATATCAGTGTGCAATCGCTCGCTAGCGACGTCGCGAGGCAACCGGTCCATGTGATCGGTGATCTCTCTGTTACTAAAGTTGTCCAAGAGGGCCTTGCAAGCTTCGAAGCTTCCTTCTCTAGCAGCAAGGAACAGTGGAGTTTCATCCTACATGATGAATAATATTCATAAGAATCCATTTTCAATATAATAAAAAATATATCGAAAATATATTGCCTTGTAATATTTTGTTACCTTGAATGGGTTTTATTGACTTAACAATTCAAAGGAAAAATTATTTATGCTTTTTGATATAATTGACAAATCAGATATAAAGTACCTTATCATCTTGAGCATCTCTGTTCGCTCCGTGAGTAAGAAGTATATTAACCGCATCAACGTTATTCACAGCTGCAGCCCAATGAAGAGCTGTTTTTCCAGAATTATCAGCAGCATTTATATCGGCATCGGCATTGATCAGATCTTCCACCATTCCTTCGATGGCAAGCCGTGCTGCTAAGATGAGAGGTGTGGTTCCATCATGCATTCGAGCGTTAAGGTTTGTTGCTCTGTTTCTTAGAAGTATCTATAGAAAATAATTATAAGTCTTTGTTTTTTAAAATATTGATAGTTTAATACACTGTATTTTTATTTTATTTTTGAAAATTTAATTTTTAAATTTACAAATTGCATAAAATAATGAAGAGAATAATAAGCTGGTTATTAAAGAGGCCATTCACATATAAATATATTTAAGTTCTTAAATAACAGATTTCCAATTTTAGACAAAATACCAAAAAAGGAAAAATTATGCTAATTTTAACTTAAAATAAATTAGCAAAAATAATGGGTCTTTCAAATAATCAAATCTGAATATTTAAAGAGATTTAAAAGCATTAGTACCAGAACCTGTTGTAAAAATTTATTGTAACATTTATGAAGAAATGTTGAACGATGAATACAAACCTGGAAAACTCCCATAGCATCAGCTGCAACAGCCGCATGAAGGGGTGTTCTTCCAGTATTGTCCTGGGAGTTTGCTTCTGCTCCGGCATCGAGTAGTCTTTTAGCAGCATCAGCTCGGGCATACCTTCACATGGAAAGTATATTATATATTACAGTATATGTTGACAAAATAAATAAAATATAGATATTATAAATAAAAGAAGAGTTATATAAGAAAATAAAAGATTAGAATCCTACCTTGCAGCAAGGTGTAGCGATGTTTCTCCTGTTTTGTCCATTGTAGCATTGAGTTCGGCTCCTTGGGCTACCAAGTCAGCAATAACCGCAGCGGTACCATCCTCCTCGTCTTCTTCTCCCGTATCAAGCCCTCCTCCCTTCACGGCTGCCACCATCAAGGGTGTCATTCCGCAGGGTCCCCTAACATCGACTGATTGGGTTTCCTTAAAAATATATTGAAGTCAGTATACATTCATAGTAAACTTTAGTACATTTGCTAAAGTGCTGAATAATTACCATGCTCGGTGGAGTGAGTATGACATTCCTGGTGTCGGGAACATGATGAGCCCACATATCATCGTAGTCGGTGACGGCTGTATGGTCAGAGGCATAGCCATTGTCTCTTGCTCTCTTGGCAGGTGGTAGATCTCCTTCATCATCAGACCAGTGTGGAGGTCCCAATCCACCACTAACTTCGACTCCCTTGGATAAGTTCCTCATCTCCTGTCCATCTGGACCCCTCCTCCTGGATCGACGCCTTGGACCACTATAAAATGGAAATAATAAATCATATATATAATTTATTTTTTAAATACGAAATATATTATTCTATAAAAGATATAACTAATACCTATTAGTCCTGAGGAAACCTTCAGGGAACCAGGTGATACCATGAGCACGTTTTCTTTGTGCCGTAACAAGAACACCAAGAAGAAGACCGACAAGAGTGACAAGAATGATTCCTATAAAAACAAACTTTCCAGACGTTGGTGCTTCTGGAAGAGGAGGTTCTGCGCCGGATACTCCTTGAACTTTTACTATTGGAAAAGATGTGGAGAGAGCGTGGTTTTGAGCTGTAGCAGCCAAAAATCCTGCAGCCTATTACAGAAAAAAAAATTAAATAACTTAAATATTAATAACTAAAAAAAATCACTACAGTAAAAATGATATCTAAATGTACCTCATTTGCAGTAGGGAAACATTCTCCACCCGGACTCGCTGTACACCTTCTGTTGTCGATTTCAAGGAATGCAACGACACCTTTAGAATTCTCTTCTTGAACATTCCAAGGGTAGATCATTTCTCTGCCATCGTTTCCAGTCTTGACACGAACTGTTGCTCTCAGTTGATGGCCAATCTGCAAAGATATGTTATTTAGTAATAAATTCACTTGAACTATTGTAGAAAAAGAAATAAAGAAATCTATTGTGAGCTACTTACGTCTCGAAGGAAAGAAACAAGATTGTCGCGGAACATTTGTAGGTCCATTTGTACCACAACAGATATCGCACCTTCCGCAAGCCGAGGAGGTTCTTTCTCACAGTCCAGACCGTCCCAATTACATTCAGCATTGTTACAACCATAGTCACAGTAGCCATTAGCGTAATGCTTTTGACAGTACGCATCGTAAATGGGGCTATAAATAATGAAATAATATAAGTATTCAAGTAGATATTTTTCTTAACTCTAGAAGTATCATTCTTTCTATATTGTATTATATAGCTATTATATAAATTTATAAATATTATATTATACTGTATGAAGTAATGCTTAGTTCAGACACTCACTTGCAAGGAGGAAGATTCTTCTCGCAATCCCTTCCATCAAACAGGCACTGTGGGTTGTTGCATTCTTCGTCGCACCGTCCGTTCATGAAGACTTGCCAACATTGAATAGATGCGGTACAGTTCCTCCATGGATTCACACCTATTATAAAGAAATCATATTTAGGATAAGAAAAAATTTATGTTGACTGCATACTGTCTATTACTAGTATAGTTTTTATATTATACTTTTCATTGAGAATGGGTGAAAATTCCTTAATAATAATAATAATAGAATTATTTTCTGATATTTACCAAGTGAACAATCGTTTCCGTCAAAACCGCAGGCTAAAGTATTGCATTCTTCGTCACACCTGTAATTACCAGCCTTCCTGAAGCACCCGTTCACCTCGCACTTCTCCCTTTCCATTTCCATTTCAGTTTGAGTCACGTGCTGCGTCGCCTGCTAGAAAGAATATTTATAAAATTTATGATTCTATGCTTCTTATTTTATTTTATAAATAAAAATTATATAAACTGTTACATACCTTCATAATACTGTCTCGGCCAAGCCCACCTCTGAAGTTCAGATCGTATTGATGACAGTTCTTGCCCTTCCATTTCGGTGGGCAGTAGCAAGCGTACTCTCCAACTTTATTCTGACAGACACCTTCATGCTGGCAAGGTTCTGAGGAGCATTCATCGGCTGTGTCGATCTCACAATGACTTCCACCAGATCCTGAGAAAATCAAATTTTAATTAAATATATATAAAACTTCAAGTTACAAAATTTTACTTATAAAAGAGTAATTTGTAAACTAATATAATTTACAATTTGCCATGAAGTAATGAATAATAAAAAATAAAAATTATGTATACCTGGTGGACAATCACAGATGTAGCCTCCACCATCGAGCGTCCTACATGCACCGCCATTTTGACACGGATTTGATGCACAATCAAAGCCAAAGTATTCACAGTTTCTTCCAGAATAGCCATCAGGGCATGAACATGAATGGCCTGTGTCTAAAGCAGTACATATTCCACCATTTTGACAAGGACCGCTTTCACAGAAATTTACCTGTACAAATTTTAACAATAAGAAATACTGAACAAAAATAGACAAAAAGAGGTCACTTTTTATTTCTAACTATTTGGTATTGCACAATACTAATTAATGTACAATACTTGGAAAAGAGATAATGATCCTCAAATTATTGAAAAATTTATAAAAAATAAATATTAAAGGATGACAGTTTCATATTTTATTAAAAACTGAAATTAATTATTTTCTTTTAAATTTATTAACTTTTTATCAGCTGCCACAAGGAACAGGGAATGGACATAACAATTTTTAAAAGCTATAATAAGGTTAGAAATTATTTTTAGAAGAAAAAACTGAATTTTTTTTTCAAATTAGAATTATGTTTAAAAAAAAAATAGAGTGACATGCTGATAAAAAATTTAAGATTATAACTCTGACAATTAGTATGGAGAAAATAATGAAATATTATTTACCTTAAATTCACAGTGCCTTCCCATATATCCAGTCTTACAATTGCAATGATAGTTGTTGACGAGTTGAACACAGTCTAGTGTCCCAGGCCCAGCGCACGGATTACTCAGACATTCGTTGATGTCTCCTTCACAGCGAGGGCCGACGAAACCAGGCGGGCAAATGCAGTCGAAACCACCGATCCTGTCTATACATGTTCCGTTGTTGTGGCAAGCTCCCATTACGCACTCATCTACGTTGATGTCGCAGATTATGCCCAAAGTACCTTAAAGAGGAAAGAACCAATATTATAATTTTAACAAGAACTAAATTCAATATATAATAATAATTTATTACTTATGAAGTAAATACTATTATTTTATATTAGGTATATTATCAAGTAACATTTGACAAAATTATTGCTACGCGTCATCTTGCTAACAGATGTAGAATTTACCATGAGGGCAGGAGCAGATGAAGCCGTTGACTAGATCGTGACAAGTGCCACCGTTTTGACAAGGTTTACGAGAGCAGTCGTCCACGTTGAGCTCGCAGTTCTGTCCTTGGAAACCCGGCGCGCAATGGCAGATGTAGAGACCGACTAAATCCTGGCAAGTTGCACCATTCTGGCATGGAGCAGAATCACATTCATTTATTTCAATATTACAATAAGAGCCAGTATAACCTTCTTGACAGTGACACCTGTGACTGTTACCGAAGTCTTCACATGTTCCATTATTACAGAGGTTGTCACGGCTCACACCTAAAAAAGACAAAAAAACATTAAGAACATGGATATTTAATACAAGTTGCCATGTATTAATAAATATTTATTTCAAACAATTTTTAAGATATACAATTTACTTTTTATAACTCATGATTATTGATAATTACCTTTTCTTTGGGCAGCATCCATGCAAGAAACCATCTGAACATCGCAAACCTTCCCGGTCCATCCGGGGGCACAGGCACACTGATACGTGTTCTCCTTCTGTCTACATTGAGCGCCATTTTCACAAGGTTCAGTTGCACACCAATCCACATACTGATCACAGTGTTTACCAGTATAACCATAAGGACAGTGGCAGGTGTAGTAGTGAAGGTGGTCTATACAGGTAGCACCACTGGCACATGGATTCGAGTCACATTTGTTAATTCTTGTTTGGCAGTTTGAACCGGTAAATCTGAAAACAATTTATGTAAAGAATAAATAAAATATTCTGAATTCTTAACTTTCAGAAAAGTTATAAAATAATAATTTAAAGTAATAAAAATTAATAACAGTAGTTTCTCATAAATTAAAAGTTAAATTTTTAACTGCACAATATAAAAAACAACAATAATGTAATGAAGGAAATAAATCTGAGATCAGAACTTACCCTGGCTTACAAATGCATGTGTAGTTGTTGATACCATCTACACACGAGCCTCCATTCATACAAGATGATTCAGTACAATCTTCATCGTTGGTTTGACAATTGATTCCAGAAAATCCAAGCGGGCAGGTACAAGTGTATGAATTTACATACTGAGTGCATGTCGCTCCATTCAAACACGGCTGAGAGAGACATTCGTCTATGTCAGTTTCACAATGCTTATCACCAAAACCGTCAGCACATAAGCAATTGTAGTCACCAATTCCATCAAGACAGGTTCCACCATTTTGACATGGGACTGTATATACAAAAATAATTATTAGTCTAAGAAAAATAACAATATTATTAAATTAATGAGGCGGTGAATAATAAACATACATGTGGCACAGTCATCGGTGTTAATAAGACAATCCACTCCTTCATATCCTTTAGCACAAATACAAGTATAAGATCCATTTGTGTTCCTGCATGTAGCACCATTCCTACATGGAGCCGATATGCTACATTCATCAACATCTTCATGACAGAGGCGTCCTTTGTATCCAACAGAACATTGACAAGAGAAATCTAAGTAATTCGGTGAAGGAAAGCACTTGGCACTATGTTGGCATCTGAAAAAAAAAAGTTTTCTTTACCTATGTTGAATTTAGTAGTATACTTAATTCAAACTACTTATGTAAAGTAGAAAATAAAACAGAAAATTATATATAAAGTCAAAATGTTAATTTTCTTACAGATTAGGTGTGCAAGGATCCATTTTGTTTTGACAATCCGCACCAGTATAGGGTAGCTGACAAACACATTTATATCCATTGACAAGATCGATGCATGAGCCACCATGACGACAAGGTGCATGTGCGCAGTCATCAATGTTGGTTTCACAGTTAGGTCCTGTATAGCCTGCAATGCAAGAGCAAGAGTAGGCATTGAGGTGGTCATGGCAGATTCCTCCGTGCTGGCAAGGATTTGATCCACATTCATCTATATCGTATTCACATCTTTTTCCTGAAAGAAATATAAGAAAAATTTATTTCATCATACAACTTATTACTTGAATAAATAATTAAAGCAATAAAAACAATTCTGAATTAAATCAATAAAAAAACAATTCATACCTCCATAACCAGGCCTGCAGTGACAGATGAATTGATTGAGACCGTCTTCGCAGGTCCCACCATTGGCACAAGGATTGGAAGCACACTCGTCCACATCACTCAGGCATCTTGCATCATAATATCCTCTGGGGCATTCACATTTAAAGCTATTGACTAGATCTATGCATCTGCCTCCATTGGCACAAGGGTTAGAAGAACATTCGTTGATATTGGTTTCGCAATGAATTCCTGTAAATCCAGGAAGGCACTCGCAAGTATACCTAAAATGATAAAACAATCATAAACTTCTACTCAACAAAAGAACCTGAAAAGCAAAACTTTAAATACAATAGCCCTTACCTGTTGATACCATCAATGCATTTGGCACCATTGCGACACGGATTGCTATAACACTCATTGACGTTAATTTCACAGTTGGGTCCTGAAGTTCCTGGTCTGCATCGACATTGATATCCATTGATAAGGTCTTCACAATGGCCTCCGTATTGGCAGGGGGAGGATGCGCACTCGTCAAGCTGGGTCTGACACAGGTAACCAGTGAATCCTGGGTGGCACAAGCAGGTGAAAGAGTTTTCTCCATCGATGCACTCACCTCGGTGGCAAGGTGAAGACTGGCAATCGTTGATATTTGTTTCACAGTTAGGACCTACAAAGGAGAGATCTTATTATTAAAGTAGAACAAGATGCAATTTCCTTATTATTTATTATTGTTCGCACTAGTTTTTTTTTCTTTGAATAATATTAGTTAACAGATCTTTTTTTGAAGGGATGATAGCAATTTTTATTCTATAAGAGAAACAAACTCATTACATATAATATCCCAACATGTATGATTCGATTCGACATTTAAAAAAAAATTTATCATTTAAAATATATAATAAAATATATTATAAAAAATTACTTGATACTGTTTTACACTTTTAAATCCTATGTAATTTATGAGATATTTAAAAGGAAGTGTAAGTGATAAACAAAATTAAAGAACTAGACAAAATTCCAAAGTGGGTGAGTGAAACTACAACCAAGATTAATTAATGAACTGGTTCATTTCCTTCTGGGTTTCTTTCCTAAGAAGAAAAAAAAAACGGAATGGAATTTTTTATTTCACAATGTCCCCTTTGACCAATAAAGCAAAATGAATGAACACCTGTCAACCTGTAAAATCCAGAAATTGTATAATATGCCATAAATAAAAATTTTCTTTTCCTCACTATCATTAATTTCTTCTTTTTTTTTTGCATATTATCTGTACTTTTATTAATTTATTACTCTTCTACAAACTTTTTCGGGTTTGAATTTAGTCAGTTTAGTAGCTTTGGAAGAAAAATTATTGATTTATTTTTTTTTTAGTTTAGTTGATTTACTTTTTTTTTAAACAAATAAACAAACAATTTAGTAACTTTTTTTATAAAGCCAATCATGTCATACATGAATACTTATGTATTATATTGATATCTTTTAGAATTTTGCATCCATTATCTGATTTTTATAGGCAATACTGTAGCATTAATTATAAAAATAAACTTTATTTGTGATATAATAATAAAAATGCTACTAATAATAAACAATTTGTAAAAATTAAAAACGAATTAATAACTTTTAAGGTACAAAATCAGCTGTTACTTATAAAATAGCTGAGTCTCTGAATAATATAAAATATTAAAATTTTTCAATTAATACTTTTTAAATTCTTTTATTTGAACATATTAATTCCATTATTAAAACATAAACATTGTAGTATTTTTTTAGAAAACTTAAACTGTTTCTAATACATTTTGAAATACACATTAAAAACATTCTGACGTCATAATGCATTTTGTTCGTGATTAAAGTAAATATTTCAGCTATTTTGTTTAATTAGTTACTGTTTAGTAAAATTTTAGTTAGTATTTTACCATACTATATTCGTTACACAGATAATATGAATAACTACATTATGTATTACGAATATATAAATAGAGTTTCGTGCTGGACACAGTGTTGCCATAAATAAATATACAAAATCAAAGCGGACTCAGTGTTGCCAGATGAATCAAAACAAATATAACCTTAGACTAGGCCCTATAGAGATATGTTTCAGGGCGAGATAGATTCCAAAGGGGGGGGGGGAGACATACCAGAGCCCGTCAAGGCGAACTGCTATGATTCAGTGCAGCCAACCTCTGCCCTCCATCTTCCCTCTTCCAGAGGATCCGGTATGTTAATGCGATATTTAAAAGAACGGTCTAATCCATAATATATATTTATATATTAACTCGGCGGATGATGTATTGGCTGTTAAGTATCGATAGTTAGTAATATCGATCGGTGAGATAGGATCTAGAATGGGGACAGGTCGTTAAGAAATCGATGTTACAAATAGATCGATCTTGTTATTAATGGGATCATTAGTAATTCTTAAATACAATTTATTTTCTAGCCTAATTTCGTAATATTGATGAATAAATAAGGCAAAAATTAAAATAAGAATTTTTTATAGCTAAAATAATTATCGCTAGAATAAATCAACAATGCTTATAATCAAAACGGCACTTCAAATACGGAGAGATTTGATGATTAGTTGGTTGCTAGGCGTAATTTATTGCTCCCACAGTCATCATTCAATTAATAATCGACCTAAAATCCTTGACCGGTATCGATCATTAATCATAATGAGCAATTGCATATTTATCACTTTTAATGGCTACGCTAATTTCATCCCACCTAGTACTAGCCGGATGAAGGAGGCATTGCTTCATTCTAACAGATTAGTAAATTAGAGCTAATTTCCATTGTCGACATGACAAAAGCTCTATTGTTCCCCCGTATCCTTGTTCAGTACTTGTTGTTAACATAAATAATCGATCTTATATTATGTATGTTAACTACATGAAGCACGCGGTTTGAGTACGAGTACTTCATCAACACGCACGTACTTATTAAATTATATTTCATTTAATTTCATCATTAGCCTTAAGTAGGGATGTATAATGGCAATGTTTTCTACATTGGACAAAACCTTTCTTTTGCAACCGATCGAAAGGTAACCCTGATTCATTAACAGTAAAATCAACAACCGTTCAAGTATTTTTTATTCCCGATTCACGTTTGGATTTCTCAGTGAATAAATCTTTTAGTTTCAGCTCATGATTGGATCATATATCACAAAAGGTTTCTATGCCTCTTGAGTCCAAAGGATATTTTTGAATTACAAGAAAACCCTAAAGGTTAGAAGAAAAAACGGGGTCAGAAAACCTGCAGACTTGAACACATTTACCAAGAATATATCTGAGTACATATTCTCTTTGAGTTATGGATGGTTTATTCACAGGGCTCTAATAAAAAAAATTAAACTGAAGGTTTCTAATCAGAATGTTGTATGTCGAATCCAAAAATTTCAAAATCATTCCTTAAGGACATGCAGTAAAAACAAATAATTTCCAAAATTTTACTTTTCGCTTAGCAGTAATTTATTTGTTGGTCTGTCACTGAATCACTATACATGAAAGTAGTTACCTTCCTCAAACTTGTTGAGCCTTCAATGTGCAAAATATAGTTAAGACGCTGCAAGGACTTACCTGTGAAGCCAGGATGACAATCGCAGGTGTACCCTGCTATGGAATCTCTGCAAACTCCTCCATTTCTGCAAGGACTGCTGAGGCAGTCGTCGATGTTAGTCTGGCAGCGGGTTCCGGTGAAGCCGATCGGACAGGTACACTTGAAGCTATTAATGAGGTCGTTGCAGATACCGCCGTTCATGCAAGGGTTCATCTGGCATTCGTCGATGTCTACCTCGCACTGCGTACCCGTGAATCCTGTAAACAGAGGAAAATTATAATTAATAATACAATTAGTCATTTGAGACATGCTTTATTGAAAACTAGTAGTAGTAGCTAAGTGTGCAGAGCGATGAGTTGGTGCGCTAGAGTTTCAGCACAGCCCCGGTCAAATCACATCCCTTTAGAGTACAGTCTCTACCATATACTATACCCAAAATGATATAGGATTTTTAAATTAAAAAAAAAAATCCATCAGGACAAACGTCTCACTTGGAATCCTCATACTAGACTTAAAAGACAAGAAACTGCTCGACATTTTCGCCTACTTCAACATTTACTAGACAAACGCCCTAAGCTCCCAATTAATTACAAAAGACTCATGTACATGAAAACCATTAGACCCATCTGGACTTACGGAATAGAGCTTTGGGCTCTACTAAACCATCTAATGCATCCTGTATCCAATCCTTATAATCCAAAATCCTTCGTAAAATCCTCAATTATCCTAATTATGTCACAAACACACTCATCCATCATGATCTTAATATCCCATATGTTGCTGATTTGGCCCAAACTAGATACCTATCCTTCCATGACAAGCTCCATAGACACTTGAATCCGCTAGTCTCTCAACTTGCTTCCCATACTATTTCTGATAACCCTCTGAGGCGTCTGAAAAGAAGATGGCCTCGAGACCTTCTACTGTTATATATTCTCGAGAGCTCTATTGCAGTACTACCGATGGGTAGTTTCTCCAGATGTGTTTTTTTTTCATGTCATATTGTTCATATTAGCAGACTTACTTGTTGTAATACTATTATAGTTGTAAATATCAATGAATAAATCTATTAAAAAAAATTAAAAAATTAACTCTCATAGAATGGGCAAACCACAATTATCTTAAATACACCTAATGGTGCATCTTGATATAATAGCTTGCTAATAATGGTAAAGTTATAACGTTTTAATTTTTTAACTTAAAAAAAAATATATGAATAAACCTAAAATGAAAGAACGGTTATGTCGTTGTTCTTTTTATTTTTTATTTTTACGACTATTTAATTTATTGTTATTATACTTACTTAAATCACATCCAAACATTCTTCAAACGAGTCAACAATATTGACGGTCAAGTATCAAACATTAAATGGAAAAAAAAGTTTTACTACTCGAGAAATTCTGTAGATGTATCAAGACTTTATAATTTTTTTTCTAAAAAGAAAAAAGAGATAACAATAACTTAGGCGACAGTTATCGCAGGACATTATGCGACCGAGGACCTCCTTGGCAATTCCAGCTCCATAAAAGGACCCGCCGGACGACCTGTCCGCGCTGAAGAAGGCGGGATTCCTCCTCGCGCCATATGGCGAAGACACTCGTCCAAGAAGAAGTGGAAGAAGAAGGCCCGGTAGGCCCTGTACAGGTGTCTGCCTTGTTACAGGGCATCCTCTGTCCTTATACGGAGCCCATCTCTCTTCTTTCTTCAGTGTCTTTTATTTTTATCCTTCGTCGAGGTGGTATCATGTCATGTCCCGCTGGATGGGCTCCTTAAGGTTATGGATAAATAAAAAAATAAAAATAAGGAAAAGAGTTGGCATATATTGAAGCGCTTTATGGGCATAAGTTATGATGATAGACGTTAAAGTCTCCGATTGATCGATCGAGTTTCGGCCAGTGGCACGGATAAGAAGAGTATATACTGGTCCAGGCGATCGAAGAACTTCCATTAGTGGAAATGGATTTTTTATAAATTGTATTAATAAAGATTTACGGCTGTAGTACAAAAATAAACAACAAACAAAAAACTAGTTCTCTGATAGAAGACCTTAGTCCAACTTCTGTTAGGGCGTCGAAGGCAGTTAACATGATGAATAATGTTTTAAGGTATTCGAATAAAGGTATTGCGTAGATCGAAACTTCAGGGTTCATTAAAACTTTTTATTATTACTTAAAATACAAATAATAAATACAATTTACTATTATTTCATACATATTTTATTAATATGATAAATTCCACGACAAAGAAAAAAAAACTCACTAATGAGACACGGTTTTCCATGTTAGCCGAATCATTTTTCGTGACTTGTGATGGAAAGGATTGCGACAGGAAACTCGCCATTAAGGATGAAAATGTACAAGAGAATTTCCTGAGTGAAAAATTGTTTCCATGGTAATCTAAGGCGATTACAGCTGAGGATCAGAAAAAAATTACAGTGATTGGTCAGGACTCATGGGGGAAGGGTTTCAGGTTTAAGTTGGACGAAATGACATCAGACAATATTTGTATACTATCATAGCCGAAATAAAAAAAAAAGTTATAGTTTTGATACATTATTTTTTTTAAATGTACCACTACAACCCGTGAAGGATCTTGGCTTCAGTACACGGTAGGGACTGGTACTGTTTCTTTAACAACGGTTGTGCAGGTAGGTGATATGTCTTAGATCCTCCCCCCTTATTTTGAGTATCCACATTTTAGAGGCTGGGTGAGCCCCAGGAGGGGCTCACCCAGCCTCTAAAACACATCCCATCCGACCACTATCAGATTAAATAAGAGTCAGCTAGCGAGTGGGATTTGAGCCCAGGACATTCGGCATCCCTGATATATAAAAATAAAATAAAACTTAAGTGTAAATCTAAATTTTCGATCCCTATAACAATTTTAAAACATTTATGTAAAATAAAAAATTAATTCCAAAAACTTCCACCTCCTCAAAGTTGGGAACAAGCAGCCCGCTCAGAAACTATTAGAGAGAGAACCATGAGAAATGGCTCCGGGGTTCGGGGATCTTTATTGAGACCATCCATTTCAATCGATTACGACACGGCGTAGATGGGAGGATGAAGAATCGATGGAGCAAATCGCAGGCCATCGACCACATAAATACATCGATTTATGGACAGATTTTACATAACGGAAATGAACACAAGACCATTGAGAACCTGCGCAGGCGCGAGTTACGTAATACAGTCTGATACCAGGTTACAGATTCTTAGCAATCGTTAATGATTTTTTTTTTGTCTTTTTTTTTAAAATAAAATATTTCTTAACTACTTTCGAATTTATCCATGAATGAGCAAAAAGAACCAGTACTAGGTTCCACTTTATGGCTTAAGATATTTATTGCAATTTCCTTTGCAAGTTTTTTTTATTGCGAAATAACTAAACAAATTTTATTTTATAAAATAACTGATAATAATATAAATTTTTGAACTATCTATATAAACACTTTATTGGAATATTACAATCTGCCCTTTAGTTACATTACCATAGTTACAATATTTACAATTTGCCTGGGGTCGCCGAACTAAGCTTCTTCCCCAGGAATGAGGGCAAAGCAGGAGTCCGGGAGGCCCCTACGCCCTTTCCCGGCCGCGTCACTGGCCTAAGCGCCAATGGAAGTTGGTTAAGGGCGCAATAATATAAATTATAATGTATTTTATAAGGTTTTAAAGGTTTGGTAATTATTCCGCAGGTCATCACTTCGAGTTTAGTCACAAGTTTTAATTGTTTATTCGTTTTATTTTTAGAAAAAAGAGAATGTGTATACATGGGTAACCATTTCATCTAGAAATGAACGTTTCAACAAACATATATTGTCTATAACTTACTTTTTATTTATTATTCTTTTGATGGCGATTATTTTTAAATATTTTTATTTTGAAGAGAACAGATTAGTCTTGTCCGCAACTCTAGCGCGGTGCTCTAACCATCTGAGCCACCAAGGCTCGTAACCGAAACAAATCCACTCTCCCCCGATCCTATATTCCCGTGTTCTCGCAATTTGTATACGCACACATTTGTATACAATGTATACACGGGGAAGAATGTTCATTGAACATTACTTTAATTAGGATCTCGTCGACTTACGTCAATTTTATATTTTTATAATTTATTATTTATTTATTGTTCTTTTGATGGTTATTATTTTTAAATATTTTTATTTTGATATAGCATCGATAAAGACAATGGATTTGTCTAGCTTGGTTACGGGCCTTGGTAGCTCAGATGGTTAGAGCACCGCGCTAGGGATGCGGACGACTCGGGTTAATTTAATTTAATTTTAATTCCAGATGATCCTAATGAAATTACAAGGTAGAACAGGGAAAAAAAGGGTTCAAAATAAAAAAATCTATTGACTAGCCGACGAATGGAAAACATGGCGGGCCGTAATCAATTGTACAGTTACGCCTGCGTACGTTCACTTACGACGCCTTCATAGACATAACAACCCCCGCGATGATTGACAATCGAGAAAGCACTTTGGGCTCGGATATCGATTCTGATCGAATTAAGCGAACGGCTCGTTAACAAACCCCTACGTGCCCTCCAGCGAGCTACTTACCTCCAGCCAACGACCCCTAGTTACCTGCTATTTAGTTACCCAATAGGTCCTCATCCCTACCTCGCAGTAGAGAACGCCATCAATTGCCGGGAAAAACGGGAGTTTTGAGAACATTTCTCTTGAAATGCAATAGCCGGAGAGAGAGACGACAAGGGGCGGGTTGGGAAACGCCTGGCGCACGATGCGCCCGGAGGCAGGACCCTGAACCGGCAGTAAATCCTCCAGAGTGTGATCGCCCGGAGGCTTCTCGGGGTCTTTAGACTTTGCTGGCCTTTAGCAATCTGATCCCTGGCCGAGCTCCATGAGCCCGGGTTCTCCAGGATATGGTTCCTGAGGGAAAGCAAATTGGAAACATGGCGTTGATAGACAATGCGCTAGCAGCCCCGGTGAATAAGCGGTCAAGTCAAATTTTGTCCAGAGGAATCTTGTCAGTCATGTAGTTGTGCCTCACTTAGCTCCTCATTTACTTCGAAAACTTTAGACTTAGAAAACTGACTCCGCTTCCGAAATCTTTGAAGCGTCCCCTAAGCACCTTCGTAAATGCTACGGTGAAGGTTCGAATTCTGCAAACTCTGTTTAAACTAATTGGCAGCCTAATTAGTAATTTATCTTAGCAGGAATAGGAAAACACTAGAACGTCAATAAAAATAAATAAATGAATATTCAACTATACATTTAATCTAATTTTAAGGCGAGTAAAATCGTGGGGCACTGATTAGAAATAACTATAATCAAGAACTTAAAAACCTTACAAATGTAGTTTACAAAAAGACAAGCACTTAGAATAATGCGGTATATGTATGCGATATATAGCACAAGGCAGTTCAGCATATACCGCATTATTTTAAGTGCTTGTCTTTTTGTATTATATGCTGAACTGCCTTGTGCTATATATATATATATATATATATATATATACTTAATCGTCTTGTTTGTTATAACTCTATTAGATTAATATTTTTCAGTGTTGATATGAGAAGAGCTATCCTGTGAACGTGTTTATATTTATATCATCGCTAGTAAATTAATATATAAAATGAGATAGGAAAGCGACCAATTACTCGGTTATAGCTTCCTTCCTTCCTTTTTTATCCTTGAAAGGAATTCCGAAGGAATTGCGGAGGACATGGCAAGCGACTAACGGATATAATCAGAGTCTTCAGTGCGAGCACGAACTTTCCGAGAAACTTAGGAGGAATGTATTCTTTCTTAATAACCCACTCGGAGGAATTGCTGAAGGAGTCTTGAGCTTAGAGCGAAGAGGATAATGAAAAAAAAACATGTACGAACTGCAGGTGCGAATCGCGATTATCAAACTGTTCGATAATCGCTATTTATAATCTAGAGAAATTCTTATTTCAAATGTGTATAATTATTCCATAGGTTGTCACTTCGAGTTGAGTCACAATAAGTTTTAACTTTTCATTAGTTCCCCTTTTAATGTTTTCCAAAAATACAAGTTATCATGAGCTTCAGTATGGAAAAGGGAATGTAATTATTAAAAATGTGTATTCTTCGGTAATGATCTAGCAATGAACGTTTCAACAAACATATGCCATCTATTCTTCTAAAAGTTAGTTGAAACCTCAATTTCTAGATGAAAAAAATGCTTTACTATGGTAAAAATAATGTAATTATGGTTAATGAGTATATTTCGGTAATCATTTGATCAAGAAATAAAAGAGTCAAATAATATTTTCAAGTTTAGACGATATATGTTTGTTTAAATGTTCAATTCTAGAGGAAATTATTATCTAAATCTACACATTACTCATAATTACATTCACTACGAAGCTCGCGATAACTTGTATTTTTGGAAAATATTAAAACTGAAACGAATAAATAGTTAAAACAGTAACTCAACTAGAAGCAACAACCTGCGGAACAGATACCAAACGAGATTTATAATCGTGTACTTCACGTCTCTATGACCTTTTCAATTCAACCCGGATCGATACTAATCGATATGCGATGAAATATAATTCAGGCCAATTATGATCCATCACATCATTAAGTGAATTCATTATCATAAACCCTCATGCCTCATTGGTTATTTGAGACAAATTATCAAAAACCTATTTTGAAAAATAAATGTCAGGAGCAATTAGCATATAGATCTAGATAATCAGCTGATTGGCTATAATCGATAACCTTCCCTATAACGAAGGCAATGGAATTATTAAGAAGAGGCGCTTAAAAAAATCCAGCATATTTCAACATTAATTTTATAACAATTTCTGCAATAATTAATAATTGAAATTATAACCTCCGTGCACTGTTATGAAGCCCTCTCCCAGAGAACCGTTATATTCATAAAACAATGTATCAACTTAATTATAAATTGTAATGATTAAAACTTAATTAACTTAAACGATCGGATTTAATCATTTTTACACAATTAACGTGGAAAAACTTCTTGAAACCGGACATGAGACGCTGCAGTATTGTGTTTCTAAACACAACAATCCATTGATGGAATTCAACAATGAATTTATCCAAAGAGAATATTTTCACCATTAGAAGGTAACACGAACAACTAACCTGTTTAAGCATCATATAGATTATAAAGTTTTGATATTTATAAGGCAAACAGTTTTTTCATAGTTCTACGAATTAAATTGTAAAATCTTTGTTGGCTTAAAAAAAAAAGACGTAATAGCATGGAGGTTGTACCGAAGTTATATCCATATTAACTCATCGTTAAGTTAACCTTTAAAATGCGACTTAATAGTGTTTTGTTTATTTATTTCAGACAAATATGCTAGTTATTAAAATAAATATGACGATCTGCAAGGCACTGAAACATCTTAAAGAATGAAGAAACAATGAGAGGACAAGAAAACACGGTACAATGAATACTGATTGATCAATAGACCCCCAAATTGGGAGCAACTAAATAAGGAAATATGATACAACAAAAACTGAAAAAAAATATGTAGGGGAGAGCCGGGCAAAGCGGCCACTCTAAGGGAATTTTATTTATATGTTTTTCAAATGTTAATTTGTAGAAACAATATTACATGTATATCTGGCCTATTAAGTTACCTATCTATTGGTATAAACGTGTAGTACTATAAGTAACCCCTTGTATTTTTTTTTTATTTTTTTTAAAACACTACGAAATGGCCACTTTGCCCACACGGGTAGGGCAAAGTGGCCACATGACATGCCACGACGCCATTAATTAAAATCGGCTCTACCCCCACATCTACTGAAACATACACAGTTGATTGACATATTAAACTGAGCGTACATTCATACTGTTCTTAGGCAATGTGGTTGATTAACTTTAGAAAATCGTAGTAAAAGTACAAAACGAATGGTATTAAGCACCTTAGATTAGCAGTAATAAAAACCAATGTTTTCTTTATAAAACTGACAAACGCAAACGCATCGCACCCAAAATTCCTCAGATAACTAATGGCGTCCTACTGATGTAGTTACTATGACTGACGCTAGGGAGCGCCAGCTTACGGACCCAATAACCTGGCCTGGCCACTTTGCCCGGGTCTCCCCTACTACTACTACCCATGAAGGATAGTGTGTTGAATACATGGTAGAGACTGCACATATTCTAGGATAATGGTTGTGATCACGCTCAACCGCCAGATATTTCACTCCTAATTTAGGACTTATGGAATCCCATAGAGGAACAGTGTCCAACCTCACTGTATTTACTGATTACATAATATAGATACATCATTCATAGCAAGACCCCGGAGCCTTCGGCATAGTAACTGTGCACTACTCATTATGTAGTATTTTCCCCACTTTGTAATGGCTGGATGAGCCCTAGAGGGTTCCTCAGATCCCACATCGTCTATTAACTGCTGTATACTCTAGAATCTGTCATAGCCGGGTTCGAACCCGGCACCTTCATAGCAACTCACCCCTCTATCCACTAAGCTATCTCGCTCCATAAAAAAACTAAAGTAAATTTAAATTACATCGACTTTTCCAACTTGAATATCTCATACATTGAAATACCATTTGTATAAATACAAGAGAATCGTTTATTTTCTTGATAGGTTTACAGAATACAGTTACAAGACCAAGACATATTCATAACTATGAACTAAAATGGTCGAGTTTAATGGCGGTCGAAAGTAGAAAAGCTATTTCCTCTCTAACCATTTGGATCTAGAATCCTTTCACAAGAACTGGAAGCCAACTAATGACCGGAGATGAGCGGTCCTGACCCTTCATGTACATTTTTTTTCTTCTTACTTCGATTCTGTGAGTGAGTCGTTACTGAACTAGAAACGTGAGCCAGCGGTTCATCTCCGCACTTCGGGCGATGTGGAGCAATTCGCTCGAATTGGATGGGAAAGTGACCCACATCCATTCATAATCATACTCTTTATATACATTAAAGGTGTATCTAAATTAATCGTAGTGACCTGACATCGATTTATAATTTAATAATCGATTCTAAGATAATTTATAGCACTTAAATATGGCGGTAGAGAAAGATAATAATTTTTTATCCCTCTTAACTCATTAATTACTACTAAATCGAATGGCATACCATTTACGCAGGGTCATTATTCTTGATAGGCTGTTATTAGTAAGTTGCCAGTGACTCATCACTACCGTCGTCATGTCAACGCAGCAAAGAATATTGGTCCCAACGCTTAACCTTGTATTACATTCCTTAATATTATTCTAGATATCAAAGCTTTAATCAAACACAAAAGCTTTAAGCAATTATAGTTAAAATTAAAGATAAATCCTATCGCGGTTTCAACAAAGTAATGAACGATGAAAATGTACCGATAAAACATTTACTTCTGATAATATATTTTTTAAATAATTAGAGCATTATTACAGGAGCTTTATTTGTTCTTAAAACTTTCTTGGCGATAGTTTATACAATAACAACAATAATTACGCAAAATTATAGATTCCTTCTATTGTAGTTTCAACAAAGTTATTTAAAAAAATTAATTAAAACATCAAGTCTAAATTTTATTAAAATATTTTAAACTTTATTTTAATTTAGTGAAAGTATTTTTATAGGAGATACTAGTTTAGGTACATCTAATAAAATTGGAAATATAGCAGATTTATTTTACTTTTTAAAATACTTTATTGGCAAAGTCATAGGCGGATCAGGGGGGAGGGCACATGGGCACGTGCCCCCATAGGGTTTTTTGTGTACTGTGGAGAATCCATTACAGTACATACTTATGGGCACATGATGTGATTATAGTTGTTAAAATATCTGAATAAAATAACAGAAATAACATGAGTGAAACTATTGTTTAGATATTTTAATAAACCTTTGAAACATTTCTATAAATACTACAAGTTTATTTCTAAGTTATTGTTGATTCTTTTGCCCGCCTGCCCGTTGTGCCCCCCCAGAAAAAAATATTGGATCCGCCCTTGAAGATACACATTATGTAAAGAAATTACGTCATCTTAGCTCAAGTATTTATTGGTTGTTGCAATTTTAATTATGCTTTTCAGTTGATTAGTAATGTGTCATGATTTGTATTATGTAGCCTCCTGGTCAGTTATATATGTATGTATGTGTATATACATATATTTATATATATATATATATATATATATATATGTTGTTTCTTATTCTGTTCATGTTTGTTTTTCTAAAGGCACTTAGACCCAGAATAAAGTTACTTTTTTATACTATATCAAATGATACTCCCTTTTTTTTTTTTTATTTAATATACACATTGGCCTCATTAATATTAAAAATAAAGATTCTTAATTAATGTATAACTATAAGAATTAAAAGGAACGAAACTGTAAAAGAGTTCAGTGACAGCGGACATTGCCAAAATGGAGGCAAGAGAAGAACTTTAATTGTAGGCCTCTGAAGACTTGTTCCTTTTGCGCGGGTCCTCTTTGCAAGCCTATCATTCCTACCTCTCTGCCTCCTGCCTCTTTGCAGGTTTGATATCCCTCCTTAATTCTCTCTTTATATATATTTTAAATATACCAAAATAAAGAAGGTAATACTTTATAAATAAATGAAGATCGTGTTAGAGAGGAGTTTAATGACACTATTGACCTTCACGTTCGCAATGAACGAACTGATGAAGGTCTTCCCAACTGACGTGATGACGTCTTGAGAATATTTCCAACAAATGAATGGAAACACCTGCTACAAATTATGTTATTTTTAAAATCCGCATCCTTCTTTAAAAAACAAAACAAATTACTAACCATGAATAAGAAAACAAAGGGGCAGTTAGGTAACTAGCAAGACTGCAAGATCATTCATTCTAAGATTTAAAGAACTTTTTATTGTCCTACAAATTTAAATTCTAATTGGAATATGTTAAAAATGTTGGACTAAAATAATTATAAATTATAAGACCGTGGAGAAATTCCAACGAAAAGCCCTTAAGCTTCCAAAGTAAAACAGAAAAGTGAAATTATAATTTCAGATAATTATCTGTCCCATAATTATAATTCAATTTCATAATATAATAATTTAATTATGATAATTTCACTTTTCTGTTTTAGTTTGGAGACTTAATGGCTTTTCGTTGGAATTTTTCCACGGTCTTAACATTTATGTGAGGGCTCTTTTTAGTTTTTAATATTATTATAAATTATATTAATTACAAACATTTAAATAATATTTTTTATACTTTTAAAGATAATTAGGAATTAGATATTTAGTCTATTAGTTTTAGGAATTCATACCCTTGAAAAGTTAAGCACTGATTATTAAATATATACCAACGAAAAGATTTGATTTATTTTAAGAAAAAATAACTAATGTAAATATTTAATCTATTAGTTTTAAGAATTAATATTTTTTCAATTGACTGATTATTCCCACCATCCTACAATAGCCAAGGCCAAAAGATCTCAAGTTACAACGAACCGGCTATATTTGGATTATCAACAAGCACTGTCAGTATTTTATAATCTTGTTGACTATTATATTTTATATTCAAACACATCTATCTTCATTAAGAAGAATTGAGCCGTTTATTTTGAAAGTGGCCTACCTCCATTTATCTTCAAATGGAGATATTTAAGGGTTTGCGTTTCAATGAATTTAAAAATATACATATAGGATACTAATGAGTCATACTGTTTAAGTGTATCTAAGGGTGTTAAATTTATGGTTGCTATTAAAATTGTAACAATTATTAAGTGAATAATGTGCGTTTTCTTATCAAGAATGGAGTTAGGCCACTTTCAAAATTAACAACCAGATTCATCATAAAATTTGAAGGTACCCAAGTCGATTCAACATAATTTAAGATGCTTCAAATTGAAAAAAACAATATTCAATTTATTTTACATATCTTTAAAACACTTCGGAAACACAATTTAAGCGATTCAAAATATTTTTTAATCATTTAAAAAATGACAAATTAAAGAACATATAAAATTACAAACATAAATTTATTAAAAAACAATTTACTATTCATCTACATTTTGCTCGTGTGAAAGGGATTTGAAGAAATCATGATGTTCCGGTGGTATATATCACAAAAGATCAATCATGTCCTTGAATTTTGCTGTTGTAATTTGTCTGATATTTTTATAGAGTGGGTTCAATACAATGTTTTCGAATTTTCTTGGTCTACCCCGACGTGGTAATAAATTCAGGACTTTCAAATTTTCATTATCATTCATTGATGTCTTATAGAAAATTTTATACGGTTCATTTCTAACAAAACGCATATTTGTAACCAGTTTACTGATTCTCCATCAGAATTCTTTACCCTTTAAAAAATTGCGTCTTCTAATAATTTTGTTGATACAAAATCTTTTTGTCTCATTTCATTTACTATAAAATTATTACCTTTCCGACCCTTCACTACTGCTTTCAGACATTATCAATAGTAAATATCTTGATATAAGTATAAAATAAATGGAGTTAGGCCACTTTCAAACTGCACGGTTCAGCTATTGAACTAATTCTGAAAACTTATATGTCAAAAACTTATCGTATTTGCTCGGAATATCAGCAACCTGAAATGCTTCACTGATATATAATGTGAAGTTGTACATGTAACCATGGTAACTGGCAAAAAATTGAAAAACGGAGTTAGGCCACTTTCAAAATAAACGGCTCAATTGTTAAGCAAATAAAATAACAGGAATATAAACTAAAATAAATAAAACTTGTATCACAACTGCCCATGAAGGGTGTTCATGATAAGAAATTAGCCTAACTGTTGTGTAAGTAGGTGATTTGGTCGAGAGCACACTCAACTATCGGGTTTTCCTCAATTAAGTGTCCCCAGAAAGACTGTGAATATATTAAATAATTTACCTGCCACATTCGATCAAAAACACGGGACGGAAAAAATAATTTAAAATGAGTATCAAGTAATGCTAGATGGAAAAGAACGTGCCTAAATATATTATTACGAAAATAGTCAAAGTGGATTCGGAATGGTTTCCTACAAGGCTGTGAATAGATTAAAAATGTATCTGCCTTATTGGGATTTAAACTCAGGAATTTGAGACCAGTAACTCGGCATCTTAAGTGCCCATCTACCTATTAATATACATTGACCTAATGTTATGTGAAATGTTAAACTTTCATATAAGATATTCGAAGATATTACAGAGACTGACAGTTTTATAATTAAGGATAAAAGACACCGAAATGGAAATCGGCCCGAAATGGAATCAACTTTCATTTCTGACTAGTAATTGAAAAGAGCGAATGATGGCGACCTTTGGAGGGAATCTGTTTCCCCTCCAGCGGGACTATAACCTGGGACGTTATGCTCTTCGGGGGAGGATATCTCCGGTTCTCTTCTGGCTTATGAAGGATGGTGGAGGATGAAAGGCACTCGTGAGCACGACACCTCTTGTCTACCATCGCCCAACCCATTAGCGCCAGATATCATCAGCGAACTCTCTGTTCTCTCTTCTTCGTCTGGGTTGGAAAGACACACCTCCCACCATCATACAAAATCCGGGGTAAAAGATATGATATAGCTGCATATATACATTATGTATATATATATATATATATATATATATATATATATATATATATATATATATATATATATATATAAATAGGATAACCTTTCAATATATAAAAAATTAAAAAAATAAATTATTATTATTAACTGTATTTATCCATACACAATTTTATTATAATTTTATCTTACTCTATTTATTTCTTCACATTAATATAAATTCTATAATTCTTCCTCGGTACGGCAATGATTTATATAGTCATTTTCGGTGTCTTTCCTAGCCCTGAAGATGGCCTACATCGTAGGCCGAAATCTTTGCACAATTAAAAAAATTCAGCTTATTCTGTGTTATCATTGACTGCACCCCCTGACCAATTCAATCCATCGTTAGAATTGGATTAACCAGTCAACTATATTCCACTCAAACTTAAGAATAATTTCGTCACAGACTGTATATAGTAACTATTACTGACTAAATAGATTAAAGAACCGAGATTTTATATATATGTGTACATATATATAAATATATATATATATATAGATCATCTATACTTCAAAAGTTTGTTTAAACGTACATTTCTAGATAAAATGATAATTGAAATATACACATTTTCCATAATTAAGATATTCTTTTCTTACTGAAATTGAAGATTATTTTTATTTTCGAGAATATTAAAAAAGGATCGAATAAAATGTTAAATCTTGTGGTTTAACGTGAATGCAACAACCTATGAAACTGTTACTGTAACAAGTAGTGAGCTTTGAACAGCAATAGGGCATGGACATTAACAGTGGCACAAGTGCGTTCTGGCTGACAATTTGATACAGTTTTGATGAGTGATGAAGAAATATTTATCAGTTTCTTTCATGGTTATAACTCACCACCAAAAAAAAACATCGATTTTCGAATTATGTAAGAAAATTATAAATATTAAAATCAATGACTGAATATTCGTTTAGTTGCCCCTAGAATATACATATCCTTCTACCCTGAAGATGGCCTAAAAGTTGGGCGGAAACGTTGGAAGGTAACAACAGTTAAGCTTGTTTGTGTAAAATTCTTTGACTGGAACCCCTACTATCTTCTACACTACTTCGGATATGCACATTTAAACTGATAATTGAGTTAAATTTTCACTTCCTCAGTGAACGTTACATAATACAGAAATTCATTGATACATCGAATGGAACATGGATTGGTACACTATAGCTGATACCGTAATAAGTCATGGTGACAGGACATTCACACATCAGCCGCCAACAATAAGGTAATGAACGCCTCGGACAGATCGACAACGAATTTCTGTCGACGTGAGGTTTGCGTAATCCACTATCATTGGCCCAAAGCATGATTGATGGATTAGAATATCCGAGAGGCGGTGGAACATGGAATTCGAAACCAGTTCTTACACAATCAGTAATCAAGGAAAAGTAATTTCTAATGTGGGAGTCGCTTCTAGATTTTCTATCATTTGAGACCAAAATTAATTAATAACAAATTCTAGACTATAGACTATGAAATATATTTTGTTCGTTCATATGCCTCACATACCATTTTTTTTTCGATACAGTTTCAATGGGCTTAGTAGAAAATGGTTTTTAAAAAATCAACAAACAACAAAAAACAAGCAAATTACCCCTTCTGGTGACAATATAGTGACCAAAACAGGAGGTGCATATCTCGACTGTAACAACTCTAAATACAGTTTATATTATTACGAAAATAGTCAAAGTAAATTCAGGAATGGTCAAAATATATATTTCCTACCGAAATATAATACGAAAAATGATCGTAATTACAATACGATGTAAAAAAAACAAAAAAACCTTTACCACTACAATCCAAAAAGGGTCTAGAATGTAGAACATGGTGGAGACTACTGTTCCTAGCTCAACCGTTGGGAATTTGTCCGATGTCACCCTAAATATCCCCAAGTTTTTCCCCTCAATGAAGGGTACCCACTTTTTTTATGCTGGTTGAGCTCCATGCAACTAGGGTCCATCTGTGACTGTTAACAGTTTAGATAATTGATTTGCCATAGCCGGATATGAACCCGGAATCCGTTCAACATTATGATTCCACGTTACCAACCCCAAATACAAATTTAAACATTGTGCGGTCAACCGTTTCTGTATGATCCGGCAATACATAGAAATTGAAAATGGTTTCATGTGTGTTCAAAATGGATATACTATATCTGTTGAAATCAGAAAAATATAAGCACAAGGCGATTACAATATCTCTTCCATTCGTCACGAAAATCGTTGTTTGTAGATATAATTGTCATTTCTTAGATATAATATAAACGCCACAGATAAACCTCAAGAGAGCTGAAAAGAAGGAGGACAAGAGACCTCTTGGAGTAATTTATTACAAAGAATAATAACCATAGACCAAAGGGAACAGGATAACGAAAGTGTTCCGGTTTTTTTCCAAACTTTCTGTCGATAGAATGACCTTCTGAGGATAAAAGGGCAGCTGGGACCCGAAGGAGTTTTTTCTGTGCGAGGGCGGTCATGGTCCCCAGGACTCTTCTTTCATTGTCCAGGATTCAATCCTTAGTGTCCTAGTCCAGCCGGGGGGCGGCAGATGTCCTCTCCCATTGATATGTGTTAGTCCGATTAGATATGTATTTGATATGTACCTTTGGTCCTCAAGGAATGATCCAGGATACAGGAGGAAATTGAATGACACTGACAGAATAATGAAATAGTTATTGTTCGCTCCAATATTTATTAAATTAATGAAATATAAATAAAAATGTGTTTAATTAATATAAAAAAACTGCACCGTTTGAGATCGAGAGATCAGTCAACCAGCAACCTAAGTGCAGCTGTAAAGAGTAAATGAAAGAGAACAAACTGTATTGAAAATATATTAGTTATTATATTTTATTAATTACATAATTAGCTAAAATGTAATGAAATGTATTTATAAGTATACCTTCTACTAACTAGTAACCTAACTGAGTTGGGTAGATCTGCATACATTCTGACATGTCACAGAAAATGCCTTTAAAATTTAAATCACTCGTAAATTTAAATTTAGCTGTTCGTCAAAGAATTCACATGGAGTTTATATAGAAGTAAATCGTGAGTTAGTTAAACGTAACTGAACAACATAACTCAAGTGAAGCCTGTTCCATAATGTTAAACATGAACTTTCTTCATCGAATTGTCTCCCAAAAATTTTATAAATCTCTCTCCATTTCAATTTAATTTCTTTCTTTTTTTAAAAATAATTTATTGATATTTACAACTTTAATTATATTACATCAAGTAAATCTGCTGTGTGAACAAATGACATGAAAACAAAAAAACAATTGCGGAGAAACTACCCATCGGTACCACTCCAAGAAAGTTCTATAGTAGAAGGTCTCGATGCCATCTTCTTTTCAGACGCCTCGGAGGGTTTTCAGGAATATTACGGGAAGCAAGTTGAGAGACTAGCGGATTCAAGTGAGTATGAAGCTTGTCATGGAAGCTTTGAACACACATGAAACCATTTTCAATTTCTATGTATTGCCGGATCATACAGAAACGGTTGACCGCACAATGTTTAAATTTGTATTTGGGGTTGGTAACGTGGAATCATAATGTTGAACGGATTCCGGGTTCATATCCGGCTATGGCAAATCAATTATCTAAACTGTTAACAGCCACAGATGGACTCTATGGTTGCATGGAGCTCAACCAAGTTTGGGCCAAATCAGCAACATATGGGATATTAAGGCCATGATGGATGGGTTTGTTTGTGACATAATAAGGAGCATTGAGGATTTTACGAAGGATTTTGGATTGTAAGGATTGGATACGAGATGAATTGGATGGTTTAGTAGAGCCCCAAAGCTCAACTCCGTATGTCCAAATAGGTCTGATAACTGTCATGTAAATGAGTCTTTTGTAATTAATTGAGAGCTTTGAACGTTTGTCCAGTAAATATTGAAGTAGGCGAAAACGTCGAGCAGTTTCTTGTCTTTTCAGTCTTGTCAATTTTTAAATTTAAATTACGAACTTAGATCGTGAAACGTGAATTAGATAAAGGCAAAGCAGTATAACTATTTTCCCGAACATAATATCCTGGAGTACATCCACTGCCTCCGCGATAGGGACTCCTCCACCACGGCCCGCTTGATCTCGGAGCGACCGGCACAGCACGCTATACTTTTCGTAACGCAGATAACAGCAACAGAAACAGAGTAAAAGGAAATAAATATTTTATAAATGGATGAATGAAGTAGAGGACCAGTTGCTACTTATCTCTTCTACAAGCCTTCTCCATTATTCTAATTGCTCCTTGCTTTATGGTCATTTTATTCGCCTGTTATATCTTCCAGGCCATTATCGTCTACTTCTCCCTCTTGCACTAGCTCCGCCTCCGATGGCAGTATATAACTGTTGTTCATTAGCACCTAGAGATTGCGCCGAATAGTAGCCACGCATACTTCGCTAATGAAGGAGTATGATCCTCCTGTGGACCATCCATCGGAGGACGATCATGGAAGATGATTCCTAAAGATCAGGAGATCTCGTAAATTAACATATAAAACGGATCGGCCGCCATTAGTTGTTTTTCTATTGGAATACATTAAAGAAGCAAGAGCACTAATTATGGCCACAGACTCAAATTATCGATAATGAGAGGAATATTTCTATACCACTAATCGATTATTTCCCCAGAAGCCCATAAGAATGACCTTTTGCTTATTTTTAAAAATAAAATTATTGAAATTAGCAACATTATTACTAGCCACAATATAGACAGCTAAAAAACAAAACAACATCGGACATACAACCTTTCTCATAATTAATTCCTTTTGTTTTTGTTTTAAACACACAAACAACAGACGAGATTTTTTATGAAATCGATGTTAAGCGACATGATTATAATAAAGCTTAGCAATCCAGAAAGCTCGATGCCGATACAAACTTACGTTCACAGACCCAAATCCCCCAGATCACTCTTAACTTAACCTCCCGCCTAAGCCTCGGTCTACCCTTCAGACACCTTCCAGTCGGTACAACGCATATTAACTTTTTAAGGATTCGTGATTAAGCCCAGAATCTTTGCAAGCCCATTTTAATCTAGGTACCGCTATCATTTGAATTATATTTTGAACAAAACAGTCAATGCAATAATTGATTTTCAAATGCCTTAAGACGTTCATTATTCAGCGTTATCGGTCATGTTTCACATACGTAAACGTAGATCATATGATCAACTTTTATTTCCTTTCAGTTAATACGGAAATATTTCATCCTGAGATATCTGAGCAATACAGAAGCTCCTCGATGAATGGAACAAAGAGTAGATCGAAGCATTAAAGAGGACAATAAAAGAAGATCGATTCACGAACGGACGAAAGGATAATATCGATAAGGACACAAAGAAGGATCCTCCTGAAGAAGATAGTGAATACTAATCCACAAAAGGTCCTTCCATAAACTCCCAGGCGCCCCCCTAACATTAAATTCCTCGGCCAGTTGTAGTTTATTTTCCCATCCTCCGGAGTAAATCTCTCCTCGGAAGAGATAAATTCGACTTCTCTCTCTCCCGCGTATTCTCTTTATTATTTTTTATTTATCATCTCCTTGCTAATGGACGCCTCAGCATATCCTAGAGGCAGAGGATTATCTTACTCCCGGATTTATCTCCAGACTGGGATTCAGATATTAATATCAGAGAGGCCTCTACCGCCTTACCGAACGGTTCTATTAGCTCTGGTAGTTAGCCAGCTACGAAATATCGTGATCGACCCATAAGGCGCAGTTTTTTGGATTAGTCGGTCTAATACAGCAGTTTTAATGGATTCGTATAATCTCGAGAGATGTGCAGTAATACATTTTGTTAAATATGCATATTTTACAAGAGAAAATCTTCCACACAGATTAGTTATTTCAATAAATAATTTACTGACTCAACATTATTTATATATATATATATATATATATCTTACTTATAATATAAATGTGAATGTTTGTATGTTTGTTTCTCTTTCACGCAAAAACTACTGGACGGATTTGGATGAAACTTTACAGTAATATAGGTTATACATCAGAATAACACATAGGCTATAGCAAGCGCGGATTTATGGGAGGGTGCAAGGGGGCACGTGTCCCCCCAACAGTATTTTAGGTACTGTGGAGAAACCATTATTGTACATAAATAAAGGCAAATCACATGATGATCTATGTGGGGGCACGGGGGCATGTGCCCTCCCCCCCGTTATAGTACATAATTAAAGGTAATTCAGGAACTTAGCATCTTGAAATTTGTAGTTAGGTTCTGTGTAAAGTTTAAGAAAGAAATTGGGATAATTCCACTTCAAGGGTTTCCCCTTTAATATAATAGGGGTTCAAAGGTTGTATAGAATCCGTCAGTTTTGAAGTTAGACATCTGAAATTTCGGATGTTCGAGTAACTTATATTTAAAAAAAATAATTAAATTATTTATTTAAAATGATCTTTCACGAAAATTTACGTGGCAGACCAAATTCCACCAATAAGCTAGTATATATATATATATATATATATATATATATATATATATATATATATATATATATATAACTATAAAACTTCATTAACAAATATACTAATATAAACATCAGTTAATTTTTATTTAAAACAAAGTATAGAAGTAAAGTTAAAAAAATAGAGAACAAATATATCGATACTAAATCAGAAGATAGAAATAACATACATAAATATATCGTGCCGAATTGTTTTGGTTTGATAAACTTTCATAATTGTATTATATATTTATATTTTTTTTAAATGTTGATGTGAGATGTACAAAGTTTGATAGGCATTTATTATCTGCTCTAATCATTCTATCTCTTGATGACTGCACCAGATGATATTAAAAACAAATATCTTAATATGTCATTAATGAACTAAATACCAGTAATATAATAATAGCATATATTGGACTTGTCGAATGATGTAGAGTGATTAACAATTTTTATTTTATTCTCAAGTTGGGTTTGAATGTGTACATTATTTTATGTATTTTTATTTTTATTATTTTTTATCTAGACTTTATTTTATTATAATTTTTGCATTATTTTCCTTTTATTACCGCATGTATATATGTTTGCGTATGTATATATTTTATTACATTCACTTATTTTATTTTGTTTATACCACTTTTTTGTTTTGGTATGGAATGGTTGCTACTTAGCACTATTATTTATTGCCCACAAGTGGCAGATTGTAATGTCTGAATAAAGTGTTTAATAAAAAAAAATTCTCAAGTATTTTGTTTTGTTGATGATCTGAGATGTACTAGCTCTTGCCTTTATTTATGTGATTAAATAGTCATAGAGTACTATTCAAATGTTCAAAACAGAATTGAGTTTCGTAAATTTTTATATAAAAGAGAAATATTTGTTCATTTTTTTTTAAAATAAATAAAGTTAAAATAAAAATAAAAATCACAGGAATAGAGGTACCATATTTCACATCGAATTTTTTTAAAAATATTTTTCTCTCTGAAATAATTAGTCATTTAATAAAACAAAAAATGTAAAATGTCATATATATATATATATATATATATATATATATATATATATATATATTTATTATGAAGGTATATTAGACAAAATATTACAAAACACAACCGTTCAAATAATTTCATGTTCTTCTTTCTAATTTTAATATGAACTAATTCTAAAACCTGTAGATAAATTCAGATACTGTAAAAAAAAAAAAAGGATTATTCAACAAAACCTCCTACCCTCGACAGTTGAAGTAAACAAATTTGTAATTTAATACAACAATAAAATTTTATTTCAGCTTAGATGAGAAATTATACATATATTTTGCTAAAAGCGTCCTTTCATCTTCTTGACACAACTTGCTGTGCACATGCCGTTCCCACACTGGAACCATCCTCTACCTTGGACCGGAGGACGAAGAACAGACACTAAACTATCCCGAAGTGGAGGACACGGCAGAGTACGGGCGGTCCTCGCTGCTAATTTACTACAAGTGCCGGGATGTAGCCGCTAAGATATTACACCTTTCCAGAACATATGTCCCTCTTCGCTACTTAACATCGATACATAAATCGATTTCATTAGAATAACCGGTTCCAGCTCCCGTACTAGTTCTCTTCCATATCGATATATCTACAACAGTCATATTTATCATTTTGTTTTTCAGGGTTAAGTAGCCAAACTGAAAATTTCCTATGGAGGTATGTCTGCAAACGGTTTGTTTAGGAGATATTCACACCTAAATATTTTCTTTTTTATGAATTATTTAGGACAAGTAAATTAATAAAAGTAAAAAAAAAAAGTTCACATTAAATGTTGTTCCAAGTGATTTCTTTGAGCATTTATACAGACTCGGCATCTTTCTTGGCCAAGCAGGACCAATGGTTTGCCCTGCACGCTCTCCAGACCAGTGGTGTCAGGCTGGATTTTTTTTTTTTTTTTTTTTGGGTGACATCGAACAAAGTCTGTGCAAGGCTGTTCAATGACCTTAATTCTTTACTAAGAAGGCTAATTGAATCTTGTGAAACAATAACACATATCCAGTGCCGTTCTGCCACTGCTGCTGTTGAAGAAAGATGGCGAGCCTGTCTTAATGCTCAAGGAATCACTTTGAACAACATTTAATGTGAATATTCAATGAATAAAGAAGTTGGATATAAATAAATGAGTTTTATTTATTTTCTATGGCTAAATAATTCATAACAATGGAAATCATAAGTTGTTAAATATCTCATAAACAAAGCGTTTGCGGACTTACATCTATAGGATTTTTTTTTCTTTTTTTGAGGTCCTTATTTTAAATTTGCTGTTTGTCTACTCGACCCTCAAACACCCTGTATATATACTCTTGTATATCCTCGCAAGAATCCTACAAGAAAGGAGGAGGAAGATATTCGCTTGACGCATATCGCGCTTTTAGTTTTTAGGCGCTCCTCGAGGTCAGTGGATTCTTCGGCGATCTTTATCTGGGCGCGCCGGGATTCCTCCTACGTCGCGGTCTTCTTTTTCTTCAGGACTCTGGATGGCTACTACTGACTCTTGACCGCCCGCGGAATGCCAGAGCATAATATTTCTTAGTCGGCGTACCCTGTCTCCAGTTCTTTCGCAGTTAGGGTAATCTCCTCTGTTCTACAGATGATACTCCCTCTCCCCAGAAGATTTATGTCCGACACAAATGATGGAAGAGTATAGTACCCACTTTTTTTTTGCACAAAAAAACGTTTTGTAGCCATTGCAATACTTTATATAATACAAATGATGATTTGAGCAATTCAAATGCTTACAATCCAGAAAGATTGTCGCTAATCTATGCTAAATTATATAAATTGTTTCTTACCGTCAATGTTTAGTAAACAAATTTTTTTTTTTTATGTCACAATATTGTACCTATTCATTCGAAAAATGTTTCTTGTTTTTATTTCATTATTATTACATTTGACGGCGTGACCTAGGACACGTCCCCTCCTTGCAGAACCCTTGTCCATGAAACAGTACAGTTTCTACCATGTACTGAACCACAGACCAATTCACGGGTTGTAGTGATACAGGTTGTTTTAAAAATTATTTTAACGGTTATTTAAACATTTTTCATAAAAATTTAATAAGAATACATACATGTTAGTTTTTTATTATTATTTTCTATGTTCTACATTATTTATGTATCCATCAAATTTCCCTTACAAAGTTTTACAATTTGGACTTCGTCGCTATAAGTGGTAAAATTATTTTTAATTTTTTTTTTTTATAGATTATATATTTCATTTATAATTAATTCTTTCCACTTCTGTGTATTTGTACAGAGGAAATGAAGACACTATGCCACATTTTTGTATTGGTTCAAGAAACCCAATTTTTCTTAACTTTCAACTATTAAAATCTATTTCTTCGCTACTTATAGAAATAGTTACAAGAAAATTGTTCAAATTTTTATTGGCATAGATTGGAAGAATTGGTCAAAGTATTTAATCATGGCAATTTACCTAAAATATCATCTATTTAATGGACTTAGTGTCCATTACCTCCGGTGCATAGATATTATTACACTAAATTATCAAGGTCCATCCTTAATTCAAATTAAACGGGACAAAAAGTTTAAGTGAAAAGAACTTTGAAATTCTTCCTGCAATCCAAGACGTGTTTTTATGTCTTTTATTTTATAGTTGATTCCCATGTCATCATCATTTATCATGATTTATTTATGTTTATTACAGTGCGAGTCCTAAATTTTGTCTAAACAGGTATAATTATGGGAATCTTTAAGCAGTAAAAGCTCAGGACCCCATTCTATGTCCCTTCCGAAGGACGGCCTTATTGTTAATTTTAACTCACCCAATCAGAATTCGTACATATAGTTAACGAAAAACTAGAAAAAAATTAGCCCTTATCCTTGAGTTTTAGCTAATCCAGATCATCTTTAATTTGTTTCACATATCCACCTACACTCTTATAGCTTATGACTTTATCGACATTTTTTTTTGTTCAGCCATACATTATTGCTGGTATAATATTAATAATTAATTTAATTAAGAAATTATAAACAAAATTAATAATTACAAGAATGAATTTCCAATTATCCATTGTTTATGAATGGAATCTATTCGAGCCGACAGTACAGACTAGAATAGCATCTCCTTCAATTAGGGTCAACTGTTATTAATTGCTTACTAACAAAGACCAGAATAATTCGAGCTAGATAGTTATGAGTCTCCTTTATTTAAGATACGAGGCAACTTAGATCATTTCGTTACATAACAGTTTAGGAAAAAAAAAATATATAAAAGAATTTTTTAAAAAGAATTCTGACATCTCAAAACTCTTATGAGGATCTTAATGATCATTTTTCTCGAAAATATTTTTTAAACTCGAAAACATTCCCTAAGATAGATAATATCGCAATAGGGATAGAATATTTTTCTTAATGACCAATAAAAAATTTTAGTTTACGAGACGACCTGCCCAGGTAGAGGAGATATGAGGCATCCATAAACATATGAAGTTCTGGTCCTATCAAAACATCTAAGGATCGCTCTTAAATGTGTTCCTACTACGATTTCGTATCCAATAATTTCTAAGAGTTACTACTTTTTTTTTTCTTTAGGGGTTTATTACTTTAAAAAATTAAAAACAAAAGAAAAATGCCTTATTTAGTATGTCATAAAATAAAATATATTAGCCCCAACAAGTCTATACAAAATGTAAATTTTCTGATGGGGCTAAATCAAGATATTTCATAAAATAAAAATATTATGAATTATTATTCATATATTATTATATGAGGAAGAAAATGATAGGGGTGAGAGTCAGAATAAATTCTCTTTATTATGGAGATATATTTATTTTAAAGCCGTTTCGACCCATGAAGCGAATTCTTCTTCAAGGCTTATAATGTGGCTAGGAGTCGACAGTTGACTATATTATACCTGGTATACAAAATTTAATTATTCTAATGACTAAGTCAAGATGTTTCAAATGATAATACTACCAATATTTTTTAGGTGAAAGTTTAAAATATTTTTTTAAAAACATATTTAGAAATGACACTGAAAATTCCCTCTTAAATTGATTTGTTTTCAACAAAATACTTTTAATTTATAAAATACACAATTATATGACAGTACATATAGTGTTATTAAAAAAAAAAAAAAATACTCTAAAAATGTATTTTCTTCAAAGCCTAGGCAAGTCAAGCAGGTAAAAGAGTAGGTTCGTAGTCCGGCGGTGGCCTTAAGATTTTTTAAAGGGAGTAAAAAATCCTTGGTTATGCAGTCCTTCGGAAGTGACGTAAAACGGGGTCCCGAGTCTGTCCGATTTCAGGTACTCATTAAACTTGGATAGACAAAATTTAGGATTCCCAATGTTCCCAAGTAGTCCGATTAGCCAAAAAGTGGCGTTAAATAAATATATAAGGTGTAATAATAAATAAATAGTTTTACTTGGATTGATTTGCCTAGGCTTAGTTTGTCTAGGCTTGGTTTCAATCCGTTTCTTGCGAGAAGTGTCACATAAACATCGAATAGACATAAGTGTATATTCATATAAAATGTATTTTTATATATTATGACCTTATATTTACAATTTTAAGTATTTAAACCGAAATTAACAACTTGCAAAAGTCATAATAACAGCTTATAATACAGTAGCTTATGGATAGGTTAGTTACCGTAAGCACTCCTTTTTTTTGTGTTTGTACTTGGAGCCCGATTTGAATAAGCTTGTCAAAACGCACCTTAAAATTTTGTGATAGCTACATTTTAACGAATCGAAAGAAATACTCTAATTGAGTTCTTCTTTATGAATTATTTTATAAAGGATTTTTTTTTAAATTTTTATTATTAAATATACTGTACAAGACCAAGTCCTATTCTAGATTATTATAGCCATAACACCTGAAGATCTACACTAAATTTACAAGTTTTCTGTTTCGCCAATAGAATGTTGTGACAATGGCTACAGCCATGTTGTCGTGAAGGAAGATAGAGTGGTGTAAGGAGGCATTAGAGACAATTGTGGATTTGGACAAGCAATGAGGGAACTCGTTGAGCCAATTAGTTAGCAGCACTTTATGAATAAACACTGCCATCTATACCCACCCTCTGTCGGCTGAATCATAACTCTAAGCATTTTTAAACCGTAGAATGTTCGTTTATTTCTTTAGCGCCCCATTGTGCTGCTATTTCGTATCGAACGATACTACAGTGGGAACTCTAAATTTTGCCTATCCAGGTTTAATTAGGGTAGGGATTTTTAACGAGTATCTGACATCGTTCAGGCTCGGGGCCCTGTTTAACGTTCCATCCGAAGGACGGCATAACCAAGAATTTTTGACTCCTTATAAAAAATCCTAGGGACACCTGCCGGGCTACCTGCCCGCGAATTTGGGCTTGGTAGTTTGTTAAGCTAACCACTAGGCCACAGGTAAATCGAACAAAATATGTCGAAATAATAATCGAAAAAAGTATATCGATATCTCGGCAAATTGAGGGTTATCTATTTTTCAAAATTTGTAATCCCTTCATTTGAATGACTGTAGGTAGGTATGTATATATGTTTGCTGTTGTTTTGTCAAAGCAGCCTTTCTTTTTTAATATTTTTCTCTTATTTGTGCAATGATATAGACATCAGCTAGTATGTACGCCAAAATTAATATATGGATATAATTTCCACAAATCTACATTCCCTTGAATAATATTGTTGTAATAGATATATTAATTATACTTAATGAGACGATTTCTCCAAACCTATGATATATCTCTACTATTACATGTATGTTAAAACCTCCGGGGGAATATCAAATTCTATACAGGCGACTTTCACCCAAAGCATTCGGGGATTATCAATTATCTTGGCTGTGTGAGAGCCGGACTAATGTGCACAGCACTCCGCCCTACACTATCTATCTCTCGAGAGCAACAGTGAAACTTAACAACGCTTACGAATGTAATATCCAAAACTGGAAGTATAATTAATTATCTAACATGTTAAGACGCTTCGGGATATCGTCAGAAGTTACGGAAGGGAAGGCGATGGAATGCGGATCTGAGCGAATGTGGAGAACATAAATATACCACAAGTTCTAAAACACTAAGTTAAAATCAATAAAGGTAAAACGATCTGTCGCAATCGCTTTATCATATTAGTTTTATTTAGAGCTAAAAAATTATAATAAAAAAATACATAAAAAAAAGGCATGGAGGATTTAAAGATTATTCCAGTAGATCTTACAGAGGAATCATCAGAGGGTCCGTTTGGACAAAATAAACGAAGAAAAACATTATGCGAGAATAAAAGAGAAAGAAAATGAAGAAATGTAGTACAATAACAAATATACACATACACATATATATATATATATATATATATATATATATATATATATATATATATATATATACACATACGAGTGTTATTCAAGAAGGGAATAGAAAAAAAAATAAGCAAATTTAGGGATTTTTTTTATATTTAATTTTTTTTACGCGTAAAAACAAAATTCTGAAAAATATAGCTATTTCAGTCAAAAGCGAATTTCTGACGTTAACTTTTTTTTTGTATTAAATTAAGAATCCCACAAATAAAAATGTGTGTGCCTTTTATTAAAAGATTTATTAATGAAATAACTTTAAAGTGTGAAACATAAATAATGGTTTATTTATTCTTAATAAAATATGAAAAATGAAATTATTAAATTCAATTTGTGACATATTACAAAAGCCAGGAACATTGGCTTGGCGATTTGTCAATTTTTTTTTAATCTATAAATTAACTGATCGAGCAGGACAAATGAATTGACAAAAAGTAGTTAATGATCCGTTGCTTGGCAACGCCGATAAAATATTGCATCAATTAAAAATTTATTAGATAATAGATATATATAACTATTAATCAAGATGAGTAACTTTAAATATGTGATCACAAAACTGGAATGTATATTATACGTATATTATTATATGTAATATAAATCGTTAATAACTTCAGACATAAACGCACGTATATACAACTTTAATGAACATTGCAAAATGAAATAAAAAACTAAAAAAAAAAAATATATAAGGAATTGTGTAATATCCGCATAGAACAGGTGAACTTCAACTCAAAGGAAATGCCTATTGCATAAGAAATTAAAATGGGACCGGGCACGCTTGGATTTATCTTAATACATTATTTATTATTTATTACCTGACTATATCTGTAACTAATAGCAACTGGTTTTTATTTATTTATAATCCGATTTCTAGAAATTTTGCTTATTTAATGAAAATATGAAACCTGACAAAACATGTTTTAAAGACTCTTTCTACACAGATTTTTTTAGATATTATGAAATAAATCTGGTTCATGAACATACTTTTACAATTTACTCCCTTTTTAAAAAAATAAATATTGAAATAAGTTACATTTAATTTCAACGGAAACTGATATTAAGGCATATATAAAAAGTTATATAACAGGTAATAAACAGGATCTTATGTTAAATAATCTTTTTTTCTAAAATCATTTTCGTAACAAGGATATTGTGTGCCTACACTATCGCCAAAAATTCCAGAAGTTAGTTTTTAGTGAAGGAAAAAAATTTCTTCTTTTTTATTTTAGTTAACTATAGAACTCGTTAATAGTTTATATTTATCCATTATTTCTTAATATTAATAATTGGAGATGATTATTTTAATTTTCTTCATTGTATTAAAAAGTTTTCAAAGATCTATATGGGCGTAGCCTAGCAACCGTTCGAGAAATTACTTTTTGTGTAGTCTTTTGTCGAGGTCGTTCGATAAATTATAAATCTTTTCCTCATACAAGATTGAAAAGGCAAGGATCTGCTCGACGTTTTCGCCTACTTCAACTACTGGACAAACGTTTCTAAACTCCCAATTAATTACAAAAGACTCATTAACATGACAGTTATCAGGCACGTGCCCCCGTGCCCCCCCCCCCCTAAATCGACCAAGTAAGTGGGTACTCATAGTTTATTATGCTCACTAGGTGTAATTCAACATTACTACTGTTTATATATATACATATATTTTTTTTATTATTTGTTTAACATTTTTTAAATCCATCATAATCCTAAAAGCAAACAAGATGTACGTTTACACAGTTGATAAGCTTTGATAATACTAATCATGATTATGAATAATATATTTTCACCTAAGAGAAATACGATCTCCAATGATGTAACCCGTCGTAAAGAAAGTTGTGGAGGAATAGAAGAGGTTATTGCGGCATGGGTCAAAAGAAATTTTAACTTTTATTTTTACGTGCGGAGATCGAACCTGAACTCACGTAGGCAGGGGGCACCTCAGTGAGAACTATACGTCATCAAGTGTATGTTTTAAGAGGCTAATAAGGCCTCAAGATTTAACTCATTCTAAAATTTTATCCTAAATTAACTTTAGGAATTATATATTCAGGTAATTCTTAATGCATTACTTATGTACCACCTCACTGATTAACATGATTAACATATCATTCACTAAATATCATCTCATACATGAGGCGTTTCAAATTGGTTTCAAAATCGGATGTAATATGGATATGGATGTAAATCCATTTTCAAAATTTTTTAGGACTGATCAAAAAAGATTCAATTTTAATAAATAATCAATTTAACAAAAAAAATTTTAGAAATCTCATTGAATATAAAAAATATGTTGGATATACTTTGATCAGAAAATATCGATATTTGGTTAGTTTATGGTTGATAAAATGTAAAAAAATAAAATAGTGTTGATTTTACATACAACAAAAATGTTCATTTAATGTAATCAATGTAACCAATTTGATAGGAAATGGGATCTTTTGGTATTGATTTTAAAAGGATCTAGACGGTTTTGAAATAAACACATCTAATAAACCATTTCTGACATTACAAAATTATATATATTAAAAAAAAAAATATATCTACTCCCGATTTTAACCCTAATTTAAAACCAAACTCCTCATATTGTATAAGAAATCCCTCTTTTAACTTGAACTATACTTATAAAAATCAAAGAATCAGACATTAACAACACTTTGATTGATCTGGTTTCAATTTATTTATTTTTAATCGATCCTTGAATAATAATCGATTGTGAAATGCACTTATCTAAAATTACCCGGAGGCCAGTAAGAAAATGGCTCTAGGGCGGGTAAGCGTAAATTCCCACGCCACGGAGGAAGAAAAATGAAAATAGACGACAAAAATACAGGTTATACTACCTCCTTGCTATTTACCGGTTTACGTAATCGAATTTATAATGTTCTTCTCTACACATCGATTCCTATTATGGCAGATTATAATCGATCTTAATCAATTAGAGGATGTTATACATTCAAATTGGCGTGTTCGTAAGTGAATATTTGTCCTATGAATAGGACCGTTTCAATATCTAAATTATATTTAAACTATCATAGGTTTATGTATGTATATAAAACTGCGTATAACTATGATTAATAAATGAGTATTTTATAATTTATATAATAAGAAAGTGTTATGTAATAAGAAACCCTTAAATGCACGTTCTATTAAGAATGATTAATTGACATAATTATTACTTAACATAGATTTTTTTTGTTATTGACATAATGTTTATTAAACATCGATGGTCAGTTAAATTACTTTATGTAAAGAGTACTGAATGTACATGTGATTTAGTCGGTCTCTATGAAACCTTCCTCATTATCATCCTCTTCATATCAATCGCCTAATTTATTAAACTGTTTTCCTTTATGTGTGATTGCCTTGCTAATTTTGTTTATTGTCTATTTAAATTTATTAATTATCTAATTTGTTTATTGACTTAGTGGTTTTATGTTATTAATTTTGTTATTGAATACTTAAAATGAACACAAGTGACACAAAGGGCATTGCTCTTCTTCGGAAAAAGAAGCTGTGAAATACTTCGAAAGTTCAGCATAATTCCAAAGATAAAATTATGTCGAAAAGGTTATGAAATGGGTTTTGTTTATAACAAAAAATGAAAATGTTATATTCGAAAATGATGGGAAAATATTACTTGATGATGAGAAAATGAACGTGGCTAGAAAGGCATAGTGTAACCATTTTAAAAGTTTCAAAGTTCATAAATACTATATATCCATCTTCATACCATATCCATTAATACGAAAAACAAAGTGGCTCCTATCCATATATATATATTCATTTTAAACAATGAATGATAACAGTCCCTGGGGACAAGCTAATACACAAGTACCACATTTTTGTAAAGAGAAAAAATATTTAGATATATTTTAGGAACATAATTAATACAATATTTTAAAACAATATTATTAAAAAGGTCATGACCCATAGAATTATTACTTCTTAGAAAAAACAATACTGTATTTGTATTTTTTAACTACACTTAATTTATTTTATTTTTTGCTATTTTCTGTAAAGGATAATATATTTAGTTATATTTTCGGAATATAATAAGTATATTAAAAAAAATATATTAAGAAGGCCATGACCACAAGAATTATTAGTTGATAGCATAATTACTGATAGAATAATTACTTAATAAAACACAATAATACCCTAATATTTATTTTTTAACGATATTTTTTTAAAAGGTTAAAATATTTAGGTATTTTGGTAAGATACAAAATATAAGCGATATTATTAAGAAGGCCATGAAGGAAAGAGAACGGAAGACAGGTGCCGACTGCCATTAATGACCTGGTTGCTATCGTTTAATAATGAGCAGTTCACATGACCTGCCTCTTCAAGGACCTACCACGGATTTTGTTTCTTTTTTTGTTCCTCTTCTTCTTCTTGTTTCGGCGAACTTTCCTCCTCCTCAGTGTAAGAAGAAGGAGGAAGACACTCCTTTTTATCCTGGCTCCAGGATCTCAATTAGAGGCTAATTGTGGTACCTCGAGGGTGCAATTAATTGAGCGAAATGTGCTGACAATAGTTGTTCTCGCTAATTACCCAACTACACGAGTGTTCTTTAATTTATCTTTATTTTTTGTTCGGTTCATTACATTACCTACGTAGAATTTACAACTTGGTATGGAGAGTGATACATATACGACAGAAATCTTTTCAATTAAACTAACTTTTTTTCCCCCATATAAGGTCAACTAGTTGTCAAATTTTTGAAAGGTAATGTTTAAAATTACTTATTTCAATAATATTAAAAGGGAATGGTTGATGAAACACTAAGTACTAACCTGGCATGCAGACACAGCGGAAGGTACCAGGATCGTCCAGACATGATCCTTCGTTCTGGCAGGGATGCGACTCGCATTCGTTGACGTTGGTCTCACACCTGGGACCTGTGAACCCTTGGGTACAGTTGCACATGAATGATCCTGGCGTATTCACGCATACTCCTTCGTGCTCACAAGGAGAACCTGAAAATAATAATAATTACATAGAAATAAAAAATTATAAATTATAATTTTTAAGTAAATACTAAGTTACAAAGTTATAATAGTGTTAGTTGGGGGGTGCAGTAAAAAATTAAACGCCAAATAAGTACAGGACTTATATTTAATTAGTGCCGACGTTTCGACCTACAATGTAGGCCATCTTCAGGGCTATGAGAGAGAAACAAACAGAACAAAAAATATATAAAAACGTTACAGTAACAAGAATATAGTGACATGTAATGTAGAAAATTAAAATAGTGACAGATATGAAAATTAAAGATAACGAATAATAAAATAGTGACAGAATATAATAAAATTAAAATAGTGACAGATATAATAAAAATAAAAATAATGAACAGAAATTAAAAAAGTGACCGATATAATAATTACAGATAACGAATATAAAATAAAATACAGAAACTAATTGTACAGAAAGGATAAATGTAAACATAATATAAAGGGAAAGAAAAATGAGGAGGTAAAAGAAAGATACAAAATGAGAAGAGTAAAATATAAAAAAAGGGTGGAATTTAAAGGAAATAGAAAAAACTAGTTTAATTATAGATATAAAATGTATGATAATAGACTTCTAGAGGTTACATAAGTAAAATGTAATAATACAAGAATATGTAGAAAGAAATGAATAGGTATCTCGTAGAATGACAGTTAGAAATGTAAAAAATTTGAAAATATAAGTAAGGGATGTAATATAAAAAATAGTTGTTTGGGATGTAATATAAAAATAGTTGATTGGATTAATAAAATGAAAAATGAAAAATTAAAAATAATGCTTATAAATATTTTTTGACTACACCCCCCAACAATCTCCGTTCTCCATTTTATCATCCAGTCAACTATTTTCCTCTAATATAATAGTGTTAATGTGAAAGAACAAAATTATAAAACTCAGAGGATAAAATATTAACAATAAATAAGCCACAAAAGATCAAGATGAATACACAAGACTATCAACTGGCAGTTATTAGTTTGACAGTCACTCACGATTTGGTTGCCCTGAAGATGGACTGCATCGTAGGCCGAAACGTTGGCACAGTTAAAAAACCAAGTACAATTAAAAGTTTTGCTTATTTTGTGTTATCTATAATTCGTTTCGTATTTTATCACTTCTGTAAGAACAAATGAATTTTTGTTATAGAAGAAGATAAGCATACTATTCCGTATATTATATATTTATGGTATATTTACATATATCTAGATACATACAAAATATGGATGAAAGTTCTTCGTTATTAATTTTATCAGTAAGCTTTTCACATTCTCGCAGGAAAGCGCATCAAATTCTCTTGCTTACACTTTCATGCATTATTCCATTGAACTTTCTATATTTTCCAAGCTTCACATCAACAGCGGAGGTGTAGAAGAAAAAACGGATATAATTTCCTCAGGGAAGGAAAAGGGAAACCAGGATTCGATCCCCCCCTTCAGGAAATACGAGTAAAATGGGTCCTTTTTGATCCTGCGAGTCAAGGATGATAAAATAATACAGATCTGCTGTTAGCGAAGACGTTCTCTGCAAGTCAAGCATTCTTTCTAAGTTTAGAAACGTCCAAATATAAGATATTGTGAGTATAATCCATTAGTCATAATGACTGCCGACAGAAGTGCGAACTCCAAACTTTGTAATAACTGTGTTCTTTTTTGAACTTCCAAATCAATTACAGTCTGAATTATTTCAATTTCATCATTTCTAAATTTAAATTATTAACATTAATCTATTTTCCACATCTACTGGCACCCCGAACAAATTATATACAGTTTCAAATAGTTTATTTATTAATCAGAATAAATATTTGGCTGCGCAATAATTTAATTGAAATAATAATTAGTACAGAGTTATATCATTTAAATTAAACCCCGCTGCTGGGAGGACTTTTATTTAATGTAAGCATCCGGAGATGGATGCATGGGATCTAGAGCTCGCCCAGTCTCCATAAAGGGGAGAAATCTGGCCGTTGAGCATAATGTAGGACTAATCACCTACCATGACAACCGTTGTCCAAGAAAGAGTACAGTCTCTACCATGTACTGAACTCCAGACCCTTCAAGGTATTGTAATAAGGTTTATTTTTATATTATTTAAACCTAATGTTTGTATTTGCATTTGTAGCGTAAATAGTTTAGTTCAACGATACTTAAATCATTTGTGCTTTCAATGATTTCATGAAACAAAACAGTAAACTATGACAAATAAAATCTTAAAAACGAAAATTTTATATAGTTCTTGTTGTTTTAAGTCGCCATTATTATCAATTGAACAACAATTAAACGACCTTTTAGTTAAATATAATTATTCTTATATCAATTGAATTCTAATCTTTAAACTAAAGTTGAATAAAGTAAATCGTATAACTTATACAGAGGCCGCTAGGTGTCGCCAGTCGCAAGCAATACTTCATGAGCATGTCGGTGACGCGAGCTCATAAGTTTTTTACTTCATAAATGTATGCTCATACATATGCATCCAGCAATCTTAAATATCTGATAAAGCTTCCTTACAATATTTCAGACATGGACTACTTCATTTCCTCAGCTCCTCAAGTATGCAAGACTCCGTGGTACAGGAGTTATCCCGACTTGGGAAGGACACTCCCACAGCGGAGACTATTTATATTTAAATAGTTAGAGAGGTCTCAGAGCAGCCGTTACAGCCTTGGACATGATACACGATTTCACTTCTTATTTTTATATGACTCTTGCCGATAGTGGACTCAATGCACGCCTCGTATCCGAAAGGGCATCGCTAGGAATTCTTCAAGGATGACTGGCTATAACAACCGTGTATATATATATTCCATATTCCTATAAATCCGTCCATATGGAATTTCTATGTGAAGTCAGAAGTTGCTGGGAACAACTTCATAAGAGAAAGATAGTCTTGTAAGAAGGATTCTTGAAAAATTTCGCGATACAAATAGTGGTCATGTATATATACATCGCTCCTTCAAAATAACAGCGAAATAACTCAAAAATTGGCATTTTTGAGTTGAAAGCCTTCAGTAGCAAATGTATTGGTTGAAGCTTTTTAATTAAGGAACTTGAATTTTAATTAATAAATGAACGCCATATCTAATATTCCATTTCCAACATTTTTATTAATAAAGACATATTTTAGTTGTATCATGTTTGACCTTGAAGTTTAATTGGAATAATGACATAATATCAAAAATGTTTTAAACTTTTAAATATTTTCTAGTGATTAATAAAATGATTTCAATACCATCATTTATAATAGGTATGCCTTGCTTTACCAATATCAACATTTTTATTTTTTTAAAGTCACATGGAAATTTAAAATTAAGGTTTTTCGAGTCATGGCACTGTTTTGAAGGGTGAAACAGATATGTACATGAGAGAATTCGGTGTTAGGAAGGACATGCTTTGTGATGGAACTGCCAAAAGCATGACCCGAGACAAGAGGATGAGATTTGAGATGAGAACGAAACGGGCTATCAATACTTCCGGTGATCAAAGGGTTACATCAGAGAGGATGAAGATATACTAAATACATAATTTATTGATCCAGAGCACCTCAAATTTTGGCAAAACTAAAAAAAAAAAAAAAAAAACTGTACCACCATTACCCCAAAAAGGGTAATGTGTTTATTAAATGATAGAGATTATACTGTTTGTAAGATAACGGTTCTGAATCTTATTTGTCCGAGATGACGCTCAACTGCCAAGTTTTCCCCTTAATTAAAGGTAACCACTTTAGAGACGTCTAATGGCTTATGTACATCAGTCACTTTGGGATTTGAACTCTGGATTTTCAGCAGGAACTCAGCCGAGCCCTCCCCCGCTCTCTCTGTATTTCTATAAATGGCGTTACTTTATATTTTTTTAGTTTTTCAATATTCTTAAAATGATAACAGTTCAAACCTGCATTACCAGGCTTAATACTAAGCTACTAATAAAACCCTCCTTTAAACGTTTGCGTTAGTGCTTGGTATTCGACTGGCAATGGTATGAAAAATGTTCCTATTATCACCGACTCAATATAAGTACATTATCATGTATCCATTCACGACTAAACCTGTTTTACATAAATTATTTACGATTCTTCCTATAATTGATGGTGGAACTAAACCATACTTGGCATATGCTCCCTCAACAGTTACCACTTGGGATGTAACTCTTCGCTTATCTGGCTTAGCTTCTACAGGAGCCGCTAGTATCTCTTCTAAAAGGTTTCTCCCCTCGAGATAGCTTGGGCAGACTTATTTGGTAAGTCCTCTCTCATCCTGCATCCTTTATATCTCCATGGACTCTTTGTTTTGTCCCGCCGTTCTCCGGAGGAAAGAGTTGCCGCAGATGTGGAAGAATGTTGTTTATTCATTTAACGTCAATTTATACTGCTATGGCTAATCGGACGATACTACATTGGGAGCTCTAAATTTTGCCTATCCAGGTTTAATTAGGATAGGGATTTTTAACGAGTACCTGACATCGTACAGCCTCAGGACTCCCGTTTAACGTCCCATCCTAAGGACGGCATAACTAAGGATTTTTTACTCTCTTTAAAACATCCAAGAGCCACAAAGTTTGTTACGCTAACCACTAGGCCAAAGGTCCCTATAGTAGAAGAATGGGATTGGAATAATTTCTTCTATTTTTTTTTTATTTTTGTTATTTTTTGGGTCAGGTTATTGTGTATAAAATAAAACAAAGAAATAAAGAGAAGTTTAAGCTGAATCCTTGAAGGATATTCAGTTCAATAAACTCAAGGGACTGTAGTGTTTCTAAACTCATCCCTTGGCCGACGGAATTCCGTCAAACACACCAATTTCCTCCTATAAAAGATGCCTACTCAATAGAGGCTATGTGAATCCCGTAATGGTATCAACATCGCTAATCATCATTTCGAAATTGTTTAACTTGGGACCTAAAGTACAGTAACTCTATGGTAAAACGGTTATGATCATTTAAACAATTCTTAAACAACGTGAACACTTTTGTTGTTTGTATATTGTTTATATATTAAAAGTTTAGTTGTCCACCTCCTCATTTGTTTTTACATATCGTTGAGGTTGAGTTTTTTTACTTCTATGGTATTCAAATATCTGGGTCTGTTTCGGAAAACGCATGCATATTATTTTCTAGATATCCGTTATTTATGCTATGAAATAAAATACTCATAACAAAACATGTGTACATTTATAAATAACCTCAAAACAAAACAATTGTAATTAAATTTGTGTATAAAAATGAGCAATGCTTTTTAAAATCTTAGTAAACAAAAATTCTTCTTTATTTTAACATTACAACAGAAACAAGTACAATAGTAGCAATAAATTAGTAAACCCGTTTGTTATTTTATTTATTAAGAAATTCAATAACAACTATTAGCTAGAAGATGAAAGGATCGAAATGAGGTAGCGAGCAAGAGGCCTTTGAAGTAACCTGATTGATGGACTTCCGAGGCCGATCTTATTAAGGACAATTACAGAACCTGATGGACTTTTTGCCCTCATCAGGAACAGATACGTAGAGATCGATTTATCGATTTATCTCAGGACAAGTCTTATCGATAGTAGAGGAGGCTGTCCATCTAACGAGGACAAGAGCTTGCCGATCCTCGGCGTCTTTTAGCATCTCCGCCTAGGTCTTCTATTGCGTAGAAGAGAGGAATGTACATTTGATTACATTTTTCGGTTCCTGTTACATTTTCAATAAATAACTGAACTATTTAATTTACATACCGTTATTTAACACTTTCATCTTTTGAAATAGCAAGGTTCCGATTCATATATACCTGGAATCTACTCCAAGTGGAACTTAATCTTAATCTTAATGGAAAACATAGTTAATTTTTTTTAATATAATTTTTTTAAATAACAGAAAATTATGGTTTTTGTATGTCATTTGTAATGATTTTTTTATTTATAAAAAAAAAGTTTTAATGTTTATTTTAGACATTTTTATTATGTTTGATTGAATAAAGTGACCTTAAATTAATAAACAGCATATATTTCATGGAAAATAGAAAACCGTAAAACGGCGGATCCGATGTAGGAGTGGCCCCCGCCCTGGATAAATTCAATAAAGATGCTATCAATCGAAGGGTGCCCTCCCCCCCGACCTCCTCAGAACCCGACACCCCCCCCAAAGTAACCCTAGAGGGCACCTGTAGAGGGCCCCACCGGAAGCGATTACTGCCTCCACAATATTAAATATCTGCTCACCCTCTCCCGATCTGTGGGAACTTCCGCTCTTATCGGAGGATCGCTCTTGTCAGGGTCAGTTAGGAGATAACTGTCTAGTTGGGGGAATAATTGTGTCAGGAGATCAAGGCACCAAAGAGAGGAGGGTGTTCCATCTATCGATATCAGATACTTTTCAACTCGATTAATTGTTTAATGGGATGAGTAACCGATACATACGTACAGTTCCAATTATAACACTATCCGAGAAATAAATACTTTCTTTCAACATCTCACACAATTCGCTGTCACACAACAAACTAGGTGTGCTTTTCGATATAATTTAACTAGCTTATACACGCGAGCGAAGCCGGTGGAATGTGGAATTCGGTCTGCCACATAAAGTTTCGTGAAAGATTATTTTAAATAAATAATTAGATTATTTGATTTTAATATAAGTTACTCGTACATCCAAAATTTCAGATGTCTAACATCAAAACTGGCGTATTCTATACAACTTTTGAACCCCTATTATATTAAAGGGGAAACCCTTGGGGTGGTATTATCCAAATTTCTTTTTTAAACTATACAAAGAACCTATCTACAAACTTCAAGATGCTAAGTTCCTGATTTGTCTTTAATTATGCACTATAAAGGGGAGGGGGGGGGAGGGACACATGTCCCCACATAAATCTGTCCTTGCTGTAGCCTATGATGTATTACCTACTTTATTCAATAAGTTTCATCCAAACCAGCAGTTTTTGCGTGAAAGAGAGACAAACATACAAACTTTCAAATTTATAATATTAGTAAGATTAGTAGGTTATCAAAACAAATAGTTTCACTCATGATATTTCTGTTATTTTAACAACTATGATCATGTGATTTGCCTATAATTATGTACAATCATGGAATTTCCACTGTACCTAAAAAACTGTCGGGGGGCACGTGTCTCCGTGCACTCCCCCCTTAAATCCGCACTTGCTATGGCCTATGTGTTATTCTGATGTATAACCTATATTACTGTAAAGTTTCATCCAAATCCGTTCAATAGTTTTTGCGTGAAAGAGAGACAAACATAAAAACATTCACATTTATAATATTAGTAAGATTAGTACATTTATTAACCAATGTGTAATTAAACTTAACATAAAGGAAAATTAAAATTTTCTGTGCATCTGACAAAACGAAATTTTAATACAAAAACCCAACAAAACAACTTATGAAGTGCATTTGGTTTCGCAAATAGTAATTACAGTACTATTTCTAAACCAACAGTTATGCAGGGAGGTATTTTGTCGCGATCGCACTGCCAAATTTTTCTCCACAATAAGTATTATAGAAGTTCGAATAGCCCCTGGAATGTCTCCAGATCCCGCAGATTCGATCCGGAACTCTTAACAGAATGAATAACTTATCTGTCACAGCAGGTCTCGAAGTTGAGGACCCAGACTACCAGTAATGTTTTTTTAATATTTATATATTATTCCATTATAATTACAAAGCCCATACTTCCCCATGCAATATAATCCATGTATAGTAAGGTTTTATTATAATAATAAACAAAATAATCATAACCAAATACAATTGAACTTGAAATAGTGAATTCAAGTTGAATCGCTCTTGAACGGAACAATTGCTGCAATACTAATACAAATAAGTTCTTCCTGAAAAAAGTTCCTCATTCCCCAATCCTGTACTTAAATAATGTTCCCTCAAATTTTTCCTAACTGTCAAAAACCTCGGAATCACTTTAGACCAATCCCTCTCCAGGAAAAGTCATATTGCCAATATATCCCGCCGTACTTTTACTACCCTGAAGAGACTAAACTACACCCGTCACCTACTTCCATTTGAAACTCGTAGACTCCTAGTTACCTCTTTAGTATTCCCCCACTTCGACTAATGCTGCGCCGTATATGGCGCCAAAAAAAAACGTTTGATGAATTGCTATGTACACTTTATCTTCGGGATCCCCAGGGACACTCCTGTCTCCCGATTTTATGCAGAGTTGAGGTGGTTGTATCCTTCCTATCGCCGTAAGTATTTCCTTGCATCCTTCCTCTATCAAGTTATCCAATCCCGCCGTCCATTATACATATATAAGCTCCTCAAATTTAAATCCTCCATCCATTCCCGTGATACCCGTTCACACCCTTCCGATTTGTATATAGAGGCCCATCGAACCGCTGCTTTCGACAAATCGTTCCTGTTTCGGTCCTGTTCCCTGTGGAATTCTATCCCTTCTTCCATCCGCTGTTAAGAGACCCTTCCTACCTTCAAATCTCGCTTATTTGATTACTTTCTATCCCTCCAGTTCCCCGAAGAGCATACATAGACTTATGTGCAGTAAAAAAAAACACTAAATAAGTACTAGACTTATATTTATGTGCCGACGTTTCGACCTACAGTGTAGTTCATCTTCAGGGCTATGAGAAAGAAAATATAAGTATGGAACTGTATGTACAATATCTATTCAAATTTATTAATCCTATCAACTATTTTTCAAATAGTTATTGTACACAATAGCTACTGTACAATAGTAATACAATAATACACAATAGTTATTGTACATACAGTTCCATACTTATAGTTTCTTTTTGTTTACATTCCTAACTGTCATTCTACGAGATACCTCTCATTTCTTTCTACATATTCTTGTATTATTATTCTTGTATTATTACATTTTACTTATGTAACCTCTAGAAGTCCGTTATCATACATTTTATACCTTTAATTTACTAGTTTTTCTATATCCTTCATGTTCTAACCTTTTTTTATATGTTAATCTTCCCATTTTGTATCTTTGGTTTACCTCCTCTTTTTTAGTTCCCTTTATATTATTTTTACTTATCCTTTCTGTACATTTTTTTCTGTATTTTATTTTATATTCGTTATCTTTAATTATTATATATGTCACTATTTTAATTTCTGTTCATTATCTTTAATTTTATTAAATCTATCTATATCTTAATTTTATTATATTCTGTCACTTTTTTAATATTGGTTATCTTTAATTTTCATATCTGTCACTATTTTAATTTTCTACAATACATGTCACTATATTACTGTTACTGTACCGTTTTTATATATTTTTTGTTCTGTTTGTTTCTCTCTCATAGCCCTGAAGATGACCTACACTGTAGGTCGAAACGTCGGCACATAGATAGAAGTCTAGTACTTATTTAGTGTTTTTTTTTTTACTACACCAACTATCTCCGTTCTACATTTTATCATCCAGTCAACTATTTTCCCTGATACATATATTATTTATTTTGTTTATTCGTTTTCATTTTTAATGTGAAGTAATGTGAAATCATTTTTTCATTATCATAAGAAGCTATTTTTTTATTCATTATTATTTAATCAGCTTTATAGATTGACTTTTCTATTTTTTTTTTTATTTTTTCTACACTAATGTATAGTTACGTTATTCTAAAGGGACTTGTCCCAGAATAAATAAAGGATTATTATAAGCATGAGGAGATTGGTAGCTTAAAATATCATAATCGTTTGAATGGATAAAAAAACTTTTTTGTACCACGCCCTCCCCCCCTCTTGTTCAAATGAAAGTCTTCCACGCCCCCAACAAGGCAAATATTACATTGAAAACAAAATATTTAGTGTCACTGTAACAAGAGATAACATTTTAAGTTTCAATTTAAGGTAAACATTTACAGGTAAAAGATTTTGTCTTCACACCCCCCCCCCAGGTTGGAAACCATTGCTTTAGGAGGTATTTATTTACCATGCTGACATCATGATGTTTATTATAGGAAAAAATCAATAAATATAATAAGGTACACGAAGCGTTACAAGAAGGTCCGCTGAATATAATGCAAGGAGGTATCCTTTTATTGTGGCGAAGATAATGGAGGCGAAGGTTATCAGATCTCGGAGCTATAGGCAATATTGTAGCGACCATTTTTACATCGAGTTCGTTAGACTTAAAAGGACACTAAGGGAAGAGATTCCGATCTATCCGATATATCTGCTCCTGTAACTGTCGGCCCGAGACGTAACAAGACGATAACATGACGCGCCCTCCCCCGTTCCTAATTGCACCGCGTATCCAATTAATGCATACCGCACCACGCTGCAAGTTCTTCTCCTCAACGATAGTTAATCTTATAGGCGACGAGGAGCCAATTAAAAATTAATTATTTTCGCAACATAATGCCGCGATAACTCTGGCAGAGTGATTTACTGCTACCTGGTGGCGAAGAGATAACTCCTGGCGGGTACACTACATGGGCGACATCTAGCGGACAGCCAACGAATGGCAATGGGAGATCTGCCCGAACGAACTATCCCAAGATTGGAGGTATCGGAGAGTGCAGGGAAGAGGGTCGACCGCTAGCTGCATATATAATTTGCAATGTATGTGTGAATCATGGCGGAGGATTATTTCTTAAATTATAGTGTTTACAGTAAACATAAAAAGACCGCAACAAATTTAATATGAAGGCGCGAATTTACAAGCAGTTATCGAAACAAGTTGACCATTAGGGAGAAAGTACATCGGGCGGGTCGAGAAAGGAGATGTGCATGTTAATCTGATACGGTGCCTAAATATGTCTGAGCTTAACCTTAATATTTCATCTTTTAACGTAATTTATTTAATTATTACCCGTATATCTACAGCCCGGTGAACAGGAAGTTAAATCGAATTTTCTCCAAAATGAGTTTCTGGTACTGGGGGAAGCAGAATCATGTTGTTGTAGTAGTAGATAATGGCTAGGCAAGAAATAGGCAATGGCTAGAAAAGGAGTTATTGCTTATGTTACAACTGCAGCCTAAAACTACAAGAAAGACATAATTCCGCACCCCTCAATACAATTAACTGCCTCTGGACATAATTCGACTAAGCCACTTATTCATTAGGGCTGTAGATATAATTAAAAAAAAAATCTCTTCTAAAATTCAATGCTTCAGGGCTTAACGTGCCCATCTTGTGGCAGTGCATCTTTTAAAGTAAATAAATATCGCATTTATTTTCTTAAGAGACAACTGAAAAATCTAAAATGGTACGTTGTGACCATGAAAGAAATGGGTATATATCTCTTTATCGCTCACCAAAACTGTATCAACCTAGCTTCAGAGCTTGTCTCCCAGGAGGCACTTGTGTCACTCTTAGTGACCTAATACTATTCCAAGCTCACTAATAGTTTTTCCCGTTTTTCCAAAAATATGTAGCGTTTTGACTTTTAAAATACTAGAAATACATTAATTAATTTGGTGTTGTTAAACCAGGATGCCAGCAATGATGTCTGAACTTACTGAACGTTGTTTGTTTGGCAACTTAATACAGTACATCGAAAACTTCATTTGGATGTGTATAATAAAATAATAAATTTGCCTGTTGTATTCTAAAGTTACCAAATAATAGGTAATACGATGTCCCTCTACTTCCGAATTGATCAGCACACCCCGAATACCCTCCTTAACTAGGAGACATCAGGTACCCTAATACGGCCCTCGTTAACCTGACTGACCGAATCCGGGAGCGTCACGACGGATGTTACATCGACGAGATGATCAGGAACGATAAAGAAGACGACCTTTAATGAAGGCTGTGTAGAGGGGCGTGCGCTACGGACCACGACTCGGGCTACAAGAACAGTACTACAAGGACCTACCATGTCACCGCTTCCTCTGCGAGCACGACCTAGCGGCCGCTACCTGCGAGCAACTGTATCGTCGGAGGCATCAGTCAGGGCGGCGGTCATCACCAAGAAGAAGAAGGGAATAAACTTTCAGATCTTTCAGATATGAGCGTAACTATATTCTATCGTGTTCAGGTCAGCAGTAAAGCGAAGTCTTGTTAGTCAAGGTCGTTAAAGTTTCTACCTAAAAAACATCGTAACTGATGCGATGACGGTTCAAATCCGCCGGGGGGGGGGGGGTTAAAATACATTTCTTAGCGGTCCAAGGGAATGAATGCGATCTGTTTTCTATGATTAGGGAGGTAATAAGCTCCTTTTTGCCTTAACAGGAGCAGGAAAGGACGTTAAACTGCAATAAAAATAAAAGGTTAGCAGTAAAGCGGAACATCATTTAACATAATCAAATACCTGCTACTAAAGATAGTCACAAGATATCAAGGGGGCTTTAAAATATAATGGTAAAAGTTCCTGATGGATATACGATTATATTAGATAATCGAGTTAAGCAGTCAAGAGTAACATTAAAACTCAAAACTAATGGTCGTTGCGCTTATTCCTCAGATGTAGACAAAATTAGACTGATTTACACATCTATTAAGCAATTCTAGCAATCTGATGTTCAATCCATTTGTGTCTGTGAAGGGATACTTGAACAAAAAAAAAAAAAAACGATAGTAAAAAGGATGTACATTTCTTTAGGAAAGACAGAAGCAGAAGGTGGCCTGAACCTATTGGCTTGCTGAACAAACTATACGGTGGACTGAAGTACCGAGTTTCGGTCATTATCTGTTTAAGTCATTCATTATAGTAAGTACAAAAACCTTTTTCCAATCAAACATTTTTTCTTTATTTAAAAATACGTTTCAACATTCTTCAGTCATTTTTAATTTACATCTCTTATAAGTCCCTTTTTTTATTTAATTTAAATATATTTTTAAATACTTATAAATTTGCACATTTTTAACCTTTAAGTAGATTGTCAAATAATTTAAATTGTTTCTTATAATACTTAGAGTTTACAATGTACTCCATGGTCATTATTAACAATTATAAGATAAATGTAAGTAAACTCTAAGTATTATAAGAAAAAATTTAAATTATTTGACAATCTACTAAAAGGTTAAAAATGTGCAAATTTATAAGTATTTATAAAATATATTTAAATTAAATAAAAAAAGGGACTTATAAGAGATGTAAATTGAAAATGACTGAAGAATGTTGAAACGTATTTTTAAATAAAGAAAAAATGTTTAACTGGAAAAAGGTTTTTTTACTTACTTGAATGAATGACTTAAAAAGATGTACTCCAGTAACATAAACAAGGTCATTATCTGTTTCAACTATGTAAATGGAAAAATATTGTTTGAAATTACAGCTCCAATGACACAGTATTAAAGTAAGTATTGTATCCCATTCGTTTTGGTTAACCCGTCTAGAGGTTTCCGCAACTTGTAACTATTGAGGCCTGAAGAAGACTTTATTGTTCAAAACGTTGATTTCCAAAAACATATATTCTTACAGTTTATCTTGATTGCCATTCTTGCTATTTATTCATTTTGATTTTCATACCCTTCTTATAATTTCTACAAAAATATTGAATTGTATTTATAAAACAATAATATTAATGCATGTTTTAAAAAATATTTTGATGGAACTCAAATATTTAGGGCGATTACAATGTAGGTTTTTTTTCAAACCTGTATCGATATTTTTTTCCAAAACCCAAAACAGATCCTACATTTCATCTTTATAACCATAGAGGTAGTTTAGGACAACGAGAGATATGTCGAAATACTTTGTGTACTCGTTAATTTCGTTAACTGCTCCAACGATGTCACGGTTCCTATAGAGAACTACCTCTAAAATGGCAGCTAATTGCATAAAGTACTAACAAGATAGTAGTTACTAAGCGTACTCGGTTCCAGCGCCCTGTTCCCTGCCTTTGTTATCCTTTACGTGACTATCTTTATCTACATCTCGCCTTTCTACATGTCCTTTCCTCTCTCTGTCTCATATCCTCCCCACCAACCCTTTAGGTCTAAGGAGGATTTCCAAGGTGTCTAAATAAATTATAACTATTGTTTTTTTGTTTTTTTAAATATACAAAAGTATTTAATCTTGAATGCAACTTTTTTTTTACATAATAATTAAACTAATAAATCTAGTACGTTATTATTTATAGTTTTTATCGGCGAAAAGATAAAAACACTTTTTTATATTCGTTCTATTTACTTCTTCAATATCCGAATTAAATACCTTAATAGAAATGCATTTTTTTTTGTTTTTATTTAACTGTAATATATTTTTATTATTATAATTTATTAAGATTATAAATATAATAAAATGTAGAAGAGGAATGCTTATTAATATGATGTTTTTGAAAAAAGCCTTTGCGTAACTTATATTCTTTTTTTTTTTAAAGGTATTTTTACAAGACCAAAAAGAATCATCGCTATTGTCAATTTTATATAATTTATTTAATGATAACTTATTATATACCATATTAATTACATAATTAGCCGATGTTTACTAATTTTGACGCATCTGTTGCCTACAACTGACGTTACTAATGATAAAGGCAGGACCGCAGCCTCCCTCATTATCCAGTACATAACAACTGGATTTAAAGGTACAGTAAGTGGGTACCGAACCTTTAGTGTGTATATTAAAGGTACACTAAGTGGGTATCGAACCCTTAGAGTACACTTGCTGGGAAGGCGACATGACTCCGATTCCCTGGCCTCGTTTCGGACCGGCTTCCAGGAGGGAATTATAATTCCAGTCAATGCAGGAAGTCCAACCACCTCCAGTAGGTCATCTAGTGAAGGAGTAATATCAATAATAATACTAATAGTTAGCTATTATTAATATTATTCCTGTTAGCTATTATTAATATTATTTTAAGAGTAACTAAAGCAGTTACAGTTCAGTTACTGGAATGAGCCTTACACCGAATAGGCGGATCAGCTACTTTTCTATAATTAGTACTGTAATTACGATATAGATGTATCAGTTACTTGACAATAACTAATGCAAATTTTACTAAATAGAATATATCAGTTACTTTCCAGTAAGTATAGCCATTGTTACGAAATAGTGACTTTTAAATAACTGCAGTAACTCGTTAACATAAGGTTTCAGTTGCTTATCAATAATTACAGCCATTACTACCAATTACGCGTAACAGTTACTTTTCAAAAACTACAGAGAACGTTACAAAATATTTATATCAGTTACTTTTTTTTTTTATAACTACTACGTTCGTTATCAAATATAAAGGTACAAATGTCAAATTCTCATACAGGATTATTGTCCAAATTTTCCATGAAAAGAACTCTTTTCCAAATAGTGAAAAAAAACTGATATATTTTCTTTATACATATATTAAAAGTTAACTTTTTTTTCTTCTACCGACTTTCTTCAACTAGATTTTATCCTCTGTGTTTCTTGTAAGATATCTTCTAGCCGATTTCTTTAAGTTTATTGCAATGAATAAATTATTGTATTTTTAATTTAATCAAGATTGTAACTGCCGTACCTGTGTCTAATTGGCAATTTCCTATGCAACGTTATGTTCTGTAACTGTTCCAGAATGAATATCGTGACTTGATGTCTCAGAATGAAAAGTTAGTAACATGATTATGAAATTGTGTTTTTCATAAGGTAAATTGGTGTAAGCGTAAATTGAATAGTAACTGGAATAATCTTCATTCATTCCAACAGGGAAAGATTTAAAATGAATTACAGGTTTTTAAGGGAAGTTTTCAAATTAAGATCATATATGGTTTTTATGAAGATGCTTGATATTTGTATCAGAGATTTTCTTATACATAGTTTAAGTTAATCAAAATTCGTTTATTACTTCTTGAAAAAAATGGAAAACAAATCGTTTTTCAATACAATTACAAGGGAAACCAAGTATAGTCATGATTTCCATAGGATAAGTAATAGCGCTGACATATGTAAAATATCTTGATTACAAAATATGTAAAATATCTCTAAAGGCTTGTAATCAAGAAATTTGGCAAACAGTTTCAATTATAATATGTTATAAATACATATCACTGAGGGCGTAAGGTAAAAAAGAAGAAATTTTAGAATCCACTTACACCTTAAATTATAGTCCATATTGCCTGAAAAATGTAAAGAATGACTTTGGACTTACCTTGTTCGCACTCATCAATGTCTTCAGAGCAGTCAATTCCTTTGTAGCCGCTGGTGCAGGAACAGGTGTAGGAGCCGTTGATGGGGCTGGTGTCGCAGTTAGCCCCTGCCTGGCAAGGACTCGAGGTGCAGGCGTCGTCCAAGTGGCAGAGGAGTCCTGGAAGATTAAGGAATTAGCAATGGTATTATAATAATCGTAAAAAGCAATGCAATAAATATTAAAAAATAAAATAAAAAATGATATATATGTCTCGGTTATATTAATCCATTGGAGCGGAGTGGCTGTGATAGTGACATATCAATTCCTTAAAAGTAGATAAGTGTTGTGCAGAGTGGTAATCGTACCAAGGATAGAACTAGTCGTATGTGGGAAGATTGCAATCAGAGCAATTTTAGAGATTTCGGTCATTAAACGAGAGGGTTCTCTCAGCCTTTTTTTATTAATATCCACTCATTCGGGAGGGGGGGGGGGGGTTCCATGTCCTACCATCATCAGTTGTTATTGAATATTCAGAAATTTCTTCGAACTTTCATGACTGCGTCCAATGTCATCATCATTATTATAAGGTTATATGAAAGAATATTTTTGCCAATTTGAGGATTATTATTACTACAAATAAGGTCTAGTTATAATCTAGTCCTGTTGGCATTAATATAAAAAAAATATTAATATAAAAAAAAGAAAAAACCTGTACCACTACAACCCGTGAACGGATCTGGGGTTCAGTACATGGTAGAGACAGCACTGTTTGATGGACAACGGTTCTGCAAGGAGGTGGCGTCCTAGGTCACTAGGTCAATCCCTAGATTTCCCCACTTATTTTGGGTACCCTATTTTTATAACATTTTATAGAGGCTGGGTGTTCCCCAAGAGGTCCAAGATCCTATATGATCCATCTTTCACTGCAAACAGACTAAATAAAGGTCATGGCCTGCAGCGGGACATTATTAATAATCTCTAGTATTCTTAATCAAATTAATAGCTTAGTATATTTAATATGGTCCAACAGATCATGATAATACGATAGAATGACGAAAAGGTAGAATAAGAAGACGAAAGTGATAAGAAAGGACCCGCAAATGGAAATGGACACGGAAGACGAGGATAATTACGCAATAAGAATCCATCGAAAAGAAAACAACCTTTCGAAAATTCTTTCTACGCGGCGGAGTTGACATATCATGTTCGCCCATGATTGGTCGCAATTACCTCAGCCGAGCCGTAATTGTGAGGATAGCTCCATTATTACAGAATGCAACCAGCGTCTCTTTCTCCTTCTCTTTCTGCCTTTTAGAGTTCTTTTTTGTTTTGTTTTTTGGTTTCCTCAGCAGCCTAAGGGAAGTAAATACCTGCATAAAATAACCGAGGCAAATAACTGCCTGTTGGAGAGATCTTAAATATCATGTCAGTTGTTCGTTGTAACTCGATTTATTATTCATAACCAGAAATTTCTCCGTATTAAATAGCTTGAGGAGCAATTTAATTGAGACGCAACAGTCTCAATACCTCCTTTTAGAGGTAATGATCGACAAACAATTGACTTAGGGCTCACTCAAAAAAAAAATTCCAGTAACCATTAACATTCTACAAAACATAGATATCCCTCATTAAAAACAAGATAATATCAACAGATATTTACTAAAACCAATACCTATTTAAGCCTGCAAGTAATTATAAACCCAACAAAACAATTCGCACATTCGAAATACTAATACATTCCATTTAATTTTTTTATAAAACCAGCAAGGAACACACCTTAACTTTTTTTTTAAGTAGCGTATTTGCTTTATTTCTGAGTAGTTTTTTTGTAAATTTAAAATAATGGCATTAACTCCCGTTGTAATGACAGATATGAAATTCAAGATCTCTTCTTCAAGAATTTATTTGGTTCAGTTATTTTTTAAAGGCATTTCCATCCATTACGCTACTGAAGAAAATGTTATAATGTTATATGTAAATACAGGCTGTTATATATTATTACATAATACAATTATATATCTTATTATTACAAGCCGTAGGTGTTCTAAAAAATACGTTAAACACATTGATACAACTAGATATTATTCTTTTGTTTCCAATACCAAATGCAATCATAAAATAAAAACCTTGATAACAGCATTAAAATACAAATCATTAATCGAACAAATGATTACTGATGATACTTCTGTTGAACATAAAAATGATCTCTTCCTGAGCCAACTAACTTAATTGAGACAAATATATGATAAAATACATGATTCATATACAAAAATTACGTTAAACCCATAAAACTACTGGGTACCTATTCCCCTATCGTTTCTAATGCCAATAATAAAATAGAAACTCCGACAAATATATACCAAGCATGAATCCACCTAATAATTACCGATGATACTCCTATTAAAGAGAAAAACGATGCCTTGGTGATGAGCCGAGGATGATCCTGAGAAAGGACAAGGAGACAGGAGAGGATCGTGACGGCGGGTAAGCGAGGAAGCTGGGAGTACCCCGTTATTTCACAAATAGGGTTCCTTCCCGGCAAGGGTGGTCCTGGGAGGAGATAACCCCGCCGACCCTGAGGAAGAGGATGCCAGCGTTAGTGGAAGGGGAACATCGTCCGCCGAAGTGAAGAGATGAAGAGGATAGCAGTATGGTCCCGCGGGACAACTCCCTAATTGGTTTATAATTACAACAGGATCAACTTTAGCACATAATATATCGAGAATATATAAGTGATATGTATATGAAGATGCGAGGCGCCAACGAATACGAATAATTATTTATTTATTCATTTAGCATCACTTTATGCTACTACGGCTAATCGGGGTGCTGAAGTGATCGCCCCAAATTTTGCCTATCAAGATATAATTTCGGTAGGGATCTTAACGAGTACCTGACGTCACGCAGGCTGGTGCACCCATTTTACGTATCATCCGAAGGACGGCATATCCAAGAATTATTTTCTTTTAAAATCCTAAAAGTCGGGCTGCAAACCGGCTCTGTAATTAGTTATTTACAAGTATTTGGTTTTCATTTTGTTTGTTTACCAATTATATTGTATTTATTAAGGTTTTGTTATTCCATATTATATACAGTCCCTGGCATATTAATTAGGTAGCAACCCAAGAGAGATTATTTTCTTCAAGAGAGATTATTTGTTTTTTCTTAATTTTTTTGATATAATACTTTCGCGTGTCTTAATAAATTGCTGTTTTAAGTAATGGGAACACTGTTAAAAGTTTTTTAAAGTATTTTTTTTTTTAGTAATGGCAGCATTGGTTTTACTACAGTTATTTTGTTTGACAGTGACGGCTTGTATAATTTGTGTTTGAAATTTTTGTGGATTTATTGTTTCTTGTTCATTAAATACAAGTCGGATTCGGTGAGTTTATTATTTGTATCATATATTTTAACTATTGCATTCCACGAAGAGTAAAGGCGGTTATCGAAGCCAAGGGTGACACCACAAAATATTGAAAAAAATTGAAGATTCTTTTTCGAAACTATTTTTTTCAATTTCATATTATTATCAGATAACTAACTTACCCATAAAACTAATATTTAAACTTGATTTACATCATTAACCATACAAAAAGATAATGCAAACATGTAACAAGAACGAATCTATCCAGTGGTCACATTTGTATGTTCACTACAGTCGCCATGAACATATATATGCTGTTCTCTAATCAGCAACTTTCTCCTTCTGGATTCTGTTATTGAAGAAGCGATAACAGTAAATACAAATCTTTAAATAGAAAGTCCTACAAGAAGATACGCCATTGTAAGAGAGAACCGACATATTGCAGTGACAAAGCGGGCAGGATACATATGCATGAGTGAAGCCAGGACAACAATCATATCCTCCGAGGACCAGTTCTTGCATCTCTTTCAAAGGATATGCTAGCACCTGCCTTCAACGGCAGATCCATTAAAGGGGCCTTTCGCAACGCAACAGCTAGGAGGATAAACCGCCAATTCTAGGACCAGGCACGTAAAGGATGTATCCTAGAGAATGAAAAAACTCTGTAAAGGAGTCAAATCTCAACATTTCAGAATCTAACAAGAAAGAGGAATTCTTTCAAGTGTTATACAGAACAGTGGTTATAATTATTTCAATCAAATTATTGATACAAAATATGCTAATAATTAAAATATATTATTATTTAAATCTTGTATTTGTATTTACTTATATTTTTTAAGAATTATTATCATCATCAAGTTCAACGATCAATAGGTGATTTGTACTTTTAATCACTTCTTAAAACAAGCCATTTAACTATTACAAATAAAATCATTTGGGATAGCGTTAAGTTCAACAAGTTATTGACGTTTTGAGTCATTAGTATCAATTCCATAACAATTAAACAACTTTTTAAATAAATACAACTATTCTTATATATCAATCGAATTGTAAACTTTAAATTAAAGTGTATTAAAATAAATTAACACCGCGAGACTGGTGACATGAGCATGATGCTGACGTGAACCAAGAAGTTCACCCCCTACCAAACGCGGATTCAGGAGTTTTCATTTTAAAAAAAATCTTAAAAACAACTGTTCTTGAAGGTTAATTCAATATATTTGATAATTATGTAAAATGAGATAAAATCTCTCTTTTAAGATGAGAGAGATCTTCTGTGTTGACTTTATTAATATTATTAAGTAAGCCTCCCCACTTAACTTGTTTTAGCCATTAACTATCTAAATCATAAGCATCCTTTAACCACGAATGATAGTCTGTATAATAAAATCGAAGTAAACGTTCATGACTAGGCTACTAAAGTCAATTAAAGGATTTAAGGACCCCATAGAGGATCATCCCTTTACGAAGAAGACTCACTGCTAAGGCAAAAATTGAATAAAAGATGTAAGAATGGATGGAATGATAAAAGCCATCATGATCTAAGAAAATGTCGCGCCGGGAAATGCGACTAGTCATTGTTTCCAGCAATATCGTGATCCCGGCTGGAGAATGTCCTCCGGTGAACTTTAGGGAGGAATAATGGGACGCAGATCTCTTCTAGAAGAGCCCTCTCATCAGTGTCTTCTTCGCTATCGGTTCTGAATATTAATGGAAGGAAAGGGAGCCTGTCGAAATGTGAAGAGATATTCTCAAGGCAAGATGGAAGAAGAAGGCTTGACGTAACTCTTGTGAACGGAGACTTGAATGCCGGTTAATCTGTATAGATCAGCAAAGTCGAGAAATCGATTTTATGTCCAGCAGGATACTTAAATACTTACTTACATAATATTTTTTTCTTAAACGAGTGCGATAATACAATGAATAAAATACTTTTATTTAATTAGTTCTATTGTAATTGATATTATACTTAAATAAATGAGATAACTAATTTTAAAAAATAAATAACGATGGACAGAATTGGTGAGGGGGTGCAGTCAAAGCTAATACAAAATAAGCAGAACTTATTTTTTAATTGTGGAAACGTTCCGGCCTAAGGTGTGGGCCATCTTCGGAGCAATTAGCAGGCTACCTGCTTACTATAGTAGTCTATAGTAATATAACCACATTTTTTTTTTATTGTTAACAGTTTTGCGTGGATATATGGTTTTACTATACATTATTGTAATCATTGTAAAAATAAATTTAATAGTAAAATTTTAACCATTTTTTAATAACTCTGATATGCAATTAAAATCATTACAAATAAGCCATTTTTCTATTGATGTATACTGGTGTAAATTTTTAATAAGAGTAATATTTTTAATTAATATTGGTTGAATTAATCTTTTTGTTGGACAACTGATTTGTATATCCATGACAACCATCTGTTTAAACCATACGTTATAATATTGCTTGTTAATACTTGAGTTATGTTATATTTCTTAGTTACATATTACATTTAACCATGTATCACTTAATTTACCATGTATTATCTACGGATTTTTTAAGCCTGTTTTATTAAGAAGTGAGTTGTCCAATGGGAATTAATAGATGGCGTCCAGCATAATAGTATACAGTTATTCGAAAAAAAAAGATACATCTTTAGCCAGCTCTGAGATACCGAAAAACTTTATAACATTCGAAGAATCCGAGAGAAAAGTCTCAATGCTACGATTCCTCCAGATATTGAGACTACATTCCCTTCCACCTATTAACTGAAATATCTCTATCTATAACGAAATGCTAGTCGATTAGAAAATGTTCCCGGAGCATTTCCAAAACTCGTTAAGGCTATTCGAAAGGTACTATTTATTCCGCATTAGGCAGGTATACAGATAGGTACACTGCGTCGGCAGTTAGAAGCATTGGTTCACCTGGATATCGCCTTGCAACCATTAGCTTTAATTAGTACAGGGGAGGTGTGGAAAGTTGCAATGCCACCGGTGAACTGCCGGTGAATCAGGTGACCCTAATAGCCTCGGGTCGGCGAGGATCGGGAAATCAAAAAGGTGAAGAACCTACTTGCACAACCGTTCGCTTAGAAAGGACATTATTACTAAGTAATGTATCCTAGATCAGGAGTGGCAAACCAGAAGCCTACCATGAACATTTTTTTTGTCCTAGAGATTTATTAATCTTTTTATTGTTAAAGTAGTAAAAACTATCTATTGAGTAAGCGGAAGTTTTTGGCTCGCAATTGGTTTGTATTCTAACCAATAACTCCCATTTCAAGCCAAGAACTTACTAACCTCTTATCCACAACGAATATGACACTATCCCGCTTCCTGAAGTTCAAGAAACTCTCTCCGGACAACATAAGACTTAACCGCTTATTCACCAGGTCTGCAGATATAATAAAAAATTAACTGTCGAAATTATGAGAGATATTGTATTATTATGTGTTGGCAACACGTGTAGCATTATATTTGTGTATGTTTACAGGTAAGATTCATAATAAAATAATGATTATTCATGTTTTAATTTGTCACTCTAAAAAATGGTGATTCGGTGAAGGATAATGGTCTGGGTGGAGGTCAATAAATAATTAATTAGTCAATAAATTATTTATTTATTGACCTTCACCCGGACCATTTTCCTTCACTTATATATACAAGTTCAACCATTATCATTCAAGACTAATATGGTGATATATAATGTTACACGGGGTCCGCAGAGTTATGATGCATTTCGTAATTGCTTGACCATTCGGGTTGGTCACCCCTGCTTTAGACTCTTCATTTGTATCTGTGGTACATCTTTTTCACTTCATTTATTAAGTTATTTTTATTACAAACATAACATAATACAATACAAAAATATTATAAAATCGATGACTGATAAACTGATGAAAACATCCTTGCACAACCGTTCGCATAGAAAGATAATGGACTCTAATTGCTGCTTTATATATATATATATATATATATATATATATATATATATATTCTCGTCGAACAGGTAACATAGTTGATAGAATAGACGATCCATTCCTCGAAGGATAATGGAAAACAAAGAGCTACTGGCAAAGCCGTTCCTTACCTAACTCCTAGGACTCTTAGCCTGAATGATCACGACGTTTATCCTAGGAAGAAAGGGGCACACATATTCACATTCGTGCAATTATTGCTCAGTTACTGTTTCGTAATGCAATTTTGCTGGATAAAGAGGGAATAAAAAAATGCATCAAGAGGAAAAGCCATTCTAACTACCCCATTAATAAAGTAATGTGCAGGAACCGACAATGCGCAAGAAATCTTAGGTACACTTGCAATAAAGTGCAAATGGTAGAATGCCATTGTAGAAGTGAACAATCTTTGTTACTAATCTTATATTGTTTAGAAAGGCTTCAACTACAGGAAGGCAAGTACGTAATAAATAAAAAAAACTACAACAATCCATGGAGGATTTGGGTCCAGTGCAGGTGTACCCTGAACAGGTACACCCTCAACCACAAGATTCATCTCCCAATCAAGGATACTTACTTGATAGAAGCTGAGTGAACCCCAAGAGAATACACAGACTCCAGACGGTCCATATATGGCTTAATATTCTGAATAATGTATCTGTGATATGGATTCTTACCATACCTTAACAAAGCAATTCAGGGCTTTATTCAATGATCTAGCTTATCATTACTTTCTTTATACATAAATAAAAAATATTATAAATTCTGCTAGCTGCTAGGATGCTTATATTTTGCAATACGTTGTAACCATCGAACTCTTGTACAATCCGGGTTCCTTAACAAGTACACATGTACCACTTGAAGGAGCACTTCACATCCAGTTTGCGTAAGACGCCTTCATCATAATCGAAGAAGGAGGCGGCATTTAGGATCGTGAGTGGAAAGTTATCGTTTTTGATAAGGCTAACAAAGGATAGGTGTGCACGATCTCGGTGTAACAGGACCTCTTTTCGGATGTCCTTAAGAAGAACATGTCACAGTCGGTATTCTTAAAACCTTATTCAAAAGCGAAGTATAAAGTATGATGTACGATCATGTTATAGCTTTTAACACTTAGAAGCGGAATTGAAAATACTTTTCAAAATCCGAATTCGAAACAGCAACAAAGACTTTGGAGTCTTGTCAGTAAAATGGCGCCCGAACAAGCTTCAAGATTGCCGTAACCTCATGCAATGTATGATTATATCCTGTACAAAAAAAAAAAAACAAAGAAAAAGTGTACCACTACAACCCAGGTCTGGGGTTCAGTAAATGGTAGAGACTACTGTTACTAGTAAGGTACTGTTTCTTGGACAAGGGTTGTGCAGGGAGGTGATTTGTATATAATAAAAGTCTGCCAGTGAGCGGGAATTAAACCCAGGACCTTCGGCATGGTAACTCAGCGCTCTACCACTGAGCCACTCCGCTCCCCTATTCATTTAAATACTTGAATAAAGTATTCAATATAACCAATATATTTGAACGAAATTATCAACACTTAAGGGAACTGATACCTTCTATTTGACATAAATAGACAATTTTTTAATTTACAAATAAACTCAATATATAGGGAGACCTTCGTAGTCCGGCACGTGGCCATAGGATTTTTTATATGAGTAAAAAATCCTTGGTTATATCGTCCTTCGGAAGGAACGTTAAAAGGGGTCCTGAGTATGTATGATGCCAATGATCCAGGTACTCGTTAAAGATCCCTCTCCTAATTAAAACTGGATAGGCAAAATTTAGCCATAGCACCATAAAATGTGGTTAAATGAATAAATAAACATAATAAATAAAGTTGGCTATTATCTATCAGATTAAAAAAATAATAGTAATAAAGGAGTTTTGTCAAGGAATAATAATCATTTTTAAAGCAAGTTGCAGATTCTTTTGTATTGCAGATGAGTGCATTAGGTTTCCGCTAGTTGAAAGAAACATGAGACGACGCTACATCAGCTCAAGCCAATGAACAATGCGACTTTCCACATTTATGCAACATCTTCTAGAATCCAAGATATCCTGGTACATCAAGTAATATTATTTTTCAAAAGGATTGTATCTACAGTGAATAAGTGGTTAAGTTCTCCAAAAAGAGTTTCGGTACTAGTATGTTTAAGGGCCTGTTGACATCAGCGCGCTCAGGTGTCACTTTTCTTAACCATCTCCTACTGTTATTGTAATCTTTCTTAGTCCTTTGTTATTGTTTGTGTCAAGTGAACGTGGATGTGTTTTCATATTATTTTGACAATATGAGTTAAAATTTAATGAAGATTTTTCGCACGGTGACTGATGAAAAGTCAGCTCTCCTATTTCTTCAGGAGGAGCTGTGAAGAACAGCTTAACATGTCTCATTCAACAGTGATTGATTATTCCAATTATATGAGAGAGGTGTGTGCTTTTAAATTAGAGAGAATTTCAACAACTATTGTAAGTCCATGGGATGTATGTAGAAATTGACGAAAGTCTAAATAGTAGCAGAAAAAACAGCACAGGACGGATTTTGCCTCAGCAGTGGATATTTGGAGGAATATATAGAGAAACAAAAGAGTGTTTCATAGTTAAAGGTTCTGAAGATATTGTTGTTTTTAAAGAACATTGCTTCTAATAAATGTTTCATTGTTTCTTGACATGTTTCTCATATTATCATATTTATATTTTAAAGGGAAATGATGATGTCTAACTAAAATATAATATTTTAGTTTGATATTCTTCTTTTTAATGAACATTGCTTCTAATAAATGTTTCATTTTTTCTAGTTTTATTTTGTCTTCACATGTTTCTCATTTATTTCATTTCCTAAAAATCTGTTCTATGATAATGAAAGGTAATACTATTTGAAATAAATTGTAGGCAGCATAACCTGACAGGGTCCAAATAGTTGAGGTAAGTGACACCTGAGCGCGCTGATGTCAACAGGCCCTTAAACATACTAGTACCAGAGTTTCTTACACATACTAGGTACTTAGGGAGAGGAATCTTGGATTTAATATACAAATTGGAAAAATAACTTAAGATCTAGAACTTAAGCAAAACAAAAAAATATAATTTAAGAATGCTAGAAAGTTATCCTGAATTCCAACTTTTTTCACATCTTATCCTCAATAGTATATCCTTTGGTGTTGAGTAGTATTAATCGTAGAAGGCCGGCACGCCCGTACACTATAAATACTTTTCTTCACTACGAACGAAACTATAAACTTTTACAGTCACTACACGATCCCGGCGCTGCTTTTTGGGAGGGTACCGTATAATAAAATGACTAATGGTGTCATAAACGTTTCCCAAGGCTGCAATAAAGCTGGGATTTTATCGCTTTTATTGCTGTTCCCATAAAGTGCTATATCTGCAAGGGATTGGGCCAATCCCAGGTGAGAAATACCTGGCCGAGATCGTAGGAGTAATAAAATAAATAAATTATTAGAAACAGCTGTTAGTATTATCATATCGCGTCAGTCGCGGAATAACGGAACAAAGCAATAAATTCAAGAATTCTTTCCTACAGTTAAAAAAAATATATTTGATATACAAGAAGAAAATATATTTATTATAACAATTATATAATTTTGTAAAATGGATAGTATAGCAGTATTGTAGTGACCAATTACAATAATGGTATAATATCCATTCTACCAAATTACAAACATGTTTTATAATCGTAATTCTCACTCTGATACATAGAGTCATTCTGCTACGAACTAACTGGATCAACCATAAACTACACATTATAAATGATGTTAGAGAAGAGTTGGTCGACTGTATCTTCTAATTCAAGGAAGAAATAGTTGGGGGTGCAGTCAATGAAAACATCAAAATAAGGAAAACTTATTTATTATGTGCCGACGTTTCGGCCTACAATGTAGGCCATCTTCAGGGCTAAGAGAAACGGAACAGAAATATATAAAAACGTAGCAGCAACAAGAATATATAAAGTGGTACAGGAGTGGAAATAAATTAGATTATTGAAATAAAATTAGATATGATGAAATAGTGAATAGAAGATATAAGATAAATAAGAATGCATATAAGACAGGTTACAGAATAATAAACTTAAAAAGTGATGGATAAAAATAGAAAGTAGATGATGAACAGAAATTCTAATAGTGACAGATAAAATAATACAATAATAAGAATATAAAATAGGAAAAATACATGTCAAAAAGGGGATAAAATGTAAACAATAATATAAAGGGAAAGAAAAATGAGGAGGTAAACGGAAAGATACAAAATAAGAAGATAAAATATAGAAAAAGGGGGGAATAAAGTGTAATAATACAAGCATAAATAGAAAGAAAGGCTTGATAAATTTCAAAAATTAAACATTGAAAAAAAGGGGTATATATCTATGAACTATGAAGAATGAAAAGAAAAGGAAAAAAAAGTGAGGAAAGTTAATATGTAACTGTATACAATTAGAAAGAAGTGGCATAAATGCAAAATAAGATGAGAATTTAATATAAACATATAGAAAGTAGGTGAAGAAATACAGTAGATGAAAAATATGAGGCTAAATAAGAATGAACTCTATACTATTAACATATGATGGATGCCAAAAGAGGTGTGAGAACAGGTGCGAAGAAAGGTGAATGTGAAAAGGAAGGAGATAAGATAAAAGTGTACTAACCGAATAAAACAACTTGCAGGTTAGGCCGCTCAGAGACAAGTAAGCAAGAAAACCGTTACACCGGGCAGGCGGAGGCGATAAAGGCGAACTCTGACGGCCAAAAAATAATGACACAGGAGGGGGAAGGAGAAAGGTAGAATCGGTGGATGTAAGAGACCGTAAATAATGTAAAAGGCGTGAAAAATTAAAAATTAAAAATTAAATAAAATTAGAAAGGAAAATTGCAGATGCAGTGGATATAAGTGACCGTAAAAAATGTAAATTGAGAGAAAATTAAAAATTAAAAGTGGTATGATATCTATGCACTATGAAGAATGAAAAGAAAAAGAAAATAAGTGAGGAAAGTTAATATGTAACTGTATACAATTAGAAAGAAGTGGCATAAATGCCAAAATAAGATGAGAATATAATATAGGCGATCTAATATAATATAGGCGATCTCGAGAAAAATAAAAAGTAAAAGTCAAATGGTCAAAATGTAATTAAAAAAAGGCATAATAAATTAAGAATGTAAGGTTATATTTTAGTAAATTAAAAATATGGGCGTAGGTTAGGGATAGGTGATGGGAGTCGGTCTTGGCATTAACGGTAGAGGAATCTAAATTGATGTGAATGGTTTCTGAGAGGATGCGTTTATTATAATTAGGAACGGAGGCTAGGATAGACGTGTTTTCGAAGTCAAAAATGTGGTTAAAGGATAGGGCGTGTTCAGAGAGTTTAGAAGCGGTTGGGTTGTGGGAGGAAATGGAGTATTTGTGTTGGGTAATGCGGTCTTTAAGTAGGTTTTTGGTTTCGCCGATGTAGGAAGAGTTGCAGTTGGGAGTAGAACAAGGAATGCGATAGACGACCTGAGAACGATGTTTTAGTGGAATGGGATCTTTAACACGGGTATAAATATTGGAGAGTTTGTTGTGGGATTTAAAGGCGATGCGTAAATTGGGGATAGCGGAACTTAGGGATTTTTGAATGTTATTAGAGAGGGAGGGTATATATGGCAAGGATCTGTATATAGGGATAGAAGGCGGATGTGGAGAACGGGTGCGGGTGGGTGGGTTATAATGGTGATGGATGAGTTTATTGATAACATGGGGAGGAAAATTGTTTTTTAATAGGATTGCTTTGATGCGTTGGGTGTTGGTGTTATGGAAGCAAGCGTCGGAGAGGGATAGGCCACGGTGGATGATATTTTTGGCGACATTGATTATTTGGTGGTGCGGATGTTGGGAGTAATAATTGAGGAGTCTGCCAGAATAGGTGGGTTTCGTATACCAATCAGTGGATAAGGTGTGATCGGGATTTCTAATGATACGGAGGTCAAGGAAAGGTAGGGATTAGTTATGTTCAAGTTCAACAGTGAAATGTAGGCGGGGATGGTATGCATTGAAGGATGATAATAAACCTGGAATGATGTTAGGATTTAGGATAAGGAGGAGGTCGTCCACATATTTTTTAATGAAAATGACATCGTCACGGAACTGGGGTAGGATGGAGTCTAGAAGGTCATTTAGGACAATATTGGAGAGGTCAGGAGCGAGGGGATTTCCCATGGCCAGTCCAGAAAATTGGTTAAAGAACTGTCCATGGAAAGTGAGATAGCCGGATTCGCAGCAGAGTTTAAGGGATTGGAGATATGACCTTGGACCTTGGACCTTGGAGATATAACCTTACATTCTTAATTTATTATGCCTTTTTTTAATTACATTTTGACCATTTGACTTTTACTTTTTATTTTTCTCGAGATCGCCTATATTATATTAGATCGCCTATATTATATTCTCATCTTATTTTGGCATTTATGCCACTTCTTTCTAATTGTATACAGTTACATATTAACTTTCCTCACTTATTTTCTTTTTCTTTTCATTCTTCATAGTGCATAGATATCATACCACTTTTAATTTTTAATTTTCTCTCAATTTACATTTTTTACGGTCACTTATATCCACTGCATCTGCAATTTTCCTTTCTAATTTTATTTAATTTTTAATTTTTAATTTTTCACGCCTTTTACATTATTTACGGTCTCTTACATCCACCGATTCTACCTTTCTCCTTCCCCCTCCTGTGTCATTATTTTTTGGCCGTCAGAGTTCGCCTTTATCGCCTCCGCCTGCCCGGTGTAACGGTTTTCTTGCTTACTTGTCTCTGAGCGGCCTAACCTGCAAGTTGTTTTATTCGGTTAGTACACTTTTATCTTATCTCCTTCCTTTTCACATTCACCTTTCTTCGCACCTGTTCTCACACCTCTTTTGGCATCCATCATATGTTAATAGTATAGAGTTCATTCTTATTTAGCCTCATATTTTTCATCTACTGTATTTCTTCACCTACTTTCTATATGTTTATATTAAATTCTCATCTTATTTTGCATTTATGCCACTTCTTTCTAATTGTATACAGTTACATATTAACTTTCCTCACTTTTTTTTCCTTTTCTTTTCATTCTTCATAGTTCATAGATATATACCCCTTTTTTTCAATGTTTAATTTTTGAAATTTATCAAGCCTTTCTTTCTATTTATGCTTGTATTATTACACTTTATTCCCCCCTTTTTCTATATTTTATCTTCTTATTTTGTATCTTTCCGTTTACCTCCTCATTTTTCTTTCCCTTTATATTATTGTTTACATTTTATCCCCTTTTTGACATGTATTTTTCCTATTTTATATTCTTATTATTGTATTATTTTATCTGTCACTATTAGAATTTCTGTTCATCATCTACTTTCTATTTTTATCCATCACTTTTTAAGTTTATTATTCTGTAACCTGTCTTATATGCATTCTTATTTATCTTATATCTTCTATTCACTATTTCATCATATCTAATTTTATTTCAATAATCTAATTTATTTCCACTCCTGTACCACTTTATATATTCTTGTTGCTGCTACGTTTTTATATATTTCTGTTCCGTTTCTCTTAGCCCTGAAGATGGCCTACATTGTAGGCCGAAACGTCGGCACATAATAAATAAGTTTTCCTTATTTTGATGTTTTCATTGACTGCACCCCCAACTATTTCTTCCTTGAATTATAAATGATGAACTATATACCTACAGCCACAAGTAGTTGAGTCGAATTTTATCCATAATGAGCTTCATGTACATGCGGAATCACCTTATTTTCATAGTAAATAAGAATTTAAGTAAGGCATTAGCTTGAAAAAGAGTTATTGCTGATATTAAAACTCCATTTCAAGCCAAAAACTACGTGACTGAAACGATCCCGCTACTCTCGATACAAGAAACTCATTTTGGACAAATTTCGACTACTCTATCTCCTAACTCTATAAGTTTCTCTTCACAACAATTCTATCTAATGTTACAATATTACATTACATACTTCGGGGGCACCTGCTCCCCTCCCAAGACAATTTTTTAGGTGCTGTGGAGAATCCATTATAGCACATAAGTAAAGGCAAATCACATGATCATAGTTGTTAAAATAATAGAAACACCATGAGTGAAACTATTTGTTTTGATATCCTACTAATCTTACAAATGTGAAAGTTTGTATGTTTGCCTCTCTTTCACGCAAAAACTACTGGACGGATTTGGATGAAACTTAACAGAAATATAGGTTATACATCAGAGTAACACACACGCTACAGGAAGGGAGGATGTATGGGGGGGGGCCCGGGTGCACGAGCCCCTCACGCACATTTTTGTGTTCTGTGGAGAATCTATTATAGTATATAATTAAAGGCAAATCAGGAACTTAGCATCTTGAAATTTGCAGATAGGTTCTTTGTATAATTTAAGAAAGAAATTTGGATAATTCCACCCCCAAGCCTTTAATATAATTGGGGTTCAATAATTGTATAGAATCCGTCAGTTTTGTAGTTAGAAATCTGAAATTTTGGATGTTTGAGTAACTCAGAGTTAAAAAAAAAAATATTTATTTAAAATGATCTTTCACGAAACTGTGCGGCTGACCAAATTCCACGCGAGCGAAGCCGCTGGGAAAAGCTAGTATATATATATATATATATATATATATATATATATATATATATATATATATATATATATATATAGGAGGTAAAGTAAGTTAAGAATGCTGATTATTTGGAAGCAATGTCATGATTTTGGTGTTTACACATAATATAAACATAATTCCTTAGGTAATGAACCCGTAAATAAGATAACTGTTAGTTTAGCAGTTTATGGTTGCTTCTTTTACCAATTGTATGAAATCTATAAGCTTATAAAATAAGATATTTTCTGTTGAGTTGGGTGTTTCCACAGGTGAAGCCGAGATGAAGCCATAACACAATAGCCATCCGCTCTACCATGAACCATAAACCATCCTCCGTCACGTATAAATACCACGAGACACTTCCCGCACGATCTCCTCCAATAGCGGAAGTATAAAATTCCCGAACTCTATTCCTCTACGGCCTTCGTGATATCTAGGAGTAGACCATATTCACACCGATCCGGGGTATTACCTGCGCGTGAATCGAACCTTATTCTATTGTGATACTGCCTCGTGTACCTGCACTAAATCTTTAGAGTATGTGTACCGTTCCTCTGGGTAAAATATATGTACCTGTTCGTGAGTGTAAAGGGTGAAGTGAGGTCTCAGCTTGTAATAGCAATTGTAACATATCTCTTTCAAGGTCGATCAGAGATGTAAGTAAATAACAAATACGAAATCGCGAGTTCGTAGCTCGGCAGGTGGCCCTAGGATTTTTTTAAGGGAGAAAAAAATCCTTAGTTACGCCGTCCTTCGGAAGGGACGTTAAACGGGGGTCCCGAGCCTGCACGATGTCAGGTACTCGTTAAAAATCCCTATCCTAATTAAACCTGGATAGGCAAAATTTAGAGCTCCCACTGTAGCATCGTCCGATTAGCCATAGCAGCATAAAGTGGCGTTAAATGAACAAACAAACAAATACGAAATAAATAGAGTACTGATATTTTATGGTGGGGTATTATTAGCATTAATGATAGTTCATAAGTTTATGTTTTAGGCTGCTCCGTATTTTGTTAAGAACAAAGTAATCCATAATGACCTTATTGTCCCATTAATTACCGATTTGGCCCGGATCCGATATCAATCATTTCATGACAAACTTTATTCCCACTCAAACCTTCTCGTTTCAAACCCTAGCACCTTCTTCAATTCCTGATAATCCTCCGAGGCATCTGAAAAGAAGATGGCCTCGTGGCCTTTTAAGTTGAACTTATTATTTGAGTACTACAACTTGGTAGTTTCTCTACTTGTCTTTATTCATTTACTTGTTGTATTGTTATAATAATAACTTATGGTAACCAATTGATAAATTTAGTTTCTGTATTCACCATTGCCTCTATCAGTGCAACACGATGTGGTTGGTGGAGCACATACCAAGGAATATCGGCCAGAGTTGTGCTCAAGTAAATGAGAACGATAACGATTACTTATTTTTAATTTAATTTTAGAAAAGATATAATAAAGCTTGGTAATATAATACTCCATTACAACTCAGAAGTACGATGGTATAAAGATAGTGGATGATATTGTAGAAGTGATATATGAGCCTAGAGACTTGAACGCCATAGGACATGGCTCCCTACTCCATTTTATTATCCCGCGCCTCCATTTCTTCTTCTTCTTCTTTTTCTCTCCAGAGGAGGCAATCTGTTATTGCGGTCTGCATCCAATCTTCCTCCCTAAATGGAACTGCTCGGGAGGATGGGAACAAGGACCGGTCCACAAATCTTCTTCCAGGGTATCCTTCAGCTCCTGGATCCACTACAGTCCCATCCTTTCCTACTTGTTCTAGTCTCTTTTAGATAGAAAACTATATATATTTCAATATTTTATTTACTATCATCAGTCCAAAAACGTCAAATAAATCTGTATTATATAATATTGAACTATTTTCACGTTAGATAATTTTTCAATGGCCAGTAATCAAGGCATAGGCGATGTCCTTTTGACAATGCTGGGAAATCTTAACTCTTGTGTAAAAAAAAAAAAACAGGAAGAAGAACTAGTAAACTAAACTAAACAGAAAAAATGACAATAAAAAAGTGAAGTAGAGAGAGAGAGAAAGAAAAAATAGTTTGAGTAGGAAAATTCCAAGAGAAGAAACATGCTTGATTGTTATCTTCTTTAAAAACAGGAGCTCCCTTGGACCGGACGCCTCAGGAATACAAACACTCTTAAGACTACCAATCCTTGGACTGAATTAAAGCCTTTAACATTAGTAGAATAATGCTCTCACTTATATTACTACTATATTACTAATAATATAACGGCTATCATATGACCGGGCGTGATTAATTATTTCCTGGAATAATATGTCTTCCAATCCGTGCCGGGAGCTGAGCACGCACTTAAATGAGAAATTAATTTATCCCACCGGGTTATAGAGCTTTCTTTATTGTGGGAACTGCGAGCGTGGGTTGTAACGAATAAGGTGTGCGTGTAACTCTCTCAGGGAAAGGAACCTGCATTTCTGTCTCCCAAGTGTTCTCTTCTATGTTCCTGTTAGCGAGTGTTAGTTGTGTAGTTCAGTCAAACATGTAAACGTACTAAGAATATTATGTGTTCAACGTTCCTTAAGTATGTTTCAGCTTGCATGTTCGAAATATCATTCTGCACAATTATTTTTAATTGGGAGTAGGGCAGCTCAGTAATGAAGCGTTGTGTTGCTGTTCGAAGTTTCCTGTTTCAAATCCGGTTGTGGCAGATAGATTATTTAATCTGTTAGCGGAAAGGGATGGACCCTATGAAATCTGGAGACCTTCCTGAGGCTCACCCAGCCTCTTAAAAAGAGGGGATCCTTAATTAGGGAGAAAACTGGCGGTTGTGTGATCTCAGTGCCAAAAATTTAACGTACGCCACATTAAAGTACTGAAATAGTAAATACAACCGTACCTCTTTTTTTGTATATTAATTTATTTTTTTCCCCCTGAAAGCTAGACTAGTGACTTGGACCTCCCAGTAATTGCCAATTGATGGTTTCTCTCAAGATCGTTCAGCGAATCCTCAAGATCAGATCTGATCAGAGACGTGAGGAGATTGCCGCATGTCTGATTAACAGAATAACTGGAAATCAGACGAGAAGAAAAGACCCGGATAACCAGGAAGGTGGAATCGAAGATTCAAGGCAAGATGTCTTGTCTCTTGGCGGTAATTAGAAAAAAATATTACCCGGGAGATAGCAATCTTCTAGAGGATTCTCTCAAAAAGGTACAGTCATGACTGGTTTCGTAGGGCGAGGGTGGTCGTGTACTTAACAGACGGCTAAGTAACAATTACAGTTCAGGTTTGTAACTTTACGGCAGTCTTAAACTGTTTTTTTTTTCTAACTGAACCATTTCAATACGCGTTAAAAGTAACCACAACATGAAAAGTAACGGTTACTTTGTAAAGATGATGATTAGACAAGTTGTAAGTACTTCCAAAGGGACTCAGTAAAAGACCTCGCAAGGTTTTTGGTTTTTTATCTTTGGTTAAGATAAGCCCATTCATGTTTCAACAAAGTTAAAAAAACAAGACTTCAACAAGAAGGCATCCGTTCCGCAGGTTGCCGCTTCAACTTGTCATAACAAACTTTACTTTTCATTCTTTAAATATTTTTTTTGAAAAGAAAAGATATGGTCAGGACCGGTACTCGAACCCGGGACCTTCACCTCTCCGTGGTGACGCCTCAACCATCTCGGCCATCCTGGCTTCGCTTCACGGCCAGCCATATCCCCTCTTTTCACTTGATCCTACATCTCCGTGTTCTCGCAACTTGCGATGTGTACACGAGAAGAATGTTAATTGAACATTACTTTATTTTGGATCTAGTTGACTTTAAGTCGTTAATATCATTATAATTTAAAAACCACGGAGAAGTGAAGTTCCCGGGTTCGAGTCCCGGTCCTGTCCATATCTTTTCTTTTCAAATAAAATATTTAAAAAATGATATCATATAAAAATAAAATAAACTATAATTTTACTTTTCATTCGTTTCTATTATATGTATACTTACGAAATGTTATTTTTTGATGAAATGATTACCAAAATCTACACATTACTCATAATTACATATTTTTTTCCATACTAAAGCTATAACATATAGTTTTGGAAAATATTAAAAATGCAACGAATAAAGAGTTAAAACTTGTAACTCAACTCAAAGCGACAACCTGCGGAATGGATGCCTGGACAATTTTTTTTATTCCGATAATCAAGTCATCAACGAACATTTTGAAGTTTAGGCGATGATATGGCCTAAACAGTAAGTCGGTTATTTTGATTTTCAAGAATAGTTAAAATTTGTGACCTAACTCGAAGCGACAAACCTAGGGAACTGATACCAAACTTGTTTCTACGAGATCCTTCAACACCAAACAAACGCAGTATTGAAGGAAAAAAGTACACCAAAGTTTGTTATCGTTCGTCGAAATTTATCTTTTGGTTTACCGTTTCCTCTTCCGCTCCCGTGAGGAGGAAGTAAACACTCGATATATAAACCGCGAAATAAGATTAACTAATGATACATTTTCGTAAAGTTTCCGTTTCCAACTTTAAGAAAGTATTTCTGCTAACATACAAAGTTATTATAACAGAGATTTTTTCGCTATGGCCAGAGGACACTACACGCCTCTTGCGGAGCAGAGCAGACAGAGCTACAAGAGCTCCCCCAAACAAAGGGCAAGGAAATGAGCGTTGAACAAGGTCCTGCGCTAACTGGTCACTTCCTGATCCGAAGATTATCCAATTTTCTTATGAAGCAGATGAAGAGCTAATGGATCTCAAGTGGGCAGTCGAGTCACATCGTTTGGTCTAAGACCTGCTGTCATTTGTTTAGATATAACAAATAAATAAATATTAAATTTTGTAGGAATCGGAACTTGAGGGTAATTATTCCGCAGGTTGTCGCTTCTAGTGGAGTCACAAGTACAGATGTGATATATATGTTGAAACGTTCATTTATAAATGAAATGATTAACGAAGTATATACATTTCCCATAATTAAATTCTCTTCTCCATACTTAAGCTCATGAGAACTTGCATTTTGGGGAAATAATAAAAGGAAATCGAAATAAATGTTAAAACTTAACTCGAAGTGACAACCTGCAGAATAATTACCACAACTTGTTTTTACAAGGGACAAGACATGAAATAGGCAGGTGAATCGACTATCCGGTTGAGCTTTTTCTTTTGCTAATCAAGTGAACCGTGAAGTTAAGGTCAGTCCTGCCCATTAGTAACAATCTTTATTCCTCAGTAAGACTGTATAAATCTTATCGTTTATACAGTCTATAGTAACTGGTGGGTTATCTCAAACGGTTTAAATTAATTAATAATCAATTAAATGTTTATTTACAAACAGCTGTAATCGCAAGTAACACCAATAACAATGCCGTTTAAAGGCAGAGTCACAGTTTTGTAGGCACTCGAATAAAGCGAAAAATTGGCAAGTTACATTCAATTATGACCTGATTAATAATGAAATCTTTCAAAATAACTTCTTTATCTAATTTCAGCTTTATTATTATTATGGGCTTCATAATCGCAATCCTCGAAAATATTTTGTCGTACAAAAGATCTCTTTAACAGAAGATGGTGACAATGATCGACTATTGGATTATATATAGAAAAGAAGATGACTCACCAGTCTTGCCGGGGGTGCACTGGCAGTAGAAGCTTCCGACCCTGTCGATGCAGGTTGCTCCATTGAAGCAGGCGGCACCCTGGCAGTCGTCGATGTTCTCGGAGCAGTCCTTCCCTGTCCAACCGTTGACGCATATGCAAGAGTAGCCTCCTGGGGTGTTGGTGCAGGTGGCGCCGTTGTGGCAAACGCTAGGCCTGAGGGAGCATTCATCGATGTCTTTCTCGCAGAGCTCCCCGCTGTAGGTCGGAGGACAGAGGCAGCGGTACCTGTTCACATCGTCCAGGCAGGTCGCCCCGTTCTGGCAGAGGTTGCCTGGACAGTCGTCCACATTCTCCTCGCAATTGTCACCTCGGAATCCTGGAAAAGAAAAAGGATTGGGCATTAGTGATGTTTGTGAAAAGTAATATAAAAAATTAACCTGTATTATAAATTCAAATGCACGCAAAGTAATTCCCATACATTCATGTCCTTCATATGTAAATCCACTACATCCACTGGTTCAATCTTTACTATTCGTTTTATTCGATCTTTCAATCAATTTCAAAAGTTGCACTAACTGTTTTTTTTAAGTTCGTAACAAATAAAAATACAGTTCTTCAGTATTTTTTACAGTAAACCACAATTGCTCGCAGTAATCGTTCACATAGCTAACATTAGATAGTAAATAAGTTTGTTTTTTGTGTAGCGAACGCTATCGCACGCAAAATCCTCATCATCTTGATTTGATAATGATTTACTATTATTATCACCTACGGGCTATTTTAAATCGTAAAAAAAGGCATGGACAACTAAAAAATTTAAAAAATCTTCCCAAATTATATATAAAAAACAACTTGTATGTAAGATGTGATACATACACTCATATATAACACATGTCTCACCCATATCAATATAAAAATTCAGCGGACACGCTGTTCAAGTTTTTTCTTATCTGGCATAGCTCTGTCTAGGATTTTTACACAAAGAATCATTGTTAATAATATTCGAAGCCAATTGATAATAGAAAGTTCTGGTTTATGTATGTATGTCAAAACTGAACTTGTAATTAACATAATACAAATGTCAATAATAATCTTATTTAATTATCAAAAAATACTTACTCTAAAATTACGTACTATCAGTGTGATAGAAATTTGTAGCTATAGATAATAAAAGTAATTGCCAGGGAACTTTACATAAAATAGAACGCCATTATTAATTTTAAGTAAATATTTTATCAAGTGTTAACACCTCTCTGAAATTTAGAACGTAGGAGCTTAATATTTACAGTAATTAAAAAAATCAATAAAAAAAATCTAGCTTGTGTTAAAAAGTCTTAAGGTTTCATTTAAGTCAATAACACTAACAATGTCTGTCTTTATTCGTCTTTTCAAGAACATACAACGAACAAGGCCACGCAAAATACTATTCTCACATTTACAAATAGGTTTGACCTTAAGAACTATGTTTGTTTGCAAAGTTCATTTAACGTCACTTTTTGCTGCTATGGCTAATCGGACGATGCTACATTGGGAACTCTAAATTTGGCCTCTCCAGGTTTAATTAGGATAGGAATCTTTAACGAGAACCTGACATAGCACAGTCTCGCGACCGCCATTTTACTTCTCTTCCGAAGGACGGCATAACCAAGGATTTTTTACTGCATTTAAAAAATCTTGGTCTGCCTGAAATCTACCTTGTTATCTCGAGTAACTTCTTCTTATCACTCATCTGCGTTGTTCGTGTGTAAAGTGTTAGATTGTTTTCTGTATTGTTTTTGTCTTGCCAATTTTGTGTTTTTATATTAATCCTTTTGTTATTGTCTATCTAAAATGGATAGAATAGCACTTTAGGAATGGCGGTTTTTAAAAAAGAGAATCTGTGAAATACTTTCAGATTTTAGTTATAATCCTAAAGATGAAATTATGCGAAAAAGGTCATCAAATGGATTAGTATATGTATGGAGATGTTGATGTTTTTGCCGAAAATATAAAGACAAAATTACATAAGAAGAGGAACGTGGCTGGAGGTGTCTAATATTAGCATCTTATTATTAAATTTTGTATATTTTAATTTACATTAATATGAATAAGTAGGTTGGTATTACGAGTATCAGTATCAGAATAATCAGTGTTCAACTTATAAACAATCGGATAACAATCTTTGCAGACCGTCTAATACACAAGTTCAAAAAAGAGAAAACCTGTAACCACTACGACCCGTGAACGAGTCTGGGGTTGAGTACATGGTAGATACTGTCCTGTTTCATGGACAACGGTTCTGCAAGGAGGTGACTTGTCCTAGGTCACGCTCAATCGCCAGGTTTTTCCCCAATTATTTTGGGTACCCTATTTTTATAATGTTTTATACAGGCTGGGTGAGCCCCAGGAGGGTCCTAGATCCCATATGATCCATTTTCCGCCGCAAACAGACTAAATAAAAGTCTTGCTCGCAGCGGGATTTGAACCAGGATTTCCGGCATGGCAACTCAGTGCTCTACCACTGAGCCACTCCGCTCCCTTAAAAGAAGTGAAACTAATTATTTTGCAGGACTATTTTATCTTACATAATAACCTATTTGCAAGATATCCTGCGAAGTGGGCGTGTCATTAGTAAGCCTTCCATCCAAACTAATTAGCGCCATTAATATTGTCGATAAACGCTGCCGTACTTCAATCTTACAAACTACTCCTCCGGTACCGGCTAATTGTCCGGATACATAATACATTATGTAGGCCGCCACGGCCGATACATTAGCCTGGGTTTAGTACCACTGGTCGATAGTAAAGTGGCGCCCACGCCCTGCAAGGGTCTATATCTAAATATTCATGAAGAGGCTAATGATCCGCCCCGACAATGGGACGTCCTCGGAGGGTTGGCCGGACCGGAGGTCAGCGCCTAGTGTGGGATGAAGGAGGAATACTTTACGGAAACGTATCTATCTCCATTCAAATCGGTTGTAGGTACACATATATAAACATATATAAACACATATAAACACACACGATTTCGCAATGATATTGGTATCATTTTATGTGTGGCGTTGATATGGATAGGTAGTAAATAAAAATAAAAAATCATCCCAATAGGACAGAAAGTCCAATGTCAAAACATAGAGTGATTTAGTCTTTATAAATGGTGGTAGTTACCCTCAGCTGATTATTGTATCGATATTTTATTGGTATTTTTTTTATTGTTTTATGTGAAAAAATCAAATGAGCCCCATCAAATAGAGTAAATTGTTCGTAAAACTGAATTGCAGCCAATGTTAAAAAAATATCATGCCATATCTATCCAATAACGTATCTGGGTTACTCAAACTTCTTTAACATGCAATTTAACATTATTTATTATTTTATTGTTGAATATTATAGTTGAAAGATACTGAGGTAATAGTGTGAGCATGTGATAGAGAAAAGAAAACGGACGGTAAAAAAGCGCAACATTCCCATGAGATCGCAGCGACTAGGAGTTTACAAGGCACATTCCATAATTATAGAGGCTAGCCAATAAAGGGCATTATTAGCGAGGATCGAGTTGATATAAAAATCGATCTTTCCTCGCAGCTTATGGCCGTATCGTTTTTCATTTGTCAGCCTTCACGTCAGATGTTATTCCTCAAGCAGTTCTTCATGAGAACGTGCGAGAGAGCCATCCTCCACAGCCTAAGAACATGGCCGTATACCTTCTCATTACTAAGAAAGCACAGATGTTTCTCTCCGAAATAGCAGCTGGTAACAGAGAATCCATAATACGTAGACAATGGGTTCTATATCGAAGGATGTGTTTCCATCGAACTGGATATAGCCCGTCGCCATTTTGTATTCAAGCCTCGCCCTATTGAAAACCGCTACAAAAAGGTTGCCAGGGAAATTGAATTTCTCTTGCCCCGGCAGGCTAAGAGAAAGGATACACTAGTTCATTTTTATAGAATAGAGGGCGCTATTAAGTCCTGCGTACGAGGAGAAGGTGTTTGTTTTGTTTTTTCCCTTCTCTCTGAAGAAATTCCTGGTTTCGCATCCTTTTGTTGTGTTGTGCACTTGTCTGCTAATAATAGATATTAAGCTTAAAGTGTATAATAGTCATTCAGCGATCTTTGCATACAAACTTTGCAAAATATAAACTTACAAATTGAATTGCTTAGTATTAATATGTATTCATATTTTTATAACTTCCTTATGCATTCATTTTAATACATTTTTTTTTAGTTCTATACATGTAATGGGTTCCCAAGTCAAGGGTTTTGTGAAGGGAGGCGATTTGGCTGAGACTACACCAAATTTCCTATTAATACCCAGGAGAGTCTGCAGACTATATTCGGTACTACCTTAACAAAGAACAGGTGATGTTTAAACACCACTATACAAATGTTTTTCCTAAGCGCCTCTACTTAAAAGTAAAATCGATTGAGCTACTGTGAGAATATAGAGAGAAGGGTAATTTTTAGATGGAATAAAAATTAATTAATTACTAATAAATTATTTATATTATGTCTCAAGCAATTACGAAGCACTATCAGAACACCTCTCGATTCCTGACATAAATTTATCGATGTCATAAATCGATTGAGGTAACTATCCTCAGCCCGAAGAACCTTCACACGGGAATATTTAAATAAAAACTCTCGAGAGAAGAGAAACCAGATCTGCTAAGAGGTTCATTAAGGTTACCTCGTATTAATAATTCACTGCATTAGATCGATCAATCGAATTTAAAAGCTCATAAAAGGCTAAAAGCCCATTTTAGTAACAATCGAACCGTTAAGTGATTACAGCTAACACCGTAAAATTATTTAAGAACAATTTTAATTAACAGGCAGATCTCTCGTGCGACGAATGTAAGCGGACAGGTAGTCCCTCATAGTAATAATATACTATAATACATAAAACATATAGTATTTATAAATATAACATTAAAGTATAATGTTCCTTCTTTCGTTACTTTGATACTTGCAATTCAGCAACATGGAGAAAAAAGATAGCATGTCCAACAAAATAGTTTACAATTTACCAGAAAGTTATCATAAATAAATACTCCATAATTTCCATATATATTACAATATTTTTGTTTGTTCATTTAACGTCACTTTATGCTGCTATGGCTAATCGGACGATGCTACAGTGGGAGCTCTAAATTTTTTCTACCCAGGTTTAATTAGGTTAGGTATTTTTAACGAGTACCTGACATCCCACTCGCTCGGGACCTCCGTTTAACGTCCCTTCCGAAGGACGATATAACCAAGAATTTTTTACTACCTTTAAAAAATCCTAGAGCATTCTACTGGGCTAAGAACCCGCGATCTTGGGTTTCGTAGATATTTCCAATTAATTTTTATTATTAAAAACGTGAACAATTTTCTTTTAGCTGCTTCTATAGATAACTAAGAAACGAATTTTAATAGTTCAAAATTATCTAAAATTGGCTTTCCTGAACAGAATTCATCTACGGGGTAGAGAATTCCCAATATCGAAACGAAAGAAGGAATATGCCAAAAGTTATTAATGAAAATATTTAATGATACTAATTAAACCAACTTAAAAAATTTAAAACAGTCTATCGACATTTTTGAAACATTATTGCATAATGATTTAATACTAAACGAACCAAATTAAATATGAATTGGGTAGCTTGGTATGAACATGCATACCATGGATAGACGTTTCTTCCTAATTATATTCTTCTAATAATCAATAATTATTAAAAAAACAGAACATTAGCTAGTAATAATAGCAATAAAAGCTATTAAGTTTCGACACCAAAAGGATAATAATACTTTTTAACCTGCAATAAATAAAAAACCGGTTCTGTCAATAATTAGACCGAAGCTAAGCATCGTGGGAATGTTTTCGAGACTATTAATAAAACTTTCTACCGACACAACTAACAATTGGTAAATAATAAACTATAATGACACATTTATTAATAATAACAACAATAAATTTTACAGTAATACTAACGATTAATCTTTTATCCTTACAGTTTATAGGAATCCAGGCAATATAATCGATTTGTGTATCCATGGCAACTATCGGTTCATACCATATGATATATTGTGTGTAACCTTCTGAGTTATGTTATCCTTTCCCACTTTTATAGATATTGTTAAGTATAGTTAAGTTTCATAAAACATTAATGTGTCTTGTGTCTGGTCCTAATACATCAAAAATTAGAGTAACAGTGTTCCTATAAGCCACCTCTTGTCCTTTAATGTTGTTATTTTGATATGCTGTATGTTTTATGTGTTACAGTACATTATTACTTGGATATAGGATTATAATAATTGTACGGCGTTAGTTGTGGCCAAGTAATAATAATAAACGATAATTACTTTACTAATAATAATAACAATCTTTTTAATTTAGATTGTTTTGTGGTATATATATATATATATATATATACACATATACACAGTCGAACCTCGATATATCGAAACTCAGGGGGAACGAGACAACTTCGAATTATCGAGAATTTCGATATAGCGAGGTTCGATTTATCGAGGTGATTTCTGACTGGCAGATTCAAGGGGAATAGAAAAACTTCGATTTATCAAGGAATTCGCTAGGTTCGACTGTGTATACATTTATTACAATATTTAAAAAAGTAATAATGGCTAAAGCCTCTTATCCTGACAAGAAAGTGGTACGCAATGACTATCCTGAACTTCTTTTGCATATGAAAGATAACTCGACTACAGACTAGGTCTAGAAGAAAGTTTAGGAACAGATAATCTCTTGATATAAGAAGCGTTGTGTCCATTTCCAGCTGATCCTGACTATAATCTAGGGCACCCTATACTCCAGTACACCTGAACTGAGACCTTGACCATAGCGGTCCTCCTGGAGGCAGGCTGGAACGAGGATCCGTGAGGACCTGCCAGAGGCGTGGGCTGCGGATGCGATAAACGACCCGGACGATAAGAGAAATGTTCCCACAGTGGCTATCAGGACGCGGTACATCTGGCTTCCTCCGCTCTTAGGATCCTTCCTCTGTCTTAGTATCGATCCGTCCGCCGCCCTCTCGGATGTGGATGTGGGGGACGGAGGCCTGCGGAGTGCGAGGTCTGCGGTCGCTCGAGGGAGGAAAGTGGATATGCATCCGTCATTATGCATATCCACTTCTAGGTCTATCCATTCGAATAAAATGACTCCCATACATACCCTGCCTTATCAGAACCTCCTAAAAGGTTATAGATAACAAAAAAGTCTGAAAGTAGTGAAAAGTTCTACCATACACCAAGGAGTACTTAGTAAACAACCCTCGTCCACTTGCTACGATTAATTTCCACCAGTTTCGAAAGGCAATATTTCCAGTGTTTTTCAAAATAAAAAACAAATACTAAAACTAAAAGCTTTATTAGCAGCATTCGACGTCCTCCGAAATCGTCCACTATGCTGCCTTTGCGTTACTTGCGTCTACTGTAATGGTTAACTTCAATGCTGACAGTCGAATATAAAATAATAAAACCCATAAATTAATCAATAAAGATAGTGTCAAATAATTATTATAAGACATGTAACATAAAATACTTTATTCTCAGAACATCTAGACGCTCTGCCCAACCAAAACAATAACACCTAGATTGTTATAACCAAGCGTTCATGAAACTTGATATCTGCTTATTCTATATACTGTAATTCGTACTATATACTGTAATTCTATAAAACACAATTCATTAAATGTCAAGTAACTGCTAAATACAGTGGCGCGATAAGTAGAATAACTTTTTTTTTTAATTGTATTATTGAGTTGTACAACTGTAATATATACATCTAGTACAATTGCTATAAGAATAAATAATACATGATAGGACATGTAGAGACACTACGCATTGGCAGCACTCTAATAAAATTTCTATAATAGAAGATGGTCTCGGATCATCTCTTCAGACGCCTAGGAGGATTGTCCGGGGAGGAATTGGATGCAAGGATGGAAACTAGTGGGTTTGGATGGGTTTGAAGTTTATTATGGAATGATAGGTATCTGGAATGGGCTAAATCGGTAACAAATGGAACGTTAAGGTCACTATGGATGGTTTTATTTGTGACAAAATAAGGAGCGAGTAGAACAGCATGAATTTATGTAATTACTTTTTTATAACAATTAATTATATTTTCACTAGACTTCAATTTCATTTATTCATTTACCTAATAAAATTATACTTACATATAAAATTACTCTTCCCTCAAAACAATTATTTCTCTATGGACAAAATCCCACTTAATTGCCGGACCTGCTTTGATATAAATACATATCATATTGCAAACGTTTTAGCAAAATAAAACGGACAGATTTTAATCAATGGCATTATCTACAACTTTACACGATTAATTTGTGAAGAAGGACAGAAGATGTTCAATAGATGGGGACATACGTGTATAAATTAAGGAAAAATAATTAAGCTATGTAAAAACCATAGAGTTACAAGAATTAGAACCTACATGCCCATTAAAAACCAACACAACATCGGCCGGTTAAGATATACTCCTTAGATCTGATTAAGACCTCGAGGGCCTTATTAATAGTGGAAGCGACGCAATATCCGATAGCCATCTCGGCCGTACAAGGACCTGAGGAAGACTTGAACAGGACAATGGTCAGGATGAGGCTCTGCTGGTCGAAGTAGCCCCTGTTTAGCAATGGATTTACTGACCGTATTAGTCTTCTCTTAGGAGGGAAGAAATAAGGGCCATAAATATAGTGGGTGAATAAGGACGATTCTAAAAGGTCCTTTCGATCGGTTTAAAAGAATCACAATACATATATTATTATTAATTGCGTATGGACCTTTTGTAGAATCCCGCATAGCATTCTGGCTTCTTTTTGAGTATTCTTTTGTTTACTCCAAGCTTCTCATTTTCTCCCTGTGATTTCCCTCTTTCTTCCGTCGACACATCCCCTGGGTCTCTTTGGAACTTCGTTCTCTAACATAAAGTGACTTTCCTAATTTGCTTCAAAATACTTTTGTGTCTCCAATATCAGCAGCTTATATTTGCGCCTTTTGTGTACTTTCACTTTTTTGATCCATAGTATTGTTTATTACAACACTTGTATGTAAGTAAGAATCCTGCAGGTGAATCTTGTTGGGAGAAGTCTCTTGATGTACAAAAGAATTTCAATCGTCCTATTTTCATATCTGCTGCTAAATTAGACGTCTTTTCTGTGATCATGCTCTGTCTTTCTTGAGTTTATTATATATCTTTCTTTTGTTAATTTTGACCCAACAAATATTCTATGATTTTCCGTTCCTCTTTTATTTTTCTTTTCAATATTGCATTTGGAGTGTGGAGCATGAGTTTCTTACTCGCATAAAGCGATGCTGATTTGACTATGAAGTAATAACTGTTTTTTATGTGTTTGGAAGAATCAAACAGCTCTTGTTAGTGTGAGAATGATTTCTTCATTCACTATTCCAGAGATCCATAGAACATTTTCCATTTCCAAGTACATCAGGAATAAACGAGGAAGCCACTTCATGGACTACTAAGTTTATCATATTAAGCAGGAAAAAAAAAATCAATGCCACTACAACCCATGAAGGTCTTGTGTTCAATACTTGATATAAAAACTGTGTATCTTGGACAATGGTTGTGCAGGGAGGAGATCTTCCATTCTATATTAAGCAGACAACATGGATAATCAATCATATTCCTAGAACATAAGTAGAAATAATATACGATAGTATAAAAGAAAGGGGAGTTCCACTGCATCGGACATTCACCACCTCACCAGAATAGAAGAGATACAAGAATTATGCAGGCCGGTGCATCGAACGGTTTCGCAATGCACAAGAGAGACATAAAGAGCTTGGGCCGAGAGCTCATTATCGACAACCGCACTCCTACACCCGCCGGGCGAGCTGTTAGCATCTTGTAATTCCTCGGCCATGGGCCGTTAGACGGGGAGGTAACAAAGAGGCTATAAAACAGACCAAATATATCCTTCCCTCTCTAAATGAAACCTAACCTTACCCAGAGAACCTCCCTAACGAGCTCTATTCTACTAAAGACAAAACTCTATGATAATCTCTCCCTTGTCCTTCTTGTCCACTCCCTAACAAGCTAATAACCCCGCCATGACAGTTCTCTACGCATGCGTGCTAGCACCGACACTAGCCTTTGGAAATGATCACATCACTCCTTCAAAAGAACCATAACTAAAAAAAACTAATTTTTCAATACAGCTATTTGAAAGTCCCAAGTGAATTTAAAAAATGAGGGTAATTATTCTACAGATTGCAATTTCGAGTTAAGTCAAAAGAAGTTTCAAGTTTTAATTCGTTTCTCTTGTAATATTTTACAAAAATACAAGTTTTTTTTTAGCTTTAGTGTGGAAAATAGAATGTAATTCTGGGGAATGTGCTGTTTTTTTGTTAATAAAAGTATAAAGAAAAATTAAATAAATTTAAATATTCAGAGAATATGCATAAAAAGTCGAGATGTTGAACTTGTTGGAGTGATTGACTAAAAAAAAAAGACACGGTTACATTCTTTTCTTTTTAGGTTTTTTTTTATAACGCGTTTTTTTTTTCTCATCGAGCTTTAAAAATGGGGATGATGGACAAAATTTTTTCACCGTTGCCGACGGCCGCCAGATTTTCCCATGCTCGATCAGGAGCGGCCGTTCAACTTTAGACACGGCTAGGAAAAACTGGCGCGAAGGATTTTCCCGCGCGATTTAGCCCAGGCTTAAACAAACAAGCGGTGAAAAGCTTTGACGCTGGAGGGGCACGGACGAAAAAAAGATGTTCTCTTTCTGTTCGCTCCTTAACGAAATTTACTGCCTTTGTCTTGCACCAGCGACTTCCACCTCTTCCTCTACCAGAAGGTCGTTGAAGTCTCTGGAAGGGGTATCTCAATGGCAGAGCGCATAGTTGCTGTACCGAGGGTCCAGGATCCAAATCCGGCTGTGCCAGAAAAATATTTAGTTTGCTGGGCCCGATGGGATCTGGAGACCCTCAATCGCTCACCCACCCACAATAAAATGAGTTTCCCTCAATGAAGGGTACACTGCTCTGTACAATCTTGGTACTAGAAACATAAACAGTCTCTACCACGTAATGAACCCATAACACTTCTTAGATGGTAATGGTACAGGTTAATACTATTGGCTTCCAATAGCGTGGACGTTCTTCCTGCTTAATTTGTTTCCAAAGTAACTATACTTGTGGGGATATTTCAACTTAAAGCGTCCATTGGTACTAAATGATGCTTAGTCTCAAGTTAAAAACAAAATTTAAAATTAAAAAGATATGTTTTAAGATACATTGATTAAATATGAATTTTTTAAGCAGTGAAAAAAATAAAAATGTTTCTATTAATTATATATTATTTTATTTAATATGCAACAACTACCCATAAATATTTTAATTATCCCTTTTGCTATGTATATTTATCTAACGGTTCCCACCATATTTATTTTTCATCATAGAGATACCTTAATGTCTACTTGTATTATTATATTTACCACGTAGATAATTTTAATGTTTCGGTATTCTGTATTTTAGCCCTGAAGAAGACCTGCAATGTGGGTCGAAACGTAGACATTACAATAACCAGGTAATCCATATTTAAGAAAATTTTTAACCCACACCCAGACCATTCTCTTCCTTACCCATAAATAAGCTTTTTAAATTGATTTTTTGTTTATTTCTATTATTCTTTGTGCTATTTATTGGTCATGTTACCCTACTACAAGTTATATAACTTAATGCGCATGCTCTAGAGGCAGACATAGAGGTAGGTAGAAGTGGAAAACAGAGAGGTTTAAATAAGAAGAGACTCCAGTTTATAATTGCAAATGCAGGGGACGGTGCCGTATATTTGTTCCAGGGCTCGGTTACAAATTAGTCCAGATATTTATCGTCTCTGCCGTCCTGTGTTCTCCGCTTTCGCACGCACTATCTTTCGTTCTGTACTTTATTTGTTGTGCTGTACTTTATTATAAATTGTATAGTTCTTTATCTTTAGTAGTCGTATATATTTACAGCTGTACAGGTTAACAAAAAGAAATTATGTTTGAGAAGAATTGGTTGACTGTAACTTCAAATGTAAGGAAGAAATCGTTGGGGGTGCAGTCAATAATTTTTTTTGGGCAGTTGATCGTTCACTCCGCCGCTTGGTATATTTGCCCTGAAGATGGCCTACATTGTAGGCCGAAACGTCGGCACACAATAAATAAGTTACACTTATTAAGGTGTTTTTATTGACTGCACCCCCAACGATTTCTTCCTTACATAAAAAATAAATTATATTTAATCAATATTTACATTTGCCCATCTTTAATCTGAGAAGCAAGGCTCAGGTAAATCTAACAGCATACCATGGAGAGATTATAAAGGACGTGAAAGGCTAACAGCTTTAATAAAGAATAAATCCTGGGGCGACCTGTGCTGTAGTAATTAGCATAATAACGTACTAAACCCAATATCGCGGGCTTGCGCCCATTAGTAGGCCCTAGGATTTTTCAAAAGGAGTAAAAAATCCTTGATTATTATGCCGTCTTTCGTAAGGGCGTTAAACGGGGGGGGGGGGGGGTGTCCTGTGTGATGCCAGTTACTCGCTAAAAATCCCGATTCTAACAAAACCTGGATAAGCAAAATTTAAAACTCCCACTGTTGCTTTATCCGAACAGCGATAGCAGCATAAAGTGACTCTAAACAAAAAAACAGAATAAATCCCCCAAAAAATGTTAATACCAAGGTATCGTAAGATTTTATTTGGAATTTGGATGGGTATAAATAAAGGAATGTTAATAACGTCGGTATCGAACCTTCCTGTTCCCTTCAAAAATTAGTTACAAAGTGTTGTTTCAATAGCGAATACGCCGGTAATATTAGTAAGTGAAGTAGACCAACAAATGTGTCTTATTCTTTTTTGTCAACACTTGGAGGCTGCCTAAATGTTTCTGTCCTGACCCTACAAGAATAAGAGTACCAAGATTCGTGTTTCAGGATCGCAGCAAAGTAAAAATTAATCGAAAATCGAACATACGCCGTTTTGAAACTAACATTCCAGAGTCTTCGTAAAAACGTTCTTGGATCTCATCCCTTAAGATGGAACGCAACGGAAACTACCGATCGTTTCAATAACTACATAAGTTCTTGATACGCCACTTATAACTTACAAATTTTATCTGGGTTGCAACACGTAAATCCTTTTGCAAATGTATATCTGGCGTTGATGATAACTGTCCTCCGGATAGGCTTCCTAAATGAGAAGATAGATCGTAGGCTCATTGTTGACAGAGCGAGGAGCCGAAGAGACGACCGCCCCCGCGAAGACGAGGACTACAGACACTTGAAGATCCGCCCACGGTTACATTAGCATATTGAAATGGAACCCTCCATCACCGCGCCTCTTGGTCATCTTGGTCATCCGGGCTCTTAGCGGTTCATCCGACACCTATCTAGGGTTCTATTTAATACAACCTGTAAAACCTATTTAGGTGTGTCCAATGATTTGCTTAAATTTTGTTATTTCAGGTTTAAAAAACAACAACTCTAAGATAAAATTATAATGAAACGTGAAATAAATTTGTGAATATCAGTAAAACAAAATATTAAGGATCATATTAACCCCATTAAATACAATCCTCTCTCTAAAGGGCGGATTACAGGAAAGAAGCTTAGATGAACACTAATGAAGTGTATTGGGTTCAATGATTAAGAGACAAACAGGGACTGAAATATCCCCAACCCTACGGTTGTGCAACGAAGCGATAGAGCCAAAACCTCCAAATCTCATCTAATTAAATTATGACAATGATAAAAAGACTTTATTTTTTAATATTACTGGAATTTATGAGGTTACACACTTTTTATAAATATGGATAACAGGCATTCTCAAGTTTTTTGAATAAAAAGACATTATCTTTACTGTCCATATTAGCCTTTAATAAATAATATATTTTTAATAGGTTAATTATTATTTTTAATGTATTATTAATTATTAATTATTATTATTTTTAAGGTTAATATATTTTTAAAAAATTATGAAAACAAAATTTTCAGACGGATTACGTCATTCTTTGGGATCTCGAAAAAAGGAAAGAAATATAGTTAATTAAGGTAGTTAGACTCAACGAAAAAATCCTTAGTATATTATATTTATTTATAAACTGGTTGTTTAAAAACATTACATCTTTGAGGATATATAATTAAAAGTACATCCAAGGTAGATGATTAGCGAATGGGCGTGATACTATCAACTAATCAGGACACAGATCTTTTCCTATTGGTCCGGGTTCTCACTTGTGTCACTTTTATAAATTCAAACCTTAATTAGAAAAAATAAATAAAAAAGACTGACCATTTAATTGTGGATCTAGAAAAGTCCTTCTATAAATGTAAATATAAACCTAAAAGATCAAGGCTAGTAGTAGGGCGTTTTAGTAAAAGCTATTAAGAACCTAGATCGTGACGTAGATTTGAGGATAACGAAATTCTCGAAATTGGAGGAAATAATGCAAGGACACATTTTTTGACCAAATAAAGGGATTGTTTTTATTTATTTTTAGTTAAATAGAATTGTAATTAAAGTTTCCTCTATTAAGGATGGGTGATGGGATTGAAGATTATAGTGGCATTTTTTAATTTATTCCATTTCAATCGCTGTGCCTTGTCATCATCCTCTCGGAGTAATTTGCATTTTATGATTGCTCCTGAGGAGAAGAGCGAGAAGTGATAGGAGTTTAAATGTCGCTCCGGTTAAATGGCTATTGTTAATCCGAACCGAGTCAGGGAGAGAATATTAACACCTTAATAAAAAAAATAATTATTCTTCCGTTCGTCTAACCCGTGTCGTTTCTAAGGGCAACCATCTCGCGTACTACCGCTGCACTAGAACTAGATACGCACAATGTAGTGAGGATTTTTAAGCTTAACAAAGCTGTTCCTGTTGGTTTAATTAAATTTATTTATTAATAATAATAAAGATGTTATTATTAATCTTGTGCTCTTGGGGAGCGGGTGAGCTCAGTGGGAGATCACCTCCCTGCACAACAGTTGTCCTTGAAAGAGTTCAGTCTCTACCTAAATACAAGCCTCTTCATGAGTTATGGGGGGGGAGGGGTAAGTACAGGTTACTTTTGTTCTTCAACTAATAGAGAGAATTGTAGCTAAGTGTACACTGTAGCTATTGTACAAGTGTATAATACCTGAGTGTGTAAAGAGCTGAGTTGCTATTCTGAGGATATAAAAAAAAACCTGCACCACTACAACCCATGAACAGGTCTGGGGTTCAGTACATGGAAGAGACTGTTTAATGGACAACGGTTCTGCAACGATTTGTCCTATATCACGCTCCTTTCAGATTTTCCCCCTTATTTTGGGTACCCTATTTTTATAACATTTTAAACAGGCTGGTTATGCCCCAGGAGGGACCTAGATCCTATATGATCTATCTCCGGCTGTAAACAGACTAAATAAAAGTCTTGTAGCGGGATTTGAACCAGGATTTTCGGTATAGAAACTCGGTGCTCTACCACTGAACCACTACGCTCTCAAGACACTGGGTTGAAATTCGGTTGTGACAGATAAATTATTTAGTCTGTTAATAACCATAGCTCTGTAAAGTTTGGAGGCCCATTTAGGTCCCCCCCCCAATCTCTATAGTGTAGTTACCATTAATAGGAGGACAAATCACCTCCTTTAGCAACCGTTGGATTATAAACAGTACAGTTCCTACTGTGATTGAACTGTTTGACATGGATGAACGCAAGCTGGTCCTAGCGATACACGTTTTTTTTTTATTATCTTTTTTTTTGATAAACTGAAATTATTTTAAAAACACTATATTGTTCCTAATTCCGAAACCCCTTAATGGAATATCTGAACACATTATATACGTATCTTTTTATTCTAAATTTGGGTGAAATTAACTTTTTTATTGTACTCTCGTGTGTTGTATTTTTTCTCCAGAAGTCACAGCCCAAGTTTTTTTTTGGTTTACATTTATATTTGATTGATAAAAAAATATTTTAAAATAAGAGTTAACGGTTTTATATTTAGATAAACTAAATATATTTTATTAATTTTAAAAAATATTCCTTTACTATCAATATCATAAACTTACAATATTCAAGAAGTAATATAATATTAATACTAATACTAAAATATGGCAATAACATGGCTTCCGTTGTAATTATATCGCATTCTAATTAAAGTCATATCCTGTAATTATTTTAATACATTACCATTACCCCGGTAACTTATTAAAAGCCAGTTACTGCAGTGTAATAATGATGTCGGTGTGGCATTACAATTGTAATAGTTGCAATCAAATCCGGATATAAAAGGAATAATTACATTCAATTAGAATTTTATAGCTTTTACTGTCGTATATCTTGTTATCAATTTTATTATTCCTTTTCAGATGGGTTGGTTTTAATTATAGTTTCTGGTTTTATGGAATTCTTCACGTCTGCTGGTTTCTGTTCTGATGAATTAATAATCATAAAAATAAAACAAAAAACATTTATTAATAAATGAAAAAATAATAAATGATGAACGACTCCGTTGTATTCTAGTTTTTCACTAAGGCAGAAAATTGTCCGGTCTGTGGTCAAGAAAATTCTCTTATATAGGGAGAACTATTTATTAGTAAGCAGGCGTTTCCAGTCTAGTGTCAACTACCGATGTTATCTTATCCTTGAAGAACACCTGCAATGCGGGTCGAAACGTCGGCTTACCAATAAACAGTTCTTCCTATACAAGAGAATTTTCTTGACCTCTACACGGACCATTTTCTTTCTCAAATATACAAGATCAATTAATATTATTCAATTTGGCGAAAGAAAAATATCTGATCGATAGTTAAAGGTCTCTTCTAATACCATATCGATAATCTCCTCGAATTATTCCGTAATTCTACTAGTTAGGATTACCATTATTTTATGATATAGTATACTATTTTACTAATCAATATTGCACGCTATAATATTTTATAGCAAGTCTGTAGGAGTGAGATTCCGCGGTAGGTCACTAGGAATATTATTTGCCCAAACTGCTTTGTAAAATTTCAATTTTCCAATAGCTATTTAGACATCCCCCTTACTAGGCCCTTCTATAAATGGTTCGACACTCTGATATTCAGAAACAATGTTATATTAAGGGTGATGTTTTATTTTAATTTTCTTCCTTATAATTACTACATAACATAATACGTTAGCTGGTCTTATTATTTAATGCGTATTTTATTATTATTTTTATTATTGTGGAAGAAATTGGTCCGGGTAGAGGTCACAATGATTTTCTTTTCACAGTTCACAGATTTCACAATGATATTCTTCATGATGTGGGTTACTACATTTTTGGCACTTCGTTGTTTATAGTATACACTCATACATTTTAACCTTCATAATTACCTTTGTTGACGCTCACAATAAATTTAATGTTTATAATTTGTTGTTGTTTTTTGTTTACTTAAACAGCAACTTGAATATTGGCTTTTCTTTCTTATTTAAATAATTTAATTTGGTAATAGTCTTAAGAACGAAGACGAAAACAATTATTATTTGTTATAAAATGTGAATGTTTAAAGATTACACTTAAAATTGCATTAACGGTAAACTAGAACAATACGCCTTGCGAGCTTTGTTTAAGTCAGGAGGATTAACTTTGACTCTTATCTAACTAACATCAGTTGTATGTTTGATGCGGCCATGAATAGACTGATAAAACTTAGTTCGTGCGTTACTTTTTTTAATGAAAAGTAATTTTGTTTAAATTGAATCTCTCTCGACCTGGACATTTATGGGACACTTCGAAGACTCACGCTCAACGGCAACCTTCTATGATGTAGTCTGTCATGAAGCTGACGTCAAGTAATGCCATTCTCCAGGTCGATATCGGCCCAATACGTACTGCAGTCATCAGGTCGTACGCCTTTTATTACTATTTGGTGTTGAGTTATTCTTTACTCTCACAAATAACATTTCGATTAAAAAATATCTGGCCAGATAAAGTTATACTTGAATTTATTTATGAAAAATCTACCTTTTTTTTTTTATTGAATTATTTTGTAAAAATAGAAGAATTGTTTTATTTATTTTTTTTATTTTATAATTTAATCATGTAAAGATGAAGAATTGTTTTTATTTTATTTTATAATTTAATGATGTAAAGAAAGTGTGACAAATAAATCAGGGAATTATTTTGGTTTATTATCCTTTGTTTTCCTCATTGAGGGTTACCAATTAATCTACTACAGACATTCAGGGGAAGAACCAGAAATTAATTTATTAAGGTGGGTAGATTTGCGGATTGCAACAATTTGCCGCTACCGCCGAAACAACCTTACTGTGCATCTTTATCATTTTTATTGCCTGTATTCACCTTACTTTTGGTTTATTTATATTTAATATGTTTTAATATATTTGTACCATTTTCTTATATTGCCTGTATTTTGCATATAGCCCTGAAGAAGACCTAGTAAGTAGGTCGAAACGAAAAAATCATTGTGACCTCTACCCGGACCAATTTCTTCCACATCTATTATCAAGGTCAACAATTATCATTCAATATTTTTATTATTATTTATTATTTTCAATAGATGTATTGTAGAAGATCAGAACGAGCTCTTTCAACATGTCCTTCTCCTTTCAACACCCTCAACTTCCTCGTAGCTGTCAGGGAAGAAGAGACGAGAGACCCTCGAGGTGGATGTAGAGGAGATAGGGCGACTCACGGTCTTGAGCTGGCTATTATAGTCTATTTGCTTAGGGCACTCTCCGAGTCATCGCTCCCTCTATCTGTTCCCACAGGACTCAAGCCGTCATTGGCTCAATATTAAACCATGGCGGAGTAATATTATTTTTACGTTATATCTATAATACCATGAATAATTATTTTAATAAAATCAATAATATCTTTCAGTAAAAACAGGAAAGAATCGTAGGAAATAAATCTGCTGTTCTGTCTTCTTCACCCGTGTTATCAAAACCAATATAGTTGTAATTTCCATACACAAAGGATCAAAAAAAAAAATCAAATAGCCAGAAAAATAACCTAAAATTAAATAATCTTTCAGGTTGTCACGGCCGTTTTTTATACACAAAACTTCAGTGGTTTCTGATTTAGGCCGTGTTGTTGAATTTTTCTTCGCCAACGTTTCGTCAGACATAGCTTCTTCAAAGCTGGATCGAGATCGAATAAGAAGAATAGGTCTAGAATCTTCTTATAAAATTAGTTTGTAATCCATATTTAATAATTCTTCCATATCCATAATAATTCTTAATTAAAGAGTTTCAAGCCAGCATTACTATTTAGCAATAGAGGTTAACGTTGTCTTACACCTAATTATTTTCAATCCATGTGTTGTAGAGGAAAAAAACCAACTCTTTCAACATATTTATAATACGATCAATAATTATTTTAATAAAATCAATAAAGACGTATCATTCAGTAAAAAGGGGAAATAATTTTTAAAAAAATCAAATAACCAGAAAAATAATCTAAAATTAATTTTTTCGGAAAAATAATTAAAAATGTAGGTATTTTATTACAAGCCAGAAAATGGTAGAGACTATTTATAATGTTTATAGGATAAAGTGCAGGAGGTAATTTATCCGAGAACACGATAAACCGCAAGGTTTTTCCCAACTTAAGATAGGCTGGATGAACCCCAGGAGGGTTTGCAGATCCCACAGGAATGTTCTTAAATAATTTATCTGTCACAGAGATGAAGAAACAAATTAAAATTACCAACGTAGGTAGATTGTCGCTTTATATCAATATTCCATAAATTTATGATAGCAATGGCGCTAATATGTTGATGATCAATGACAGAGCACCGCATCCAGCCAAGTTCGACGGATCACCGTAAATTAGTTACGAAGCGCCGCAGAGCGTGGCGATTGTTCGCGACTCTGTAACGAGCTAGCTAACACAATTAGTTGCTCCGCCGAGCGGCAAAAGCCTCTGCTATCTTATCCTCTTCCACCATCTTCAGCATCTCCAGCGCAGGGAGCAGCTCTGAGGGTCGCCGATGGAGCACGTACAATGGAATCCAATGCACTCTCTGTCTTCAGCAGCTAGGTGTTGAGGAATACTAAGGTCCATAATCTCTGTTGATATTAGAGATTGTTATTTAAAAATATCCGGCACTGTTTATTATATTTCCTCTACCTTCCCCCATATTAACAAAAATCATACAAGACAAAAGAAAAAAAGAAAAGACAAGAAACTGCTCGACGTTTTCGCCTACTTCAACATTTACTGTACAAACGCTCGAAGCTCCCAATTAATTACAAAAAACTAATTTACATGACAGTTATCAGACCTATTTTGCCATACGGAGTAGAGCTTTGGGGCTCTACTAAACCATCCGCCGATTCATCTCGTATAAAATCCTTACAATCCAAAATCCTCAATGCTGCTTATAATGTCCCAAAAAACTCATCCATCATGATCTTAATATCCCATATGTTGCTAATTTGGCCCAAACCAGATACCTATCCTTCCACCACACAGTTGAATCCGCTAGTCTCTCAACTTGCTTCCCATACTATTCCTGATAACCCTCCGAGGCGTCTGAAAAGAAGATGGCCTCCAGAGCTTCTACTATAGAACTTTAATGGAGTGCTATCGATGGGTAGTTTCTCCACAAGTTTTTTTTTTTTTTTTATGTCATTTGTTCATATTAGCAAATTTACTTGTTGTAATATTATTAAAGTTGTAAATATCAATAAATTAATCTTAAAAAAAACTTACAAAAAGCTATATTCACAGCACAAAGGTCTAGATTCTTCTTTACCGTCCCATAGAATAGTTTGATATTTAATTTCTAATTAAAAAAAAAAAGTGTAATATTTCAATTCCAAATAATCATTAGACTAACACGGCCATGTAAATATTCTAAATTTCAAGAATTCGTACAAAAAAAAATTTCAAACTGATTTCTAAAATTGATTTTTCTTCCACAATTTATTCCTTTGTACACTATTTCTCAGCCTCCAGTGGCTTACGATCAATGAAGTCGTGAGAAAGATTTACTGGAATCCCAGCTTTGGACCGTGCGTGTGCAAGAAACGTGCATATATAGTTATGGAAATTAGTAATGCCACTCTTTTTTATTATATTTTTTTCTGATTATTAATGTTTCAACTTCATTTTTTAATATTAATTTATTATAATTTCGTTGTTAAAGCAGGTTGACTGTGATTAATTAATAATTATTAAATATTCAAAAATAACAATATATTAAATCCTATATTCCTTCTAGATGTTATTTTTTTATTATAAGACTATAAAACTAATAAAAAAAAAAAAAAAATTTGATTTACCTGCAGGACACTTGCACTGGTAGCTGAGCTGGTCGACTTGCTTGCACACACCGTCGTTCTGGCAGGGCGATGGATCGCAAGGGAAGTATTCGCTCTCGCAGTTCCGACCTGTATAACCAGCATCACACACGCACCTAAAAATAAAAAATAATAAAATAAAATATAATTGTAAATAATAAAAAAGTAATGCTACAACAAACAAGGCTTAAGTAAATTAATTAATTAAGCTCTATAAGATGCCTTCCCATTTCTGCTTTGCAGAGGCCAGATGTTAGATACTCGCACACTTGACCAAATGGAGATAACAACATGCCGCAATGAAGGCATTAATTGGTACAGGTACCAGTGAAGGAGAACCCAACGAGCATATCCGCCTGAAGACGTACGAAGGTTGGGAGGTGAAAGGTCCCTCTTTCGATAATTGAAAGTGGGCCGCGGGGAGATGTTGCCTTCATAAGAGATTCCTTCTCATTCATTATTCCTCGTGTCAATCTCTAATAATCGATTAATTATATCGACCTCTTTTATATAGGGCTGTCGAAGCGATCGAATGGCGGTTCCCACACATGTCACTTATGCTTTAGTAATCAGAACCTTAATATTCTGTCTCGTAAATACATAATGTCAATTACTCTTACTAAATACTAGGAAAATACTAACACATCAACCTTTCTCCAATTCAGGCATCACCAGGACAAAGAATACACAGATCCTGTATGTATCTGTATTAGCTCTTTGTACCATTCTACCTCAGGAGACTCGACCCATTTATCACCAACCTGCGTTACTAAAATACACCCCAAGTCTTTTTTTTTTTAAAGTTTTATCTCATTTACTGAAGGCATCCTTCGAAGCAATGATGGATGACTTAGTCCCTGCTTAAGAAGACTAATGTAAGGTACAGTATTTTCGTCGTTATTGTAGTTATTTTGAGATTTAACACCGCACTTAAAGTAATAAAGCAAAAAATATTAATGTTATTTTGCTTAATAATTAATTTTTGCTGGGCATGTCCGCTTTGGATTAAACATCTGTTATAGATATGAACACTTCATGGGACTAATCCGTTTTTGAATGAAAAATGAATTTACATTTTAATAAGTTTGGTAAAAACTCAAACTTAACCGATATTGTTTGAAACTGCACTTTTTAAAGCTATTTTTTCCCAACTTAGAGACGGTTTTCATTAAAAATATCTACAGAGATCGACGTAACGAGTTCCAAGGAATCATAATTTGGAAAAAAAGTGTGTTCGAATTAAAGTGGACTAATCCGGTTCTGTTCGCCATCTCAATTACCATCCAAAGCCGGATTGGAACCTGGAATCTTCGACAGGACAACTCAGCGCCCTACTGCAGAGCCATTCCCCCTCCCATCACCAGAGCATATACATCATATGCATATACAATTCACATTATTAAAGCTCAAATGCAGCACATCTCACAAATACAGCCCAAACATAATCATCAGAGACAGCAAAAACTAACTTTTTCCAGTATTTTAGAGACTTAGCTTATTTTTTAAAATTTTATTTCTCTAACTGCATTCTACTTATTAATTACTGGATCTTTTGAATTTTTTTCTTCCACATATCTTTTGTATTTTCTCATTTTTATTGGTTTAAACTTTTAAGCAACTCCAAGATCATAAACAATCGTTTGCATCAAATGCACTGTCTGAAACATAGTCATTTCTGTTTACTCAAGATTATCATGACGTAAATATATGTGCTAACCTGGACCGTGACACCGTTCTTATTGATTGCTGAGAACTGATCGACATAGCAATTGTGCCTCCTCAATAGAAGGGATTTCCCTGATCGCGACCACTTCCGGTCTTTTGCGGAAAGCGGCACCACGCTATGAAAGGCCTTTCAGTTAACGGTTGTGTACGACCGACCATTTTAGGCGAATTAAGTCTACAGTAAACATAGAACATCGTGGCGAGAACAATGGCGACGGTCGATAGGCTATGTAATAGGATTTTAAAAATATTAACTCAAAAGTTGAATGGTTTGTGTTGTGATGATGTGAGTATGAGATGACATTCAACAGCCATGCTGTTCCCCCTATTAACACCTAACCTCTTAAGAGAGACTTGGTGAGCCCCAGGAAGGTCTGCAGATATACCACACGGTCCATCAATGGCCTTTAACAGAAAATAATTTATCTGCCCCGACCAAATTTGAACCATGGACACATCTGTTAACTCTACACACTGATGAGCTAGCACGCCCCCTCTTTGAAAAATACATCAAAATCCTTATAAGTTTTCATATTATTACCAATCTGTTCTTACGTATTAATAACATAATAACAGTAATTAACCCTTGACAAATCTTCCAATCCCGAAACTCAAAAGAGAGAACGGATCGAGTTTCTCCGCTATTGCCAGATTTATTGTTTTACTGATTGATTTATAGTTTTGCCATAACTCTATCAATCAGCTGATTCTTCTCGCCAATTACTTTATCACCATTCTCGCTAGTTTTGGATTTTATTACATGAACTCCGTCTATGGCGATACGAATATAATGTTTTCTCAAAAGGAAAAAAAAAATCTTTTTAGTGGGCGATAAAACTTTATTGAAACGATATTCCCATATGAGCGATAAGCTATGCAGTATTCCCCTCAGCTAGTTTGAGCCGATATAAAAATCGAATGGGAGGAGCTAAGGGATCTGCCGTAAAAGGTAGTTTTGCCGGAAGATAGGCCGTCATTAGCCGAGCGAGGGTAAGATATACGAGCCCCGGGGCGGCCATTAAGCTGTAGCTCTAATACCACGCTCTTGTGGAAGATGGTCTATGTACCGTCTCTGCAAAGGTTACTATCTGTTCCTCAACTTCTTCAGCTCGAATACATTTTACATAGGATATAGAAGCAACAAATATTATTTTGTCTTTTCAATTAAGCAATTATTAACTATTTAGATGAACGAAATATATAAAGAGCATACGAAATGAAGCCACATGGTCAGAATGAACGATAAGAGGCTGAACTAAAAAATCTTTGATAAAGTCTTAAGCTGTAAGATTTTAGGTGGATATGTGAAAAAACAAAAGAGGAGCTTGATAGGCTAAAAATCTAGGACAAGGACTGCTTTGATAGAGAGCTTTTCAGGAAAAAACTAAAAGAAGTTGGTGTTCTTGCAGGAAGGAAGGAGAGACGAAGTAAAAAAAGGACTAAGGAAGAGCGAGAGGAACAGTCCAGGAAGATGAGAGAGTATTGGAGTAGAAGGAAGGCGGAGAGTGTGAAGAAGATTTGAGTGATATTCGCGTGGCCCTTGCAGAAACAAAAAAAGAGCAGAGTAAAATTTTTCACAAAAAGTTTATACATCTCAAGAGGAATAAAAAAAGTTCCTATCGACTGTAGTTCTCTTAACCCAGCATTTTGGAATAATAACAAGATTATTATAAAAATATTAAAAGTTATTAAGGTCCAACGTAAAATAGAAAAAAATCTTAATTTAATATGGCTTGGATTATAAACTAAATCTGTTGTTTATGTGAATTTTCTCTAAGCCATTTGGTTTACATACATACATAGGATTTACAAGAGGGAATCGAAAAATGTAACGACTTTAAATCTAATGTAACGAAATCTCTAGTTTCTTTTATAATATATTTTCGTGTAAAAATATTTTACAGAAAATCTGGGACATGTGAACGCTGAAAAAGTATACATAAAGGTCGTTCCCGGAGAGGATAGGTTCGATGAACGGAGGTGGGAGGAAGAAGATGGGACCATACTCAGACCCAGATCCAGGTGACATTTAGATCCACACCCGTTATCCAAGGGGGGGGTTTCTGTCGAGGCAGGAAGTATATATGTTTTATGGAAACAGGAAAACAAAAAGTAATCTTCATAATAAAAAATTGAAATTCATCGATAGTAACGAGAATACGTTGGTAGTAATATCGATATTTAACCTATTACACCAGTAGGATCTTGGGTTCAGTACATAATAGAGACTGTACTGTTTATATTTATAAGCCAACGATTGTGTAGGGAGGCTCTGACAGGTACGAAGAAGCTGAGCATGCTGAAAGGAGAAAGGGATGTTGAAAGAACTCATTCCATTTCACTATAATACCTCAATTTAAAAATGGCCTTTGGCAGAGTTAACCAAAATGGCTAAATAGAATTTATGTATTAATAAAAAAAAAAATCTGTACCACTGAACTCATGTACCGTAAAGTTTCTATGCCAACGATTGTGCACGGACGTGATTTGGCCAAGATGGCAATTAGCCGCATGTATTTTCCCAAAAAAGGGTATGAACTTTATAAAGGCTGTTTGAGTCCTAGGAGTCTCTGCAGATTCTGCAGGCTAACATCCCTGGTTGATAACAGATTAAATAATTTATCTGCCAAACCTGGATTATAAAATTAATTACAGAAGACTCATATAATGACTGTTGTAAGATATATCTGGACTCACGGAGTATAGCTACGCGCTCCACTAGCCATCCAATTCCTCTCGTATTTAATCCTTACAATTCAAAACCTTTCGTAAAACCCTAAATGCTCCTTACTTTCTTACAAACAAAGCCATCCATAATGATGATCTATTTGCTGCTGATTTGGCCAGAACCCGATACCAACCTTTTCAAGACAAACTTACTTCAATTCCCAATAATCCTCCGAGGCATTTGAAAAGAAGATGGCCTCGTGACCTTCTAAGTTGATTTTTTTATTTGAGTGCTACCACTGGGTGGGTAGTTTCTTTACTTGTCTTTATCCACGCCGTTATATTTACTTGAAGTATTGTAATAATACGGTTGTAAATTTCAATAAATACATTTAAAAAAAAGAAAAAAAAATCTATAGAAACAGGTTACCTAAAGAAAATTGTTCCCATTACTCTTTGGATTAATAAGTGATTGGAGGTATTGTTCATATTATTTATTTACTAACTTACCTAATATTTTAGCCATTTCGAGAACATGGTATCCTTTACATCCGGGGCACCGATATACAACTCAAATTCGGTGAAAGAAGTGCTACTTTTATAACCTAACTTATGAGGTTATAATACTGTTATAACCTCAAATCCGGCTTATTACTTTTCCTACTTTTTGAAATTGTAAATTAGCTTCGGTATATCACATTATTAACCTCTAGGGGTCAAACCATGGACTTGGAGGAAATACTGCACCGCACTAAGAAGGGACCAGCCTCCGAAGACCTGGTATGGAATATGATAATGCGACGAACAGTAAACCTCGCCATATCTCCTCGCAACAGAAATGTACGGCCATATTTTACAGCTCGCGGTGCTGGCACTTAATACGGTCCCAGATAAATTTCGTGCGACTCCGTGCCGGGGGAGGATTTTTCAATTTATACTCGAGGAATGTTGTTTATTTATCATCCGTCTGAAAGATTTAATCTCCAGGAAAGAGGTCTAGCAACAGGAAGTCCTCTTTAAAAATGAGAAAAATACATAATAATTACCGTCTAAAAATAGAAGTCCTTGTTCTAAATAATTAAATTCACAACTGGATATTTTTTGTACTGATACAAATAATTCCAATAAAAATAATAATAATTTTGCTTGGCAAACCCGAATGCTCGATACCGATGCCACAAATCTCTGCTTGCAAACTGCCCAAACCTAAATCTCCCTGATCATTCTTAACGAAATCTTCCCACCTACGCCTCGGTCTACCCATCAGACGCTTCCCAGTCGGCACAGCATTTATGAACGCTATTACTTCAATAATATTAACCGAGTGCATGCTTCCTTGATTGTGCAACCTAAAATATATTAAATACCAGTTATTACAATAATTAATCTATTTAGTTTTTTGACTAATTTTATTTAAACCTATTCGCCAATGTCGGGATAAACTGATGTAAGAATGAGGTTAACTTAGAGCATACATTTAGACAAAAACACCTGCAGTGCCTCTAGAGGCTACTTGGTGCATCTACAAACATTTGGATCCAATACTTTATTTATTATAAAAGTGGTTATATTTTATTGTTGTTATTATTGTTATAAACTATGCCCTTCATCACACGACACGAAGCAACCACATCCTGTTATTCCAAAACTCCATCATTCGTATTAACGTTCTCTTCCTTTCTTTGATCTTTTTTATTATTATTTATTTTATTTTTGTTATAATTATATTTATATTATTTTATACAGTTGAATAAATATTTTATTTGTTCTATATTCAATAAATAGCTCAAAATTCAAGTACAATAATGATTTTTAAAAAAAGTTTGTGAGAATTTTGAGTTATTAACGTAATATTTTAGTCTCAACTAAACAAAAATGAGGTAAGTAAAAATACTGTATAATGTATGACCCCAATTTTTTCAAAGAATCATAGAAACAAGAAATGGTATTTTTTTCAATTGTTTTCCTGGATACAAAACCGAGTTGCAGAGAAAAATTCCAGAGAGTTGCAGAGTTTATTCTTTCAGCATAACGAGAAAAATCTAAATTACCGGTAACAAGGAAAAAAATGTTATCGATATTGATTGTATAGTTGATTACTAAAAGAAAATAAGAATAAATAATATAAAAAAACTTACATACAACTGTCCTTTTAAGGATTTCAATCGATTGCAATAGTTGCTACCAATTAAGGACATGGAGGATCAGGACAGAAAATCCTGTTTTCTGTTTCCTTATTTCAGGTCGGATAAGGAAAGAAGCAAGATGGCCGAACCGGTATTGGTATGTTGGTACGCTCTTCCTATTCTTCACTCAAACGGGAGTGCGCTTTGCCATATCGTGTGGATCTGTCGGGATGTTTTTAGGGATAATTAATTAGTTATTGTATATAGAAATACAGTAACTATTCATGTATTCCATAGATAAAAAACCTGTACCAATACAACCCATGAAGGGTTCAGTAAGTTATGGAGCTGTACTGTTTCTAGGACAACGGTTGTGCAGGGAGGTGATTTGTCTAAAATCACCGCCAGATTTTCCCCCTATTTTGGGATCCTTCTTCAAAGAGGCTGGGAACTTCGGCATGGCATCTCAGCCCTCTACCAGCTACGCTGTTCATTATATACCATAGATAGAAATAGGAAAGGGCGTAAAATTCTAATAAGAAAAATAAAGAAAGTACTTTAAATATGTTAGTGATTTCACGCGTTGCCAGTAATTTTGGACTTGAGATTCACAATGAACTCTAAACAAAGCTGATCCCCGGGGTGATAACCTATGTTTATTTTGAATTATTAGGTAAAAAAAGGAAAAATGCCGGAATCGTCGTGGAGGGTAAGCTAAATCATCAGAACGTAGGGACCAGAACCCGATCATCAAAACCACGTCCATCAAGAGTTAATTATATGTCTTCGGAGGAGGAGGGTTTTCGGCTAAGGCACGTGCCCTTGGCTAACAGATCTCCGAGGGTAATAATATCTACATGTGAGGGATCCTGGGGTCCGGAGGATTGTCCTGGCAGGCCAAGGAACTCTTCAGGAATACTAAGTCCTCTGGTGTACTCAGTATGCATAAGACGTGGAGATGGTCTTCAGCCCCTCCTGGCGACCATACGGCACAATGAGCTCTGGTCGAGTAAACAGGATATATCTTGTATTGTGTACGATTTATATATTAGATAAATATTTAATACGAGGATTGGACCAAGGCATAGTTGGGAGGATTGTTTCTTTCGGGATTTTTTCTGGACAATAATCCGTAGATGGAAGTAAACAATCAGTTACTGCTTATATCGGCATCGAACCTTCTGTTTTGGTAAAAATCAAAAATTGTATAATGCTACACAACATAGCCTATAAGACAGTTCTACTCCTGAAACTAGATATTATGAAGGTGACAATCGAGTTGTAAAGGGAGTATGCATTAATTTTATTTATTAAATAGTGGTGTATTAGTTATCATAACAATCTACTTTGCCCAAGATAGCGGGTTCGCAGCATTAAGATTTTTTTAACGGGAATAAAAAAATCTTTGGTCATGCGAAGAAGGGACGTAAAATGGATAGGCAAAATTTAGGACTTCTACTGAAGTATCGTCCGATTAGCCATAGCAGCATAAAGTGACGTTAATGAATAAAAAAACAATTGTTTTTATTGATTCTATTTAATAAGACATTAAATATGGGCACAATAATTTTCGACAGCAAAAATATTGATTCTCGTATTCAAATTTAAGTCTCAACACTTTAGAAACGTATTATTAATAACTTTAGTGTAGAACTTTATTAATTAATTGATTAATGTTAATAATAATAAATAAATAAATTAGAACCTTCCATCCTATCCTAATCCTAGTTATCAACCTTCAAACCCAAAGGGGATCAGAAAAAAAGAAAAAAAAAGAAAAATATAAAAAAACTTTATTGCAATAGTAATTTTAAATCGAGCTTTAAAAAATCTAAGAACACTGTTGTAAATATGGCTTTTAGAATATGTGTGTTAAATAATTAATATATACATACATTGTTGGAAGGTTTGGTAAGTTGACTAAAATAATAATTTTTTCACTAAAATAGAGCCAAAAACTCAAAAAGAAACACTATTATTTATTATAATGCAATTGGGAAAAACCAAAACCGAAACATACAACTCTTGTTCGAGGTATTGTATGAGTTGTGTTGAACGTCTTGGTGGCGGGGTGCTGTCTCATGTTTGGAGCCTGTTTGGGCTGTTGATCGTTGGGATGTTTTGCACCTTTTTCTTCGAGATGCGATTCACATAACCCCTTTTTGATTTTGGTGTCTTGATAATGCCTGAATATGCGAAACGTCGACTGGTAAGTAGGTGTATTTTTTGAAACTTAAGGCTTTGCATTGTGGTTTTTCCCAATTGCATTATAATAATAATTTTTTTATAATTATTGGCCATTTTTTGGATTTTAAAATATTTTTATTTTTAAAGAGAAAAGATAGGCCCTCGGCTGGGATCCCAGGGCCTATCTTTTCTCTTTAAAAATAAAAATATTTAAAATAATAATTGCTATTACTCAATTTTTCACATAAAAAAAAAATTAAAAAGATTTTAGTGGTGTTTTGACTCGCGTACATTAGTGAAATATATTAAGCAAAAGAAAAAACTAATATAATCCAGCGTAACAGCCATCACTCAAAATGAAGGAATATAGCCCGAGACGACCGCAGATAGTTGTATTTCTTCAAAGGTCCTGGGTCCTGGAGAAGGAAAAGTTTATGCTTGTTACTAAGCTGATCTAAGAGTCCATTATGCTAACAACTCCGATAACTCGCTTATGACGTATTTCTATTTTTCATCGAGACCTGTTCCTTCTGCTCTTTGGCGTAACCTTTTCCAAGTCGAGCCCGATTTCAGGACAATCTCTCACTTTTATCTCTTTCCCTTCTCTTTAATGTAAATCCACTGCGATTTTTTATCCGGGCTATCTTTCAAGATTTTAACGGAATGATATATTTACAACTGACAAAGAGGGAAGGTTAATAGATATTTATATGGAAAATTAAGGACAGATTTTTTAAATCTTTTACTTATATTGTAATGTATTAACATGATGAAGATTGATCAGTAAGTACGCCAGGATTAAGGAAGCATATAACTCTAGTAGCAGAATATAGAAGGCGGTATTTAGAACTAAATATTCTTTTAATAATCAAAATATATACAATATATTTTGAAGGATGCAATTTGTCTGGGGGTGCAGTCATTAATGACAATAAATAAGGTTAACTATTATATTTATAACAATATTATAAGTGCCACATTAACCTTATTTAGTGTTATTAATGACTGCACCCCGCAGACAGATCGTATCCTTCATTACGATCTTACAGTCAACCATTTTCCTCTTTAACAATATATTTTCTTGTCACTTCCAAAATGTAATTTTGCTTGAGATTTTATTTTATACGGGGCTTGATGTTTGATGTATCTGGGCATAAGGTTAATCTGTAGCTGCGTTTAATTTTATAGTTAAATGGACTATACTTAAATTGATATGTTTATTATTGTTTTATTTAATTCGTATTTATCGGCTTATGCTGGATAAATACCACAACCCGAACCTTGGTCAAGGATTTGGTTCATTTTATCATTAATTTAAAATATCTCACAATTCAGTTCCTAGCATAACCGCGTTCTGCACTTCTTCAAGTCCGTAACTTATTTCAAGAACCTTTAAAGTTTTAATCGTTTCTTCAGGAATCAAACCACTCCTATTTACTCCAGTCGGTAGTACTTTTAAATGCACCAATTGGTGTAGGTGCCTTAATTCCTCACACCGATCTTATTACTTTCGATTTTTTTCTTCTTTATTTAATTTTTTATCTAAGAGTGGTATGCCTGGTCAATTTTAGGGGATGTGATGGTCAGTTACCATAGCATGATCCCGGTAGAGCTCGATGTTCAATTTTTCTAATATGGCCGGTGGCTTATTATTTTTATTAAATTATTGTTGTAGATAAAGGATTTAAACTTCTGTTAGATTCGCACAAGCTCTGTGGCTTCAGTTTAACTAGCTTAGACTTAATTAGAAAAAAATATGTACTCAGATACAAAGATACAATTCTCAATATTAATCTTCTAGGGTACTGGACTTTAAAGATTATATTTTTTTTTAGGGTGTACAACAATAAAAAAAAACTTTTAGTCCAAAATTATTTGTTACATCTATTTTCTATATAAACGATTCGACCTAAATGGTCATTTTCAATATATAGGTTTCATGATACGTATGAAACGTTTATATAGAAAATAGATGTAACAAATAATTTTGAACTAAAGGTTTTTTTGTATTATTATACACCCTAAGAAAGGATACAACTATAATGTATAGAATCTATCAAAATGTATACTATACAATATATTGAGCAATAAATAAAAATTAACTCACGTGTAGGAGCCGTGGGTGTTGAAGCACTTGCCATGGCGACAGGGATGGGACCTGCATTCATCGATGTCTTCGTTGCAGGCCGGCCCTTGGAAGCCAGGGGCACACCTGCATTGGTAGCCGTCCTGCAAGGACTTACAAGAGGCACCGTTCTTGCACGGTCCGGAGGCGCAATGGTCTTCAAGTTCACAATGGGTACCTGCAAGAATAAATGAAATAAGATTAAAATAATAATAAGTATTTCAGGAAAGAAAAAGACCAGAGAAGGTTGGACGAAATTGGATAGAAGATCAAAGGAAACATATTAGTGAACACATGATGGTGAACTGTTACTATTTGAGATACTTCCTAAACAAGTAAAAAAACAATTAATTCCTACAAATTAAGATATCAAATAATTTTTAAATTTTTTTTTGAATGTGCAAGGGAGAGAGGGAATGCAGAGAATGAAGTATTTCATTCACAAGATATACTAATTCCTATTTCATCTAGATCTATGTCTCTTATGTAGAGGCATCTTACCGCAAAATCGCTCTACTTTACAAATCATCCTACCAAATGTTAAATATGCAAACATAGCAGTTACATAACCCTCCCACAGAAACCGGCGTAACGTACACCCACGGGCGCAACGTGTAACATGATCCTACTCCACTACAGCACCCTACATCGTGGACCATCTCGAACCGGCCTGTCATAAACCACGTTTCTGACCTTTGCAATATTCCCTGTGTACACACCTTCGGGCAAAAGGATAAAGCTGTCAGAAATATCTCAAAAGGATCAAAAAAGAAAGAAAAATGCCTTGACCCCGGCCTGACATCTTCGGCGAAGGTCGTGGGACCGGTCCTCAGGAGTAATGGGCCAACTTTATCGACCGCCCGAAGAACAGGAAACTATATGTGTCCTTGTTGCTATCGACCTAAAAACCTCCATCACGACGTATGCTAATTTGCAAAAATTCTACTTTTCATTTCGAAAAAACCTAATAATAGTAACAAGTTATAAGATGGCCAGAAGGACAAAATAAACATATGTAATAATTGAATAATCTCTTAAATTGTAGTGCCCAATATCAATCCATTCATCACGTATTATGTCTATCCATTGGCACTTTACCGTATCATCAAATTCATTGGCAACGTTTCGCTACACATACTGGTAGCTTCTTCAGGCCTTAATCTGAGACAGAACATAGGCAAATTGACAAAAAAATTTACGAAACGGTCGACACCAGAAGATATATTATACGAATGTATTCATATATAATAATTCTTTTCAGACTAGTAAAATCCCAAATAAACATTTTTAATAATATAACCACTTCGGCGACCTGTGTTCTAGTGGTTAGCGTAAAAAACTGCTAAGCCAAAGATCGCGGGTTCGCAGCCCGGCAGGTGGCCCTAGGATTTTTTAAAGGGGGTCAAAAATCCTAAGTTACGCCGTCCTCCGAAAGGGATGTTAAAAGGGGGTCCCGAGCCTGTACGATGTCAGGTACTCGTTAAAAATCCCTATCCTAATTAAACCTGGATAGGCAAAATTTAGAGCTCCCACTGTAGCATCGTCCGATTAGCCATAGCAGCAAAAAGTGACGTTAAATGAAAAGACAAACAACAACTTCATAGAAGAACTATTTTAAAGCCTTATTTGATTACTCTCGTACGATAGCATCATTATCTAGCGTTGAGATTACAAAGAATTAATGGTAAACACTAGGGACTGTCTGATTAATTCATTAACCGAATCATCCTTGATTAATATCAACTTGATAATTTCAACTAAGATTAATGGAGTACCTAGGGCGATCCCCTAGTGCCTGTTATATTTCACGTGAGGGGTACTGGATCAAAACGGATAACTCTGGAATTTCAAAAATTTACTTTTTCACTTTTTAGTCTTAGTTTTTTTTCAAGGGAATACGCTCCCGAAAATTCATGAGAAGAACGAGAATAAAAGCAGGAGAAATAAGGTGGCTAAGTTTCGTACTAGACGAAATTGCTTAACAAGACTAGCGGAAAGTATGGAAAAACCAATATCTGAAATTTCGGATTTATACGCTTTTTATTATGAACAACTCATATGTTTTTATGACGTTATTGTTTATTGATAACAAACAAGGTTGTAAAATAATTTTGATTTATTATTTTCCCTCCGTCGTAAACCAACGACTTCCTGTACTCCTGTGTCGTTCAATAACATCCCATTGATTCCTGTAGAACAAGTCAGGTACTTAGGACTACACCTTGACAAACGCTTAACTTGGAATCCTCATACTAGACTGAAACGGCAAGAAACTGCTCGCCGTGTCAGGACAAACTAGCATTAACTAGACAAACGCTCTAAGTTCTCAATTAATTACGGAATAAAACTTTGGTGCTCCGCTAAGCCATCGAATTCCTCTCGTATCCAATCCTTACAATCCAAAATCCTTCGTAAAATCCTCAGTGCTCCTTACTTTGTTACTAACAAAGTAATCCATAATGACCTTAATGTCCCATTTGTTGCTGATTTGGCCCAAATCTGATGTCAATCTTTTCACGACAAACTATATTTCCACTCAAATCCACTAGTTTTAAACCTCACAACCTCTTCAATTCCTGATAATCCTCTGAGGTGTCTGAAAAGAAGATGACCTCGTGACCTTCTAAGTCGAACTTTTTATTAGAGTACTACCACTGGGTAGTTTCTCTACTTGCCTTTATCTCAGGAAATGATTTATCTTTCATTATATTTACTTGATGTATTCAGTATACAGTTGTAAATTCCAATGAATACATTTAGAAAAAAAAAGATTTATTATTTTAAAGCAAAATAGGTCTAAAATTCATTATTTTTTTTTAATTATTGGTCAATTGTTTTGGTTTTTAAATATTTTTATATTTATGTGGATAGTCTGCCACGGAGAGACAGAGGACCGGATTCCAATCCCGGCTGGGGCATATCTTTTCTCTTTAAAATAAAAAAAATTAAAATTCATAATATTTAAATTCTTATAATTTAAGAGCAAAATTTGTTGTTAGAAAATATTATTATAATTATTTTATTAATTACTAAATAAAATATCGAAAAAATTAATTTGTTTAAAAGTAATGAAAGGTTTATTATAATTAAAATAATGAGTTTTTGTAAGAAACATTCATTGCGATGGCAATAATTAATTATAAATCATTAAAGTCATCCTTAATAATACTATTATTTAGTTCGGTTTAGTTCGCTAAATAAAAAACAAATAACTATTAAAACGAAAAAATAGTATTAAAATCCGATAATTATTCTCCAGATCGATTTAAACCAGTTTTTAGAAACTTAATCAATGCAATCGATCAACTTTATATTTAATTTAAATCGATAATCTTTGAGACCTAGAATTCAAATATAAATAAAGCTCAAATTATTTTTATTTTATTTATTTATATTTTTTTCAAAGCGGCACAAACTGAGTCAAAGCTGATTAGTATAACGGATATAAGTGCATTCTGTATTCCGGGGCTGGTGCAATTTCTCTTCGGCACTCAAGAGGAATCCAGGTTGTCAGTGCAAAGGCACCGAAGAAGCCCAACATTTGGGTCCCGATACAAATTGCACTCACGGCTTCTTGAGGCAGTGCCAAAAATTCTTCTTGAAGCTGACGATACAGAAATGGCAATCTGGGCCATTAAGGAAACCGTGTCAAGTTATTAATTCAACACGAGCGAAAATAATTGTATAAATAATAATAAAATTAACTATAATTAATTAATTTTATTTATATCAAATTTATATCAGTCAGATCTACGATTACGAAATCAAATGTTAAAAATAAGAGTATCCACATTATAGAGGTTGGGTGAGCCCCAGAAAGGTATACAGATCCCTTGGGGTCGATTTGTGTCTGTTAACCTCAGCTACACCCGGATCCTAACCCTCCGCACTAAATACCTAGTTTTTTTAGTATTACACATAACTTTCCTTCGATAAACTCAACATGTTTTTTTTCTTTTAGGGACTTCTGGGGATCACCAAGAGGCATTTGCAATGTTATTTAGTTATGTATTACTTTTCAATCTTGTTACTATTATCAATTCTCTTTTTTTCTTCCTCCTAGACTCCTCTAGAATAAAACGTCCCGGAATTAAAATATTCAAGAACTGAAAAGATTTTACTGATTTAAATTTCATCTGACAGTTGTGCATTTTATCTAAAACAGTAGTATTATTATAGATAAGTTTATAAATAGTTTGGTTTTTTATAATTACTAACCCCGTTGCGTTAGATATTTTCAATTAAGAGTACATAACAAATGGCTCTCATGGCAGATTAACACCCGCCCCACCATTCCCAGTACCAAGAACATAATAAAACAACACAAACAGATCTGGCAGAGGCAGCAATAGAACCGATAGTGGAAGAGTCATCGTGCAGCGCTGTCTTCACAAGATGGCGGCCGGACAATGAAGACTTCTCCGCTCTGCCTTAGTCATCAAATCTGACAAGACAATGGCTCCGATCTCTGCGGCTATAGAAGAGATGGAGTATAGTATAGTAAAGGCTCGGCGAATATATGAGATTCATCTCTATACAATAAATACTTCTCTTTAGTTTATATAAATATATATATATATATATATATATATAACTTAATGAGTTCGAGACACATAAACTAAAAAAAAAGGAAAAGGTTTCGAAATGAGAACGCACAGAGAGATCGGTTATAACTAACTTTATTGATAACTAATCTTTCTTATATACTATCTGGGAGTTGTTTATCTTCTCAGTAGGATTAAGCTCTACCATTACCCGGCTACGGCACTTAACTCCCCCCCTCCAGTTTCCAGACACTTTTGGAAACTAAAGGAAGGACCAGTCCAGGCGAATAGCAGAGCTGGCTCCTGTACAACACTACAGCTCCCAGACACACAAAATTACAGTATGTACAATTAAATACCATACAATGATACAATAGAACAAAAAGAAGATACAGCCACAAGGATAATAAAACAACCAAAACCACACCCTACTGATTGTTGGCCTCCACAACAGATATGAAGAAAAAAAAAGAAAAACAAAAATAGCTACTAATACTAATAAGAACACAAAATTGTACACTTATAGGAATACAACCACTTTCTTGTTCCGCACATTGTATTACTCCACTGGAGTATGCGAAGGCACTCCAGACCCCAGAGGAAATTTCAGCTGTTCAATATGGACCGTCCTCCGCCTCCTGGGGTCCCCTACACTTTCGATAGTGACTGTGTTGTGTTCCCGAATGACTACAACACGGAATGGTCCCTCGTATCGCCGTGGCTCCTTACCCCGATTAGACCCAATTCTCCTGTAGACAATGGCCCCAATTTTGAGTGCCCCCGAGCAATCTCGGACACGCGCGTTTTCTCTAGTAACTCGGGTTCGTTTTTCCCTCACGATCCTTCTTCGCGCTTTTTCCCATGCCTCTCGAACCCGCACGTGGTTCGCGACAATGTCACACGCTGCGTTGTTACCTCCAATCGTACCCTCGGGATCCCGACTGGGCCCGCGAATCCCAAACAACACTTCAAAGGGAGAGAACCCCGTTACGGAATGGATAGAATGGTTGTATGCCGCAACCGCTTTCCGCATCGCTACGTCCGGCGTCAACCCCTGCTCGACGTGGTAGACCCTGAGGTGATCGCTAAGCGTGCTATGCAACCGCTCTATCCCTCCCCTACCCTTCGGGTGTCCCGGAGTGTTGAAATGCCACGCGACCTCCAACTTACGCGTTTCCTCGCTCACCACAGCGTTGTCGAACTCCCTCCCTTTATCGGACGTTATGGTATCGGGTACCCCATAAAACATAAACCATGTCCGGAGGGCTGATAACACCGACTCTGCTTCCTTGGAGTGAATCAGACGGGCCATAGCGATCTTACTGAAAACGTCGATGATAGTGAGCCATGTAAAACCCTTCCAGGTGAACGTGTCCACCTGCAGATCGCGGAGAGGCCGATCCCCCGTAGGTGTTTCTTCTTGTACAGCTTGCGGTGGGTGGCGGTCGTACTTCGTAGTCATGCAGACCTCGCATGCCCCTATAACTTCTTGGATCGTCCGCCGCATACCCGACCAATAATAGCGCCTTCTCAGCGCCTGCAGAGTCTCATTGACCCCCCGATGGTTGGTTTTGCCCACGTGGTAGGCCCCTGTCACTTCCTTCTGTCGGCCGCCGTCCCTGATGGTCTCCACCATGATCCTGCACCGAATGAACACACGATCCGGGATTTGATCCGTTTTCCACACCTGTCGTATTTTTTCCCATATCACTGCGTTACCCACGTAAAGGTGGTGGGTGTGTCCCGGCTTAGAAGCGTCCTTGAGGGCCTTACATACGAGGTCTAATCGCACCCCTGGTTGCGACGAGATGACATTGACGCGAGACCGCCCGTAACGCAGATACTCTATTGCCAGCATGCCTGACGTCTTCGTCTTCCAGATGATCTGCCTCGGTTTGTCATTAACAATCTCGTCAATTTCTTCTAAATCCCCCGGTCTCTCGTCTGTAGAGCTCTCTCTTTCTGACGATACCTCTTCTCTTCCCGCTACCGTGGTAGACCGTTCCCCTTCGCCCTCCGGCGACCAATCCTGCAAAAACTGCCGGATATCTCCCGATGGCCCTGCGACGTCCTCTTCGATAGCGTTCACCATGAGTGCCCGCGACAACCAATCGGCGACTACATTTTCCTTCCCAGGTTTGTAGACGACATCCATGGAGTACTGGCTGAGCTTCTCTTTCCAGCGAGCCACTCGAGCGGACGACTCCTTTAGCTGGCCCACCCACTGTAACGGCCGGTGATCCGTCTGGACCCGGAATCTTCTGCCAAACAAATATGGCCTGAAATGGTCGACCGCCCAAACAATGCCTAGTAGCTCCCTCTCCAACGCGCTATATCTGGCTTCGGCCTCGGACAATCTCCTGCTCGCGTATGCTATCGGCCGGTCCCCCTGGTCATGCCCCTGAGACAAGACCGCCCCTAAGGCGTACTCACTGGCATCGGTAGTCACAACGAACTGCTTAGTGAAATCTGGAAACGCTAGCACCGGTTCCCCCGTCAGGTGGTCCAGACATTTCTTCAAGTTGTCCTCCATGACCGGTGTGATAACTACGCGCGCTCCCTTTTTTAATAAGTTATTAATGGGTACCAGGTACCGCGCCATGTCTGGAACGAAACGTCTGTAGTAATTAAGGGCCCCCAGAAGTCTTCTAATGCCTTTCACGTCCCGGGGTATCGCCATCTTGGTGATCGCTTCCACCTTGGACTTATCCGGCCTAACTCCTTCCCGAGACACCGTGTGCCCTAAAAAATTTATCTCCGTTTTACCCAGCACGGACTTCTCCGGAGACAGCTTCAGCCCGAATTCGCGAACCCTCGTGAAGACCTGTCGAAGGTGTTGCACATGTTCGTCCTCCGATTTGCTAAACACGAGCAGGTCATCCATATAGACCTGGCAAATCCCCTCATCTACACCCCTGAGAAATTCGTCCATCAGCCTCTGGAACGTGAGGGGCGCATTCTTAAGTCCAAACGGCATCCTCGTAAACTCGTAATGTCCCCGCTCGAACGTGAAAGCTGTTTTCGCCTGATCCCGAGGATGAAGTCTGATTTGGTGATACCCCGCTTTCAAATCCAACGTGCTAAATATTACAGCACCGCTTAATCGATCTATGATATCGTCGAACCGGGGAATTGGATAAGCTTCGTCCTTCGTATTTTCATTTAACTGACGGAAGTCCACGACCACTCTGTATTTCTCGTTCCCTGTCACACTCTTCTTCTTTACCGCCCACAGGGGGCTATTAAACGGGGATGAACTGTCGACGATGATTCCCTGTCGCTTTAATTCATCTAATTCTACCCGGATGTGCTGTCTCAGCGCCTGGGGATACCGCTTCTCCTTCACGTACGTGGTCTTCTCCTGTTTTAGTGGAATTTCGTGTACCGTCCTTCCCGTGACACCTAATACCCCCCCCTCCTTATAAAAGATGTCCCGGAATTCCTTTAGTAACAGGTTCCTCCACTCAACTATCCTAGTCACGGCCCCCACCCGAGGACCTCGCACCGCCCGGTGCCCCGCGTATGACTTACCCCCTAACGTAATGAACCACCTGCCTCGTTTATTCTCTACCTTCGCACCCACCCTCTCTAACAGGTCGCACCCAACTATGGCCTGATACTCCCTGGGCAAACTCTCTACTACATGCACCTGCAGACGCGCTCCCGTTTTTCCCCACTCGCTCAATCCCATATCCGTTTCGCCCATCACTCTACATGGCCCTCCTAAGGTTAACAGCCTACATTTACATCTCCGGATCTGAAGTGCCTCCCCCTTACCACACAACTTCTCCGCTGCTGTTTTTGACAACAAGGTACTCGAGCTCCCTGTGTCTACAAGGCACTTCACTTCACCGTACGTCTTAATAATAGGCAACCAATTTTTCAGCTTACCTTCCAAGTTATTTATGACGCAAGCTCGGTCGCCTCTCTGCGAGCACCCTCCTCATACGGCCGCCTGCTTCCGTCTCGTGGTCGCCGTCCGCCGCTGACCCGTCGTTCGTTGACGATTCCAGCTGCTGCTCACGCTGCCCTCGCCACTGCTGCCTGGTTCCTCCTCAGTCTCTGATGATCCCGAGACACTAGATGTGTCCCTTGGGGACCCACCTCGTCTGGCCGAGTACCTCCTTTTCCGTAGCTCCTGTGCGTTTACTTCCATCGGTTCTGCTTGATGTCCCTCCTTTCTGCGAAAGATGTACGGACATTGTCTGGCAAAATGCCCTTCCATCCCGCACTCGTAACATCTGGACCGTGGACATTTTGCTACCAGATGGCCCGCCTTGCCACACCCGTGGCACTTCCTCTCATCCTTCCTTGGCCCATTCTTCGACTTGGGCAGCCAATTTCTTTTTTCAGCCGTGAATGGTTTTTCTCTGACACTCGTTCTTCTACCCGGAGTCGCAGAAATTCTTGGTCGATTCGCCGAGACCCTTGTCCACTCAGGCTCATCTACCTCCATCCTGTAGCTCTCCTCTTCTCGGGCCCCAGTATCCACAAGGTTCTGAGCGCATTCCAGGAACGTTTTCTCGATAGGAAATCCTTCCTTTTTTCCTAACTGCCTCGCCAACTGTACCTTCCAGATCGTGGACAGGAATAGCATTCGTGCGTCTGTCTCTTCCGCTGATACGATCTCTCTCATTTTTGCATTTAATTTTTGATACCGCTCCAGCATGACTGCAGCGTATTGACCCGGTGTCTGCCGGCTCTGCCTCCGTTCACAGAACATTTGAAAAATGTCCTCCTCGATCGTCCATCTCCCTCCTCCATACGCCTTCTTCAACCTTTCTTTAATTACTGCCCATTCAGTCTCCTCATCGGCCTGAATTAAGTTCAGCACGCTTCTCCGGACACGCCGTGCCAGGGCCACTCGCAATCTCTTTGCATCTAGTTCTTCTAGAAAGTCCGCTGCCACCTGGGATTGAATGCTTGCCATGATTCCATCTCCCCCTTTGATAAAATGATTGAGTTCGCCGACATCGCCGTTGAACTTGTCCAAATCAGAAATTTCTCTCCTGATGTCTTGCGCGTTGGCCTTCCGTAATTTCATTTTTTCTAATTCATTAGTTTCTTGCGCAATTCTATTAGCTTCCTGCCTCGCTAGGTCTGCCCGCGCTAATGCTAAGGAGGAAGTTACCTGAGGTTGGAGTTCAGGGATCATCTGCTCCGCCTGTGGGGGATCTAGCGTCAAGGTCGCAGGCCTCAGGATGCTCGGAGCCTGATCATTCATGTTGGCGCACTTAAGTACTATTCACAACGAACGGAAAGATAGCACAACGAACGAGAAAACGGAAAAAAAAATTTCTTTCCTATGCTTTTAATCCGTGTCCCGGGTTTCGGCACCACTTAATGAGTTCGAGACACATAAACTAAAAAAAAAGGAAAAGGTTTCGAAATGAGAACGCACAGAGAGATCGGTTATAACTAACTTTATTGATAACTAATCTTTCTTATATACTATCTGGGAGTTGTTTATCTTCTCAGTAGGATTAAGCTCTACCATTACCCGGCTACGGCACTTAACTTATATATATATATATATATATATATATATATAAACCAAAAGTACCACCAAAACAGTACCATCTGGCTTGTTGCTGGTCGATATATGTATATATATATATTTCCATGTAGGATTATTAAACTCAGTACAAACAGTGGTTCAAAGCATGATCTCGAATCAAATTAAAACGCATCAACCATTATTAAATGAGAACATATCGTTAATACAAAATATAATAAAACATGTAAAATAAAAAAAAAATATTTAAGTTTACGAAAAATCGCTGAAGATTACGAAAAATCGCTGAAGATAATTTTTAAGACTCTTGCATCTCCCTTAGGAAGAAAAAAGTATTTTAGAAGTAGGAGTAGAGTATCCGGTTTATCAATTGTATGTAAAATCAATTGCTATAAAATAATTACAAAGTAAATTTAAATAGCACTAATTAATAAATTAATATATTATTGGGCCAGTGCTTGATGATTCAGAAAGAAAAGTACCACTGGCTTATTGCTGGTCGATTACTAGGTTCCATCGACTTAAATGGCGGAGTTTTCTCCTTTGACATAAATCTATAACGATGTAGAAAAGCAAAAGGACAAATTAAAACATTAACAAATAATTTACAATAGAACTTTGCAAAGAAAATGGACAGAGGGAAGAAATGAGCGAAAAATAATAAGAATGAAAACATTCTGGGGAGGAGGGAGTACAAATTTCGCAAGTATCGTCCCTAGAAGGTCTCAACGAAGAAGAAATCTCTTAAATACTAAATCTTAAATTAGTTCGTTTATACTTTAATGTATGTATTTAGCTAAACCAATGCAAATTAGAATTAATGGAAAACAGATAAAGCAAATCCTCCCCAAAAAAAAACTCAAATGGTATAGTAAATATTTTTATTTTGAAGAGAAAAGGTTTTTTATTTTGAAAAGAAAAAATCCCGGCCTGGACAAATCTTTTCTCTTCAAAATAAAACAATTTAAAAATTATAACATTTAATAAAAAAATAAAATAATATATTGACAACCAAACTAAAGTAATGTTCAATGAACATTCTTCCCCTTGTATACATCGCAAAATTGCGAGAACACGGAAATATAGGATCGGTGAAGTGAATTTGTCTTGCCGTGTTACGAGCCAGGTTAGATCAGTTTGTTAGAGCACCACGCTAGTTACGCTAGTGGGCCGGGGTTCGAATCTCGGCCTGGACAAATATTTTCTCTTAAAAATAAAAATATTTAAAAATTATAATAATATATTCTAACAACATGGTTTCCTCTTAAATTATAAGAATTTAGATGTAATGAATTTTAGTAGACCTATTTTGCATGAAAATAAAAAATCAAAATTATTTTACAACGTTGTTTGTAATCAAAGTAAACATATTAAAACAATATTTTAATTAAATACTCTTTCAAGTTTCCACGACCACTATTTTTTTTTTTCTGAAGAAGTCAGCAGCATGGCTGGCGAAACGTTGGCGAACAATTTATCAACACGATCTAAACCAGAAGAAATCAACAAAGTCTTTTGTAATATTTTTATTGTTGGCAAAAAACAAAAAGCCGGATTCGAATCCCGGCCTGGACAAATCTTTTCTCTTTAAAATAAAAATATTTAAAAATTATAAAAAATAATAAAATAAAATATGAAATAGTAAATAATTCCAATATTGTTATAACTCATATTGAATGATTCAAAAGCCTGTTGTTTGGAAGGTTAAAAAAAAAAGTTGTTACTGAAAGGACTTGAGAGTATTGTTCTGTGAATTATTTTAACCGACATAAATTTTAATAAAATCTGCATATTTTATTAAATAAAACTGCTTAGTTACTATAAATCATGAAATACGATACAGAGGTGATCCCGGTTGAACCTCTCCGTTGAAGTTCAGAGTTCAAGGATCCAGTTCGTTCTGGCCTTTGTGTCATATTTTATTCGCAATCGCGATTTACTGTTCTTTTCTTGAATATTAAGTATTCGTTTAATTATTTATTTCCTACTTCATGGGATGGAAAAAAGGTAAAGGTAATTTGCTATTCATATTTCAAAGGAAGTATCCGTTTCACTATCCATTTTCATGGCAAAATCAAGCGAAGTGATTAATCCGAGATCACAATCACACAAGTATGAGTTCATAAATATAATAATTCATTCATTTTAGATATTATGAAATGTTATTAAGATGATATCCATGTTTTATAATCCACGAAGTCTCTTAGCTATGACCCCAAAAACGAAATGACCCTTCATACCAATGCTACTGCACGAACTGATGTTTATGCATGAGTGCACCCATAACCGTTCTGCATAGAGAGAGAATGCACTCACGAACACCGAGTCGGAGAGTATTAATTGGATATCGGTACGTTACAACGGTATTAAACATTTATTTCTTTTTACTTTATTTATTTATTTATAAATAGACTAATTGAGAATTCCACAAGTACCGCAAGCCGTATTTACATGAGTGCATCAGTATTCCTCGAAGAAGGAGGATGAATCACCTCGAGCTATCTTCATATTCCGTGATGGGCACCTTTTACTTTTTAGAACCTCTTTGGATTCCATACCATCTCGATTCGTCTATTTACCTATAATTATCTCAGCCGCGTAGAGCAAATGATACGGGCAGTCCACGAATATCAACATTCCTGACGAGATGAAATCTTTCTTGAAGGCATTCAAGTCTATAGATAGATCGATAGGAAGAGATATATCACGAGAGGTTTCGTATTGTACCAAAGGTACTGAGTTACGGAAAATGAATTTGCAGAATTATTGCCGACTTGGAAGATTGTGTCAGAATAATGAAGAAGGCTTCATCTAACTGTCGGATATCGTAAGGTTTAGGAAGACAATAAGACCATGTACCGTTACCGTTCTTTAAAGAAACGATACACCGGAGGAAGCCTATTCTAAGGACGTAGAAGACAGACAGAGAATACCGAAAGTGGAACTGGGACATTAATGCAGACTGATGAGGCGAACCTCACGACCCCCTTCTGATGATACGTCGTGAGTGAAGCTGGAGACACGACGCCGGCATACATAATCCAGGACATCCAAGAGACCAATATCTGCGGAGATTGGAGAAGGATCCTTGGAGGAGTCCATCCAATGCAGGGTCCACAATGCACTATTTTACTTCGCGTTCTTTAGAAATACTTAATTTCCTGAAGGTATATTTTTTGATAAAGGAGGCTTCGAATACTGAAAAATTATGCTATCCAGAGATAATTAACTATTTAAAAAATTATACTTTAAGGCAGGGGTTCCTAAACTTTGTTCTACCATGCCTCCTATCCGTTGAAATGAAAGTCTCATCCCTCCTTACACCAGAAATTTATATGTGCATATGTAAACAAAAACATTAAAATTTACTGTTACAATATACAATATTATGAATTTCAATTTAAGATTGAAATTGGTAAGAGAACCATAAGAGAAATATAACTAAAACTAATTGATTTTTTTTAATTTTCAATTGGTTTCGCGCCCCTCACTCAATTGCATTCAAGTCCCCAGGGTTGGGAACCCTTGATTTGCGGTAATTCATGAGTTAATAAATAGAAGCCTGTCGACTTTCGTCGAAAATAACATTGATATAGAAAGCAAAATATCAAAAGAGGCACAAATTATATGTCAATGAATGCATGAGTGGGATAATTTAAAACAATATATATATATATATATATATATATATATATATATATATATATATATATATATATATATATATATATATATATATATATGCCGATATTCCGCTACTTTAGACATTACCATTACTTTTTTTGTAAATTGAAGAATTTGGCTAAATAGTATAGGAAATACAATTTCTGTTAGGTTTCATCTTAAGAATTTTGATTTTTTTAAAATTAATTTTAGAGTATGCGGTTTAGTCTACAGTTCTCATTTGGATCTTGATGGTGGTGGGATGCTGTTCCAGATTAGTGTCTGAATAGGACGGTGGGATTTGAACCTGCCTTAGTTATTTTTTTCCTTTATCATTCTATTTCTGTCCTGACGAAGTCTGAATTGGCGGAATATCTGCAAGTATACTTTCATGAAGTTTAAGTGATTTTGTTTGGAATTTTTCTATTAATGTGTTAACAATTAAGTTTAAGCTGTTATGTATAATATCTTTTTTATATAATATCTTTTATTGATTTAACCATTATAATCCCTATATTTTCAGATATAATATTATGAGCTAACAAAGACAGAACCAATCTTACGGTTTTTTTTTTAGATTAATTTATTAATATTTGCAACTGTAACAATATTACAACAAGTAAATTTGCTGTTCTGAACAAATGATATGAAAAAAAAACACACTACCCATCGGTAGCACTCAAATAAAGTTCTATAGTAGAAGGTCTCGAGGCCATCTTCTTTTCAGACGCCTCGGAGGTTTATCAGAAATAATATGGGAAGCAAGTTGAGAGACTAGCGGATTCAAGTGTGTCGTGGAAGGATAGGTATCTAGTTTGGGCAAAATCAGCAACATATGGGATATTAAGATCATGATGGCTGAGTGTGTGATATAATAAGGAGCATTGAGGATTTTACGAAGGATTGTAAGGATTGGATACGAGATGAATTGGATGGTTTAGTCGAGCCCCAAAGCTCAACTCCGTATGTCCAAATAGGTCTGATAACTGTCATGTAAATGAGTCTTTAGTAATTAATTGGGAGCTTAGAGCGTTTGTCCAGTAAATGTTGAAGTAGGCGAAAACGTCGAGCAGTTTCTTGTCTTTTCATTTTTGTATGAAGGTTATTTTTTAAATTAAAAAAAAAAAGGACCATAAAAAAACCTGTAAAAAACAAGATGATAACGGTAAAACGTTTGCTACGTGATAGATGTGGTGTAATCTAGAACTGTAAGCAAACAAGAGCTGTTTCATGGCCAGTGTGCCAGATCTAAGCGCCATTGTGCGCAACTAATGCCCGAAACGTAATCGTTTACGGTTAGCCAACTGCGTAACCATACAGGAAAACGAAACGAAATTAATATATAATTAAATTATTTTCTTCATTATAAGTGATTTTTAAATAAACTACTACATTTAAGTTGGTATGATTGAAATGATAGCATCGCTTAAGATTAAGATGAGCCTGTAAAATTATTGGGCACATTAACAGAAGAATTACTAAAATGATAATTTAATTAAAATTACTGCTGACTCGAGTGGTAAAAGTCCGAGAGATTGGCCGAGGCGTAAGTAGGAAGATTGCACTGAGAACGATCTTATCTTATTTATTATCTTATTTATTGAACGGTTCATTAAGCCTTTAATTAGTGTTTTTATTATTATTTATAAATATCAATAATTTTGAAATGAAATTTACAATACATGTAAGAAGGTAGTGGTAATAACCCAATAAGCCCAATATTTGGGGTTCCTAGCCCTTCAGGTTACCATTGTATTTTTTAAAACGAATTAAAAAATGCTTGGTTCTTTCGGAAGGGGCGTAAAACTGGGTTCCCTGGCCTATGCGGTGTCAGGTACTCGTCAAAGATCTCTACCCTAGTTAAACCTTGATAGGCAAAATTTAGAGCTACCACTGTAGCATTTTCCGATTAGCCGTATCAGCATGAAGTGGCATCAAATAAACAAAAGGAGCATTAAAATGTATGAAAAAACAATGAGTTTAGCGCGTAGAGTATATCTTCATTAGTATGGATTAATGTATACATATAAATAAAAGCAATATAATATAATTTGCATAACGGGTATAATATTATAGGCAATCGGCTAAACAATAGCTCACCAACGGTCACTATCAATTCACCGAATATCCAATCATAATGACTGTAATCTCATCACCAAAGAATGGCTAAATCCACACATTATTGTGAATTATAATGCGGCTAAGGCGGGACTCGAAGAGCTGATGACAGGCCGAAGCCGTCCGCTGGATAATGATTGGAGGCGCGACATGGAGCGAGTATCGATTCCGAGGCTTTATAGCCGTCATTAATCGACCCTATCGCCTAAATACATCGATTGTTGATTTTACCAACAACGGGTTTGGTCCTGATGAAAGGTGCCAGCGGATCATATCACGGCCGCCTAAATAACAGGCGATTGGCTCGAATCTATTCATTCATTCCAGAAATTTAAATATTACAAAAAAAAAAGGCCATTAATATTCTTTCAAAATAGGAAAACAGAGGAAGTACATGGCTGCGTGGGTGCTCGTAAAAGAGAGAAATTTGGATGAAATGCATACTAATCACATCATACAAAAGAGTCATTTATAGCTGCGATCAATAATTTAAAGGAAGAACATACCTACAAAAGATTCGGAACTAATGGTCAGAGAAGAGAAAAGATCATGAAAATCAACTATCACAGAGGATTCATAAGTCAAATATAAGTCATAATTTCAAAATAGGAAAACAAAAGTGAAATGTCTCGGAGGGTGTATTGAGAGGGGAATTGGAAGAAATAAATATTGATCAGTAGACCATACTCAACAAAGATACATTTAGAACAAAAGTCAAGAAATTGAAAGATTTTCATGAGGATCAAACTAACAAAAAAAGTTAACAATAACGATACGATAATATTTAATCTGTTAACAACCTAGGATTGACGCTATGGGATATTCAGAATCTCCTGGGGCTCACCCAGCCTCTATAATTTATGTACTCTTGATTGATGGAAAAAAATCAGGCGGTTTTGTCTAATTCAATCTAATAATCCATCACCATAGTGCTTAATAACTAAAGTATCTATAACTAAATTCTGTTGGTTAAGTCGTGAAAATATGATATTGAATTTCCATATTTTTTCATGTAAGCAATAAGCCATACAAAGTAGAAAACTAGGAATTTTTAGGAAATAGCGATTCCCCTGGTCCATTTATTCCTAAAATTTAGTCTTCCTGATTTCCTTACACTTGAATCTGCTTGTAGATCTTGTACCATAAGATTCTCAGGGCTTTCCCTTATACCAGGATCGACATGGAGCGCTTTCTACAAGAGCGTTTCCCGTTGGCTGTTCAAACAAGCCGACTACAGTGGAAGAAGCCCTTAACAATAGGCCCACAAGAGCCCGCTATGGTGAAGACGATCCACTATCATGAATATGTATACTCACGGAGGAGGCAGTTCCTGTAGCGGCCTCTACTTTAGTTCTAGAGCCTCTACTTCACCATACGACCATTTGTCCAGCTAATCTACATTTCAAATCAGGTTCAATCCTTAAATGTTAGTCTTGGGATAGTTCATACACGCCATATTTGTATGATGATGCCTTTTATTAATGACGTAGTCTTCGTCGAAGCAACCTGGTTATAGGAGTGCTATATATATATATATATATATATATATATATATATATATATATATATATATATATATATATATATATATATATATATATACATATATATACTGGTAGAGCCCTGAGTTGCCGTTCTGTAGCAGATAATTTATTTAATCCGTAAACACACGGACTGTGGGGTCTGAACACACTTAATTACTATTCATGTTTGTTATTTAAGTTACAAGACAATTGAGGACTACGATATCACAAAATTAGTCTTCCTGGCCGGATAAAACCATTTTTCCTTAATTAAAAACTGTTCTATTAAATGCTCTTTTACATGGACTATATTTATAGTAGAATATATTGTATTTGCATTTGTAATATCTATGTGGATTATATGTTTATAAAAGAAAATGAAAGTTGTAATAAAATAAACTAAAAACTAAAATAAATAAAATCACAAAAAACTAACAAAACTATTGGATGCTCAGAGGACTGCATACGGAGATACAGTTCATTATTATTTTATACTCCAAATGTTGAGAACATTTCCAGATAATTTTAGGCTTGTATCAAGCTATATGTTTTTAGTCCAAGATTAAATCTCTTCCATAACTTCGTTGGCCTTTGCTTCCGGCTAAGAGATTTTCATCCCACATCCTCCCGAACAAATGGTAAATTTAAAGAGCTATATAAATTACTAGCGAGATTGGAGAGAAGATTGAGGCTGACAAATATTGGCAAAGGAGGTGAAACTGTTTGCTAACATCTCAACCCGGCAGCGTATCGACACTTGAGGAATGGGTAGATGTTAGAGATAATGGCGCGAGGCAATCAATATCCTTCGAGGACAGGACTCTCACGGGCAGGAGTGCTCTTGTGATGGATAAGAAGGACCAACGGTAGTCCACTGATGAGTCTCATGAATCAACCTACCGTTAAAGTCTCCTATCTTTTCCCGAGTCTTCACTTTGTCACTTTCTTGTAACCTTATGATGCCTCCGCGCTTCTTCGATAACTGCGCCTTCCTACATTCTTTATATATTTGCAGGTCGGACAAGATGGATAGTTGAAACTATAAGCTGGTATTATTCCCTCAAATTACAATTGGAACTTTCAAAAAGTGAATTTAAGAGATTTTTTTATTCACTACCATTATCTAGTATATGTGTAACCGTAAGTACACATATATATATTAGTGTGTTTATTGGTGGTAAATAATTTTATTTACTTATTGGAACTGAATTTTCAACTCTAATAACGTGTTTTGCCGTTATATACTTGTAGATATGGTTAGTATTAAAGTTCCATAAACGAACAATAAACATGATTCCAAATGATCACTGGACACTTAGACCTACCAACTAAATGAAATCAAGAAAATCCTATCCACATTCCTCTTTTAGAATGCACCTGGTGCAGTATAAGGGATCCCATCTATCCTATTATTATGTTATTATAAAATAAAAAATATCCAAGGGCTAAGACATTTATTTTTCATCATGTGTACAAAAATCTACACATTTCCTATAATTGCACACTTTTTTCATACTAAAAATCACAATTATTTTCATTTTCTAGAATATTAAAAAGGAAAGCGGTGAAAAGTTAAAAATTCTTGAGACTTAACTCGAAGCGACAACCTGCAGAACTGATACCGGAATTGGTGTTGAGTTGAGAAGCTTGACCATATAAAAAAGTATAGCATGACTTACCGGTGTGTCCAGCAGCGCAGGAGCAGCTGTACTTCTCCAAGGTCTGCAGAGAGCAGGTTCCTCCGTTGAGACATGGTCCGGAGTCGCAGGAGTTGGCGATGGGGATCTCGCAGAGAGAGGCGGAGAAGCCGATGGGGCAGGAGCACCAGAAGGACGGCGGGCCCTGGCTGTGCGAGGCTCGGACGTTACAAGTGCCGCCGTTCTGGCACCGCGGTCCTGGTCCCGTGTGGCAGGGGTTCAAGTGCTGGCAGTACTCCCCCACGTACATGCTCGTACAGCTGGAAAGGGAAGAGGTACCATTAGCGATTCAAAAGAAAAAAAAAACATAAAAAAGAAAATTGTACGTCATTAAATTATTCTACAAACATAAATCATACAGTATAATTATAATAATAATAATATATAGAACCAAAAGTGAGCAAAAACTTAAAAAGAGACAATTATAAATAGGTTTCAATAGCGAAAAACCCAAAATAGAGCCTGAAGTCTCCAAACACAAACAACTAGTCGACAGCTTAATAGAGTTATTTGGGGAGCATATTGGAGTGAGTTTGAAGCCTCTATTTGATGGGTATGTTGGATTCCGCAATAGGCGAAACGTTGACCGGTCAATATTGAAAAAATATCCAAAGATAAGAAAGTAAGGTTGCAGGACTAAATCAACAGCATCCTCATACTAGACTGAAAAGACAAGAAACAGCTCGCCGTTTCAGGCTACTTCAACATTTACTAGACAAACGCTCTAAGCTCCAAATTAATTACAAAAGACTCATATACATGACAATCGTTAGACCGATCTGGACTTACGGAGTAGAGCTTTGAGGCTCCACTAAGCCATCAAATACATATCGTATTCAATCCTTACAATCCGAAATCCTTCGTAAAATCCTCAATGCTCCTTACTTCGTTACGACCAAAGCAATCCATAATGACCTTAATGTCCCTTTTGTTGCTTGAACTGGCCCGAATCCGATATCAATCTTTTCATGACAAACTTCATTCCCACTCAAACCCACTAGTTTCAAACCTCGCAGCCACTTCAATTCCTGATAATCCTCCGAGGCGTCTTAAAAGAAGATGGCCTCGTGACCTTGTAAGTTGAACTTTTTATTTGAGTACTAGCACTGGGTAGTTTCTCTACTTGCCTTTATCTCGGGACATGATTTATCTTTCATTATATTTACTTGATGTATTCAGTATACAGTTGTAAATTTCAATAAATACATTTTTTTAAAAAATCAACAGCAAACAACGATCCAAATCTCAAAGATAAGCAAGATCAGAAAGATTGAAAATAAATATTGGGCTAAAAGAATAGCACATAACATTAAAAAAATATTGATTTATTGTACTCCAAAGTTCATTGAAATACTACACAATATAATCAATCTGTACAGTAATACAATCAACTTAAGTTCAACATAGAAGTAGCCAAGAGTGTTTTCTCGAGCAATTGATGGTAGATCATCATTATGATCATCATACATAGATTGCGTTGTTTGTGTTTCGTTATAATAATGACTGAAAATTTAGAGGGAGAAAGGAAAAAATTCTCTTTAAGTGAACTAGAGAAGACATAATGGTTGGAAGTGAGTTAAGGATTGATGGAATTTTTCCCAAGGTTTTCCCATGAATGCTGTTTTTATTACAGAATATAATTTGAGTTTTTCATAGCCATTTCAAAGCATAAAAAAGATTTAGTATCTAATATGTAATAAGCGAACCATTATGTAAGAATTCAGATATTGATTAATTGGAAAATAAGGTTTTTTGGCGCCGCAATATTTCCGACCACTACAGCAGGCGATTGATAGAATCGGAACAAAACTCTTTAGGTTTACTTATCAATTTACGTAACGCTTTGTTTTCTTTTTTTAAAACATAATTTAAACAGAAGAAAAAATATATTTCTAAGTAACTGCTAATGCTTCGGCATCAGTTATATAAGGTCTGGAATCGCAACTATAATTTATAAAAGCTCTAAGCCATGATTGTGCTTTTAACTTTTTTAAAAGTTACATCGCGAACCGCACCACTCCATTTTCATCACTTCCGCCCCAGGATGACTCGGCCGTCGATAATACCCCCGAAGACCTTTTAGTAAAGAGGACCGTCCTGTGAGTACATTAGCCTATGGGAAGGCGCAGAAACAAGAAGCTCCTCGTAGAAGATGACTATGCCATCCAGCTCTTCGCTAATGGAGGTCCATACGGACCTGGGAGCTTCTGTTGCAAGAGGATTACTCCTGAGGAATCAATCATAGTCCCAGTGACGGTTCTATCCCGGGTAATGAGCAATCTTCTCCATATCGTCATATATCAGGGCAATTATAGGATATCCTCCTCCTCTTAGGGATGAAATTCCCGTCATTATTCCTTCCTCTTGATCTATTTCGGATGTCTTGGTCCATTAGAGAAGCCCTTAATCCACTTCCAGGTTATTATTTTATGGAGTCATTCATCATAACTTTTTCTTATCTTTTTTAGTCTGATGAATAATACAATAAGGGTATAGTTTTCTTCAAATATGATTGTTATATCAAATAACTCTTTCAGTTAATGATCAATCGATCGGTTAATATATCAAAAGATTAATTCACATCATTGGTTATAAATTATCGGAAAAATTATTTAATCATTAATTAATTCAATGGAAGCGGAGTGGCTGAGTGGTAGTGTTGAAGGTCCTGGGTTCAAGCCACGCTGCTAGGAAGACTGCTATTTAATCTTGAATGATAATAGTTGATCCTTTATAATGAGGAAGAACATGGTCCAGGTGGAGGTCAGACAAATTGCTCTAAAGCGTGGAGAACTATTATTTGGAGAACCTACGTTTCGACCAGCATTGCAGGTCTTATTAATATAATTTAATATTTACTATATGCAATTTTAATTGTCTGTATTTTGAACAGTTAGCCCTGAAGATGATCTGCAATGAGGGTCGAAACTTAGGCTCTCTAATAAACAGTTCTCCCAACTGAAGAGTAATTTGTCTTTATCTCCACCCGGACCATTTTTATCCTCTTATTATTTAATCTGTTACTAGCCGAAGAAGAATCCTTGGCGACCCAGGACCCTTCAGATACCCACACTAGAGGAAACCCTGGTGGTTGAGCGTGATCTAGGTTCTAAGACAAATCACCTCCCCAATCGTTGTCCAAGAAACACAGTCTCGCAAATACAAAATACAGTCTCTCCCATGTACTGAACCAAGATCCTTCATGTGTTATAGTGGTACATATAATTAATTGATATATAAACTCATAAAAGGGTAAATATGTATGGTAAGATATTTTGTAGAATAAATATTTGTTTTTATACATCACATACACTATATTTAGGTTGAACATTTTTTATCCAGAAATTACACAGGTTTTTTTTCCTCCAGGTACCTGGAAAGAACCGGCCTAACCGCCTCCAGAGAACCATTAACCACCCGCCTGAGGATACGAGACCAAGAGTGGTCACGATCTGGAATGCCCTCGGGGAAGATAAGACTACTTCATCATCCTTTATAAGAAGTCGGCTCCTCGCTCGGTGAAATATATTTATTTATAACAGTCAGAGATGATGATCGGTAGTAAGATATGGGGGACTAGGAACAAACAGGTATAAGAATCTAGGGCCAGCTTAGAAATAAAAAAAACGAGATATGAAGTACCTCTAATGATTCAGGATTCGGACAGCCTTCTAGACTAAGCAGCAATTTAGAAGCTCAGAAATCTTCGAAGAAGAGTTTATTATGAAGAAGAAGTTATCTGTGTATTGAGACAAATAGGCGACATTTTAAGTAGTTATATTTTTCTTCTTAGGGTGCCGCCCTTCAGAGGTAGGCCATCGTCGAGGATATTCTCATTGATCCTTGATAGTTAGCCCTGAAGATGACAAGCAATGAGGCTCGAAACTTAGGTTCTCCAATAAACAGTTCTCCCAACTGAAGAGTAATTTTTTTCTATGATGATGTTCTAAACAAGTAAACAGGCTTATGTACATCAATCCTGAAGATTTTTCAGCCATGGTATATAGGCTTCTTGGCTATGGATCTTTTCCAATCAATTTTACTCTGCCTTGTTAATTATAGTATTTCATTTTGTCTCTATATTTCACAACAAAAATAATATATAAATAAAATTCCAATAACCGTTTTTGGAAAGTATAAGTTCGTATGTTTACCAACTCCAGCCTCTCGATTGGTAATACTGTGGTACAAAGGATCTCTGATCGTGTTCATTACGGCCGTTCAGTTTTTAATTACACGTTCATGTTTGATATTTTTTGTTTCAATTAACAAAAAAACGGCTGCGAGACTTCTTTTTTTTATTATTATTAGCCAAACGTCACTAAAAATTCATTGTCGACTTCGATACCCACCCGCGTGATGCAGCTTTACAGCAATCATTCTTCTAGAAGCCAGTGTGGCCATTGCGTTTGCAAACTAGGGAGCTTCTAATCGAGAAACCCGCCTGAAGAGTGAACCAGGGGGGGAGTTCTAAGCGCGAAACCCGCCTGACCAGGGTATTATAGACATTGTTATTTTCTTTTTATTTGCGCAATTAAACTAAGTTATCAAGTATAAATTCACAAAAAAAAAAAGAAAAAAGTAGTGTTTCATTTGGTTTATAATTAGATTATTTCATTATTAAATTATTGTTTATTGTATTTAACGAAATCTTGAGGTATTTTCATTTTGTTTTCTTTGTTTGTATATAATTTGTTTAATAGTTTGTTTATTTGTTTTTGTACGTAATTTGATGTAGCTTTTTTTCTTCAATATCTGACGTCCATTTATATATTTGATTTTACAGTTCAAATATAATTTAAATATCATAAGGCAGCAGCCTATCGAAGTTTCGTTCTGTAGGGAAAGGTTACTTAAGGGTGCCATTCCTGTTATTCTTACAACGCCTTAACATTATTCATGTTATTTTTTGAGCATCCAAATTTCAACATGAGAGCTGTATTCAGCATTCAGAGAGAGCTGTATTGACGGAAGCTGAATCGTGTCGTTCAGTATTTGGCTTGAAATGGAGTTGTAATATAAGCAATAGTAACATTTCAAGCCAAAGCAGGACTTAGCCACCTATGACTTAGCTACTTATGTACTTTGGTAATAAAACGATTTCGCTTTCCTAAGTAAAATTTTGAAAATATTCAACTTAAATACTTTTTCTCTGGGGCTGCAGATGAAGCTTTTAACAGTGCATATTTTTAGTTTCAAGTCTAGTTTTAAAAGAGTATGCGATCCTATTATCCTATTTATTTTTTTAGTGTAATCATTTCCGTCATCTATAATTGTACCTACGTATTAGTAATTAGTAATTCTTTAACTCTTTCTATAGTAACGGTTAAAAATAACATATAGGGATTTTACAAAAGAGTCCATTGTCGGACCCATCGGTAAATTCCATACAGTTAAAACCTGATACAAGATAAAAAAAAATCCATGGAAAAACCGCATCCAATTTAAAATCACGTGGAAAATATATAAACAATGGTAAACAATTAATAGATATGTCTAGTTTTTCCCACCACACCCTCTTTTACTGAGAATCAATTATATTCTAATGTATGGATGATCTCATCTCAGAACTAGTTTTTCAATTGCAAAAGATGGCCATTAAAAGCGAATACGAAGAGGAAAACAACTTCAATGATCCTCTATAATTGTAATAACTCGGGTGATTTTAACGCTCGTGTTGTTGGAATCTAGTTCGATTAAAGAAGGACACTAGAGGTACAATTATCAGAAAGGCAGGAGGACCGGATTGGCAGTCTTGAGATAATGGCGGCTGTTTCAATATGTCCGTAGGGGTGTAATTACTTAACCATTAGAACTAGAAACGTCACATTTGAAAGGTATTTAAAATGTATTTAGATATATAAGAAGAGATATTGAGACGATCTATAAAATATTTTAAAAAATAAGCTTGTACCACTACAACCCATGGAAAGTTGGTAGAGGTTGTTCTGAGACAACGGTCGTGCAGGGAGGTGATATGTCCTATCTCAACCGCTAGCTTTCATACGTTAGGTAGGTCTTAAGATTCTATAGTATCCATTCAAGATTATTTACAGAATAAATAATTTATCTTTAATGGCCAGATTCAAATCCAGGGTCTATAGCACATCAACTCAGCGCTATACTCCGGTATAAAAAACAACATAAAATACGACAAAAAATAATAATTTCGAATCCATCGGCGATCGTATTGAGCAGTGCTCGCCGCAGAAGAGACGAAGCCCTCCATAGAGTACGAACAGTAAATAGCCTCCGCGAAGGACAAAAGAAGAAGCCCTTTCAATTAGACAGCGCCTGTGGCAATAAACCTGAGGACTAAGGATAATATCTCTTCGTGTCCATTAAACTTCTTATACATCCTTTTGTCTTTACCGGTTCCCTCTACTCTCTTGGAAAACAATTAAAGGGCTACTAAGATTGAAAGTGAGTAATGAGTGTGTGGGTTTATTTTTTTGAGAGCGTGTATGTGTGTGTGTATGGGAAGAAATATTAGATACGTTAGTTTTGCCTGCGTATTATACCTAACTATTGTTCTAAGTTAATAAAATAATTTTTATCATTATTATTTGAAACAGCAATCTAAGGACCACCAACACACAACAAAAGGTCAGATTTTTTTCTGCAGGTGTTCTTTCTTTCCAGCCAGAAATCTTTCAACCTCCGACTCCTTGATCGTTCTCTTTGAGAAATCCTTCACTCCTGCAAGGAAATCCTGTCAACAATTGGGTTGGTCCAATGTTTGACCCCTCTGAGTCCTAATGTACCTCATGAAGCCTTTCCATAAGATGTATCCATCAGATTACGTGAAGTAACTAATTTTAATTGGTTGATAAAGTTTGTTTCGGAATTAAGTACACGTCAGAGTCTCAACTGTTCCTAAAACAGATGAGATTGCACTCCAAATTAAATGTACCCACATTATAGAGGGTGAGTGAGCACTAGAATGGTCTACAGTTTCAGAGGATCCAAGAAGGTTATAACCAAACTGAATAATTTAACTAACACAACCGGAACCATTGGTTCACCAACTCATTGATGTACACACTGATCTACCTCGCTCCAAGAAATGTATAACTACGTAACAGGTAGGAGCGACCTGTGTTTAGTGGTTACAACTTACTAAGCCCATGATCGCGGGTTCGTAGCCCGGCAGGTGGCCTTAGGATTTTTTAAATGGAGAAAATATCCTCGGTTATGCCGTCCTTCGGAAGGGACATAAAACGGGGGTCCCGAGCCTGTACGATGTCAGGTACTCGTTAAAGATCCCTATCCTAATCAAACCTGAACAGGCAAAATTTAGAGCTCCCACTGTAGGATTATAACTAACTTCTGAAAGTATTTCACAGATTCTCTTTTTTAAAGACTGCCATTCCTAAAGTGCTATTCTGTCCATGTTAGATAGACAATTACAAAAGGATTAATATAAAAACACAAAATTGACAAGACAAAAATAATACAGAAAACGATCTAATACTTTACACACGAACAACGCAGAGATTGATAAGAAGAAGTTACTCGAGATAACAAGGTAGATTTCAGGCAGACCAAGATTTTCTAAATGCAGTAAAAAATCCTTTGTTATGCCGTCCTTCGGAAGAGAAGTAAAGTGGCGGTCGTGAGACTGTGCCATGTCAGGTTCTCGTTAAAGATTCCTATCCTAATCAAACCTGGACAGGCAAAATTTATAGCTCCCAATGTAGCATCGTCCGATTAGCCATTGCAGCATAAAGTGACGTTAAAAGAACAAACAGCAACTACGAAATATTATTATATATTCGGATCCTCAGCTGATACTCGAAGTATCTTTACTAATAAAAATATTCATAAAGAGAATCTAGATGAAGTGATTAGAGTGGTATAATTGAAGAGACTCTGGAGGAAGAATAGAGTCGGCCGCTTTGAAGGCACGAAGATACCAGCGCGTGGGAAGTCCGCCCACATTGTAGAGCTCTATCTTGAGACTGCTTTTTTATACCAAAAGCGAAAGTACTCATCAGCTGCATCTTATCAATGGAGGAGGTTACGCTAGTTTAATATTATCTTTCTCACCGGAAAAGTATTATAATGTAAGTTGGTCTCTCAGCAATGGTGGTACTAGACCTTGTGGGCCGCAATAAGGAGTGCAGGTACTTATGGTAATGGAAATTATGTTAGCTACATAATACCTGGAAAGGGAGGTCTGGGGTCTAACCGTGAATAATATGAAAATTATAAAGCTAAATTCGAGGGAGCGGAGTGGCTCAGTGATATAGAACTGAGTTGCCATGGTGAAGGTCCTGGTTCAAATCCCGCTGCAGGCAACACTTTTATTTAATCTGTTTGCAGCCGGAGATGGATCATATAGGATCTAGGCCCTTCTAGGGCACACCCAACCTCTTTAAAATATTATCAAGATAGGCCCAAAATAAGAGGGAGGGAGGAAATATGGCAATTGAGCGTGACCTAGGACAAGAAAAGGAAAGTTCTTTGAAACTTTTGTTCATGAAACAGTACAGTCTCTACTATGTACTGAACCCCAAACCCGTTCATGGGTAGTAGTGGTACAGGCTTTTATAAAATAAAAAATAGTTGCATTATTTTCGGATATTTAAAAGTATGATATTATTTGATCATATATTTTATCATATAGGTATCAAATATTTCTTAAATCTAAATTACCAACAAATGCGGGCTTCCAATAAATAACCTTATCACTATTTAAGAAAATCTTTCTCTGACCACCACCCGGAACATTTTCTTCCCGATATTTAAAAGTTTTAAATTTGCTTTCAAAACTTTACCGATAATCAGACATTTAGACGCTATGATCAACCACGAAAGTTACATTCTTCTGTACTTCTAATAATTTAATTTCTATAAATTGAGCTTCGTAAGAAATCTTCCTTAAGTCCACTACTGTTTGTTTATTAACTTTTTCTATTCCGAAATTTATATCAATAATCCAAGGAGCTACTTAAAAGATAATATTTCTAAAATGCCAGAATCGAATTTAACTAAAGCCATAATAATTAAGTGTTTAAGTCGAATTTTCTCCAGATATGAGTTTTCTGTACTTAGGGAAGCGAAATTTTCGTAATAAATGAGAGGCTAAGTTAGAGTTTTAGTGAGGATTGCTCCATTTCAAGCCAAAAACTACGAGAATGACACGGTTCTGCTTCCCTCAAATCAGTTAACTCATTCAGGGCAAAATTCGACTTAAACACTCACTCGGACTGCAGATATAACCAGAGCATTTTTTGAATATCTGTAACTGTAACTCTACAACCCATGAAGAGTTCAGGATATTTGACGGGTAATCACTTATTAATTCATTTTACTTGTTATTAAGGGTATCCACTTTCGTGTAATGGCTGGGAGGGGGGCCAAAGACGCAATTCATGGCTGCAAATAGAAGAAATAATTTATCTGTAAAGCAGATGGCCAAAATTTCACTCTTCCTTTCTTTTTTTCTTTTAAATAGATATTTAAGGTTGATATTTACAGTGGAATAACCTTTCTGACCTGTGAAGAATCCGAAGAGGGGCGGTTACGAACGCGCTTAAGTAGCAACAGTAAAACGCCCGCAGTTGGCAGAGACAGGGAACGACTCGGCAAATGACGCAAGGTATTGGAGGATCATAGAGGGGACAATATGTCCGCCATGAGAGGCTTCTCCTCATTGGCCCGCGGGTTGTTAGCCTAATGGTAATTGGCGGATAGAGCGGCGCTTGATTTATTCCGATTGGCCGCTAACGAAGCCCCGCTGGAGGGATCAGTCTCTCTCGACAGCCGTTCAATTATATCTCGTCTCTTCGGCTCTCGCTTCCAAGTCCTCGCCATCATCCGCCACTCAGGAGTACCTCAAGATGATTGGATGTGTCGCTAATTTATTATCTATAAATAATTAATTTCGTTTTTTGTTTTGTTTTTTAAATCAAATAATTGGTTATTCCATTCTTCGGAAGGGATGTAAAGATGTGATTATGCTCCTCATCATAATTATGCATGAGCAGGAAACTTTAGGACTACCAATGTGGCATTGTCCGATTAGCCATTGCATCATAAACTGACGTTAAATTAATAAAAAAAACAATATAAACTGCGCAAAAGTGAATAGGGATACGACTAATTTTTTTGATATTTAGTTTGCCTATAATTTTAATATTATTTTTATTATAAAAGCATTAATATATATTAGAAATTATAATACATTAAATATTGTAAAGTGTAAAAATTCTGGATAAAATTAGCAATATCCCTATTCGTTTTTTGGGTAGTATATTCTAAGAATATAACTTTTCAAAAAGATAGCCTATAATTGCTGTTTTTGAATGGATTTGTAAAAGGAAAATTACTAAAATAAAAAAAAAAGCCTTGCCATATAAATTCGGTTAAGACTTTATCAACAAGAGTAGAAAGTTCATCTTAGCTTTATTATCTTCGTAATCCTACCTTTGAAAGCCAATTATGCACGAATTTTTACAAGTATGGCGGAACATCTATCGATTTATTATGTACATGTACTTGAGAAGCGTTGGGAACCGCGATAGTACACGCTATTGAGGAGTTCCCCCATTGACAGTTTCATAAGGTGCTCATCCTAAGGATATCTTTTCGACAGTCATCTTAGTGTTAAAGAGGTCCTTTATCCGCTCCTGGCGAGCGAAAGTGTTCATCTGCCCCGCACGGTCACGATGTTTGCTCTGATAAGGCCCTTATCTCGCCTCTCTGCCTAACCGTTACTGACGAAATAATTGAGCGGAAATTTTTTGAATTTCGATATCGCTCAAGGAATACGATTCTTATCCATCCATGGATGGTCAATTCAGTCCAGTATTTAGGTTCACTCCTATATAATTATTACTAGTTATTTCTCATAAAAACTGCCATATTTTTAATTCTTAATACATAATTAAATTAAGTTTCAAGATTAATGTTAGTAATTCCTTGTTAACTAAGCGACAAAACGTTTTATTTTGTTGAGACATTTGTGGAAAAATTCCATCCAAAAAGCCTTAATTCGCTAAAATCAAACACGAAACAAAAGTACCTGTCATATTTCGCCCTTTCAGGCATCCGGGTAAAAAGAAAATATCAAAAAAGATAAGAACGCAAAATGCAGCAATACACTAACAAGAGAAAACATCCCACCACCTCCAAGGCTCAAAAGCAAATACTGAATCATAAGGATTTTCCTTTAAAATGCATCACGATTATAATCAGATGGGCATGAGATCTTTCCTCAATTAAGAGACTAATTTTTGATCAGGCTCGCATCCATTCATCATAATTTTTTTTCAATAAGTATTAATATGATAAAAAATCCTCGGGCTGCGAACCCGCTATCTTCGACATAGTATGCTGTAATGCAAACTACTACACCACAGATCGCCCCTCTTGACTACATCCTTGCGTGGGCTTCAAGATACTCTGATCCTCCTGAGGAGTGAAGGCGGCCTCCTCAATCTCAAGATCCTGAAACGTAACGCCATACGAAGCCTTTCTAATCCAATTTGAAGCACTATAAATCCTCTATGTATAATTAATCTACTCCTCCGACATAGCTTTAACTACATCTTCAACATAAGAGTTCTCTTCAACAAGTTGAGAGGCAAATTTATCGTAGTTTGCGTTCATCTTATGCAAAATCCTATATTTTATCCAATCTTATTTTATCCCCTGAACTTTCTATCAATAAAATTTCCCTTCTGGTTTTCCTTTTAGCCTTTCATGAAAGACTGAGTACAGATTTATTATTTTATTTTTACTAGACTAAAACGACGAGAAGCAGCTCGCCATTTGAGGCCATTTCAATGTTTCCTAGGCACACGCATTAAGCTCCCAAATAATTACAAAAGACCCATTTATATGACTATCATAAGACCTGATATTATATTATATGACTATTGTAAACTTCAAATTTTGGATTAAAATGATGGTAGGTTGTTTTATGGTGAAGTCTGTGTACCGAACAGCTGTTCAATGAAGTTGTAAGTTAGCCAGTTTATCAGTTTATCGGAAAGATCAGAACATTCTCACGAAGAACTACATATTCCATTGCATTGTAAAGCCTTAACAATCCTTATAGCGATCCGATGGCGATACATTCGCGATAGCGGGTTTAAAAGCCGCAATCTGTAGCTATCTTCCGCATTAATAAACGAAATAAAATGCTGAGAGGCCTACAGGAGATGGTAGAACAAGCGATAGATATTATAAGATATTCTCCTAGCATACATAGGACCAACGTGGCGGAGGGATACAATGGTTAGTCCGTGACCGCTCCGCATACATTAGCGCTCAACGAGTCCATCCCGAAGGATGACCACCGTAGAGCGCAATCGATTGTATGCATCGATCCCTTCATTAGGCGGCTTAGAGTCGATAGCGGCGGACGGTTCAATCTAAGAGGCACCGACGACCGAAGAGTTGATTCCTTGAATTAAACATTCGCCGCCATTCGCGCGAAGAAGGATAGGACAGTTATCAGACTTACAGAGTGTCAGTGATTACTCGAATAATGGTTTACAGTTTTCTGCCTCGGTTGACTTAACCACGCTAAAAGCTAATGGTGTTCCTAACGAGAGTAATTAAGGACTCTGCCTGAGAAATGTCAGGTATAACTGCCTAAACTTAAGGAAGCTTAGCTTAGTAGGAACTGTGACGGTATTAGAACCAACTACACAGACTCATCAATAACCGGCAATGGGAAAACGAATATTACTACACAAAAAAAAACCTGTTACTATGGTTTTAGCAGTTATAAATCCAGAACAGTTACTTAATTAAAACAGCCATCTTGAATATACACAGTTGAATGCCGCTTAACTGAAACTCGATCATCTAGTCAAAACTTAAAAAAGATAATCTCTTTAAGTGTTACTTATCTTAAAAATGTAATTAAAAATACTATATCATATTATCAAAACAAAATTTAAAAGCTTATTTATTTAATTATACCTAAATCTGTGAATATTAACTAATCTTTTAATCTCAATTTCGGTACATATTTAGAACAATAGGAAAATATGAGGGAAAAACTCAAAAGGCATATACAATACTATATGGAAGAGATATTCCATGAGATTAAAATTTATATATATATATATATATTTTACTTTTTAAATTAATAAAGTTAAGAAGATTATTAGGTAATAATCGCGTGGTCCTTGCTGGCCGATTCGGGTAAAAAAAAATTGTTTTTTTTTTCAGATCGACGTCATTTTAATTGTACTTTCTAATAGATTCGGTTAATACATATTAACCATTATATATCATGTAAATTGACACTTAATGGAATGTTTGCATAATGATAAAGTACTACAGATTTATATATATTTCGAAGATATTTATTGACTTATTTATGCTGATATGGGCTTCAAGTCAAGAGAAACTATCGCTTGATGAATGTCTTTATTTCGATCACGACGAAATAGTATCTAACTTAAGAGTTTATTTTTAAGTGTAAAAGAAAATTCAAGATTTCATGATGAGATTGTCAAAACAGCCGATGATATCGGAAGGCTCGGGGAATGGAACGGTTACATCAGCTCTATTACAGCCAAGTTTCACCGACAATCACAATTCAAATTTATTAAGAAAACAGTGAAATCGAACTATTTAAAGCACTTTCTAACAGATTAGGTTAGAATTAAGAAACCTCCGCACTAAATAAAAAATAAACATGGAATCCGAATTGACTGATTTGTCTCGAGATGTTTCGAAAACAGTAAGGAAGGGGTAATTTTAAATAATAAAATGGATGAATAATTAATTCATTGACACGACCGACAGGGGCGCCTGAATCGGAATGGCTACTCTCAGCCAATCCCGTTCCGTTTTACATAACCAGCCGGCTGTCTCCTCGCTCCCCATTGGTCAATTAGTTCACCTGTTAATTGTCACTAGTTTAATTAAACAGGAGATCCCAGCTTGGTTCTTTTTGCAATGGCTCGACCCGTTTAAGGTTGTTCCCTTCTAGATTTACATCCATCCCCTGAATGAGAAATGGCCTATTGTAAACCACTGCGATTCTTCTTTTTATTTAATAAGACTTCCGCAATATATTTATTAACTTTTTTTTTCTTACAGGAACTATTAAATTATGTTCTTGAATGGTCATTTCAAAGAAGTTACAATTAGGGAACTCGTTTTATACGAATTCTATGAACCAATTAATAAAAAAATTCATGAGATTGGATTTTATCATATATCAAACTCGTATAGCATGCATTACCGCATCTAATATTCAAATACCGTCAACATAAATTGTATATGAAACCTTGAAATGTAACCTATTAACAACATTTGCTGTGGATTATAATACCATTAGACTAATATTTGCTGTTTTAAGGTTGGTTGAAGGTTGGCTGTATCAAAATTAATCAATCGAGAAATATCAAAAACTGGCTGTTTATGAGACTCAATTTAATGAATCTATGATAATAACTCTTACTCAACTAAATCTGAAAACGAACAATATTTCATACATTTTTTCATTTTTAACGATCCAGTTTAATGTATTTTCCGGAAAATTTCGCACTCGATCAATCGTACCGGCGCCGTATGAAGTTCGAGGTAGGTAACTAAGGTGACGACATCGTGACCTTGGCCACGAGTAGCAACACCATACTTGGATGAGAGATAATTACGATGGGAGAATACAAAAATATGTATTTATGTATTTCGCTTTGATTTATATATTGAAAATCAGTGGTTGCCGAAGCCGAACAAGAATGTTGGATAATCAGAATGGAGTCGAAATGAAAGAAAAAGAACAAAATAAAGTAAAATCACATACATCTGTGTTCTATCGCTGCCAAAGCAAGCGATTTCTGCAAGTACAGGCGTAAGAGGGTTGGAGACATAAAAAAATAAAGACTCGATAAATGAAATTAAACAACTCGATAAATTGACAATGGAACAGTAGTAGCGAGACAAAACCAGCAAACATCTAAATAAATTACAGTCCTCAACAATAGCCATCGATGCCCCATTAAAATGGCGGAGATGAAGAGATGAGATCTAAGGATGAGATAAAGTCACACACCTGAGGTGACCTTAATGAAAGCCGACCAATGCCGTTCATTAACAGGTCCTCCGGGTCTTCAGATCTTCAGATATGGAAGAACTGGTAATCGGTCCTTCCGATACTGGTTTTACCATCCTCTGCGCTAATCCACTCGTTGGACCGGTTGTATATTTAGGCCAATGCGAGAGCATCAACACGAGAAATGGCTAGCGGCAAATTAAAAAAAAAAAAAGTGAAAAAAACATGTTTACTAAGAGGACATCCTTTTAAACTGAAAGAGGTCTCCTAAGGTTTATTGTATCATATCAGTTAGTGACAGATACAAAAAAATTGTTGAACTTGTGGTATTTAGAGTTTTATTTTGACAATGTTTGGTAGCATTTTGATTATAAAGAATACATCATATTTGACAAGTAGCATTGATAAAATTAAGGGTACCAAAGGTTCAACGCCGCTGCTAACCAAAATCGAGTAAAATATCTAATACCCTCATACTTCTCCATATCTTTATTTAAATCCCTGATTATCCAAAATAATTTTAAAAAAGTCAAAATAGATAACGTAAGAGAGGAAATTAGTTGACTGGAAGATCTAATGTAAAGATGAAAATAGTTGGGGGGTGCAGTCAAATTAAACACCAAATAAGTGAATACATATTTTTTATTTGTGCCGACGTTTCGACCTACTTTGTAGGTCATCTTCTGGGCTATGAGAGAGAAACAAACCGAACAAAAAATATATAAGAACGTTTTTATATATTTTTTGTTCTGTTTGTTTCTCTCTCATAGCCCTGAAGATGACCTACACGGTAGGTCGAAACGTCGGCACATAAATATAAGTCTAGTACTTATTTAGTGTTTTTTTTTTACTGCACCCCCCCCCCAACTATCTCCGTTCTACATAATTTTCATTATGTATCCGTTCCCTATCGATCTATTTATTCATATATATAAATAGTCGTATATGATTTGTATAAATATACATACATTTGTGGATAATAATCGGTGCATGAACCGAATCGCAATGAAACACACGACAAGCCAAGGTAAACTACATTACACGTTTATCTACAGCTTCGATGAATAAGTGGTTAGGTCGGATAATCTCCAAAATGATTTTCTAGTGCTCAGGGAATCTGAATCTTGTTATTTTCGTAGTTAATGAGGGGATAAGTCAGGGATTGGCTAGAAAAGGAGTCATTTCTTATATTAAAATTCTATTTCAAGCCAAATAGTACGAAAATTACACCATTTTACTTCCTTCAATACAGATATAGATAACTGTTTCTGGGGAAAAAAATCGACTCAACCACTTATTATATTGGTAAATATTTAGAAAGATTTAAAAAAAAATTGTAAATGCACAATTAGATTAAATAGACATACGTCTGATATTTGGTTTTCTCGTCGGTTTTTCGAAGGAGGTCACCTCTAACACCAACAATACAACTTTGAGTTTCTGATTGAAAACATAGAATTAATCTTACTAATATTATAAATGTGAAGGTTTGTATGTTTGTCTCTCTTTCACGCAAAAACTTCTGAACGGATTTGGATGAAACTTTACAGTAATATAGGTTATACATCAGAATAACACATGGGCTATAGCAAGCTCGGATTTAGGGGGGCTCGGGGGCAGGTGCCCCCCCCCGACAGTTTTGTAGGAACTGTGGAGAATCCATTATAGTACATAATTAAAGGAAAATAGCATGATCATAGTTGTTAAAATATCAGAAAGAACAAGAGTGAAACTATTTGTTTTGATATACTACTAATCTTACTAACATTATAAATGTGAAAGTTTGTATGTTGTCTCTCTTTCAAGCAAAAACTACTGAACGGATTTGGATGAAACTTTACAGTAATATAGGTTATACATTATAGGGGGGCGCACGGGGGCACGTTCCCCTCCCCACCCCCGACAGTTTTAGAGGTACTGTGGAGAATCCATTATAGTACATAATTAAAGGCAAATCAGGAATTTAGCATCTTGAAATTTGCAGATAGGTCCTTTGTATGATTTAAGAAAGAAGTTTGGATAATTCCATCCTTATAATAATAAGGGTTCAAAGGTTGTATGGAATCCGTCAGTTTTGAAGTTGACAGCCGCGGGCAAACGCTAGTATTTAATAAACTATAATTGGTATTAAGTTTACTTAGATAATCCTGAAACTGATTCTATTTCCTATTAATCATACAATTTTGTTCAACATAGAATGATGAATGTACCTCAAAGAAAACAGACAAATGACTAATTGAAGTCACAAAGAAAAATGTACCGCAACTCACGGAGTTAAAACTAAAGCAGACAAACGATGGAAGATGACCTTTTTAATTTAACGGTGGAATTAATGGTTAAGGATCTCTTTTAAAGGAAGGTTCAAGGAAAACGAGGGAACAGATAAGCAGATGGAGGCCAGAGCAAGATCCGAGATAGGGCCAACAGTTCTCAGGGAACAGGACTTGCCGACAATTAACAGGATTTAGTCTGCTAAATTAACAGAAAAAAGCAACATAGTAAACAAGAATACAATAATGTGTAATCATACAATGAATAATTAAATATAAGTTAGTCGAAATCTATAAAAGAAAAACGTAATTACAAAATAGCTTCACTTCAAACGATATTTAAAAAAAAGAACATTATCTTAGCAACCAATAAAGGGTATTGATGAGTTGAGCACACGGTATGGACTGAATTGCTTACAAGCCAACAAGGAGATGATTTAGCCAAATACAGTACCCAACCAGGGAATCATAACTCTATAATATATAAAAATCTGTACCACTACTACAGTAGTTCAGGGCTCAGTACGTGGTAGAGACTGTACTGTTTCATGGACAACGGTTCTGCAAGGTGACGTCCTAGGTCACGCTCAACCACCAGATTCCCCCCCCCCCTTATTTTGGGTACCCTATTTTTATAATATTTTATATAAGCTGGGTCAGCTCCAGGAAGGTCCTAGATCCTATATGATCCATCTCCGTCTGCAAACAGACTAAATAAAAGTCTTGCCCGCAGCTGAATTTGAACTAGGATTTCCGGCATGGCAACTCATCATTGAGCCACTCCTCTACTCAGCGGAATAATATATAAACTAATATAATATATAATCTTAATAAATAATATATAACAGTCGTAAAAGAAAAAAAAACTGTACCTTTAAAACCCAGGAAGGTTCAGTAAACGTTAGATTCCTGTTTCTCGGACAACATTTGAGCAGAGGGGTGGTTTTTCCGAAACGTACTTAACCATCAGGTTTTTCCACAACCATTTGAGCTGAGAGGTGTTTTTTCCGAAACGTACTCAACCATCAGGGTTTTCCACAATTAAGGTTACCAATGTAATTTTAATGTAACAATTTAGGTACCAACATTATAGGTTGTGGGTGAGCTCCAGAGGGGTCAACAGATCGTACATAGGTATTTCATTACGAGATCATGCTCAACCATCAGGTTTTTCCACAATTAAGGGTACCCACTGTATAGACCCAGGAGGGTTACCTGATCTTACAGAGATGTTTCACTGCGGCTAGCAGAATAAGCAATTTATCTGCCACAGCTAGCCTCAAACTCTGACACTATAGATCAGGAACTCAGGACCATAGACGTAACGAGGGGGAGTTATTGGGGATGTAACCCTTAGAAGAAATTTTTAAAAAAATTGTAACAATTTAAAAAAAATAAAACTTTGAAGGATTTTACTTTTTCAAAGTTATTGTTGTGGGATTACAGAAGTAAGGGTCAATAATGCCGAAAACACAACATAGAAAGTGCAAACACAGTTATTTTAATGAATAAAAGGTACACTAAAATGACAAACCAAAACGTAATACTGTTTATTTACAATTAATTATATTATTATAGCGGCAGTAGTGGCATCTAGCGGCAACAATAAGATCGCAAATGTGAGAAGAACAGTTTAGACAATTCTTAGAATCTAGAAGTAAAGTCTGGATGGGTCTAGAAAGTTCTCTATGCAATTAACTATAGTAAGTTATTGTAACCAATAAATAGGGTTACTTGTATATTTTATCTTCGAAAAAAACCAGCTTCCAGTCAATTTATTTTATTATTTCATAAACAAGACGTTTCGGCAACGGCAACAAGCCGTTGGTTTAAATGCCATTTTCAATATAAAAATACATCAACTTCCTAAACATAACTTTAAAAAAAGTTATAAGCCAAAATTCTGTAAAAAAAAAACAACAATCATAAATATGTTATACAATTCAAAAACAAAAACAAAAAAACTTGTCCCAAAAAACAGTTAGCAAAACCAAGCATAGATACCTCAATAAAGAATACATAGTAATTAATATAGTAAGTAATAATAAAATAAATTGACTGGAAGCTGGTTTTTTTCGAAGATAAAATTTAAATAGAAATAGAGTCCAGTATATTAGATAAGAATTAAAATGGTTACTTATATTTAAAAGCTACTTCTTGATTGCCCTTCCAAAAATAACATTTATAAAAAATTATAATCTATTTATTTAATTTGAAGCTACATGATTATAGTATAATACATATTATACCTATGTTACGAGACATCTTTTTTGAAGGGAGTAATATGTTGGAGTGGTTGACTGGTGGGGTTTAACTCCCCCCCAGGAGTCAACTCTAATTAAGCCAATGCTCAGAACCCTACATACTTACAATACCATAAGTTAATTAAAAATCGAATCAATCCAAATATCAGCTAACATATTTAAAAAATCGATAAGATATCAATCATTTAAAATGTATCAATTATAGAAACAGAGCCAAGGACTACTAAGAACGATTTCGAAAACGTTTCTTGGCCACTTACAAATAAATACTTCATAAATAATAAAGGCTTCAGGAATCCCCAAAAAGGAGGATAAGGTCAAAAAATATATAATAAGGCAAAAAATACAAAAGGGATGGGAATTCAATAGGAAATAGAGAAATAGATAGCTAATTCAGTTCTCACATTTATAAAGAATGCCAAATGGAAGATTATCAAAATGTGTGAGGCATCTTGGAATCCTTTGAAAATAAATAAAGATCATTTCCTGTAAAAAAAAAACTACAATCTTAACGGGACTTAAGTGCCGCATTTTGTACAGCGTGAACTATTTCCAACTATTGTGCAGGCAGGCAATTTGGTCGAGATAATACCCCACGGTTAGGTTTTGCACTCAGTTTAATATATCAAAGCTATAGAGGCTGGGGGATCCCAGAAAGGGTTTTCGTATCACAAAAGCTTATTCACGAATAATAGAACATATGATTTATCTGTCACAGCCTGATTCAAAACTACAGATTTTTAGTACTATACCATGGATTACTATTTAATACAAGTTATTAAAAATAATTCTTTATGTTAAATTAAGTTTGTTTTTTTTTAATGTTTTTGTTCTAAATGATAAAAACTAAAAAAATATTTTAAAAAATACTTAAGACTAGGTAGAAAAGGTAAATCATCGCTACGAACCAAGCAAGAATATTTAAATTATCAGACCTAACATTGCCATAACTGTATAAAAAAAATTGTATTCGATACAAATTAGTAACGTTCCCAATGTAATTAAAATAATCCTGGGACTTCAACAGCTTGAGAGCTCTTTGTCTTGTTTCAATCTTGTTAATTAAATTATTTATTAATTAATTATTGTTGTTAACAATATTTTAATTTACGGAGCAAAATAAAAATCAATTATTAAATTATATCAATGTTATAGCACATAATTAAATTAAAATAATAATTAAGTTAATTTTCCTGCAAATTCATATTTGTTTGTTTGTTTGTTGGTTCTATAATCACAATATTTGATTGAGTAGATGAGCATTCTAAGTATTTCTTTAAAAATTAATTGTATTCCATAATTAACTGTATTATGTATATATGTTTTAAGTGTTTTGTTGTTATTATTATTGTTTTCAGAAAAAAATTGCTAATAAGCTCGTAAAGAGCTTGAATGTAATATAAATAAATAAATATTCCATACCATTGTAGAAAATAAAATGCAGATAGTTTAGGAGTCTTCGAACGATCCATTATTTCCGCGGAGATTTGTTGAAATTAGAAGAAATTTGCAAAAATAAATTAGTTAATATATTAATATCGAGTCTTATTTTACTGTTGTTTTTTTTTTCAATATTCTTAAGTTATTCAGAGAGGGTACACGTTAGAGACCTTCCAGATGAATGAAGAAATTGGATTGAAAGGAGAAGGCGAATCGCAAATGCAGATTTTCCTCTTCACTCGCCCTAATCACAACCTGAGAGCTGTTGACGGTAACGAGGGTGCGTAGGAGGACTGAAAAGAGTACGCGATGGAGGACTCTAAAAGGAAGGCCGTTCCACCTCCAAGGGGTGTCATCCGGCTGGTTAAGGAACCTAAAAGAAGAAGAAAGTACAAGAACTGAAACCAGGCTATGGTAATATCCAAGGATCCTTGGTGAGAGGAGCATTTGCACAACCCCGGCGGACGTTTGACGTACTCCACGTCTTCGGCTATCGCAATCCTCCAGGACGGGCGGTCATCCAGACGCTCTTATCTCCTCGGAGGGATCGGCCCGCTATAATTAAGAAGGCCTGGGAACGCAGCGGTACACGGGGACTCGCTCTGAGGACACGAACAGATGTAGCCAGGAGCGCTACAAGGCTGCCTGCCAGGAGTCTCTTGTACGCATTATACCAGCTCCATGTTCCTGTATGTCCTCTTCCAGTCTTATCTCGACCATAATAAATAACAAGTAGTAGTAGCTTTACAAATAAATTACTAAACAATTAGATACATTAGAAATAAATGTAAGTAGACCATTTTTAAAATTAATAGAAATGAACACCAACTATGTAATTTGTTTTCGAGTTCAATACTGTTTTATTAAAAAAAAAAAATACTTAAATAATGATTTGGGTTTGGGAATGCACATAATCATGATACATGCACGCGCGAACTATGCACTGAAATTGCAGGAGTTTGGCAATGAAACCGACAGCATTCAAAGAGTAATTGTTACTATATATATTGTTGAAAAAAATGAGAACCACTTTAAAACTGGAAGTTAACAATTTAATTTTGCATCGAAACACTGACAAGGTAAATACATTTATTTATAGTATTTGGTATCCGTACCAGCTTTATTCTTGTACAGTCAAAATAAAGAAGTAATAATTTAACACATAACAGCGTAGAGCCTAACAATAATATCGGTAAACGTGAAAGTAATAATTATACTAGAAATAAATTGTACATAAATTTCTTTAATTACATTTATTTTCACTGTATATTTAAAATTACATAAAGTATTAGAAATGCTTTATTTTTTCAGAAGTGCAGTCCAACTACATTGGAATGCCATAAAACACAGCACACTCATTAATCCATATTAGACATACTGTACATTAATTAATAAAACTGACGATACAGTCATGTTCAGATTTGTAAATAATAATATTTTTTATTCATACAATTCAATAACCTCCATCTAAAATAATTTAGGTATTTTAGTTGATCTGTGTTGATAAAACTACCAAATGACGGTAAGTACACAATATATCCGATTCTTATTAAGTTTTGTGTTATACATTTACATAATTAAAACATGCAGGTTCTTCATTTATCACTAATTAATGAAATATTGAATAACGATGAACATTTAATAAATTGGTTGTTGCATTATGATTATTTTAACTAAATTCACTTTTAAAAAAAAAGGAAATGGTAAATTGGCCGAGCGATGTCACGGTGAGACAAAGGTTCCGGGTTCAAATCCCGGTCGAGGGCCTATCTTTTCTCTTTAAAAAATAAAAATATTTATAACTCATAAAAAATGACCAATAATTATAAAAAATTATAAATAATAATATGACGTAAGTCAATAAGATCCTAAATTAAAATTAATGTTCAAAGAACTTCATCCTTGCGTATTCATCGCTAAAATGGCGGGAGCACGCTGGGGCTATAGAATCTATAAGAGAGAAGGTTTGTTCTCGACCGGGAGGGGCCTTGGATAGCTCAATTGGCAGAGCGATGTCACGGTGAGACAAAGGTTCCGGGTTCAAATCCCGGTCGAGGGCCTATCTTTTCTCTTTAAAAAAAAAATAAAAAAAAAAATAATAAAATAAAAATATTTATAACTCATAAGAAATAGTAAATAGATGATAGCTAATAACATCACTAAGTAATGATATTAATACCACTGTTAGGTATTAATAATACTATTAAGTAAGGGATACAATATTATTTTATTAGTGAATATAAAACATTTCGGGACTAAAAAAATTTTTAATAAAGAAAAACAAACTCAAAACACCATAAGGGCAATTAATACAATTTTATCGTATAATCGTTACAATCCGGAACACCGAAAACATTATATATATATATATATATAAGGGCGGTACGGAGAGTAGTATAAAGAGAAGAGAGATGGAAGTGGGTAGAAGGCACGCGACTTAATTACCATCTAAGTAATTGGCGATTGCTATCCGATCACGAGCTCTACCGGGAGGTCCTCCACTTCTTTTTCTTTTCCTCTTCTTCCTTCCAGTACTCCACTTCTTATGTGTCTCCTTTATACTATATCCTTCTGCGAAGGATCTTGACCATCTTAACCGGTGCCTCCAAACATTGGTAAGGAATATACTGAAGCGTTAAATCAGATATGTGTTTAGCATCTTCAGTAGATAGTTACAAATATGCTCCTTTCATCCAAATGCCCGTTCGACTTTCTCCTAGCGCCGGTTATGTTAATGTTCAGTTGAGTTCTATTCAATAAACTGTTTCTCCTCGATGATAGCTGCCTCTGTGTGGGCCGTTAAGTTACCGTGTGATCTCGGAACTTGGATATTTCACTACTGGAGGGTACGCCCTTGGCGGTACTTTCATGAATGCCTTCGGGTGCCGATTTATGGTTGAGGTTCGCAGTGAAAGGTTTATGCCACATTTGCATATCAGGTTGGACTTGTGTCTTCCAGGAAGATGTGAGTCAGCACGGATATAGTCATAGTTTTTTCATGGGAAACAATAAAACTTCGTAATTATTCTATAATCTATAAAAGCTATAAAAATAATATAAATGTATTATTCCGTATCCGCACTTTCTTATCCTCGATGATCCTCTTCCATATCCTATTTACAAGATACAAGTCCTTCCAAATGATCCTGCTAAAGCAATCTCAGTTACCCTCACTTTTTTGTTCACCTAAGTAATAAAACCTTAAGCTCCTTATCAGTTCTCATCCTCCATTGATGTAGATATAATAATAAATTATGTGTGTAAAGGAGAAAATTGGGGGGTGCAGTCAATAAGTACACAGAATAAGTGATGAACTTATATTATGTGCCGACGTTTCGACCTACAGTGTAGGTCATCTTCAGGGCTAACAGAAAAACAAACAGAATAAAAAATATAAAAAATGTACAGTAACAATAATATGGTGACAAGTAATATAGAAAAATAAAATAGTGGCAGATATCAAGATAGAAAATAATGAATATTAAAAAAAGCCAGATTGTAATAAAATAAAGATATAGACAGATTTAAAAAAAATTAATGATAATGAAAAAATTAAAATAGTGAAAATAATGAATTAAAATAGTGACAGATATAATAGAATTAAGATAAAGCCAAATATAACAAAAATTATTGAAATAGTGACAGATATAATTATTGAAATAGTGACAGATAATGTGATAATGTGTGTGTGTAATAAATAGTGAAAATAATGAATTAAAATAGTGACAGATATAATAAAATTAAGATAAAGCCAAATATAACAAAATTATTGAAATAGTGACAGATATAATTATTGAAATAGTGACAGATATAATGAAATTAAGATAAAGACAGATATAATAAAGTAAGACAGATTTAATAAAATTAAAGAAAATTAAAGGATTAAATAATTAAAGGAAATGAGCAGAAATGATAAATTATAAATAACGAATATAAAATAAAAAATAGAAAATAAATGTACAGAATGGATAGTACAGTACAAAATAATAATATAAAGGAAAATCAAAAGGATGAGTTAAATAAAAGAAACCAAAATGAGGATATTTACATATACATAAAGGTTGGAATATGAAGAATAAAGAAAAACTAGTAAAATAAAGGTATAAAATGTATGAAAACGGACTTGATGATGTTACATGTTACAGAAAAGTATGGAACTATATGTACAATAACAAATGTGAATAATAGAAATACTATTGTACAGTAACTACCGTGTACAATGACGGTTTTGAAAAAAAGTTGATAGGATTAATGAATTTGAAAAGTTAAAATAAGTGAAAACTCTTGTACAATAACAATAGTGTACAATGTCTGTTGATAAAATAAAGAAGAGATAAATGAATTTTAAAGATTAAAATTGGAGCTTAAAAATATGAACTCTTGATTAAACAAAGCGTGTAATTGAATAGTTACCTACACATAGAATTACCAAAACATTTTCTAGAATTCGAAGAAACAGAGGCACACAATATGTTAACTTGAAATTTTTGATCTGTGCTAGTTCCCTTCCAATGGAGCGATATATCAAGTTAATTGTTCAGCAAATAAAAACGATATAATTAGACCCAATATATTTGTAAATAATAATAATAATATATCTGTAACTATTTAGAGTGTTTATTTAATTTCGATCAGATGTACATGAACCAATTTTCAAGAAATATAACACACATACAGATTGAAAGAGAAACTTCCTCAATGAAATATCAGAAATAAATATTACGTAATTAACTTTGGCTCACTAACATACCGCAAATATTAAAAACAGTTGTGCAATAATAACAAGAATTGTCAATTATTAATTAATGTCCTTTAATAGCTTAGACAACTCAAAAAATACACGAGAACGAATGTTCTTTGAGCATTACTTTAATTTTAGGATCTTATTGACTTACATCATATTAGTCTTTTTAATGATATTCTCCCGGCCGGGATTCGAACCCGGATCCTCTTTCTCTCCGTGACATCGCTCTACCATTTGAGCCACCGGAGTCGCCTCTCAAAAAAAAATTAACTTGAGGCAGCCAAATGTTTGCTACCGTAAACCGGTAAAACGGGGTGAATAGAATTAGTGGGGTGAATACAAACGAAACTTCATTTTTGTATGTATAATTTGTTTCCTACATAACTATGGGTAAATTTTGGCAACTATTATTATTTTTTAAGTTGCTATACTTTAGGCTGCAAGGGAAATAATGGTTTGTTAGGTTAGCAGCACAGGTTCCCGTTTGTATGTCTTGTTGAATTTTGCCACACGATTTTTGTGTTTTTTTATCCAATTTGATTTTTCTAGGTAATTCATAATACGTAGTGTTCTTTAAAGTAAATAGCTGTACAAAGCATAGTTTAATTATTCATATAAAAGATTAAGGCTTACTTAAGCTTTAACTTTAACAATATTATTTCAAAAATTATTCATGTTTTTTAAGTTAGGTTTTCAGAATTTATGGGGTGAATAGAAACACATAATTTTTAGTGTTTCTATTTACTCCACAAGAAAAATTTAATACTAAATCACATTTATACGATAAAAAATACATATTGTGTGTTTTATATTTATGTTAGACTCTTATTTGACACAGCAGGACCCTGCAAAATTCCAAGAAAATACAAACCGGTGGTTGGAGGGGGCTACAAAAAGCATGATCCAAAATCGAAAATGCACTTTCTGATATACAGAAGGGACTAAGCCTTCGGAAGTCTGCTGAGAAACATGGTTTGCATTACAGTATTACATATTGACACTTGAAAAGAGATCTCAATATGACGAACCGTGGTGGTCAGACAGCTTTATCTCTCGATTCAAAGGCATGATATTTTTCAAAGATGACCTGTCCGTTTTCACAATTTATTAATCATAATTTAATCTTGTTAAATACGTTAATTGTCTACCTATTCAATTTCTTTACTTACAGTAATGTAACTTCTTTTGGTTATGTACTGAAATAAATCATTACGTTGAGAAATAAATTTGTATTTATCCATTTACAAATTAAAAATACGATATTTAACTGTTTCCATTCACCCTCGATTCGTTTCAATAGAAAAAAATATGAAATCGAAGTACAGTTTCTATTCACCCCCATTTGCGGGGTGAAAAGAAACACCATGTTTTAATTTTTTTTCTTTAAAATGAAATAAAATTAAAAGAATTAAATACTATAAACAAATAGGTATTAGGTACACAGAGACCTGTGTTTGGTCAAAAAATTGTGTATCTAGAACAACTACAAATATAGAAAATTTCAAACCAAAGTTGAAAATTGTTTCTATTCACCCCGTTTTACGGTACTAATGGCTTAATTCCTCTTTCTTTGTATAGTTAGTTTTTTTAAGCCAAAAAGAATTTTATCGAGGACCACAATTTTATACATATTTATAATTCTAATAATTTAATTAATGATTTGGTTTTAACGATCAGGCAAAATAGTCATATTTTTCAATTTTCTCTCTAAAACCCCTGAAAGTAAACTGAGAGATACGATGCTTCTGAAAAAGGCGGTGAATGAATCGGCCTTTCTTACAAGGGTCTCTAACCCGAAGAGCAAACAATACCATAGAGCCACGTGTCTTCTTGTCACACCGCCTTGGGAACCTTTTCGCATATCTAATACTCTTTTTATCGTCCTTTTTTTTTTTTACCAAACTTTTTCTTGTTCATTTTCTTCATCCTGGAGAAGGTAACCGGAGAGGTTTATATAACCGGAGCATGCGGGTCCTGGTGGGAGGAAGCCCAGTGTGAACCCGACCCCTCAAGGACCCCAATCTCTCCCATATTGGATTAATTATATCAGATTAAGTATCCATGGCAACAAGTGAGTGATGGAATAAATCTGTCATTCTTAAATCTTACTAATATTATAAATGTGAAAGTTTGTATGTTTGTCTCTCTTTCACGCAAAAACTACTGAACTGATTTGCATGAAACTTTACAGTAATATAGGTTATACATCAGAATAACACATATGCTATAACAAGCGCGGATTTAGGGGGAAGCACGGGGGCGTGCGCCCCCCGACAGTTTTATAGGTACTGAGGAGAAGCCATTATAGGTAATAAATAATTAAAGGCAAATCACATGATCATAATTGTTAAAATAACAGAACATGAGTGAAACTATTGTTATGATATACTACTAATATTATAGATGCGAATGTTTGTATTTATGTTTGTTACTAATTCACGCAAAAACTACTGAACGGATTTGGATGAAATTTATTGAGTAAAATAGGTTATACATCATAGGCTACAGCAAGGGCAGATTTTTGTGGGGGCAGGGGGGCATGTTCCCTCCCCGTTATAGTACATAATTAATGGCAAATCAGGAAATCAGTTTTGAAGTTAGACATCTGAAATTTTGGATGTATGAGTAACTTATATTTTTTAAAAATAATTAAATTATTTATTCAAAATGATCTTTCACGAAACTTTATGTGGCAGACCAAATTCCACGCGAGCGAAACCGCGGGCATAAGCTAGTATTAAATATTTCTTAATATTATTTGTATGAATATTTAACAGTATCACAATGAATAGGTAGGTAAATCGTAAAAATCCTTGGTTATAAAACACAAGAAATTTGTAGGTATTTATTTTTCTATATTTTTAATTCTAGATTTTTTATTATAATAAGGGTCTTATTATATCAATATAATAATGTAATATAAGAAGGGTCATGGGTTCAGTACTTGGTAGAGACTGTACTGTTTCAACAACAACAGTTGTGGAGGAAGACTTTTTACCCTGTCAAGCTCTACCTCAAGATCTTTCAGAAAATTGAGGATACCCACTTTAAGAGGTTGGGTGAGCCTCAGCAGGGTCCATCCTCAGCTATTAACAGATTTAGGAAATTATCCGTCAGAGCCAAATTTGAACCAAAGACCTTCGACACGGCAACTCAACGCTCTACTCTACTCCATTACGAAAAATAAACAATAACAAATAAAATTAATGTAAAGAAAAACAAAAGACGGGAGATGATTACATATTTTTAACAAATCTACCTAAATTTTTAAAGCTACTATACTTTTGTCAAACTTCAGAAATTTTATTTGGTTATTAAGAAAAAAAAAGACTATAATTTGGAGCTGATCCAGTAATTTTTCTAATATTTAAAACAAATATATAGTCAGCATTTATTTATTTTATTGTTAAAATAAAGCGCCTACACTATAGATCAAACAGTTTTCAAGATAATACATTTGTTTACACTAAGCCGGATTCACCATTGAGTCCGTTTAGTTTGAACATCAAACACAATAATAATATTTTACCAAACGGAATACAAATGACTGTCAAACAAAAAAAACAATAGTGAATCAGTATTTCGGAAGCAGATGACACTCGAAGACCTTGGTCGGAGTCCAGCAGAACTTCTTTTGTTTGTGTCCTCGAAGATGGTTTTGCCAAGACAGTAGCACTGCCAACCTCCACGATGAACAAGAAGCAGCATAAGTTCTGACTTATTCAGAGCACACTTCTGGCCGTATTCATCCTGAAGACCAATCCTATTTCGATATTAATGATCCTTTGACAATCGATTATACAACGGCCAGATCTTCGGCTGTCAGTCCATCCTGGGAAGACAATCAATTAAAGAAATGGTCATTAGTTTTAAGACGTCATCGGCTAATTAACAAACTGAACTTTTCATGTATAATCTCCTCCAAGGACCGGATTCATCGGATATTTCGCTGGTCCTAAGGACTTCTTTCCCACAAGGCAAGAATCCCTTATCTAATAAACCGAATTCCGCCAATGCGGATTTCGATGCGGGATCTTGAAGGTTCTTTTAATTTCATATCCATATCTAATCCCTAGATGGTAATTAAAGGCGGAAAATGCATTTTAAAATGAATACATTTTATAAATTACCGAAAATTCCTTCTTTAACGAGCAAAAGTTCATTAATTCCATGTTATTATCTCTTGAATAATTAAGATATTTTCAGTAAAAATCTTTCAATTTTTTATAAAAGAGTAAAACAGGTTTTCTTTTACCTGTATGCCAAATTTAATTGCATATCACTGATAGGTTGGAAGTTAAGAAAGCACTCAGACGAAAATACTAATTATAATAGAATTATACTAAAAATCCGAGCTGCTACAATCCATGATGGTCCTTGACATGGTAGAGGCTGTACTGTTGCTATGGCAATGGGTTGCTATTTACAATACTTTATTTATTTTATTTTTACTCATTTATTTACTATATTTTAAACAGTCTGAAAAAAAACTGATTGTGATAAATATACCACATTTTGGAACTAACTACCGGCTAATATCCTCCACGCTTTTTTCCTTTCCACATTCTAGCCCAGGCTTTTCCTGCATCTCCTAAATTGACAAAAAGTTGCTCTCTAGTCAGTTATTATCATAAGCTCATATCCATAAGAAGAAACTAATGAGTTACTGTTAATTTTCTCCACTTATGGCGACATTATAATTTAAATATTTAATGCGCGTTTATTTATTTATTTTTTGCTTAATTTTTGTTGTAGGTTTTTATTTTTGGTTTCGTTTTTCTTGACCAGAACAGTTTTATTTTATATTTATTTTGAAGTACTTATTAAATGATGATTTTTATTAAGTGATATCTCGGTCTACAGACCCGGTGAATAAGTGAATAAGTAATAAATTAAATCGAATTTTGTCCAGAGTGAGTTAACTGTATTGAGGGAAGCAAAATTTTGTCATTCTCGTAGTTATTGGATTTAAATGGAGTTATATAAGGAATAACTCCCTTTCTAGTCAATCCCTAAGCTCTTCTTTCACTACGAAAATAACACGATACCGCTTCCATAAGTACAAGAAAATCGTTTTAGAGACTTAGCCAATTATTCAACTGGGCTGTAGATATCTTCGAGTCTCACTATACACATCTGTTATTCTTAAGGGACCTTGTCGCAGAAATTTTTTTTCCATTCTATTCTATACATAGTATAATCATATATAAGGGATAGAGAACCCTTCAGTTGAGTTGTGCAAGAAAGATGCCCTATATGTATATAGCCTTTACGGGCTAGTTCAAAAAAGAACAAAAATATAGACAGAGACTGACAATTAAAGGACCACACTAGTCCGAGGGCCAACATCGTGCTCTTACAAACAGCATGGCGACGTCAGAGGAGAAGACATACGGCCACGAAGACACGGAGGGCCGCCGACGAAGAAGACAGACCATCAATCCCGACAGAGGGTCGTGGCAGAGGTGTAAAAGGCAGGGAGACTTTAAGGACGGAGGAGCACATGCTGCGGAGAGCAGATGGTGTGTGCGATCGGCATTATATGTTAATGGCACCATTAGGAGCTCTGTAGGAGCTAACGAGGAGGTGCGAGGCTAAATTAGACAGCTCTTGCAGCTCTTGCGGGGTCTCCTGATCCAATCTGTACCACCATCTACTCCTGCTAATCACCGAACCGAAGAGGTTTACGATCCTCCGAAAACAGTAGTACTCCTACCAATTATAATCAGTCCCTGCGCAGCTAGGATCGCAGATGAGGCCAAGATAGGCAGGAATGGCCAAGAAATCCTTGGAGGCGTACAATTTAGTGGAGGTGAAAGAGCAAGATGGCCATTAACCTTGCGAAAGAGCCAGTTAAGCCAGAGGATAACAAACCCTCCAGGCAAGAAAGAATGCAATAACAATACATCTGGAACACGAGCATGGGGAAAAAATACAAGGATATATAACCCAGATTATTTATTATAGTTATGTTTGTGATAACAAACCCAGCCTCCAATCTGCATTGATGTTTATTTACATGTTTCGAGTATTTATAGTGAACTATAACCTTAAACAGTACCATACCATGATTTTTTACGCTGCATTCATCAGAACATATTTATATTTACACAATATAGTATAAAAATCTACACCATTTTAATTTGCTCTAATTTCCTATAACATCAGAACAATCAAAATTATTCACTTTATTATTAGTACCTAAATTATAATGGCAATGCCTCAATGAAATCAATATAATCATACGTGTCATAATCATAACAAACATCAAAATTAACCAGCAATACATAATAAAATAATTTAATCACGATTTTACTCATTAAATAATATAGTCATTTGATTGCATCTTAATTTCAAAGAATGTTTGATTTTTGAAAAAAAAAATGTTTAAAGAATTGAAAGTCATTTGAATATAATTGGCTGTGACAAATTTCGGGAATCCACCTGAACAGGAGGTCATTATTTTTCCAATTCTTTTTCCCACAAATATCGAATGTGGAGGAATTAAGATAAAGATTAATTAAGATATTTTCGAAGTATAATTTACACCCTTCTGCCTTTAGATTTGTATTAGTCTCCAATAATCTCCAAAAAAAAATGTATTTTTTTTTAAATGAGTTATTTCTTCTGAATTTGAACTTTACACCAGAGCCTGCGAATCAATTTGGCATCCATTGCGGGTGTCCTCGACGGTCTTTAAACTATTACATTTTTGAGATAAATAAAAAGTTGAAAAGAAAAAAAAATGTAAAATGACCGTAAAAAATATGTATATATAAACATCTTTAATTTTTTATTCTGCTATTGCCCTAACGATACCTGAATTAATATGAAATATCGACAGGTATTTTTGTTTACTATTATTTTTTCGAGACTTAAGGTCTAAAAAGCGTTTAAGAAATTTTCATAATGACTAAACTTTATTACCAAATACTTTATCAGTAAATAAACTTATTTTCAACAATTATAACATAAAGCAGTCCACTTTTTTTTACATAACTTATTTTAATTTTATTGAAACTTTATATATTTATTATATAATTTATTTTATTTTTATTTGATATATTTTTTAAATATTTTATTTGAAAAGAAAAGATATGACCAGGATCGGGACTCGAACCTGGATCTCCCACTTAATTGAAAAATTTGTATTTGTACTATTGTTTCTTATTAAACCGTGTTTTTTTATTTATTTAAACTGTTGGTTATATTATACTTTTTATTTCGGCTCACGATAAACGCATGATATTAATTTTTTTTAACCATTACTTTTTATGGATGATATATTATTCATTTTTTATACATAATTATTTTTTTAGAAACTTCTTAAATTATTTAGGATATATCGAAGAAAGAGTACATACGTTTCATGGCGATGGAATTTCAATTACTGGGAAGGTGTGGTGCAGTTTTATGCTCATTGCGAGGTCAACCCTCTTTTTCAATCGAGTTGTTTCTTCTGCATGTTCATTGCATATCCTTCTCTTGTACAAAGCACCACATGAAGGCTAATTTTACTCGCTTCTTTTTATAAATAAAAGCATCAGTTTTTTTTTTTGTTTTTTTTATTCTAAAGCTAGCCGTCAAGAGTGAAAGGTATTTATTAGCCCTTTTTTATTGCCTTTAATAGTTTAAATGGCAGTCGGGGAGGTACAGTAAAAAACTACGAGACCCCTCCACCCTCCCACTACTCTTCCTAAGCGTCGCTGCATTTATTTATCCTAACTGCCCGGGGTGATAGTCGGAGTAGCCTCATCGGAATTACAGAAGAGGATCTCCTCAGCCGTTGGAGGCGCTTAAGTGCTATAGGTCCGGGTCTTCCAGGATCCAGTCGTACTATGGAAAACTCAATAGATTTAGTTCTTAAAGTGTAAGAAAATATTGTTTAATTATGTAAAAATATCTTGAACAATGTAATATGATTATTAAATAGCTAAAAGCGATGAAAGATATTATATATTCACATATGCGTATATATAATATTGCTTTAATAATAAATTTATTCATTTCATATTATATCGTTAATACTTTATAAAAATGCAATCCCCTATGGAGCTTGGAATGGAGGGGATTACGCTGGGATGGGGCACAGTTGTTGCCACAAGTGGCCGCCCACGGACAATGCTATTCGCTATTCAGAACCACCTCCCTAGAGTCCCCCCTTCAGAGCAGCACCCCTGCACCCTATACCGGGGGGGGGGATCGAGCACGTAACGGTACAACAGCGGATTATTAATGCCTTTTGAACACTATGCGATAGAGGGCGAGTATCCATTGCGCCATTTGGACCTTCTGTTTACATTGGTATTCAATTACGTATCCATTATAGTTAAAATTATTCATCTTATGACCATATATTAATCGAAACTGAATTAAAATCTGGTGGTTGAGAGTCACCTAGGACAAGTCACCTCCTTGCAGAAACGTTGTCCATGAAACAGTACAGTCTCTACCATGTACTCAACCCCAGACCTGTTCACGGGCTGTAGTGGTACAGGATATTTTTTTTATTATTTTTTGTATACGCTGTGCAAAAATGAATAGGGATATTGCTAATTTTTTAGTATATACTTTACCTAGCATTTATATTATTACATATTTAATAACTACATTAATATTTATTGTGATATAATTTCTATTTAAATAAAAGTTTAATTTCTAAATAAATATTAATGATTTTTATAATAAAAATAATATTAAAATACTAGTCAAAGTAAATACAGCATAATTAGTCTTATCCCTTCATTCATTTTTTAGCAGTTTATTAGCGAAGAGTATATTTACACTCTATATCTGAATTTTAAATTATGACTGAGAATAATATTATCTATTTTTCCTACCTCTCTATTTATAAAATTCCTATTGCTTATTTCCAGAGAGACATATTACTGGATTAATAGATGATAATGGGAGCATGGGGATTCCCGTCACACCCGGAACTGCTACAGTACAAGAGATTTAGAGAGACAATCCTACCTACTAAAGCATCGAGAATTGAGGTGTATTCTACTTCGCTATAATATATCGTAATAATATGTTAATAACCATAAGGCGGCTGATATCCATCCTTAACCCAGCGAATGCGGGTGGGGACAAGATGATGTCATCTCGTACCGCAACAGACCTTGATGGACCGGGAAATAGAAGAGTCCGCAAGAATGCGGAGGGAATGGGGTTATTATGAGATTAGCGGGGGAAAGGAGCCATCTTATCATCGTCTTTATTATTTTATAGTTTAATGTTTAACCACCATAAAGTTGTAGTTTTCTATCCTAAAAAGAGGAAATAAGGCATCATAAAACTTTTTAAGAATACTTAAATACTTCGACCTAGATACAACACCAGAATTGAAGTTCATATTATTGTATATATATATATATATATATATATATATATATATATATATATATATATATATTTTATATATATATATGTATGTAAAAGATGTACACTAGATGCCTTTCATTTCATTGCGACAGATAAAGTTGCCATGGTAATGGCTGTGAAAGAAGAACCAGGGAGGTTATTTTGATTTGTCTGTTATTCAGTAATTGTGTAAATAGTGTTGAATTGTTGACTTTAAAATGATGTTTCTTTTTTTTTTTACAAGTAAGACTGTATATAATAATGTGTTTGTAAATAAGTTATATAAAACTATTGTTATAATAAAAATAAATTTATCTTTTTTTTACAGAGAGAAACTCAATTTAATTTTATTTCAAAACATACTAAATTGAGTGTTTGAATCAATTAACATTATATATATATATATATATATATATATATATATATATATATATATATATATATATATATATACATGTATTTTTTGTTTATTGCAATGAGTATATATGACAATATTTACTTTTAATAAATATTTACCACTAAATATTTTTCATCTTCTAACGAAATATTCTCACCTAATACATAATATATAATAAGAGAATTGATAAAACCGAAAATAAGGATACCAATTTCCAAACTAAAAACTAATACTCACTATTATTACCATTATACTAAATATTAAATGCAATACCAAGACTGAAGACTTCCATACGTCTGACACTTACCTGTAAAAAAAATTAAGTACATTAGTTTTGTTTTTTTAAGGTGGTTTATGTAATGCATAAAAAAAACGTATAAAATAGAACAGGTATACAATTTTATAAATTAAATATTTCTAGCCAATATCAAAGAATTTTAGTTTTTAAGTAAATATAATAGTAGAAGAAGAAATAACTAAACAAATAAAACAACGAATAAATTGATTATTACAACATTAGAAATATAATATTTAAATTCTAAAGTTTTTATATCGCGAATGTCATATTTACACTTATAGTTTGTAGTAATATGAAACAAAAATAAATAATGTAAATCGAATGGAAACTATAAAAAATAATAATAGCATTTCAAGGATAAATTGGTATTAAATTTACCAATCAAGAAGAGGCTAGTTTAAAAATTATAATTATAATAAGACTTAACGAACCCAAAGGCTCGATGCCGAAACCCCCAATCTCTGCTTATATAAACTTCTGTCGACGGACCAACCCAAATCCAAATCCACCAGATCATTCTTAACGTAATCCTCCCACCTACGCCTCGCTCTACCCCTCAGACGCTTCCCAGTCGGTACAGCGCCTATTAACATCTTAGGAATTGGTTCGTTACTAAGCCCAGCAACGTTACAAGCCTATCTTAATCTTCGTGACCCTATCACTTGAATAATATTTAGTTTAAAAATACACTTTAAAAAATAGAATAACTAAGTAGTATTCCTCTGTAAACTTTTCTTTTCTTCTTGTTTATTAGCATTCTGATTATCCTTTCAGAGAAACATGGAAGAAACTTTACGGATAGCTGATCTTCTATTCAAAGACCGAGTAGAGAAAGACAAGACCGAAGTCACTCGGGAGATGCGAAGAAGTGGATCCATTCCGGCCGCCGAAGTAGAGGAAGAAAAGAGCAATAAGGCTAGATAAGAAGAAGAAAAGGCAGAAAGAGAGCAAAGAGCAACCCGGAGGAATACAAGTGTTCTCATTACCGACACATTTCCCACAGCCACCTCGGAATCCCGCCTTACGCCCTTCTAAGGACATTCGCTGTTCCTACGGCTGTTAGACCAGAGTCCTCTGTAAATCCTCGGATAGAATCCTGCAGGAACGTCTGTAAAAGACCCTGAAGAATTCAGAGTACAGGCCTTACTAAACAGCAAATAGTCAGAATGCCAAGTAAAGAAAATATTCCACCGCAGTTGTTGAACAATAATTACTGCTCTATTCCATAAACAGATCCTTAATAGGTGTTTTAACTATTTACTATTAAATTGCTAGACCACTCTTACTAGAATCCTCCCACATACGCCTTAGACGCTCCTCACAGCTTGGGGAGCTTACTTCCTTCTAACTTTTTAGGAATTAGTTCGTTACTAAGCCCAGCAACTATACAAGCCCATCTTCGCGACGGTATCACATCAATAATATTAGATCAGATTAATATTAGAATTTAACAATTAGAGAATTATTTAAATATAATTTATAATTTTAGCGAGTCGGTTTTCCATCTTGTTCGCCTCTCCAGTCATTTTAACTGTAGCGGTACAGTTTAGTGCGACCATTTTGCAGGCGTGTAATGACAAGATCGTAATGAGAATCGAACCTCAACCTCTTGCGTGTAATAGCTTCGGCTAATGAGTCGGGTCGTAACATGCCGGCAAATCCACTTAATGAGGTAATAAATATAATCGATGTATCGCCCTATATCCATATCGATATTAAAAATAATCCTTTTTTCTTTTTTTTTTCTTTCGTGAATGGGTCTCTGTTTCGCAGGATCATATTCCCGTGCATATCAGGTGATTAATAATGGATTAGATTTCGCACTTTTTATTCAATGGATCATTACGTAACATTCCATATTGAAGAAATTATTTTTCTATTGATACTGATAACGAGACTAATTTTTTAAAAGCTACTATAAAAAATTCTTGACGGAGGGAATAAATTGTTCTTATTATTTTATTTATTTTTAACAATTTTTTTTTTTACGATAATATCTTCTTAATAATAATAGTTAGAAGTATAGTTGAACTAATAAATTAAATATCTATTTGATTTTGTGTGAAAGTGTTTATTTAACTGATATAATTCTGTAAATACACAAATTATTAAGTACTAATATGCCTAACTTATTTTCTCACCCTATAAAATCGTACATAAGGAAATTAAATAAATCATCATATAAGAAAAACAAACTTAGTCACAGGAAGCTTAAAAATGTTTTAATTAAACATTCAAAGGGTTTTTAATGTAATGGAATGTAGGTTTGACTATGGAGAATAAAAGACCTCCTTAAAAATAATTTTTAAAAATAAAAAGACTGACTTTCCAGAATGCATAGGAACAAATAATTGAAAATGACACAATGATGTCGAAACGTTTTATATAAAACAATAAAAGAATTATGACTGGAAGCTGATTTTTTTATTATTTCTTGAAGACATTCAAATGATTTTTAAAACATAATTTTAACATTAGTGAAATCCTCTTTAAAATAAGTATTTTCGAAGTGGTAAAAACATTCGAAAAGTATTACAGCATTAAAATTCTATTGTGAAATTATAAAATCATTTTAATAACGGTTAAATATTGTCGATTTACTTTAAAATCTTTCATATTATTCGGAGACGTGCTCCCCCATTATTCCACTTGAGAGGTAACCTACAGGGTCATTTGCCAAAATCGTTTTGTTTACTTTTAGCATTGCCAGTACCGCTACCAGTAGCCTCCTTCAACAAAGGACCCCCCCCCCCCCTTCAATATCCAATTACCCAGAGCTCCGCAAGGTCTAAGTTCCCCTCTGCACTTTAAAAAAAAAATAAATGTAAAGAGATTCGTACTATTGAAAAATTTATATGACCAGGTTTTTTATTTATTTATTTAACAGAGGCCAAGGTTCTTCAAGGACAGTAGAGCCCATTAATAATTTAATATGATTTCGTATTAAATATCCATATAAATCAATTAAAGATTTGTTACAATATAGTTAATTAATAAACACAATATCTCAATACTCATTTTTTCAAATGAGAAAGTTACAAAATAATCAACTCTGTAAAACAATAATTATAATCCACTAAGTTAATTCAATGATATTTATTCTGGGAAAGAGATTGGTTTCGTGCTCGGCCAATTGCATTTTAATCTGAACGGGATTGGTCGCGGACCCTGAGAACACCTGCCTACTATTGGCCAATCCGCTTCCTCCCTCTTAGTATTTATCGTCTTAGTCCGAATAATTAACTTTTTCTCAAATGCCTGTCAAGAAAAAGCTGTTACGATTTAAAAGAGCCCCTGACGGAAATGGTTATTTCATAACAATAATTATTAACTCTACTGGATCGAGTGCAGTTGATCATTTCGCCAGCTTCACTTTCTATCGATTCATGTTTCAAATTACCAATATTTAATGACTATTAAAAGCGATCAAGCTACTTGAAACAAGTCATTTAAGTGAACATGTAGACTGTAACGTAATCATTGCCTGTAATAATTTTTAATTCAACCAAATTTGGCAATTTTCCGTGTAATATACTTATTAAGCATGTAAGAGGTCGCATTTTAATAGTTTTTGTTCTTATTAATGCAATATTAAACAAATTATGTTTTATTACATTGATTTTATATATTTTTTTTTAAATGGGCTGTGAACTAAGTAGCGAAGAAGAGGACAATTATGCATAATAGGAAAAAAAAAGTATTTTCATTGACTTTTGCAGGAAACGAATTTGTTAAATACTGAAGTTTACCTGTGTAAGTAAATTAGTCTTTGGTATTTTTTGTAATTTTGGAAAAAGTATTCCATTTCTAATGTTTCGTATTTCTTATGTTATGAGTGTGACTGTAAATAATTAACAAGAAGGAACATAGTGTACAAATGTACGGAATGTGTAAATAAATAAAAATTCCATCGATAGGGTCGATTAAAAGAAAAAACAAAACAATATAATATAGTAAATATTAAATAATACTTAAACTCATTAAACTGTCCACAAATTTATCGGCTAAAACATTTGTTTAATTGAATTTTTGAATCCTATAGTATTCACTTGTTTCAATAGTTTTATTACTTATCTCTTATATATAAGTTTTTTATACCTTATATTTCTCTTGTTTATCATCAATCATCAAAGGTTAATCCTTTACAAAAGTCAGAGATCGATCCAGTGGGATAAGCAAAACATCCGGGGCTCACTCAGCCTCTAAAGAGTGGGTACTCATAATTATAAGAAAAATCAGGTAGTTCAAATATTCTTTCTGCACTAAAAGAGTACAATATCTATCATGTACACCGCCCAACTTTTTTTTTTTGCTTTTTGTAACTTATATTTCTTTTGTTAATAACTACTATTTAGTTTATTTATTAGTTTTAATTTTTGATCTGATGGTTCACGATTTTAGTCAGAAAAATTGGCTTCAAAATCGGCCATCTATCAATCAACATCAGGATCAACCGAAATAAAATAATTTATTGGGGTTAAAATATTCTATTTTTTTTTAATTGTCTGCACAGTGTGTGGACCATCTTCATCAACAGACAGATATTAAAGTATCGGCGGAATTATAAGTGTTTTTATTTCCATGTTTAATACCCCTACATATCTTCTCCTTGGTCCTGACAGGGTGACAGCTATACAAAGAAGACTTATAATCGATATAATATGTTAAGAAATCGATATTAAAGGGATAGGCATTGACGTGACGCGTGTGGCGGAGGAGGCTAATTGGTGAAGAAGGCAGGTGGGCCGGTGCTCACTCTCCCACGGCAGGCAGGCAGCCAGGAGTATCCTCTCCATGTTCTGGTTCGAATCCCGTCGAGGAGTAACCTAAGGACATTAGTCTGCTCTAACGGTCCCTTCTTATCCGCTAATACCATCTTAAGGGTCACCGAATCAAAAATTAAGGCATTTAATTTAACGAACGCGCATTGTAATGAAACCAAAAATTCACCTACGCATAACCTTCGACAAAAATAAAATAATTAAAAGTGCATAATCAAATTCGTATCTAATGGTTTCGTGTTAATTTATGTTTAAAAAATACATATTAAAAAAGATTATTCCCGCTACTGCAGGGTTACAGGGTCCTGTACTAAGCCTTGACGGATCCTGGTACATGTTCAGCTCAACCAATTATGGGTACCAGTTGCATATAGGCTGGATGAGCCCAAGGTAGATCTCTAGGTACCTGCAAATAATGGGATCGATACATGGTGATAACAAGGAAACAATAAAAATAAAGTTGAGAATTATTTCTCGAAGCATTAATTATAAAAATCATAATAATAACCAGACAGACAGATGCCTATTATACAAAATAACACGAAAAATCGAGTCTTTACCGTATACATAAGAACAGATTTAACATCTCATAAACGTCTATCCAAACTGAATTATTTAGTCCTGATGTTTTCACAATCAACCAGTTCTGCCGATTTAGTAGTAAGTGAACATAAAGATGAAAATTATTTCTCGGAACATTTATGCAAAAAATCGTGATAATAAAGCCTTCATAAACAACAGATTCGATGCATATTAGGCAAAATAACGCGAAGAATCGCGCTTTGTACCAATTTTTTAGTCTGTTTTCAAGATCAAGTACTCCCATCTGCTGATTCAGTCGACTAAAGATACGGAATCATTAATAAATATAGAAATATTATTGTGAATGTAAAAAATATAATTGAGTAGTATTTTATTATTGACAGTGATCGATAAACTTAAATCAATTTATAGACTATATAAATGTCTCCATAAAGTAATGATATTCGATAATAAGACAAATGGTTTGAAAAATATACAAGAAAACTTGGACAGGACGATATGACAGTAAACAATTTTTTTTTCTTTAAGTACAACTATCAGGATAAAAAGATCCGCTATTAGCCGACAATAATGCAATAAAGAAAATAAGAAAATAAATGAAGAAAGAAGACAGATAGAGAAGAAGGTGACAGGCAGGGGCCGATGACGGCATGATCCTCCTCCATCTACTAGCCGTTCCTAAGACATCTTCCCCCTGGCGGAGGTCTGCAGAGCGGGTAGTAGCGAGGCTATTGCGGTTCTGTTGGCATCTGCTGTGGGTCGTGGGAACCGAGTCTCCGGGGTACCTCCGCTTCTCTCTACAACTGGCCACCTCGAGCCTCTGACTGTACTCCCTGGGTCTTCCCCTCTCCATGGTCATCTCTCTCTCTCTCTTTTCTATCCCCTCCACCCACCTTTATCACTCCCTCTCTCTCTATCTAGATAGCTGTGTTAATTTCGTACTTTTCCGATGAATGAGAGCAAAAACACAAAACCAGACGTAAATGATTTTGAGGAAGTAATGAGAAAAGTCCCAAAATCAAAGCCTGACCGATTTCGGCATATTTTATTCAGGAAATTCGATACATGTAAAAATGCCTCTTAGATAATAATATAAAAAAGAAGTCCAAGATATTAAAACAAGTTTAATCCTTGCCTTATAAGATTTTTTTTATATGATTCACTCAGCCTCGTAGGTTTAATTTCCGGAGAACAAACTCTTGATAGCGATCAAGCACGATTAGAACTAATCTTTTGAAGTAAAGTATGTTTCATTTACAAGCCTTTATATTGTATTCTTAGGAATGCTTGAATATGAATATCTAGTAGCAGAATTGATAACTTTTAAATCGCGGTTTAAAAAAAATACGAATAGGTTGCTATCACTTTGTCTTGTGTTACCGTTGCGTTCCATGTCCAAAAAAAAAAAGAACATAAGTCTCCAAAATACTGGAACAAAACACAACCAGCCGACATTTCGCCTATTCCTGCCTATCATCAGGACAACACTTCATAAGGAAATCACATCAAAGAAGAAAAAGTGTAGCACATCTTACACCAACAGCCCAAACAGACTTAATAGAGGCAGCAACCTTGTTCCACAAACAAATCTAGTCAAAACAACTGAAGTGTTGATGATGCCAGAATAGGCGTCGACTGGTTCTTTTTGTTCTAGTAATTTGGAGGCTTAAGGAGGCTTTTTGGAGGGGAATTTTTTATTGTATACATAATACATAAACTGTGATTTAGAAGTTATTATAGAAGCTATGCAAGATTCCATAGTTTTGCTCCCTGATATACGGTAACATAAAGGATCTTAAAGATTAAAGAAAACTTACTTTAAAATATGAGTTCTAATAGTGCATAATTATAATCTAGAGATTTATATCCGAAAAGTACTTAGTCAATCTATAAGGATAAGTAATTAATCCAAATTAAGTCATGAAATGATAATTTTACAGGAAAAACGAAGTTTTTGACAACTAAAAATGAAACTTCAAATTGGAAAATAGTAAACTAGCAGGTTCCATAGAAACTAAACTACTCCCAGTTTTGAATTACGCCTAGGTCTATTCGGTATGTGGGATAATAGATATTCTGGCAGTCAATATAACATAAAATATGAAAAACTTTTATTTATTATGAGTGCCGACGTTTCGCTCTACGTTGTAGGCCATCTTCAGGGCTGATAGAAGCCGGAGCCAATATGGAGAATGGTTTATCATTATATTATGGTTTATAGTTATACCTTGAAAAAAATGTTTTTTTTTTATTATTTACCACCTTTTCCATGTCATTGCCTTAATCATTCTGTATTTTATTGGCTTTGTAATAAAATAAAAACTTTGCTGATTATTATTATTATCAAACGAATGAATTATTTATATTTTTTATTCTAGTACTGAATAAAGAGGAAAGGATAGTTATAATCTCGGAGAGACAGAGGATCCGGGTTCGAATCTCGGCCGGGGGCATAACTTCTCTCTTTAAAATAAAAAGATAGTTATAACAGTGTTTTTGCCATTTATTTAGTAAGGTACGATAAGAAAACCTTGTATATAATGATAAGAATAGATAATTCTTCAAATTCTTCTTAAATATCCTTTAACAAGACAAGATCCCTGACCCCCAGTTATCTAGCCCTCTTAAAGAAGAGGTTTGCTTCAAGATAGCTCCGAGTGTGATTACTTAAGATACGTGAGCGAACACCTGAATCTACAATCGCACATTTCTTAGGAATCTTCCTTAGTCAACATTATATGAAGAAATGGAAATTATCTCCCGTGTTCTTTACATATCCCAATAATAACGACCAGGTGAGATGCAATCATGCAAGAGATGAAATGGTTTCGTCATCAATGAAGGAACGGAATCCCTTCATGGAGACCCTCGACTTATCGATAGAGAGGACACACACACAATATCAGCAGCTGCTCATGGAAAAGGTAAACACTACACAGAGGAGGGGAGAAGAGCCTAGAGAACCAGGACACAATTGCAACAAGAACAGACTGTACAATACATTAAGGATATGAATAAAGAAATGGCGGAGGGTCCATGCCCTTACGGTCCGGATAATTAGGACACCTGTTGATCCTTCGCGTGTCCTTCCGTCCTCAGGGCAGAATTCTTCTTAACCACGAAGCCGGAAGGAAGGGGAGGGTACTCCAGAGGAAACTGAGTATAGAGGAAACATATAATTTATTATAAAAATACATTAATATATGGCCATGACGAGATAAATAATTAAAAGGCTCTTCTATCATCTAAGGGCGGGCTTGAAGAATATTATAACTTTCTTAAGAAATCATTAAATGTTAACACTAGAAATAATCCAAAAATAAGTAAGTATAAGAAATTTAAGTTTATATATAAATTAATAAAACATAAAAAAAGAAACATAAATTATAAATAATATGCAATAGGAAAAATCTCAAAATATTTAATGGTTTTTCCAGTAATTTAGAGACTTAAGGATTTACTTTTTGGAGAATTTATCCTACGGTGTTCTACTGGTTTATTAAGTATTTAATTTTATGTATAAGTATAACTATTTTTATTACCTTTAACCTTCTAGTTATTTCAATACACTGTTTTCTCTTAGTTGATTTTATATTTTTTTTTTGTGTCTTTGTTTTTTGTTAATGATGAAAACCTAGAATACGAGTCCTGACATCAAGGTAATATATATTATGATTAACTCTATTTTATGTTATTCTTCCCTGCCCAACCGAAAATCGCACTAACAACCATACCATCAAACCATTAAATATGCATAATAAAATTATACAGTAAATTAAGTAAAAAAAGAAAATATGTAATCAAGCGAATATGTGATAAAGCATAACAACGACCTTGTTGATTGAGATTTTCTTTCAAAATAACCAGAATTACTAAAATTGGTACGGGTGGAGGTCAAAAAAATAATTCCTTGAATAAAGATAAACTTTTTCTTAATGACCTAAGAAATATCTCTATTTAAGGAATTATTTCTTTGGCCTCAATCCTCTAAACGATTTTCCTCCCCACATGAAAAGTTCTACACAAAATTACAAATAAAATAAAAAAACTTAAAAAATAAAATGAAATAATAAAAAACGAGATTCATTTTTTTAAGAGTTAAGAACTTGAGCCTCCTCGAAGGAGGCGCGCCCCGGAGCGGGTGGAATCATGCTCCACTGGCGCCACAATTTCCTCTGATCCATTTAATAATCCCATAGCACCTGTTCTAACCGTTTTTAACTACAACCTGTTACTATAACGCTAAATTATACATTATATCTTACTAATATTATAAATGTGAAAGTCTGTATGTTTGTCTCTCTTTCACGCAAAAACTACTGAACGGATTCGGATGAAACTTATTGAATAAAATAGGTTATACATCATAGGCTATAGCAAGGGCAGATTTATGTGAGGGCATGTGCCCCCTCCCACGTTATAGTGCATAATTAAAGGCAAATCAGGAACTTAGCATCTTGAAATTTGTAGTTAGGTTCTTTGTATAGTTTAAGAAAGAAATTTGGATAATTCCACCCCAAGGGTTTCCCCTTTAATATAATAGGGGTTCTAAGGTTGTATAGAATCCGTCAGTTTTGAAGTTAGACATCTGATATTTTGGATGTATGTGTAACTTAAAATTTAAAAAAATAATTATTTATTTAAAATGATCTTTCACGAAACTTTATGTGGCAGACCAAATTCCACGCGAGCGAAGCCGCGGAGAATAAGCTATTATTATATAAAACAGCTGATATAATTACCCAAATAATAATATAGTTTAGAAATAATACTGTTTGAAATAATAAGATTGTTTATCAGGTTTATCAATCTTTACAGGGAAAACTAAATAAATCTACCTTTATATCTTAGATAATTGCTAAATAAAAATTTACCCTAAAGAATACAAAAAAAAATACTATTCCATAAGGGTTAATTTTTTTTTTTTTCTGCACCAATTATTTCAGTTTATAATATAATAGTATTATTAATAAATTAAGGTAAAACTGGACTATAAATCTTTTGATTTTTATATATTGGGAATAAAAATTGTTTTCCCCAATATATAAAAATATTATAGTTTCCGTCTATCCAGCCCTGAATAGGACGTGCCATATGGTCCAAAAAATCTGTTTCCAATAAATATTTTATCGCCACTTTAAGTTTTTTTTTAACACAACCCGGGCTAATTTTCCGTAATTAAAGAAATTATATCCGATTATTCTTAGCCATATCACTAGCCTCAGAAATTAAATAAACAATATCGACGAAGTTTACACTTATATATCCCTACTTCAAAAGAACGTCATAACTAAAAAAAAAAAAAAGTTTCATTAGAGGCTTTTGAAACCCCTGTAAAAATTTTGTGTGTGTAAAAATAAAATAAAAATGTCGGTAATAGTAAAGATTATAAAAGAACAGCATGAAACTTTTTTGATATTAACTTAAGTCATTATCCCCTTACAACTTCAAGTTCAAACATGATACAACCCAAAATATTATTTTATTAAAAAAGGATGCTGGAAATGGAAGATCAGATATTTCGTTCCTGAATTAAAAAGCTTAAAAAAATGCAATTTTACTGAAGGCTTAACTTAGGAAATGCCTAATTTTGAGTTATGTTGTTGTTCTTTAAAAGGAGTAATATATTACCTACTGCAATTTATGAAATATAATATTGAGAATAATAATTCATAAGGAGGATTAAGATAGAAGATCTCAATTAAAATATAAGTCACGCTTTGCCACCATCTTTAACTCTTGACCACTTTCTCTCTCCCACACAACTCATGCGGTCTTTATGGGGTCAATTTTTCATAAGTGCGCGTAGCCTCGGCCGAATCGGATTTCCTTCTCCTCCTGCGTCGAGTAATGCGCTTTCCGTGTCTCCCCGGAGCATTGTTAATTGGATTCCAACCTTTAAGAGGATGGCGTATTAATCCGACGACTCTTCCAAGTAAGGAGTTTGAAAAGTTGGACGGGTCCTCAGAGGAATGTTGTACATGAGCGGGATTATATCCTGACCTACCTCCGACCCCTCCTTCAGATATACGAGTATTCCTGCGCGCCGTCCGGAGTACTTATTGCCTAGCAATCGGCTACACATCCATATGCAAACTAGATCCGGACCGATCATTATTCTAATAACTCCATGACGGAATTAGTTTTGTTCCTATTTGAGCCTTCCATCATTACAAGGCGAACAGAGTCGATAATTATGATCCGACATGGGGGGGAGGAATCGATATCGAAATGAGCATAATGAGTGGCTTCGAGCCAAGGTTTTATTCTCTTTGAGGAGGAGTCCATCGCCTTCTTCGGCACTGCAAGAGAGACAATCAACTCTGCCCACGAGCGATGACTTGCTTCATTCTTGCAGGTTATATAAAAAAAGCTATTAGTATTTTTACTTAATGAAATCATACACATCAAGGTCTCCAAGATGATATAGTAACTGTTAATTTAAAGTGACAACGAGACGAAGCCAACCTTAATCAGATATAAATGAACAGAAAATGAATAATTATCCGATGTAGAAATAGAACTTATTCATCAAAGAAATCATTTTATTATTATCTAATATTGCAAAACCATGTTTATTACAAAAAACAAAATAAAAAACAATGCACTAAAATAAATATTTACTGAAAAATATGAATAAGGTAAGTAAAACATAGGCCCCTAAATACATTTTTATACATCTCACGGAGATAAATATATAGTGAAGGCAAACATGCGAAAGCGAAATTATTAACCAAACATATTAATCTTTTGGTAAATCTAATAACCACTTTAAGAGTAATAATTTCAATAATATAATACCAAAAAGAAAGTATGTGTAAATTGAGTGCCAATATATACACCAACAACCAAGCGAATAAAATAACTTGGTTTTAGTAGATACAAACCTTTATCTATTTATCTTTATATTACGTCAGATCCAATATTTTTTTAGAATGTTTTATTTGAAAATTAAAATGAATAATGTTTCTTTACGACATAAGCGGTCATGACAATGCACGGTGTACGATTATTCATATGATATCATAAATGATCTATGATTGTAAGAGTGTACACACCCTAAAGAGAACAACGTAACCATTACGGAACCACAGTTGCACAATACGTAAGGAGAACCGCCTAGGAGGATAGACCGCGAGATGTGACTGGGAGGAGAAGAAAGTTTCGGCCGTAATCGCCATGACATCATCGGAGGTTAATTTCCATCCGAACCGCGCTTGCGCTCTCGATCACTTCTTCCGAGAAGGGTAAGGTCCGAAGAGGCGATGGTTAAACCCGACTCTTATCTTAGCCTTAAGAGCAATCTCGGGTTTTTTACCTCTACAGTTTTTTTCTTTTCTTCCTTTTGTTTCCTTCTTCCAGACAGCACTCCTTTCCTCCGGATGACTAATGTAGCGGGCGGGCGACCTCTGGCCTCGAGACATCGAGATGAGAGGGTTTTCTTTTATATAGAATGTATTAAGGTAACATTGGGAATAGGGTAAGATTATAGCTTTGCCCTCGGAGCCCATCTCCCTCAGCAATCGGAAATGGCAAGATAATGTCAATGCCAAGCCGTTGAATCTTGGATCCTTCACGGTCGATGGAACAATATCGGTTTGGTTCGCTGACCGGGGGAACGGATCTTTACAAGATCGGCCAACAATTAGACTCCTGCGTTTTTTATCTTATAAAAAAAGAGAAAAAAAAATCAGGAACTATATAAAAAAATAAACGCCATTTATGTATGGGTTATTCCATTCTAACAGTGTTCATAAATTTCTCTTGCCGTCCAGAGAAAACTTATAGTTAATCACTAAAATACCAATACCGTGTGATGAGTTAATTACTTTTTTTGTTGCAATAAATAATACATTAATCTTAATGTTCAATACATAAATACATTTGATAATTTTTCTGAAGAATGTCTACCAAATTAATTTTGTCAGCACGGAAAATTTTAAAATTGAATATAATTCTCGATATTTTTTTAGTTGTAGCGAAATCCTCTCGAACTTTGCTCTGGTTTTTGCAATAAAATAGATTAATCGTACGCATTAAAAAAATAAAAAAGTTTAGTTAAAGAATTAACAAATTTTTAATTTATAAAAAGCAACAGATGAGATTTACCCATATCGTCGATGTCAAAACAATACCGCCTATCTACAACTGTTGGTGGAAATGAGTTAGTAACCGTAACGCATTCTACAGGTTGAATTATAAACTATTAAAAAAAGTTTTCAAGGTTGAACGCAGGAAAAAAAACTGTTGATATTAGCAGTAACAATTCCATTTATACACCGCAATCAGTAGCATTGATCTCGATTGGAACATGTTACGATAACCAACCTTCCATCCGTAAAGAATGGTATGGCACGAGACAATCTTGGACGCCGTTAGGTGCAAGTGCCAGATTGAAGTGCAATTAGGCTTAGCAGCAATCAGGCCAGGAGATTGCCTCCGATGGCAACTGATCTATGAGTCCATTCGCGGCCGGCTTGCGCGGTACAAACAAGATTTTAAACGCTACCTAATAGAGGAAGAAAAGAAATTGGAGTTGAAATAACCTAAAAACAAGTATATTTAAATAAAGATTCATTAATTAATAATTAATAAAAATAAAAATTCATATCCCAGAGTACATACGTAGAAAGAATTAATACTTTACATCAGGGTTCGTGAAGTTGAAAATAATAAATTTCTATTACATATTAAAGAAAGAAATAAAAAAACGAAAACCTATAAGCACAAAAAGTAAAACATCTATACGCACCAAACGTTATACAGCGGAGACTTCAACGCTGGTACAGGATGGAATATGTCCAGAGACTTCAATACTTTACTGTTATTAATAAATGAGCTGTTATTTTTTAAATATTTGCGATATTTTAAGGTTCCCGATTGAATTAAAAAAATATCGGTAAGCTAAAAATGTTTTTATCACTTAGCACTTAACACATAAGATTGATGTTTTTAACACTATTTTAAACCTTTAACGGTTTTTATTATGAAATAATAATCATTAAAATCATTTAAATGGTATATCTTTTAAATCTTTAATAGTTTTATTTTTAATATTTTCCAAAAATATTGTGAGCTTTAATATGGAAAAGGGAATGTAATTATGGGTAATGAGTAGATTTCGGTGATCAATTCATCAAGAAATAAAAGTTTCAAACAACTTTTTCGAAAGTATAGGTTTCACATTTCGAAGTATAGGTGATATATTTTTGTTGAAACTTTCATTTCTTGATGAAATGATTAACGAAGTATAACCATTTCCCGTAATTAAATTCTCTTTTCCAGACTAAAGCTCATAATTTATACTTTTGGAAAATATTCCGAGCGAAAACTTGTGACTCAATTCGAAGCGGCCGCTTTCAACTATAACAGCGCACATTATGTAAAATCAATTTATAAACTAAGGAAGGTAAAAATTGTAGAAATTAAAAAAGAAATCTAATTATGATTTGTCAAGACTTTTTGAACGAGGTTTATAATGCACGGATGTAAGCCGAATACGTGCTAAGAGCTGAAGAGAAATCTAACAAAACAAAAAATAGCATATGGTTATTTCTAAGATTAATCCGAGGCCAGTTCCTCAGAGTGCTTATCCCGGTAGATCTAGAAAGTCTTTTCCGCGGATGATAGCTCCAGAGGAGGGCGAGACGCGTGGACTAAACGCTAGCTAACTCCCGACCCGAGGGGTCATCGGGTCAATGTGTAAGCCCTCATGACAGCTCGGTGGTATCTTAGCCAGCTATCTGTTCTTAGGCCGCCTGGGGAGCCTTGTAGTTCTTGGCGGATATCTAGGGCGCTCTTTCTTCGCATTAATATGATTCTAGGTTAACATATAAAAAGTAAATAATACTTGAAAAAACAAACAGGGAGGCAAAATTAGTAGTCAAGAGGTAGAATCTGTATCGAGAAAATTACTCTAGTTAAGATAACAACTTAGAAAGACCTTTCACAGCGATTTTTTTTTTATTGAAAGTTTATTCTCTGTTTTGTAAATAAAATCCAATTATATTTTATTTTAAAATAAGTCCATTATTCACGTACGAAATTATATTTATTTTATCTTGAATAACATTACCTTATATATATATATATATATATATATATATATATATATATATATATATATATATATATATATATATAAATATATATATGTAAGCTTGTGTGTTATCAAGCTAGTCTTTGTCACACAAGCTTTGTCTTTGAGTCCTTTTAAAATTAAAGAGAAAATTTCAGATGTAATGTTTTTGTTAGATAGCAGATTTAGAAAATATGAATCAAATATTTTTCATGCTAGTAAGCTTGTTCCTTATTCCGATGTAGTGTACCCTCGGTCTTAAAGAGGGGGGGTGTAAGCTTGTGTGTTATCAAGCTGGTCTTTGACACATGTGGACTTGGAGTGGGAGTGAGGAGGTAATAGGACGGTTAGCATTGAGAATATTGCACTAGTGTTTATGAATGGTTTGCTATCAGCAATAGTATCGATTCAGGTAGTTTTAAGCTTATTTGTTTACTGTAATATTAATATTTGTAATATAGGTTGCTAATTGGAATGTATTTTAAAATTACAGTTGAATACTGCATCATACAAGAGTTGATCAATAACCTAAAACGCCACTCCATTTAAATTCCTTACATATATACATATATATATATATATATATATATATATATATATATATATATATATATATATATATATCAGAAAAAATTCTCTTAAATAGGGAGAAATATTAATTTTAAAGCCTAGAAGAAGACCTGCTATGTGGGTCGTAAACTTGGCTTTACAGTAAATAGTTCTTCTTACTTGAGAGAATTTTTTCTGGCCATTTTCTTTCTTATATTTTTTTTAAAATCTGATGCCCTAATTCTTCTCTACTACTGTAAAAAAGCCCTAGATGATAGAGGTTGCTGAGAATAGAAGTGTATATATATACATACATATGTATATATATATATATATATATATATATATATATATATATATATACACACTACGACAGGACCTAGAAGGAGAGAGTACGGGAGTAGGTACACACCCAGAGCCGGCCTATTCAAATGTAAACTGGCAACGGTACGCCACCGCATTCCTGCCTTCTCTCCAGTCTCAGGATATTTACAAGACAAAAGATTGGAAATCAGGTCCGGTACCGAGATTTTTTTGTTTAATATTATTCCATGAAAAACGAAAAAAAAGTCATTCAAAATCAAAATTTGGATTAAGATGTGATTTGCTTTATTTTTTAAAATCGATGCATTCCATGCTTTTCTTTTAAATTCAAAACCAGAATATACTATATTTTGAGTAACATCTCAAATAAGTCATAAACGGTAGCTTTGTGAATTTCTAATTTTTAAAAATGTTTAACATTTAATTTGTTTAGCATGACAAAAGAAATTCTTGATCTGTTGCTAGGCAACGCCTATATTAGTTCACTAAAAAGTTTATCAAATAGAGAGACTAAAACGTCATCAGATCCAGAGTTAGGTCCATAAAGAATATAATAACCTCATTAAATCGACAGTTTATAATTGTTTCCTAAATAATATTGAGAAAAATATTATTCAAATTCACGATATATTGCATAAATTAATATTTAAATAGGATCATAAACATCTATGGAACAATACAAAGAGATATGAAGTTATGAGGTTGGATGGAGACCTGCAATCATGCAAATGCGGTTTAGAATAAATCTGATCTGATGCAACTAGATGCTATTTGCCACCCCTAAAAGGATATGCACTTAATATTTCTAGCCATATGTATTTATGATGTATATTAATTCTAGCAACATTTAATTTTTTAAATAAAAATTATAAATATTTTTAATAAAATAGAGCCAAAAACTCAAAAAGAAACACTATAATTTATTATAAGGCAATTGGGAAAAAACACAATGCAAAGCCTTATGTTTCAAATCCAGTAATACACCAACTTACCAGTCGACGTTTCGCCTATTCAGGCATTATCAAGACACAAAAACAAAAAAGGGTTATGTGAATCACATCTCGAAGAAAAAGGTGCAATGCATCCCAACGATCAACAGCCCAATCAGTTGTATATTGAACGTCTTGGTGGTGGGGTGCTGTCTCATGTTTGGAGCCTGTTTGGGCTGTTGATCGTTGGGATGTATTGCACCTTTTTCTTCCAGATGTGATTCACATAACCCTTTTTTGTTTTTGTGTCTTGATAATACCTGAATAGGCGAAACGTCGACTGGTAAGTGGGTGTATTACTGGATTTGAAACATAAGGCTTTGCATTGTGGTTTTTCCCAATTGCATTATAATAAATATTTGTATTGTAATGTTTTGTACATTTGTCAAAAATTCTTAAATCAGTAGAAGACAAATCCATAATGTCCAAATACTAAATAAGTTCCCAGAAGTTATTTAGAGAGAGTATTATTTTCCATTCTTGAGTAAGACCTTCCGACTTCAACTCCGCCTAAAGAGATTATCCCTTTACTTGTTTTCCTTTAGTAAAAAATAAAATATAATTTTTTTGCTAACAACAAATTTCTTACTGTTCTGTATTGTTTTATCATCGCACATTAAATTTGTTATACTCCGAAAATACGGCGAGAGGATCCGTTGCCGTTGAATATTTACACACAACTGTTTGAAAATCTCCTCTCCTTCACGAGTCATGTAAATGAGACAATCCATCATTAGGGACACAGAGCCATCAACCACTTTAATTTAATCATTACATTCTCCTAGCCTTCCCAGAAACCCTTTGGCGTGGGTTCAACAACGCTTGATCATTTTTTTAAAAAGAAGGTGCATCTTAGCCAAGAATAAAAAAAATATTTGCGGTCACAGTGAGAATTCCTACCAAGTAATGCTTGTCTCTTAAGTATACTATACTTATTATAACTCTAAAATAAATAACATTGTTTCTCTTATTTTATTAGAGTGTAGGGTAGCTGCATAGATTGATGAAGGCCCCGGGTTCGAATCCTGCAGTAACAGATAAATTATTTAATCTGTACCAGGCATAGATTAGCAATACCAGCTGCATTCAGGCTATTAAGTGGATATCCTAGATTGTGGATTGAGCGTGATTTATGCCTAATCACATCCGTCCCTACATAACCGTCGACTTAACAACAGTATCTACCAAGCACTGAAACTAAGACACTTCTATGACTGCAGTAGTACAGATTTTGGTACAGGCTGTCGCTTTGAGTAGAGTTGGTGACTTTAACTTTTCATTCGTTCCCCTTTTCATATTTTCCATAAGTTACAAGTCATCATGAGCTTTATTATGGAAAAGAGAGTGCAATTATGGGAAATGAACGCTTCAACAAGCACATACCATCTGTACTTCGAAATGTTAGCTGAAACATATGATGAAATTATTACCGAAATCTACTCATTACATTCTCTTTTCTATACAAAAGCTCAGTATAAATAGCATTTTTGAAAACATTAAAAATGAAACGAATTAACAGTTGAAACTTATCGTACCTTAACTTGAATCGACAACATGTGGAACATATCTTTTTTACAAGAAATCTATGAAGTCGCAAAATGATTCCTAGCATTTTACCGTATATTTTAAGGAGGACAAAGAACTGAATTCTTTTTATAATTATTGGTCAATTTTTTTATGTTTAAATATTTTTATTTTTAAAGAGAAAAGATAGGCACTCGGCCGGGATTCGAACCCGGAACCTTTGTCTTTCCACGACAGCGCTCTACCATTTGAGCCACAAAGGCCGCCTGCCGGCAGAGGACCTTTCTCTTATCCGATCCCATGTCCTAGTGTTCTCGCAATTTTTGCGATGAATACACTAGAACGAAGTTCTTTGAACATTAATTAGTTTTAGGATCTTATTGACTTACGTCATATAACTATTTATAATTTTTTATAATTATTGGTCTATTTTTTTATGTTTAAATATTTTTATTTTTAAAGAGAAAAGATAGGCCCTCGGCCGGGATTCGAACCCGGAACCTTTGTCTTTCCACGACAGCGCTCTACCATTTGAGCCACAAAGGCCGCCTGCCGGCAGAGGACCTTTCTCCTATCCGATCCCATGTCCTAGTGTTCTCGCAATTTTTGCGATGAATACACTAGAACGAAGTTCTTTGAACATTAATTAGTTTTAGGATCTTATTGACTTACGTCATATAACTATTTATAATTTTTTATAATTATTGGTCTATTTTTTTATGTTTAAATATTTTTATTTTTAAAGAGAAAAGATAGGCCCTCGGCCGGGATTCGAACCCGGAACCTTTGTCTTTCCACGACAGCGCTCTACCATTTGAGCCACAAAGGCCGCCTGCCGGCAGAGGACCTTTCTCCTATCCGATCCCATGTCCTAGTGTTCTCGCAATTTTTGCGATGAATACACTAGAACGAAGTTCTTTGAACATTAATTAGTTTTAGGATCTTATTGACTTACTTCATATAACTATTTATAATTTTCTATAATTATTGGTCAATTTTTTGATGTTTAAATATTTTCATTTTTAAAGAGAAAAGATAGGCACTCGGCCGGGATTCGAACCCGGAACCTTTGTCTTTCCACGACAGCGCTCTACCATTTGAGCCACAAAGGCCGCCTGCCGGCAGAGGACCTTTCTCTTATCCGATCCCATGTCCTAGTGTTCTCGCAATGTTTGCGATGAATACACTAGAACGAAGTTCTTTGAACATTAATTAATTTTAGGATCTTATTGACTTACGTCATATTACTATTTATAATTTTTTATAATTATTGGTCTATTTTTTTATGTTTAAATATTTTTATTTTTAAAGAGAAAAGATAGGCCCTCGGCCGGGATTCTAACCCGGAACCTTTGTCTTTCCGTTACAGCGCTCTACCATTTGAGCCACCAATGAATTCTTTTTATATTTCTTTTCCTTTTTTTCAGCCATCCTTTTTTTTTTTAACTGATGTCAAATAATTCCCTAGCATTCTATTCGTAGAGTGAACCCAAAGGAAACCGTAATGGTTAACTTTCCCATTATCTTCGGAGAAACCAGAGTGACCGCCTCGAGAAGGACCACCCCAGCCTACTGCTACTACTACAGGCTGCCCGTCAACCCGGGCATTAGCACTAATGGATCTAAATCCCAGGGCAAACATTCGCCGAGCTCTTCCCACGGAGTATCAGGAATTAGGACCGTCAGTTATTAATAGAGTCAATTTACTATAAAGGAAAATATTAGTAGTATTAAAATATTAAAATGAGTAATATTAAAAGATTCGGATAGTTATATTAACATTATTCTATTTGTAGCGTTTAGGCTGTTTTTATACTAATAGGGGTTATTAACTTGTCTAATACTGAGTAGAAATAAATTTCTCAGATGAGATAAAAAATATATCCCTACGAACTTGTCAATATACTATCAGGAGTTTAAGCTATATTCCAATGATGTTCAAGGAAAGAGAATTGTAAAAAATAAAAAATACAGTAATTTAATCTAACTAAAGGATAATGATTTCGAGTATTCAATCAATTTCTATTCAATTTACGTTATTGAAAAAAAAAAGACCAGTATGAATAGAGTATTGTCCAACTTACAATAGTCAAAATATCTATTCCGGATTTTTTGTATTTCCATGGGATTTTTTAGACCATGACCAAAGTAATCCTTCTTGATGACAGGAGAAGAGAAGAGACGACATCCTCCCCCAGCCATCCGTCAAGGAGAGGATGAAGCCTAATGGAGCTAATCCTCAAGACAAACATTTGCTAGATCAGGAGTCCTTCCCACAGGAGCGATGACAGATCCTGGCACAGCAATTGTTTTCTACCATCAGTCAACCCAGGAGAAACCAAAAAGGACAAAGAAAGGATTGATTAGTCTTGAGGGACACTAACGACTCGGGTAATGTCCTAGCTCCGCGGTGGACATATATTTCTGGCTACCGCCGGTGGTCCGCATCGTCCATCATCCACTCTTCTCTTTCCTGATGCTAATAGTGTCCTTTTGTTGCCCTTCGAAGAAGAAGAAGTCGAAGGAAGTAAAAGGAACGACGGGTAAAAGAAACTTTGGATGTTATTCATGATTCAGTTCAGTTCGTTGATGAATATGGAAAAAGAACTTGGAATGAATTTCCACGTTTTGACTTTCATCATAAATCAAATTTACAGTTCATAAACATTCAGAGATTGTCATTACCGATTAAGATGTCGAAGCTTTTTGTTTTGTTTTTTCTGTGGTTATATGTTGATACTTTTTTTTTTAAGAACGTATTCGAAAGTCCCTTAAGAATAACAATCATGAACAAATAAAATAAACATAATATACATCTGGCCAGAAGGCAAAATAATACCAATCATGATGTAATTAAAAGTGACAAAAACATAATAAAAATAATAATGAAATAAATAAAAAGTATGAAACTTGATAGGATTTTAACTAATTGTCGAAAATAAATATATTAATACCAAAAAAAATAATTATAAACAAAATTAATAAAATAGTTAATAACGAAATTACATAATAAAATAAATGGGATAACATTCAATAAAGTATTTACATAGGCTATATCTTTGGGAAAAATAAACAAAACACGTAGGCAACGAAATCGATTATTCAGTAATAATTTATTTAAGCGGAAGATTGGCCTGTCTGAAAAGCATCTTTTTGGAATGTCAAGATATGTTGGAAAAGCAGGGATTTAAATGAAGCCAGTGAGGAAGCATGGCGGATGAATGGAGGGATCGAGTTCCACACAGTGGTGGAGCGGGAGAGGAAGGACCGATCGAATGCTTTGGTTCTTTGCGAAGGAGTGTAGAGATCGGAAAGGCGGGATCTTGTTTTGTGGTGCTGGACAGAGGATTTGAATTGGAGGAGGCTGTCGATATATGAAGGGTGTTGAGAGTTAATGGTTGGTATAGAAAAGCATTAAGGAAATATTTTCTGTGAATGGGTGTGACACCCGGGATCGCCTCGGAGTACCAAGGAAGTACCAAGGAAGTACCAAGGAAGGAATCTTAAACCGCAGTTCATTATTCACACGTATTACTATATATAAGTTGAGCACTTTATTTTCTGTGGTTATATATATATAATCAAATTTTATATTTTTCTAACAACGTAGAGGACGTGAAAGTGGACAAGAAACCCAATCCTCCAGACAGTTCCTCCATCGCCTTCGGCATGGACGGCAAAATATTTTAATAAGAACGAAGGAAGTAGAGAAGAGATATGATTGATGTGGCCACTAATCAGGAGGGAGAGCCAGCTCAGCTCTTAGCTCTTAGCTCCCATGACTAGGCGCCTCTGTTTCAATTTGCCGGCTCTTCTGGGGCTATAAGAGAGTGGTAGAGGGTTCAGCGGATTTATTCACCCCGAGGAGGATCATGTATTATATACGCACATACATACATAGTTGATGAACCGTAAGTTATTTATCTGGCTGAAGCAAATAAATAATTTAATCTGTTACAGATGGATCCTGTGGGACCTACAGAAACTCCTGGGACTCAACCAGGATCTATAAACCAAGTAAACTAAATCGGGTGAAAAAACATGGTCCCTGAGTGTGATCTCGAACAAATCACCTCCCTGCAACAGTACAGTATTTACTATATTCTGGTCCCAAGAGCATGGTTAGTAGTGTTTTTTTAAAGGTTTTTTACGACGCTTGTACTAATAAAATATGGGTGGAATAATGCAAACAAAATAATAAAATTAGACTTACTTAGAAGCGTTCCTTACTTAGATTACCCATAGTTTTAAAATAATAATTTCATAAACATTTTCAAATTACTTACGTACAGTATGCAATAATGGATGATTTGTAAATACTCACCTGAAAAAATAAAAAATAAAAATTAGTAATTAATAACACAAAGGAAAAAAAATGAAAAAAATAATAAAAAGTTAATTTGTCATATTTAATTTTTTTTTAATCTAAAAGATAATATTTATGAACAACGTTATCATTATTTAATTTATTTTGCTATATTTAAATCACTAAGTCAATTTCTTTTGATCTTGATGAGGAATTAATATCCTATCAGAATTTTTAATAATTTACATCAAGTTTATATTTATTCAATTAAGATGATACATTAAGGATTTTAATAATGGTTATTCGTTACTTTATTTCAATAGTATTTTTTTCTTTTGATGATTATTTGCTGTCACTTTATACAGTCATTTGTAATTAGTAATATGCAGTTCTCATACTTCACATACATATACATACTTCACAAAATACATGTTACATGTCCATATATATTTTTTTGACTTAATCGTTTAAAATATATGTTTGTAGATATTCAACACATACAATTTTTAATATTTATTTATTAGATTTCAAATAAATTTAATTTTATTATATATTTAAATAGAATTTCAGAATGTATTTATATTACTAATTAATTAATAATTCAATTAAAATATAATTTTAGCACTAATTCATAAGAAAAAATCTCTGAGCAAAAAGAAATGAAGCTGATCATCACTTTTTTCCGGGTCCCAAGAGAATTTTTTTTTATTATTATTATTTATAAATACATAATAAGAATTCCTAGGTAGCATTTAAACATATGCTGTCTTTCCTCCAACAAATACCCGAGCTTGGTTCCCATATACTCCGGATTCCATCGACATCACAAGATAACGGTAGAGACAGAGGACAGATGGAACAGAAACCGCAGCAGATAGCGCCCGAAGTGGCGCAGAACTGGGAGACCTATAGCCGATATTAAGGGCGGCGGTGAAAGCCGAAGAAGGTAAAGGCCAGCAGTAGGAACAATAGGAAGCTTTATCTTGTCCCATCACGAGCTGCGGAGCAACATCGGCTCCAATTAGTTAGATCTTCTCCGAGCATTATCGATACATCGATGATCCTCTATCGATAGTGATAGTTTCGTCCTCGGGTCACTTATTGCACAAGAATTGAGATTTAAACAGTTTCCAAGTCATGAGAAAATGGAACAAAGGATTGGCTGTTTCTTGTGTTTGTTTTACAATAGTTACAAAAGCGATTAGAAGGAAAATGTGGTAACGCGGAATCTTAACAAGTGCTGAATAATTAAAAAAAATAAATAATATATGCACTATTTAAAAATTACTATTTTTCAACCATCAAATGAGCAATATCCTGTTCTAGCAAAATAAAAAATTAGTTGAGATGCGTGTACTATTAAATAAAAACTTGTTTAATGTTTTTTTTAGATTTATTTTTTAATAAACTCAGGTAATATTATTTTGTTAAATACTTTTTAAATTATTTAAATATTTTAAATTTAAATACTACGTCAACAATTCTTTTTTGTTTAAACAAACAATACAACATGTTATTAACTTATCCTAGAACAGTATATTGTGCAAACAGATGAAAAACTCATTTCACTAGTTTTGCTTTATAATGAAGATAAAAAAATAATTATTAAAATTATGAGAAAAAATGTAAAAAAATTAAAATTATAAAAAGAGGGAGTTGGTTTGTTTACATTGCTGTGAATATGGTGAAATATATATTTTTTTAACGTAGACCTAACGAACAGCTACCAGATTTTATTTTAAAAATACTTTTTCTTTGAAAAAATAAAATAAAATAAAAATATTAGCCAAGCCCAAAAATAAATTTTAAATACAAGGCGTCATTTTGTATTATTTCATTAGCAACTATTTTCTATAAATTTCGATGTTTTTGTTCCAGCGACTTTGTTTTATTCTTTTATTTAGTTTTCTCATTGTTGATTCTTCAAGCTGTTTCTTATAATACACACTGATTAGGTTGATTTCAATATATCTTTAAAAAATGAGAGAAAAAAATAACAGAATTATGATTGAAAATCGCTGCAAAATCTTTTTTGAACTAATGTGGAGTCCGGGCACATAAGAGAGCAATATTATTGTTCCAATTTCTCTAATGCAAAAAAACAAGGTTAAAAATGAAAATCGAACAGCTTATTATGATTGAACTAACAACCTAGACATTATAGGAAATACTATTAATTAAGTATCTCATTATATCTAAGGTATTGAATATATATATATATATATATATATATATATATATATATATATATATATATATATATATATATATATATATATATAAAACACATAGAGATTTGAGTTTTTTAAAATCCCTACTAATAGCAATTCCTATATTTTTGAAGCATAAGGGGGTGTAATCGAAAAGTCAATCTTCAGAAATTACTAAATAAAGAAATATTGTACGTTATATGTCCAGAAAACTGGTATGGATCAAAAGCAGTGAAGAAAGAGAAATTCTTCAGCCTGGACCAAGAGCCTGTGGGGTGGTAGTACACAATAGCTATTATATCAGCAGGTAGAAATTGGTCCAAGGATTGGAGGGAAGAATGGAACAGGAAGCAGAATAATTCCGATCTCATGGTCCTTCCAAGGCTTAGTCATCCAATGAGGATGGAAATTAAATTAGTTATTTTTAAATATTTTATATCGGTCATATTGGAATTCAACTCAATTCACAGTCAATGAACTTGAGCGACTAATAAAGATGGCATATACCTTATATAAACTACGATCTAAGGCTTAAAAAATCAGCATAATCCAATAATACTCAAAACACAGACTTAGTCCGATATTAATATGCCTAAGATAAGTGTATATATGTGATACTTAGCATTATATACTGGAGAGAATCTACTCGTACTTAAGGCGCTGGAAAATGGCCATTTGTATAATTGATAATACCTGAAAGGTCTTCAAGTTCTTCACCAGGATTAAGATCGGCGTTATCGTTCACACTACGATCTGGAGTGGTTTTTTTCCCCCAACAGATTGAAATGCTTTAGTTTTAAATTATTAATATATCAAGTTCAGATTAGTTCACACTTAATCATTCATTTACGGTAGGTTTGAAGTATCAATGTTTGGTCTGAACTGTTCTGAATTTGGAACGAAATTTAAAAAAAAAAACTTTGAGATATGTAGAAAATGGCCAAGGATGAATTATGGGTACATTATTAATTGGATAATTTATTCTCAAGTAATAGTATTTTGTAAATTATTGTATTATTTTCATCGATTTTAATTCAGTATGGGTGTTTTTGCGATTATTTTGTAATTTAATCTTTTGTTCATTATATTTCATTTCAACTTTTTTTGTCTATATAAATATTATTGCGTTTGGAACTTTCAATGTTATTGTTATTATTCTGTTTTTCTTAGCTTTGATAATGGCTTTAAAGTTAGGTCGAAACATTAGCACGTAATGAATTCGAGTACAATCTTAGACCATATATTATTCAGATTGTGTACAGCACTTTAAAAAAAAAATTTCCTTAAATAATTCCTAAATAGTTGAAGATACTGTATAATTTCTATCGAGCCCTGAAGAAGACTTGCAATGTGCGTCGAAACGTCAAAAGAATAATTTATCTCTATTTAACGAATTTTTTTTTTGTAAGGCCAACTAATATCATTTAAATTAAATAGTTGTCCGATAAATAGAATAACAGGTATGTAGACTGCTAAGAAAACAACAGAATAATAGAAGGAATCGAGGTAAATACTCCCGATTTATTATATAAGGTGATAAAAATCGTACTCTCCAACATTTCGATGTGGAAATTCCTCACAGCTACTCCATATAACCAATAATAAAACTCCCTTTTAGATTTCTCTTCGACACGTTTAAAATCAGAAAGTCTGAGCCCTTCACAGATAATACTGGAAATGCGACGGATCTCCATAAAGAGAACTGTGTAGCAATCATTGCCCGTTAGGGTGGTTGGTGTAGTTAAGATACTAAGTAACCAAAGATACTGCGGATACCATTCCTCTTCGGGTGAGAAAGCCTACGAGGGCCATTTCTACCTGTCCTGGTAATATATGAGCGCGCAACAAGTCCTTAGAGGATGAGGAGATAAGTCTTGTTAATGCAGAGGTCCTAGCTGTCAGCAATACTGCAAGTACCTTACGTAATAAACCCTAGGCGTGTGTGGGCGGACCTGCCTAAAATAGATTAAGTTTGAAACTATAAATTTCACCTTTCACTTTCTTCTCATAAATAATACGGTGATTTGGGCATATCTCGCGAATGGCAGGTAAGAGAATTGCGAAACGTGCCTATAAAATGCAGGTAGATGGAAAAAGGAACCAAGAACACCCTTAGAAAACCTGGAAGGAAGATTTAAGGGAGGCGTTTGTGATCAGGATTCGGGCCTGTGGAAGGAGACCGGGGTGGCACAGAACCGAACAAACTATGGAAAAAAACTAACTTCAAAACCTTAAAAAAACTCAATGACCTAAACCATACTTCATCATGTTTTTTTTTTCCTTTTTGGAAGTAGAGTAGCTGTGTACCTAGTGCGCTAACTTGCTGTGGAAGATAAATTTAATCAGTCACTAACTGTGATTCAACTCTGGGATCTTTGGGCTCACCAACTCTTTATAAAGTAGGTTACATAATAACGAAGACAACTCTGGCTTAGAAACAATACAGTCCCTAACATGTACTAAACCTTCCAAGGTTGTAGTAATTTATGTTTGGTATTCTTTCTTTTTTAAGTTTATTCCTCAGGATTATAACTTCTTCTGAAATTGGATTGTCATGCATGAAATGTCCGATTTTTTAAATCTACTTGATTCTTAGTAATGAAAAATTTTCAATAATATTATATTCCTGCTTGTAGAGTAATATTTGGGATGTGATGGTAGTAACTCGTTTTCGATTTCGTTTAAGGAATTTATGTAAAATATCCAATAAAGACAGAACGTGGTCAGATGATGAATAAACGAAAGTGTATAAATTATCATCACATCTTAAAGAAGAGATAAAAGTAACATTCCAGGAGAGATATACTAAAATAAACTGATAATGGGACAAAGATAAGGAGGAGCCTCAGAGGACTTGCGTAAAGAGAGAGATGAGAAAGTGATCCGATTGGCCGATAGCGAATTCACCAGTTGAGGAATCCTGGACCAATCATATCCTACCTTTTTAAAATAGGATACATTAAAATAAATCCTGATGAAGACTTTCTCCCAGAGGTATTTAAATACCATTTTGGAACTTGATAATTAAACATTAAAAAATTAGTTAAATTTAAAAAAAAATTAGCTGTAAGTGTATCTTTCGGTTTGCTTCGCAGAAACTGAATTTAATTTCTAAATAGCCATTTAAATAATTTATTTCATAAATTATAGACTTTCGTGATAATTTATTGAAAAATAGTAAATTAGTTTATATTAAAAGAAAGTCTGAATTAAATTAAAAATAAAATTATAATAACTTCTAACACCTGTATGCAAGTTCAAACAAATAATAAAGTAAAAACAATTAAATTTTTGAAACTGTGCAAATTATATTCTTTTAAATAATTATATAGTTTTAAATGCATTGTTGGTACCTTAAACCTTTTCTAAATATTTTTATTAATTCAAAATAAACATGAAAAAGTTGTTTTTTAAGTGATGGTTCTTCATCCTTCACATTAATCGCAATATAAAAAACGTAGAAGTGATTTAAGAAAAAAACTTAACGAGACTAAAATATACTAAATACTAATGCCTTTCCAAATTATTTTTAAAAACGGACTATTAAATAAAAAATAAGATATCAACCTTTTACTAGCAATTAAAATCCATTTTCGAAGAATTTTTTCATTTTAAACGAATAATTATAATTATTGTTGTTTGTTCATTTAACGTCACTTTATGCTGCTATGGCTAATCGGACGATGCTACATTGGGATCTCTAAATTTTGCCTATCCAGATTTAATTAGGATAGGGATTTTTAACGCTGACATCGTACAGGCTCGGGATCGCCGTTTAAAGTCCCTTCCAAAGGACGGCGTAACTAAGCATTTTTTACTCCCTTAAAAAAATCCTATGGCCACCTGCCGGGCTACGAACCCGCGATCTAGAATAATTGTCATATTAATTAATCAATAAGTCATAAAAAAAAAAGTAAATATTACATGCTAAGAAAAATTACAATTATTATTTTATAATAGTTAAAAATATATAAATAAGTCAAATTAACGTAACTGAAATTGACAACATATTTGCATACTACAAAAAATGTAATTATCTAAATGAACATATTATATAGTGTTACATTATAATGTTGTTTTTTAATATGCACAGTCGCAATAACCATAATAACAAATTACTATTTCTTATTTATCACACAAAATCAATGATTTTCTAAACTAAGAGTGATTCAAACGAATTATTTAATGAAATAGATATCGACACATCTTCCAGTAACAGTTTTAAAAATATTTAACGTCACGGAGACTAGAAGTTAATGCATGAACTGTGATGGGTGTTTTCACTAACTGTTTGCGTTAAAAAATAGAAGCGATTTAAGAGACCATTAGGAGCTGAGTCCACTTATAGCCAAATGGGATTTTGTACATTTTAAAAAAGAAAAAAATTAAAAGAAAAAATGGACCACTTAACTAGGAAGGCTGAGAGGAGAACTCGTAGCGCAAGTTTCAACCGACAACTTTCTTTTCCCAGGCGAATAGCAATTCCCTATGTAGTCCAAAACTGACACTATGTATACACCTCTAAACTCATTACATATATTATATTACATACATATACTTACATTAAACGTAGTAATACATTGTGATCTAGGTATATGTGTTTCTCAACATAAACACTTCAAGTCTATCGCTCTCCATTACTTTTACCGAAACCTTCATTTGAGACGCTATTGTAATACAAAGGAAGTGCGACTGTTAAATTTTATAACGGTAACACATTAGGAAATAACAGTGACATTTAATAACGTTAAAATATTAAGAAGAGCCGCTACAGAGGGCAAGGACACTTGACCTACACTTCCTGTGCGTCCCAACAGTTTCCTCGAAGGAGCAAAAGAAAAAAGTTCTAAGGGTAAAGGAAAAAAAATACAGCTCATTAAGAAGTTAGTCGCTCTTTTAGACGAGGTTAGGACCACCTCTACACGATAGTACGTAATATATTATAAAATATATTGATTGAGATACATAATATATATTTTGAAGAACAAAATAAATAATTCAAACCATAATCGTAAAAAAAAAATGGTAATTATTCCGCAGGTTGTCGCTTTGAGTTGAGTTACATCAAGTTTTAACTTTTCATCCCCTTTAATATATTCCTTAAATACAAGTTATCAGGAACTTTGGTATAGGAAAAGGGAATGCAATTATGGGATATGTGTTTACTATACGGTAATCATTCCATCTAGAAATGAATGTTTCAACAAAAATATATCATTCGAAATTTAAGTTCAAACTTTTATTTTTTGATGAAATGATTACCGAAATCTACTCATTACGTATAATTACATACATTTTTCCATACCAAAGCTCGCGATAACTTGATTTTGGAAAATATTAATAACGAAACGACTTAACAGTTGAAGCATTTAAATCAACTCGAAGCGACAACCTGCGGAACAGATACCTCTCTTATAAACAACTTACTATAAAATGGTCTCGACGTCATTGCCACAGAACTTAGAATCTGAATAACTTAGAATACTTCTTTTTTTTTCTTCGGTTCCAAAGCCAATGAAGAAGACAGGCAATTACTCGAGTGTATCTAGATGTGAGCGTGGACAAATTAACCAAGAACCTCCTCTAGCTACAAGAAGAAGAAGAAGAAAGAAGTGAATGTAAATAAAGAAAGAAAGTGGAGTGCGTGTTGTCGACGAGTAACAATGGCCTATTAGCAAGCTTTGACTGATGACGGAGCTGCGACCTATAGGCTGATTTGCAAACTTATAAATAATCGACAGGATTTATCGATTCCTTTACCGGTTTCAGCGATATCGATATTATTATGCAAATGACACACACACAATGAGCCATTAGTCATTTGATAGCTAGGCATTCACAATGAGCGCCATATGTCCTAATGTTAGAAGTGAGCAACGGTCACTATCATTAACTATATCATATTAATAGCTTAGCTAAATATTATGAGCATTATTTATTATATAAATGATTTATGTTTACATATAATTTTTTTGTATAGACCATTACGGATCACGGATAACTTTATTTTTCTTCTGCAGGAGTTTTCCCTGTATCCAATATTCTTTCATGCGTTCATTGACACGTTTCTTTTGCCCAACTTCATCCAACCTTCTCTGATCTTATTTCATCCTGAAACCCATCCACACTTTTCACTTTGCTTCCAAATTAACTTCCTTCAAGCATGTAATGCTTTTCCAAATCCTTTTTTATCAGACATAGTCGTCGTCTTCATTTTCGAAAAATGGTCAAATATTTGCTTGGAAAATCTGTGCTTTTTATTATTATTTTTGTGACTTTTCTCCTGGTTTAGGTGGGGGGGGGAGGAAGAATAAACATAAAAGGGATACAATTGAGTAAAATATTTTCGAAATTTTTAAAATTATTTCATTCAAGGAAAATCTATGAAAATTAGCATAACATTTCTATCATAAAAATATAAATTAAAATTTCTGAATTATTCCTTATTTTTATTATATACATACATACATAAATATATCTCTTAATGTCTTTTACATAAGAATCAATAAATAAACATTCTCTTAGATTTTGACTTGAAAGGGAGTTGTGAATAAGCAATAACTCACAACAAAGTAGGGCCTAGCCCTTTATTCAATACAAAAATAACACGATTTCGCTTCCCTAAATACAAGAACAAAATTTTAAAGAAAATTCTACTTATTCAGCGAGGCTTTAGATATAAGATATTCAAATAAATACATCCGCCCCAAAAATTGTTTATATAAAATAGAGGATCATTTGAATAAACTAAAGCAGGATAAACAATAATAAAAGAAGAGGTAATGGACCGTGGATGAGCCTCCCACGGTATCAAAACATATTCTATACACTCGGGCATAATATGGATCCTGAAGGGGGGACAAGTGGCCACGCACTTGGTGCAGGGTACAAAGGGGAATAAATAAAACAAGAGCGATAAGGACAAGAAAGGATGATAAACAGGACGGAGAAGAGATAGTAAGATAGGGATAAGCATTACCAAGGGCCTAAGTGTCCTGCGGCTTTTTGTCCTTCAAAGGATTCGATTACAGGCGAGGTACCGTGGGAGGCGGGTACTTGTTGGTAGAGCATCGCTGTCCACTTCATGTCTACTTAGCGGAAGGAACATTGGATGTCTCTAGGATACTTGGATACTTGGCAGTTCGGCTAAACCATTCGACTAGTTAAGAAAAGAAATGATGGAGCAAGATGGCGAGGAATAGCAATTGGGCTCAGGCACTCCTCTCCGTGGCCATTAACTTGTCCAGGTTGATGTAGATCCGGCTGGAAACGTGTAGTGATGTAATATCCAACGTCATAATGCCCCAATATCGGTTCGCTTAAGAGAGATTGGAACCTTTAATTTTCTTAACCTATACACTACGGTAAAAAAAAAAAAAATGTGCCACTACAACCCATGGAGTCTTGGGTTCAGTACATGGTAGAGACTGTACGGTTCCTAGGGCAATGGTTGTGCAGGGAATTGATTTGTCCTAGATCCCCTATTATATGTAATCACTTACTAGAGCCTGGGCTTACCCTGAGGATGGTCCTAACCAAATTCCGCTCCAAAAGTAATAATCAGTAAACAGTTATACTATTAATACCTTGTATTTGTATTTACATAGATTTTAACAAACTTCATTTTTTGTTAGCAAGTTCAACAATTAGTTTCAGAACAATTAGAAACAAAGCTTAGTTCATGTGATTTAAATAAATCGTATAACTCAAACAGAGTTGCCAGGCTCGAGTAATGCGTCACGAACATGCCGGTCATGTTGCTAACACGAAACCTTAACTTTATCTCCTACCAACGGTTTTTGCGACTGAAGAAATTTCCAATGCAATAATAACACGCTTAGCTGTTGTTGTTTTTTTTCATTAAAAGTTAATAAAAAAAATTTGATAAACACATTAATAAAAAAATCTAAAATCAAAACCAAGACAGCAGAGGCATAATTAATTGCTTCCAGTAATACACTTAGAAGATAAGACGGCAGAAGAGGCTGGGAACTAGGAAGATATGTGAAACATGTGCGTAACACATCTGGGGCCGTTCTGTGCCAGATCCAGGATACAATAACTCATTCCAGGATTTTACTTACGTTTATTTATTTATCATTTGGGCTTTTAAAGAAAATATAATAATTTTATTTTTAATGTTCTTAATAAACATTTAAATAATTCCTAAAAAAGGCGAAACCTTTTGCAATGATATATTTCTCTGGTATTCTGGAGCACCCATGCACCACCATCTATACTATCGCTGACGATACAGCCATTATTTATTTCTACAAAATCCAAACAGCCTCAATAGCTCTCTAAAATAATATATTCGATAACAAACAGCAAATCAAAATATACGCTTCAAAATCGAGCCGTGTAAACTTTTCCCTACAGATAGCTTCGTGTCCAGCTGTCAAAATTGACAACGACGTGAAGTACCTTCTAAAAACTATCTACGTCTTGGACAAAATCTTACATGCAACATACATCCGAAATAAAAAAGGCCAAGAACTGACAAGACGTGTAGCGTCTGTGTGTAGAACGACTATCACATCTTCTTGACTACAAACCTTCACTTGCCTTACGAAGGAAACAACCAGCCTATAACAGTATATTGAGTCCTATTTGGACATATGATGCAAAACTTTGGGTTCCAGCAAAACACGTCCATATACACAAGATACAAACACCACAGTCCGAAATTCTAGGAAAAATTCCTAATGCTCCTTGTTTTATTTCGAATCACCATCAGATATACAACATTCCACTTGTTCTTCCTCTTACCTACTCCCAGTTACCCGGCTTCAATAGGAGAAGATTAGAGACAACGGCCAAAAGAGCTACTCAAGAACTATTGATCATTTCAAAAACTTGATGTTGCAGCAAATCAAAGAAAAAAAATATAAAAGGAAAAACACCTTTAATTTGCTGTTAATTTAAAAAAATCTCTGGACTGAGAAACTTATACACATCACCTTCCGTGAGCAAATTATCAAGAAATGACTGAAATATGATATTGAGGTCTCGGACAGAAGAACTGAAAGACACAACCCTCTCGCGTAGAAGAGAGCCAACATTGGATCCGTAGAAGGGAGAGGACATTCCACTCATTATGTCCTTTTCCAGAAGGTCCTTATACAGTAATTACACCGCGAGAGGACAATAAATCCCTTGGAGCAAGATGGCCGCCAGGACCTTTAAGGATCATCGGCGGTGTCTTTGTGTCTTCGGCTCCTCAGCAAGGATATTCATACGCCGTCTTCGGCAATTGATTGTTAGCAGCTACCACCTTTCCTTATTGATGACCCATCGTATCCGACTGATTGTGTCCTTGCCAATTAGCAATAAATTTATTATTTTAGTGAATGGCAGTGGCAATACAATTTTCAAGCACAAATTTAAGCATTCATAGATAATTGAGAACTATTAATTATGTTATAGAAGGCTTGAATTCGCTATGACATTGATATGACACATCTCCAACCTGAACTCTTCACTTTAATATTGATCTTAATTTAAAATTATTTTTTTCTGGGACCAGGTCCCTCAAGAATAACAGTAATGTACAAAATTGATTGAATATATGTCTGTCTAAGAGGTTACATTATAAGAGTGGTAAAGTATTTACAAAAGTACTTGAAAATTAATAAAAACAAAAAGGTATCTTCCGGTCAAGCAAAAAATAATAAGAAGAAGGATTAAGCAGAAAAAATATATAGAACCACATAAAACATATAATAAATAATATCGTTAAAAATGTAAAGAAGTTTAGATAAAGTCATCGATTACTTCTGATGTATATGAGCTATTAATTATAACTGATTAGAGAGCATCTGTTTGGGAATTTAGGAGATGCAGGAAGACCATGGGTTTGAATGTTGATGAGGAAGAAGGATGGCTGATATCAGGTCGGATTGGGATCCAAAATGTGATCGGAAAAGCGAGATCTTGTATCTTAGGATCAGGTAGAGGATAAGAATTAAGATATTGCAGATGCTTGAGAGATGTTGAGAGTTGATGGTTTGGTATACGATATCTTTTGGTATTATAATATTTTTCATAAAAACGACTGTAATATCACACTTAGGTATACGTCTTCAGTAACAGTTACAGTTATAAACTACATAAAAAAGGGCATGAGATTCTCACGTTGAGGCTGTAACATTAAGGATGAAATAAACACCAAAACCACTTGGGACCAATAATAAAAAAGGTTTATCCTGACCACAGGACGAAAGTCGATCATCGAGGGCCTCTCCTTTTTACACCTGGCGCTTCATCTGGAATATTTTATAAAAAGAGGTGGGGTTCCACAGCTGTATAAGGTTTCTATCTATAATTTATTCCCATCGACAATTGGAGCTCCGAGTCTGCCTGCAGTATTTCCCCTCCGATAATATAACCACGAATACATTTAACTATGCATACATGGGCTGTATATATAAATGTGGGCAGAATACATTTGCAACAACTGTTGGACAAATCACGGAAGCCATGTCGGGGTCTCACATATTTCAATACTGCCTGCAGTTGAATTAACATACAGAACTGTTATATATCTGTAGAAGGAAAACTTTATTACCTATAGCGCGAGTGAGTCCTTAAAAGGATTCAAGAAAATATAAATAACGGAAGATATAATATATAAGAAAGGATAAAACAACCACGCCCCGAAGAACGCACAGGTTAATAGTTCCAGGATTAAAATCAGAAAAGTGAGTTACTAAAGTTAGTTTTCACTGTATTATGCAGTATACATTAAATATTTTCTTAATTATGTTCATCTCTGTTATTCTAAAGGGACCTGGTCCCGGAATAAAATTATTTTTCTATTTCTATTTCTATATGACTATTATAACTAATACATTATAGATTGAAATTTCCATAAATCAAGCTAAGTAAACTGTTAAAAAAAACAGAAGTTTTAATATGATTAAAAACAAATGACACATGAAGATTTCAATGCACACAACAGCAAATACTGAAGAATGCCTTCTGTTTGTTTGTTTTCTTGGGTTTAGGAGCATAAAACATCTGGGTCATCAACGCCCTTTGGTTATTATATTTCACATCAAATGGTGGTCATCAATTTAAACTTAGTAATGAATTGTGGATTTGTCATCTCTCAGAGCCATTGAGATATTAAAAGGTAACCCGAGTTGGTGTAGCAAAGATCGACAGTAATGGCATTCTTCGAATATGTGTCTGATGGTCAAGATGCCATTGCATTTTATACATTTCGGAGGAGCTTCTCTTGTCATTAGGTAACCATGAGTTAGTCGACTATGGCCTATTCTGAGGCGGGTGATTACCACTTCTTCACGGCATTTGCTACGGTTGGAGATAGTCCATGGATTTACGCATTTCTTAATACGTTTTAATTTATTGGATGGACTTTCGTCCCACATTGATGGCCAACTATTTCTTACACACTCCTTTAGAGGGCGTGCAAGCTCTGGGCCAGTTAAGATAGCTGTGCCTCTACCCGGGAGGGATAGTGCTTCTCTTGCAACTTTAAGAATGCCTTCTTATGCAAGAATTAAAGGATTAATTCCAGAAAAATGAGTTACTCTAGTTTCACAGTAATATTAAGTCATATAATAAACTTTTATTATAAATGGCACAAAGAGAGTGAGATAGTAAACTGTTTGTAGATAGATAGATTCTTCTTAAATAAGAGGAAAAACAGAAATTTCACAAGTCACTTTAAAACCCATAACAACTGGAGACTTTAATGCACATAACAGCTGATACTGAAGAATGTCTTAATATACTAGAAAATGAGAAAAAAAACATTAAAGACTTTATTGTTAGGAGGTGAAACAGACCCGAGTAGACTCCATTACCAGACGGTTAACTACCTCATGACACAGCCCTCCGTACACTATAATCAGGGCGGAAGGTCCTGCGACGGAGGACGAAGGACAGAAGATAAAAACTAAACCACAGACCTCATCCAGGGCAGCTCAGGGTGTTCACCCTCACTAATATCAGTCATTTCAAGTGTCGTCTTTTTGTTTTTTTATATTCCCCAACAACTGCTATATAAAAAAATCTTAACTCACAGAAGTTGACATCAGAAATAATAATAATGAACAATTATCTTTTTTTAATGATATTAGAATAGTATTACATATATGAAATTTAAAAAAACTCAATAAACTCATCAACAGTAAAATAAGAAGTCAAAGATATAAAAATAGAATAAAGAATGAGGAACACGAAAAGGTAATGTGAACGGAATTTACATTAATACCCTTCGCTTGCGCAATTACAAACACAATAAGAAGTGAGTGAATATTTTAAAACCAATGCAATAAAAGGAATATTGCTTCCTTCTCGTCCAGTGTCAATAACCCAACTGTTTATTTATAATAATAATAACCTTTGTTTTTTTCCTATTTCTTCTATGTACATTAACATGGTTCTTACATTTACATGGTTTTTACACTTACATGGTTTTAAAAAGAAAAAATGCCCTTCTTTGGGCATAAGCCTCTCCCGATTTACCCCAGCTACGTCTGTTCCTAGCAGAACGGTGCCATAATACTCCTATGAAGTTTTGTATGTCGTCCCGCCATCTCGTAGCTGGTCTCCCTCTTCTCCTAGTGTGGTGTATTGGATACCAATCCGTTGTTGCCTTAGCCCAATGTGTTGACCCCATTCTTGCAATGTGTCCAGCCCACTGCCATTTAAGATCAGATACTGTCTTGAGAATATCGCGCGTGCCAATCAGCTTCCCAAGTTCTGTCTTCTTTATTTCCTCCCTTCTACTTTTCCTTAACATACTTCGCTCCATTGCACGCTGAGTGGTTGCTAGGGATTTAGATATATCGTTATTTAGACTCCAAGTTTGGCATCTATAAGTTAAAGAAGGAATGATTTGTTGTCATCAAGACTGATTTGTTAAAATTTATCTCCAGCCCAGCTTCATTTCCTATTAGGACCAGCTCTTCTAGCATTTTCTTCAGTTCAGATGGTGAGTGTGAAATGAGAAGTACATCAGCGAATCTCAGATTTGACAGTTTGTTACCATTAATGTCTATCCCCAAATTCTCCCAGTGAATATTCCTGTTTATTTATATTGAGTTTATTTGTCACAAAAATTGCAAATCTAATCGATTGAAATTTTAATTAGTTAATAATAAAATTACGAGTGTATGAACCCAGAAAATTTGTTAACATACAGAAACTTTAATGTATTGTTTATTAAAATAGTTGAAAATCTATCTAACGTTTCCTAATATTTCTACTACATCCCTTATCAATTTTTACTAACGGTTAAAGAAAAGGATAATAAAATCTTGAATAACATTAGTTGACCTTATTTTTATGAGGAAGAAAATGGTCCTGGTGGGGGTCAGATGAAATTCTCTTTAATAAGGAGAAATAGGTATTTGAACACCAACGTTTCGACCAACAATGCAGGTCTTCTTCAGGGCTCAATGTATCTATATCTGTATCTGTATATTAAAATATAAAATATATATTATATATTCTAAATATAAAAATGCACAATTCTACGATGTTGATACATAAATGTTACTAATACATGAGTGGCGAAATGTTTACTACTACTTAACCAAAATACTTGTTCAATTACTTTATATTAGCTTGTCTTCTATAAATATTCTTCCAAGCTAGTTATTGCTGAAATGTGTTAGGTTGTTGTTTGTTCATTTAAAGTCAGTTTATGCAGCTATGGTTAATCGCTAACCACTAGACCACAGGTGACCTTAAATGTGTTATGTTGGATTTATATTTGTATGGCCTGAATTACGATCACCAGTTTTCTTATATACATGCTCAATAATGTTATTATAAACTTTGAGGCGAAGTTGAGACAAAGCCTTAGATACAGACTTGGCCCGGGAGTGGCTACGGGCTATCTATTAATTCATCCAACCTTCCTTTCATAGACACAGGCTCTCGAAGTGACCTCACCTTCTCCAGAACAAAACCTCAACAGAGACGACCATTCACTCGAATCCTTAATTAAACCACAATGGCTGCCACGATCCTGGCATAATTTACCCCCCTCCACCTTCTGCACAAGACAACAATAGCTTGGAGGAGTCGAAGCCGAACCTCTGGCTGTAAATGAAAACACCACAGAAAGTAATAGAGCCAGGCTTTTCGCCTTTTCCCACCTGACCTTAACCACAGCAGGCTGTTCCCACCCAACAGAATCGATAGCAATACATATCGATATTCAAAGATCGCGAGTTATCAAAGCGTACTATTTTAAGGTCAGTTATATAAAAAAATATGTAGGAAAAAAATAAATAGATAACTTTGAAGAATTCAAATTTCATTGGTCAAAGTTAATATTTGACTACTGATGTACACAGAAATGCATAGATTTAGAAAAAAAACTTTCGCTTATTTACGGAAGTACAAGATTGACAAAACGACAGCTAATAAGAGAAAGAAAATGGTCGCGTGGAGGAAAAAAAAAATGCACCCTATTTAAGAAATTTAAAAGGTCAAATAATATTATTCAAGGAATAAATAATGACAAATAAAACTAGCAACTTCCACATCATTATTGTAAAACTCAATAATTAGCACACATATTACTAATTAAATATTTATTTCGCTGTGTTGTAGTAAGAAATATTATTAACAACATAAATACCTTCGCAGACGATACAGCCATTATCTCCTCTCACAGATACCCAAACCTAGCATCTATAGCTCTTCAAAATCATTTATTTGATTTTAAAAAGTGGTTCTATAAATGACAAATCAGAATAAACGCCTCAAAATCCAGCAGTCAAAATTAACAACGACGAAGTACCTCCCAAAAATTATGTACGCTATCTCGGACTATACTTGGACAAAAGACTTACATGGAACGTACATACAAAATTAAAAAGGCAAGAACTGACTTGACGGTACAAACAATTATCACATCTTCTGGACTACAGATCTTCACTTGACTTGAGGAACAAACGACTTATCTATAATAGTATACTGAAACCTATTTGGACATATGGAGCAGATCTTTGGGGTTCAGCAAAAAAAGTTCACATACACAAGATACAAACAACACAGTCCAAAATTCTCAGAAAAATTATTAATGCACCATGGTATATTTCGAATCACACTATACACAATGGCATGAACATTCCCACTATAAAATCATATATTCATAGCAAATACATGACATTCCACTTATCGACACAATATCACCCAAACCCATTCGTTCTTCCGCTTTCCTACTCCCTGTTACCTGGACTTGATAAAAAAAGACTAAAAAGACATTGGCCAAGAGACCTACTTAAATATTAATATTTCATTCCAAAACTCGATGTTCCTGTACAATAGCGAAGAGAAAACACCTGGTTCAAATTTGCTGGATGCGCAATTGCGCAAGCGCAAATGAAAATTAAATAATAATAAAGTACATTCTTATTAACATAAACTTAAATTTTGTTCTCTGTTTCATAGCTAGTTTTACTTAATACTCTTACTGCTCGACAACTTCAAAGAACCATTCCTGACGTTTCGAAATTTAATAGGTTTACTGATAAAGCATATTTGTTCCTTTCGTGATAAAATGATTACCAAAATATACATATTTCCCATAATTACTGGGTTTTTTCATACTAAAAATCAGGGTTATTTGTATTTTTAGAAAATATTAAAAAAGAAAATAATTGAAAAGTTAAAACTTGTGACTCAACTCGAAGTGACAACCTGCGGAACTGATACCCATTTTTCTTTAAACTGTTTCTATATGTAAAGAAGAAACAAAGCTTAATTAATTAATTAATTAGTTAAGTCAAAGTTAAGGAATCTTGGCTCTCCTGAACAAACACAAAAATGCATCATCATGTCCTTTACCTCTTGGATATAGACTTTACTATTTTGATGTTTATCTAACATTAATCGAACTTATAAATATCCTATAAAATACGTGAAAATACTTTAACTCCCGAATTGAGCTATCAAAGAAGACAGAAATCTATGGAAGTTGTAAATCCGATCGATGAAGAGCCGAAAAGACAGGAGATGAAAAACCCGAAGGAGTTCCTTCTTGCCTTCCCAGAGGCGATCCTCGGCCGGCCATGCAAATGCTCTTCCGCCGTGGAGAATGGAAAATGGCGGCTCTAAGGATATTATATCTTCTCTCCTGAGGAACGTGCTGGGGTCGTGGGACTCCAGTCATTGTTCTTCGGCGTCCTCCCACCATCCCACCGTCTCTGCGTCATCTCTTCAGCAAGGAGATGAAACAGACTCTTGTATATCATTAGTCTTAGCCGGCTCAGCTATCATTAATCCTTGTTACATTATTATCACATAATTACAATCGCTATTAAATAATTATTGTCGATAATACAAGTATTTTTTATTTACAACATTTATATTTGTAAATTTATTGAAATTTACTAAAGTATTATGACACAAGTAAATAGAATGAATGATAAATAATAACATGAGATATAGGCAAGCAGAGAAACTACCCACGGCTATTACTCAAATTATAATAAAATAACTTAAAAGGGCACGAGGCCATCTTCTTTTCAGACACCTCGGTGGATCATCGGCATTTGAAGAGGTAGCTGGTGAGTTTGAATGGGAATAAAGTTTGTCATGAAAGGATTGATATCGAGTTCGGTCCAATTCAGCAAAAAATGGTTCCTCAAAATTAAAAATAAATGTTAATTTAATGTACATTCATAGCAGAAAATAGTCAATAGTTTTAACATTATATGTAGGTACTGTAAAAGAAAAAATGTAAATAAATATTTAACAATGTTTAAACATAAACGAAAATGTATCGGGTCATGGAGATTATCTATCACTGATGTTAGATGAATGTATTTTTTAATCTTAAATTCTAATTAAATAAAAAAGTATCTAAATGAAAAAAATTCAAATCCTAATAGAAATATTCTGATATTTTCTATGCACTATTAATGTTTTTCATGAACTCAATAGTAAACATAACATATTCATAAAATAATGTCGAAATGGCATACTCAAGGCTTCTCAAATGTAAACGCATTTAACTTTGTAATTTTTTTGTTTTCTCTGTTGGAAGTTTTTATTCATTTTTTCTTTCATTGTAAATTATGATTCTCCACAGATGTATTTAAATTTGTACAATTGTATTTAATTTGTGACTGGTCTATTGGCAGAGCATTTTTATTTTGCGAAATGTAGCAAATTATACAAGAAATAAAAAAATAAACAAAAAAAAAAAGCATTTAACTTTGTATTATGCAGGTCAGAAACGATTTTAGATATTTTTTATTTCTATTTTGCAACTTGGTGAGACATTCCTTCGGATAACCTTGACAACCTGAAAGAGAGGGAAAAGAGAGAAAAAAATTAACTCAAGAGTTGGAGGACTACTGTGCTGGGGCACAGCTGTTGGGGGAGCAGGTGTGTCCTCAGGCTTCCGCACGGATCCTTGCAAGCCTCAAACACTGATTTATTCCAATTTCATGTCCTTAATCCTTGATCCTTAATCGGCCTAGGGTGGGAGGACGTCGCGCCGGGCAGCTGCAACCATGGCCATGCTAGTATTTGTGATAAGAGAGGAAATGTAGTCTAAATGATAGGCGACAAATCGTTTATACCTATCATATTTCTTTCGTTTTAATACAAAACATAAAATAATATATCAATGAAGTAAAAATATTCCACGATAAAAACAAAAAACTAATCGTTAATAGTAATTTTTTTTTAAATTTATTTATTGATATCTACAACTGCATTACAATAATAAAACAAGTAAATAGGCTAAGTGATATATCATCACATGATAATGACAAGTAGAGAAACTACCCACTGGTAGTACTCAAATCAAAGTTCAAGTAAGAAGGTCACGTGGCCATCTTCTTTTCAGACGCCTCAGTGGATTATCGGGAATTGAAGAGGAAGCTAAGTTTGAAACTGGAGGGTTTGAGTGGTAATGAAGTTTGTTATGAAAGAATAGATACCGGGTTCGGGCCAAATCCGCAACAAAAGGGACATTAAGGTCGTTATGGATGATTTTATTCTTAACAAAATAAGGAGCATTGAGGACTATAAGAAGGATTTTGGATTGTAAGGATTGGATACGAGAGAAATTCGATGGCTTAGTGGAGCCCCAAAGCTCTACTCCGTAAGTCCAAATAGGTCGTATGATGGTCGTGTAGATGAGTCTTTTGTAGTTAATTGGGAGCTTAGAGCGTTTGTCTAGTAAGTAGAGTAAAATTTAAAATTATTTTAGAGTGTTATAACTTAACATGGAACTAAATTCACAATCATCGTATGGACGATTAAGAAAATACACTCGATTTATGTCTATTTTTCTCTTAAATGGCGTTGTTAAATGGACAAATTCTTATTAAGTGTAATAACAGCATTTTAATGAACTAAAACACAAGCAAAGAATCTATAGAGCAAAAAAAATGGTAACAAAAGACAAGTTTGTTGTCTACTGTGTTGGTTGCTAAGCACATACTATGACCTGTAACACTGTACCATGTGAAGGGTCTTCAGGGTGCTCAGTATATGGCAGAGACTACTTAAGGAGGGAGGCAATAGACCCCCCGATCACGTTCAGCTCTATATTACATAGTATTAGTCATACAAAATTATAATGATAATAATATATATGTTGCTTCGCCTTCTATCTGCCATGAAGATAGCCTACAACGTCGGTGAAAACGTCGACACTTGTAATAAATAAGTGTTTTCTTATTTATTATTATTTTGACTGCACCCCCAGGCTATGAAACACTGACTGGAGTGTGTCATAGCCAGTCAGTGTTTCATAGCCAGAGAGGACCCACCCCCAGTCTCCCCCCCCCCCACAGCCCTGAAGAAGACCTACAGCGTAGGTCGAAACGTTGGCTATCAATAAAGATTTTCTCAAATTACTTGAGAATTTCATTCAGTGACCTCTACCCGGACCAATTTCTTCAACAATTATCAGGTCAACAATTATCATCAATATGGATTAACTATTTTATTACAGATATACATATATACAAAACATATTTTTAATAAAATTCTTATTATCGCATCAATTCTCTATATTAAAACATAAATTAAATACATATTTTAAATACAATCGACCACTTCAATATAATACTAATAGATAAACTCTGAAGCTGTATAAAAAATATATAGATTTAAAATAAAACCCTGTACCACTACAACCCATGAAGGGTCAGGGATTCTGTAAGTGGTAGATACTGCACTGTTTCTAGACAACGGTTCTGCAGGGAAGTGATTTGTCTTGGATCACGCACAAACTGCCAATTAAGGCTACGCACTTTATAAGTAGTTGAGCACCATAAAGGTCTGAAGATCCCATGTATGAAGGTCTACCCATGGCTTTTAACAAATTTAATAAATTATCTGCCACTGCCCGATTTGAACTATGTTGAAAAACACATATAGATCGAAAATATATTTAAAAAAATAAAAATCTGCATAAAAGCAGAAAACATGAAGCCAACTATTATTGATCCCTTATAAGGTATACTAATCCCAGGTTAAGAAATACATAAATGAAATACATTTTAAATGAGACTAGATAGATGCCCTCGTGAAGTAGGAAGAGATGAAGGCAGTGACATGGAGTTAAGATGCACCGAGCCACTTAATTAAAACTAACGGTGCAGAGTTAACAAGTCTAGAAGTATAATGAATGCCATCACTAACATCCCAATCGCTGTCTCTGTAATAGCTTAGTAGCAACGCTCTTCGTTAATACGCTAGTCTCTATTTCAATCTACAATCATAATTTTACTGGAACTGTAATGATATACCGTTAGTTCCCTGGAGGCTCCAGAGCTCTGCGTCTATATCTGCGTGTCATTTCTAATCCTGCTTTCAAATTGATTAAATCCATACCCTTGTAGTATATTTTAAGTTTTTATTTTTTTATTTCCCTCCGTCGTAAACCAACGACTTCCGGTCCTCCTGTATCGTTTAATAACATCCCACTGATTCCTGTAGAACAGGTCCGGTACTTAAGACTATAACTTGACAAACGCTTAACTTGGAATCCTCATACTAGACTGAAAATACAAGAAATAGCTCTCCGTTTCACGCTATTTCAACATTTACTAGACAAACGCCCTAAGCTCCCGATTAACTACAAAAGACTCATTTACAGGAATATCATTAGACCAATCTGGACATACGGAATATAGCTTTGGGGCTCCACTAGATCCCTGATCTAGTCATCTAGACTGAAATCCAAGTCATCTTATTTCTCTCGTATTCAATCCTTACAATACAAAATATTTCGTAAAATCCTCAAAGCTTCTTACTTTGTTACGAACAAAATAATCCATAATGACCTTAATGTCCCGTTTGTTGCTGATTTGGCCCGAATCCAATATCAATCTTTTCATAACAAACTTCATTTCACTCAAAACCACTAGTTTCAAACCTCGCAACCTCTTCAATTCCTGATAATCCTCAGGAACCCTGATAATCCTAAGTCAACTCAATTTGATGAGTCACTTTGGACTGTTGATGTAAGATGTACTTAACTTCATTGATGCCGGAATACACGATACGTATTTGACAAGTGCAAGTCTTTGTTCCAGTGATTTCGAGACCCCATTTTTTAGAGGGAGGTGTCTTGGGATTTTCCTCCCTACACGTTCTTACTCTCAGTAGCCTGAGGTCTGCTTCCACATTTTTTAACCATTGCATTCTAGGCGTTTTATTCTAAAACTAATTTATTTATTTACTTATAATTTTGAACAGTAGATATACACTTTCTTACTTAATTATCCACCTTCTTATTATTTTATTATTTAACCTGTATGAAATTGTCTTGTAGAAATGGTTGGATATAGGTGATACATTTTCTTCCTTCAAAGAACCTACGAAGAGGCTAGAAAGATAGAAGCGTGAGGGGGTATGAGAAAGAGTTTATTAGATTAGAAGTAGAAGGTACAAAGGATGATCTGCATAGCCTGGAGCGGGCGTGGAGGATCGGTAATCATCTTCTTTGTCCCTCCTTCACAATCCCCTTAGCTTTTTACCACACTCTTCGCCACCTCCGTCCTCGTTCTCAGGCCGATCTGGAGGACACCGTGTCCAAACCCGCTCCATTTATCGGCAGCTGTCGATGCCATCCTGGAAATTTTCCCCAACACACATATCAGGCACCTTATTTGCTTCAATAACAGGATAAACAATCCAATATAATTAAAAAATTATCCAAACAAATGAAACAGCTACTTTATAATATAGCTAAATAATATTTTACAAGACCAACAAACATTATTGGACAATTTAAATATTTATATATTGCAGCTCCGCATTTACGCATCCAAAAAAATTTAGTGAGATTTAAATAAATAATAAATCTGTAAAAAGCAGATACATATCTTCAAAATAAATATAAAATAAAAAAAAGGAAACATCAAAAAAAGTAATTATCAAATCTCTCTTGTGATTATTATTATTTTATTTCTGTACCTCTATAACCTATGTCAACAGACTATTCTGTTTCTAGGACAACGATTGTGCAGGAAGGTGATATTGCCCGAGATCACGCCTAGATCCTTCTTTGTGATAATTTATTTATAATAAATCATAAGAAGAAAAATCATTAACTTAAGTTTCTTAAACATACATGAATATAGATTTTTTTTTTAATAATAAGCAAGCATATTTTAGAACATTTAAAGTTTCGTTATTGCCTAAGGGGATTTACTTTTTGTTATTTTAATATTCTCTATAGACACAGCAGGTACAAATGAACGACCTTAACTATAACATGACAAATATCATGAGAACTAGTGGCCCGAGGCGACTCCAGTGATTTTTCTTTATTTTTTCTTGGAGACGGCCATTGTGCCAGGGCGGAGCGGATTGTAAATTAAAATGAGCCTTCAACTAATTTCCGAACCAATCAATATGTTAATCCTCTTACTCCTCTAAGGACGAAGTTCTTCTCCATTATCTCTTCCACTCTACAAAGGACCAATCCTGGAAGGTAGATTTTTTTACCACGTCCCTATGGATATTAGGGCATTATCTGGAGGGCTACCATGCACCGTGACCTACCGTCCTAGCAGGGAGGAAAAAGTCCTGAGGAGCAAACAGTGTCCTGGGAAAAAGGACTAGCGTGGAGGATCTATTCAGATTAGGTCGGACAATAACGAATTATATCTGGGTTAACTAAAGCAGTAGGAGTAGTCTTTTGTGTTTGTGCTCACTCGAGTGAACAAGAACTAACTAAAAGGATGAGCTTAAAACTGATTCGTTATGCAACGCTTCCCTAAAAACCAACCTTAAACAAAGTATAATTCAACAAGTAGTAACAACAGAGATCAATACAACATCAATACAGAGCATCCAAAGAAAATGTATTAGATAAAAATCCAAGACCACTACTGGGGCTCACCCAGCCTCTTTAAGTTGGTAACCAAACTAGGAGGGAATGTGGTTAAGTGTGATCAAGGATAAACCACCTCTCTGCACAATCGTCCAAGAAACACTAAAGTACCAACCACAAAATGAACCCAAGACCCAGTACCCAAGTGGTTATATATAAGTATAAAGAAATATAATTAAAATAATCTTATACCAGAAACAAACGTTTTACTAATTAATCTAACAAAAAAAATTTGCTTGGAATCTCACACTTTGAAGCATGTTTTAGAAGATTTCAAATGGTATTTTGTATGTTTCCGAGCATAGTGTTTGTCAAAAAATATATTAGAGGTTTTTTTTATCTATTTATGTTACTACCCATATGTTAATATGCTGTGCGTGAAGATCAAATTAATTATAAATTATTAAGGAACTAATGATTGGAAGCCAACGTTCTTACTCATATTGCAGGTCTTCATCAGGACTTCAACAGTCGCAAGTATTAACTGTAGGAAGAAATTAAATTATTTCTTGTTGAGAGAAATACTTCACTAATAATTGTATGTTAAATAAATAATTTCACCATTTCGTCAATAATATAGAAAAAACAAATAAAATCCAAAACTCTTTTAACATTTTTGAAAAATCAACTTTTTTTTTTTAAGAAACTGAAATAAATCACTCACTCCTGGGAAAAAGGGTGAGATCATGCATTAGTATTCTGGGGCGGACCTTGTGACAAAGAAACCAAGACGGCATGGAACCCGAAGAAGTGTCCATGACGTACCACTCCAGTATTTCCTGAGGAATTGAGGTCCTATAAAACTATCTGAGAACCAAGTAGGCTGATCTAATCAAAAGAACATAAGTCCACCAGGAAAATGTATCATAATAAATTTTAAAAACATTCATTAATAACCTATGTTGCCTACATAACTTTAATAACAGTTAACTCTCTCTGGACAAAATTCCACTTAAACAATTATTCACCGTCCCTGAAGAGCATGTGTATATATATGTATACATATTGAAATTAAGGGTGGGGGGTATAGAATAGGGATATTTCCAACTTGAATCGTCCTTGCCCTTTCGGAGTTGCGTTGCTGCTTACACGCTCTGCCAACCCGTTGTAAGATATCCTGAGTTATGTTACTCAGAAACGATTTGCAAATATTAACATGGAGGACTATAAAGCTAGGACTACTTGACCCTCTGCCAGGGGAAGGGAAGCCAGGGCTCACCTGATCGAGATAAAGATGGCGGAAGGCGCGGCCTCCTTGATTAGATATTACTGCAGGTGTGACGTCATCATCCACCTGATTCCCACGAGACCGCTCGCTATTTTCCCTTCAGCATATCTCAAAGCGAATCTTGTTTAATATATTTGAGTTTTTCCATTTTTTGAATTTGGTATAATGAATTGGTTTTTTAAATTATAAATAACCTTACGGAATTATATGAAGAAGAAAAGGAAAATCTGTACCAGTGCAACTCTTGGAGAGTCTTGAGTCATTACTGGGTAGAGACTGCACTGTTTATGCTGTATGCATATAAGTATATGCATTTTAATCATTTTGATTATTCCAAACTTTCAAGAATATGAACATACAAAGAATTCGTATAGCTCACATTTAATATTCTTTCTTTTATACAATCTACATTCGAAATTCGATAATAGTAAAAATTAAACATTAAACAGTCATTCATGGTCTTCATGACATAAAACAATCCAAAAATGTGTAGTGCATTTTTAATTTACTGGGGCACTCCAAATAATTATTTGGTATAATGTGATTATACCTTCCAATATAATTGTATAAGAGACAAATACAAATATACGCTTATAGGTTTTCCGTCTATTTAGGGTACCCACTTTGCAGAGGCTGGGTGAGCCTCACATCCTGAAGGATCATCCCTGTCGACAGATTAAATTAAATCTACCTAAGCCGGATTTGAATCCGGGACCTAAAGCAACTCAGCGCGCTCTAACACTGAGCCACTCAATTCCTTTTAACAGCCATTTAAGGTTTCTGTTAATTATCCGATCATACTGACTTGAAAATAATCTATAATCAATGACTGACCTCCAAGCAAACAATAGAGACGACACACTCCAGCACGTACTAATAGCTACAGATGCTAACCCAGCACCCTATGCGCAGAGGGTGCCGCAAAGTGGATTTAGGGGGTGTGTGTTTACAAGGCGTCGGTTCCCACACGCGCGCGTATGACCCGCGTCAAAGTGCGCAGTGGACAATTACAGCTGTTTGCTTTAGCCCACGTCCATTATTGGCCATTTAATCCGGCTGCTTGCTTTTAGGCCCGTCATCATATGTTCAACTCGTTCCGCCTGGGTAAATCGCACGAGTATTTCAGCAGTTGATCAAAAAAAAAAAAAGAAAGAAAATCGTACACGCACAATAACACATGCCTGCCATTAGAGAGGAGCAGATGTCATCGCTGGGCCTAATTCTTCGCCGCTAAGAAAAAGACAGAAATTATTCCCGTCCCGTGGGAACTACGTTTCTTCATGATCCTCTCCGGAGCCTCCTTCAAATGTGTATCATCCAGTCTTCTTTAAATACACCCTTCTTCATCCTTTGTACTTCTTGTTTGTTTTCCGGCCCACATCGCTTATCCTTCTGGACCTTTGTTGTTTCTATCATATTCGTATCATTATCATCCCGGGTGATGATTAGTAATTCAAAGGCATTTGGAAGACTGACCAGACCATACTTTCCATCATATATTAATAATATGTTTAACAGAAATATTGTTGTTGAATAATGGAAACGATTATTTCTAAGAGCAATTGTTTCAACTAGAGACAAATTCTTATGGAAACCCCAGGTCCTTGTTATAGGATGAAGAGGAGGATACACCCGTTTCCAATCAATAGATTTTATCCCGACTTATTGATAGATTTTATATTAAAATAAATATAAATATTAAAAGAAGAAATATATTTAAATAGATATAATATTATGATATCCAGTCTTACTTCGGATCAGGAGATGGAACTGGAAGTAAGATTTCTCCCCAAACTGGAATGGGACCTTGTCCCAATTGTAAGGAAGGAAAAAGAATTCGGGAGTCCATAAATAAATATCTTTTTTCAGAGCCACTACCTGTATTTTTCAGGAAAAAATAATATAAATGCACGAATGTACATGACGTTATGTAAATATTAAGCCTTGAATTGTATTGAAGGAGGCGCTTTTGTCGAAAGGCTTGAAGATATATACTTCCAAGAGCAAAATATTCATTGTTTCCAAGGAAGGGATAACAAATGAGAGATTTTATTGTGGAGTAGAAATTAATGGGTATACGACTAATTTTGTTGTATATACTTTGTATTTTAATAATATTTTTTATTATAAAAATCATTAATGTTTATTAAGAATTATACTACACTAGCTTATGCCCGCGGCTTCGCTCGCGTGGAATTTGGTGTGCCACATAAAGTTTCGTAAAAGATCATTTTAAATAAATAATTTAATTATTTTTTTAAAATATAAGTTACTCGTACATCCAAAATTTCAGATGCCCAACTTCAAAACTGACGGATTCTATACAACCTTTGAACCCCTATTGCATTTAAGGAGAAACCCTTGGGTAGAATTATCCAAATTTCTTCCTTAAACTATAAAAAGAACCTATCTACAAATTTCAAGTACTAAGTTCCTGATTTGCCTTTAATTATGTACTATAACGGAGGGGGGGGGGGGACATGCCTTCGTGCCCTCACATAAATCTGCTCTTGGTGTAGCCTATGATCTATAACCTATTTTACTCAATAAGTTTCATCGAAATCCGTTCAGTAGTTTTTGCGCGACTGAGTAACAAACATAAAAACAATAGTTTCACTAATGTTCTTTCTGTTATTTTAACCACTATTATCATGTGATTTGCCTTTATTTATGCACTATAATGGATTCTCCACAGTACTTAAAAGACTCGGGGGGGGGGGGCACGTGCCCCCGTGCGCCACCCTAAATTCGTGCTTGCTATAGCCTATGTGTTATTCTGATGTATAACCTATATTACTGTCAAGATTCATCCAAATCCGTCCAGTAGTTTTTGCGTGAAAGAGAGACAAACATACAAACATTCACATTTATAATATTAGTAAGATTAAATATTAAGTTAGTTATTAAATATACATTAATATAAATGCTAGATAAAGTATAGGCTACAAAATTAACAATATTCCTATTCATTTTTTCGCATTATATATCGCAATAATATTTCTGAAGTGAAAGCCTACATTTTTAGAAAAACGTGAAAACTATTAGTGAGCTAGGAATATCATTAGGAAACTAAGAGTGACACAGATTCCTTTTGGCGAACAAGCTCTGAAGATAGGTTGATACAGTTTTGATAAGCGATTAAGAGATATTTACCCATTTCTTTCATGTTCACTGATAAAAAAAACACCTCTTCATCCTATAACAAGGACCTGGGGTTTCCATAAGAATTTGTCTCTAGTTGAAACAATTGCTCTTAGAAATAATCGTTTCCATTATTCAACAACAATATTTCTGTTAAACATATTATTAATATATGATGGAAAGTATGGTCTGGTCAGTCTTCCAAATGCCTTTGAATTACTAATCATCACCCGGGATGATAATGATACGAATATGATAGAAACAACAAAGGTCCAGAAGGATAAGCGATGTGGGCCGGAAAACAAACAAGAAGTACAAAGGATGAAGAAGGGTGTATTTAAAGAAGACTGGATGATACACATTTGAAGGAGGCTCCGGAGAGGATCATGAAGAAACGTAGTTCCCACGGGACGGGAATAATTTCTGTCTTTTTCTTAGCGGCGAAGAATTAGGCCCAGCGATGACATCTGCTCCTCTCTAATGGCAGGCATGTGTTATTGTGCGTGTACGATTTTCTTTCTTTTTTTTTTTTTGATCAACTGCTTCATATGATAGTTTCTTCTGTGAATAAGATCTAGTTCATTTTCTTCATTGTGTTCCCTCTCTTCACGACCGGAAGGCATTTTTATAAGCACTTATCTCTTAATCTTTACAGGAGAATCTTGTATTTCTTCTCTTAACTGATATCAGTTCTATTTCTTATCTCAATCAAGACCAGATGATGGCTCACCATTTTGGCCCAAAACTTCGATCTTTCAGCCTCGTAAAAAAATATTAGACTTTCATCATGACTACTGTTGTCTATTATTTATTCATTTAAAGTCATTTTATGCTGCTGTGGCTAATCGGACGATGCTATAATGGGATTGCTAAATTTTACGTCCCTTCCGAGGGAAGGCATGATAAAATGATTTTTTACCCCTTTTAAAAATACTAAGCCCAAGATCATAACTATTTACACTATCGTAAGGAAGAAATAGTTGGGGGTGCAGTCAATAAAACTATTTACACTATCATTTAGATCATAGTCGACCATGGATGGAATATCAACAGTTCGTACGTCATTATGTTTTTACCTTATCAGAAATCATATTAAGTACTTTGTGTCAGTCTTTTGGCAATCAATGTAATGACAAATGACTATTATATAAATCAGAAAACTTTTAGAGTAAGATCAATAAAATGATACCCACCAATAAGTATAACAAAGCCAACACATATAATCACACACGTTGCGTTATTTGTCCAAGTAATAATGAAGAAGCACCGAACAATCAAATATTTATTAAAATTTTATTAAAGTAAACTAATTAATCCATAAAACTTTATGTAAAATCAGTAACCATTACCTGCTTTATAAGATGGAATGAATCATGGAATACATGACGTAAGCTTTACCTACCCCATACGCTAGTACACAATTAAAATCGATCGATTTAATTGCATCAATTTTCTAATAATTAATTCAATTTAAATGAAAACTATATAAAACTAGGTTCCAGATCGAATAGGATAATAGCGAAGCGAATGGAAACACATCAAAAAGCTATAAGGCGGTTTAAATCCTCCCAGCGGGTTGGCGCAGTAATTCTTCATTAGCTATGTCAGGATATAAGTCAGATTTTTTTTCTTTTCTTTTTTTTAATATCTATTTCAATTTTCTCACAGAATATAAATCGAATTATAAGAATGAAAAGCGCGAAGGAGGCAGTGGATGAGAATAGAAAAAGTAATCTTGAAATTAATGGCGGATATATAAAGCAATATATAATATATATATACATATAGACAGATATGATATATTATTATTATTCATGCAATTTGATATAGATCGTACTTACTTGCAATAGGAGTCACCCCTTGCTGTAGTGACGCAGGGTCCGCCATTCTTGCACGGGTTTGGCGAGCAAGAAAGAAAACCTGTAAAAGAAAATAAACAAAATAATATAAATAATAGACTTAATTATATTATGTAATTACACAATATTAACTCCATAAAACAAATAAAATTGATAATTTTTCTCATAAAAACATTCTTTTTTTTATTTTGCTATAAAAAGTCATAAACATTCAATTTTTATAAGTAAATATATATACATATATATATATATATATATATATATATATATATATATATATATATGTATATATCTAAAATGTATATAATTTATTTCAAGTTATGAATTTCCATGCATTAAGAGTTGTAACAAATCAACATATTCGATAAAAAATCTTTATAACCCTCAAAATTGCCATTATAATATTTTTTTTCAATATCAATCTTCAGTATAGCAACTGACTATGGGATACAACATACGCAGCTAATGTTTTAATATGCAACCGATTAATCTGCAGAAAAAGACAGACACTTTTTTTTATATTGTCGAACACAAAACCTATATATTGAAAATGACCATTTAGGTCGAGACGTCTATAGAAAATGATACAATATATGAATTTGGACTAAAGATTTTTTTGTATTATTATACACCCTTAGAATAAAACTTTTTTTTTGTAATATAATCATAATTTTATAAAATTTGTTATTACTTATATTAACTCTGGATAGAAAACTCATGAAATATATGTGTTTTTTAATAAGTAGGCAATTCTAAATTAAATATATATCAGTTTATTAGAATAATTTATATGAGTAAACAACGTAATAACATAAATTAACCAATAAATATTTTATATGAAATGAAATGAATAAATCTAAGAAGATTGTAAAATGGTCAGGGGATTCAGTAAATAAATTACACAAAATAAGATAGACCTTTAAGATTAGACTTATAAGATATGCCTACGTTTCGATCCAAGTTTTATGCCATCTTCAAGGCTGAGGATAATTTTTGGCCTAAAACTTGGATTGAAATCTAAGTACAATAAAATAAGTCTGTTTACCTTATTTTGAGTAATTTATTGACAGCACCCCCTCACTACTGTATATTGTACACTCTTCAATAAATACTGTATTATATTTCTCATAAGTAAAATCCCCATTTTATTTTTAAACGGAAAATATGAGTAACTACAGTAAATAACAGGTTATTACATCAGTTAAAAAAGATTCGATAATGCAAGATAATTTTAAAATAAATAAGCTGCAACCTATCCTATTATAGATTTAATAAAAAATTCAGTTTTAAAATAGTTTTATTAAATACCTAACAGAAAAAATGAGATCAAACACATGTTACGAAAAATTATATAATCAACAAATACTGCGGAACATAACAGCTAAAGTGAAAAGTTAAATGTCAAGCATTACATATATAAACACGTAACGAAATCAATTCCTCGATAAAAAAAAAGAGATAGAATTCTTTAATTTTAACGGGGCAAACAGAATTTTGCAATTATTTTTACCGGTTTGTAATAATCAGTTAGTAATGAAAGTATTCGATTAACCTTCTCCTAATTTTCAACAACTATAATATAGTATGACAGCTTACAAGTTTAATTTTTTTTTCACTTTTAGACAGTTGTTACATACTCCAGAGAAAGTTAATCGAGCAAGAATGAACTTAAATTGCCATTAATTCATATTATTTTATCTGCTTTTTAATTCAAAGTTGACAGCTAGCTTCCCTATAATAAAAATAATATATTCAACTTATTTTTATGGAAGTATTAAATTTTTATATATTTAAATACTATATAGTTTTATTTATAATTGGAGGAAAAATATCATTTCAATTGTACTATGTCTCTCAACAATTATATTTCTGAATTTGGTTATATTTGGGAATAAAACCAATGACGTTATTCTTTAAGAATATATGAAAAATATTATATACTAAAAAAATTGCTAATTATTAATTAATAATCTTTATAAAAAACTTTTACCTAAAACGATATAAAAAAATACACTATTATATTTTAACAATATTATTTATTGTATATTGTTATTTTTAAATTAGTTCGTTATGAATGCTTTTAAGTCCCACAGGTCTAGATTCACCCTCTTGCACTAATATTTTTTTTAAATAAAGAAATTTATAAATTAATCACAATAATAATAAAAATTCTAGGACTGTTTTAAAAAGTGCATTTTATTATACAGTACATGCTCGATAAAATCTGGTTTAAGGACTACTGCAGCACGATTGCATTGTTTGTTGATGGTTGCGCCATAGGGGGCATTGCGATCGGATCATGGAGACAAAATCTCAATCTGATACCAGATTAGAAAAAGGTTAGTATTTGAGTAATAGTTTTGTTTAGAAAATTAAATGAATTTAGAAAATTTTAGCTTGCTATCCATGAATAAATGTATTATATTCCCATTAGAGCCTAATTGAAGGGCTGGAGATTACAGATCGAAATGAGACCCATTTAAAAGCAACAGAAAGAATTTCTGACACAGTAAGGAAAAAAGGGTTAATTTCTATTAACATATCCTGCGAATGAATGCAACTAGAAAAAGAAAAGAATATTTCAATTCCTCAGAAATATAAAAACTTATATTTTTTTTGGTTTAAGGAAGCAGAGAGGGACATGAGAGAACTCGGGGTTTCGAAGGATATACTCAGGGATGGAACTGTTAAGAGTATGCTCGTGTATGGGTAAAGAGAGGTTTGAGGCGGGAACGAAACGGACGATGAAAATCTTCGATGAAAAAAGGAATAGGAGATTAGAAAAGATTAATACTGGGTGGAAAGTCACGGAACAAGTACTTATGATGGGTACAGATTACCCTAAATTTGAGGGAAATTTAATATTATGATGGCTTTTTCGTCATACTCCATTCTCCAACGTCCAAAGAGGATAAGCACTTTTAAAAGAAGACTTATATATTGTCTAATACCGTGAACCCTCTCCTCCACCTCTTCTGACTCAACAGAACACAATACGAGCTGGAACCTCTCCAGATCCTGGAGATAGATCGTCCTTCGAGCCCAGACGATCCTCCAGAAATCTGTAGGGCAGGTGCCGGGGAGGACAATATGCCCGTACAGCTGCCACTTTTTATCCGACTCTCATCAGGGCACGCATTCACCCCCGCCATCTGGCCGAGAGGGTATGCTGGATCTGATTCAGTGACAAGTGATGCACCCCATTATCCCAGTCAATGCTACATGTAGATTGCCGATTGTCTCGTCTGAGGATGTCCAGTCACCGGGTTAGATCCGTCAAAAAGGATATCATATCTGATCTACAATTCGATAATACGTGTCTCTAACAATGAGAAGATTCGTTAATGCCATATTGTATCGAATGAATTGTCTAAATCTAAAAATATGTATACAATAAATACCTAATTTTTTATTATTCCGGTATCATCGTCATACAAAATAATAGTTATTGTGTTACAAACAAAGAAAACAGTATGTTTTCATGGAAAAGGAATAATAGTCAATAATTAGTAAAAAAAAAACCAACGTATTATCAACGTAAAAAAAACTTATATCACCGTTTCAGAAAGATAAAGAGTCTATGGTTGAGAACAAGGTATAGAGTGTACGTGTTAAAAACTAGCTTCTTCCCCGAAGTTTATAGAAAGTAACTGAACCCCAGGAGGCTCTGCAGGTCTAACAGAATACATTTATAACATTTAACAGATTAATTTAACTTCCAAAGTACTAGTTACGCCGTCCTTCGGAAGGGACGTTAAACGGGGGTCCCGAGCCTGTACGATGTCAGGTACTCGTTAAAAATCCCTATCCTAATTAAACATGGATAGGCAAAATTTAGAGCTCCCACTGTAGCATCGTCCGATTAGCCATAGCAGCATAAAGTGACGTTAAATGAACTAACTAACTAACTATCTTCCAAAGTAGGGTTTTTAACTAGGGTCCATCAGAATATTAACTCACCGATCTACACACCGAGTACCTATCCGCCTTCTCAGCTTCATTCCCATCAAGATTCCTACTTGACAAGCCATATAATCAAACATTTTGGGGATTTTGTTGTCTGAATCATTTCATAGTTCTATCTCAATTATCATGCACTAGAGAGAAATGCTTTATTTTCAGCAGTGCTGTCCAATTACATTGGATTGCCTTAATACACAGCATACTGATCAATCCAATCGGACATACTATACATTAAAATTTGTTTATTTAAAATGCATACTTAAAAACTACAGTACAATTCTTACTTGTTTTCTACTTTTTTTTTTCCTTCTTTTTCATATTCAAGAAAATAAAGAAAACACAAACCAGATAAACGTACAATTTATAAAGATAAACAAATCCTAAAAAAAAAAAAAAAAAAAAACACAGCATGTGGTATCAGCTACTATATATATGATGGTGAATTATCCCCAGGGAGTCAAGAATAATATTCTCGGCGAGCACCGCCACATCCCTGCCATTGACACCCAGGTCATCGAGGAAGCTCCATGTTCTTTTCGGAATTGTTCCGCGAGACCCAAACCAGAGGCCTCTCACGGTGAACTCTCTCTCTCTCCGAAGGTCTCGCGGAATTTCTCCTTCAGGAAAGGGATGCATTTGTCATATATTTCCTTCTTTTCCCTTTCCACTCCACCCGCCTGGTCAAGGTCATTATTTTCAAATCTCACCGTCAGATCCAACACCCAGGCTACCTTTCCGGTCTTCGGAAATGCGACATTATCTGCATATCTTGTGGATCCCTCCGTGTCGATACAATAGACCTCGTCAAAGCAGGCGAAGTCTTTTTCCTTTAGGAGCCTCATTAATTCGTGTTTGACCCTGTGGTGTCGGCGTGTTATGAGGAGGGAGTTGTTGGGGCATTTTCCCAGCACATGGGCTGGTGTTTCTGACTCTCTGCCACATTTGCGACAGAGGGACCCAACTTCTCTCGCCTGTCCGCCGGCTCCTGGGACGCAGAGGCGCATAATTGATGTTCAGTTTTAGGGCGTTGGTCCACTCCGACCCCGAAAGTACCTGTTAATATTACTTTGAAAACGGTTAATTTTTTTTTACTAATTAAAATACTAAATCATTTTAAATTATTTTCTTTACGTTTTTCAAACATCCTGTCAAAAAACTCCACCCCTCATTTTAGACACACGTCAGAAACAGGTATATTTCCAAGTACGAAGGTATTTTGGAGAAAAGGTGCTCAAACTACACCTGTATAAATCACAGGTAAGCACCCAAGTTTGACGAGGGTCAGGAGACCTGAAGTGGATCCGCGGCCAAACAGTTGAGGGACTACTGACAAGTAAACAAGCAGATTCAATATTAAACAATTTTTTGTGTGGAAGCCTAGGTAAAGAATTTTATGAAGGATTCTTGCACTTCTGGAGGCCCACACAAGCATGGTGTGAAAAGGCATGGTGAAATTTAAAAAAACCTTAGAAATAAAGCCAACTACATTTTCCTATCTGGTTTAGTACACAGTAATATCTATGTATTGGGGTGCCCTCGAAATAAAGCAGGATGTTATGGTTTCATTAAAATATATCAAGCAAACTGTTTCTGTTAGTCGAACTTTTGACTTTTAACAATGTAAACTCTTGTTAATCCTCTTTCTAACAAAATATTTCGTTTGCCTTAGTGAACTTGGTAATTCAGTATATACTAACATGTGAAAGTGGGATTTTGGCATAATTTTGTTTTACGAGTTCATAATCTGCAGGAACGGAGTCATAACGGAGCCCGAAATATCAACGAATTCTATGACAAAGGCAGTATAAGTGAGTGCACTGTTTAATGGCGGTTCCAGATTTTTCGAGAGGGAGGCTTGAGGCCTTGAAGACAAAGAAGGTCGTGGAAGGACTTCTGATGACGAAGATCTCCGAACTTTGGTGGAAGGGAATCCCAAAACAACTGTTTTCAGGACTCGTAAAATAAAATTATGCGAAAATCGCGCTTTGATATCACAGTAAATACTGAATTATTCCCTAGTGACAAAATGTTACACAGGCAAACAAACATTTTTGTTTAAAGATGATCAATATGTGTTTAAATTCATAAAAGTTAAAATTCCAACTTCAGAAAACATAAAATTCTGTATTATTTTCCGAGCAACCCAATATTAAATGGTATACCGTATATTTTTATTGTATATACTAATTATTTGAGATGATACAAGGTTTCGGAGTGTCTAAACTTCTCATGACTAAACATATAATATTAATATCACAACCACCTGGTCCCACGATTTTAATTTAGCAAGTTCCTTTAAGTATCCGTACTTTTATTTATTTAAAAAAATTAGTCGGCTTTTCTCTCCTAACGACTATATTATGGGCTAGAACGGACGCTTATGTTGGCAATAAGGATCTTAGGACTCCCGAAGACTAAATATCCCCTTGGAAGATATATTGGTGAATGTAGAGGGAGTCCAAAACGAGGTGATTACCCCATAAGCTATCCTCCACTTCCAGTTCGGCGAAGAAGCAATCTTCAGAAGTCGTTAGAAATGTATCAAGGGATCCGCTAGGCTGTGAGAAGAGGCTGAAGACCCTATACGGTCTCTTGGGAGATTAGATCTGTTCAAACAACAAGACGGAGGTGTTAACGAGAGCCTTTAACGAATTTTTAATGGGGGATCGTTAAGAGAGGCGTTATGGCATATCCTTGTTTTAACGGTCATGTATCCCTGTGCCTTACCAACTCGGAAAACTAATGCGAAGGCATTTATAATCCCTATATGTATATACATACATATATATATATATATATATATATATATATATATACATACATATATATATCTGTGTGCACAGCCGTAGAGAGAGAGAGAGTGTGTGTGTGTGTGTGTGTGTAACAGCTCGCGATCACTTCAATCAAATCTGCAAGTGGAGCGTGATCTAGGACAAATCACCTCCTTGCAAAACCGTTATAGAAGAAACAGTACAGTCACTATCAAGTACCTGAACCCAAGATTTAGTCGTATTGGTTATTTTTTTTTTAACGTACGTTATGACGTCATGGTGTTATTAGGCCAATTGGATTCACGAATGGTCAAAATGTGTATAGCCATTGATATCAGAAAATCGATAATGTCGGCGATCACAGTAAATCTTTCATTGTGCACAATAAAAAAAAATTTAAAGCAAAAATTAATTAAATGTTTTAATACGCATTCGAACCGGTACTGATCTAGTTAATTGCATGGATTGACATATTACTTGTAGAGTCCCGAGCGCCATTGTGATATCCTTATGCAAATCATCCTTCGCGGAAGCCTGCATCCCGCCATTAAGAGAACTTGGTCCGATCAGTTCATGACTCAGCCTTATGTAAGCAATGTCAGTCTTACATTTATGTATATGTTCTCCACAAGGAGAACTGTTACGCTATATGATATTTCTCTTTTCTTTTTTTTTGTTTATTCTTAACCGTGACCTTTAAGAACGGAACTTACATTTACACCTCATGGGAATGTTGTTAAAGGTTCTTAGTCATGGAAATACATAGTATTAAATTAAAATGAAGTCAATCTAAAGGTCGTATTCATCATTATAAGTTCTCACTTAATTGCAACTTATAATAACAGTTCAAAAATTCGTGCAATGATAATCTTGTATAACATTAGCTTCAAGAAATATCAAAATAAATCTTACTAATATTATAAATGTGAAAGTTTGTATGTTTGTCTCTCTTTCACGCAAAAACTACTTTACTGATTTGGATGAAACTTTACAGTAATATAGGTTATACATCAGAATAACACATTGGCTATAGCAAGCGCGGATTTAGGGGGGCGCACGGGGGCACGTGCCCCTCCCCACCCCCGACAGTTTTAGAGGTACTGTGGAGAATCCATTATAGTACATAATTAAAGCCAAATCAGGAATTTAGCATCTTGAAATTTTCAGATAGGTCCTTTGTATGATTTAAGAAAGAAGTTTGGATAATTCCACCCTTATTATAATAAGGGTTCAAAGGTTGTATGGAATCCGTCAGTTTTGAGGTAAGACATCTGAAATTTTGTACGAGTAACCTATAGTGAAAAAAATTAAATTATTTTAATAATTGAATTATTTATTATTTTAAATTATTGTTAAAAAGCACTGTCAAAAAACTTTATGCGGTAGTCCAAATTCTATGCGAGCGAAGCCGCGGGCAAAAGCTAGTAATATATATACATAAGTTTTTTCAGGTTTTTGATGTTCAGTCAATAATTAAATTATTATTATTGACTTATGCAGTCGTTTCGAGAATTAATTGTTGCGATATTCATGCCGAATTAATTTCTTGATGTTTTCTACATATCACACTATGAATGTATTTAACTGATGGTCAGTGTACATTAGTATAATAATCCAAAAACATTTTTTTAACAAGTTCCTAACACTCCCTTAAATTGCCACGGCAAATGTTTTTAATCCATTCATCACGTATTTCAGAAGAACCTTATCGTCAACTTCTTTGCTGACGTTTCGCTGGCCATACTCAGATGTGAGTCTCAGATTAAACCTCCTGAAGGTTTAGCTGTATGGCTAGCGAATCGACAATAAAGAATTGGACGACACGGTCGAGAGCAGATGAAATAAGAGATAAATGGAATAAAAAAGCTTTTAACAGTTTTACCTATATGTATCTACTTATGTAACAGAATCGTTAAACTTGATTTTCGTCTACTTTAATATTAATTTCCCACCTGGAAAAAACAGGCGGTAACTATCTGGGAAAAACCGCGTGCTGTTGGCAACTAACTTAACAGTTAAACAAATAAATACATAGCTGGCTGTATAGATGGAAATAAAAAAAAATGCAATAAATAAAAAAAATATTAATTTCAATTAAATTGAAACTTTCCACACTTCTCAAAAGCAGATTAGAATACAATAATTTATTAAGTTTGTCAAATTATTCTGAATAGGATCTTCAGGATTAACATTTTTTTTTTCGAAGACACCGTAGTTTCTTGTGCCAATTCCGGAGGCATGCATGGCTTAATCTTTGATTCAAACATATATAAGTTTGTATACGTTGTATGTACATATGACATAAGTTATATATATCAAGGTTAAAATACGAATAGCGCGATAAACAAAAAAGTATATTTTATCGTAAATAAATTATTTACAACATCATCAAGCCCCTCATGCCTTTTTTTTAATTATAAATTTTTATTTTTTTTTTTAACTTATTGAAAATAATTTTATTCTTTTTATTTTATTTTTATAACTAAGCTCGTTTTATAATTTTTTAAATTATTATTTTCTGTTAAAAGCTTTTTGAATAATTTATTTCTTTCATTTTATATGTGATTCTTTACAGATACATTTAAATTTGTCAAAGTTTTTGAAGTTTGAAACTGGTCTGTTTGGTACAGTATATTACTTTTGTGAATTGTAGCAAATTATATTAGAAATAAATATATTAAAAAAAATATAATTTATTATTTTAGCCAGCTTCCATTGGCGTTTAATGCTAGTGACGCGGCTGGGAAAGGGGGCTGGGGCCTCCCGGACTCCTGCTTTGCCCTCATTCCTGGGGAAGAAGCTCAGTTCGGGGACCCCAGGCAAGTTGTAAATAGAGTATGAATGTATACATTTTATTTTATTTTATTATTAGTATTATTATTATTATTTACTTTACTTTATTATTTATTTTACTTTATTATTATTATTACCGCATTAATTTCTTTCTGTTACCGCATTTATATATTTTTCCGCATGTATATATTTATTTATTTTATTTTGTTTATAATAATGTTTTGTTATGGAATGACTGTAAGCTACACAGCACTATTACTTATTGCCCATAAGTGGCAGATTGTAATATTTCAATAAAGTGTTAATATAAAAAAAATGTATTATTTTAATGTAAATTGTACAGATGTTATTGAAGGATTAATGCCATCATTACCTGCAGTTCCATTTAAAATGCAAACCAACTCGGCGCGATAAGGTTGGACTCCTACACGCTTACAGGAACATGCATTTAAGATTATTTTGTAATAGGTACTATTGCGACCGTTAAAATATTTATACGGTAACCGGTTACAACATAGTTACCGTTATATAACGGGTCACTTGATACATTAATATAACTCTTGTATTTATGATTATTTATTTATTTATTTATAACTTACCCGACCAATTCGTGCTTCGTTTTAAAGTTTTTTGATAGAAAGTATTTATTAATAAAATTGGTAGATAAATAATTTATATAGATATAAAGGAAAGAGATATCTGGAATTCATTCCTGGAGAACGGGGATTTCTCGTCACGATTTCCGCGGTAGATACAATAGATGAGTGTATTAATATTTTAATTTAAACTTAACCCATTATTTATTCCACTAAATGAATATATATTCTGGAATAGTTTAATACATAGATATTTCATTAACATTAAAAATGTTATCGTGTTATTTCTTGCAGATTCATCTATATTCATAAATACCTTCTTAATGTTTTCATGAAATTTAATTAACGAAATATATTTTATAATTTATTTTTATTAATTGTCATTTTGATGGTGATTATTTTAAAATATTTTTCGTTTTGAGGAGAAATGAATTGTCCGGTGAAGGACCGGATTTGTCTAACTTGAATGCGACCCCTGGTAGCTCAGTGGTTTAGAGCACTGCGCCGGAGATGCAGACGACCCGAGTTCGCCAGGACAAATATCTTATCTTCAAAACAAGAAATATATTTAATTTTACAGATAAAGAGCAATAATCTTTTGCGTGTAAAGTAAATTCAGTGAACAAACATTATTTACTTTTATTCATGTCTCATAGTGGCAATGCTAGAAATTCTATTCGGAATCAATTGTGAATATATTACAAATTTCACTATTATTTTTTTAGATTTGTGTTTAATAAGTTTATCTGGAAAATAACAATTTTTGAGAAGAACATTTGGTATAACATCTATCTAATGCTAATGTACACAAAAAAACACAGATAATATCTCGTGAAGAATAAAACTTCGAACCCGGATCATTTGGCTGTCCTCTCTGTGATGACTTCGGGATATTCCTAAGCAGTCGATATGACAATTAGAACGGAAGTGCTCTTAATAGCTTTAACCTACCACGACACCCGTTAATGATGTATTTAATATACTTAATTAATAATTCTAATAGCCATTATAATGTGTTATATAACTGCATACGGTACCCATTATAGCTATCTCTACCTGCCGTTGGAGAAATCGATCCAGATGTATCGAATGTATCGATCTATTGAAACGTGGCTCGTTACCCGGTTCATGTATATTCTAATAGCCGAAGGGGTCCTGATGAAGCCCTAATAGGAGGAGGTACCTGGGATTCGTGCCTGTGTTGCTGGCAATGGCCCCGGGCCAGCACGGTCCTCAGGGGCCAAGAAGTGGACTTGTTGGAGTCAGGGATTATATTGATTACTGAAGAATTCTCTATCATAAAATTATTTATAGGAGATAAATTTATAAACCTGTACCACTACAACTCATGGAGAGAGTCCTGAGTTCAGTATATAGTAGAGACTGCACTGCTCCAAAATAATTATTTTCTAAAAAAAAACATCACTTTAGTAATTTGGCTGAAGAGATGGATGATTCCATAGTGAGCTGATTTAAGAAGGTATTTTTTTACTGAGGAATGTCTACTTCATGGAATATATGCAGTAACATAAATGCGCGATGAAGTTTAACTTTCAAATAAAAAACAAAACAAAAACGGATCGATATTAAAACAAGAGAAAATCATAGAAACAGTTTTGAAAATGTTAGTCTTCTATGTCCAGTTCTGGTTTCTCTTGTTCTACGCTGAAGTGACCTATTAGTACTCGCAAATTTTGGTTTGATTTAGGATCAAGAGCATAAGGGAAACTTTTTGCTTTTCTTTTTTTTCTGTATGATTAAGATAACAAGAAACATTGGTCAGACTAAATATGTTCGCGTGTCCCTCACGAACATGACATGTTAGAAACATGCGAAAATCCATGTAACAATGTAACACATTGTAAAATAATTACACCCAATTATTACTGACTAATTGCATTAATTTTTCTTTTACTTTCCCGATATAATAACCTCCGATGAGAAACGATAGGAAAAACAAAAAATCGAGACAATTTCGCGACCAGAGTTCTCATAAGAAAAACTAATTGATGCTCATAACTTTCTCTAGGGATTATTAAAGGGACAATTAATTAACCCGGGGGTTAAATCGCAATGGCGGGTTGCGCAAGAAGATATCGTGCGAATCGGATCGTAATATTCCCTTGTGCGCAAGCCGTGCGCCAGTTCGCATCACTTCTAGCCTTGCATCAGCTTCCTGCTTTATGATGCGCACCTTGGAACTATCTTCAGGTTGGGGGTAAATTCTAAACGAATTTTAAACAGGGCTTTTAAACATCCTCCTCCGGTAAATCTAGGAAAGTGTATCAGATAGGAACAAAATATTTCAATGGATTCAAATTGTAAGGAATTTAATCTTGTTTTGTTTTTGCAATGTAGTTCATGTATGATGGATTTTTCTAGCGATGAAGGGAGGAAGGGAGAGCGACCTTTAAATCTTCTACTAGACTTCGCAGAATTCCGCAATTCTTTATTAAACATAATTCCATTATTTCTTCATAAACTTTATTTGCTCAAAATATAAATCATTGCCTTCATCAATTTATACAAATAAAGTCCTAAAATATTTAAAAGTAGATATTCTTAAAATTAAATCAGCTCGGATTCAAATCCGGCTGAACCAGACTTTATATTAATACATACTCACTGAACAACAGTTGTCAAAGAGACAGTACAGTCTCTACCACGTACCGAATCCAATAACCTACCCTTCATGGATTATAGCAATACAGTTTTTTTATTATTTATATTTAAGTAAATTTTATATATAATATGTTAAATATTATTTTATTATGTATAATAAGGAAACCTAAACCAAAACATATCAAAGTGGTTTTCGAAATCAGAACGTGAGTGGTGATCTAGTGAGCTAGTGGAGGAGTGTGTCAGGGATCGTTAACAAGATCCTTCCTATTTAGCCGCTAGTTCCAACATCCGCTAGATAGACCTGTCACTGCAGCAGAGTGGCCATTTACTATCTAGCATATACATGTAATACATACATACATACATGTATATGCATATTTGTGTAGTTGAATGAATGATAAGGATGTTCCTCTACTTCCTGGCTAGGACATCCCCAACGAGAAGACGCCTCCCAAGAGTTGAGGAGACCTCGGCAAAAACTGGATCCTGCAATTCTTGAAAGACCTATTAGAACCGGCCGGTCTAGGCTTCCCTCTAAGGTCTATTTAGTCCTTAATGTGTTGTTTCTTCGTAGCCGTTGTTACTTTTCTTCAGTCATCTCTACAAGGATCTCTTGAAGATGGAACCCGAGGATGGGATTCCGTCTTAATGGATAACGGATATAAGGCTCGAAAAATAAAAAAAACATCTATTATTCCATTTTTCACGAAATCCATTTTGTATTCTTTTGACCGGCTGATAGTACAAATATGAGAACAGTAAAGTCTCGAAAATCGCTAAAAGGCAGTTTAGACATTCATTGACTGAAACCCAAGAATCCGAAAAATTTATATGTATAATGTACATAAAACAAACGCTAAACGTGGTCTGTCGAAATAAAAACTAAACGAGGTTTCTATGTAAAATAAGCAAATTTATTTTTATTATAACAATATTTTACTAACTTATTATACAATACTTGTCTTTAGAATAAGAAAAGGTATTTAAAGCTAATATTTCAGACACTATTTACAAAACTATTTCCTTTAAACTGTTCAATGAAAGAAAAAAAAACAGAAATCAGAATAACCTCCCCAGTTTTTATCACTCTGTTACCATGGTTACCGCATTAGTAACATTCAAATGAAAGACGTTTGGTGTGCGTATAAAAATATCAAAAATGGTGGTCTTAACGATTATTGTATTATCATTAATTACAACATAAAAAAAGAAATTAAGTAGACATGGCAGATTATTGTATTATAACTGAAAGGTCTAAATGTAATTTTCAAGAACATCAAGATAATTAAAAGATTTTTAAATTTAGGAATTTTATAAAAATATTTACTAAGAAAATCTAGTTTTATATTGTAATAGTCAACTAATGTTTTCTAAATTTTCAATATTATTTTTATTATCTATTATGAACGCAAGTTTAATAATCGATTTTCTTCTTAAACACATTTTTTTTACTTATGAACGGATTTTAACGTTTATTCCGAAACATGTTTCCAAATGGACCTTTTAGCAAGGGAAGAAAAGATCATACGACATCGGTAAAATGGCAGCTGAATACAACACATTTATTGTTATTAAGTTCTATTATTTTTACTTAATTTATTTTTTTATTATTTTTTTGGCAGAACAAAAAGCCACATTGGAAATAAGTGAAAGATACAATAGAAATAGGCAGAATAAAGAAGACCAGAGTGGAGATGGGAGGATTTGTGAATTGAAAACACGTCTGGAACCGTGAGCAGCAATATTGAGAGGCAGCATAGCTCCCAGCCGGGGACATGGTCGACCACTGGGGAATACTTATTGCTCTTTCCTTCTACCACTCTTCCGAGGGGTCTTCGGGGGGTTCAAGGCTCTGGAAGGACGTCCAAGAAGGCACTGCAAGTACGGTTAGAAGTACCTGGTCGCGTACGAGAAACATGGAGGAGTAGCAGGACTACAATGTTACCAAAATGAGCGAAATAATCTTTAAAGTTTTTTTGAATCTTCAATTCAGAAAAATTAAGAATGGCGTGATGCGAGCTGTAACAATATTTACGTTAATGAGTATTTTATGGAAAATACTACTATATTTTAACTATTTATGAGCTGTTACATGGCTCAGCTAGCGGTACCAAAATAAGGGAGGACAATCTCGCGGAGACCAAGATCTAGGACAAATAACCTCCCTGCAACAACTGTTGTCCAAGGAACAATACAGTCTCTACCACGTATTAAACACAAGTTGTAGTGGTATACGGGTTTATAGCTGGTATATTTGAAAGTGGTATAAGCCCGTATGGATCTGAAAAATTCGTTTATTCTTTTAAATGGTTTTATTCATTATAATTTCATAATAAAATTTAAAAGGTGTATAGGGTTTAAAACATCACTCTCTGTTAAGTTATAAGTGATAAAAACATGCTCATATCTTTAAAGTAATTTAAATGGAAACCTTGAAATATAACAGCTCACATGTTCATTTACAATGCCAGTTCGAGTATATAGCATGATAAAGAAGTATTGTGTTTATTTTGGGCCATAGCTCGCCTAGCTGCCGCGGTTTTATTCGCCCTGAAGATGGCCTACATTGTAGGCCGAAACGTCGGCACACAATAAATAAGTTACACTTATTTAGGTGTTTTTATTGACTGCACCCCCAACTATTTCTTCCTTATACTGTGTTTATTGTTTAATAGTAAGATCTCATGTGTGTATGAAGATACATGTATATGCATTTATGGATATAATTAATTGTTCCGGATTGGTCCAATATTTAATTATAAATGGATATAACTAATTTAACTGACCATCACGACTACACAAAAATGATTTATTTATCCATTATACAAGTATTTTGTAACCTACTCGCACATAATAAGTATTGCCCCCCCCCCCCAGAGAAGCCCTAAGCTTCGCTCCCATTATCCGCTAAGAAAGAGGGTGCTACAATAATACCCAACCGCTTGGCTGATCCGCCGGAGGACATTCTTCCCATGTAGCAGGATCCTAATCTCGTTTACCTGCGCCAGGACGTAATCCTACAGGGGCATCTGGACAGCCACGGAGAATTGGCGAATCCTAATTGGCCACGCCTGCTCTGCTGGAGGAGGTTAAGGATCGAACGAGAGGAGTTGTGAAGAGGAACCGTTAGGGAGAGTGAAGAGATTGGTATTGACTGATGAGATCTATCGATGGAATAAATCAATCATGGAAACATTGGGAATTTAAACTTTAAAACATGTTGAAAAATAAGTTAAGTTGACTCAAAAAGTTTCATTACTATAGGCCAAAAAATATTCAACCACTAGATCTCTATCTTAACTAAAAATAATAATATTCAATTTTGGATCAACCCCTGATGGTGAACTACAACCTACAAGATGACAAGGCACCAAATTATAAGTATCACCCAAATAGACTTCTCCAAAGAAGTCACGTTATGCTCTATTGGGATGAACACATTTTTCGACAACTCATTGGCTATATATCTACTGCCCTAGTGAATAAATGGTTAAGTTTAATTGTCTCCAAAATGAGTTTCTTGTACTTAAGTTAGCGGAATCAAGTTATTTTCTTAGTGAATAAGGGCTTAAGTAAGAGATTGGCTTGAAAAGGAGTTATTGCTTAAATTACAACTCCATTTAAAACAAAAACAACGAGAATGATACGATTCCGATTATCTGAAAGCAATTAACTTTCTCTGGACAACATCCGACATAACCGCTTATTCACCATGGCTGTAGATATAATTAAAAAATATATTCCTAAAAATTCAATGCTTCAGGGCTTAACCTGCTAATCGATGGCCAATACTGTTATGAAACATCTCAGAAAATCAAAATGACGACAAAATACAGTAAGGTTATCCACATATTTAAGTGCTATCTAGTTTATTAATTTATAAAACTGGTCTGTTAATGTCAGCAAGGTCATAAAAAATAAAAGACAACTTTTTCCTTAACAGAACAGCTGTTTCCTTATCGGCAATTGAAATAATTATATGATCGACAATGTCTGGTTTCAATTAATTACGATAATTTTTATGGATACTTTCAAATACTTAAGTTTTTAGTAAGTAATTAGTGAATTGTGTTTCGTTTTTAAGAGAAAAGTCTCATTTTCTTTAATACGAGTATGTACCACTACTAGACATTCAGTACATGGTTGGGACAGTACTGTTAGAGTACAACGGTTTGGCAGGGAGGTGATAGTTCTGAGACATTGCTCAACCGCCATGTTTTCCCCAGATTAAGGGAATGCACATTGTAGAGGCTGTGTGAGAGGGTGGGTGCTATGTAACACATAAAATCCTTTGTCTGCCACAGCCGGGATTCAAAACGTTTCTTTAACAAAGGCAATAAATTCAGTTTTTTAAAATTAATTTTACCAATTAATTTGTTACAGACAAATATCAATATCTGGAAACATTGTCTTTTTAAAAAAAAAGATTTCGCTTAATAACAAATAAAAGAGAGAATAATTTATTATAATGCAATTGGGAAAAAACACAATGCAAAGCCTTATGTTTCAAAAATACACCCACTTACCAGTCGACGTTTTGCCTATTCAGGTATTATCAAGACACAAAAACAAAAAAGGGTTATGTGAATCACATCTGGAAGAAAAAGGTGCAATACATCCCAACGATCATCAGCCCAAACAGGCTCCAAACATGAGACAGCACCCCACCACCAAGACGTTCAACATACAACTAATGTAATAAGTTCTATAAATGTAATTGTCAAGACAATGCCTGATAGGCGAAACGTCGACTGGTAAGTGGGTGTATTTTTGAAACATAAGGCTTTGCATTGTGGTTTTTCCCAATTGGATTATAATAAATAATAGTGTTTCTTTTTGAGTTTTTGGCTCTATTTTAGTAAAAGAGAGTATAAATTAAAAAAATTAGCCATCCCCATTTATGACTTAATGGGCTCAATTCAGGTAGCTATTTTTCTGAGAAATTTGTGGACCTCATATTTTTAGATGTTTAGAGCCCCGCAGAATCCTCCCTTTATTTATAAAAATAATTCTTCTGAAAAGAATGAGATCTTCAAATATAAAAGACTAGAAAAGCAATAAATGTTTCTATATAAAAGAAGAAGATTAGCAATTTAAATCTTCTTTTATACAATTTTATATTGTGCTTCATTCTTCCATACAAGGGACAACGGTAAAAAATAATACGGAAGCTAATCGATGCAATCAAGATGGAGACGAAACATATGTAGAATTTATTCGAGACAATATAACAGGAATAATCGATTCAAATTAAATCTCCGGAAATACTTCGGGGTATCGCCGCCAGTCCATTCCATTCTTCAAAAGTGGTCGAAACAAAAAAAAAAACAGACTAAACTGTGGGAACCAAGGATCAAGAACGGTTGTTCCTAACGAGCCAGAGGAACCAGTTTTCGACTACAAAAATTTCGCGTTTCGACAAATTTCGAATCCTGGTTGTTACTCATAAAGACAGGAAGAAAAGAAGGCGCTTGTGGGAAAGAAAAGGGACTTCCTTCATTGTGAAAATCATTCCCACACTTTCTAAATACTTTTTAATTAATATAACAATGGACTCTAATTATCCAAGTCTTTTCCCCTAGTGCTGATCAAGATCGATTTCGGCATTTCGATATATGTATCGATACCACAAGTGACCAAAAGCCTCTCTTCCACAGCCTGGAATCCTCCCAGATAGACAGAGGTACTCAGGGATTCCCTGCGGAGGTTTGGCCCGATTTCAAACATTCCTCCACGTCCTTGTAAAGCAGGGGACGGTCGTCTCTTCTTCGACTCCTTTTCTTCAACTCCTGTCTGAACAACTAACTCAAGTTCTTTTGCTATTCTTTTTGTAGAATCGCTTTATTTATTCGTGCGATGTTTGCTGTTTACACAATGCGTCCAAGGTTTATTTCTCTATGTCGTCATGTATAAAAAGAGAATATCGTCAAACAACAATGCATAATTAACTATCTTCTAATAACGTTTATTTATTACAACTGCATTATAATAATACAACAAGTAAATGTTAGGAATGATAAATAGAGGCACGGATAAAGACAAGTAGAGAAACTACAAACCCATTGCTAGTACTCGAATAAATTAAGTTTAGAAGGTAACGGACCAGCTTCTTTTCAAATGTCTCTGAGGATTATCAGGAATAGCTAGGTTTGAAATTAGTGGGGCTGAGTGGGAATGAAGTTCTACGTGAAAATAATGGTATCCAGTTCGGGCAAAATCGGCCTAAAATGGGGCATTGAGGTCATTATGGATGACTTTATTCGTAAAAAAGTAAGGAACGACAAGGCTTTTGGATTGTCAGGATTGGATACAAGAGGAATTCGATGGCCCAGTAGAGCCCCAAAGCTCTACTCCGCAAGTCCAAATAGGTCTTATATTATATATATATATATATATATATATATATATATATATATATATATATATAGGTATTATATTATATTAGGTATTAATAATAATAATAATAATGTCTGTATTTATTCTGGGACAAGTCCCTATAGAATAACAATACAGACATTGTAAGCTATTACTATATGTCTTAGAGTGTAAAATAATTACATTTAATTAATTATTACTAGTAATTTAATAAGTGAGAAAGAATAAAAAAATGTTTATTACCTACAATAACAGGATTTTAAGAACATATTAAAAGAAAATAAAGAAAAAAAATTAAAATAAGTTAACAATAATTATATAAGAGAAACAATTTATGGTCACATATATATCAAATTTATGCCAAGAAAAAAAAATGAAGAAAAATAAAACAATACTATCAGAGATTTACATTTCATCCCTTTTTGTCTTTTTTAATATCTACCTATATGACATTAATAATACATATGTACGTGGTTTAAATTCCACACACTCATATGTATGAATACATAATAACACACACAAATGTACATAAAAAAAATCATTCATTCATCGAATAAAGAGAACATTAACTCAAAACTGGTCCCCTACTATTTTCGATTTTTTGGGAATTGTAGGGATAATAGGTGCTGGAATATACGGGATTTGTAGGTTGGAAGATTATTGGAACGACGAATGGAAGAAGGTACAGAGTTCCAAAGGGAGGAGGATCGGATAAGGAAAGCTCTATCAAAAGCTGCTGTGGTATTAGTAGATGGGTCTTTTGTATTCAATTGGGAGCTTAGCTATTACTATGACAGAAGTGAAAACTCAAAACTCAGGAATAACTGTGTTATATAATTTTTTTTTTAATTTCTAATTCAATTATATCCTCAATAATTTGAATTTTAACTTATTAACATTAGACTGATTGTCACATATATTGACACTTCGAAAAATAATTTCATAAACAATAATATATACAATTTCAAGTTCCCTATCCTAATTAAACCTGGATAGGCAAAATTTAGAGCTCCCAATGTAGCATCGTCCGATTAGCCATAGCAGCATAAAGTGACGTTAAATAAACAAACAAACAAACAATTTCAAGTAGTTTGTTTATTAATCGAAACATATGTTGGGCTCCAGCACAATAGAAAATATCAACAATTTAATTGAAATCATAATTAGTATGTAGCTATATTATTTATAACTTGGTTTGTATTTATGTAGATTTTATCATTGTCAAGTTCAACAAGACATAGACCATTTGTACTTTCATTCCAGAAAACAAGGCAAATAAAATCTTTTAGGGGAAACATTTATTTATGTTTTAAGTTTAAACAACTTTTTAGATAAATACATAAATTCTGTTGTTTTTGTTTGTTCATTTAACGTCACTTTATGCTGCTAAGGCTAATCGGACGATGCTACATTGGGAGCTCTAAATTTTGCCTATCCAGGTTTAATTAGGATAGCGATTTTTAACGAGTACCTGACATCGTACAGGCTCGGGACCCCCGTTTAACGTACCTTCCGAAGGACGGCGTAACTAAGGATTTTTTACTCCCTTAAAAAAATCCTAGGGCCACCTGCCGGGCTACGAACCCGCGATCTTGGGTTTAGCAGTTTGTTACGCTAACCACTAGACCACAGGTGACCGTAATACATAAATTCTTGTATCAATGGAATTCTAACCTTTAATAAAATTAAGTTGATTAAAAGAAATTGCAAGAATCATACCCTGGCCGCTAGGTGTCGCCAGTCTCGAGCATGTTGCTGACGCGAAACAACAAGTATACCCCAGACCAAACGCGGCTAAAGAATTTTTCACTTAAAAAATAATTGAATTATAATTACAACAATGATTAGGTAATATTACTCCATTAGTTACTTCAAAACAAAGCATGGCATGAAAGATCCACTAACGAAGGGAAGAAAGTTACTGTGTGAACAACATGATGTTAAGACGAGGCGAGAATTCGCACCCTTTCGTAACACACAATGGCCTGTCTAAAAAGTGAGATTAGGAAAACGACTCAACATTTCCAGGCCTTTCACTGCAACATGCTTACTTTTTTCATTTTTTTTTTTTTTAATATGCTCGTATCTATGCTACGTGTGTGTTTAAGGAAGATTTTTTTTAAATTTATTTATTGATATTAAAAAACCGTATTACAATAATACAACAAGTAAATAGGCTAAGTGATATATAATGACAAGTAGAGAAACTACCCACTGGTAGTACTCAAATCACAAGTTTAACTAAGAAGGTCATGGGGCCATCTTCTTTTCAGACATCTCGGAGGATTATCGGAAATTGAAGAGGAAGCTAGGTTAGAAACTAGAGGATCCTCATACAAGACTGAAAAGACAAGAAACTGCTCGACGTTTTCGCCTACTTCAACAGTTACTGGACAAACGTTCAAAGCTCCCAATTAATTGCAAAAGACTCATTTACATGACAGTTATCAGACCTATTTGGACATACGGAGTTGAGCTTTGGGGTTCTACTAAACCATCCAATTCATCTCGTATCCAATCCTTACAATCCAAAATCCTTCGTAAAATCGTCAATGCTCCTTATTATGTCACAAAATCATCCATCATGATCTTAATATCCCATTTTTTGCTGATTTGGCCCAAACTAGATACCTATCCTTCCATGACAAGCTCCATACACACTTGAATCCGCTAGTCTCTTAACTTGGGTCCCACAATATTCCTGATGACCCTCCGAGGCGTCTGAAAAGAAGATGGCCTCGAGACCATCTACTATAGAAATTTATTGGAATGCTATCAATGGATAGTTTCTCCACAAGTGTTTTTTTTTTTTCATATCCTTTATTCATACAACAGATTTACTTGATGTAATATAATTATAATTGTAAATATCAATAAAAAAAACAACAAAAAAACAAAAGAAACTGGAGGGTTTGAGTGGAAATGAAGTTTGTTATGAAAGGATAGATAGCTGGTTCGGGCCAAATCAGCAACAAAGGGAACATTAAGGTCTTTATGGATGACTTTATTCTTAACAAAATAAAGAGCATTAAGGATTTTACGAAGGATTTTGGATTGTAGGGATTGGATACGAGAGGAATTCGATAGCATAGTGGAACCCCAAAGCTCTATTCCGGATGTCCAGTTGGGTATAATGATTGTCATGTATATGAGTCTTTTGTAATTAATATGTTACTGTTATTAAAAAAAAAAATGTGATACTACAACCCATGAAGGATACACTACATGGCAGGTATTGTACTGTTTTCAAGTCAAGAGATGTGATATTATAAGGGACTCCAGGTTTTACATTATTAAGGGTATATGAGTTTCCTCACATCATACATTCATAAACAAATTAAAAAATTAACAGTCTAATATATATTTTGTAATCAATAAGTATAAATTTTGTTGGTCGAATTTAATCCATTTAATAGAATGAACAATCTCTCAGTCAATGTAATGCTGTTGATCCTCATAGCTAACGTTTCGGCCTAACTTGTTAAGAAATCATAGGGCTAGGTTGCTTTCAACAGATTCTATCAAATTATAAATATAAAGCAAAGCATACCAAGAAACAATTGATTAGCAGTCGTTTCATACGCTCTAATATTTTATACCGCTACTTCCATAAAACAACAAATGACAATCAGTCGTCTGGTAATAAACATTAAATATTAACTACCAATTGAAGAGTTTGCTGCAAAAAGGAGGTAGCTCCATACTATAGCTGTTGGGAGTTATAAACACTATCTTGTGCCAAAAAAAAAAAAAACTCTTTTATTTGGCACAAAATGGATGCAGCTCTGATGACACAGATGTTACAGAAGGAGAATGTGACAATTGAAATGATCTTATTTTCAGTTTGTAAAACCAATAATTTTGCTGTACTTTATTTTCAGTTTTCTTTGAATACAAAATACATAATAATAGTACATTCAATAGAATAAACAAATATATTTTTACACCTTTTTCCGAGACATAACATATTCCTCCATTCACAAGATAAACAGGCACCAAATATTACTGTATTGAAAATAAAGAATTTTTTTTTTAATGAAAATAAAGAATTGTTAAAACACTAGTACTGGCCTTGAAATAACAGAAACTATTTAAACAATTATGATTTCTTTAAAAAGGTTGTTTTGGCGTTGCGCAAAAAATCGATTATACTGGTCGATTATTCATTAAATGAGAACGGAAATCATAACTAACTTGGACCGGATCTGACTAAGTAATATCGCCTTTATTTGGCCACTTCCTTCGCAAGTCTCTTGTCATGTTTTCTCTTTTCAATGCTGGCTTTATTTATTCTCTCAACGAGAAATCTTATTCTTTATTCATTATATTATATAATAAAGTATGATAAGTAATAATAACAGATGGATGAAAGAGAAATCAGTTGGTTGGGATGGGATAGAGGCATAGTGGAGAAGATAAAGAAGTGTGAAGGAACAAAGCGCTGGGCTATGGCATCCGCCCTAACGGTATACCTCTCACGGCCCTGTATCGTGTCATCACTCCGTAATAGTAAGTAGTCGATAAATCGATCTTAACATAATACAGAAGCGATATTCAGATAATCGAATTGGAAAACCATTTTTATCTAACGTACAAGTTCGATGGAAACAATCCAGTTGTGTATTGCGATTCAAGGATGAAAGAGGCACAACAAAAATTTAAGGACATCAGAAATTTTAATAGCTGGACCCCAACCAACACATTTTCACTACAGAATTTCTGCTATTTCATTTTTTTTTTTAAATTTAAGTCGTGATGGAATCGTATGAATATCCAATAAGACATTACTAAAGGATATGGTTTTATCATCAGTTTATTGGAGATATTCGATATTTATAATAAACAAATTAGAAAAAAAGATACATATATTAACCATTCGACAGGTAGAATATAGAAATAAATAATTAATTAATAAAGATTCAAGCTCGAGGATTTGACACAGTACATTCGATGATATATTTCGCGAGATTTTTTTTTTCATTATTCAATTCAATTCAAACATCAGAAATTTTTAGCAGGATTCCTTAAATGTATCATTCTTATCTACAGTTTAAAAAAAATAAGAAAAAAATAAAGGCTAAAAGCATCTCCATAAAAGAATTGTTACTTCATAAACTTGTGATCTTAAAAAAATTTATAGAACCAAAAAATAAAATAAACTACAATAGACCATAAGGCGCCCGTAAGTTAACTAATAATATGGTTTCGAATATTAACAGGATTCATTTTAATCCACAGCCCCGGTGAATGAAGTAATTAAGTCGAATTTTGTCCAGAGAGAGATAATTGCTTACAGTTAAATTACAAATATTTAAAAAAAATGGAAAAATTACAAAGCCACCGCTCTTGACTTATTTACGCCGTTAAACAAAATAGAGACTGTTTCGGATTTTAAATGGAATGCATCAGTAAAAAAATTAAAACAAGCTACATCCAATCCAATATTTCGATGTTTGGAAACTGCTATTTCATGCATCATCACATGCAGCGAATGCAAAGATTAAGACATTTTCCTTATAAACTGTATATTTCCTCTCGATAAAAAACCTGTACCATCACAACCCGTGAACGGGCCTTGGGTTCAGTACATCGTAGAGACCTTACTGTCATGGACAACGGTTCTGCAAGGAGGTGACTTGTCCTTTGTCACGCTCAACCGCCAGATCCCCCTCCTTTTGTGTACCATATTATGATACCCTTGGGTTATAATATTTTATTGAGGCTGGGTGAACCCCAGAAGGGTCCTAGATCCTATATGATACATCTCCGGCTGCAAACGGAATAAATAAAAAACCAGAAACCTAAAATGAAGATTATTTTATTTGATGCAAAATACCTGAAAACGATACTTATTGAGAATCCATACTTTGATAGGCTCAATGGGCACGAAATAATCACTAAACGAAGTATAAGGGTGCGTCTTGTAAAACGCTATGTACATACCGTAGTGCAAGTAAATCTACAGTTGTATAATTTATGAAATGTGGGATAGATCGTTGTTATACGGACATGGCGTGCCGACCTAATTTAAATAATAGTTTGAAACATATACAGACAACTAGATTCAACGTTCCACATTTTATAAGGAGATGGACTATAAAATAAATTAAGAAGAGTTCATTTAAATTCTAACACTTAGTAACAGAACAGGTCGATATCGGAAGGAAATAAAATCGATAAGCTAAGTGATCCAATAAAAAAAAAATAATAACGGTTTCCTTTACTTAAGAACTTAATTATTGATGAAGATAACTGTAAAAAGATAAGAATCGAGTAATAAAATAAGTTGAAGGATGAATTTGCCAGGAATGCTAGAGAGCAGGTAAAGGGACCAGGTATAAGGCGTCTCGCAAGGGTCTCAGTTGTGTACAATAGCATTCTTCTCATCTGCCCGCCCGGGTTAGGTTTAGCACAAGAATACAAGCTAACCACAACTTCAAAACTGATATTCTTCAGTTCTGTCGAGGCAGTAAATTTGGAACAATAACATGTATGTGTTTTATTATAATTATATTTTTTTAAATTATTATGACATGAGTTTCTCTGAAGAGCGGAGTTGCAATGCTGAAAGTTCCAGGTTCAAATCACGCTACGGTAAATAAAATACTTAATCTGTTAACAGCCATGTATGGATCCTTTAGGATCTGTGGCCTCTCTTATTTATACATGTATACATATATATACAGAGAGAGAGAGAGAGAGAGAGAGAGAGAGAGAGAGAGAGAGTGAGTGAGAGAGGTAGGGGGGGGGGGAGTTCAATGTATAAAATTGCTGTTCTGAAGGTCCCAGCCGGGCCTGAGGTAAAGTAAATACAAAATAATGAAAGTGAAAACAATACTTTTCAGGAAAGTAAAAAAACAAAAAACAATTTAAAGATTCGTTCATAATCAGTGCCTCTATAAAATAGGTACTAATAGGTACTAATAAACTGAAATAGAAACCTGAGCTCTCCTAGAAACAAAACCCAGTATCATTCATGTTTTTTTTGTTTTGTTTTATAAATGAAATTCTCCATAATTGATATCAACAAGAAATATCGAAATAATTATTTCGAATTAAAAATAATTATGCTTTTGACAGATATTAGCAGCATTGAAGACAGCAATACAGAAAAATACATTAATAGAATTTTATACAATAAGATTACGTCTAAATGGATTTTCCTAAAGTGATTAGAAATATAGTAATAGCATAACAGTCTTCTGTTATAATATATAATTAATTTTAACTATGTATAATGAATCTGTATGGTTGAAACTTAGTAAGTAATTTATTATAATGCAATTGGGAAAAACCACAATGCAAAGCCTTATGTTTCAAAAATACACCCACTTACCAGTCGACGTTTCGCCTATTTAGGCTTTTCAGTTATATGTTGAACGTCTTGGTGGTGGGGTGCTGTCTCATGTTTGGAGCCTGTTTGATCTGATAATCGTTGGGATGTATTGCACCTTTTTCTTCGAGATGTGATTCACATAACCCCTTTTTTGTTTTTGTGTATTGGTAATGCCTGAATAGGCGAAACGTCGACTGGTAAGTGGGTGTATTTTTGAAACATAAGGCTTTGCATTGTGGTTTTTCCCAATTGCATTATAATAAATATTAGTGTTTCTTTTTGATTTTTTGGCTCTATTTTAGTGCTTAGTAAGTAATCTTCATTACAAAATAAAGAAATTAATGTTTATCTTCTAAATGGACAACAAACTATAGCATAAGAGTCTACTGTATATATACACAGCAAATTAGTGCATAAGAGGTTTACGGTATATATATATATATATATGTATGCGTGTGTGTGTGTATGTGTTCACAAAAACACACACACATACATATATCCAATGCCTATCTTGCGAAGCGTTTATTGACCAAATATAAAATCTACGTTACATGACCGTTATGCTGCTATAGTTTGCTGATTATAATCGATAATGAAGGGCCCAAGTACACAGATGACGTAAGAGCGGGCAGATGTGCTTAGTAGTTCAGTGCCCGCTCCACGGCCTTCTCGATATCTCCATCAGCTGTGCCCATTAGCGGCCATCTTCATCACTTCCACTTGTTCTCTTGTCTTCCATCTCAGCTGTTTGCTTTATAATTGAATCAGATTTGTATAGTTGCCTGTTATATATTCCCTCTGCAATCTTTATATTTTGACAATGACGAACGGTAAATTAATAATAATATTGAAAAAAATGTGTTATTTAAAGTTAGCAAATCTATAGAAAAAAAACAAACTGACGAAGTCACGCAAGAGTTTCTACGAACATTAAAACGTTGTTTGTGAATTGTAGAGAAAACACAGTTCCCACATTAAAAATGGTTTGGCCCTTCTTTTGATTCAGTTCTTCCAGAAATCTGGCATTCTAGTACGAACGGTTAAAAATTGGCAAACAATTGTCAGATTGTCTATTATTTAAATGTACTCAAGGAGCAAGCTAGAATAAAAACTGCTTTCTAATTTACTTGGGGTACTGGTTGATCTAAATATTTTTTTAGACTTAAAAAAAATTTATATATGTATATATATATACATATATATATAAAGAGAGAGAGAGAGAGAGAGATAGAGAGAGTGAGTGAGAGAGGTTGGGGGGGGGGGGAGTTCAATGTATAAAATTGCTGTTCAGAAGGTCCCAGCCGGGTCTGAGGTAAAGTAGATACAAAATAATGAAAGTGAAAACAATACTTTTCAGGAAAGTAAAAATACAAAAAACAATTTAAAGATTCGTTCATAATCAGTGCCTATCGACAAATCGTATAGATGATTATAATCGAATTTTATATCGATTATTAATTCATGAGCAAACTCAATAGATCGAAAACGAAAAATGTTTTTATAATTTATATCTTTTATTTTATTGTCAGATATTATACTTTTTTTAATATTTTTAAATATTTTATTTGAAAATAAAAGATATGACCAGAACCGGGACTCGAACCCGTGTCTCCCACGTATCCGTCGAGGTACTTAGCCACCTCAGCCATCCTGGTTCTCATTCTCAAATAACATTCTTCCCGTGTATACATCGCAAATTTCGAGAACACGGAGATGTAGGATCAGTGAAAAGAAGGTATACTTATGTCTGACCGAGATGCGAACCAGGATGGCTGAAGTGGCTAAGTACCACGACGGATACTTGGGAGATCCGGTTTCAAGTCCCGCTCCTGGTCATATCTTATCTTTTCAAATAAAATATTTAAAAATATTAAAAGAAAATTGTTTTTATCTTTTCAAATTTGATTCTTGGCATTTGTATCATGGATCATGGGGATCTGCAGGCCCTCCTCGGCCTCAACCAGCCTCTATAATGTGGAAACTCCTAATTGGTGGAAAACCTGGTGGTTAAGTATGATATCGACCAAGTCACCTCCCTGCACAACTTGGATTAGGAACCCAATGGCAGTCTCAAACCATGTACTGGACCCCCAAGAACTTCCATGGGTTGTAGTGGCACAGATATATTGTTATATAAATATACATTGGCAGCAAGTAACTCCATATGTATAAGCTACTGATAAGTATGTTTCGGGTTTGATGCAAGGTATAGCAGATGACATTATTCAATCATGGACGATCTTTAGACTTGGCTCAACTTACCTCTATAAAGTGAATACCCTTAACTGTGGGAGAATTTGGCGATTGAGCATAATTACGACTAAGTCGACTCCATGCACAAACGCTGAGCCTTGGAATCATCAACCATGTACTTAAAACATCTGCATTATATATATACACATAGCTGAGTACAGGAGTACTATAATCGTGAGGCAAGCAAGGCCTAAACCAGTTCTCCCGCTAGGAAGGTTAGCCTAAGCTCAGAACCAGTTTGATTTCTTTCCGATTTTCGGTCCCTAACTGTACCTCCAAGGGTAGTGATGAATAATTATAAAGCAAACTAAGCTAAAGAACATACATTAAATACAACTATAACAAAAAAAAAAAAAAAACAGAAATCTAAACTACTATCTCTGGCTGGGAGGTTTATCTCAAATCTAGATCCACAGCGGATTTAAAAGGCACTTATCTACGGATTTGCATTAATTAAAAATTATAATTCAAATAGTCAAAACAATATTATTAATTATACATAAAATATATCAGGATTAAAAAGTAAAAGATAAAAATAACTCTCGTTTCTTATTTAAGAACTGTTTCATCACAAGATAAACAGTTAAAACCACTAAGAGTCCGAAGATTGCGACATAAACCGTTACAATTAGAAAGTCCGTGCAGATATCTTGGTCGATTACTACTATCGATTTATTCTAATTGTACGATTACAAAAGATCAATTGTGAAGTAGAGGAGTAGTAAAGTACGTGGGGGGCGTAGGGTAGGAGGACCTTTGTCACTGTCTTGTCTTGTTGTAGTGTAAAAATACTAGCGATAAATCGAAATTGGAGAATCGATAAACCTTTCAGGATCGATTGAGGTTTATAAGTATACTACGTAGCAAGAACTTGCTCTGTAGCATCGTCCGATAAGTCTTAGCAGCAAAACGTGACTTTAAATATAAACAAAAACAAAAAATGAAATATTTATTGTCTTTAAAGAACTTAAAAAGAATTAATAAAATAGAGCCAAAAACTCAAAAAGAAACACTATTATTTATTATAATGCAATTGGGAAAAACCACAACGCAAAGCCTTGTATGTTGTTATATGTTGAACGTCTTGGTGGTGGGGTGCTGTCTTTTGTTTAGAGCCTGTTTGGGCTGTTGATCGTTGGGATGTATTGCACCTTTTTCTTCCAGGTGTGATTCACATAACCCTTTTTGTTTCTGTGTCTTGATAATGCCTGAATAGGCGAAACGTCGACTGGTAAGTGGGTGTATTACTAGATTTGAAACATAAGGCTTTGCATTGTGGTTTTTCCCAATTACATTATAATTAAAAAGAATTAAATTAATAAAATTAAAAAGGTAAGATTTTAGACCAGATTCTCATCCTCTACATCAAATTTAATTTGATGAAACTGAAACCTGCATATAAAAATAAAATATTGAAATATTCCGATTCGATCAGCTGTTTTAGAAAAAAAAATACGTGTTAAGTAAAATCGCATGTACGCACGCGTTAGCGAACATGAAGAAGAAAATGGCACGAGTGGAGGTAAAATAAACTCTCTTAAAATAATGGGCATTGGATACAGCCCATCACAAACCCTGAAGAAGGCTTGCAATCTGGGTCGAAACTTAGGCTTTCCAATAAACTGTTCCAATAAACTCCTTAGTCAAGAGATTTTTTTTTTACCTCCACTCGGAGCATTTTCTTCCACTAAATTCAAAAATGTGTTACACAATTGTTCATTTTAATAAAGTAAATGTTTTTAGAACAGAATAAATAAATAAAAACAAAAATGCAATGCTTATTAAGAAATCAGTGACGCAAGAAAATCAGACCAAATCACACATAATTGAAACCATTCATGCCTCATGGGAATGTTTATACGGAAATAATGTTTAGAAATGCCGAACGCTTTTTTATCCGGAAAGGACAAATTTGAATTATTTCAAACAGTAATCATAACAACATTTAAACAATCTTGAAATGAAACAGACGATTGTCTTGTCGGCAAGATGAGATAAACAAAACTATATCAATTATCAATTCCCAAATATTTTCCTTTCCCATGAACCCAATAGAGACCCTTATAATCACAGTTATATCGAGACCTAGACAACGGAATGTGTATGTCATCAGATTTTTTGGCTGATAGTTTATATTCCTTTATGAATGATAATAATGTTCCCACGAGAAAAGTATATGTAATATAATAACAAAACATTATTTATTAATTTTATCTTTTATTACACGTAAAAAGTTATATATACGAAAACATCGGCGAAGCTAATGGCTATGAATCAATTTTTATCTCAAGTTTCTACATAAACTATTTTAAGTCATCATATTCTTTATTTTCACACGGAACTCTCTTCGTCCAATGATTTATTTTTGAATTTTATATAGAAAATTTTGAATCAATGAATTACAAATACATATATAGACCAGAGAGAGGGACAACTGAATAAGCAGTCTTGGTAATTCAAGTCTAGTTCCAATAAAACAAATCCTAGTCAGCATTAGATATCATATTCAAAGCAGTCCAAGCAAATATTGAACTAAATGAAACATAAGGAATACATTTTATAACATGTTATAACAATAATTTTACAATAAATGAAAACGGATTTATTAAATGCATTGGAGTTTATATAATAATATAATCTTTACGATTAACCAGATAATAAATTTAATATACTGTTATAAGACGAAAAAATGATATTACGTTCGAAATGGGACCAAAACACTAAATTTTATTATGTTAAAGGCCAAAACGTGTAATAGTAGCCTAAATATAGCAAAATGTACATAAAAAAATTTTTAATGAACAAATTTAAATGATAAAGTTTTTTATTAAACTGTACTACGGTGCGTCCTTAACGTTTTAGTGGAAGTGCGCATTCTCTGTATGAACAGAACTGAAATCGAAATAATGGAATAAGATAGTATTTTATTTGGAAAGAAAAGATATGACCAGGAGCGGGACTCGAACCCGTGTCTCCCCGTATCCGTGGTGGTAGTATAGTATTTTCAGATGAACTTCCTTTAATATATTTTTATTTGTAATATTATATCTACTATCTATAATATCTACAGCTCTGGGTAGTATAAGCGGTTAAGTCCAATTTTCTTGTAATGAGGTGTTATTTGTATAGTGAATAAAGGGCTAAGTCAGGTATTGGTTTGAAATGGACTTATTGCCTATACCACAACTCCATTTCTAGCCAAGAACTGAGAGAATACACGATTACGCATCCTCCCACGAGTTAACCGACTCCGGACAAAATTCAACGTAACTACTTACTCACCGAGGCGGCAGATATATCCGTAAATATGTTTTTATTTTATTTCATAATGTACGTTATCAATTCAAAGTACCGAAAACAAAATTCCAACCATGAAAATATATCACATACATTATAGTCAAGTATGTAACCTTAAACAAATAAAAAACAAAATTCAGGGTGACATACAAAATAAAAGCTACTGACAACAAACCTTGTGATTCCAATTAACAGAGATTCGTATTTTATAACCAAATAAAACATACTTACGGATCGAAAACAAACATATTAAGGATTGGTTCATTAGGAATAGATCGATTTACATATATATATATATATATATATATATATATATATATATATATATATATATATATTAACCATACGACAGGTAGAATCTCGATGTAAATAATAAATTAATAAAGATTCAATCTCAAGGATTTGGCATTGTACATTCGACAAAACCAAAATGGCTAAGGAAAGATATGTGAAAGGAATACATTTCGCGAGATTTTTATTTTCAATTTTATTCAAACGTCAGCAATTTTTAGCACGATTCCTTTTATGTATTATTCTTATCTGCAGTTTAAAAAAGACTAAAAAATAAAGGCTAAAAGCATCTCCATATAAACTTGCGATGCTTAAAAAATTGATGAAGGATAAATTGGTCAGGGGGTGCAGCCAATAATAACACCAAATAAGAAAAACGTATTGTTTACTGGTGCCAACGTTTCGGCCTACAGTGAAGGCCATCTTCAAGGTTAGCCTTTAGAAGGAAAAAACAGAAAAATAACTATAGGAACATTGCAGTCGTAAGAGTTATAGGATAACATAAAGATTTATGAAAAGTAAAGAAATTTAGCGTCGGATTGATTATAAAGTACTAACTTATGCCCGCGGCTTCGCTCGGGTAGAATTTGGTCTGCCACATAAAGTTTCGTGAAAGATCATTTAAAATAAATAATTTAATTATTTTTTTAAATTATAAGTTACTCGTACATCCAAAATTTCAGATGTCTAACTTCAAAACTGATGGATTCTATACAACCTTTGAACCCCTATTATATTAAAGGGGAAACCCTTGGTGCGGAATTATCCAAATTTCTTTCTTAAACTATACAAAGAACCTATCTACAAATTTCAAGATGCTAAGTTCCTGATTTGCTTTTAATTATGAACTATAACAGGGGGGGGGAGACATGCACTCGTGCCCCCACATAAATCTGCGCTTGCTATAGCCTATGATGTATAACCTATATTACTGTAAAGATTCATCCAAATCCTTCCAGTAGTTTTTGCGTGAAAGAGAGAGACAGACATACAAAGTTTCACATTTATAATATTAGTAAGATTAGTAGGATATCAAAACAGATAGTTTCACTCATGTTCTTTCTGTTATTTTAACAACTATTATCATGTGATTTGCCTTAAATAGTAGTAGTGCCTTAAATAATTAAATGTTCTATAATGGATTCTTCACAATACCTCAAAAACAGTCGGGGAGGGGGGGCTCGTGCCCCCGTGCGCCCCCCCCCCCCCAAATCCGCGCTTGCTATAGCCTATGTGTTATTCTGATGTAAAACCTATATTACTGTAAAGTTTCATCCAAATCCGTTCAGCAGTTTTTACGTGAAAGAGAGAAAACATACAAACTTTCACTTTTATGATATTAGTAAGATATATATGAATAAGAAAATGACAGAATGTATGTACATAAAGGTGATAATGTAAAGAAATATAAACAGTAAGAAAAATGAGGAAGTAAAAAGTAAGATACAATATGAAACATACAGAAAAAGATACAAATGTAAAGCTGATGAGACCTTAAAGTATGGAAAACCTAGTAAAATTACAGGTAATGATATAAAATGTATGATAATTTACGTATAGAAAGTTATATAAATATGAAACTTGGCAAACAATAAGTTTTTCTTATTTGGTGTTATTATTCACTGCACTCCTCCCCCCCCCCCCCACGACCAATTTATCCTTCATTAGAATCTTCCAGTCAACTTTTTTCCTCCCTAACATTAAAAAATTGATATTGAATCAAAAATATATAATAAACTACAATATACCATAATGTGTTCGTAAGTTGACTGATAATATGGTTTAGAATGTTAACACTATTCATTTAAATACTAAGCAAATTGCGTATGATAAATTGAATACTTGAATGAATGAAAAATAGGCAAAACCATTGTTTTTTGCCGTGGAAATACTTTTAAAAAATTATAAAACGTTATATTTTAGACAAAATTACTGTACACAATAGACTGGTTTGATTACTAAAAATCGGCTAGGAGAGAAGGGTTGAACACGCGTGTGATCATGATAAATGATTCAGAAGGCTCGAGTAACGACATTTCCCCCTCGCAGTCTAATCATTCACAACGAAAAATGGGTTCAACTATAAAAATGGTCCGCATCTGTTCTATATAAAATGGCGCAATAAAGCGTATAGGTACTTAAATATTTAAAAAATCTTTTAAAAGTCCGTAAAGAAATTATGAATGTTTTTTTCTGACTATATGCGATAGTGTTTTAATATCAATATTAATTTATAATCTTTTGACTAAATACAGTTGTAAAATATTACAAAAAAATTTTTTTAATACAAAATTAAAATAAATTGAATATACAGTCCCTTGCCATATTAATGTGACCACTGGATAGATTCGTTCATGTTACATGTTTGCATTATCTTTTTGTATTACGCATACAAATCTACAATGTAAATCGAGTTTAAATATTAATTTTATGGGTGTTAGTTATCTGATAATAATATGAAATTGAAAAAAATAGTTTCGAAAATAACTCTTTATTTTTTTTTTAAATTTTGTGGTATCACCCTATTGATGAAAAAAAAAACTATCAAAATAGTTAAAATATATGATACAAATAATAAATCAATAATAAACTTACCGAATCGGACTTGTATTTATTGAAAAAGAAATCATAAATCCATAAAAATTTCAAACACAAATTATGCACGCCGTCGCTCGTAAAACAAAATGGCTGTACTAAAACCAATGCTGCCATTACTAAAAAAAAATACTTTAAAAAACTTATAACAGTGTTGCCACTACTACGCGAAAGTATATAAAAAAATTAGGAAAAAACAAAAAGAAAATAATCTTTCTTGGTAGTCACATTAATATGGCCAGGGACTGTACATAGCAGTAGAATTAAATATAAAAAATCAGCAGATTGAAAGTATTGATTGAAGGCATGAGAATATTTAGGTAATAATATTCTTGGTTAATCATTAACTTCTCGGTTACTTTATTAGTAATTTTCTTTGACCTTGCAATATTAAATCTATAAGCTATTTACATGTAATTATTTTATTACCTAGGGAGCGGAGTGGCTCAGTGGTAGAGCACTGAGTTGTCATGCCATAAACTGGTTCAATTCCCGCTGCAGGCAGTAGTTTAATTTAGTCTGTTGACAGCGGGAGATCGATCATATGAGATCTAGGACCCTACAGGGGCTCACCCAGCCTCTATAAAATATTATAAAAATAGGGAACCCAAAATAAGGGGGGGGGGGAACTTGGAGGTTGCGCATGGCCTAAGACAAGTCAACTCCTTGCAGAGCCGTTGTCCATGAAACAGTACAGTCTCTATCATGTACTGAGCTCCAGACCCGTTCACGGGTTTTAGTGGTACAGGTTTTTTTTTTTAATTATTATCTATTTAGATTTTAAATAAAATAAGAAGTAACTACTTATAATTATACTTATTAGAAGACTTTGGAAACAATAAACCACAAGTTAGAAGTTAAAATAATCTATTTTCCTTTTCTTTACCCGGTCATTTCTGATAAAATAGTGATGAATGAGAAGAATAATTGAAATAATCAACCAAAAAGAATTAAATGTGATAATAATATGAAAAATAGACAAATATATATATTTTTAAAATTTTAAACCCTCTAATGCCAGTAAAATAGGGCTGAAAAAAACCACATCACAAAATGAAATAATAATAGGCCTTAAGGATAATATATTTTTTTTTTAGGATGTTTTAACATTTTTAATTTAAATATAAAGGGCGTATGATTGGGGCCGTAGGCTTTAATATTGTAGGTTTTTTTTTTTTTATTAAAATATTTTCGTACACTTTCGTTATAATTTAATAAATATTAAAAAAAAAAAATCGGCGCAGGACACTTATTCCTAAGAGCTGATTGGACTATAAGATTGAAGTATAGATCCTGTATCGCTCATGAACGTCCGTTAGAAGAGAGTGGAGATACGTTTTCAGAAAGGGCGATATATCGGAGAGCAGCTGTTGGGGACGGTTGGGGCAGCTGCTAGGTCCCCCTGCCCTCCAGCACAATGCTCCAATCCAACACTTGTTGGATCTTACGCGCCTCCGATCCAACAGTCTTGTCTACCTGTAGCTCCCGGCCAGAATCTTAAGAGTAAGTTCTCAATGTATCGAAACATAAACTCATAAAAACGAGCAAGAACTAATAAAAATACATCAAATAATTATAATGCAATGCTGTTGAAAAACAAAATGATTCAACGCTCAAAAATCTTGGAGGAAACAACTAATCAGTCAATGTCTCGCCAATTTAAGCATCAACATAACATAAAATATATCAAATGTAGCACATCTCATATCAGCAGCCAAACAGACTCATCAGAGACATCATCCTCGTATTCTATAATGTACAATTAAAAACTCTATTTTTTTGTAAATATAAAAACATTTTCGAAACCGACTGAGATGGCTTGGACACCTCCTGCGTATGGAAACAAAAAGGAATAGAATGATCTAAGAAGAAGTGAAGAAGTATCCTTCCAGAAGTTCAGCAGAGCTGGAGAGGGCTATATAGCATTCCTCCACACACTGCTTAGGCGGTTCAAGAGGCAGGTTGCATTAAGCAGTTCCAGGCATAATTGTAGATATTATTAAGATAAAGTTATGTCCTAAACTATAACGGAATAATCATGGTAATTAATAAAAAAACTACAAAAAACCTGTACCACTACAGCCCGTGAACGAATCAGGGGTTCAGTACATGATAGAGACTGTACTGTTTCATGAATAACGGTTCTGCAAGGAGGTGACTTGTCCTAGGTCACGCTCAACCCCCTTATATTGTGTACCCTATTTTTATAATATTTTACAGAGGCTGGGTGAGCCCCAGGAAGGTCCTAGATCCTATGTGATCCATCTCCGGCTGCAAATAAACTAAATAAAAGTCTTGTCCGCAGCGGGATTTGAACCAGGATTTCCGGCATGGCAACTCAGTGCTCTACCATTGAGTCACTCCGCTCCCATAGTAATTAATAGTCTCATTTAAAAGCAATCAAAAACTGATATTAATTTTTTTTTTTTAATAAAAGCCTGTGGCTCGAACCCGAAAACACCAACCGCTCCTTTTAAACTTCCATCAATAGATTTCGCCTAACCCGAAATTGATATCATCCTACCTACGCCTCGGTCTTCCTTCGGTCGTTAACCAGTCGGCTCTGTGATAATTATCTTCACAGGAAATCGTTAGTAACTAAGCCCAACGACTTTATAAACCCAATCAATCTTCGCGACAGTATTAAATATATATAACTTATAATACATTCATACAACAGGTAGTTTCGTATCTTACAAGAACTTATAGTGGTCCCCATATCAAGAGATTACTTATACATAAAACCTAATAAATAGAGTAAGCGTAATAGGAATAAAAAATCTTAAAAAGATTTTTTTTTGAGGGAGGAAGGGTGGTACAAAAATTAATTTTTAAAGTAGACAAAATCCATAAAATTAACGTAGATATTTTGGACTTCCTTAATTGTTCCAGTAAATTTAATAAAGAGATATTTTCTTCCATAGTATTTAGTACTTTATATTGTCATATAATATAAATTTTCCGAACTTCAATAATAATTAGGCTGCAAAATTAAATTTATTTAAAACTACTACCAATTATTTTTAAATGTTTTTATTTTGAAGAGAAAATATTTGTTCTGGGCGGGATTCGAACCTGGGTCATCTGCATATATAGTGCAGTGCTCTAACCAGGGGTCGTATTCTAACCAGGCAAATCCATTATCCCTGTCCCTGAGTTCAAGCAATTTTTGCGATGTATACATGGGGAATAATGTTCATTGAACATATATTATATTTATTATATATTATATTATTAATTATATTTACAATTTATTTTTATTTACTGTTCTTTTGATGGTGATTATTTTTAAATATTTTTATTTTGAAGAGAAATACAATAAAAGCTACCACTACTCAGTGGTTTAGAGCACTACACCGGAGACGAAGACGACCCGGGTTCGAATCCCGGCCAGGACAAATCTTTTCTCTTCAAAATAAAAAATATTTAAAAATAATCACCATCAAAATAACAATAAATTATGTTGATATTCTATTATTTCAAAGGCATTACGTACTTTTATAAAAATGAATTTAATATTTAATAATAATAATAAATTACATAAAAGATACTTCTTTAAATCAATTTAAAGTTTAAAACTCCATAGAGGGACATATAGTCCAGCTAGGCCTGGAAGGGAGAGGCAGGCAATGAGCACAGGGGGGACAGCAACACAATAGGCCCTATTGTGTACCCAAGGGTTCTCTGCAACAGAGGAGGTAGCCTTAGTACCTATACCTATAGGCTCCCTAGTATTATTACAGCTATATGAGTTCTTACACATAACTACCCATATCTTTATTAATATAATAAAAGAAATAAAAAAATAATCAATAAAAATGAGCAACAACTCAAAAAAAGGCATAAATTATAAATAGGTTGCAATAGGAAAAATTCCCAAAAACAGAGCAATGAGTTTCCAATACTGGAACCTAGAAGACATTTCACCTGTTCCGGCATCCTAAGGAAAACCCAGAAGACATCTCACACCAACAACCAAAATGATCATCGAAAGTTCAATGATGTTCAAATAACGTTGACTGGTTGTTTTTGTTACAGTATTTTGGAGATTTTTCCTACTGCAATCGGTTAATTTTAATTTTGTTGGAGAGTAGCCCATTCATAGCAATATTCTCGGTCCTAAGAATAATATCAGTTTCAGAACAAGGTAAATAGGACTATAGAGTTTAAAAGTTAACAAGGACGTTATCTGTCAGAGATCACTCTTCTCTCCAATATATGATACCCACTTTTTAGAGTATAAAAAAGTCTCAAGAGAATTTTTAGAGTATAAAAAAGACTCAAGAGTGTCAGCAGATCCCAGAGAATCGACTCACATTCGATTCACTAATTCACAGCTGTTAACAAAATAATTAATTTATCCACCACATCTTCCCCGTTTTGCTCCTTTTAAATAACAGGAAAAAACAAACCTGTACCACTACAACACGTGAACGGGTCTGGGGTTCAGTACATGGTGGAGACTGTACTGTTTCATGGACAACGGTTCTGCAAGGAGGTGACATTTTATAACAGAAATATTTTTTAACATTGTATTGTAAACAATACAACTCGTTGAAATTGATAAAATAAAAGGCCTTGGTATATTACAGTTTATTGTTATTATTGTTATTGTTTTAAATAGCTGAATCAATTTTTTTTAAATTAATTTTGTTAGCCCATTGGAAGAGAAAATTAAATCTAAATTAGTAAACAAAAATCTGATGTGCATTTTTTAGATGATAACCAAATACTTTGTTTCAATAATTTATTTAAAAAATAATAGTAATAATGCATGTTATCTGTATTAGATAGCTTTATTATTAAAAAAATTAAAGATTATTTTTAAGCAACAGATTTTATTGGGGCATTATGTTTTTAGAAATCCAAATATTTGAACTATAAGAAATCTAAGGAAGAAAACGGTCTGGCTTGAGGTCCGGAAAATTCTCTGATATCGAGGGAACTTTTTGTTGGTAAGACGTTTCAACCCACATTACAGGTCTTCTTCGGGGCTAATTGGATAAGATATAATTAATCTCACAGTAAACAATAATGCAGAATATATTAATAACAATAATTATTAATTAATATAGTTTTCATCATTGATTTAGTTAAAAAATTTATATTAAAAATATGAAATACATATCAATAAAATCATATATTATATAATATTTTTCTATAACTAATAACAGGGGCGGAAACAGAAGTATCACGGTATCAAAAAACACCTGCCGCTTTCAAAACGGTCAATACAAAACGAAATAGCGCGGGTTCGTAGCCCGGCAGGTGACCCTAGGATTTTTTAAAGGGAGTAAAAAATCCTTAGTTACGCCGTCCTTCGGAAGGGACGTTAAACGGGAGTCCCGAGCCTATACGATGTCAGGTACTCGTTAAAAATCCTTATCTTAATTAAACCTGGATAGGCAAAATATAGAGCTCCCAATGTAGTATCGTCCGATTAGCCATAGCAGCAAAAAGTGACGTTAAATGAACAAACAACAACAAAACGAAATAGTATGCAGACACCACAGGAAATTCTTTAAAATATTTTTTTTCTTTTTTTCTATGATGAAAACCAATTAAATTTATTAATTGTACTTCTTTGAACTTCAAAAAGAATAACATATCAAGTAAAATCAATTACAGAGTAACTGTTTTACACGTAATATCAAAACAAATAAATAAAAATTTAGTTCAAATAACCAAAGAAATTTTTAAGTAGATTGTTTTACTTCCGCCCACCGAACACAATCTTCCGGATGCGGTTGGGAAATATCGCAATCAACTGTTCATAATGATAATTGATTTATTTTAAATAAAATAAAAATGTATTATTTATTTAAAATAATAAATTTTTACTAAATAACATATCTCACTCAATTCCGTAAAGTTTTAAGTTTTTCTTTAATTAAACAATAAGAACATTATGTCTCAATAGACAAAAATAAGAACAACATATAAAAGTGTTTATCAATTCTTATAGGAAAGTTAAAATTTGCAACTGAAATCTAAGCTACAACCTGCGGAACTGATAGAGAATTATATTGTAATAAAAAATGGTATTTTGATTGCCAATTACCATATTTAGAATAACCCAATATAACATACTTGAGCTTTGTTAAAGACATTCTATCGGACAAGATATAAAAGTTATGGATACATATTTTCGATTAAGGTTTACAAAGTTTAGAAGATAAGTACATTAAGGTTACAAACTTTAAAAAACAAGGCTTTTTAAAGTTTGTAAGATAAGATTGTGAAAAAAAACGAAAATTCAGAGAAAAATGAAACAATCGCGTAAATCTTAAATTACATTAAAAATACCATTATGCTGTTAATACATCCTTAAAAAACACAACCAAATACAGTTGAAAACAGAGTACGCTTACGTAAGGACTATATATGATACAGAGGTAAATAAAAGTTTTAAAATAATTATTGTTTCGTTTATTTGTTTTCTTGGTTTAATATTAAAGCCATTCTAACCATAATTATTTGAGTACATTCTTCGATATTTAAAATAGAAATATAATGAAATTTTTGAAAGCGATTTAATTACAAACTAGTGGGCAATCTCCAAGCTAAACAAATTTGGAATATCGTATTTATACCATTATAAAAAAAATGTTTGTTAATTTTTGTTCTCTCTATTTAAATAATTATTGTTCAAAACATCTAGTACTAATACAGAAAAAAATTATAAACAAAATAAATCTGTGAGTTGTTAAAATATAAAATACGAGGTCGTGGAAAAAAAGGTTTGGAGATTCTTGAAGCTAAGATAATTTGAAATATTCCTATTAAACAATAATTATAAAAAAAAAATATGTTTTCGATAAATGTTTTTATTAGTTTCAAGCATAATACTCTTTTGTTTAAATAAATATTTATCGATGAATCTGTTTATATGATTCTACTAAGATAGCTACCGTACGTACTTAACAAATACAAACAATTGTAGCAGGGTATTAGTATACATATTAAAGAGGTAAACAAACACTAAAGAATGCGACTACCAAACACTCACCCCCTTGTACTGAACGCAAGAATCCCAACACCAACAAGAACGCGAGTGCCATATGACTTGCCGGTGACTTCAACACTCACTGAGCGGCATTGTGTCTAGCAACTTATTGGAAAAGTGTGTTGAGCAAGAGTTCGGCAAGTCCCAGACACCGTGGGACCAGAAGCTTTAGATAAAAATAAAATAACACGCAGAGATAAATCGGCCAATATGGAAAAATATCGCTAGACTGGTAGGAGCCTACACTTCCCCGTGCGAACCGTTCCTTTCTCACGTTGCTATGGTGATAAAGCAATTAAGGTGAACCTTTTATAAACGCCATATATAAAAATAAATATTGTAAATTTATATCCAGCCTGTTAAAAAGGCTTAGGAATAGAATTTCCCGTTAAGGGAAGCGGTTGAGACGCAGGACTAGTTCTCCGGATAAGGGAGTTTTCTTGTATAGGCGAGGAACTCAGCGCCTTCTGGCTCGATCAAACAGGTGGTGGGTCCTGCACGTGATTTGGTGGCCGCCATGTTTGTTGATGGTCCCCCGAACAGGTGGGGGGGGGGTTGTGGAGATTTGGTCATTTTTATCATAATAATATAAATAATCTTTTAAATAGTCCGCGGATACCGGCGAATTTCGCGCGATCACGGTAAATGCCATAAATTCCACCCTTACTTCACTTATGTCTATATTTAAAAACAAACAATACTTCTAAAAAAATTGATAAACAATTTTAAATTATTAAAAAATCATACGGTTTAAATATCAACACAAGTTCACTAATCAAGTTTAAAATACAATTACATATAATAATTTATGTATTGGAAATATATAATAATGTACTCTACTCACCATTTACTGCGACCGGGAGGAGTACTCCAATGATCGAGAGGAAAAAATAATCCAAAAGCCGCTTCATATTTTGGGGTGCGAAGCGACCGACACTAACACTGCTCAAATCAGCTAAGTCGCATAGTATCCCACTTATTTTCAAACACTACAACACACAGCTCACACTCGCGAAATGTACTATATGTATCGGTAGGATATTAATATATGTATGTATGTTTTTTGAATGCGATACACTAAATAACATATACACTATAGACATGAACGCACTGACATACTGCGTACCCTACAACGGCCTGCTGGGATCTGAGCGCTAGTCGGTGGAGGGGGGAGGGCCAGTGTGTACTTCCGCGCTCCAGTGTACAGCCACACTACTTCCAGCTCCATAGTTACCACACGCTCCAGGTACCAACAAACATATAAAAACAACATAAAAAATATTAAAAAAAAATAAAAATATCAATAAACCATAAAAATACAATACAATCCAACAAATAATAACAACCAAAACTAACTAAAAAGAAGGGACTACTTTCTCTGGAGAACTGGAGGGGCAGTTCTGGCGGGAACTGGAGCGCCTCCTGTCGGCTCACCCGCGAACTATTGCCGGCTTATCTTCACCTCTATTTACAATTGCTATTTACAATCATTTTAACAATTGAGATAACGCCGTAGGTCAGGGGTCTATGTCAGGACATTTTTAAACTTATCTCAGATAATGCACAGATATACCGGCAATTTTAACATATTTAGCAAACATAATATATCTTGAATAATATTAGTAAGTTGAGGAAGAATATGGTCTTGAGGAGGAAATATTTCCTCTGATAGTGAAACTATTTATTAAAAACCGGGGCGATGCGATCCATATTGCAGGTCTTCTTCAGGGCTCAACATACAAGATAAATTAAAATTTAAAAAATATACATTAAAGAATAAAAATATATATAATAATGGAATAAATTGGTGAGAGGGTGCAGACAAAGGATGTACCAAATAAAAAAAACTTGTATTATTCTGCCAACGTTTCGACACACATTATAGGTCTTCTTCAGGTCGTCTTCTTTACTTTTTTACAGTATCAGTTATAAAATTTTACTTTACTCATCATATTGATACAATTAACAGAACTCAATAAGATATAAGGAACGTGATGACAAAATTATTTTCTCCGTAATAAACTTATTGGCAAAGTAAATACCAGTTCTTAATAATAAACTGCAGGCATAATGCACGTTTTCAATTCGATAACAGCTCGCCTTTCAGGCTACTCAACAAACGCTCTAAGCTCCCAATTAATTACAAATGACTCGTATGCATGACAATCATTAGACCCATCTGAACTTACGGAATAGAGCTTTGGGGCTCCACTAAACCATCGAATTCCTTTCATATTCAATCCTTACAATCCGAAATCCTTCGTAAAATACTCAATGCTCCTTACTTTGTTACGAACAAAATGATCCATAATGACCCGTTTGTTACTGATTTGGCCCGAATCCGATATCAATCTTTTCATGACAAACTTCATTTCCACTCAAACCCACTAGTTTCAAACCTCGCAGCCTCTTCAATTCCTGATAATCCTCCGAGGCGTCTGAAAAGAAGATGGGCTACTTCGTGATCCAATAAGTTGAACTTGCTTGTTGCTATTTGAGTACTGCCACTGGGTTAGTTTCTCTGCTTGTTTGTTTATTTATTCTATTTACTTGATGTATTAATATAATACAGTTGTAAATTACATTGAATAAATTATAAAAAAAAAAAATCAATTCGATAGCAACTTGCTACATCATGCTCATCCGTCTTTTGAGCGATCTGATAAATGGAAGATGGCTCATCGCGTTGCTTATATTTCACTGAGTTACAGTTAATTGTTCCAATATGATGAGTAAAGTAAAATTTTATAAATAATATTGTAAATAAGTACAGAAGACACCCATTACAAGCACTGCAGAAGACCCGTAATGTGAGTGGTAACAGTAAAATAGGTTTTTCTTATTTTGTTTATCCTTTGTCTGCACCCCTGACCAATTTAATCCATTACTATAAATACTTTTATTCTGTACTCTGCATTATTTTACCGTAAATATGTCTTGTATATTTAGCCCTGAAGAAGATCTGCAATGTGGGTCGAAAGGTTGGATTTAAAATAAATTGTTTTCCTTATTAAATAGAATGTTTACTGGCCCCGACACAAACTATTTCCTTCCTCATAATATGACATTATATACAGTAAATCTGATAATAATAATTCGTCAACAGTTCGAATCTGTTTAAGGTTTTATTAGTTAGAAATGATAATAAAAAAATAAAATCAGGGGGGGGGGGGGACCAAGGCCTCGCGGGGCCCTGAGTAACTCGATATTGAAGGGGCGCCCTTTGTTAGGACCGGTACTGGCAATGCTAAAAGTAAACAAAACGATTTTGGCAAATGACCATGTAGGTTACCTCTCAAGTGGAATAATGGGCGAAGCTTTTCTCAGAATAATTTCAATGTTTTATATTAAATTGACAATATTTAACCGTTATTAAATCGGGATTATAATTTTACATTCCAATAGTTAATGTTTTTTCGAAAGCATAATTGTACACTTAAATTTTTATTTTCTCGCATTTCAGGATACTTCAACACTAACTGTACACACGCTCTATGCTCCCAATTAATTACAAAATCTCACATACATGACTGTTATTAGACCTATCTGGACTTACAGAGTTACAGCTCCAATAAGCTTTCGAATTCCCTCGTATCCAAAATATTACGTAAAATCCTCAATGTGTCTTATTTTGAGCGAATAAAAGAATACACAAAGACCTTAATGTCACGTTAGTTACTGACTTGGACTGAGTCTCCAAATCTATTATTTGAGTACTACCAATGGACAATAAAACCGACAAACAATACGTCGATCCATATTTATGCGATTGAAAATGATTATTTAGGATCGCAGAATTAAGTAGAATATAAAAATATAAAAATAAAACCTGTACCACTGCAACTAATGAAGAGTCTTGTGTTCAGTACGAGGTAGAGACTGTGTTTCTCTAACAATGGTTGTGCTGGGATATTTTGTCCAAAGAGGGCAGGAGGATTTTGTAAGTGACATTAATATTGCGAAGCAATCGATTATAATATTTGATAGACGGATGAACAATTGTGATCTGTTTAGCGCATTTAATTCTTAATTGTCTATCATAATAGGCCAATATTTTCACCAAACATATCGGTTCGTTAAAAATCTCATCTGATCAATGCATTTCCATTTTTGCTAACGAAAATAACCCAGTTTTCTATATACATCATATTATTTATAGATCTATTTTAATATCCCCCAAAAAAAGTGTTGTGGGCCATGAAGTGCATCGTATGGTGGGAAAAAATGAATGAGATAAGATTCAAGGAAAGTTATCACTTTAAGATTAATATATTTTGAGAGTTCTATCAATCAGAAAATATTAGATAAAATAATTGCTGAATTCGTTGAATTTGACCTATCTAAAATAAAATGATAATGTAGTTATTATGTAAAGGGTATCATTAAATATCAACAGTAATCATTATAAATAAATTTATTATCAAGTGAATAACTAGGAAATAGTACGTATACTAAAATCAACGGAACAGAATATTTACTAAATTTTATTATTTATTAAATGTTTAATGAATGTTACTTATTTTTTTAATAAAAAAATAAAATGAACAACAGAGGCTATTTCACATTAATTTTATTTTAAAAACAAATAACACATCAGAAAACTTTTAATCACAACACTATTATAAATAAATTTTAACAGTCGAACTTAAAATTCATAAAAATCCGTAAACGATTACGTCAATCTATTCGTATGTCGATGTATTCGATTTCGATCTCAATCGATTATCGCAATGCGTTCACATTGGAATATACATATCACATTAAACAATTTAACAATATATATTTCAGGACTTTCCTCATCACATCAGGACTAATCCTGCTGTCGTTAAATCGATGCCTTAGTTCACATATGTTGTGCTAAGTGTCGAAAACAAGATTTTACAGGAGTCAACTATGATAAAAATTTAACACAAGAAATACAGTTTAAGTTAAAGCACACAATATATTTTTGTAACCTTCACAGCTTCTCTATTAATTTTATATCAACATATGATCTATGACTTCCTTATCACAACTTTACAATATTATTTATTTGACAAAACCCATTTTTGAAAAATTTGCACTTAACACATTTGTGAACTAAGGCATAGATATATACCTACTGTCATAAAAATAAAATATTTTTATTTTTATTGCTAAAAACTAATATCTATAGTACTGTTTATATACGATATATAATTAATTTTATATACACGCTAACAGATCAAATAGACGTGATTTTGAAACGATAGGGAATGGGATATACTAATTAAATAAACATAACCTAACGAATCTAATTGTTAATCTAAACCATTCTCAAACACACTTAAAACTTTCATCAAAATCGGTCCAGCCGTTTAGGAGTTCAGTGACATAAACACGATCAGAATAATTTTACATATAAAGATTATTTATAATTTATTTTATTTTATTTTTTTTATTAATCGTTATAATTTTTAAATATTTTTATTTTGGGGAGAAAAGATTTGTCCAGGCCGGGATTCGAACCAGGGTAGCCCACGTCTTCAGCGTGGTGCTCTAACCAACTAAGCTAACCTCAGTTACATGGACAGACAAATCTATTCTCCTCACCGATCCCATATCCCCGTGTTCTCGCAATTTTGCGATGTATAAAAGGGGAAGAATGTTCATTGAACATTACTTTAATTAGGATCTTGTCGACTTACGTCATTATATATTATTATAATTTATTTTATTATATTTTTTTATTAATTGTTATCATTTTTAAATATTTTTATTTTGAAGAGAAAACATCATTATTTTTTTTAAATGACATGCTAAGTTCATTACTGTTAAAACCATTAATTCCCACGACTCAAACTGTTTTCATAATTTATTTTGTAGCTTATTTTTATTAAAATTTATACAGTCATCTTTCTCCCTTTATCATTCTTTTATTATCATTTTTTTAATTAACTAAAGTATTTATTGAAATAAAAACATTTTTAGAAGGTAGTTATTAATTAGACCAATAAGATAGAAAGAGGTGTAAGTGAAAACAGGGGGTGATTTAGTTTCAATGGACGACGGTAATTACTATTTTCCAATTGAAACTTTCATTTTTAGTTGTAAAAAATTCCTCAAGGTAGTATCCTTGGTCCAATCCTATATACAGTTTATACAGCTGACATCCCAACTCATCCTAATACTATCCTTACCACGTATGCTGATGATACATGTGTATTATCAGTCAACACCAATCCAGTTATTGCATCCCAAAGCCTCCAATCCCATATCACTGATCTCGAAGAATGGTGTCAAAACTGGAGAATTAAAATAAATTCTCAAAAATCGCATCAAATCACTTTTACCTTACGTCATAAACCAATGACTTCCTGCTCTTCAGTATCCTTTAATAATATCCCTCTGGTGCCTGTAGAACAGATCCGATACTTAGGGTTGCACCTCATACAAGACTGAAAAGACAAGAAACCGCACGACGTTTCAAGCTACTTCAACACTTACTAGACAAACGCTCTAAGCTCCCAATTAACTACTAAAGACTCATCTACATGACCATCATACGACCTATTTGGACTTACGGAGTAGAGCTTTGCTCCACTAAGCCATCGAATTCCTCTCGTATCCAATCCTTACAGTCCAAAATCCTTCGTAAAATCCTCAATGCTCCTTATTTTGTTAAGAATAAACTCATCCATAACGACCTTAATGTCCCTTTTGTTGCTGATTTGGCCCGAACTCGGTATCTATCCTTTCATAACAAACTTCATTACCACTCAAACCCTCTAGTTTCAAACCTAGCTTCCTCTTCAATTCCCGATAATCCTCCGAGGCGTCTGAAAAGAAGATGGCCACGTGACCTCCTTACATGAACTTTGATTTGAGTACTACCAGTGGGTAGTTTCTCTACTCGTCATTATCATGTCATTATATATCACTTAGCCTATTTACTTGTTGTATTATTGTAATACAGTTGTAGATATCAATAAATAAATTAAAAAAAAAAAAGTTGTAAAAAATGACTTACTATTCGAATTTTCCTAATTTCTAATTGCCGACATATGTTGCCATGTTAACACCCTTCAATTTAAGTAAATACCTAATATGTGATTTTCTCATTTCGACCACTCTAATCTCCTTGGTTACCGCAAAATTTTTTTATTTCGTTCCAAAACAGCAATCTGCAGCTGTCAACAGCATGACGCCAATCGGCAAATGGCCTTTATAATTGGAGGGGATAATAGCATGAGGTGTGAGGAAGAATGAATACCCGGCAAAACCTCTTCCTAGGTTTTTATTCTCTCATTATATTCATACTCATATTTTATCCGAGTAGCCACAGCACTGAGTAGCCATAGCACTGAGTAGCCACAGCACTGAGTAGCCATAGCACTGAGTAGCCACAGCACTGAGTAGCCATAGCACTGAGTAGCCACAGCACTGAGTAGCCACAGCACTGAGTAGCCACAGCACTGAGTAGCCACAGCACTGAGTAGCCATAGCACTGAGTAGCCATAGCACTGAGTAGCCATAGCACTGAGTAGCCATAGCACTGAGTAGCCACAGCACTGAGTAGCCACAGCACTGAGTAGCCATAGCACTGAGTAGCCACAGCACTGAGTAGCCACAGCACTGAGTAGCCATAGCACTGAGTAGCCATAGCACTGAGTAGCCACAGCACTGAGTAGCCACAGCACTGAGTAGCCACAGCACTGAGTAGCCATAGCACTGAGTAGCCATAGCACTGAGTAGCCATAGCACTGAGTAGCCATAGCACTGAGTAGCCACAGCACTGAGTAGCCACAGCACTGAGTAGCCACAGCACTGAGTAGCCATAGCACTGAGTAGCCACAGCACTGAGTAGCCACAGCACTGAGTAGCCACAGCACTGAGTAGCCATAGCACTGAGTAGCCATAGCACTGAGTAGCCACAGCACTGAGTAGCCATGCCAAAAATCTTGGTTCAAATCCTGCAGCTGGCAGGACCTTTATTTAATCTTTTAGCAGCAGGAGATGGATCATTTGTTACCAGGACCCTCCTTTGCCTCACCAAGCCTCTATAAATCCAATATATAAGCCTCTATGGCAACGGTTCCCAAACTGGGGGGGCGTGAGGACATGTCAGGGGGGCGCAAGACAAGTTGAACATTAAATTAAATTTAAGTAGTCTTTCTAAATTAACCATGATGTTTAGAAAATTGACCACTTTGATATAATGGACAAACCTTCATTTTGGTTAAAATATTTCAAAGTGTATCCTAGTGTATCACGGGAACCTCTTCGTTTATATTTGCCTTTTTGAAGAACCTATTTGTGCGAAAAAGCATTTTCAACACTTGTAGCAATTAAAACAAAGTATCGATTTAAACTTGATGTTGCTAGTGACTTGCGTTGTGCACTTACTAAAACTCAGCCTCGAATAGGCATATTAGTAAGAAAAATGCAAGCCCATCCATCTCACTAACCAACCTAATCTATTATTCTCTTATTAATAATTTTTGTATTTTATGAAAACTGATATTGTTGTACCTTATGGCAGTATAAATAAATGTATTGTTTTCAATGTAATACTTATTTGTTTTTGTTTTGTTCCTAGCTCCACACAATTTATTGTTAAGGGGAGGGGGGCGCGAGAAGCTTTCATTTCAACAAAAGGGGGGCGTGGTACAAAAAAGTTTTGGAACCCCTGATCTATGGGTATCCAAATTAAAAGGATAAAATCAGCGGTCGAGCTTGATCTAGGAGAAATAACCTACTTGCATAACCGTTGTCTATGTTGCCACAACCGAACCCGTCCAGACCCGTTCACAGGTTTCAGTGGTAAAGGTTTTTTATTCTGTAGAAATAATTCAGTCCTTATCCCATCAAAATTTTTGATATGAGTTTACAGTAATAAATAGGCGGCCTTTTATTTTATATGAACTTTATTTTTTTATTGTTGTTGATGACTCACTTTTAATGACAAAGAAATCGAATATTCCTGAATAGAAAGTTATGAGCAGCGGGTCTTCGTCGATAAGGAAGAAGAAAGGACTTAAGGTTGTAAAGATAGCGCTGGCTGTGGCTTGTAAATAAAAGATGCGAGGAAAACAGGAAAATAATAGAATCGGTAAATTTTCGGAGGTATCAGTTATTATATTTATTGTAACTGGTATCTATAACTATTTATATATTGTTCTTTTATAAGCAGGACATCTATATGGAGCTTTAGATAACAGAAAGAACAGGTTTATGACTTGAGAGAGTGGTTCATATCTTCCGGTTAGAACTGGGCATTGAATGCATTTCAGAATAGAATGCAGGATGGACGTATTCAAATGAATAGAAAAATCCTTAGATGCAAGCAGGAGTATAAACAGAGATTAGATGAGATTCACAAGTTGTAGATAAATCACAAAGAAAGCTTGAAAGGTAGTTAGAGAATGATAATATTTTATTTTTATGATGTAAAAGGACAAATCGATCGTTATAATCAAAGTTTCAGATTATTTTGATCGCCTTGGGTTCATTGCATGAGTGAGCCCAAGAAGGGTCAGTGGAATCAATCGGGACCAACCGTGGCCGTTTTAACTGATTAAATAATTTATCTGCCTCAGCCGAGATTGAACACGGCATATTCAGTGATTACTTTGGAATAGGGAGGGGTAAATTTCCTCTCCCTCCCCCTATCCTACGATCCAATGAAAGAGGTCCTTGGAGGAAGGATGGCGAGGGGTGAGTGCCCTGGCCGAGGTGTCCTCAAGTCACACATCTTTTTATTTACATAACACCTCTTGTCCTCTCGTGCTTCTTGTAGCTCCAGGCCCTCATCTTTACGACCCTCGATGTCTTTCCTTATGGCCGGCATATCTCACGGCGAAAACATGTCCTTAAATCCTTCCTTATTTATAAACATCCTCCCTTCTCGAGAACTGATTCTCATTTTTATAAAATAAGAAAAAAAAGAACACTTTTTGTTTTTTTAGCTCCTACATCAGGGTCGGAATAAGTGGCCACACGGCTCCGAAGACTTGAATGAAGTTAATGATCTAGTAAATCACTAAATACTTCAAAAGAACCATCATAAAAGAACTGATGAAATGAAATACGAGTATTTTAAACGAATACAACTTTTTTTTTAAGGTGGGGACCCGAATTAAATAGCAAAAATTTTATATTTTTAAGGAACTTTGTTGCCGACTAAAGAACTGAAGATGTACGATATTAATTTATCAAAATGGATGAATGGAAAAATGTATGCGTGAGTTTTTTTAAATAAAATATTTTGCTAAATTTAGTATTTTTCGTTTTAATTTTCACGTGGATGTTTGTTTGTTTGTTCATTTAACGTCACTTTATGCTGCTATGGCTAATCGGACGATGCTACAGTGGGAGCTCTAAATTTTGCCTATCCAGGTTTAATTAGGATAGGGATTTCTAACGAGTACCTGACAACGTACAGGCTCGGGACCCCCGTTTAACGTCCCTTCCGAAGGACGGTGTAACTAAGGATTTTTTTTTTTACTCCCTTTTAAAAATCCTAGGGCCACCTGCCGGGCTACGAACCCGCGATCTTGGGTTTAGTAGTTTGTCACGCTAACCACTAGACCTCAGGTGACCGTGTGTGTAGATAGTTTTATTATGAATATGACTGTATTTTTCAGCAATTAAGGATACGAGAGACTGAGTGTGCCCTTAGAGGGTCTCACAACCCTGAGTCGAACCAGCCCTGAGTAGCTAAGAGACTTGCTAAGCTACATTGCTCCAATCCTTTTTATTTTCTTCTGGGCTTAAATATTTTATATAATTTTTAAAAAAATTATATTTTATTAATTATAGTTTCGTTGCTTTACTCAAATGTTTTTACAATAATATGTAAATAAATGTTTTTATTATGGCCTTCCTATTCTGTGAAAGTCATTAAAATGATTAATTGATTAAAAACAGTTCCGAGAATTTTCCCTAGGATTTTTTTAAGGAAGTAAATAATCCTTAGTTACGCCGTCCTTCGGAAGGGACGTTAAACTGGGGTCTCGAGCCTGTACGATGTCAGGTACTCGTTAAAATCCCTTTCCTAATTAAACCTGGATAGGCAAAATTTAGAGCTCCCACTGTAGCATCGTCCGATTAGCCATAGCAGCATAAACTGACGTTAAATGAACAAACAAACCTATCTACACACAACTGTAGATCTAGAAACCTCCTTACCAAATAATGCGACCAAGATTTTTGATGAGTAGAAGAAGTAGAGGTCTGTAGAAGAAGCAAACCATTCTCAAATCTTCAACATTTAGAAAAATATTTGTGATAAGTTAGGATGTCTCAGTTCCAAGTATTTTTTTTTTTAACTTAACTGAATATCGAATACTGACTGCTATAAGGTTATTAAACGAATAACTTACTATTCCATCTGACCAGGATGCTGAGTATTTACAAGAAAGTATCCTTTTTTTTTAATTTATTGTTCTTTGGCTGGTGATTATTTTTAAATATTTTTATTTTGAATAGAAAAGTCTTGGCCGGGATTCAAACCCGGGTCCTCCACATCTTTGCGCTCTTAAAACTTAGTTTCTTTTACATAGATAAGTTACTATTTGGTATTTAGTACTAATATGTATTATTATATTAATATATAATCATACTAATTGGATAGAAAGAGGAGTATGTCAAAACTGGGAGTGGTTTAGTTTCTATTTGTTGGTGTTAGTAATTACTTTCCACTTGAAACTTTCATTTTTAATTGTCAAAACAGTTATTTGCTTCTCGTGTAAAATTACCTATTCATGACTTATTACCTTTTCCATGTCAGTGTCTCAATTTTAAAAAATACTTATAATTAAACTGATGGAACAGGAGAGAAAACTGGACCAAAAGTAGCCCTACGATCCGTTGCTAGGCAACGCCGATAAAATATTGCATCAATAAAATATTTTATATTTATATTTTTGTATTTATTTAGTCATACAAGACTGAAAAGACAAGAAACTGCTCGACGTTTTCGCCTACTTCAACATTTACCGGAAAAACGTTCTAAGCTCCCAATTAATTACAGAAGACTCATTTACATGGCAGTTATCAGACCTATTTGGACATACGGAGTTGAGCTTTAGGGCTCTACTAAACCATCCAATTCCTCTCGTATCCAATCCTTACAATCCAAAATCCTCAATGCTCCTTATTTTGTCACAAACAAACTCATCCATCATGATCTTAATATCCCATATGATGCTGATTTGGCCCAAACTAGATACCTATCCTTCCATGACAAGCTCCATACACACTTAAATCCGCTAGTCTCTCCTATTGCTTCCCATACTATTCCTGATAACCCTCCGAGGCGTCTGAAAAGAAGATGGCCTCGGGACCTTCTACTATAGAACTTTATTGGAGTGCTACCGATGGGCAGTTTCTCCACATTTGGTTTTTTTTTCATATCCTTTGTTCATACAGCAGAATTACTTGATGTAATATAATTAGTTGTAAATATCAATAAATTATTCTTAAAAAAAAAAAAAAAATTGTTTTAGGTGAGCCGGGTTTCAGCTCAAAGAAAATTGTTCTCATTGTTATTGGTATTGATAACTAAAGGCAAGTACTGATTAGATATATGATATGTATTTATGACAAATTACCGAAAGTATTATCTATTTTGTGGGCATATCTCTTCATCTCCGAGGCACAGAATTTATTATTATATTATTTTTTTTTTTAAATAGGCAATCATCAATACTTCTACTGATGATTTATGATAGTACACCTAAAATATTACCTATTTTGTGAACCTTTACCTCCGGGGGAAAGATAACCAACAAATTGGATTGAATTGGTCAGGGGGTTCTGTCAAAGGTTACACAAAATAAGAAAAACTACCGAAGTTTCGACCCACATTATAGGTATTCTTCAGGGCTTGTAATTGGCGTCTTCTTTACTTGTTTACATTATGGGTCACAAAAATTTACTTTACTCATTATATTGGAATAATTAACCACAACTCAGTAAAATATAAGCAACGTGATGAACCACCTTTCATTGCTGTGGTGACTTGTCGACTCAGCCACTATTTGCCCTGAAGATGGCCCACACCGTAGGCCGAAACGTTTGCACAATTAAAAAATATGTTCTGCTAATTTTGTGTTATCTTTGACCGCACCCACTGACTAATTCAATCCATCATTAGAATTATCCAGTCAACTATTTTCTACTCAAACTCTAATAACAATAAAATTAAAATCTTGTTTCTATAAAATGGATACACAATTGAAAGTTTTAGTTGATAATAAAAATCTACAGAATATATTTTAATATTATCCAATAGTTAATAACAAACATGTATAATAATTTTTAAATAATAACTATATGTTGTATCATATTTTTCAACAAACATTTCATCCTTATGGTTCGTTATTAATCTGGATTATGCAAAGATATTTTCCATCTTAAACGTTGAGAAAGATTCTTATCACCGGTTTTGAAATATGGCTTCCATAATGAGGAACCGACCATCAACTATCCACGCGATCAATTAAACTGATCAATTCAGGCAAGTTTTTTAGAAACGAGTTTAAAGAATTTTAGCGGTCATCTTCTATAAAAACTGATCAGGCGAGAACTGGTCGGCCAGGGAGCAGAGAAGTTGGAGCATCTTGGTCAGTTCCAGGATTTTTTAATTATCCAAGCAAGTTCTTTGACAAGATGGAGAACCGTAAGGACAAGGAAATGGGTTAGGAACAATCCTTTTTCTGCCTATAGGAAGTAAATAATATTTATATTAAAATTTTTTACAAATTCCAAATATGAAAAAAACGTACTACTATAAATTTTGGATCAAGTTCAGTTAATGATATAGACCGAGAGTTCCAAGACTTTTTTTCTCATAGACCACTTTCAAATTTAGCTGGTTCCCGTGGAAACCCTGCAGCTACATTTCTACCATATTCCCAAAACTCGACCAAAAAAGATTAAATCTAACTATGGATATTTGCGTTGCAGCTGAGTCCCAACCATGAATTAATAGTTAACATTAAAAATATATGTTAAGACCGTGGAAAAATTCCCGTAATTTATGGCCGTACAAAGCTTAAATCGATCGCAAATTGAGAATGAAATGGTAAATAGTGATATAAGGAAGAAATAGTTGGGGGTGCAGTCAATAAAAACACCTTAATAAGTGTAACTTATTTATTGTGTACCGACGTTTCGGCCTACAATGTAGGCCATCTTCAGGGCAAATATAGCAAGCGGCGGCGAGAACGATCAACTGTCAATTCAAGATAATTTAAGGTAAATAGTGATGCCGATTCTAAAAACTATAAAAATCCTAGAACTCGCTGGAGGCTATCAGAACTCTAAATGGAGGAAATAGAAAATTAAACCAATGCCCCGAAAAATCTAGGTACTTTCGGTTAGTATTTCGTAATAGTTTTCGACGGTGTAAGGGATATCGTTGATTTTTGTACTGTTAACATTTTAACTCCTATACTAGTTAAAAATTAAATAACGGGTTAATAGAAAAGAAGAATAAGAGGTTAAAAAAACAGAGCAACTGGTAAAAATGTTTCATTTTCTATTCTTCATCAAAGTTTTTTTTCTCCCAAGCCATTTTGTCAAGTCTTGGCAACAAAGAAATGCAAAAGTTTATTCTCCACCTAACTTACATTTAGTAACATAAATTTTAGTTAATCTATAATTCTTGTTGTATATTTCAAGATTTCATAATTCTTGTATGCTTTAACTTATATATTGTTGTCAATGATACCTTTCGTAAAAACGCCATTACACCCTACAAATAAAATCTTCGCCTAAAATCTCTCTGAAAATATAAATTTCGGTGATAGTTTACGGTATAAAATTATTCATTTTCATTCATTAATGCACATTTCTTCGATAATCTTTGCCTCCGCTCACAAGCTGTTACATGCTCCACATTTCCAACTGCCCGGATAGCTCAGTCGGTAGAGCATCAGACTTTTAATCTGAGGGTCTAGGGTTCGAGTCCCTATTTGGGCGGAAATTTTTTTATTAATAATAACTATTCTAAAATTTGATCATTACGAATCGCTATAAATTTAAAGTGCCATTATTTTTTTTATTAATATTTTTTTTTAAATAATTTTAATAACGCAGTGAACGGATTTATTTACAAAGACAAAATGTGTACAACATTCTATAAAATTTGAAGAGTCAGTCACAAAATCAGAGTTACTATTCGTACTAGTTTATAACAACAAGAAGTAAATGCTAGTATTTAATAACTAGTAAAAACAAATAACTACATTAACGTCTATGGTAAAACATAAACTGTAGGAACAAGATATTGGGGGGACGTACTGCCTTCCTGTTAATATATATATAACAGATAAAGGCAAATTATCCTACAGAATACAAAATAATTTTACTTTAATTATCTTGTTTTTGTAACTGGAGTACACCTTTCTTAGTCAATCATTTAAGTGAGTAAATTACAACCTTTTTCCAGTCATATATTATTTTTCTTTATTTAAAAACGTTTCAACAATTCTATGTCATTCTCAATTTACATTATTATTTTTAAAATTAAATAACGTTAAAGGACTTATAAATAATGTAAATTGAGAATGACATAGAATCGTTGAAACGTTTTTAAATAAAGAAAATAATGACTGGAAAAAGGTTTTAATTTACTCACTTGAATAATTTTACCTAAAGTTCATGCCACGGAAGGATTTTCCTAATTAGTACATTTTTAACATGTAAAATATATTAATTAAAATAAATGATATTTTTAATCCAAGCCATAGCTATATTAAAAAAAAATATTAATCCAACCATATAACTATTATGTTCATTTCATTTGAACTGCAGCAAAAATAAATATTTAAAGTTGCCAGGGAAGCTGGTAGGTAGCGCCACGGTATGGACAGATACTGACCGCACTGAGTGTTCATACATATATATATATGTATATTTTTTTTCTTAGCCGCTCCCTCTTGTCCCGTCTTAGTATCGTCTTTAGTCCTGTTTTTGGCTCAGTTTCAACTCTATTTTTTAACTTATTGTACGGATTTTTGGGGTTTAGTAAATTTTTTTTAAATAAAAATTTTTAATAATAAGTCCTAGAAGACCAAGAAAAATAAATTAACCCATAAATATTTGATATATTACATTTTAAGATAAATAGAATCTTACAAAGATTTTTGTTATGACCAATTAACAAAGAATAAGTAATTAAATTATGTAAAAAAATGTATGAGAAGAGACAATGCGTATAGAACTGCAGTAGACATGTTAAGTATGCTACAAGTATTCTGATACCGGTTCACTTTTGTTTACGTTACAGTAACATCTTGAATAATGGCAGTAAAATATTGAAAATATAATTTAAATGAAAAACAAGCTGTACTAAAAATAAAAAAAATTAAACGTTCATACAACATATTTTAGATTAATAACAACTATTTGAAAACAATAAATCATCGTTCCATCTGACAAAAAAAACTGAAAGAATTTCATCATCGACCCCTCCTCTGCCTGTACTTGAAAATTCTATTATTTTTGTTTTAAATTATTTGTAAAAATTTTACGCCCAAATAGGGACTCGAACCCTAGACCCTCAGATTAAAAGTCTGATGCTCTACCGACTGAGCTATCCTGGCTTGCAGAATATGGGTTGCGTGAAACGCCACGTGGCAGGGTAGGGAGGGGGAGGGGGTACAGAACAAACAAATATATGAGCCAATTAATGGAAAATATATTAATTTTCAATTATACACATAGGCGTAGCGAGGGGGGGTTATTGGGAATGTAACCCCCCCCCCCCCATTGCTAAGAAGAATTTTAAAAACATTGTAACAATTTAAAAGAAATAAAAATTTGATGGATTTTACTTTTTCAAAGTTATTATTGTGGGATTACAGAAGTAAGAGTCCATAATGCCAAAAACACAACAAAGAAAGTGCAAAAACAGTTATTTTAATGAATAAACTGTTTTTATAAAATAAATAACATTTAAAAAAAATTATATTTATTTAATTTGAAGCTACATCATTTGATAGTATAATACAAATTATACCTATATTACGAGGCATCTTTCTTGAAGGGAGTAATATGTTGGAGTGGATGTGTGGTGGGGGTTAACCTCCCCCCCATGAGTCAACTCAAGTTACGTTAATTAGTATACAGAGTCCGAAATCGAGAAGTATTTTTTAAAAATAATACATGCATTCTATTTACTTGTTGTATTACCATAATACAGTTGTAAATTTCAATAAATAAATGTTCAAAAAAGAGTATCTGTTCCGCAAGTTGTTGCTTCGAGTCAAGTCACAACAAATTTCAACTTCTCATTCGTTTCCTTTTCAATATTCTTGAAAATAATATAATAATTTATTAACTCACTGTGAATAGTAACTATTACAGACTGTTTATAGATTAAAGAACCGACTTACAGTTACTGTTTCAATTATATCATCATCTATACTTCGAAATGTTTGTTGAAACATTCATTTCTTGATGGAAAGCTTACCAAAATATTCACATTTCTCACAATTACACTATTTTTCCATACTAAAACTCATGATTAACTTTATTTTACAGAATATTAAAAAAAAAAGGAGGTAAAAGTTTAAAAATTGTCAAGACCGTGAAAAAATTCCAACGAAAAGCAGAAGTCTCCAGACTAAAACAGAAATTGAAATTATCTGTCCAATATTTCGCCCATTGAGGCATCCTCATGGGAGAAAGAGAATAACAGCAAAACAAAACATGGATAATGCATCCAAGAAACATCCCACCACCTCCAAGTACCACTAATGAATCATAAGGAAGGTTACTCGATCCCAGCTGGTTAAGGTTAGATAAAAACAACTGATAAATACTCCAGAATATTATTACTACATAAGAATAATAAAATAAGTTGAAAACGATCACCATAATCTGCTAAAACAATCTGCCTTAAATATTACTATTTACCTCTTGATTTGGTTTCATTTAGTTATAGTATTTCGTAGATACTTAAATTTCTCTACTTATTCATACATACGGTACCACTAAAACGTATTAGGACCTTGAGTTCAGTTCATGGCCGGGAATGTACTGATTTTAGATTTTTCTCCTATTTAAAGGTACCCACATTATATAGACTGGATGAAACCCACAAGGAATTCCAGATCCCACAGGATCAATCTATAACTGAGCCAGACTTGAATCTGGAGCATTCAGTTCAGCAACTTTGAATTCTACATACAGAGCTACCCTCTTCCAATTTGGCACAATTGGTAAACAAAATAAAATATGAAAATCTATTTTTTATTTTAAATAATTTAATGTCTGAATTAAAATAGTTATTTAGCTATAAGGTATTTTTCATTCAAGCACTTTTTGTCTAGTCAAAAGTATAATTTTGGCCACAAGAAAAATTAATATGAGCTCTAGGAGGGCAAAACCCTCTATAACTGCACTTATAATCATTTCTAAGGGGACTAGAGTGTTTTATACTTTCAGGATAGGGTTAACGTAATAATGAAACAATCCTCAGCTCTTCGAAATGTATGGAAAAGGACATAAAGGACTTCATAAAGGAGGAAAGATTTATTTCGATGAAGAAATTTCCTTCAAGGCAGTAAATATAGCACCTAACTCCTGACTATAGAAGACAATACAGTCCTGCTGATGACTGGACTCTTATTTAGCCCAGGAGTGTCCATAAATCCTCTTGCTCTTGCAGCCTCACCTTGTGTCCTTCCTTTTTCCTGTAAGAGTGGATGGCGGTTGAATAAATCAATCTGATATATTCTAGGCCAGCTCACAACGTTCCTTAGCCCTGCTTCATAATGGAGTAATAACAAAACAGTTACTATTTTAGTGTTACAACAGGTCTAAGTGGCAATTTAATAATTTCGCGAATACACATTTTAATATTAAAACATAAACAGTTTGCCTTTTTATGACTAAAGACTAGTCCGAAACGTCAGTATAAACCAACACTCTCTCACACATCCACACACACACTGCCAAATTGGCGCATCTCACTTCAGCCTGAGCACTCATGGAGCCCGGATAGCTCAGTCGGTAGAGCATCAGACTTTTAATCTGAGGGTCTAGGGTTCGAGTCCCTATTTGGGCGTATTTTTTTTATGTGCTTGCATGTTTATTAATAACGGCAGGTATTATATTTTTTCTGCTACATATTTTTAAATTATTTGGTCATTTATTTTATGCCATTATTTATTTATAATCTTTATTCCATTAACAAACATGTTTGTTCTATTTTTGGGATGCTATTCCTTTTCATTCTGTTACACCCGACATTAAAATTTATTTTGTATTTTTTATTCATCCTCAATTTTTGTTTCATATGAGACATATTTACTGGAATATTTATTATTACAAAATGGCTCATTTAACCTAACACACCCTCATCTTATTTATAATATTTATAAATCAATTCATAATTTTTCTTTTTAAATACAATTTTTAATCTCATTTTCTATCAATATGTTATTAATTTAATCTCAGGCTTTATTAGTTATCAAGGGAAGGAGTTTTGTGAAACTTTTATGTGAAAAAATCAGTAACTGAAAAAACGAAAAAAAATGTATTTTTTTATAATAATAAAGTTAAAGTTAATAATATATTAATATTTAAAGTATAAATTAGTTTACCTGACCATTGTTTTCATTATGATATAACTAAAATATCGTACATATACATTATATGTATGTACAGAAATAAGTGCTTATAGTACATTATAAATTAAAATAATTTAAAACTACTTGAAGTAAAACAAATAATAACTGAAAGATCATGAAAGAGTAACAAATTATTTTAAAGTTGGAATCATCTTTAAGTAAATAAATGTAGAATAAACTAGAAAATTAATTCTGGAAAAAAATCATAACATAAAAAAAAGGCAATTTTGTGGTGATTAAACATTTTACAACACAAATTTTTGACGTAAGTAACCTAACTTTAAACGAAAAAAATAAAATACAAAAAGATACTTTACGATTCACAAAATTATATCCGATGCCTAATCGTAGATATCAAGATCGGAAACACGTGTCTGGGGGATGTTGAGATCCTATCAGAGGGTTCAGCCTATCTTAAATGTCCATCTCCTGATTTTTATGCGTCAATAATTAGGCACTATGAAAACAAATCCTGTCAGGAAACTGTTTTCAAGTTCCAGGATACGTTCCAGGACAAGTTCCAGAGTCCTGTTATACTTTTTGTTATATCTTTTAACGCTCCTTCAAAAGAACAAAGTCATATCTCAAAAAAAACCAAAGAGGTATTTGAAAGTTCCATGTCTGTTAAAAAATGTGTTTTGGTAACTTTAAGCATGTTTATTGTAATAATGGTATCGAACTTAATTTATTAACGTATGAGATGAAAATAGTTGACTGGATGATCTAATGTAAAGGAGATGGTTGGGGGGTGCAGTCAATAAGAACACAGAATAAGTAATGAACTTATATTATGTGCCGACGTTTCGACCTACAGTGTAGGTCATCTTCAGGGCTAACAGAGAAACAAACAGAACAAAAAATATAAAAAATGTACAGTAACAATAATATGGTGACAAGTAATGTAGAAAAATAAAATAGTGGCAGATATGAAGATAGAAGATAACGAATATTAAAAAAAGAGCCAGATTATAATAAAATAAAGATATAGACAGATTTAAAAAAAAAATTAATGATAATGAAAAGGAATTAAACTAGTGGCAGATATAATAAAATTAAGATAAAGACAAATATAACAAAATTATTGAAATAGTGACAGATATAATTATTGAAATAGTGACAGAATATAATAAAATTAAGATAAAGACAGATATAACAAAATTATTGAAATAGTGACAGATATAATTATTGAAATAGTGACAGATATAATAAAATTAGGATAAAGACAGATTTAATTTTATTAAATCTGTCTTACTTTATTATATCTGTCGTTATTTTCATTTTCTTTTCATTATCAATAATTTTGTTATATTTTTTGTTCTGTCTGTTTCTATGTTAGCCCTGAAGATGACCTACACTGTAGGTCGAAACGTCGGCACATAATATAAGTTCATTACTTATTCTGTGTTCTTATTGACTGCACCCCCCAACTATCTCCTTTACATTAATTTATTAACCATTAAAATCTGTTTAAAAGTCTGAAACGTTTTTTATTTGAACTCTTATGTCATTGTACCCATAAAACTTCGTGCTCAAATATCGTTAAGACTCAAAATATGACTTTACTTATAAATTAAAGCATTACAAATGGAATATCAGATGTGTCGTTCCTGAATTGAAACAGCTTCAACCAATACATTTGCTGTCGAAGGCTTAACTCAAAAAATGCCAATATTAGTTATACCTTTGTTCTTTTGAAAGAGCGATATAGAGTATTTACGGGTAGAATTTTTTATAAATAAGGAAAGTAAATGAGAAAAACTATTTATGAGTAACATCACTTTAGAGATTTATATATTACCAATGATACTTGGGAAGAACCAATTTAGGACAATGATTTATGAGAGAAGTTAAGATACAGGATTTACAAACTTCTAAATTCTGGTGAAAATAACAACGAGAGAGCAGCCGGCGGAGTGGCTTTCTTGTTCCATGAAGATCTAGCTTCTGTAATAAAAAGATGGAAATTCGTGAGTAACCGAATCATTGTTCTAGACATACCAGAAGGAGAGAGGGTTCAATCAGTGATGGTAGCCTCTTGGGCCGAATGAAAGTGCTGTCTCTTAAGAAAAAGATGCCTTCTTTAATGACCTTCAGAGAGAAGTGGATGGAAGTGGATCCCCATAGTTTTAGGGGATCTGAATGGCCGGGTAGGTTGTAGCTACAGGAGGTACCCGGAAACTTAGGAAGTTATGGAGATGAGTTCCTCAACGGCAGCGGGGAAAGGATCGTAAACTTCTGTGTGTCAAACGACCTGGTTATAACGAATAAACTCCTTCTGCATAAAGAATGTCACAAATATACCAGAGAAGAACAAGGAAGGAATGAGAAATATATTATATACATATTATATTCTGGTTAAAAGATATAAATAAAAAAAATAAGAAAAAGATCCCACACTGCGCAGCAGTAAACTTTGCTAAAAGTTTCCTCAGACTGAAGATTTCTTGAACCAAAAATTTCTTTTTCTCTTTTCCATGTACATCTTTCTCCTACAGACAATGACCGTGCAAGCTTTCCTCCATTCCTTCTATCCGTCTTTAGTTTTTGCATTGGGACATTTTTTTTTATTTACTTATTTGTTTATTGATATTTATAACTGTATTACAATAATACAAGAAGTAAATAGGATAAGAGATACATAATGACATGAGATAATGACAAGTAGAGAAACTATCCACTGGTAGTACTCAAATCACAAGTTCAAGAAGATCACGTGGCCATCTTCTTTTGAGACGCCTCGGAGGATTATTGGGAATTGAAGAAGAAGCTAGGTAAGAAACTAAATGGTTTGAGTGGGAATGAAGTTTGTTATGAAAAGATAGATAACGGGTTCGGGTCAAATCAGCAACAAATGGGACATTAAGGTCGTTATGGAAGACTTTATTCTTAACAAAATAAGGAGCATTGAGGATTTTACGAAGGATTTTGGATTGTAGGGATTGGATACGAGAGGAATTCGATGGCTTAGTTGAGCCCCAAAGCTCTACTCCGTAAGTCCAAATAGGTCGTATGATGGTCATGTAGATGAATCTTTTATAGTTAATTGGGAGCTTAGAGCGTTTGTCTAGTAAGTATTGAAATAGCCTGAAACGTCGAGCGGTTTCTTGTCTTTTTAGTCTTGTATGAGGAAGACTGGGAAAATGCATACGATAATATGCCCCGAAAACTTCACTTATTCTAACCTCGAAATACAATAATTTAAAATGAAAATGCATGTAAATCAGGGTGTTTATATATTATTTGTTTGATTTTTTTTTAAATTAATTTTTATATATTTTTTAATTGAATTAAACATGTTTATGATGAACTCGTTTAGTTATCCCAGAGATAGAAGACGGATCAGATAAAAGAAGCAAGAGATACCAACTGGAGAAACATTCCAGCACACACCACACGATTGTTACACGTAAGCAAAAGAGATTACGCAACAGACACCACTGTATTATCATTTTTACATCAGCCATGCATTTGTTTATAATAACATGTGTGTTATTATTATCCAAAACAACAAAAATGAATCAATCCATTAATAAAAAAAAATTACAGTCACTTCAACTGCAATCATTTGAGTCTGGACATTTGTACCATCGAGTTTTTTCCACCTTCCTCCCGTCTTCCGCATGGTCAGACTCCATGATGAGTCACATTATACAATTCCCTGAATGCTCTACAATCATCTATTCTGATTAATACAAGCGTGGTATTCGCTTGAAATAAGAAGGTGTAAGATCGTCGTATTATTCTTAGGTTGTTCTGTTTCTACTATTTTTTTATGATAGGCCACATGGTGCATCTCAACAGTTATCCGTCTAACTTACTGATCTTTTCAATTAGGATTTTAAGCAAGGAGCAGGTTTCACAAAAATTGGAAAGCGCAGGATGGGTTTGATGTAAATAATCAATTTAGTAGTACGGATAACTACTAACTTTACTTTATTTCCGTTAAAAAAAACACCTACAAAACGTGTTTGTTGGACTATTGACTTTTCTAAATATAATAATTTCTTAATCCAATTTTTAAAAAATGTTTGATTACCTCTGTGACATTTTGCTACTTGGAAATAAAAGCCTATACTAAAATTTCAAAAGGCGATTTTCGCATAATTTTACGAATAAAAACTCCAAAAATCCAAAACTCTAAGAAACATTAACGAAGTCTGGGGTGAAGGCAGTATAAGTGGATTCAGAGATTTCGAGAGAAAAACTTATTTTCGAAGAGAAGTGAGATAAAACAAAAACATACCCGTAATCGGTTTTCTACTATAACAAATCACAAAACTAGTAATTTAAAGATTATTGGTATTTAAATTTGATTAACTCTTTTAGTTTGAGTTAACGGTTTACTGGAAAGAGTTCGAAATCCGAATATAATCGACACACGAGGGGTACTTTAATTGGGTATATTTGTCATCGAAATATATCAATAAAAATAAGTTAATTACTACTTAAGTAGAAGTAAATTCCAGTATTAGACCTAATACAGTTGTAAGGGCAGAGAGGAAAATTCCACATACGTCTCGAAGACAAAAGAAAAATTATATAGATAAAATAACAAGATAATTATAATAATTATAAATATATAAATAACAAACTCAGTATACCTCACTATATTAAAAGATATTATATAAAAGAAACACAATATTTTATAACAGTTATACTTCTAACAGCTGATTTGTTGTTGTTTGCTTATTTTTAGTGCTACGAAAATGCGTATTTGGGATTTGCCAAAAACAGAAGAAGATGCAATTTCATTTTTTCAGGAGCGAAATATTTTATCGAAAAAAACGAATATGTAGCAATTCGCATGAAATGGAACTTTTATTTTGGTCAACGTAACTTTTGGAAATGTCAATCACGTAAGGAAAATAGCGACTTGTTTTCAATCCACATTAAACTCTATATCGGTCCATTTTCCACCGAAATCCAATTGACTACTTTCTATTTAAATAAATTGTTTTGATTTTTAATTGTTCATGATATATTCCATTATATATTTATTTACAATAATATTTATTAACTAAATAATAATTAATATATTAGTTAATAATAATTAATGACTTATCAAATATTAATTTTATATTTAAATATATATATTATATATTAATAATTATGTATCTTGGATATACTTTGTTTTTAAATAAATTATTTTGATTTTTAATTGTTGATGATTATTTAAAAAATTTAAAGCTCTAACCCCAATAAATTAATTTAAAAACGTTATCCATGATAACTGTTATAAAAGATAAATGTTATAAAAGATAACTGTTATAAAATATAACTGTTATAAAATATAACTGCGGTGGCGCTAACACACAAGTACTGAAACCATAATTAAAAACATCGTACTGGCACCACTACGACCCCACTGCACATGCTGAAGCAGATCACATAAGAGCTAGCTAACTCTACAAATGTAAATTACAATAACAAATAATTAAAAATTAGAAGTAGAAACTGCATTAACCAAACTATGAAAAATATAAAAAGGATGACAAAACAAAAGAAAAAAGAAAAGCAAAAGTACAAGAGAGATGGTAAAAAAACAACAAAACATGATGCAAGATTATCGATTATAATACATTCACATAATTACATAACCTCATTAACTATATACAGAACGATCTCGCATTGTCCTAATTTATCTATATCAAAATATTATTTTGGACAGTCTAGAATTGTCTAAAGTAGAAAATTAATTAATAGAATTAATTATGCTCGAAATATTTATTCACGTTAGTACTAATCTAACAGGTGCTACCTAGAAGACAGGCGCGAAGGAAACAATCGACCGCGTAGAATCGATACCTCGCGACGGGAGTTAGTTCGATAGCGGGAGCGCGATGGGGACCAGGGAGGAAGCCGTCATGAGCGACTTCAACGAGGAGATGATGACCATGAAGAAGAAGATACAGCTCTCCGGTAGGATGCATAAAGACATAAAAATAATAATAATCGACTGCCTTAAATAAAATATGATAGAAAATAAAACATAAAATATGATTAAAGTTCCACATGTATGGTTCTCTTAAAACAAAAACTTCGTAATTTAAAGAGTATTGGCATTGTTGTTAAATTTGATTAACACTTTTAGTTAAAACGTTTTAATGGAAACGTTCGCATTCCAAAAATAATCGGCACGCAAGGGGTACCTTAATTACCTTATTAATACCTTAATTGCGTATTTTTGTCAGGAGGTATCAATAAAAATAAATAGGTTACTAATTAAGTAGAGCCTTTTTTTTTCTCTTTATATTTTCATCCACACTTGTCAAATACAAATAATTGGCAATCAGCAAATCGGCTCACAGTAAAATAAAGTACAATGGCATGAATGCATGAAGAAGAACAGTAGCCAACAACTACCTCTCCTGTGGGTTGATTTAATTTCCTATGCTAATAGATCACTCGTCCACGTTCTTTTTAATCTCCTATTAGTGTTATTTGGCATGGGATTAGTGGCCATTTATTCTATAAATGGGTTTGGATGTCCCTGTAGGGTTTCTTGAAAGTGTTTGTAGTATGTTCGTATGTGTTCGTCAACCGTTTGTGTTTTTAAGTCCGTATGCAAAGTTTTGTTATTGACATACCATGGTGCTTTGGCGATGTGTTTAAGTACTTTTGATTGGAAAGTTTGTAGTCGTTTTCTGTGAGTCTTTTTGTCGCAAATTTGAAATGCCCAATGTCCAAACTGGTTTTAGTACGGTCACCTGTGGCCTAGTGATTAGCGTAACAACTACTAAGCCCAAGATCGCGGGTTCGTAGCCCGGTAGGTGGTCCCAGGATTTTTTAAAGGGAGTAAAAAATCCTTAGTTACGCCCTCTTTCGGAAGGGACGTTAAACGGGAGGTCCCGAGCCTGTACGATGTCAGATACTCATTAAAAATCCCTATCCTAATTAAACCTGGATAGGCAAAATTTAGAGCTCCCACTGTAGCATCGTCAAATTAGCCACAGCAGCATAAAGTGACGTTAAATGAACAAACAACAAACTGATGTAAAGGAGATAGTTGGGGGGTGCAGTCAATAAGAACACAGAATAAGTGAAGTACTTATATTATGTGCCGACGTTTCGACCTACAGTGTAGGTCATCTTCAGGGCGAATGTTGGAAAGCGTGGCCGTTACATATAACGGCTGGAACGTACTCACGTTCCAGTAGTACGTTTACGTTACTAGTAGTACGTTCCAGCCGTTATATGTAACGGCCACGCTTTCCAACATTCGCCCTGAAGATGACCTACACTGTAGGTCGAAACGTCGGCACATAATATAAGTACTTCACTTATTCTGTGTTCTTATTGACTGCACCCCCCAACTATCTCCTTTACATTAGATCATCCAGTCAACTATTTTCATCTCAAACAACAAACTGGTTTTAGTAAGTAAATTAAGCAGAAATAAAGCTCATAATTACACATGAAACAATTGTTAGGACAAAAAGGATTAATTTCAAATAAGAGTAAAAAATAACATCCACAAAATTATCTCATAATGTAAAAAGACACAGACATAAAACCGCACAGCACCATTTCGATCCCACTGCACATACTGAAGTAGACCACATAACAAGAAATATTAAGCTCTAGAAAGTTTAAATAAAAACAAACAATAATTAAAAATAAAGGAATAGAAACTACAGTTACCAAATTATCAAATAACATTAAAGTTTAACTAGAACTAAAAGGCATGGAACCATTCTTATTTACTTCTTGGCCAATTGGAGACAAATAAGATTAAAATGTATTTTTTAAAATTTATTTTAAACAATAAAAGTATTTAATGGAGTTACTGAAAATTGTCCACTAAATTATATTTGCTCATAAAAATAATTATAAAAAATCATAAAAACTTGTAATAATGTATAAGCTAGACCCAAGCCACACTCTCCTGTTATCTCCTGAATATTGTAAGGCAGTTTAGATTTTCTTAAATCCAATATTCCGATCCTGTTAAAACCCACTAATGTTAATTGAGAAAAAATTAGAAAAGTTCTGTATGGCTTGCTCAGTACAAGAAACACTAAACGATTTCCTTCCAATCTTTTAAAGTCTTCTCGCTATGAGGATAGGGGAGAAGCATGGCAGATTAGGTGGGATTGAGTTGCAGATTGTGGAGCGGGCGAATGTTTTGATCCTACGGGGAAAGTTACAAAGATCGGAAAGGCGAGATCTTGTTTCTTGGGGCAGGGCTGAGGATTTGTATTGAAGGAGACTTTCGATGCAGGAAGGGTTTTAAGGGTTGATGGATTGATATAAAAAAGAAACTAGGAAATATTATCAACGGATGGGAGGGAAGAGCCATTTTAACTCGTCGTAGAGACGGAAAATGCGAGACCGCTTAGGGGCGCCGAAGGCAATGCTTAAAGAGCAATTTATAGAGGATATTTTGTTCGAAATTCCTTCAGAATTTCCTTCCATCGCACATTACAATAAAAAAAAACACATCATTGGTTAAGATACTTAAATACCTAGCGACAAGGTTCTCGATAATTAGGAATAACAGATTGCTTTCATGTCTCAACTTTTTTTTGTCAGAGTTTGACTTTATTAATAAAACAATGAATAAGAGATATTTTTTTGGAAAATAAATGTTTAATTTAATAAAAAAATATAAAATAATTTTTAAATTGCAGGAGAGAGATAATATCATATACATACAATATGTGTTTATTTATCTCCCATTCTTTTTAAGTGGCGATACCATTCCAATCTTCTTGTTTCTATTGCGAAGAGGATCGTTGTTCCTGATCCACCAGTTGCCTAATTGTTCTATTAGGGACGTGCTGAATTCTGGAAATAGCACAGCAGCGTCCCCAGAAGTCCATCTCCACGGCCAAGTTCGTTTCTCCCTTTTTTGTAATCGTCCACGTTTCGGATCCTTAGAGGATAACACTTTCAACCAACGAGTGCAACATAATTTTTTTTTCGCTTTGAGGCTAACCTTTCTGCTCCACAGGACAGAGTTAAGACACCCAATAATTTTTCTGCCTTTTACAATTCCATCTGTTATGTCTTTATTGGAGCTTCTATCGTCAGTTAGCCATCTGCCTAGATATTTGGATTTATGGGTTTTCCAATTTCCCAATTTTCAAGGGATAATGTTGTATTCGCATGTATTGCCATGCATTCAGTTTTTTTTATGTTCAATTCCAAACCCCTAGCAGCATATTCCTCCTGAAATTTTGTGAGCATGTAGCTGTAATTAATTAATAAAGAAATTTTATTAACTAAATTTCTTAACTTAAACCATAACCAAGGCATATTTATGGTTACTCTTCTTTTATTTATTTACTTTTTAATAATTCTAATATTGTACCCAATATATTCCTGGTAGTAAAATTACGTTGGATTTGACTTTAGTCAAGTGACTTTGGACCGAAAAAAAATATATAAATAATACATAAAATTTATTAGAATTTGAAAAATCAAACTAAAAATTAATTAAAATTGCATAAAATCTATGGCTGTTAACAGATCAAATAATTTACCTCCCACAGCAGGATTCGAACTCAGGACTCAGCATCATACTCACAGAGCTACAAACCTTTCCAAAAAATATATATTAAATATAAATTGATATAATGGGTATACAGCAGCTCAGTGTATAGAAGGCTGTTACAGAACCGAACAGGGGTATAGAGAATAGCATAACAACCTTTTAAGCTCAAGATCGCGGGTTTTTTCAATAGGGAATAAAAATCCTCGGTTACGCCGTCCTTCGGAGGAGACGCAAAATGTGAGTCTCGAGCCTTTATAATTTCAAGTATCCGTTAAAGATTCCTTTCTAATTATATCTGAATAGGAAAAAATTAGTAAGCCCATTGTAGCATCGATCGATCATATTAGCATAAATTGACTTTAAATGAATAAACAACAGAAGATACCGGTTTCTACTCCGGCGGTGACAGATAAATTATTTAATCTGTTAACAGTCATCTACAGACCCTCCTGGGGCTCACCTAGTCTCTATAAATTGTCTCTATAAACTTAATTGAAGACAGTGAAAAACTTACAATTTGAGTGTGATCTAGGAAAAAAAAATCTCTATGTATCAAAATCCTTGCAGTCGTATTAAATAGTACAGTCTTTACCTTGCTCTCATCTCAAGACCCTTCATGGGTTGTATTAGTATAGGTTTATTTATTTTGGTACTTTTCCAATCTAACGACGACCTACCCCAGCGCCCCAAGTGTCACTTTCGTTAACTACCTGCTACTGTTAGCGAAACCTTCCTTAGTTCTTTGTTATTGTTTGTGTCTAGTGAACGTTTATTTGTTTTCATGTTAATTATACAATATGAGTTGGAATTTGATGAAGATTTTTCGCGAGGTGATTGATGAAAAGTCAGCTGTGCTATTTCTACAGGAGCGGAACGTCATATTGTGTTTAATCAATATTGTTTATAATAAATGTTTTATTATATTTTATTATTAATTTTCTATTTTAAATATTAAAATTTTAAATATAAATAATTATATTTAACTACAATGTGATGTTTTTTGGTTAATTGTTTTGATTGTTCTATATATACGACACCGTTTTGATGTTATATTGTTATTTTTAATGAATTTTGTTTATAATAAATGTTATTTTTTATCTTCTTATTTATTCAGTAGTTTATATATTTTAAATTTAAAGAGAAAATATGATATACAGCTAAAATGTAATTTTTTTTTGTATTTCTTTTATTTTTAGCTATTTTTCTTTTAAAGAGAAACGATTTGCCCGGGCAAATCGTTTCTCTGTAAAAGAAAAATAGCTAAAAATAAAAGATATACAAAAAAAAATTACATTTTAGCTGTATATCATCTCCTATTTCATTTCCTAACAACGCTCTTGTCTGTTTACCATTTCAAATATATTTCAGGCATCATAACCTGACAGGCTGCAAATAGTTGAGGTAAGTGCCAGAGGAGCGTGCTGGGGTAGGTCGTCGTTAGATTGGAAAAGTACCTTTATTTTTTATATGAATATAATAAAAATAAATTAAAGACTCAATTGATTGGCCGCAGTCACAGGTACTACTCCTGTCCTGACAGACTGCTACCATATGAAATAACATCGCAATGAAGGGAAACCATAAAGTATCGATACATGCACAGAATCGAGATGAGTAGGATCGAGATGAATAGGATCGAAGAGAGCAGGGCAGTGACCCCCGGCTATGCTAAAGACGCAGAGCGTTGCATCATGTGACGGCTCCGCTGCGAGCATGTCTGCTTCACGATGTTGTGGGTATCTCATCTATCTCAAAGGGACACCTCGCTATAGAGTACATTACTGGAATACCAAGACTGATAACCAAGGAGAAACTAAATATTAAAGAGAACGGACCTGGGGAAAATAATTTTATTGCACAGCATTGTAAACATTAACTTAATTAATAGCGCGCAAGTTTTTTTTAATTTAATAATAACGATGGTAAGTTCTTTATGTATTTCTGGGACACGCTTCTTTATTATAACAATATAGGGTCTAGAATATCAATAGTAATAAAAAAATTAAATCATAATGTAATTTTTAACCATTTAAACAAATGACCATCGTACTGCTAATACTAACACATCAAATAAAGAATTGAAAAATAAAGCGATAATAAAGTGAACAAATTGATAGCTATGTATAAATTTAAACTAAGGACTATGTGTTCCATGCCAGCTGCGGCAGTTAAATTATTTATTTTCTTGTGTAAAGGAGATAGTTGGGGGGTGCAGTCAATAAGAACACAGAATAAGTAATAAACTTATATTATGTGCCGACGTTCATCTCATACATATTTATTTTCTTATATGCTGCATAGCGAACCTCAAAGGTTTTCAAGACAACTCGGGGGGTAAATAACTTTACCTTAATTTGGGCAATCAGTTAAGCGAAAATAATAAAAAAAAATTTGTTAGATTAATTTATTGATATTTACAACTGTAAGTATATTACATCAAGCGAATCTGCTAATATGAAAAAATGACATGAAAACAAAAAACACTTGTGGAGAAACTACCCATAGGTAGCACTCCAATAAAGTTCTATAGTAGAAGGTCTCGAGGCCATATTTTTTTCAGACCCCTCGGAGGGTTATCAGGAATAGTATGGGAAGCAAGTTGAGAGACTAGCGGATTCAAGTGTGAATGGAGCTTGTCATGGAAGGATAGGTATCTAGTTTGGGCCAAATCAGCAACATATGGGATATAAGATCATGATGGATGAGTTTGTTTGTGACATAATAAGGAGCATTGAGGATTTTGGAGATAATAAAAATAAATTATGAAAATAAAATAATTGCTTACATTCATTGGTATTTCCATTCCATGGGCAAGCCATGGAAACTGGCTGTTCAAGAAATAAACAATACAACAAGTGTTTATTCCTAAATGGAAGCGGAGAAGCTCAGTGTGTAAAGCACCGAAGTGCTGAGATGAAGGTAAAGGGTTCGAATGCGATTCAACAGACATCGGTCGTTCTTTTTGGGGCTCATCCAGGCTCTATAATATGGGCCACCTTAATGGGGTAAAATCTAGAAGTTAGAACTGATTTAACAAAACTGCCAAGAGTACAGCCAGTATCTATTTAGTAGTGAATCCCTTTAATAGCTTGCTAAATGCTAGAAGTTTTATATATTAAGGAAATTCGTGAACTCTTGAGATCTGTGGAAGGTATAACACTGAATAGTAAAGAAACGTACGCCATTAAAATATAACATCTATAAACACGTAAATAAATAAAATAAATAAACATATAAATATATAAACAGTTTTTTAATATAAAGAACATATGAGCCGTTTATTTTGGAAGTGGCCTACCTCCATTTATCTTCAAATATTTAAGGGTTTGCGTTTCGATGAATTTAAAAATATACGTATAGAATACTAATGAGTCATACTGCTTAAGTGTATCTAAGGCTGTTAAATTTATGGTTCCAATTAAAATGTTAACAATTATTAAGTGAATAATGTATGTTTTCTTATCAAGAATGGAGTTAGGCAAAAATTTTAAAAACGGAGTTAGGTCACTTTCAAAATAAACGGCTCATATATAAACAGTTTTTAATATATCCCTGTTTTTTAATATAAAGATTTACATCTTGACAATCATTGTTGGTCCAAATTTCAGACCATTTTTTTTTCTTTCTATAATTAATTCTCAAAGTTTTAAGCAACATAACATAACATTAATAATGGTTGCACTAATATACAATATATTGGCAAGACTAACTCTTGTTAACAGAGGGGCAGCGGAAGGCTGAATACGAAGAGTTCGACGCAGAAAAGAAGAGGATCGTGGGTCAGATCCGGGCTCTCAAGAAAGAAATCCGAGAAATGAGTTCTGCTAAACCAACTCAGGTAGGGTAATAAAAATAGAATAATAATTGTCGGAAATAAAGATGGTGAAATATTTCAAAAATCACTAATTAGATTAATTTTTATTACTTTCTCTGTTTTTAAACTTATTTCCATGATTCCCCATCATTATTGTTACTTCTCATATCCCATTATTTCGTTCATATATTTCAAATGATGCCCTTAATTAATTCTATAATTTAAATCGTCCTCAATTTTGTATCTGGTTTGTTTTATCCAGTATTATCATCTCTATATTTTATTTTAGTTATTTCTACATTGCTTTTATCAGGTATATCTAGCCCTGAAAATGATCTGTAACGTGGGTCAAAACGTTAGCTTTCAAATAAATAGTTCAACCCTATTTAAGAAATCATTTCTCCGACCTTCCGCTATATATATATATACAGTGACAATCAACCGCCGGTTCACCCAGCCGCTTCTCCCAGTCGCCCTGAAGATGGCCTACATTGTAGGTCGAAACGTCGGCACTAACTGAATATAAGCCTGGTACTTATTTGGTGTTTTTTTGACTGCTACTGAACTATCTACGTTCTCCATTTTATCATCCAGCCAACTATTTTCCTCTCATATATATATATATATATATATATATATATAACTTGGGGTAGTTAATAAATAAAAAATATATATATATATAATAATAATATACACGTATATATAATTAATTAATAATAATTAATAAATATGTGAGGTTAATTAATATTATTTACGATAAATACCTAAGTTTCCTTATGTGTGGATCTAGACCTCATGGAGCCACCTGTGCATCATGATTCAAAAACTCTAAATTTTTCTAAGGTTTCTAATAAATATTTTCTTGCAGTTTGAAAATTTATCTAGACTTAGAATCGGACCGTTTTCTGACATTAATAATAATAGTAATAAATACAAATAAATTTTACCGGGGTCTACTTTGTAAAACTATTTTTTTAAATCCACTTTTATTATATATGAACTTTCTTTTATAATACTCGTATATAATATTATGATAATACATCGTAAACTTCATATAATGCAAAATTTCATTCATAATTCGAGCACTGAGTAATAAACATCAGGCTTTATATCTGCAGTCCCACTGAATAAGTGGTTAAGTCGAATTTAGTTCAGAGTTAACTGTATTGAGGGAAGCCTGTCATTCTCCAATTGTTTGACTTGAAATGGACTCGTAATATAAGCAATAACTCCTTTTCAAGCCAATGCCTGACTTAGCCCCTTGAAGACTAACACGATTCCACCTCCATAAGTACAAGAAACTCATTTTGGAGAAAATTCGACTTATTCCACTGGGCTGTTGTTTGTTCATTAAACGTCACTTTATGCTGCTATGGCTAATCGGACGATGCTACATTGGGAGCTCTAAATTTTGCCTATCCAGGTTTAATTAGGATAGGAATTTTTAACGAGTACCTAACATCGTACAGGCTCGGGACCCCCGTTTAACGTCCCTTCCGAAGGGCGGCGTAACTAAGGATTTTTTACTCCCTTAAAAAAATCCTAGGACCACCTGCCGGGCTTCGAACAAGATCTTGGGTTTAGTAGTTTGTTACGCTAACCACTATACCACAGGTGACTGACCTTCACAGGGCTGTTGATATATGGCTTTATTTGGTCTTTAAGATATATTTTTAAGAGTCTTCTCCAGGATCTTATTCCTGGAATCAATCCTGGAAGGTAAGGGCGGAAATTGCTACGTAGACTCTCAACCTCTTGCCCAAGAGTCTTCGGCGCGGTTCCGCTTATGACAAGGGAACGCTAAGGCGCGGCCTCCACACGCACTGTAATCAGAAGGATCCACCCTTACATATCATTTCCATCCCGGATGACCATTCCATTCTTGGACATCCGCAAGTCCTCCTCAGTATCAAAACCCAAGTTACTCATTTTGACTGTAATTGGATCGCATGTCTTCCTCCAGGGCTATCTTTTTTCCCCTCGGACTAAACGCCGGATGTGGAAATCGCATGTCATCTCTAATTGATGGAAATGAGTCTAGTTTTTTTTTAACGGTTCTCGCCATTTTTTCTTTTGTCCTTTTTAAGAAATGATTCATGAACGACTCAATTATGCATCAATGATCGTCTTCAATGTTAAATTAACATGGTTTGATGGTATTATATTATTTTAAATATTATGTTACTAGGGGAATACACCTAGCCTAACAGCATTTTACAAATTGTGGAACTGTTAATTTTTCTACAGCAAGTACTTAACAATTTATTAGTCGTACCCTGATTTTATTCTAGAGATTTATGTTCAGTTTAATTTTTTTTTATTTTTTGTTTTAAGTTTGTTTTATAGATAAAAGTGAAAAATATATTCTTAATCTTATTTCACTGCGTTCTGGATTTTAAAATGTCTTGGAGTAGAATACGATTGCAATTAAATTAATAAAGGATAATAAAAAATGAATGAAAAAAAAATACAAATTAGCTCTCAATAACACTCAGTATAGTAGTGGAGATATTGTGTATTGTGTATTTTGTATTAAATAAAATAATGATTATTTTTTATTTTAGTTTTGAATAATAGATTAAAAACAAAATTATAGTTTATAATAGAAGTGTCTTTATTTTATTATACTGTATTTTATTTCTGTGCATTCTCTTAAATAAAATAACTGTTACGATATAGAAATACTGTAATAAGATGTAGCTTATTTTATTTTTAAATCAATGCATTCCATTTTTACAATTAAATATTTTTAAAAAAATATATTTCATGTAACAGCTAAAGAATTAGGGAATAGTAGCTTAGAAAATTGCCAATTTTTATAAATAATTATAATTCAACTGATGGAGAACGACAAAAGACTAAATAAAAAGTAGTTCCCGTTGCTAGGAAACACACATAAAATAATCATTAAAACTTTGTTATATAATAGAGAGATAAGACTGGATTAAATATATAAATATAAATCTTAAGGTCAATAAGTGATAGATTTAAAATTCTAAGAACATTTGAATAAATAATGACTATTCAAAGAATAATAGGAACCACAATGCGGTTTAGTTAAATGCCACGACTCTATTTTTTGTTATTCAGTTATTGAAGTTATTTTGATTAAATTTCTTTGCGTGATTGATTAGTTGCATAACCGCCCTCTAGCGGGAAAATAAAGAAATACATCTATGTAAAAATTACCTAGAGTCCCATTAACGTTACTACCGCCACCTGCCTTCTAGAAATGGAACTAAGTATGTAGCTTGTTTAGTATTCAGGGGGTTAATATTTTTGAAGATCGTAAAAAATATTGTCTCCAAAAATCTTAAATTGTATTATTTCATTAAATCAAATTATAAATAAATAATTGAAACAAATATAACTTTTTCCACCATTTTCAAATGTTTAAATATCTTTCTACAATTAAAAACATTTATATTTTATAATTAAATAATACAGACACGATTATTTTAATATATTCTGAATTAAAAAGTGTGATCAAGTTATTTCGAAGGCTTGAGAACTATTTTTTCTTATTATTTAAAAACAAGTCTGCATTTTTCAAAATATGTATAAACAAGAAAATAATTACTTAAACATAAGATAATAAGATTTAAATGTCTATTGACAAAAGTTGTATTGAATTGTGTATTACTTGATATTTTAAAATGTATTAATGCATAATTAGATTTTTATTTTTTATTCAAATATTTATTTAAATATTGTTAAAATTTTACGTTATGATAGATATATCTGTGCACTTGTTTTTTGCAAAATAGTTATAACAAGCAAATAATAAAATAAAATCTTGTAGACAAGTATAGTGTTCACAGAAGATAAAAATTTCATAAATAACGGTTAAAGATGATTCATTTATAATTGTCGATAAAAAAGATAAATTTTGATAAATTTCCCTTCAGTTGATAGACCTGGAAGAGCTGACGAAGAGCGGTAGACCTACGCGAGAGTTGAAGGCTTACGAGGGAAAAACTCCAGAAGAAGTGATGGAGATCTTGGACCTACAATGCATCGACTTGCAGAAGAAATTGGATCTAACGAAGTTTGAAATCGGAAAGGTATTTGGTATTAAATATAAAATAGTTAGTAAAATTACCGATTAGGAAAAACAAATCACCACATATAATGTATTAAGAAAACTTTTTTAAAAAAATTATAAACATTATATTGCTTTCAACAAGTAATTGTTAAATATAATATTTTTAAATAAATGTTATTATAAGATATAAAATTGTTTAAAAAAAAAATGTTCGCCCGAACAGGGACTTGAACCCTGGACCCTCAGATTAAAAGTCTGATGCTCTACCGACTGAGCTATCCGGGCTTGTAAGAAAATGGGTAAATCATAATGAGTGATTCTTCAAATATTTAAAACATTAATATAATTACATTGAATGCTATTTTTTCATGTGGTTATTTATTATTATTACTAATAATTTTTATATTTTATTTTATTTTTTTTAAATTATTAATAATATAAATTTTCTTCTTCGAACATAGTTAAGAAATGAAAAGTAAAATTTTGATTTAGTCCTTATACATAAAAATAATTGTTTATACTCAAAAATTATACATACTTTAATAAAGAATTGTTAATACCCTGCAATTATTCCCTTTGCTTAGTATATTTATCTAAGGGTCCCCTCCCATCTTTGTTTTATCACTCAGATACCTTGATGCCTATGTATTTTACCATATATAATTTATTATATAAATCGATAGCCTATGTATTTTAATAATAATATAATAATAATATAATTGTTAATTTGTCTGTATTCTGTTTATTTAGCCCTGAAGAAGACCTGTAATGCGGGTCGAAACGTTGGCTTCCCGATAAACAGTTCTCCCTACTTAAGAGAATTTTTTTTTTTAATTCACCCAGATCATTTTCTACCTCATAACAATAATATAATTAATGCACAATATAAATTTTAAAATATAATTGCATTGCTCTATTAATGAATAATAATACTAATATTTTACTTTAAGCTAATTTTTATAAAAATATATCGCCCGAACAGGGACTTGAACCCTGGACCCTCAGATTAAAAGTCTGATGCTCTACCGACTGAGCTATCCGGGCTGTTGAGAAATACGAAAAACCATAATGAGTGATTCTCCAAATATTAAAAAAATAATGTTTTATCCTATACTGGTTTTCATAACATTACTTATTATTATTGCTGATAATTGTAATATAACATTCTTAGCATCAAAAATTTATTAAAGTTGATATTCCAGAATAATCAGAAAAGCACCAAAGAATTTTAACTGAATTCAATTCAGTTGAGACGACTTTCAAACTTAAACATATGAATAATACAATCAATGTTCAATAAATATAACTTTTGTATAAACCGAATTTGGAATAAGTTCAAAATTTAAATACTACCCTTCCATTGGTACTGGTACAGTTAGGTGTTGCAGCAGGTAAAACTCCTGAAAGTTGAGTCTTTTGTTCCTTTTTGCGAACGCCTGAGAACTACCTGGTATGGAATAACTTACTTCCAAACATGCTTTCAACTGAACAACTGACTGTTTAGGAAATGGTTTTATAATTATAATGATAATTCTCAACCTAATAAGAAACAAATTGACTAATATTTTAGAAAACTTCATTCGATATATTCCCTGATTAATTGTTTTTCGATGGCAGTGAAGATTTCAAACAATATATTCTTACTCAGTCAATTATTTCGTCCAATCTTAATTATCAGAGGTGGATTATAATTTTTCATTAATAATCCTTTAATTAATGTTAAGCTAATTGGTCTCTGGTTAGTGTTTAGTTTCTTCAATTATTCCATTCATTAGATTATAGTGTTCTAATGATTTCTTGAGTTGTGGTAAGGGGTGAAAACCATCTAATTGAAAATATCCTAATAGTGAGAATATTAGAGAATAAAAAATTATTCTTTTAGGGAGGTTATGTAAGTATTACTATTTGAATATAATAGGAAAGATTATAGAGAGGAAAATAGTTGGCTGGAAGATCTAATGAAGGATGGAATAAGTTGGGGGGAGGGGGTGCAGTCATAAAATACACCAAATAAGTAAAAGATATTTATTATTAGTGCCGACGTTTCGACCTACGTTGTAGGCCATCTTCATGGCAAATAGAAGGAGAGGCGACTATGTGAACCGTAGATGGTTAACTGAAGTTAACCATGCAGTTATGCAGTTCACCACCTATAGTTCTATGGTTCACATAGCCACCTCTCCTATTTGCCCTGAAGATGGCCTTCAACGTAGGTCGAAATGTTGGCATTAATAATAAATAAGTGTTTAATTATTTGGTGTTATTTATGACTGCACCCCCAACTAATTCCATCCTTCAGGAAAGAATATAATTGGATAGAATAGTAATTATAAGTTTGCTGTGTTTTATAAAATCAATAATTTCGCAATCATATTCGGACGAATTTATGTAAATATTAGCACTAGGCAACTCTCATAATTAGTCGATGATTATCGAATTTATCTTATTGAATGCGAAAGTAATACAAATAAAACCTCATAAACTCATAGGTCCGGCACCGAAACTGTCATTATGCTTTGCCAATGCTCACCCCTCCATTGAAACCGCAAAAATTCCAAAAATAACGAAAATATATATATTTTTTTTTTGTATTCTCATTAAATATAAAGATATAAGGATGAGAAGATTTTACATAAAAACATTTGATAATCTTTTGAGTTACTAATTAAATCAAAGAATAAGGTGGAATTGTCATTGAAAACTCCCGGGTATTAGGAAGCCAGATAATTTTTTTTCCTAGGTTGGTAGGACTGTCTATAACATGTCAAGCGTCAGTTAATTGTATTTATATAATATAATATGTATTTTTACAATGGGTGATTTTGTTGAGTAAAAAACTTGCTTCAAATTTTGTTTGCGGAACAAATAAAAAAATCGAATGTAAAAATCGAAAAATTCACTTTTGGTTGTTTACAAAAACACGTGTAACTTGGAGATAATCAAACCTTTTGACAAACAGACGCTTGGCAATGTTATAGACAGTCCTACCAACCTAGGAAAACAAAATAACCTGCCTTCCTAATGCCCGGGAGTTTTAAATGACAATTTCACCTTACTTTTTTATCACAGTAGTAATTGATAACCGAAATGTGTCAGATAGATTATTATAAATAGAGAATATTCAATCATTTATGAAAAAAAAATCTTTCCAGCTAAAACCAATGAAGGATTTTCGATTCTCTTGTACTGTTTCTAAGCCAACTGTTGTGCAGAGAAGTGATTTCGCCGAGACCATACTTAATCGCTAGGTTTTCCCAATTAAATAGAACAACTTTATAGAGGCTGGGTGAGTCCCAGAAGAGTATCTGGATCCATCTTTGGCTGTTAATAGTAATAGTTTTGATTCCAGAACTTTCAGCTCAGTAGATCAGTTCTCTACACACTGAGCTGCTTCCCTCTCTATAACTATTTACAAAAAATAATAAATACTGCAGAATACAATCTTACAATCTTAAATAATTGTATAACGACTAATTCGGAGTCAAAACAACTATTTTTTACTTGCCTTAGACATTTTTAGTTAGGTACTTTGTGAAAAAAATTAGTATTATTCCATACTTATTTTTTTTTAATAAACACTATATTTTATTATATAATTTTCTTTAGTTGAACATATAACTCCTTTAGGAGGTGTAAAACCCAACAACCAATTTAATTATTTCTATCTTATCTTGTCAATGTATGAGATAAGCGATTTATTTATTAAGTCCCTTTTCTGCATACATGTCCTCCTTATCTAGACTATACACTTTGCATATGTATACTCTAAATGAAGATATGTATTAGCTATGCGGGTGTTGTTACTAAAGATAATGATACTTTATAGTAACGACTATCCCTATTTAGAGTACTTTATTGGTTATACATATATAGGATCGCTTCCTCGTTATCCTGGCCCATCGAAGGCCTCTCCCCTCGGGCCACTTTCACAACTCCGGAGGATTTAAGTGAGAGAATTGGAGTAGATCAGTTCCCATAGGCAGGAATCCCTAATGACTTGCGCAAGATTTCGCGCAATACTCCGCCTGCGGATATGACTGTCTCCTGGATTTAATTACTAATACAATGAGGGTGGATTCTCAGCGGTTATCTAACCGGGTTCGGGTAGTCATAATTGCTGGATCGATGTGTGAAAGTGAATGGAACAGAACAGTAACAAAAAAAAACTTGTTCAACTCATGAAGGGTCTGGGGTTCAATATTTGGTGGGGAAACTGTCTCTTGGACATCAGTTGTGCAGGGAGGTGATTTGTCCAATCACGCTCAACCGCCTGATTTTTCCCTCTTATTTTGGGTACCCATTTTATAGTGGCCGGGTGAGCCACAAGAGGGTCCGTCCTAGAATAAGTAATTATTAATTAATCCAGCAAGCAGGATTTTAATCCAGGACCTTCGACACGACAACTCAGTGCTCTACCACTGAGTCAGGGAGCTCACTACAAAATAGTAACGTTATAATAAAGTTCTATAGATCTTATCTAGGAAGGGGTGATGGTTATCAATTTTAAACATTTAGAGGTAAAAAACTAACTTTAACAGATTTATTAGAATATAAGCTTTTGAAATATGTATATGTGAAAATAAACATTCTTTCTGTGACCAAGGTTGCAGGTTCACAGCCCGGCAGACGACCTTAGGATTTTTTAAAGGGACTTAAAACCTAGGGGACATAAAATTGGGATCCTGAGCCATCTCTTTGAAGATCAATATCCTAAATATACCTGGATATACAAAGTTTAGGAATCCCACTGTAGCCATAGACACTAAGTAACGTTAAATAAATGAACAAACAATTTTATTTTTCGCCAATTCGGGTATCATTAAAACATACTCCAAAAAAACCTTTTTCCAGTCAAACATTTTTTCTTTATTTAAAAATACGTTTCAACATTCTTCACTAAGCCATCGAATTCCTCTCGTATCCAATCCCTACAATCCAAAATCCTTCGTAAAATCCTCAATGCTCCTTATTTTGTTAAGAATAAAGTCATCCATAACGACCTTAATGTCCCTTTTGTTGCTGATTTGGCCCGAACCCGGTATCTATCCTTTCATAGCAAACTTCATTCCCACTCAAACCCTCTAGTTTCAAACCTAGCCTCCTCTTCAATTCCCGATAATCCTCCGAGGCGTCTGAAAAGAAGATGGCCACGTGACCTTCTTATTGAAGTTTGATTTGAGTACTACCAGTGGGTATTTTCTCTACTTGTCATTCTCATGTCATTATGTAACATGCATTCTATTTACTTGTTGTATAATTGTAATACAGTTGTAAATATCAATAAATCAATTTAAAAAAAAAATAATAATATAGATAATTATTAAATATCTTAAATTATTTTAAAATAATCTAAGATGCTTCAATAAAATTTGATATACATGTAGACACATATACATAAAAATTTCCCTGTAATGTATGTATTTTTCAGGTCTCCACAAGCCCGGATAGCTCAGTCGGTAGAGCATCAGACTTTTAATCTGAGGGTCTAGGGTTCGAGTCCCTATTTGGGCGTAAAACTTTTATAAAAAATTAATTTAGTAGGTTTATTAACACTATCAATACTCCTTAATTCAGGAATTATTTATTTATAATTATATAAAATATTTAAAAAATATATTTTATACCCAATATTACAATATACAATGAAAAAAATAAGCATGCAATTATAATAAAAAGATTTTAAAAACGTTGAGTTATAATTTGAAATTATTAAAGTTAATAAATTAAAAATATATTTTCTGAATTGAATATTATGTGACTGTATGAAAAATAAAAAGAATTTTTAAAAATAAACCGTGTAAATAGTATGTTTATCCATGGAGATTGTATCTAATATGATGTTTTTTTTAATTTTTTTCCATAGTAATTTTGTTTATATTAATTTTTTTTTTTCATATAAGAAAAAAGAACGGTATGCAACGAGCCTCAAAGAGATGAAGAAATTGGCAGAACACGAATCACAATCAGTTTCAATAATGCCACTTAACACCACCAATGGAGTAAGATATTAAGTTTTCCAAAATACATTTATTATTTATTTATTTATTATATATTCATCGATCTTTGTTGGGGGGGGGGTGCGATTGGTGAGCACCTCAATATATTTAATTTCTTTGAAGTGAAAACTACTTCAGCCGCTTTTAGCGACTTTTGGTAGGGGATCAACTTGTAAGCAGGCGTCAGCAACAAGCTCGAGGCTGGCGAGACCTAGCGGCCTCTGCATGAGTTATACAATTTGTTTTAATCAACTTTAGTTTCAAAATTAGAATTCGATTGACATAATAAAATTTATATTTAACTAAAATGTCGCTTATTAGCTGTGCAATTGATACTATTAACTTAAAATATTAATAACTAGTTGAACTTCAATAGTTTTCCATAAAATAATTTATGTGTTATTGTTAAATGTCTTGCTTTATGAAATGATTGAAGTACAAATAAACTAAGTATTGTTGAACTTAGGCATGATAATAATGCTAAAATAAATATATGAGATGAAAATAGTTGACTGGATGATCTAATGTAAAGGAGATAGTTGGGGGGTGCAGTCAACAAGAACACAGAATAAGTAATAAACTTATAATTATGTGCCGACGTTTCGACCTACAGTGTAGGTCATCTTCAGGGCTATGAGAGAGAAACAAACAGAACAAAAAATATAAAAATGTACAGTAACAATAATATGGTGACAAGTAATGTAGAAAATTAAAATAGTGGCAGATATGAAGATGGAAGATAACGAATATTAAAAAAGTGACAGAATATAATAAAATTAAGATATAGACAGATTTAAAAAAAATAATTAATTAATCTACATTACTTGTCACCATATTATTGTTGACATAGCACCATTACTTATTACCATTACTGCCCACAAGAGGCAGATTGTAATGCTTCAATAAAGTGTTTTCTTCTCTCTCTCTCATATTATTGTTACTGTACATTTTTATATTTTTTGTTCTGTTTGTTTCTCTCTCATAGCCCTGAAGATGACCTACACTGTAGGTCGAAACGTCGGCACATAATTATAAGTTTATTACTTATTCAGTGTTCTTTTTGACTGCACCCCCCAACTATCTCCTTTACATAAAATAAATATACATTTAATTTCATAATTAATCTATGTAAATACAAATGCAAGCTATAAATATAGCGCATAATAAATAAATAAAGCAATTTATAGCTTTATATATAAATAAAGCTATAAATTGTTATTTCAATTAAATTATTGATACATATATTGAAATGAGTTGGTGAACCAAGATATGATTTGATTAATAAATAAACGGTATCTGTTTAGCAGATTGTCGCTTCGAATTGAGTTAAAAGAGGTTTTAACTGTTTATCATTTTCATTTTTAATATTTTCCAAAAATAAAAGTTATTGTGAGTTTTAGTATGGAAGAGAGAATGTAATTATGGGTAATGAGTAGATTTCGGTATTCTGGAGGAGGATGGAAACACCAAATAAGTGAAGACTTATTTTTTATTTTTCCCGACATTTCGACCTACTTTGTAGGTCATCTTCAGGGCTATGAAAGAAAAACAAATAAAACAAAAATAACTATAAAAAACATTACAGTACCAAGAATATAATAACATATAGAGTAATAGAAAAGTAAAAAATAGTGATGGATATATAATTAAGGATATATGAATAAAAAAATTACAGAATAAATAAGAAGAGTGATAATGTAAACAAAATACAAATAAAAAATGAGAAGGTAAACAGAAAGATACAAGATGAAAAGGTTTAAATATAAAAAGGTGAGATAGATGACATCTATAGATATCTATAGATGATATAAGTTTGTTGAAACGTTCATTTCTAGATGAAATGATTACCGAAAACCCATACTTTTCATAATCACATTCTCTTTCCATACTAAAGCTCACGATAACTTGTATTTTTGAAAAATATTAAAATGGAAGTAAATGAAAAATTAAAAGTTATTATGACTCAAATAGAAGAGACGTCCTGCGGAATAACTACTACAATTTAAATTTCAAATATAAATAATTCAGAATAATTGATCTAGAAATTCAAAAAAGTATACAGTTATTACAAACTTTTGAGTTTTCACTTCAGTCAGCAATCCTCATGACTGCTTATTTTAATTTCTAAACGTAGTTTCTTTTAAAAGCATTGGATACGTGATTAAAATAATAATATAAAGCAGACACCGAGATGATTTGGATGTCGTAGAAATCGCAGGAAATAGATTTGAATATGTAAAACAGTTTAAGCCTTCAATAACTGAGTGAAACAGGATTGAAGAGGAAATAAATACAGGATTTAAATGAATCCGGCATTGCTCGTTATTTCTCGACCGGAAAATTATTCATTCAAATCTGTTTTCGAGAAACCTGGGCAAGCTGGAATTCACGTACTAACGGATTCTTCTGTCGACTGACATGGCGGGCATGACGTCTGATAACCTGACACTGATAAAGCCTAAGTTGTTCTACATATATCAAAATCGATGTTGAGGTGTAAAAGATTAATTTTGAATTAAATGTCGGTACTTGTGTCTTAACGCAGCCCTGGTTACTTTTTCCTGCTTGTTCGCATGAGCGAGCAGCTACATTTTGTAACGGTTACATTTTGTAACGGTTACATTTCTAACAGTTACCTTCTATTTAAAAATGATGAAAAATTACAAATCAAAAGAATTTATTGACAAATGGAAAATAATAATAATAAATTATGAACAATTAAGAAATAAAAGTAATTAAAAATCGCAATAATGAAAAATTATGTACAAAAAAATAATTTCAAACAATTAAGAATTAAAAAATAAAAGTAATGAAAAATTATGTAAAAAAAAAAATTGAAAAATGTAATATATGATGAACAATTAATTAATGAAGAATGAACAATTACAAAATAAAAATTTAATCGCATTTAGGTGGAAAATGCGTCGAAATAGACTTCAATATAGATTCAAAACAGTCTGTAGGTATTTGGTTTTGACTGATGCTGTCGCCATACGAACTCGCATAAATATGATTCATTTCTAAAAAAACCTTTCACCACAATACAATTTCATTTGATGGGAATTGCTACATTTTCTTTGTTTTGGTAAAATATTACGCTCCTGCAAAAAATGTATAGCTTGTTCTTCTTGTTGAAGGCAGATCCCGAATACGCATCATTTTACACTAATTAAATAACTAACTAAAATAATAACAACGAACAATTTATAACAAAGAATAAAGGACAAATAACGAACGATAAACAACAAATAACAAACAATAAGAAACAATGAATCAGCAATAATCAAAACACAGTAAGCAAGATGAAACATAGAACAAATCAGCTGTTAAAAATGTAACTGCTCGCGCATGCGAACAAGCAGGAAAAGGTAACCAGGGCTGCGTTAAGACACAAGTACCTAAATGTCTTTACTGTAGAAGTTTTTGATTTAAAGGGAACAAATTTGTTAATAGTTATTTCTTTCCTCACAACTAGCGTTATGAATTAATCTCTAAAATAAAGAAATATATTAAAAATACAAAAGCAAATAATTAGAAGAAAAAAGGAGAATTAAACAGATTAATAACATTCAACATTCTGTAGAAATAGGCCCAATTAACTGACTAATTATATAAAAATATACAACGGTGTCTACTTTTCTTGACTGTTATAAATAATTTTTACTTTTGGTTCCCGAGATTCTGCCATAAGGAAGTAGATGGAATTGACTAAATCTCGTGAACTACTAGTAAACATTAAAAATATATACATATATGGGAGCGGAGTGGCTCAGCAGTAGAGCACTGAGTTGCCATGCCTGAAATCCTGGTTCAAATCCCGCTGCGGGCAAGACTTGTATTTAGTCTTTTTGTAGCTGGGCATGAATCATATAGGATCTAGGACCCTCCTTGGGCTCACCTAGCCTCTATAAAATATAAAAATAGGGTACCCAAAATATGGGGGGGGGGGAATCTGACGGTTAAACGTGACCTAGGACAAGTCGCCTCCTTGCAGAACCGTTGTCCATGAAACAGTACAGTCTCTACCATGTACTGAACCCCAGACCCGTTCACGGATTGCAGTGGTACAGGTTTTTTTTATATTATTATATTATATTACATAATAATATATTTATTCTTTATTTTTCCTACTGTTCATATTAGGGTTGTATATATAAATATATATGTATAATTAATAATAATTTTCATATATAAAAATATATTATTATATAACATAATATATTTATTCTTTATCTTTCCTACTGTTTATATAATAGTCGTATTTATAAAAACGATGCACAAAGGCTATAAAATATCAAAAAATAAAATATATCACAATCGAAACTGAACTGTTTCTAAGCTAACGCAGAGAGTTCATTAATTCGATTAATTAGTTCATTAATTAAGTTCAACCAATAACTTTTTCCCTCAACTAAGCACATCTACTTGATGGAGGATTGGTAGCCCTGGTTGTGCCTGCGAAACCCCTAAGTGGTCGGTTCACGGCAGGATACATAATAAATAATTCATCTGTAGGCAGTGTTCCTATATTTATAAATGACTGTTAATCCATTATTTATACATGTAAATTATCATCACTTTCTTTTTGAATTATGGTTTGTTTTATATTAATACTACAAGTTTATTTTCTTTGTTTCAAGCCCTGAAAGTTACTTTATTACTATTATTAGCCTAGAATATTAGAGATGTGTCCCGAAATAAATAAAGAATTTGTTATCATTATTAATAAATTAATGGAAATTACCAGCATTAATAATAATTATTAATAATATTTTATGGAGAGCGAAGTCGTTGGGTGTAACGGCTGGCTAGCAAAGACAAAAACCGTTAAGGAGCAAGGCGGAAGGGTTAGCAGCGATCTCTAGCGGCCAAAAAGGTAACTATAGAAGGTAACACATACTGGAGTATAGGAAAAAAGAGGGAAAGCGAATAAATGGATAAAATTAATATAAATATATAATGGATAAATTAATATAAATCCAGTATGTGTTACCTTCTATAGTTACCTTTTTGGCCGCTAGAGATCGCTGCTAACCCTTCCGCCTTGCTCCTTAACGGTTTTTGTCAATAATATTTTATGATTATTTATAATATAATATATAATAATAACCTTTAAATATTAATAATAAATTATTTTTTAATGTTATATATTTTTTTTTAATATATTTTATTTTAAGGACATTTGCTTTGCCCACGTTCGTTCTCTTTATTTGTACTATGACTTTATTTAATAATGGAATTCATGAAAGAGTTCATTAAGGGTATCTAAAGCTCAGTAACTCAAGCAAACTCTATATACTAACTTACTCCATCCCTCCCCAAACTATATGATAAAAATAATATATGCCTTTCTATTATTATTATTATTATTACTAATTATTATTATCTGCAATGTTGGGTGGTTTGGCATATCCCTGGTCAAGGTTATGCTCACTCGTGATATTTTTTCAATCTTTAACTATGCTCGGAGTTCCTAATAACAATGCTTTTTGTAGTACTTGAACTTCCTTCCTAAGTTCAAGTATCTTCTATGACTTTATCGTTCCCTCTGGGATAAGGCCAATAGTAGAAACTACAAACTGGTAGTACCACCTCCATCTGTTAAGTTGTATCAATTCCTCACATTATCATCGGCAAGATATCTCAGTTATTAGAGCTTTCTTTACTGCCTTGTCAATAAGCAAGATGCCATGTCTATTGTGAGGGATGTGATGGTCTGTTATCATCTTGTCCCAATATATTGTAACATAAATTATTATTGTAAAGGTGATAGTTGGGGGTGCTGTCAGAAAGAACACTGAATAAGTAATAAACTTATAATTATGTGCCGACGTTTCGACCTACAGCGTAGGTCATCTTCAGGGCTATTTGGAGGGAAAAGCCTGCTGACTAGCCTGGACTAGAGTCATTCAGGCTTCTTCTCCCTCCAAATAGCCCTGAAGATGACCTACACTATAGGTCGAAACGTCGGCACATAATTATAAGTTTATTACTTATTCAGTGTTCTTTCTGACTGCACCCCCCAACTATCACCTTTACATTAGATCATCCAGTCAACTATTTTCATCTCATAAATTATTATTATCGAACTAATAGTTCTTGTTGCCTAGCAATTGGTAAGACTGGAGAACAAGATCCACGAGGCAGGCCTCCACCTCCTGGAGATGCGGCACCTGGAGAGGAAATACACCAAGATGAGGCAGAGCCTATTGGACGACAGAGTGTTCTTCCAGAGCACTCTGGACAAGTACGAAGAGGAAATTGCCAAGCAGGCCAAAGAGATAGAACACCTTCAGGTAATAATAAGTTCCATGTCTTGTCAAAATTAAACCAAATGAGTTTTAAAAAAATAAAAATCTGGGCATTGGTAAACCAAAGCATTCCTATTGGAATGATGGTATTGAAATTCTTTTATTTATCATTAGAAATTATGTTAAAGTTTGAAACTTTTTTAAATTTTAACTTATGCCATAATTCTCATAAAACATCAGATTCCAACATGATACAATACTAAATATAACTTTGGAGAACGGAGATAGTTGGGGGGTGCAGTTAAAAAACACCAAATAAGTACCAGACTTATATTTAATGAGTGCCGACGTTTCGGCCTACAATGTAGGCCATCTTCAGGGCAACTGGGAGAGGTGGCTGGGTGGACCGGTTAAGCAACAATCAATGATTTGATCTGATTTGAGTTGTTCTCTTCTTTTGAAGGGGCTATATAATTCATCCCAATAAGCATTAAGGCAGCGCATTATTCATTTAATATTATCTGCTCCCTGTATATTTTAGCATTTTTAATGCTTTTACATGCATTTTATTTTTATGTATGTATATATATATATATATATATATATATATATATATATATATATATATATATATTTATATATATATTAAATTTTCCCTTTATTGTGGAAATACATAGTTATTTTAAACTCAGTTGTATTTGCATTAATAATTTTGATCATATAATTAAGTGTTTTAGTTTTATTTTTATTGCTCAATTTGTCTTGAAACGCGTGAACTAAATACAATCTTAATTATATATAATCTGGTAGTATTATCGATTGTATCCTGGTTTTTGGTATAGAAATTATTCTTAAGATAAAAAATAAATTCCGAGAATCAAACAAAATTTTAAAAAATACATTTAATCTATTTTTTTAAATTTATAAAATGCACTTAAAATTTTCATTGTATAAAATCTGGTAGTCTATATAGTCTACAGACAGACTTTATTGGACTATGACCTGCATTGGTTTTTTTTTTAATTTCTTCCCCCTCCGAAAACTATTTTTTGCAAGGCTATTGAAACTGAATAACAGATATAATTTTTTTTTTATTGTGATTATTTAAATATTTTTATTTTGAAGTTATTTTATTGAGACAAATCTTTTCTCTTAAATAACAGATAGAATGCCCCTCTTAAAATAAAATATATACTATACAAAAATTACGGAAAATGGCAGAAGCTCATCTTAAAATTAAAACCTAATTAAAACCTAAAAATTTATAATAGTGTGTACGTAATTGATAGGTACTGATAGACATTCAAAAATATAAAATTTATTGTTAAAAAACATTAATTAAACTAAAATTGTTACTACAGCCACGCATTATTAAAATATAAACATAAGCCATTCCCAAAAAATATTCATTCCATATAGAATTAAAGTCGATATTTTTTTTCGGTTTGGACTTTCACGGTAACACTGTATCGAATTTTTTTAAATTACCTTATCGTAATTAAAAATTAAAAACAATATTAATATCATGCTAGAATTTAACTAAGCAATATTTGAATAAACGTAGATATAATAAAGAATAATTATAAAGAAAATACGTTCACCTACTGATAATTAGTTCAAGTTTAAAATAACTTCCATCCCTTTACATCAGCCTGGATAGCTCAGTCGGTAGAGCATCAGACTTTTAATCTGAGGGTCCAGGGTTCGAGTCCCTGTTCGGGCGAGTATTTTTTTTTTCTCTTTTACATTATTTTAATTTAAAATACTTAATTATATCAACATACTATAAAATTAAATTAGAATTGAAACATTAAAAAAAATATATATTAAAAAATCTGGTGATTACTGATAGTTAACATTTATAAGTAAGATAAATATCTTAAATTTTATATTCGACGTTGAACTAAATAATTTATTGGAATAATCTCTGTCCAGGTAAAATATTTTTTATTCTTAACTTTATTGTTCTAAATTTTAAAATACAATCACTTTGGTTAACACTTTTAAGCATGGAAATCAGATACTAAATATGTTTTGTGGTGGCTAACATATTTAAGTAAGATAAAAAATATTTCCGAATTTAAATAATTATTTGAATTAAAATAATTTTAATAATTCAATTCAACCTCTAATAATGCAATATTTTTAATAATAAAAAAAGAAGAAAATAAAAATGATAATCTAGAAATTAAAAAATAATCTTAATAATCAATAGAAATTATCCATTTTCGGGTGAATGTTTTTTATTCTTTAGTTTATTGTTCTAAATTTAAAAAAAAAAAATACAGTACGAACACTTCGGTCTATTTAACTAAAATTCATTATTAATGGAAATTAGATACTAAATAATCTGGTGGTGGTTAACATATTTAAGTAAGATAAAATATATTTCAGAATTTAAATAATCATTTCATTTCAAATAATTCTATTTCGATTTTATAATATTTTTAATAATAATAAAAAAATAATAAATCTCTATAATTTAAAAAATACACACACCAACACATATTTATAACAATAATTTTTTTCAATGTCTACAAAATTTGATCGTTAAATTAAAATTTGAAAGTTCCTTGCAATGCGATAAAATTTGAAGAACAAGCCCGGATAGCTCAGTCGGTAGAGCATCAGACTTTTAATCTGAGGGTCTAGGGTTCGAGTCCCTATTTGGTCGTCAACATTTTTGTTACTTTTCAAATGAATTCCAAATGTTTATAAAGCAACTTAAATATTTTCCAATTTTAAAACTAATTATACCTTGAGTTATAGATGTTTAAAATACAAATTAATGTTGCAATTTGAGCAAATAAATTTAATCTTGTCTATAATCGTATAAGATATAAATATTGGAATTTTGTGTATGAAATTTTAAATTTGAAGGAGCAGCTTCCGTTTTCCAGAGCGTTCGTGACGAGGCAATCCGGCTGCGGGACAAGACAAGGAGGAAATTGGCCAAGCTAGAGGCTGAGGTGGTCGCCCAAGGCATCCAGAGGGAGCAACAGCTACAGGAACTCAAGTGAATAATTTTACAATACATATATATATTTATCATATATCATATATCATATACGCAAGCTTCAAGAAAACACTTAACATCTTGCTTCAATGTTGATTTCCACAGTTGAAATTGGCTATACAATGATTTTAATGGTATTTAAAACCATTGAATTGATATTTTATTTAGGTAATACCCTACTCGATAAAAATTAAATAAAACGAATTGTTATTCGTTATTAAAGTAAAAATTCAGCTAAAAATATTTATGACACTCACTCTCTTCACTATACCTGGAATAAAGTTTTTTTTTTAATGTTACTAACCTAAATTATAGGAATAATATTTTGTATGAATATAGGGGGAGAATATGTTACATTTTTAATACGGTAATATGTTATTTTAACACAAAACTAACAACAGCTAGCTTGGAGCTAGCAATCTAGCAGTTGCTTTAATCATTGATAATTCATATATCTCAACTAATGTGTAGGTCCTTGGATGGATGTAATCTCATTACAAACTCAAAGCTGTTGTTTATCCTTTCGAAAACATAGACTACTGGATAACTAAATTATTGGTACAGTTTCCTGTCAACAGCAACTGAAAATACTTCTGTGTAACAATTTACTATATTTATTTTAGTCACCTACAATGAGTGATGACATATTAATAAGTGAATTATATCCAACCTAATTCACAAAGATGGACCATGCTTCCGAGGTAAATTTTGATGGCGGCGAAATTCGGGTGAAATTTTATTTTTATGTTATAAAAAAAAAATATTTTGTTCTAATTTTAGGAAGTATCACACCTTAATACGGGCATTGGAGTGAGCTAAAATTATTAAAATTACAACTAATTAATTAAATTATTAAAATTATAACTTACATTAATTAAATTATAAATTTCTTTAAACTCTCGACTTTTATACTGGAGAAATAATAAAGAACAAAATTAAAAACTAACCTTATCCATCCATCCGAAAATCTATACTACCCCAAGTAATAAGAAAGAAATAGGATTTTCATTTCTCAAATATTTAAATTGTTTTCATTCCAGCCAAAAGTCCGTGGTCTTATTGGCGCCAACCGATTCATAAGGCTGTGTATTTTTTATAAGGCTATGGATTCAGCTTAATTAAATATTACAGAATAAATTTACAAAAATAACTTATCAATGACTACAAATATAATATAATATATATTAAAGTGGGATAATTATTTCTTAAATTATTGGTAACACCTGTAATAAACCTGTTATCCTATAAATTATTAAAAAAAAAAAGAAAGAAAGAAAAAATGTAAAATCTTACATCTACTGCTAATAGAACGTTGAGACGCTAATAGAAAATTACTGAAAAACCATATTATTGATTACAAAATATACAATTTTAAAACCACTAATAATAAACTAAACAATGCATAAACTAAACATGTATTTATTTCAAGTTATTCTTTCAAATAATTCCTAAAAGTTGTAATTTTAATATAATTAGAATTAACTTAATACTAATTCAGTTATCGTTCACATTAATACATTAGAAACGGAGGGAAAACATTAAATAATTTCTTTAATAAATAAAGCATTATACATTTGTTTAAATTTTATCGATTATAATACTTATTTTTTACCTTTTAAACATATGACTTATTAAATCATATGTTAAATGGAGTTCTAAGACGGCTGATTCTTGATTGGGAAATTTGATTTTTAAAACAAACAAGAGGCCATAAAACATACACTTTGATACAACATAACTAAATACCGACACTAATAATACGTTCGATTTAATAACAAACGCACTAGAATGAATAGTATTTAGAAAGATAGAAACAGTACAACAGACACTGAAAGCTAGCAAATCGAGTTAAGGTAGTCACTCAACTGATGTCCGCCAACAGCTCCAGTGTTGCCCTTAAACTTAAGAAAAAAAATGAGTATTTATATTCCTCTATAATTCAGAGTTAATTTATAATGTAATGAAGATTTATTTTCATAACATAATTTGAAAATATATTCACTTTTTTAAAACAAAATATATTGTATAATTTTGCTCAGCATAATTTCTTAAAAATTTATTTACCGGGCAGAAACATCACTGTATTTTACATAACAAAATTAATACCTAAGCATATATATTTCATGATGTTTCATTTGTATCCTATCTTTTCAGTTTTTAATATGACAAAATTTTATTCCATTTTATTTTATTTTAATATGTAATATTAATCAAATACATGTATTCCTTGCAAACGATTCCTCTTTAGGAGGAAAGTGGAGGGCGGGCGAGCTTACTTGGAAAAAGTCGAGAGGAGTCTTGTACCGACGAGCAAACTACCTCAGCATGATTCAGGGGATACAGATGAGAATGGAGTCACTGCCGAACAGCAGATGAGGGAAACGCTACAAGCAAAACTGCAGAAGTTGAAAGAAGTCACAGGTATGGAATTGGAATCCTGTCCAACTAAAGGGTAAAAAAGATTATTGGTTAAAATCTGGAGGTAGAAGAACATATTACGTCTCTGACTAATGCTTACTTCTCGTGATACTTTAACTAGAACTTCTTCACTCCAATTTCGAAATACAGTTTATTGTTACAATATAATGATGATTATTGTTGTTGCAGGTGCCAAAGACGAGGACGATATCATAGAAAAACTGAAAACGCAAAGAATGACGAAACAGAGATTACTGAATCTAAAAAAAAGCATCGAACTTGAGAAGAAGAAACTGGAACTAAAAAAAGAACAACTAGAGGCCGAACTAGAAGCTGTAAAATTTTCAGAAGTCAAAGAAAAAGAGCAGTAATTTTTAAATTTTATATTCCATATTAACATAATCAATAGTAAGTATGCAGTTAAGGTAATAGTTTATGTATTGGATAAATAAGGATAAGGTACATGGTCCCAAACCACAAGGATGAGGAAGGGATTTCGTCCTGGCAATCGGACTCAGTTTCCTTAAATTATTGATACTTAGCTCTCCAACCTCTTTCTATTCCTTGCACTTATATTAGATTTGGAGACCACCTAATTTGCACTCATTTCCTATGACCATCCTGTCGAGAAAGTTACCACACTATTCAGTTACAAGCTATCCTTCAAGCCACCTGTCGACGATGCAGATGAAATACCTAAACAGGGCACTTCCGAGCATTTTCAGCACCATAAATATAGAAGGAGCAAGAGTATTGAGTCTTAAGGGGAGTACTTTTAAGAATGCAAACAGAAGTATAATCATGAAGAGTCAATAACTTATGCTAATCGATATATCATTTATAGTTACCCTGTGAGTAAGGATTTGTCTTGCATTTAGATTAGTAATAAATATATATGCAATGATTCAGGTAATATATTTGATAGAATTAACTCAAAAACTAATTTTTGTTGCATGATTTATTTTAAAAAATATATATCTATCTACTTCTTTTACTTAGCAACGTTGAATAACCTCAACCATTTTTAGATTTGTCCAGTAAAATTAATTAGAAATGAAAAAAAGATCCAGTGGAAAATACGACCAAATTATTGAAAAATCCGTAAACGAACGCCATGCACTTCTTCATTTCAGGAATGAAGAAGAATACGAGAGAAACGAGAGAGCGCTAAAGGAGGCAATGGACGAGTTGGAGGAAGCGAGGAAGAAGTACACCAAAGAGAAACTACAATTAGGTGAACTCAAAGAACAAGTAAAAGAATTGTGCATGACTCTGAAGGTAAGATTGTAATCCATGACTAATCACATACGTGTAGAAATACAATGCACCGTAGGTTTCCTTTAAAACCATAATGGAATAACTCCTGTGGCGTTATTTTTAGACCTTTTTCGTCTAAGACGGTTTAGATGTTAGGGATCTACTTTTTTCGTTGGAGACGAACCAATAAGTGTTTTATGACGCACTTCCTTTACCCTTATGTGCAGTCAACTGAAAAGTACACCAGTAGAACAGACAATTATGCTGATCACATACCCCTCCTGGAGGACAAAGCTCATGGAGTCCTCAAAAGTTGAAATCTTTGAAAGTGGAGGATGTAAAAAGAAGTTTACTCTATTAGTTGCCTAGTCTGAACAAAATCTGCATTTGTTTTCACAATTGGTTGTTGTTTCACAATTAACGGGTTCAGTATCATAATGTGGCATCTTAACAACCCCAATAATGTACCAGTTCAGATCATTTTGCAGTTGGATAGTTTAAAAAAACAAACAGTAGTACATGTTGCCTTGATAGGAGTAGGCAAGGACGTTAACACGCACAAAGTAATTACGACTAATGTAAATATTATCATTAGCCCTCAAACGAAATAAAATCCTAGCCAGGAGCCTGACGATAACCTATCTATAATATAACAATCAATCATATCTTTTAACGTGTATGGTATTAATATAGTATGATTAATCAATCTTAAATCTTAATTAAGATTATTTACCACATTAAATTGGTTTTGATTAAAATATTTATTTATTTAAATGTTTTCTAACATTCGAAGAATACTTTTTAAACGTATTGTTCTTATTCAAAGTACAACCGCTTCCTTTCTTTACCCCCCTCCCCCATCCAATTGTAAGCAGAATCGTGTGTGCTCTGTAAACAGCCGCTGATATACGACTCGAACAGAACAACTTGTACAAACGTTCGATATATCATGGAGAAAAGGTCAGAATAAGGTCTTACAAACACCAACACTAACTAAATACTACTTCCGTGAATTTATAGCCTTTGTCGAATGGTGATTGTATTGTCGATAACGGTTCTTGAACTCATTAGATGAGTTTCAACTATTTATATATCGAATGTATCGTTATTAAACACGTAAAAGACATGACCACAGATGTTGACTTGAACCATAAAATCTAATTGCTCTACTCCATTGGCCCTTTTATTTGCAGTCCAAGTTTCATCTAAGAGACAATCTTAACATATCAAGGTCATTCTAACAAAATTGCGGTTTACTGCCCAAGCACTTCCAAACAAGGGGAAAAAATATTTTGGTTTTATTCTGTTTATTTTTTTTCTTGTTGCAGATGGGACTCATTGGAGTTAGGTTGATTTGGGGCATATAATATAAATTTATGTTGTTGGATATTTTCTTTGGCCACAATATTAGTTATATATTTAGATGCTCATTAGGAATATTCCAAGTATTTTTTGGGGGGATGTAACAACATCCAAAAATTTATCACGTAAAAACATGAGAGTCATAGAGACTATATTAGACCCCACGGGGCCCATCTGTGTCTGTTAACAGATTAAATAATTTGGTAAATATTCTGCAGGTTGTCACTTCAAGTCGAGTCACAAAAAGTTTCAACTTTCTATATTCATTTCCTTTTTAATATTTTCCAAAATACAAGTTATCATGAACTTTAGAATGGAAAACAGAATGTGTATACTTCTAAGATAATTGTTTCTTCGTTTCAACAAACATTTATCATCTATACTTCAAAATTTTTGTTGAAACTTTTATTTTTTGATGAAAAGATTACCGAAGTAAGCAAATTTCCCATAATTACAATCTCTTTTCCATTCTAAAGCTCATGATAATTTTTAGTTTTGGAACTATTAAAAATGAAAGAAATAAACAGTTCCAAGTTGTTGTAACCCAACTCGAAGTGACAACCTGCGGAACAGATACCAATGATTTATCTGCCAAAGCTGGATTGTAACATGAAATCTTCAGCAGAGCAGCACAGCACTCTACTTTCTGAGTTCCTGCACTCCCAAAATATAAATAATAAATTAAACAGTATTTTGTTATTTAATGCCTTTCTCCTTTGTTCAAAATTTTATTTTTAGTAGTTACTGTTACTCCATCATTAGCAAAATCAATGAGCTCCAGTGAACCTGCAAGTCAGTTTTTGTTTTATAATGTATTTAATGTAGTGGCTCAATGGTAGAGCACTGAGTTGCCATATTGGAAATCCAGGTTCAAATTCCGCTGCGGGCAAGACTTTTATTTAATCTGTTTGCAGTCGGAGATGGATCATATGGGATCTAGGACCCTCCTGGAGCTCACCCACTCTCTATAAAATATTTAAAAAATAGGGTAACCCTATTATAAAAAAAGGGGGGAACCTAGGACAAGACACCTCCTTTCAGAACCGTTGTCCATGAAATAGAACAGTCTCTACAATGTACTGAACCCCAGACCCGTTCATGGGTTGTAGTGGTACACGTTATTTTTTTAATAGCAACTGAAATAGAAAATTTACTTAAAAATTGTCTACCCTCTAACTTATTCTGAGATGTGGAGGAGCTTTGTAGATGTGGGCAAAATATTAAAAATCAATTATATTCATGAAATATTAATTTTTTAGGAAATGTAGTGAAAACACAAATACATGAAATCTAATTTTATTAATGAATTAAAATATTCACTTTGGCTATTATTAAAACCTTTTAATTCCTTCTAATAACTGCTTGGAAAAATAAAATAAAATGTTTCTCGCTGTAATTTGTCTATAAAATCAACAAATAACATATATGTAATATATAAATGATAATAATAGAATAATATAACTGAATATGATAACTAATCTTTTTTCAACATTTTAACCAGCAACATCAATTAATTATTCACTTAATTGACTAAGAACATTTTTAGGATTAATATTAATCCCTTATTCATACTGACTCTTGCCCGGACGCCCTATCGTACTAATTAATAATATAACACAAAAATTACATTATGAATTTATAAAAGGCTTCATTTATTATATCGGTTAATATGGAAACTGATAAATATTAATTGAGTAAATTGTAATATTTAATTACTTATTTTGTATTGTATTAACTCAGTTGTATATAGTAAATTTTTAATTGTATAATGTAATTTATTACAGTCATTTATATTGAAAAATTCAAAGATTGCTACTGCAACTTTTCTATCAATGTTGACATTAGAACTAATCAAATTCCGACTTCCATAGCCTGTAAACGAAGAAAAACTGCCAGATAGCGATGACGATGTGTTCCTAGATGAACAGGACAATACTGCTTACTTAGATGATCTGATTAAAGTTACTAAATCAAAGTTCAACCAAATGATCCAGATGATGGAAGAACTTAACCTACAATTTGCTATTGAAGAACCGCTATCGAGCTTATATGTAAGTGTTTTATATAAAAGTAAAATTAATTACTACTCCATGCAGTTAAAGACAATCAATATAGCCCAATAAAACTGATTCTCTGGGTTGACTAAGTGTTTTATTATTACTAGTTTTTTTCTCTGTCTTAAGGATATTGAAGAATTGAGTCATCTCTAATTTTTGTCAGCTTTACAAGTGTAAAGAAGTTTGTTGAGTGCCTTATCTCAGTCAATTGAATAAATAAAACAAAACTTTTTAGATACATTAGAAGACTTGGAATAGTTCATCTTTCATTTTGCTCAATCCTTCATTATTCAAATTCCTAAACCCATAATTTACTCGAACAAATTAAAATCCAGAATCTGTCCTAAAAAGAATCTGGAAAAAGGAAACTTTCGAACTTTTAAAGGCATTTCTGACCTCCACCCAGACCATTTTCTTCCTCATATATAGAAGGTCAATTAATACTATTCAAGATAACCTACTACTAGCTTTTAAAACAGATCCAAATCTGATTAGAACCCTAAATTATGTAATATTTAAATGAGCTTAATCTACCTTTTTAACACTTTCAGCTGGATACGGGGCTGATGGAGGGGAAGGTGGAAGGCAGGAAGGGTGACGACAAGGAAGGAGAAAAGACGGTTGAAGACATGCCAGACGTGCCGTCGAGGGAACACATCAAGAGGCAGTCGCAGCTCATGGCCGAGGCACAGGGCAAACGGAAGGGATACCCCAAGTAGAGGATGACTTCTGGGGAACATTCCTCAAAATTAAGTCCAAGATACTTCTCAGGAGTAAACATACCATCATGAATGACATTCAGAAGAGCTCAAATATTATACACTTCTTTAAAAAATTGATAACATGATAAAATATAAGCATTCATAGATAAAAGAAACATGCTGTTCTTTAAAAACCTGCATCTATTGTTTGTTTGTTCATTGAACGTCACTTCATGCTGCTATGGCTAATCGGTTGATGCTACAGTGGGAGCTCTAAATTTTGCCTATCCAGGTTTAATTAGGATAGGGATTTTTAACGAGTACCTGACATTGTACAGGCTCGGGACCCCCGTTTAACGTCCCTTCCGAAGGATGGCATAACTAAGGATTTTTTACTTCCTTAAAAAAATCCTAGGGCCACCTGCCGGACTACCAATCTGCAATCTTGGGTTTAGTAGTTTGTTACGCTAACCACTAGACCACAGGTGACCGTAATAATAATCGTCCCATTAGCCATAACAGCATAAAGTGACGTTAAATGAACAAACAACAACCGGCATCTGTTTAAAACATGTATAACTAGCAGATGCATCAGTGGGAGATACTTTACATCAAATTAAGAAATAGTTCTGTGACATTCACTTGTTTTATAAAAAAAAAAAAAAGAAGTAGAGAATATTTTTTGAGGTTGTCTTTTTTTTTTTACTTAAATGTTATGTTGCACTTTATTTATTTTTCAATTGGGACTAAAGTCTGATTGAGGGCTATGAAAAAATCTAGAGCTGACAGTAGCTCACACCACATTCCCTTACCATGAAGCATTTGATTTTTAATGTTTTAACATATCTTCAAAATAAAAATCAAATTAAAAAAAAAACTGTCTGATTGTGGTTATTCTCTGAGATAATTGAGTCAGTATTTTATTTTAATTTAACATCAAAGTTATCTTTCATTCCAGAATGATCTTTGGAACTCTGCTAAACAACCAATAATTTATTTCTAAATGTTCCCTGCCACCTGGTATCTGCAAAGATATATTAAGTTTTATGGAATCATTATAACCAGGTCTTTATAATATTACTTTTAATGTATTTAAGTATTTAAAGATAGCAATTCATAGTGTGAACTTCCCTGAATCATTCTATACCCTTACATTTGTTTACCTTAAACTAAAAAAATTGGGAGACAATGTTTGTGGCCAATTGTAGCGGAGTTATATTGAGAAAATTCAATTAACAAATTGATTTTTTAAATGTGTTAACATATCTACCTCAAAAAAATCAAAAGCTTAAGGCAGGAGGATAGAGGAAGAAACGTAAACACTGGATTTTATATATAATGCTAAAATATTTCAGTAATCCTACATTTTGTAGGAATAGAACACTACTTTACAGTTGAAAGTAGTCTTGTTCTTTTAAAAACATGAAATCCTTCCCTATGGCAGAGTTACCTATTTTTTTTTTTGGGAGGTCATATACTTGCACTGCGACCGTTACTGATCTATTGTGCACCCCATCTATGTGCGATTTGTTACAATCTCAAATTAGTCAAACCCACAAATTTTTGTATGCTTGCTGGGTACCTATAAATGTGAGCATAACAAAAGAAATCTGTTTGTTATAATTGTTACAAGGTTCTGTTACAATGAAAAATTCATAATCACAAACGTATCCTGGTTTATATGTGTATAATAATTGTACCCTGTCATGATGAATGATATATTTCAGGTAATTGCATTGTAACATATTCAAACCAATAGTTAAATAAACAATATACACAAATTATATGGGTTGATATTAAATAAAATATCAAAAATTAAAACATTTGTTTTACCTATACGACTTTATAAAAGATACACATTTATACAATAGGCGGTGCAAAGTACCAAGCAGCCAGTAATCAGTGTTTTTTATTCAGTTAAATATTTTCTATTTCAATTAATCATTTACACGATATATTTACACATGTTTGATAATTATATATATAATATTATATTTATATATATATATATATATATATATATATATATATATATATATATATATATATATATATATATATATATAAATGCAAAATTTACACAAGATTTACAAGGTTTTTTGTGAGTTTTTTTTTCTAAAAATCTTTTCGTTAAGTAATAGTTTCAATACATAAACAAACATGAACAACTTTACGAACAGCATCATTATTAATCTAACTTAAAATGGAAAGAAAAAAAAAATACTTAAAAAATAAATATAATAGTTTAAGTGCAAATAAATATTTTATTATAAATTGGGATTGCTTAGTATAAAAAATATTCAAATTCTTCTGACAATAAAATCACTACAAACAATCTTTGTATATTTATATTGAAAGTAATATTTACAGTTTATTTCTTAGAGATGGCATGCCTTAATTATTAGTCAACAACTGGCAGTGATATTGGCAGTGAATGAAACAGTATAGTCCAGTTACTTCCTTCGAATATAATAAAAAATAATAATTATAATAAAATAATTGAACATAAGAATAAATAAAAATTAAACACCATACGCACGCTTATAGTAAATACACAAAGCCATTCAGTTTAAATGTTTCACAGCCGATACAACTAAACTTTTAAACAATTCATTACGAGATTCAACAATTAGGAGGGATACTTTAAAACAAATAAAAAATAAGTAAACAATGGGACTCCATATATTGAACTTCTAATAAACTCAAAATAATATGAAATCAGTGTGCATTCAATTTTAAGAATTTATATTATATATTACGGTGGAAGTATGGTTGTACCTAAAAATAATTGAAGATTATTTTTTAATGAAAATGAAAAACGAATAAGAAAATTTTTTTAAAAGTGTGTTGGCGTTTCGGATCAATTTTTATGCCATCATCAATGGCAAAAAACAAGGTAACAAAGATGATAGCATAAAATATATATATTAATCTAATAATGATGAATCAAATATTGTGAATAACAAAAAATTTTGTTAATGTTGTAATTTTGTTTAAAATAGCCTATAACTTTTGCAGAAGCATTATACCACAATTTTATAGCTTTCTTGAATACACACACAAATGGTATATTATTAATAAATGTATTTACTAAAGCTGCATGTATAAATTTGGTTTTTATATAAAACAATAATAACAAATATAATAATGAGCAATTATTAGAATGAATACAAATTGTTAATTTAATATATCTAAGTTATGTTTGCGTACATTCATTTGTCAATGATTTCATACATAAAGAAATCGATAATTTATTATTTTAATTTTTATGTTCAATATATAGAGGTTTTAAATGAACTAACATAGCAATGCGGAAGAACAAAATAAATCAAATAACAGAAAAAAAATCATGACTTTGCAATTCAAAAATTAATGTAAAACACATACAGTTAAAAATTATGTTTCCAAATAATTTTAAAAAAACATTTATTTTTTAACCATAATACTGCCCCACCCCGCATAAATAGATAAAATAAATAATCTTTGTAAAAGACACATTTCAAACTAATTTATTAAACAGTATCCTTAACATTAAATGGCTTTGAAATTATTTTATATGGCGCTGAAAGAGTCATATGTAATCTGATCAAAAAATCAAACTTTAATTTTTCATTCATTATATCAATCAATAAGTCAAACTTTAATTTTTCATTCATTATATCAATCAATAAATAAAAACATTTACCAACTAAAACAAAGTTTAAAAAAATATTAATATACGAGAAATTATAACATAAAAATAATAAAATGAAACATTTTTCTAAGCACCCTAAAGTATACCGAACCTTAAATCTTAATTCTCCACTAATTTTTTTTTATATTTTAATATTTTTGTAACCTCTCGACTGGCATCTACTCTAAATTTTTTTTTTCTTAATCCCCAAAAATTTCATAATCAATGGAATATCCTAAATGATATGAGTTTTCTTAGCAAAAAGCTAACCAGTACAAAAGATACTGCAGACTGATAGATCGTAAACAAGCCTGCAACATTATAAACGAATATATAAAATATAAGTTATTTATTTTAATAGTCACTTTATAGTATTAGACAATAAAAAATAAATACTTTAATGAAGGAAAAAAGATATAAATATATTGAAGACTAGTGGATACTAATGACAAGGGAATGTTCTGAGCGAAACTCAGACTTATGACGCAATTACTGCGGTTTAATCAGACTTCTTAAATAAAAAAGAAAAAGAAAGAATTTACACTAAGCGCTAAAATAATTAATTAAAAGAACTTTTAACATTACAGTCTAAAGCGATGGTTCTCAATAGTGGCAAAACAATAAATGATAAAACAGTATGAAAACATGATCTAAGAATAATAACCCAATGTGGATAAATGATTATCGACCGCTACACTGGGTTCAATACTGTAACACATCTAAATTACATTAAATTAGTCACTAAAGACACATCTAAATTATGTTCCACAAAAAAAGATAACTTAACATTCCACAAATCCACATCAGATTTTTTTAAAAGTGACTGACCATATTCAAAGTAGTAACGAAATCATGGGCTTGGTATAATTTTTGAAGCCACCTTCATACAAATGATTATGCTTATTTTTTAACTCTTTTTTTGGCTTGGTTTAAATGGTTGAGAACCACTCGCTTCACTAAGTGATAACATATATGATAATAAATATATTTCCCACTAGATAAAAAATTTTGAATACGAAACGTTTCAACTTGTAAAATATTGTCATAAAACAATATTATATCATATTAAAAGAGCTATATACACAGATCGAAACAACAACAACTTAAAAATAACATATTTTTTTTCCTATTTTTTAAAAATTATAATCCAAGTTTATATCATACCGTAACCAGGCACATTATATGTATACGATACAACTTACAATCTGATAGTACATAATTTACATAAATTTAACTCATTTTCAACGATAATTTCATTCATATAATACAAACACGCCCCAAACAATCGCCTAATGCTACATAGAAATTGACCATTAATTTTTTTTTCCTATATTAAAATTTTACCATTTCGTAAGTTTTAATATTTACATAACTCAGTTATTCTTTTATACTAAAAAATTTGTACTTGATAGTTTGATTTCAGCAATCGTGAAGAATTGCTACAAAATATAATTATAAAATAAAAATATTTTCTCTTTTATGTAAACGGTCTATTTAGATTCGGCTATCTTCTTAAGTTTAACCCATAATAAATAAAATAATAAATATCTCAAAAATATAATCATCTCCCAATAATGTACCGATACTCAATATTTTACCATTTAATAATTTGTTCGTTTATATATATTAAGAGAAATATTAAGAAAACATAAAAAAAAAAAAAAAAAAAGTTTTCAAATTATAACATGCCAAACAAATCTAAAACCATTGTAATTTTTCCATCTTTATAAACGCTTCTCTCAAATGTTAGATCTTATTTATTTATGATACCAGAAAAAATAAATTTTAATATTGAATTAAACAAATCGACAAACTATTTAACTCCCATTCTCGTCCACATTAATGTATTATTAGTTTAACTCAACAACCCGTAAATGAGTCTTGGCTTCCTCAATTGATATATAAAATAAACAAAAACAAATTTAGACTGATTTTTTATAGAAAGTTTAAAACCAGGGTTTTCCAATGCCATGAAATTTTGTTTAATAAAAGTAAGAAATATTAGTCAATTTGTTCAAATGAAGTCGATTTGAGAATAGAAAAGAGGATCGTTCTGAAAGCACAGGTTATTGAAGATTTACACAAAGGGAAACTTTTTATGAAGCCGATTATTGTTGATATAGAACTTCATGTTTGATTGTAAAATTGTAACAAAAACAAATGCAGGATTCAAACGTTTTAGTCCAGTAGTTTTAATTTATTATAAAAAAAAAAAAAATAATAATTACAAATAAAAATAAATGAATAAGATAATTCTGATATTATTGCAAAATTAAAAAAATATATATATAAAAATTAGATAACTGGTACTACCTATTTTAATCAAGCACTTATGATTGGCATACACGATACATCATCATAGGTTTACATACACATTGATCTAAATTTAAAGCAATGTTAATCATGAATTGGATTTTTAAAAATATGTACACAGTAGAGTGCCAATAACTGGGATAAATTGGAAGAGTGGATAGTTCTATTTTTTTTTTTTTTTTTAACCTCCTACGGGGCCATTTTCCCCATCCCCCCCCCTATAATTCTAAACAAGAGTGTGTTTAAGATAATTGTTGAAAAAGACACTTTTAAAAGACTTTTAACAGAAAATAAATTAAATTAAAACAGCTCTGATTTATCTTTCTAATGTAACTATATCTACAGCCCCGGTGAATAAGTAGTTAAGTCTAATTTTCTCCAAAATGAGTTTCTTGTACATTTGTTAAGCGGGATCGAGTTATTTTCGAAGTGAATAAGGGACTAAGTAAGACATTTGCTTGAAAAGGAGTTATTATTTACATTTCAAGCCAAAAACTACGAGAGTGATACGATTTTGGTTATCTGAAACTTTCCTTGGACAAAATCTGACTTAACCACTTATTCACCGGCGCTCTAGATACAATACATTCATAAATTTTTTTTTCTCTTTACCAATTTAATATTAAAGTGATTTAAAGATCGAAACAATTTTTACAAATTCAGAGAAAAATAAAATTTAAACCAGAGCCACTTAATTCTCAACTACTTAGGAACTGTTTATTAAGATTTTTTTATAAACAAATTATATATGATTTTGAATTCTTCATTTACAAAACATACCGATATCATCAAAACTCTACTGTATACAAATCTAATTAATGAAATGTGTACATATATTAACCTACATATGTTAGTAACACTCTTCCATAAGCTGAGATAGTTTTTTTTTTTTTAAACATTCTAAAATCCAGTGATAGCAATCAAATTTTTTATTCTCAATCATCGATTCGATTTTGTAAGTGACTAGAAGCTGAAGAATCCACACTAGACAATCAACTGCGCAAAACACCTACTGCTTACCAGTTATGTTATTATTCTTTTATTTTTATTACTTAAATAAAAAAACAAAAACAAATGACTATAATAAAATTTATGGCTTACTCAAATGGAAGGTAGCTTTGTTAATAGAATACGTTATAAAGAACTAAATATATTTCCATCATATGATTTACCAAGCCCAATAAATCATTCATATTATGTATCCGAAACTAAAACCGGTCGTAAATATTTCCATCCTTAAATGTTTAAATGTAATCAGTAAATACATCTTCCATTTTGCTTAACAATTTATAAGTATTAATTACTTATAATTACACTAAAATAAAAATAGTACAAACATCAGTTAAGAATATATTTATATAGCATATTTGGCCCTTTCTAGATTTAAAGCATAAATTTCATCAAAACCAACAATTTTCTATTATCGTTTTTTGATTATTTTAATTTTTAGCATAAAATTTATAATATTTTTTTATGATAACATTGATAAATTTTTTTTACATTTGACAGGTGAACTGATATAAACATATACTGAGAAAAAAATGTTGGCCAAATATGAAAATTAATAAATTATATATATATATATATATATATATATATATATATATATATATATATATATATATATATATATATATATATATATATATATATATATATATATATATATTTTAAAAATTACTATGTTAGTAAGTCTTTTAGGGAGTAACAATAATAATATTAATAATTATTCTTCAAAAAATTTAAATAAACTTAACTAAATCCAAAACTAGTTTTGAACAGACTGATATAAGCAAAGAAAGGAACTAAAAAATGGATTGTAGATCAAACAAAAAAAAGTTTAAGACCGAAAAAAGCTGAGCAGACTATTTTCTGAACAAGAAACCATTCCTGATTATTATTTTATTTTCCATAAATGCCATAAAAATTAAACTGATGGGATAAAATATTGAATCTCAATTTTTTTTTCTTTTCCAAATCATTAGAATCAATTTTTCAAAATAGGATTATATCAATTTTAGGAAAATACAAAAATCAAATCAAAATACAAATTTATCTAATACCAAAATGATGTAGATCCTAAATACTGAAAATGGAAATGCCAAGACAAATTGTTTCTATTGAGAAAGATATATTTTTCATATAAAGATATAAGTGGGGACATGTGTTCATTATATCAACTCAAACAAAGATGAGTTATCCACTGAATATATAAACTGTTATTTTATTTTTTAAATCAAAAGGAGCCAATAGTTAACTGTTAATACTCATTATCGAAAAAAATTATTGATCAAATACTAATATCAAGATGATTTTATAACTTGGAGATGATCACTAAAAAAGATGAAATGAAACTGACCAATCTTTATCTCAACAATAAAGTATAATTATCACAACAACCTCCTTCTCTGAAATTACAGTGATAATGAATCTTCCTTTCACGAAAATGAGCAAAATTGAAACAAAAATGGAAACAAACTATACCATTTTCCTAATTTTAATTAAAATAAAATCAAAATCAGTTCTCCAGATGTTGAGGATAATTTACTAAAACTGAGAATGATATTTATATATAGTGTTATTAAGTATAGAGCTAACGCTTACATTTCAAAATAACCAAATAATATAATTACAATCAAAAGAGTCTATATTTTATCCATCAATCAGTTTAAATCAGTTCCTCGATGAGCCAATAACGACTCGTGAAAAATAATTACATAATACTAATCAGTCGTAGAGGGAGCTCGATCGTAAGAGGGAGCCAGCTTCATTACGTCGGTGTCCCCCAGTTGATTAAGTACTGCGTGGTTCCATCGAGCGATATCCTCTTGGCCCGTACAGTAAACTTGGCGCCGGAAGCTATCCTGTTTACGGCACCGAAGTATTGGTTCACTGAGCTCTTCAGCTCCTCGATCGTTTGAGGTGGCTGACCCTTTACGGGCGAGGAAGTCGGGGTACACTTCTGGTGTTTCCTCAACCTGCCTCGGCCACTTCCCTCGACCCCTCTACCTCCGATCTTGTTCATTGTTCTTCTAACTTTTCTTCGTTTGACCTTAAAAAGAGAATAAATAAAAAATAATATTATTTCAACTGATTATTCAGGTATAAAAAACCAAATGGACAAAGTTCAAGAAAGCAACTAATATTTTTGAGATAATATTGGTAGAAATTTCAACCACTTCTAAAAATATAATCAAGGCAAATTGAATAAGTATAAATGAGACGTTTGGTTCCAAAATCAGGTATATCCATTTTTTCCAAAAAAAAATTTTTTTGTATAAATTTTAAACTAGAAATGGTGTATTAGATGTGTTTGTTTCAAAATTGTCAAGAACCTTCAAAAATCAATACCAAAAGATTATATTTCCAATGAAAAGTGGTTACACCTATTACATTAAATGAAAATTTTTGATGTATGAAAAATCAAAACTATGTATACATATTGTTTAATTATAGTGATTAAAGTGATTTGTTTTTAAAAATGTCTATTTTATTTATTTTTTATCAACTATAAACTAACCAGATATCGATATTTTCTGATCAAAGAATATCCAACATATTTTTTATACTAAATGAAATTAAAACAAAGAGATCATAAAAAATAATCAGTAATTATTGTTTGTTCATTTAACATCACTTTATGCTGCTATGGCTAATCGGACGATGCTACATTGGAAGCCCTAAATTTTGCCTATCCAGGTTTAATTAGGATAAGGATTTTTAACGAGTACCTGACATCCTACAGGCTCGGGACCCCCGTTCAACATCCCTTCCGAAGGACGGCAAAACCAAGGATTTTTTACTCCCTTTAAAAAATCCTAGGGCCACCTGCCGGGCTACGAACCCGTGATCTTGGGCTTAGTAGTTTGTTATGCAAACCACTAGACCACAGGTCGACCTTGAAGTATATTGTTAGAAAATAATAACATTTTTTTATTAAATTGATTATTTTTAAAAATTGAATCTTTTTTGATCAGTCTGAAAAGTCGAGAATTTTTGAAAATGGATGTAACCGGTTTTGAAACCGAACGCCTCAAATAATACAATCACAATTTACTTAAGATAGTGAGGAATTATTCAGCTCAATTGAAAATACATTTAATACTGTTCTTGTTATAATTATTTCAATATTTAAAAAAAAATAAGAAAATAATGTCTTTTAAAGGCAAAACAGGAAAAAAGGAATAATATAAGGCATCAAACTAACCTCGCCAGTACTAGTGATAATGATATCTTTTTCTGATAACCTTCTTTTGACAGGCCGGAGGATAGGTGCGATTCCTCCAAGGAATGGATTATTCCTACCCTCGAAGTCTGCGGGTGGAGGGATAATCGAGTCTAAAGTACCTCGCGATGAAGTTTCATCACCACTCGTGTCTGGTTGAGCATTTGCTACCTCAGGATTGCTTTCAGAAGACGGGGGCGTCGGAGGAAGGTCCTGCTGCCTCTCTTTCCCATCCTAGCACAAAATAGAGATTCCATTCCAGGGATATTATAAAAGAAATACTAAATATTAATATCAAATTTCTCAACCAAGCAGACCACAGAGGTATACCGACAAAAATAAAAATTAAATATAATGAGAAAAGAATAGCCCAGATGGAGATAAAAAATATTTGTTCACAATTTAAGGATTTATTTTTGACCATTTTCTTCTTCACATTTAAACTGTCAACCAATAATTGTTCAAAGATAAAACTGTTCTTTAATGACAGAACAAAGAGAATGTTTAACAACAGTTTATATTACGTACTACATAAACAAAAACAGAATTAATATTTAAAAATTATAAATAATTCTTGAAACATTCAATAAAATTTAGTTAAGAGATGGACATCTCAAAAACAATGGTTTAAATAATTTCAAAACTTAATATTCATGGTGTGAAAGACTAATCAATCACTTAATCATGAATACAGTAAACCCCCCCAAAAAATAACTAAAAAGTAGAGCTTGAGAGAATAGATATTAATTTAATATACTTATTAATACTTATTAACACACAGATATTAATTTAATATCATTTATTATATATATATTAAATTATATGATATAAATATTAACTAAAATAGAGCTTGAAGAAGACCTGCAATATGGGCTGAAATGTCTGCTACTAAATAAACAGTTCTCCGTATACGAGAGAATTTTCTTGACCTCCACCCGTACCATTTTCTTTCTCATATATACATAAGCTCAACTAATATTAATCAACATAAAAAGTAGAGCAATAATTACATCAAAATGTTCACAAAGACATTTTTGAATGAATCGCACTTTGGATATTCAGCCATCTCAGGAAATCCCCGTCTTGGAACTGTAATAATAATGAATACAATTTTTTTTTTCCATTTGTATTATCAACATTCGATACTTTTACTATTGCCTCGACAATACTACAACAACTGATGATGCAGTAAATTTTTTATTGTTATTTTATGGGTTTTGTCCTCAATATGGCAGAAATGATACAAATGGCTATTGAGTCTGCAGTGACACGTAAATACTACTGTCATTATTCCGAGTGAGATCTTATCCAAGTTCAGTAGCACTTTTACTACTACTCGCACTAGAGCCAATAAGAAATTGCTTTGAATGCAAAATTTTTTGAAGGCCATACCAATTCTGTGCATGGCCTGCTAATGTGCAATGGAATGCTATCTGAGCCTGCTGTAGCTAATTTGTCAGCTTCTTTCTCCTGAATACCTGAATGTCCAAGTTATTTAAAAAAATGATGGAACTGCTAGATAATGAAGTGATTTTCTGCAAATACTTCATAATAATCACTATTAATCCCCTCCCTCCTACCTCTGATCTGGTAACGTTATTCTCTTTTATTTACTAAATAATTTATATAACTATCATAGAAGACCTGTATTTAAAAATATATAAATAAACAGATAAATAAATGCATCAATAACCTTAATACCTTGTTATTAAGAGAACTCCTTAGCATGCGCCTGGCTTTCCTTGACTTGCGTAACCTTTCCGTCTCTATCCCCTGCTCTTTGATTCGCCTTTTGATCGCTCTTGACTCTGGATAAATGGGTGTCGAACTTTTAATACATACCTATAACATAACAAAAGTTAAAAAATAAATAAAAGGAAATAATAATATAATTACACACTTCCTAAATAATGAATCGTTAGAGAAATCTTTTCAACAGTTATATTAAATTTTCAGATTTATGTGAATCAAGATTTAATGGATCAGATGTACATAATATTTGTATAATAATATAAAATCACTGAGCACACTAAAGCACACCTAACCTTTCTTTATACCTGAAACTGTGAACATACATTTAGGACATCATGTGTACCAATAAAAAAAAAGAAAAAAGAAATAGATAGAAATAAGGCATTTATTAATTTAAGAACTGAGTTAAGACACTTACATTATGGCCGCTGGCTGGAACTCCTTTTGGAAGCACTAATAGTCTTGTCTCTATATGAAGGATATCGACGCCCGGCAGCTTCTTCTTCAAGTCATTGAGGTCGAAATCGTCTCCAGGCTTCAGTGGTAATAAACTCCTGCAATTATATAGAAACATCTAATTTTAATAATACAATTGAAAATTCATAAATGCAATTATTTTAATTTAAAATTTGAGTTTCCAAAAAGTTTCTTAAAACCACTGCTCAAAGCCCTTTAGTATATATATATATGCTAAGGAGCTTTAAGCTGTGGTATTATATATATATATATATATATATATATATATATATATATATATATATATATATATATATACAGTACAGGTTTGGCATTATTAATGGTAACTAACTGCTCAGTATGCATCTGTGAAATTCATATTAATTAGAAATATTATTTTTTAGTTACAAATTATTATAATTGACTATCTTGTCGACTATATTAAGATCACTCAAGGAAAATTGTACGCAGCTCAGAATTTCAATTGTATACTTACAAATACAAATTAAAAAAAATTAAAAAAAAATTAAATTTTTTGGTTATATAGAAAAGAATATTTCTATCGATTTTTATAAAATTATTATAATTATCAACCAACTCAATATTAAAGTGAACCTCTTAAAAAAGTATATTTCATGATTATGCTTGTGAAGTATAGTGAAGTTAAATTACAAGTGTAATTACCATAAATGTATCGTTCATTTTTTTACACTACTACATATATATACTTTATTAGTAAAAATAAAAATACAATCTGCAGCCCTGGAATAAACAATCTATAAGCGTAACTTTCATACAGTTTACATTTTTTAAACTATTATATAATATATATGTATTTCCTTTTTATTAATTTATATTTTTATGTCCATCTTTTTTATGGAAGCAAAAGATCTTCTATTTTTTTTACATGATTTCTACTATGCACAAATGTTAAAAAAATTTAATCAAAACTTACAAGCTTATACGACCATAATACAAACTAAATAGAACTTAATAAAAAAAAAGTAGACTAAGGACAGTTTTAACAATAACCTTGGCGGAGGAGGTAGGAACTTGAGCCGTGCACTGTTATTCCAAGCATCGGAAAGAACTTGGTCGGACAACGGTTTGTTAGGAGGAAGACTAAATACAGGCGTGGGAGGCGGAACGCGAACCCTCAGGCCCCACTTCGTCGTCCGACTCTTATCTTCCCTAGCACATTTAAATCTGCAAAATACAAATATATAATTAATAAGAAGTCTAAATAAATAAGTTAATATATTCAAAAGAAAAATAAATAAAACTAATATGTATAATAAATCACTGATTTTTTTTTTTTATTAATATATCACTGAAGAATACAAAGCAGAAGCTTAAAGACTCTCAAATAACAGTAAATAAATAAGCAATCAATGATTTTCAAAATCAATTACCATCAGGGCAGGGAAAAAGCTTAAATCTTTTGTTTAATTTCATATAAGGCCAAAACAATTAAAGGTACCTGTTCCGAGGTAATCACTTCGAGTTGAGTTACGAGTTTTAACTGTTTATTCATATCATTTTTTTTTTACATATTTTCCAAAAACACAAGTTGTCGTGAGCTTTAGTATGGAAAAGAGAATTAAGGGTAATGAGTGGATTTCGGTAATCATTTTATCAAGAAATAAATGTTTCAACTAGCACTTGGAAGTATGGATGATACACGTTTGTTGAAACGTACATTTATAGATGAAATAATTACAGAAGTATTCACATTTCTCGCAATTGATTCTTTTTTCCATACTACAGCTCATCATAACTTTATTTTTGAAAAATATTAAAAGAGAAATTAATGAAAAGTTAAAATTTGTTGTGTCTGAACTTAAAGATACAACCTGGGGAATAATTACCAAATTTTCTGTTTGAGATCACGTTTTAACCACATTCAAGTTTAAAATAACAAATTAATCATTCAAGAAGTAATATTTCAAAAGAAATAGCAAAATAATTTGTTTCTATAGAATTATTACACGCCGTAGACCATTCAAAAAATTAAAATTGTCAGAGATTTATATTTTGAACCGTTAGTGGAAGTCATGAAGGAGGATTACATAACATGTATTAATAAATGTATTGAAAAAATGACTTTTATTTTAATGCGCTTATTGTTATGCATCTAATTAGTGAAATAAAATATAATGGTAGGGGTATAAGAGTACATGCACTCATATTTATTCAATAACGGATATCATATCAACTTATTCCTACTATGTTTTGAAGATTCTATTCATACATAGAAAAAAAAAAGCTTAATGTAGGATAAACATAAATATAAGATTACAGCATAAGTCGTAAATCTAACTTCATCAAACTGTTAGAATTAATATTGTTTCGTTACTTTTGATCTGATTTAAGTAATCTTGTCTTATATTATCTTGATTAGTTATTCAGTTTTCTTTCAATGTGGTTTGTTCTGATATCTTCAAATAGTATATCTTAAGAGAGTATATTTATATATTAAATTATAAATACCACACACTAATCAATACAACATTATTTTAATATATCTCTAAAAATGGGAAAAAACTTTTTTTTTATATATATATTTTTGGCCACGGCTTCGCTCGCGTGGAATTTTGTGACAGATCATTATAAATAAATAATTTAATTTTTTTTTACTATAAGTTACTCATACATCCAAAATTTCAGATGTCTAACTTCAAAACTGAAGGATTCCATACAATCACAGATCATTACACCCCTATTGTATTAAGGGGGAAACCCTTGGGGGTGGAATTGCCCAAATTCCTTTTTAAGTGCTCATTTAAACTATACAAAGAATATATGCTGAGTTCAGTGGTTTCTGCTGTGTGTTGACAGCTGAGTGTGTTAGTCAATCAGGGTACAATTTTATATTAACTTTGCCTGTGTGGTGTGTTGATAAAAAATAGCTGATGTCCTTTCCCAGGCTTGAGATTATGCATATCAAATTTCATCTCAAACGGATCAGCACAGCCATGAAACATTAACATAAAACCACATTGACACTGATTAACAAACGGGACAAACAGAAGTTTACTATTTTTCGTATCAGTAAAGGATTAGTGGGTAATGTTATTGAATTTATTGAAAAGGATTACTTAGTACAACGGTTTCACTTGTACGGCAGCAGCGAGAAGTGAACTATGTTACTTGATTTGTTTTGTTCAGCGAAAATATTTAGATTTTGCGAGTAAGAAACACGTGAGCAAGTATATAAATTTTGCCCCACTTAGGATTAAGATTTTGGAAAATAAAGAACATATCCTCATATGAACCTACGTCATACAAAGAACATATCCTCCAAGTTTCAGGTCTCTACGATCAGCGGTTTAGGCTGTGCGTTGATCCGTCAGTCGGTCATTCAGGACAAAGCATTTTATATGTATAGATTAAAGTAATAAACGTACATAACAGTAGAGTATCAGCATTTAAACTTACCTATTTCTATTGCTAGTAAAAACGGAGAGTACTATATCTCTTCTCTCTGCTTCGCTAGTCTCTAAAATCTGTAAAAATAGATTATTAACTTGTTAATTAATTATTTAATTTTTATGAGTGCACAAGACCATGCACATGTAAACGGTCATTCACTCTTAAATAAAATTATCACTACTTCTAGAGCAGGTCCCTTGGCCATTGTCTTTTTAATCGTTTCCTATCAAGCCAGGGTTACAGGGGGTAAGAAAGAAGAACAAGTGGATTTTTGATGATTTTGTGTTGATGAGTCGAATGTTGTGAATATATCATCTTATCTTGTCTATGGTGCCATTCAAAATAAACCAAGGACAGTTTTTCTTAGAACTTTGGACAGTGTGGTTTGCATCTTGTGTATAAGGACTTGTTTTGCTGAACCTCAAAGTTCTGCTCCAAAAGTCCAAATAGGACTTAATATACTTTATAGATTAGTTGTCCATTTTATGAGTCAAGTGAAGATCTGTAGTCTAGAAGATATGATTGTATTCAGCATCATATCTTGTCTTTTTAATTTTAATTCCATGTAAGTCTTTTGTCCAAGTATAATCCGAGACAACGTACATACTTTTTAGAAGGTACTTCGTCATTGTCAATTTTGACTGCTGGACACAAAGCTTTCCGTAGGGACAAGTTGTTAAAGTGAAAAAGTAAAAAACCAATTATTGAGATTACTCGCATATAGATAACCAAATCTCATTTACATGAAAACAAATATTTAAAATATTCAAAAATACATTTCAACATTAACAAAATAAGCAAAAAAGATAAACCTTTGGTGAAAGCTGAAGATCATTCCAATTGTTGTTAATGAACTTCATAATGTCTGCGTCGACGTCTTCGTACTTCTTAGCCGTCTTTAGAGTTAAATTGAAAGCTGCTAAATGAACTAAATCAATCCATTTCACTTCTAACCTCCTCAGGAACTCTTTTCCAGAATTGCACAAAGTGCAAACAAATACATAAAATCTAAACGGGACATAAAAAAAAAAAATTATCAGACTAAATAAAACAAATGGAAAAATTCCAATCAAAAAGACTTAAGTCACAAAACTGAAGAAGAAAACAAAAATATCTGACATGCAGCTATAATTTTTTTCTTGTTTTAGTTTCGAGACTAAAGGCTTATTGCTTGAAATTTTACCACTAATGTCATATTATCTATTTTATTAATTAATTTTATTCTTCAATAATAAAACTGATGAATATTTTTTTTTTAAGGAAATTTAAACAATCTGCAGTTCAATTGTAAAATCATAAGGCAAAAGCTTGGTTAATTTACATCATTTTGTTTTAATTACTTGTTATTACATGCCATTATCCCCCTCTGTAATGAAAAGTAATTATTATAAAGTTCAGAAACAAAAAGCTTGAGTATCTTAAAAGAATGAGAATAGGAGGGACCTACTGAACCTCCTGGGACTCACCCAGCCACTGCAAAGTCGGTGACATTAATTGGAGTAAAATCTAGCGGTTACTTATATAAATTACTAAGCACTAAACTTAAAATAATTAAAAATATAAACTAACAGGTAAAATACTTAAAAACATTAACATTACCTGTCACCGAAAAATAATGGATACCGCAATGAGGCTATACACCTTCCGTGAAACCACTGCCTACACCTGCCGCATTGCAACATCTTCAAGAACCACTTTCCAGGCCCACCGCAATAACAATACTTATTTTCTGTGTTTGTTCTATGTTGTAAGTCCCAGTGGAGATCATTTAGCTGTAATATAATTAGAAATTATGAAATAATTAGGCAATTTAAAAAAAAATAATAATAAAAATTAAACTAGAATCTCACCAGATGACACTTTAAGCACCAAACAGTTGGTGCTTTGAGAACTAAAAGGCATCAGTATTTACAACTTATGCTTAATGTCAAACAACATTACTTTCGTTATAGCATTTTAATTTAAAAATTAAATCAATTGTTTTAAAAAATTGAACATTAAGTATATAAGTGTATATATAGTTAACAAAACTAGATGTTGTTAATTGTATTTAATGTTTAATGTAGTTAATATTTAAAAACAGTAAACTCTTATTATTTTTTTCCTACATCACCTAAATTCCCAAACAGATGCTCTCTAATCTGTTATAATTATTAGCTTGTATACAACACAAATGACTAATGGCTTATTGTTTTCATATCTCAAACCTTCAAGAATGGTGTCAAAATTGAAGAATTAAAATAAATACTAACAAATCCCATCAAATTACTTCCACCCTTCGTCGTAAAGCTACGAATTCCTTCCCTACTGTATCCTTTAATAATATTCCACTGATCTCTGTCGTACAGATACGTTACCTATAACTCTATCTGGACAAGCATCGCACTTGGAATCCTCATAGAAGACTGAAAAGACAAGAAACTGCTCGACGTTTTCGCCTACTTCAACATTTACTGGACAAACGTTCTAAGCACCCAATTAATTACAAAAGACTCATTTACATGACAGTTATGAGACCTATTTGGACATACGGAGTTGAGCTTTGGGGCTCTACTAAACCATTCAATTCATCTTGTATCCAATCTTTACAATCCAAAATCCTTAATGCTCCTTATTATGTTACAAACAAACTCATCCATCATGATCTTAATATCCCATATGTTACTGATTTGGCCTAAACCAGATACCTATCCTTCCATGGCAAGCTCCATACACACTTGAATCCGCCAGTCTCTCAACTTGCTTACCATACTATTCCTGATAACCCTCCGAGGCGTCTGAAAAGAAGATGGCCTCGAGACATTTTACTATAGAACTTTATTGGAGTGCTACCGATGGGTAGTTTCTCCACAAGTGTTTTTTGTTTTCATTTGTTCATATTAGCAAATTTACTTGTTGAAATATTATTACAGTTGTAAATATCAATAAATTAATCTTTAAAAAAAACTATTTAAATAGGTAAATAAATACTATAAATTTTTATTTTGCCTCTCGGCCAGATGAGATGTATCCTCTATCATTACTCTACACATCTCTCATTCTTAAAGGACCTGGTCCCAGAATAAAATTATTTTTCTATATCATATTTCACATATAATATCGTAAGTGAAAAAAACTTAATAATGAAATTAAAAAAATTCTAGGTAGCTATTATCTATTAGCCAGTACCCATGAAACCTACCTCCTTATCTCGTTAAACTCTTCTTATCACTCCTATCATTTTGATTATTTGTGTGTGTGTAACCAAATTAGTTTTTAGTGTTTTATCCGAATAATTTTGATTATTGTATAATTAAATTTCTGTATTGTTTATTAAATTTAATTTTCTATTTTATTCTTATTCCTTGTTATTGCCTATTGGCTAATGAACCAAATAACACTTTGGAAACAGTCGTTTTTAATATAAGAAGCTGTGAAATGTTTCCTAAAGTTCGGAATAAACCAAAGATGAAATTATGTGAAAAAAAGGTCATAATATGGATTTTGACAAATATATAAATGAAGATGCTTTCGACGAAAATATACGGAAAACATTTATTTAAGAGAAACATGGGTAAAGGGGTCTACAATTATCATTTTATTATTACATCTTGTATATTTCAATTTCCATTAATATAAATAACAAGGTACAAGTTATTAGAATCAGAGTATCACTGCTCAGGTTTTAAACAAGTATCAGAATGATCATTATTAGCTTATAAACAATGGCGAAAAATAGTCCCTGGGTACTAGCTAATAAGCAAGTACCAAATTATATAAGACAATAAAACAATTAAAAATTATAAATACCACTTACGTTATACGGTAACTTTTTCTTCTGGGCTTCGGTGGCTACTGGTGGGCCGCAGATGTTCACGACTGCACAAGGGGAAACAGGAGCCGTTGCTGCGACCGGGGCAGGAGGGCTGGGCAACGACTGCTGAGGAGGAGAAGATGCCTTCGCGGCTGCAGCGGCGGGGGGCGGCAGTGGAGGAGGCGGAGGTGGGGGCGGCGGTACCGGCGTCACCGAAGTGGACTTCCTCTGCGGCTGCGTCCTTTTCAACGATGCGGGATCGCAACACCGTGAGCACTCCCATTTCGATTCGTCGCTGAGGAACTCTTCACTCACCTCAGGCTAAAATATACAATACATTATTAGTATCTTAGCCTATCTGTTGAAATGAGAAGAAAAATTGAATTAAATCTTAAAACAAGTTGGAAGTTGTAGTATTTCATTTTTATGTATAACATAAAAGTTTAACACCTTAACGAAGGAAAAGGCGTTTGAAGAATGAAAAACAATGTTATAATTTTTTTTCTAGTAATACTTCATTATCAAAGTATTTCATCTATACTCATTCCAACTCCAGCTTTACTAACATTTCCTCATTTCCCAAACAGATGCTCTCTAAGCAGTTTAGTCATTTGTTTAAATGAATCAGTATTGAATAATGAATTTTGTTGTTTACTTTATTTATTCATTTTTTTGTAAAGAAGATATAAATTATGTAAAAATTCATGCTGTTATTAATTTATTTAATTTCTCATCTTAGTACTTCTAGATACTTTCATAAATACTTCATGATTTGTATTAAGAAGCTTTCTGGGCATATATACATTATGTTTTTGTTTTTTTCTGCTCATGTTTCTGTTCTAAAGAGACTTAGCCTCAGAATAAAGTTACTTTTCTATTTTATTTTCAGTATAAAAACCTATTTTTCAAGTGACAATCTGTGATAAGTTAGGAGGCTTTAATTCCAAATTATTTGTTCTGTAGTTTAACTTATTTGTTCTTAAAAAATTACCACTTTTTAAGTCACATACAAAAACAAACAAACTTACAACCACATTATGGGGTGCTGAAAAAAATGAAAAAGGTGTATTTTTGTTTAATAATTTGGAGTTTAGGGCTTTGACCTGTGCATGGCGGTATGCCACATTATTGAGTATAAATGTGTTTGATTGAAATATTATGTTCAAGGAGTAAACAAAAGTACATAAAGTAAGCATAACTGAGTTGAGAGAATTTTGATTCTTAAAGATATAAACATTAATAAAAATAAAAGTAAAATTAAACTACTTGAAGAAGAAAGTTTAGTGCACACTTTCCTATCAGCATCTATTTTTATTGAAATAGCAATAACTAGAGAGGTCAGAGATAATTGGAAATAGTCTTTAATGACTAACTTTTATAACAATACCTTCACTATTACCATGTTCGCTTTCGGAGAATAAAGTATTACTGTAACTAAAAGTAACTCGGAATTTTTTACACCTTTTAAACACCTCTCTATTAAAACATAATAAACATTTCAAGTTTCAAATTTTATAACTACTATTTTTTAACCGCACGGTGTGGGCCGTAAAGAAGGAAACTACACTGCATGACCGGTATGATGATTACTATTTTTTAACAAATTAATAGCAAAATAGTTATTAAAATTTTCACTTAATAAAAACATATAGAAAAGAATAATTTTTTTTTTGTTACAATTCACCCTTCAAATTGGAACTTTAAAAGTGGTTTTGTTACTAAACAACAAAGAATGCAGCAACAGATATTTAAAATTCATTGACTCGAAATAAAATTTATATAACTAAAACAATGGGGCATGTTCATAAAATGGTATTTTTTTCAAATATTCAAAAAACAGCTGACAAAATAATTTAGTGTCAGGGAACCACTTTTTTTCTATAAGACATACAGAATGCTGAGTTGCTGATCAATTAATAATTTGGACCATCTCGTGAATGTGTATAAATTTTATATTATTTTTATACTATTAACAATACCAAAAACAGTAAATAATGTTTTTCTTGATTTTTTTTCATTCATTCTAATGCAAAGAGAGAACAGAATAAAAAAATTATATTTAAGTTAATGAGAAATATAACATTACATTTATTCCATTTAGTGCAATTAAGACCAATTATTTAGTACAATAAAATATGGTATTTACCTCAGATTGCCACTGCATGTTTTATCCAATGATGGAAAAGAAAAACCGTTCCCACATAGATGTGTAAAAGTTCATAAAAGGGATTTAATAAAAATAAAATTGAATTTTTCTTGAAAACCCTTTAACTTTCAATTGGTTTTGATAAAACTTAGTTATTTCAGCTATAAAGGGAAGAGTGGAATGCTACTAGACAATTATGATCTCTTATCTTAAATAGTTAGAAGGCCTCCCAAAAATAAACAAGAAAAAAATAAACTTTGGAATTAAGGGTCATAAGACTTATAAAGTATATTGCTTACACATAGATACTATTATTTGGAATGCCTCAAAAATCCCCTGATAAACAATAAAACCAAACAACAAATCAATATTAACTCAACATATCCTATCAATTTTATATGGTTCCAGGGGACAATGACCCTACAACAGTGTAAATTGGGTAACCATGAATGTACTGAAACTGATAAATTCTCAATTCATTTTTTAATTACTAAACTTCCTAGTCATAAAACATCATATGTTGTATGATTTGAACAATTTTATCCAAATCAACAATTTATATTTCTAACAATAATGGAAATAAAAAGTTCTTTAACTTTTTTTTTTTTTAACAATAAGTATTTGATTAAATACAAACAGGAAAAGTGAACTAAGACTAAGCATCTTGAATAAGAACAAAATAAATCTACATCAGAATTAGTCCATTAAAATTCAAACATACATAATTCAAAAATACACTGCTAGATAAAAGACCATAGCTTGAAGATTCTGATCATTGACCATTCAATACTGAAATTATAACCCCTATGACTATAATCACATACACTTAGTTAACAGAAAAAAATTTAAAAGACAAATTAACAATAAATATAAATCAAAGTAAACCAAAATCGAGAACCAAAAAAAAACAAAACAATGATGAGAACATTATATTTAATAGCATAAAAAATGATGATTTGAATGTAATCTTTTAACTATCAAAATAGTTATTTATATTTCCTCAAAAGAAAATGTATTAGCATAATTGGAGTTTGATTCACAAGATACAAATCAAGAATGCTACACCAAATAAGATTATTTTTAGGTGGATTGAAGTTGACAATGAAAAAATGTTTTAAACTAAAAATCCATCTCAATGACAAATATAATTTGTACTTACGACATGACACTTCTGGTGATATCCCCTAGAACACTTGTCACAAATAATTATATCATTGTCAGTTTCGGTTTGAGATACTTTGCATTTCACACACATAACTCCCAGACCGGTAGAGAGTTTTGTCAGTCTTGAGTAGTTCGACCAACTCTCGGTGTTGTCCCCGAATTTGACCTGACATTGTTCCCTCGAAGAATCAATCTATAAAAAAAATTAAAATTGCAATCTGTAACGTGGAAAAGTCTCCAATAATGGAAAATTACTTGAAATTAGAAGTGATTGTTCAACTTCAAAATATAACTTGAACAGAATACCTTAACAACAGTTCCTAGATAAAAATTCCCATCCTTCTGCTGCATGAGAACTTCATCACCAACAGAAAAGGTGATTTTCTCTTTTGTTGTACTATCTGGTGGCGGGTGTTCTCCATGAGTATTATCCTAGATAAGGAAATGTATCAGAGAAAAACGTTGGAACATTAACTGACGATAGGATAAACAAATATATAAAACGAAAAGCGTCCCTAAATGAAATAGAACTTGGAAATTAAGAACTTCTGAAATATATCTAAAGTAAACTTTGATTCGAATTAAGATAAAAAAAATAAATAAATATAACGTACCTTTCTTTTAGACATGATCGAAAATCTGATATATATTGAAGAACTGTTTTCCCCAGTTTGACAATTCTTTCACCTGACTATAACGTAAAGTGTACTATTAGTTGGCTCGCACATTTGTAATGGAATTAATGCGGCTGGAAATAAGAAAGTTATAGGGTAAACATTAAAGCAAACTCTAAAACTTCGTCAGCCATGTTTAAAGCTAACGAGTTGAACTGCTTCTAGGGGCTGTATGGCAGTGAAAATAGCGGCAAATATTCTCCTACAATTTTTTTCATTATAATTTCTCAGTTTTTTCTCTATATCGGCCCGGGAATCCTAGCCAAAGAAAAACTGTAGCGCAATTATGCCGAAACCTACCACATTTTAAAATAATAGCGGTTTCTATTACCGATTTCGGTTACATGCTCAGGTTACTGTTTATCTTGACAACAATTTAAAAACTGTCCAGTTTATTTATCAGGAGAGAGTCGTTAAAATGGATTCCAAGGTAAAATTTTGAATTTCTCTTTTTTTTTTATTATTAATAATACCCATTATATATTTATTTACTCGTATTTTCACTCTCGTTCAAAAGTTAAATCGTTTAAACATTTTCTGAATCCTCTCCCTTTTAATTCTTATTAGTATGTTTGTATTTATTACTTAAATTAAATCCTTGTTATTTCAGGATTGGGCTCAAATGCCCGTTTGCACAGCTATGGATACATTATCCTCAGCTCTCAAGAGTAACATCATTCCCAACCAAGAGTATCTTCTTCAGGGCAGTGTCTTGGATTCTGCTGTGGAAGTTCTGCTGCATCGATTAAGAGGACTTTGTGACAATGTGGATACAGGCCCGGAAACATTTCATGATCATGAGATGTGTTTTAGTATATGTTAGTGTTTTGTTTATGTATAAACATCATTGTTCATATGACAGTTCTCTGTCGATTTATTCATTGATGATTAATTTCAGTGGTGTCGTTTTAGTAAATGTAGAAAGTGGTACTAGTCCGCAACCTTTGCTGTTGAGGGTAAGACGAGCTTTGGATTATCAAGATATGCCCTGGCAACTTAGATATATCGGGCAGCCAGAAGGAACAGGTTTGTTTAGCAACATTTTGATCAAATTAATTCTTATAAATTCATCCTCCCCTAATGGCAATATCAATAATTTTAATTTAATCATTTACTAAAATCCTATCACCTACGAAATTTTGTCAATCAAGTAAAGAGTTTTTTAGCATCCATTTCTCTACTTTTCATAATTCAGTTCCACACCTCTGTTTATTTTAATGTCTCTGTATGAGATCGAAGTAGTTTAAATTTTACTTTCTGATTTTTAAATTAGTGTAAATATTTCTAATAATACATGTAAAATGTTTGTCAGTACTGGGTTATATCTCTCTAATTACTTTGCTACGTGTCTATACTCAATTACATGAATTTGAAACTTAAAATTTATTGAATCCATAGTATTAAGGGATAGTAATGTAGTTAGAGTACTTTAAAGAAAAGCATGCCCAATTCAATACTTGTAACTTGTATGTTTTTAAGTTAACTACAATTTAACAATCAAACTTCTTCTATTTAAGTAAACTTTATTATTGTTAAAACTTAATGAAACTATGCTTATAACATTATAAAAAAAATTTTTGGTTTTCAGGAGATAAATCACGCCCTACAATAGTAAGGAGCAGTATTGATATAGGTACCACATCTGCAGTTGTAGATTTCCTCACAGAAATGGGTTGTAGGATGGACTTTGAATATATTGTCAGAGGATATATGTTCCGCAAAGGCCGTATGAAAATAACTGTTTCAAAAATATTCAAGGTACTAGCTAATTTAAATAATCCATTATACTCTTCAATTAGTTTTTAAATTATTAATTATCTAATAATCATTCCAATGAAAATTAAAATTGTTAAGAAAAATAGTTTATCAAAATCGGACCATTATGAGCAACGATTCAGCATATTGAAACATTTAACATACATGCTTTTTACTTTCCTACCATGACTAGGTATGTAATCGGGAGAAACTTACAATATGGAGTTTTCAATAGAAATAGGTATCTCATACCTTAATTATCATAGGAATTAGTTTTTATAATAACATTTTTAAAGTATTCTTCAGTGTTTATTCCTGTTGGTACCCACTTAATTTATTTCAGCTCTTAAAATTACTTTGAAATTATCCATTTGGATACTTTTGTACTCACTCATTTTATTGATGATTTAATGGTCAAAAAGGTGAATTAAATAATATATATGTTCAATAAAATTTAAAAAACTTTTTTAACGGTCCAAAATTCGTTATATGTAATATAAAAGCTAAGATACAAGGTAAAGAAATATTATTAGATTTAATACCTACAGTGTTAAGGGTAATAAGGAAAATTGAGTGAGTGTACGCCCTTTTTTTCATTATTAGTATTATTTTTGCATAAAACAACTGTTTTAATGATTTAGGTTCTTGTAAATAAAAGAAATGGAATTATATTTATTGGGAAATAGTGTGGACATATTAATTGTTCATATTAACTGAAATGTATTTTTAAAAATGTAACAGGCTTCTTTGAATGCTTTTTGTTATTATGTGTCAAAAGCACTAATCACTTAGTCAATATTTTTCTTTATATTATAAATTATAATTTTTTATATGTTGAAAATGTTTTGTCAAGTTTTGCTTTCCTTAACTACGATTTTATTAAAGTATTTTTTCTTAAAATTATTTATTTTTCCAGATGGGACAAGGTAAGCCACCAGAAAGTGTTGAGCCAATTTCCCAGTCGTATTTAGTCGAGCTGAGCGTGCTTGCCCCTAGCGGTCAAGATGCCATCGCCGAAGACATGAAAAGTTTTGCTGATCAGCTAAGGCCGTTGGTCATTCTCGATAAAGTCGACTATAAACGTTTACCGATGCCCATTGGTTAGGTAGCTGATTTTTGTCATCCGTTGCAAAAAAATTCAGCATTGGCAGGATGATTGTTTGAAGACTGAATAGGTTTTGAGGTTTTATTATCTACTGATACAATGTGGTGTAAAACAATTATAAATGTATGTTGTTTGAATATATATTTTAAAAAATCTTTATTAACTAATTATTGATCATAAAATCTTTTTTTTTTTCTCTCCTCCGAGATTTATAGACTTTTTTGATTTTAAACCTTGCCTTAAATAATATATGGCGAATCCTTCTTCATTGATGAAAACTAAAACTACCTTTCAATCATAAATACTCTCTGTATCAATCAATATTTATAGTAGAATTATTAATACCTAGTTAGAGCTATATTTGATATAATAATATCAGATGATAAAAGGAAAATTTTCTTTTTTCTTTTGTAAGGATGCAATGTTTTCATTTTAAGGTAATGGTGTTTTAAAGCTGATCTTTAAACAATAATGTAGTGATGTAATATTAAAAGATTTATTTTCTAAAAACTTTGTATTTATTTTAATAAATTGTAATTATTGTTGTTTGTCATTTATTTGTCAGGCTGTGAAAATAAAATTGTTTTTTATTTTAAATTTCTTTAATGTAATCTTCTAAACCTATGACACAAATTATGATTTAACTTAATATTGTTATCCAAAAATTGGATTGAGTTCGATAAAAATTATTATATGAGGCATTCAGGTTAAAAAATGGATGATTTTGAAAATTCACTTTTTCATAAAATTTGTTTTGGAGTTATTATCTTTTGATCCTGAATGCCTCAAATATTAGAACTTAACTATTTAAATATTTAGGTGTTATGGTGGAGTGAAGAGAAAAGGAATCTATAATTTTAATGAACAAAAATTTTCTTCATTAAATGAAATTCTCAGGGAGCCAAAAAGCTGTTACATGAACTTTTAAATCATTGATTAATTTGTGGCGATAGTCTACTACAAAAGCATGATATTCTGAAGAAAAAAGCCTAGATTTACTTAAGATTTTCATTGAATGAAATGTTTTATGACGTGGTAAATTCAGCTGAACGTTTCAAAATCTGGATCCTTAGTATTCCAATGTAAAAATATAACTATACATAACTTAAAACATAAATTTTCATGAAACCGGGACTGAGCATGACACATCTACTAAGTGCTGCCATCTTTTCAGTTCAGACACCATACTACTAGACCTATCTAATTAAATTTGTGGTAACAAACTATTTTGTATTCAACTTTAAAATTTGTAAGAATTAGAATAATTAAAATTATTGCTACTTTAATTTCATGCAATGTAAACTTATTAATTCAGTTCAAGGCAAAATGATCATTTAAATTTTGTGATGGAAGGAGTAAAATAGAGCAAGTAGAGGGATGTAAAATGTAGAATAACTTTTCCATGGTTAATCAGAAATGCTTTGTAGTTGATTTATTCCTGCAAATTTTATCATATGTAAATCTATAAAGTATAATGATATCATACCCTAACGTTTCAAGATCATCAGAACTATAATTCAGTAATTTTTTCGAAATGATAAGCATCAAGAATAGTTAATATATTAATTGATTTGTGTTTACAGTAACAGTACACGTACAATTTAAAGACATGCATTGTCTTTGTAATGCAATCACTGGAAAATGGAGCAGTCAAGCATATATGCACAACTTATTTTTGTAGTAAGTCCTCTCAGTAATAATTGCAGTTTTTACAAATTCCTACTTACTCTAGTATATTTATTTTGTAGAGACAAGATCTGTACTGGCCGGGATTCGAACCCGGGTCCTCTGCATCTCTAGCATGGTATACTCTACCAACTAAACTACCAGGGCTGGTAACCAGGCTATAAATATTATTAAGGTAAATTATTCGAACATATTTTGAAGATGGTTCATATAACAATCAATTGTAAAATCTCGCATTCAGGTACTTCAGTTTTCTTAGACATTGGGGTTAAGTAATTGGATTACGGGTGGGGGACACGATTTTTGAAGAATATTATTGATTATTTAAATTGATTTTGTTTACTAAAGGGATTATAAATTTCATCGATATACCTAGTATAAAAAACAACCATTGAACCTTCATTAAGAAGATTGGGAAGGCGCTAATTTTATATATCAACTTATTTCGATTAATTAGATTTTCTACAATGCTGATACAAGTAATTTTCCGATAAGCAAAGCACTGTTAATTCTTAAAATTCCAGACATATATTGTTGTTTTTTTAATCTTTATACAGCTTTATTTGGGGGGGATTTCTACCTTTTTTTCTAATTAAGATCGTCTTACCACAACTTTCTCCTCCTTAGATTTTTCGTTTAAATAATTTTTTTCTTCTTTCATTTAAATATTTTAATTGAAAATAAATATAGTAATTCTATTTTTAAGGATTTTATCGGATGATAATGTTTTTTATAGTATAAATTTATAAATAGAGGAGAATTGACGGATTCGAGGGAGGGTCATGACCCCATCGAGAGTTCTCATTAGTTGATATTGACCTGAATTTCAAAAAGAAAAAAACACGTTTTACACACCAAAATTATTCATTGTATTGAATGTTTCTCAATGGGTGCAGCCAAAATCGGCGATTCCGAATCGTTTTATGTTTTTAATTCACATATAGATAGCTAACGCTTTGATCAAGGAGCTTATTTTATCCAAGTTATTGTTTTATGGCCTCAGTTGTCTTAAATTAAAAATTGATATATTATGTATTTTCATTCATATATGGATCTTTTACATTGATAAAAAATTCACATTGGCCCATGGCCCTCCCTCTGAAAATTCCTTCTCCGCCAGTGTAGAGGGGTACATAAGACAGATAATCAAAATTATTTTAATCGGAAATACATCTATATTTAAAAAAAAATACAAAGAAGTTAGAAAATTGTAATGTCAGTTGAAATTACAGTGATGCTCCTTGGAATAACCGTGCAACCTTCTTCATCTGCTTGACAACAATATTGCCGCCTTTGTTATTACAACTTGAACTTAATTGAACACGTGAAAAACACTTAGAGTGAAGATTTTATAACTCTACTTTAGAATTAAATCGACAATCGAGACAGTCAACTGGTAAGTTTTTTTACTCAAGTTCTCAACTATATCAAAATGGTCCACTCCTTCCAAATTTATCAATTCTGTAGAGATGTTCTGGCTATTGAGCAACTATAAAATTAAAATGGCAAAAAACATTTACGTTTAAAGCATTAGCTACTTTTGTTATTAAAAAAAAAATGTAATTACCTTTTCATAAGCTGTGGTTTGATATTTAAAACTTGGAGAATCATTCTGAGCTACTGCTAACAAAACTTTAAAATCATGTTTTAATTCTGCAAGCCACTGTAGATCTTTGTATATTGGACTAACAGCAATTGCCTCAGCTCTGAAAAAAATATGAAATTAACTATTATAGGTAAACTTCTGATAAAAATTAGCACATTTATTGTTTTGTTTTTTTATTATTGACATGTCTGTATTTGTTTTAAATCGATTGGTGAAAAATTAATTAAATTTAAAAACTTAAGCATAATGGAAAGGGCTTGACAGTTTATAATTAAGAAATACTTAATTAAAATTAAAAAGGGAAGACTTTTTGTAATGTTCTGTAAGTCCCTTGTCATTTATTAGGAGCAGGAAGTTTGAATGAAAACTATCTAAAGAAGAATAGTTCCGAATTAACCAATTCTTGTTTAGAGTATAACTTATCCGTATTTATTTTGAAAAATCTTAAATATGACTAATTATGGTTGTTAATTACTTTTTACTATTATTATCTTTTAATATATCATCATTTTAGTGACATCAAAACATATGTACAATTTCAGAAATTAATAAAATCGTGATTTTTTTTAATTAAAAACTATTTAGCAGCCTTATGTCCTTGTTAAACCCAGTGTTATAATTTTTAATGGAAATCCTGAAATGTCATTACGATAATTAACATCATTTGAGAATTTTGAGTCTGATTAGACCACCAATATGATTTTTAAATAAGTTACACTTATTAAGGTGTTTTTATTGACTGCACTCCCAACTATTTCTTCCTTACATTAGAACTTTTTTAAAGATGGAGTTTTGTTTTTGTGTCGAGAAGGTGACAACATATTGTCATAAATTGGTACTTGTTTTATTATAGAACACCCCTTCCCCCTCACAAAAAAAAAAATTAATATTTACAAAGGTCGTCTATATAACAATCTTTTCAAAGAGGGTTAGATAATTTAAAGTTTAACCATAAATATATTCAGGTGGACTCAACTATTGGGGTCTTTACCCAGACTACGGAGGTATTATAAAACACTTCTTAGCTAAATATTTAACAGAATTTATACGATAACATAAGCTTAATGACGATAATATTGTACAGATATTGCGATAGATCATCAAATTTTTAAAATATTTTGTTTACAAAAATAAACTTTTTTAAATATATTATTGTTATTTTTTAGTAATTAAATAAAATGTTTGTTGTATGTATAACAAACAAGAATCCAAAATAATTCATTTTATGCATGATTAATTAAATAGTGATTCTAGCAATAAAAAAAAAATTTGAACTTCTTAACATTTATGTTAAACTGCAAATTTTAAAGGATGGACACAGTTTTATTTTTTATTGCCAAAAGTTCCAATGTAACTTTTACTAATAATGGGTTTTTTGCAGACAATGGCGCGTCCCGCAGGCTATTCCAGTGATGAAGATTACAGCGATGAAGGTTTATCATTGAGTTATGATGTCATAAAAACAAAAAAAGTTCGTGCAATACCTCAAGAGAGGGAAGAACCTATCGGCGATAAGTTTATATCTGCAGTAATTATGGGTGATATCGAGGAAGTAAAAAAACTTGTTAGCGAGGATATTATAAATTACAAATCGAAGAAGCTTGGCTACTGGTCTGCATTGATGCAAGCATGTTCACGAGGATATGCAGAGATCGTCCAACTGCTTTTAGAAAATAAGGCTGATGCGAAGGATCATTTCGAGCTGATGACACCCTTACATTGCGTTTGTGATTCCAGTTGTGGCGACGAACCCTCTCTTCTGAAATGTATTGACCTTTTACTCGAGCATGGAGCTAATTTGAATGCTAAAGACTGGTACAGTATATGCCCTCTCTCTTTCGCAGTTAAGAAAAATAGAGAGAAATTGGTCCTCAAGCTTTTGAGTTTAGGTTGTGAAGTTGACAGTGAAGATACCGATGGATGGACACCGATATTTTACGCAGTCGATGGAGGACACACCAATTTGGTACAAATTCTAAAAGATGCTGGTGCGAGCATCCATGGGATTGACAATAAAGGGCGCTCTCTTTACGACATAGCTTCAGCTAAATTTTTTAAAGTCATCGCGGAAATGGTCAATACTTCAGACAAGTCTGATGAAATCGACGATATCATTGACAAATTCAAGATTCAACGAAAAATGAGCAATTTCGAATATATATTATCAGAACTTCCGGATAAGAAGAAAGGTAGATTTTTCGGATTCCAAAGTGACGCTGCTCGATGGATTCATGGCATAGGATTGGAAACTTTAGTCAAATTATTCATCGACAAGGAAATACAATTGGGACAATTATTTACCATGAATGACAAAGAGCTTGAAGAGATCGGAGTAGCATTTTCTTACGATAGATTAAAAATTAGATATTGTGTTCAAAATTTTCATCAGCACACCTGGGGTAGACATTGTCTAAGAGATGTCAAGGATCAATTCGATCTGAACCTTGCTGCTCAGGTAATCTGCAATGTTATAAAACAATTACACATAGTAAGCACAGCTACCTATTTTTGGAAAAAAAATGGAGGACAAGAATTGTGTCGGAACCATTCTGCAAAAGAATGCATAACCAAAGGAATCTACTATATAAAAGTCTTGAGGAAAGAAGTAGACGTCATCAAGAAAATACTTCGTGAAATCGAAGAAGAAAATGACATAAGGCCGTGCGATCTGATTCTTCCCCACCGGAAGACAGCTACTGACTGGGTCGGTAAAAAAACAATTATTTTCACAATGGTCCTGGTTGCGGTATCATTTAAAGCTACGAAATATTTGGGTGGTTTCAAATTACCTTTTTTGGGTTGAATTGTTATTGTCTATTATGTGAAATAGCAAGTAAGTCTGAGCAATTATGAAAAAAAAAAGTTAAAAATTTACCAAAATAAATTGATCTCAGATCTTTTTTATAATGTCTGCTATTGTTATAAATCTCAGAGAAGAAAGGTTATATTATAATTAAATTAAGCTCTTGTTGCTATGTTAGGAATTAAGCTCAGGTCCAGGTTATACCTAATCATCAATTCCAGGCTAAATCAGTTTCGGAATAAGGTTAGTTCAAATATAAAATTAACCCGCAACGAGGTTAAACAGGAATCCTTTATTTTATTCCTGGATTAGGTAAATCCAACTATGCCTTAATACTTAACTCTATATCTAGCATATAATATGTTCTTATCAAAATATTATAAGAAGAGAAAAGAAGATAACCATCTACACTCCTCCATATTAAATTGTCTAGAAAAAGTAAAAAAACCTACCAACATTGTCACTTTTTCGATAAAGTATCAGATGAAATCTTAATTGCGATTTCTTCATTATAACTTTATTAATGGCTGTGTTATGTGTAAAATTGCATTACTGCTAACTTGAAGTGACTGAATTATGAATAATTAAAAACTGAAGTTATTTAAATTTTTTTTTATTATTATATTAATAGTACTGATATAAGTTAGGGATATTTTTGTTTATTATATACAATATAATTATTTATTAGAAATCGTTATCAAAAGATTAGGCTAATAAGAAAGTCATTCATAGCAATTCATTCATTTATGACTAAAATTAAGTCATTTCTTTAACTAAAAAGCATTTTATGTACTTTCAGATAAGAATAAACAATTCTTTTTTTATACTTAATTGGAATTTTATTTAGCTTAGATTGTTTCTAATTATTACCGCTTATTATGTATGTAGTATCATATTCATTGGGGCGACTTTATTGTTTCTATTTCACATAGTCATTTGTTTCTGTATTATTAGTTCAAAAAGGTACTTTATATTAATACTGTTTGACAACAATTTTCTAAAACTGATTTTTATGAAACTTGCTTCTTTTTTTTTTTTACAATAACTCCGAGAAAAGAAAAACAATAATTATCTTTGTGTTGATACTAAACTTAAATTATTAATAACCCGTTTATATACATACTGTTTATTTTTGTTTTATCATAAGTGCAACTTTGCAAGATATTTGTAAGAAAAGTATATATTTTAACATTAGTTTTTGCCGTCCAATTTTAAGATTAATTAACGAAATAAATATATATATATATATATATATATATATATATATATATATATATATATATATATATATATATATATGTAATATGTATATTAAATACACATATGTATAATATGAAAACATGCTGTATGTAGTTGAGACATAGCGTTTGTATTAATTTTAAGATATTAATAGTTAAGAAGTCGAAACTCATTATGTTATTGTTTTTGTAAAGATGGCTGATTTTGTATTGTTTTTTATTTAGTATTGGCCTACTAAGGACCACGTCATTTCAACTGTCTTTTTTCTTTTATATTGTTTATTATATTATTTTATTAATTTGTTTTATTATGTAATATTTGGAAGTTGATAATTTTGTATTGTTTATTATACTGTGACTTAATTTTTATTTGTAATATTATATATAAAAATAAATAATTCACAGGTCCCAAGTGTTTTTGATTGAGCATTGCATATTTTAGTTTGTGAGAAAACTTTTTTTTTAATTATGAGAAATTATCTTTTGTTTATTGTTCTGTAAAATAAAGATTATATTTGTTTATATCTTTTTATTATTCAAAGTTTATTATCTGTATATGTCAGTCCTATAGATAAATGTTTTCATTCCTCTAGTCCGAACGAAAGTTTGGACATTGAAAAATTCAATCATTTATTTTGTTTGTGCTACCAATTTTTTTCCTATTTTTCATCAACAAATAATTATTTGGTATTTTGACGGTAATCTCACTTTAATTATAAGGTATTATTTTTAAATCTTGAATAGAATAGAATAATTTATTGATATTTACAACTGTAATTATATTACATCAAGTAAATCTGCTGTATGAACGAAGGACATGAAAAAAAACACTTGTGGAGAAACTATCCATTGATAGCACTCCAATAAAGTTCTATAGTAGGTCTCAAGGCCATCTTTTCAGACACCACGGAGGGTTATCAGGAATGGTATGGGAAGTAAATTGAGAGACTAGCGGATTCAAGTGTGTATAGAGCTTGTCATGAAAGGATAGGCATCTAGTTTGGGCCAAATCAGCAACATATGGGATATTAAGATCATGATGGATGAGTTTGTGACATAATAAGGAGCATTGAGTATTGTACGAAGGATTTTGGATTGTAAGGATTGGATACGAGCCTGGTTTAGAAGAGCCCCAAAGCTCAACTCCGTATGTCCAAATAGGTCTGATAACAGTCATGTAAATGAGTCTTTTGTAATTAATTGGGAGCTTTGAACGTTTGTCCAGTAAATGTTGAAGTAGGCGAAAACGTCGAGCAGTTTCTTGTCTTTTCAGTCTTGTATGTAGATTTTTTAAATCTTTGACTATCATTTGTTTTCCAAAGGAAAGTATATCTTCTTTTTTTATCTTTTAATAACTAAGATGGTAACCTCTGGCTGCCTTTGTTTCCTGTTTTGTTTGATCGTTATAAAGACTCAGCAAAGCAGAGAGAATATTTAAGTTTACATTGTAATATTTATAAAAAGATTTAAATTTTAATTTCAAAAGAGACATATAATTCATATTGAATGATAATTGTTGACCTTGATAATATATGTGGAAGAAAGTGGTCCGGGTAGAGGTCACAATGAATTTCTCGTAGAATTGGAGAAAAATCAATAAAGTTTTTCTCCAATTCTACGAGAAATTCATTGTGACCTCCACCTGGACCACTTTCTTCCACAGACATATAATTGTTTTCAAATTATTCATTTCTTCATAAATAAAATTAAAATTATTATAATAAAATAGAAAAACTAAATCTTTCAATAAGTAGTTGACTTGATTTAAGCTTCAGTACTTACTTCAATACTTACTTATCTAATTTCAGAGGTTCATTTACATAAGTCTGTACTACAGGAACTAAGTCATAAACTCCACTTATAAGAATTAGGCCCCTGAAGATTTCTTGAGCCTTCCGATCGAATCGCTTGAACCATTCTTCATCCAACAAAGACACGGCAAGGTGTGCCCCGGCGGAATGTCCTCCAAACCAAACAGATCTATTCCAATTGTATCATTTTTCGTGAAAAAAGAATTTGCAACAGAAAGAAGTACAAAATATAGAGAATATGTTTTATTTCAAATTAATTAAAAAATAATAATTTATACTTTACAGCATTTGACTTTAGCTAACTGTATGCTATAAAGAAACATATAAATAACTCATTTTTTTTTTTTAATTTTACCTCGTATCATTACAATCCGTGAAGGGCCTGGGGTTCAGTGCGTGGAAGAGATTGTATTCTTAGACAATGATTGTGCAGAGAGGTGATTGTTCTAGGTCACGCCCAACCACCACTATTCACACCCTTATTATGGGTACCCACTTTATAGAGGTTGAGTGAGCCTCAGGAGGGTCCTAGATCCCACAGGATCCATCTCAGGCCCTTTACAGTTAGCAAGATTATTTAGACTGCAATTATCTCTCTTAGAAGAGCCAATAAGTAGTTACAGTTCCAATACCTCGCTTATATGAAAAATCTCAAACCATCATAAGTTCCTTGCTTGTTTTGTTTTTTTGTAGATGTCGTTACCAACTCCTTTAAACTTTATTCATTTTTGTCATATACTTAAAATGTATATAATGTAAAGTTGTATGTATGTGTGTGTATAGAAACATGTACAAATAGAATAGAAAAGTAACTTTATTCTGTACTTTAGTAACAGAAGGGACTTCTTTATTAGTGTCCCTTCTGAATAACAAAAGTTCTTTAATATTACATACCTTCTTCCATTCTGCAAATAGTGATTATTATGATAGTTGAAGTATGTTTTTATAGCCTTGAAGATGGACTTCTATAGTTGGCCAAAACATCGTTATAAGTAAATGGTATAACATTATTTTATTTTTTTATTGTTTCCCTTCCCTACCACCATCAAATAGTTAACAAAGGATGCTGAAGTTGGCAATTTTTTATTACAAAAATTTGAAAGCCTTCCTTGTTCGTAAATTTTTTTTAAAAACTGGATTATCTTTCTTTTGTTTTTTAAGAATGAATGCTAAGCAGTTAGTAAAACAACCTTCTATGCCAAAGATCCATGGGCTCAATGCCAGGGAGAAAAAATCCTTGGTTATGGCGTCCTTTGAAAGGGACGTAAAATGGACGACCAGTCTGTATGCTCGGTTACTCGTTAAAGATCACTATCCTGATCATAGCTGGATAGGCAAAATTTATGATTCTCACTGTAGCCTCGTCCGATTAATCCATAGCAGCATAAAGTGATTTTAAATAAATAAACAACTAAATATTAAAAAGAGTACTCTAGGGAAAAATGTTTCTTGAAAAAAAGTAAAATACATTGTTAATTATTAAAAATTACTGTTATTATCTAACCTTGTGCCTGATTGAGTAGCATCTTTGAGAACGTATTCTCCAAGTTTCTTTATTTGTTCTATTATATCAGCAACTGATGCTGTACAAACAATTTTAACTCATTTTAATGAGAATCTTGATTCAACTTGATAAATTTTCATTTGTTATATTACTCACCTTGCGGTGCTAAACAATAACCTGGAACAAACACTCTGATTCCCGATTCTACCAGCGGCAGCACAGGATAGTTTGATATATCTTTGTTTAGTTCTTGCCAAAATCCTCCATGAATGTAGACGAATATAGGCGAGTCTGAATGACGATACGGTTGGTTATCATAAACCACTTATTTAATTTGAAAAGTAAAGTAACATAAAATTGAAGTTGATTACCTTTCGGGAGTGAAGTACCATAAGTATCTACTAGAGATGTTTCTTCAGGTCCATATGAAATGGTTTCATAAGGAATTGATTCCTTAACAAACTTACTCACTAAAAATAAGAATATATGGAGTTATACCAATGCTGACTGTGATGTAATAACCATACACAAACAAAAAAAAAACCTAAACCACAACTCATGAAGGGTCTTGGGTTGAGCACATGGTATTAGATAAAAAATATTCTTTAATTCAATTAGCTTTTCATGATGATGTATTTGCTTGAAGTTATATCTACAACCCCCTGAATAAGTGGTTAAGTCTAGTTTTCTTAAAAAATGAGTTTCGTTTACTTAAGTAAGCGGAATCGAGTTATTTTCGTAGTGAATAAGGGGCTAAAAAGGCATTGGCTTGAAAAAGAGTTATTGCTTTACTACAACTCCATTTGGACATGGATCACAGCCTCATAGAAACTTTGAATAAAAGCTTTCAGTTCTACTTTATCTGTGATCTTCTCATCCCTTGGTCTAGAGAATGCGTTTTGAATTTTTAAAATATGTTTACTGGTATATTCCACAGTCATAGCCAACGTATCCTCATCAAACTATAGGTCCCATCCTGAACAGTTTTCACATTTCTCGCAGCACCTTATACCTCAAGATTTCTGAGAGATCGTAGGCATCAGTTCTACCAATATAGCAATTCATATACAAAAAAACAGGCAATGCGAAATTGTACGGCTAATGTAATAATACGAATGAACAAAAAAAGTTTATGCTTTTATGATGTCACTTAAACTTTCAATTTTGGTCGCTTGCTTTATATGAGCCCTATATAAGGGGTGCACACTGGTCAGGAAGGCACAAAACTCACCCGGGTCATCCACAAAAAACTACTGAGAGCACGAAAGAACTAACTATTGCCAACACTAAGGGAAAGGGACAAAAAATATACCTATGTGATCTGTCAGATCGGCCGCGACTAACCAAGGGTTAATACTTAATGATAATGTTTCGATGATTAATTGTAATATGAACCTTTTAACTTCTTTAGTAATCATGCACAATACCAGAATGAAACAAACAATATGTTTAACAACAAAAAATAAAATCAGTTCTTAGAGGATGAAAATTATGACTACATTAATTATTCAAGTGTAATAAACATATGAATAGCCTGTCTGAAAAATCAGACAATAGAATTAAGAAGGTATTTAATTTTTTTTAGAATAATAAATAAATAAATGAATTACAATAAGTAGGAAGATGGTTATATTCTCTATATATAGTTCTTTAATTTATTACAGAATATCTTGTCTGACCTCCATCAAAATAGAACAAATCCCTGTTAAACTTTTTAAACGTTTATAAATCATATTCAAGGTCACATTTACATCAGCCTATGATATCCAATTTCCATAAATAAATGATAAATGTTTCAAATTAAATCAATTTATTACAAAAACATCAGCATTCAAATATATATATATATTTTTAATAAAACATTGACTAGAAATAAAATTATTATAAATTTATAAAACATTATTTAACACTCTTAAAACAAAATAAAAATGTCTTGCCTTCAGATATAAATTCTACGTGTTTGCTCACAGCTAATTCCCTGGAATATCTTTTAGACCAATAACTAGGTGAATACTGCAAATCTAACTTTAAAAATAAAAATACAAATTAATACTTCCACTGAATTTAATAGCGGATACAACAGATAACAAGAAATCATTACATCACTTTCCATCACGTAAATAATATATGAACCTAATCACTAATTTCACACAACTGGTCCCTATAGAGCAAGTTATGTAAATTGTTAGTTATATAATCTCTTGTTACACTGCCTTCTGGATTAGAAACAACACAAATAAAAACACAATTTTTTTTTCAGGAATGAAAACTTTATTTAAGTTACAACTACAAGAAGTTCATAAAATCATAAAGGAAAATGTAAATGCTATAATAATATAATAGAATTAAGAATAAAATAAAAAGAAACATTTTAATAGATAAAATGGTATTTAATACTTAAAATATAAAAGTCAATTGTAGAGGGCTTCATTCATTTCTTTCATGCTGGTAAATACGATACCATTTCTGAAAAATAATAAATATTCAAATAGCATTAGTATAAAAAAAATCTATAATAATAATAAACAAGTCAGAAAATATATATAATAAATAAAAATATGGTAATTATTGCGCTTGTCACAACTAGTTTTAATTTTTCATTTGTTTCCCTTTTATTATTTTCCAAAAGTAAAAGTTATTGTGAGCTTTTAGTTTAGAAAAGAGAATGTAAATGTGTATACTTTAGTTATCATTTAATCTAGAAATGAAGGTTTCAACGAACATATATCATCGACACTTTAAAATGTTAGTAAAATTTCTTGATGAAATGGTTACCTAAATCTACTAATTACTCATAATTAAATTCTCTTTTCCATACTAAAACTAACAATAACTTGTGCTTTTTGCAAATATTAAAAATTAAATGGTTAACAGTTAAAACTTGTTTTAACTTGGAACGGTTGTTGAAAATATTTTTCCTTACAATGTATTTAAAAAGTAATTATAATTAATAAAAAATATATAAAATCAACCTTACCATATAAAAGAATGATTTGTCTGTTCCGAGAACTTATCGTCTTTCCCTTGAGTAAGAGCGTGATCTTCTTACCGGGATGCTGCGAGAGCGAGACCTTGATCTTGATCTAGAAAATGCCCTTTTTTTCCATGGCGACCTTGACCTAACAAAAAAACACTTTCTTAACACAATGAATGCACTGAAATAAAATTGATCCTTAAAAAAAGTAAGAAATAAAATAGACGATAAATCAAAGTAAATAAAAATACAATTATATAACATATTAACTTCAAAATCACTGAAGCTATCCAAGGGAAAGGAAAAATTAGTATGAGCTTTTAAATATTGGAAAATCAATAAAAACTAAAATAAAAAAATAATCATCAATTTATATTATAATCATTGATTGACTAATTATTCAATTATTAAAATTTGAACTGAACTATTAAATTAATTCTTGGTATAGCTCCAGTACAACAGAAAAAGTTTGAAAAAAATTTAAATGGTCTGATCGACCTTTAGATCGGGACTTTTTTTTTTTTACTTTTTTTCAAATTCATTCACATGCTCAAGTACCTAAATACAGAAGAGTGTACACGGTGGTTGGTTGAATGGTTGGTGGTGGTCTAAGGGTTGTTGGTTGGTTGTTTAGATTTTGTTTATAGAGAAAGATGGAGAGTTGGTTGGCTGGGGAGCCTTCATGTTGGTAGTAGAAGTAAAGTGATGGTTGATGATGGTGGATGCAAATAGCAAGTCGTGACAGCTGCTAGTTGATAAGAGCTAGACTTGACCAAGTCCCTGCAACGTTTTCATTAGCACTTTAAGGTTAAGATTGAATATCTAATTTTTTCTTTTTTTTGTTCAAATAAAAACTGATATAAATCAGACCGTGTAAGCGATACGATAACACAGTAAAGTTCGTTACAAAGGGAGAAGAAACTTTTAAAATTTATTAATAGGATGGATAAGACTCGACAAACAAATTTAGGAGATGCACAGATGACTTCCCTGGAATTAAAACAAAAAATACAATATGTTTAGGAAGTGGAAATGGAAAAAAAAAGTTCAATATAACATTGAGGACAAGAAAAAATAAATAAATGAATAAAATAAATACATTGTTTCTGGTTATTTAAACACAGAATATGTTTTTCAGTAATCCCTAATAATTCTGTTAAGGAAGATTACTATTAAATCTAACTATTTAAATATTAGATCTAATCATTTAACTATCAAACCATAAGAGTACTATTACATCTGTGACTACTATTAAAGTGTGAATAACTGAAATGACTTGATTTAAACCTCGCTTCATTCAAAAACAAAATTAACTGAATAGATATAAAAAAAAAAAAAAACTACAGTTAAATCTGTGGGTAGTTTTTTTTTCTTTTCTTTTTTCCCAAATAGGGCATTGGCATATCTGTGGGTAGTTAACACTAAAAAATAAACCAATAAAGTGAGAAGTAAATTTGATGGCAGCTGACCCAATTACTTTCTGATAAATCGGTAATGTACATACAATTGATTGAAATGTATGAATACTGCCAATAATGGCATCTTTTTCAAAAAATAGTTATGTAAACATAGAAACTGTTACCTACTAAGAAGCAAGTATTTCAGTGTAGTTGGAAATAATTTTCTTTCCAATTACTTGAGGAAATAAAAAAAAATTGAGAATTATAAAAATTAATTTAAACAAAGATTAAATGAATATTCTTTTTTAAAAGTTAAACATCCAAAATTAAAATATATATATATATATATATATATATATATATATATATATATATATATATATATATTTAAATAGATTATTATCAACTACTCTAACAGTATAAATGATGTTAAGAAAAATGATTACTATTAGTACATATAAATTTTAAAGAATTCATAAAATTAAATTACCAAAAAACATATTCTATGCATGGCTTAGCAAACAAAATTTCATACAATTATTTTTCATAAAATCTCTTCAAAAAATACAATGTAAAGAAATAATAATATGGGAACGATAACATTATCTTCCAACTCATCAATAAATTATAACAAATAAGTACCTAATGAAAACGGCTTTCTTTAATTGAAATAATTAAAAGTAAATAATAATGTAACCATCATTTTAATACAGGATTTAAAATTCTTTTTAAATAAAAAAAGTAATCAAAATCAGAATCTCTCAAAATATCTAAACCCCAACCACTTCTTGACTATAAACCTCCCTTAATACCCCACATTCAAAAATAAAATTGACTGAATAAATATCAAACAAAACAAAAAAAATACTCTTTTAAATATCAGGTATTTCACATACACAGGTGAATGTAACTGGAACATTAAAATAATAAACACATTACAATGAGGGAGTCTGCAACAGCACATTAGCCGCATTTACTGCAACATTTTATTGAAATTATTAACTGCAGAAAACATGAATATGCAAAGGATTTTTTTTTCAAGTTCAGAAAAGGCGTCGTCAGACTGCTTACCTTGATCTCCTCGCGGGAGATCGTCTGCGATTGTACCTCGAACGGGATTTTCCATTAGACATCTCGACGATTATTCGTGCACCACAGCATCTTCTATAAGTTAACAAAGAGAATCTTGGTATAAAACAACTGGACCAATAAAAGTTATTATTTTAGTAATGACTATGTAACTTAAGTAGTACAACAAATACAAACTTACGTTCCATCCAATCCTCTCACAGCATCTTCTGCGTCTCTCGGGTCTTCAAATTCAATAAATGCAAATCCTGGAGGATTCCTTGCCACCCAAACATTTCTCAAAGGGCCATACTTGGAAAATACATCCTCCAATTCGTTTTTGGAAGCATTGTTACCCAAATTACCAACATATACTTTGCACTGTGGGTCCCATTCACGGTATCTACTCATTTTGATTGTGTCTAAAAAAATATATATACACCAAATCAAGAAAAAATCCTCAATTTATTAGCCAAATGAAACATAAACAAATCTCTGCTAACAATAACAATGTTGTTCAGACTAATTAAGACAACAATCATGGGTCAATTACAAAGTTCAAGAAACTATTCGGGTATTTAAGAAAAGCTTTAAGCTAGAAAATTGTTTAATTACTTCGTATTCCTAACAAGTGGATAATTTGAAATCACAAATATAAATTAAAACTGACTAAAAGTATGACAACAAATTAGAAAGTAAAACGCCACTCACATAAAAGACACCTTGCAACGCCTCGTACACCGCAGTTTAGGCAACCCCTGAACAATTAAAGTCCCTACAAAATTTAAAATTAACTCCACTATCAAATTATCAATTAGAAACATTTAACAGGGCACTACTATTTATAAATAGGTCATTTATTTTTAACAGAGTTAATTATTTTGCATAACACCCTCTTGCTGTATTCGATTTTAAAATTCATACATTATAACACTTTTGTAAACCTTTTTATCAACTACAGATAAATAAAATATTGACTATAGCTTAAATGTTATTAAATATGTTTTTCAAATATCGATATAGATATTTATCGATGATAATAATAAGCTCTACACTAATTGATCCCCTCCCCCCTCTGCAATCAAAACATGTTTCTTAATCAACGGCTTTATGTTGCAATAGAAATTAAAAATAAATTAGTTTAAAAAATAAACGTAAGAATTCTCTGGATCATGGATGAAAATAAACTATCTTCAAGAGACAGCTTATTCCGTTTTCAACATTATTCTAGAACCCCATGGATATTGATCCATCCCGTAGCGAAAGGAGCCGATCTTTAAAATGGTTTATTCAAAATGTGATACTTCTATAATTATATTTAAGTTCTATTCCTTTTCAATTTGAAATGAAGTTTATAAATAATCAGTTTATAAATAATAAATATAAGCAGAAGAAAGAATAAATGCAGGGATTTATAGTTAATTACTCATTGAATAAATTATTGAGAAATTCGAAATAATTAAATCAAAATACAGTGTTTTTTCTAATTATTAATACCCTATTTTAAGTTCGATTATATTAAGCATATTTCAAGATAGGATATTTGTGTAGGATATCAATGTTCCCAATAACCTCGAAAACGGCGATCTAGTTTTCCAAGGAGGGGATTAAAGATTTGAATCGCTGATGACAAGATGTATGAAGGGCGATGAGTTATTGGTAAAATGTTTGCTCAAGTTGCTGCCATGGATTAGTACATGATAAATCTTACTAATATTATAATTGGCAATGATTCCGCAGGTTGTTGCTTCCAGTTGAGTCACAACAAGTTTTAACTTTGCATTCGTTTCCATTTTAATATTTTCCATAAATACAAGTTATCATGAGGTTTCGTATGGAAAAAAGGATGTAATAATGGGAAATGTTTATACTTCGGTAATCATTTATTGTAGAAATGACATAACAAAATAGAAAGGTGTGTTCACCCCACAAAGCTTTAACATCTAAACTTAGGTTTACAAAACAAGACCTCAATTTGATGCACCTTCCGAAGGACGGCAAAACCAAAAATTTTCTACTCTTTTTATAATATAATAAGACCACCTGCTGGACTTCGAACCAGCGATCTGGAAGATAGTAGGTCTTAAGCAAACTAGACCACAAGTGACCCATTTAACTTCATATTGAAAAAAATTACAAGCATCGAAGAACGGAAGGAATTCATTCACTGAATCATGTTGAATCTCAAATTTATAGGATTAACACAACATAATTAAATTTTGGAGGAAACCTTAATGCTAGAATGCCCTTTCAAAGCATTCTTGCTATAAAAGTTTTTCAATCAACTTAACAGAGATATAACTTAAAGAAATTTGACATGGATGTCTGATTCAAGGTGAAATTTTTTTTAATCAATAAAAATAAAATTAATAACCAATAAAAATAGAATGGATAAGTTTTAAAATTCAAGAACGAAGCTCCAAGAAACATATAAGGGGAAAATTGTAAGAGGTAGCTAAAGATTCCAATAGGCAAAAGACCATTGGTTCCCAACCTGGCCTGGGGGGAGGGCATGAATACAAGTCAAGGGGGGGGGGGGAGACCAGTTGAAAATAGAAAAAATTCTCACTTAGTTTTGGTTATTTTCTCTTACCAGAACTACTTTATCTTAAATTGAAAGTCATAATGTTGTATCTTGTGGTAGTAAAATGTAAAATAATGTTTTTTAAATGTAATACTAGTTTGTTTATATGGCCATACAATTTTTTTACAAGTGGGGGGAGTGGGAGAATTTCATTTGAGCAGCGGGTGGGCATGGAAGGCTTTCATATGAACAAGGGGGTGTAGTAAAAAAAGATATTGGTTGACCCTGCAATAGACAATAATTGGAAGTTACCTTTAGACCCAAGAATTTGATTGACAAAACCAATAATTCTGTTATGATCATATAAAAAAAATCTTCCAGAAAAAGATATAGACTTCATTGCATGCTGTCCCAATCATTTATTTAATCTAGTAACTGTTGTTATTAACATATTTATTCTATACGATTGGTTAAAATCCTGTCGTTTCGTACTTTTTAGTTATTTCATTTCTAATGTAAGGATAGAGATAGTTGGGGGTGCAGTCAATTGAAACACCATAAGTGTATACCTATTTATTGTGTGCCGACGTTTCGACCTACTTTTTGGGTCATCTTCAGGGCAAATATACCGAGCGGCTGCAAGGAAAGGCAACTGTCAACTGAAATTATAAAATTATTGAGTTGCCAGTTGCCTTTCCTTGCAGCCAAAATGTCGGCACACAATAAATAAGTATGCGCTTATTATGGTGTTTCAATTGACTGCACCTCCAACTATATCTATCCTTACATTAGAAGTTCCAGACAACTAATTTCTTCTCTAACTTATTTCATTTCTATTTTTATGTTTTTGTCGCTTTTAAATATTTCATGGTTTGTTGTATTATAATGTAGCGTTCTGGTCAGATATATATTATGTTAATTTTTCTGACCACGTTTGTTATTTTAAATGGACTTTGTCCCAGAATGAAGTTTGTTTTCTATTCTATTCTAAAAATTATGGAGAAGGAACCCAAGAGTGGAAGTGGAACCTATATCACTTCATTATCTCATTTATTTCTTTTGAAGCCTCAATGCTTTTTTTTTTTTACTTAAAATAAATTCCCTACAAACTCCAATGCTACTGGAGTTATTTATAGTATTAATTCGCCAGGTAAATAATAACACTGATAAGAATGTATAGAGATTATGATAAAATAAAATGTTATATCCTAAGTAAAATGAGTATCAGTTCCGCAAGTTGTCGCTAAGAGTAGAGTTATAACAAGTATTAACTGTTTATTAGTTTCCTTTTAAATATTCTCCAAAAACACAAATTATCGTGAGCTTAAGTATGGAAAAAGAATGAATCAACAAACAATTCAAAGTAGAAATGATATATGTTTGTTCAAACATTCATATCTAGATGAAATGATTATCGAAATATACACATTTCTCGTATTTACATTATTTTTTCTATATAAAATAATGTAAATACGAGTATAGAGAATAATGTAAATATTTTTACATCTACTGAATTTCTATACCTATTCTCTATATGTTTATGTTATATTCACATCATATTTTATATTAATACAACTTCTTTCTAACTGTATACAGTTATAATATTAACTTCCCTTACTTATATTTTCTATTTTCTTTTCATACTTTTAGAGTTCATATTTATAAACATTATTTTCAATTTTTAATTTATCAATCTTTTCTTTCCACATATGCTTGTATTATTACATTTTACTTATGTAACCTCTAGAAGTCTGGTATCAAATCCATTTATATCTATAATTAAACTAGTTTTTTCTAAATCCTTCATATTCCACCCCCTTTTTCTATATTTTAATCTTCTTATTTTGTATCTTTCCGTTTACCTCCTCATTTTTCTTTCCCTTTATATTATGTTTACATTTTATCCTTTCTGTACATTTATTTTCTGTATTTTATATTTGTATTCTTTTATTAATATATCTGTCACTATTTTAATTTCTGTTCATCATCTATAATTTTATTATTATCTGTCACTATTTCAATTTTATTATATTCTGTAACCACTTTTATATTCATTATCTTTAATTATCATATCTATTCACTATTTTAATTTCCACACTTGTACCACATTTCTTGTCACCATATTCTTGTTACTGCAACGTTTTTTATATGTTTTTCTGTTTGTTTCTCTCTCTTAGCCCTGAAGATGGCCTACATTGTAGGCCGAAACGTCGCCACACAATAAATAAGTTACACTTATTAGGGTGTTTTTATTGACTGCACCCCCAACTATTTCTTCCTTATATTAGAAGTTACAGTCAACCAATTCTTCTCTAATATTTTTTCTATAATAATGTTCATGATAATTTCTATTTTTGAAGAATATTAAAAAAGAAACGAACAACAGTTAAACTTGTTAAAACAGTTAAAACTAGTAATTCAACTTTAAGAGACAAACCTGTGGAACTGAAACCATAAAATGCATGAATACACTTCTATATAATTGATTAAATAGGGCAATAAATAAATCGCAACAAATTTTTAAATGGGTGTAAATTTATTAATAATTTTCCAAAGTAAAAATAAAAATTTACAAAACAAACACATTTACATTCCGGATTTTTTTACAAGTGGGGGGAGTGGGAGAATTTCATTTGAGCAGCGGGTGGGCATGGAAGGCTTTCATATGAACAAGGGGGTGTAGTAAAAAAAGATATTGGTTGACCCTGCAATAGACAATAATTGGAAGTTACCTTTAGACCCAAGAATTTGATTGACAAAACCAATAATTCTGTTATGATCATATAAAAAAAATCTTCCAGAAAAAGATATAGACTTCATTGCATGCTGTCCCAATCATTTATTTAATCTAGTAACTGTTGTTATTAACATATTTATTCTATACGATTGGTTAAAATCCTGTCGTTTCGTACTTTTTAGTTATTTCATTTCTAATGTAAGGATAGAGATAGTTGGGGGTGCAGTCAATTGAAACACCATAAGTGTATACCTATTTATTGTGTGCCGACGTTTCGACCTACTTTTTGGGTCATCTTCAGGGCAAATATACCGAGCGGCTGCAAGGAAAGGCAACTGTCAACTGAAATTATAAAATTATTGAGTTGCCAGTTGCCTTTCCTTGCAGCCAAAATGTCGGCACACAATAAATAAGTATGCGCTTATTATGGTGTTTCAATTGACTGCACCTCCAACTATATCTATCCTTACATTAGAAGTTCCAGACAACTAATTTCTTCTCTAACTTATTTCATTTCTATTTTTATGTTTTTGTCGCTTTTAAATATTTCATGGTTTGTTGTATTATAATGTAGCGTTCTGGTCAGATATATATTATGTTAATTTTTCTGACCACGTTTGTTATTTTAAATGGACTTTGTCCCAGAATGAAGTTTGTTTTCTATTCTATTCTAAAAATTATGGAGAAGGAACCCAAGAGTGGAAGTGGAACCTATATCACTTCATTATCTCATTTATTTCTTTTGAAGCCTCAATGCTTTTTTTTTTTTACTTAAAATAAATTCCCTACAAACTCCAATGCTACTGGAGTTATTTATAGTATTAATTCGCCAGGTAAATAATAACACTGATAAGAATGTATAGAGATTATGATAAAATAAAATGTTATATCCTAAGTAAAATGAGTATCAGTTCCGCAAGTTGTCGCTAAGAGTAGAGTTATAACAAGTATTAACTGTTTATTAGTTTCCTTTTAAATATTCTCCAAAAACACAAATTATCGTGAGCTTAAGTATGGAAAAAGAATGAATCAACAAACAATTCAAAGTAGAAATGATATATGTTTGTTCAAACATTCATATCTAGATGAAATGATTATCGAAATATACACATTTCTCGTATTTACATTATTTTTTCTATATAAAATAATGTAAATACGAGTATAGAGAATAATGTAAATATTTTTACATCTACTGAATTTCTATACCTATTCTCTATATGTTTATGTTATATTCACATCATATTTTATATTAATACAACTTCTTTCTAACTGTATACAGTTATAATATTAACTTCCCTTACTTATATTTTCTATTTTCTTTTCATACTTTTAGAGTTCATATTTATAAACATTATTTTCAATTTTTAATTTATCAATCTTTTCTTTCCACATATGCTTGTATTATTACATTTTACTTATGTAACCTCTAGAAGTCTGGTATCAAATCCATTTATATCTATAATTAAACTAGTTTTTTCTAAATCCTTCATATTCCACCCCCTTTTTCTATATTTTAATCTTCTTATTTTGTATCTTTCCGTTTACCTCCTCATTTTTCTTTCCCTTTATATTATGTTTACATTTTATCCTTTCTGTACATTTATTTTCTGTATTTTATATTTGTATTCTTTTATTAATATATCTGTCACTATTTTAATTTCTGTTCATCATCTATAATTTTATTATTATCTGTCACTATTTCAATTTTATTATATTCTGTAACCACTTTTATATTCATTATCTTTAATTATCATATCTATTCACTATTTTAATTTCCACACTTGTACCACATTTCTTGTCACCATATTCTTGTTACTGCAACGTTTTTTATATGTTTTTCTGTTTGTTTCTCTCTCTTAGCCCTGAAGATGGCCTACATTGTAGGCCGAAACGTCGCCACACAATAAATAAGTTACACTTATTAGGGTGTTTTTATTGACTGCACCCCCAACTATTTCTTCCTTATATTAGAAGTTACAGTCAACCAATTCTTCTCTAATATTTTTTCTATAATAATGTTCATGATAATTTCTATTTTTGAAGAATATTAAAAAAGAAACGAACAACAGTTAAACTTGTTAAAACAGTTAAAACTAGTAATTCAACTTTAAGAGACAAACCTGTGGAACTGAAACCATAAAATGCATGAATACACTTCTATATAATTGATTAAATAGGGCAATAAATAAATCGCAACAAATTTTTAAATGGGTGTAAATTTATTAATAATTTTCCAAAGTAAAAATAAAAATTTACAAAACAAACACATTTACATTCCGGAATAATTAATAGTTATTTACATTTTAAGTTCTAAACTAAATAAACACTTCGAGAAAGATCGATGTAGAAACATTTACATACAAATATGTAAGGCTTATAAAATACTTGATTATTTAAGGGAGAATATTTCAGAAGTACTTGCCTGCATTGTTTGCAATGATAAAGTCAATTTCCTAAACAAAAAATAATAATTATTAAATAATCTTTTTTATTAATATAATAGATATCAATCCCAATTAGCTATATTAAAACATTATGACTAGTCCTATAAACATAATATAACAAACAAAATCACCAAACACTAAAAGCGATATCTTCATCTATGTACTGCTTAATATTTTGGTCCCATCGATAATACAGGTCTGCGATGAAAAAATTGTAGCATATTTAACTAGCGGGCTTAACAGTGTTTTTTGTGCTAATTACGGAAAAATAGTGAAAAAATTCCATCACCCCTATATATATATATATATATATATATATATATATATATATATATATATATATATATATATAAAGATATATATATATAAGTCACAAATTTCACCTGAAAATTTCTTATTTGGTTCATCAAAAAGGAGTTTGAAAGCTGTACTTCTTCACAATGGTAACCGATATGCTTCTGTACCTGTTGGACACTCAGTCCGTTTGAAAAAATGCAATGAAAATCCTGAGTTTATTCTTAATAAGCTCAGCTACTCTGACCATAAATGGACTATTTGTGGGAGTTTGAAAGTTATTTCCATGTTACTAGGAAACAACACTATGGAAAGCAGACATGGCCAATCAGAAAGGCTCTTATTCCTGGAGTTAAAAATGTTAAAAGACAAAGTTTAGTGGATCCGAAAAAGATCTTACTTCCACCACATCATATCCAATTGGGACTGATGAAACAGTTTGTGAAAGCATTACCCAAAGAAGGAGAGTGTTTCAAGTATCTTTGTGAATAGTTTCCTAGTATATCCGATGCTAAGCTTGTTGGGCCTGATATCAGAAAACTTTTAAAAGATGAAAGCTTTGTCACTAAATGGAAATGGAAGAAAAAATGCCTGGAATTCATTTAAACTACTAACAGGCCTTCTTGGAAACAAAAAAGACCTAAACTACAAAACTTTGGTTGCTGAATTGCTTATTACAAAATGTTGGGCAGAAACATAAGTGTCTAAGTTCATTTCCTTCACTCACATCTGGACTACTTTCCAGAAAATCTTGAACGTTCTTTCTTCTTTCCAGAAAAAGTGAGGAACAAGGAGAACGTTTCCATCAAGATATAAAAGAAATGGAGTGGAGATACCAAGGTCGATGGAATGTCAACATGAATGGCAGACTACTGTTGGATATTAAAAAGGAAAAATTCACAAGAACACAGCCGAAAAAGTACCAAAAGAAACTTTGATGGAAAATGAAAACATTTTCACAAAGACTTATAATAACTTTACAACAAATATGCATCACTTTTATGCTCATTTTAGCTAGGTAATTTTCTCTTTTACTTCATGTTAAAATAATAAAAACAAATACAAAATTTTCCGTTTTTTGTACTTATTCCAAAAACCTCATCTTTATTTTGTAGGCAAGCATTACGTGATAGGAAAAAACCAATGCCATTTTTGAAATCAGAGCAAAAAACTACATAAAGATCAGTTAACTAAATCAATTTTTAAATTTTAACTTTTTTTCCAGACTTGGGTAATTTTTCTTTTTTCTCTACAAGAGTAAAAAGGTTTTAAACATCATGAAAAAAAAATGCCAACACAGGGGGGGAGGGGGGACATCAGACTTATAATTGGAAAATGTATAAAAATCTGATGAAAAATAAAATACTTGTAATATGTTAAATTATGTAGTAAATATTTTTAGGCTGGAACCAGTTCATTATTTTTTAAATAACTTAATAGTTTGGAAATTGCTTTACTGATTCTGATGCTGTTGATTGGGAATAACCTTCTACAAGAACAATGTGGAGGTAGGTCTGTTTCTATTTGTTTGTTGCATCCCAAAAATTTGACCTTGTGAATACTGCTTGGAAATAACCAAACCCGTACATGAGCTCATTATAACAGATTTGTTAGTTTGCTGCCGATGATAATGATAGATTACTAATTGAATAAAATTTGTTTTGAAGTTAAATCACAACATATCCAAAATAGCTTAGATGATTTTTTATCTATCAGTAATTTTTGAAATATAAGAAATAATAACTACAGATTGTGAAAGAAAGAAAATTGACAGAACCCATAAAAGCTTCTTATCATATAAAATAATTTGAATTACCTTAAGTACTTAAACATAAGTATATTCATCGCTTTACTCATGAGTAAGAGCGAGATCGTCTCACGGGGATGCTACGAGACCGAGAGCGAGAGCGAGACTTAGAACGAGATCTTGACGCCTTCCTTTTCCATCCAGGAGATCTAGACCTTAAATCAGTGATAAATGTACTTTTCTTTTCTTTTTAATAAATTTTAAAATTCATTAAACAGGCCAACTTAAATAAATACTGGAGGTATTTCATAATCATTTATGCTTCTTATCACGATCGTTGAGACAAAGGCATATAGAAATACATAAAGCACATGATACATTATTTTTTCATATAATACATATATATGAAAAAATGGAATATATAGAAGTAAATGTGATTCTTATGCCTTTCTTTCTTTTAATTTATTTTTAATTAGGTGTAAACCAAAGTTTTACTAACATTAAATTTGTATTAACATTTTTTTTCTGACAAAGAATTTATTCAAACCAATGGTAGTTCCTGAAAATGAACATGTTTAAAAATACAGCTTCTTCAGCTTTATATAATGAAAGTATGTATAGAAGTAAAGGGATGAAATATAAGAACAAATTAATTTTAAAATACAATTGAAAGATAATTCTGCCGCAAGTAACTTTATGAAATAAATTCAGCTTTCAATTTATTTATACTACTTCTTTAACATTTTAAACAATTGTGGGAATAGAAGCCATAATTATAAAACAAAAATTAATTAATGGATAAAAAAAACTCCAGTATTCAAAAATAAGGTACCAGTTCCCAAGATTGTCACTTCGAGTTGGGCTCCAACAACTTTTAACTGTTTATTCGTTTCTTTTTTAATATTCTCCAAAAATACAAATTATCTCAAGCTTTAATAAGGAAAATATGAATGTTAAAATTTCGGTAATCATTTAATCTAGAAATGAACATTTCAACAAACATACATCAACTAGTTATATCATGTTAGTTGAAACGTTTATTTATTGATGAAATGATTACTGAATCTACTCACAACCCATAATACATTCTTTTTTCCCTACTAAATCTTGTGATAATTTTGGAGAAAATTAAAAAGGAAACGAAAAACAGTTAAAAGTTGTAGTAACTCAACTCGAAGCGACAACCTGTGGAACTGATACCAAAAATAAAAATAAATAAATAAGGTATTTTTAAGACGGGATTTTTTTACTTTTTTCAAATTCATTCACATGCTCAAGTACCTAAATACAGAAGATTGTACACGGTGGTTGGTTGAATGGTTGGTGGTGGTCTAAGGGTTGTTGGTTGGTTGTTTAGATTTTGTTTATAGAGAAAGATGGAGAGTTGGTTGGCTGGGGAGCCTTCATGTTGGTAGTAGAAGTAAAGTGATGGTTGATGATGGTGGATGCAAATAGCAAGTCGTGACAGCTGCTAGTTGATAAGAGCTAGACTTGACCAAGTCCCTGCAACTTTTTTAACAAAGTAGTTTTATTAAGCTTCATTACTTATGTATTTTTTTTCCTTATGCAATGTTATTTTTTTTTTTATTATTTATTTAATAAAAACGTTAGTCAGCCAGCTGATTGGTAAGACTTTGAACTAGTATCAGAAAGGATGAGAAGCATAAAAATATAAAAACGTGATTAAGCTTCTTTGGAGAGGAAAGGGTGGAAGATCTTGCCTGGAAGAAATAAAAATTATTACAAGAAAAAGGAATCAAATTTAAAAAAAAATAATAAACAAAAATGTTATGAAGGTAACTTTGAAGGAAAGGATATCTTTTGAGGATATCCTAAAAGATGTGAGGGAGGGGAAAAGGATGGGTTAAAAGTAATAAATAATCAATAATTAGGAAAAATACCATTAAATTAGCGGAATAAAATATTCTATATTCTTCCTTCAAATTTACTTTATAAATACATTTTAGAAACATAGTTTAATTTATTATTTATAGCTTAGGTGATATGACGTGTTTAGGATCAAAGAGGATAAACCTAAATTTTAAAGATTGACTTTCTCACATTTTCGGTAGTTTAGTCCAGCAATGCTTTATGCTCCTGAAACTTCAGGTTTAGAACTGAACTAAAATCATTAACAATAAGCGTCGTGTTAGACAAAATTGTTTGACTGACCAAAAAATGTGAAACAGACTTTTTTTTAAAAATTAAGAGTAATTTTTTTCCTCTTTTGTTCCTGAATGCCTCATATGTTTACAACTAAGTATATTATTTGAACTATATAACAGTTTGTAATCAAGTAAATAAAAAAATCTTAAAAATAAAATCCAGGAAACAAAACAGTGAAATACGGAAATGTTTTCCAGTACTGGAGTCAAGAAAGGATAGCTAGCTTATTAAATCTTGGATAAAAAAATTCACAAAATAATACACGCTTTCCCATGGAAAATGTTAAATTAATTATTTTTATTTCAAAACATCCTAAAATATAACACCAACATATTTGACTTTAAAATAGATGTTACAAGAGCTGATTTTCACTTAATAGACCAAATTGTAAAAGACTAATGGTTTTTTTTGTTTTGTTTTTTAAATGAATGGGCTGCGATAAAACAACTTCTAAACACTTTTATGTTTTCCCTTTGTCTTTACGAATGACTGAGTCAGTACTGATGAGTACTTTTACTTCACAGAGTGGCCATGGTTCATCGAGAATCTTAGTCTTCTCAACAAATTTCCCACATTCTGACCGATTTTCTGCATCTCTTCTCTATTTTCTCAACCCAAGCAACCTAAGGTCTGCCACATCCTCCAGCTATTTCTTTGGAAGAAATGGTCATGGATTCTTATGGCATGCACCATGAGCGACCACTATAGTGTGCCTTACTCAGCAAATGCGTCAAAAGAAACTATTGAATAGTAGAAACATGGTGCAAGGCTATCAACAAATTAATGAAAAATAATAATAATACATTTTTTTCTCGACCTAGAATCAGGAGATTTTATAAGTAGAATTAATTGATTTAGCAAGAATGACCCATATTCATTTTGCCTAATAATTCATCCAACGATGTACAGCTTTTTTATAACTAGCTGCTATATAAACATTCGAGTATTAGTTCCGCTGGTTGTCACTTCGAATATAGTCAAAACAAATTTTAACTTTCTATTTGATTCCTTTTTAATACTCTCAAAAATAAAAATATATTACTGAATGTGTATAGTAACTATTACTGACCGTATATGGATTAAAGAACAAACTTACACATATTGTTTAGGTTATATCATCATATATACTATGAAAATTTTGTTGTAACATTCATCTCTCTGTTTTTTGTTACAACTCATTAATATTCTCGAAAATATTAAAAAGGAAACAAATGAAAAGTTAAAACATTACTTAAATCAAAGCGACAAACTGTAGAACTGATATGAACTATAAACCATGAAATATTAATTCTTACATCACAAATTATTTAAAATTTATAATATATTACGGAATGACCTTGGAAAAACTTTAATTGGCATGCATAATATTCTAAATTGATAATAAATTCTATTATTAATAGCCAGATCATTCTTATGAGTAACGAACTAATTAGAATTCCATTGCTAGATAGCACTAGATCAGTAAAATCAAGAGCTACAAACTTGAATTTTAGAAATACAAAACATATAGTAATCACTTAAACTAAAGTCTAGTGGCTTACCTAGATTTCCTCGAAGGAGATGACCTCCTGCGACCACGGCCAGAACGTGATTTACCATTAGACATTTCAACTATTATTCTTGTACCACAGCAACGCCTTTAAAAATAAAAGCAGAGTAGGTATATTGTAGTCCGACCATTTCTGTAAAAGCTAAAAATATATGAATTTTTAATTAAATACTTAATAAAGATGCATACGTTCCATCAAGAGCTCTAACCGCATCTTCGGCATCCCTGGGGTCTTCAAATTCTATAAAAGCAAATCCGGGAGGGTTCCTTGCAACCCAAACATTCCTCAGAGGTCCGTATTTTGAGAATACATCCTCAAGTTCATTTTTTGAAGCGTTGTTTCCAAGATTACCCACATAAACTTTGCAAGCAAGATCCCATTCCCGAAAGCGACTCATATCTGTGGAAAACAAATGTCAAATAAGCTAATGGTCAATGGGCTGACTATTTTCGGAAGTCAATTTCTACTTGCAACAATGGTAAACATTCCACAGGTTGTCGCTTCGAGTAGAGTCACATCAAGTTTTAACTTTTCATTCCTTTTCCTTATATTTTCCAAAAATACAAATTATCATAAGGTTTAGTATGGAAAATGAGAATGTACTTAGAGGAAATTTGTTTACTTCGGTGGCAATCATTTCATCTACAAATGAACATTTAAACAGACATTTATCATCTATCCTATACATGTTAGTTGAAACTTTTATTTCTTTGTGAAATGATTACTGAAATCTACTTACAACCCATAATTACATTCTCTTTACCATATTTCTAAGGATAATTTGTGTTTCTGGAAAATATTTAAAGGGAAACGAATGAATCGTTAAAATTTAAAAACTCAAAGGGAAAACCTGCTAATGGACATTACTAATCATTGTATCAGAAAAATAAGAAAATAATAAAACCGTCAAATACATACTTAATTCAAATTTAATTGTTTGAATGTCAATTAATAAAACTTCAAACTTTGGGTGTGCACTAGAAAATTCCTTATTTTAAAAAAATAATCTATACAAAAAACTGATGGTTAAAAGAAGAAATAAAATGTCCTCCAGATATGTCAACTATTATTGACCTCAGACTGTAAAATGGCGCTATGTTGATAGGAGTAGGGGCTGCTTCCGAGCTGGCGGAACCAACCCAAAGAGCTAATACAAACCCGTATCAGTTCCAACATGCAGGGGGAGGGGTCTATAGTTCCTCAATGATTCGTTTGAATTAAATCATTAATAGGAACTAGAACAATTAGATTATTTATATAGTTTATTACATAATCACACTAGTATTTCTAAAGTGACGCAACTGAAAAACCGGTAGTGAGTTATAACCATGGAAGAAATGGTTAAATATCTTTTTATCGATCGTCAAAACTGTATCAACCTAACTTCAGAACTTGTGTCACTCTACGTTAGTGATATTGACGCGAACGTAAAGGGAAAAGGCGCGAAGCGAAGCGAAAGCGTTCAATTGGCTTGATATATTCACACGAACTGGATGCGGTGCCGTGATGTTTTATATATATATTATTATTATATTGTGTACATGTATATTCTGTTTTTGTCGTAATGTCGGAAATGGAAATTTGAATTAATGCTATCCAAGAACGTCCCATATTATTGGATGAAAGGAATAATAATTATCCAAACCGGTTACCTATAAAACTATATTGACGATTCGATGTAGGACAGAGTGCCGCGTCGCGTTGAATTCGCTCGTCCACCGCTTCGCGTTCGCTTTGCATCGCCTATGTAGAACGTATTGTAAGCGTCCTAATACTATTCCAAGCCCACTAATAGTTATTCCACATTTTCAAAAAATGTAGGTTTTTGACATAGGTCTGTTTAGAAATACTAGTGCGGTATTATAAGTCTCACTAATCCTCATTTATTAATGTTTTTCAAAATAAGTAAGAAATGAAGAATGAAAGAATTATTCTTCCAAATTGGCAATCTTATTATCAAACATTAACATAACGATGATCCAGAACTACAGTTAATATTTTTTCATAATATTCCAAGTAATAGTATAATAATTAAATTTTATTCATTTGAAAATACCTTCTATGCACATTTGTGAGTGAATTATAAATTATTCACCCATTTTGAAAAGGGTTAACTAATTTTAATTAGTATTCTAGTTAACTTATTTTTAAAGCAGGATATTGAAATTATTTGGCCCAGTAAATCATGGCTGTATGTCTGATACTACGAAATAAAACTGTGGAATGAGAATGTAATTTTCCATATTATTATTAAAAAATCTTATATGTACTATTCCTTTAAAAATTGGGCCAATGTCTACTGACTTTTGAATTGCCCCCCTCCCCGTTCCAAATCTCAGAACATTTTTATTTTTAAATATTTCTGCCACGTGATGAATTATTTATGGGTTATTTATAAGAAGTAGAAGTCCATTAATTATTTGAAAAAAAAATGAAACTGATGTTGATTGCCTTTCAATTAAACAGCAGCGACTGCGAATCAAGATATAAAGTCAACATTCACATGTCCCGCCTTGGTAAAGTTTGATTTGAATGCCTATGCATCATGCTGTCATTAAATCTATTGTACACCGTCTCTTGCCTCTTACTTCACCAACTAAAACCTAAAAAATAGAACATAAATTGGAAAAATAAATAGGATATACTAATTTCTTTGCTTATTATTACGTCTATCATCAGTAACATGAAACTACCAAATTTAGTAGATGTAAGTTACATCATGTAACCTCATAACAACCTTCTTGTTGTATTTATGTTTTTAAAAGCAGCAAAATATCTCTTTCAGTAATTCATCCCAAAATGGAATCTTTTTTGGTCATGAAACTTATGGAACTCGCGGAAGAGAGTACAAGTAGTGATTCTTCTTTCAGTGAGTGCCCAAGTAATTGTGGAGGCGAATTAGTGAAAGAGGATTCAGAGCAAAGAAAAACTAACAACTATGTCTCGAATATTGTTCCATCCTATTCAGAGCAAGATTTTAAATCACATTTCCGTATAAGCCGTTCTTCTGTAGAGGTGACTGCACTGGAGTTGATTACTTTTGTTATTATCCAGACCATTTCATTTATATCATTCTTATTGTCTAAATTACTATTTGTAGAAACTGATGAGTGAGATAAGAACAGATATTAGTGTAACTGGGAGGCCTAGGGTTCCATTAAAAGAAGCCCTTCTAGCCACTATATGGATGGTAGCCACCCAAGAATCGCTGAGGGAAGTCGGGGATAGGTTTGGGTTCGGCAAAGGACACATACACAGAGTATTCGTAGAAACTTGTAAACTATTGACTGCTAATATTAACAAATATATAGTTTGGCCAAAGGGACAAGAAGCAATTGATAATGTTGATTTATTTAATCATTTAAGAGGAGAAGACAGCTTTCGAGGTAAACAAAAATATGTAGATTTGTTTTAAGTATCAGATATTTAAATATTGACAATGATTAATCATATTGTTTTTTATTCTAAAGGAGTCTTTGGCTGTGTTGATGGGATACACATACCAATCCCCGATCATATGACAGACAACTCCTATTACAACCAAAAAGGTTATTATTCCGTAATTCTCCAGGGAATTTGCAATGCCAAAATAGAGTTTATTAATGTATTCGTTGGCTGGCCAGGTTCCTCTCAAGATGGCATGGTTTGGGTAAACAGTGAAGTTTACAAACGTCTTAAAGAAGATATTACCACACTTCTTCCGAAAGGAACATTCCTTTTAGGAGACACGGCATATCCATTGGATAAATTCCTAATGGTTCCTTTCAAGGATGATGGGCACCTAACAAAAAAGCAGCTTTTATTTAATGAAAAATTGTTAAATACTCGGATTATAATAGAGAAGGCATTTGGTAGATTGATAGGACAGTTTAAGAAATTGAAATATATCCATGCTCGAAAACTTGAATATGTTAAGTTCATTGTTTTATCTGCATGTATATTGTACAATATTTCTATCAAAGATGGCGTTACCTATGTTGATGATGAGCCTGTAGTGAATGATGAAGAACCGGAGAGTGAATTTCTTGATTGTAGTTTTTTTGATAATTGTGAAGCGACTGTCCTCAGGAATGATATCATGGATAGCATTACCTAATTTACAATTTTTTTTTTGGTAATTTTACGATTTGAAATTGTTGCCTTTTGTTTTTAATTTGTATATTTTTAGGTAGACTTTGCAATATGTCTTTCAATCATCGAAAGATGATGATACTTTTTTTAATTTTTAAATCAAGCATTTGGAACAATTTGATGTTCATTTTATGTGATTATCAATAATTATATATATCAGTATTATTTAAAAAAAATTAATTTTATTAAATTTTGAGATTTATATATTATAATTGTTTTATGAAAAGCAAATTTAATTTTTGAATGTTTTGTGAATTGTACTAATTAACAAAGAGACTGATTAAGTAAAGTAAAAAATAATATTATGTTAATGTATAAATATTAAAATATATTTAATAATAATGATAAATTATTACATTTTCTACACTATATGTTATGTTCTTTGTTTTTCTTGTATATAATACTTTAATTTCTTAAAAAATACAAATCTTACGGCTATCTAAGTGGCTAGAAGTAAGTAACAGAAGGTCCAATTAAACAAAACAAATATAAAAGTCAAATCAATAAATAAATATATGACATACAAAACTGTTTTAAAGAGAACCTGCCAACTAACCAAAACACATTTTTTCAAATTTTTAACATCAAATAATTAAAATATACTCTTTCTATTTCCTTAATTATATTTTTTCTGAAAAATTCAGAAAAGATATCTTTCCATTTTTTTTTTTTACATTAAATATAAAAGCTCTTCATTTTAATAACTGCATGACTAATTAAACCAAACACCAAATAATTTCATAAATTAGTGAGGAATATAACATATTAACTATGTTTTATAAAATTGAAAACAAACATTATACTTAAATAATTATAGAGTAGTTTGATATTAGATTAAATAATTTCCAGAGTTTACATTTTGAAATGTCAAATCGTAAAATTAAAGACACAGGTACAAGAAGACTAACATCTATTTGGCTGAGGCATTATCCTTTCGAAGTGATCTCAAAGCTCCTGTTACATTGACGATTGCTTTGCTGAAACAATAGAAAATATTAAAAAATCATTGTACTCAAAAGTTTTAATGCTGTTGAGAAATAAATATTCACAGCTCTGAACAATAAAAATAATTGATATTTTCAATTATTTATCCTTAAATTGGAAGATTATAATTCTTATACTAGCCTTCAAGATATTAATATATTGTGAGTCATTCCTAAAAAAAATGTTCATATATTAGTTATTAAAAATAATTATACTTAATCTATTTTCACAAATCAATAATGGCAAATGGAATTCCCATGGTTTTTTATACACATATTTTTGTGCTCAGTTCAATAATCAGTTAAAAATTAGGGTATCTGTTCCCAGATTGTCACTTCAAGTTGACTTAAAAGTTTTAAATGTTTATTCTTTTAATTTTTAATATTTTCCTAAAATACAAGTTATCGTGAGCTTTAGTATGGAGCAGAGAATCTTTTGAGTTGTCACTAAAAGGTTTGACTATTTCCTTTTTAATATTATCGAAAATAAAAATAATTGTTAGTTTGATAAAGAATAAAGAGTGTAATGAGTAGATTTTGGTAATCATTTCATCAAGAAATAAAAGTTACAATTAACATTTCGAAGTATAGGTATATATGTTTGTTGAAACATTAATTTCTAAATGAAATGATTTTTTCCATTTCTCATGTATATGATTGCATAAGACCAAAATGTATATGATTCCCATAATTACATTCTCCTTTCCATACTTAAGCTAAACTTGTATTTTTGGAAAATATTAAAATAGAAACGAATGAAAAGTTAAAACTTGCTACGACTCAACTCGAAGCAACAACTTGCAGAATAATTACCAAAACTAGGAATTAGTTTTGTAAATACACTACCTGATCATTTATTTAAATAGTTAAATGAAGAGTGTTCATGAAATATTAGACTATTACTGTAACTTTTCCTGGATTTTTTTGTTTATAAAAATTATTTTGTAATAAAAAAGAATATTATGTTGTAGTCTCAATAAAGAATGATGAACGCTATGCGAGTTCAAAGATTCTCTAGTTACTTTTATTGGATGTGGTAATATGGGTACCTCATACCTGCCTTTGTATTGAAATAGTCTAACAAAGACATTAGTAAAAATAAAATCCATAACATTTAGAATAAGTTAGTATAAAAGAAAATTTTTACTTACTTTAAATCGTCTATATCCCGTGTTATACATTTCAGGACATTTTTTTGCCATTCAGTTTGGGTTGCCAATGATGTGCAATATCTTTTCATTGTTTCTATATTGTTGAGGAGTGGTCTATTATCATAACAATTCTTCATATTCATTCCAATTGAACTTTTCGATATTTGATTTTCTAATTGTAAAAATTGAGAATTTGTTACTCCTGCATCAAATGAGTCATCAACTTCTTTTGTAATATAACTTTCTGTAGTTTTTTTGTCACTGTCTTCATAAACATTTCCATGATTCATTTCCTGAGGTAAAGTATTCTTGCTTTCTTTATCATTAGATCCTACAGGAAATTTCTTAGAACCACTTAATTCAATGGTACTTTTGGAACTGTCACTTTTTTCTGAATAATCATGTTCATCTTCTTTATATTGCGTTTTTATACCCATGTACTCTTCAAGATCATCTTTTTCAAGTTTAATAGTGTCTTGAGACAGTGAATTATTTGTGTCATAATTTTGATCTTCGTTTCTTGAAGGACTTGGCTGTTGCAATTCTCTTAAAGTTCTTTTTAAATATTCATAATTATTACCTGGAAAATTTAGTTTTTCTGCCATGGGCTGGAAATTATTCCTATCTTCCTGGTTTTGTCTACAGTTTATTTGAATATTATCAGTCTCTTCTTTCAACTCTATTTCTGAATTATTTATGTAATTAACTAATTCTTGACAGGTATTCCTTTCTGAATAATCAAGGTCTTCATCATTCATTAAATTGTTCTGGTCTTGGATGTCTCTGTTATAAACTTCTTTAGAATTGCCTGGAATGGGTTCATCAGACTCTACCTGATGAAAAGTACCATTCTCTGATGGATATAAATATTCATAGGAACCAGAGTAATGCGGTTCGTTTACAATTGAATTGTTATTGGGTAATGTATTAGTTTCATGGTTTGAAAAACTTGGACTCATAATTTCCATATCACTATTATAACTTGAAAATTTACTGTTGCTTTCATTTGATTCTACTTTGAGTGGAGGTTTCCAGCCTTGGGCATTTTTTGAAGTTCTTGAAAGGGCATCTTCATCTGAGAATGGTTTTTTTGCTTTGAGATTTCCAAAAAGTGATCGTGGACTTAGTCTTCCAGAAGCAGATCGTTTTCCTGAGGGTACAAAAATACTTTAGTAAAGAGTAAAATATAAATCATCATTACAATCATAAAACTATATATAAATATCATACGATTTTCTTCTGCTTTAGGCCTGAAACTGTGATATTCTGACAGTTTAATACTAGGATCCATTTTAAATTGGAAGTCAAATTTAAGCCCAAATGATTACAATAAATTAAGATTTGATTTTTGAAATTGAATAGAACTGGATTGGTGAGAAAAATTCAGTGAAAAAGGAGCAGTGATGCCAATGCATTTAAATCGCTGATCTTTTAGCTAGAATATTTTTTATTTAATAATATTTTAACTACAATAAAAATTATACAAAAGATTAATAACATTTTTTAAAAAAAGAATAAACGTAACTAACAATTCTAAAAATTATAATATTTTGAAATTTCGTTTAACAGCTCAATAGTGAAAATAACATTGTAATTTCAGATTCATTAGGAGCATCTCAAATCTTATTAAAGTCAATTTTTTAATATATTAACATTTAATTCGTACTGTCGGAAAAGTTTTAGGTAATAGATAAACAATTAAAAACTTATATTTACTTAATAAAGCTAAGCAATACGTTTTATTTTATGAGGAAGGCAGTGGTGTAACTACATTAGTTGGAGATGGTAGCGGTTAACATGACCTAGAGGGGAGTTACATTATTATTAGAAATAATTATTAACAATTAAATTAAGAAACTGTTTTTACGGCATTTTCTAAGTAGCAAATTATCTTGTTTTGAAATTAAGCTATGGAACGAAGTACTGAAGTCTAGTCAAATGCTAAAAACTTATTTAAGTGTTTTGATTAATATTTTGTAATACGAAATAAATTTTCAAAACTCAAAGTATGGTTTACTTTTAGGAAAAGTTTTTCGCTTTAATGGATGGTCCAAACAAGCCGTTACTCTCCCCCCCCCCCATCCAAGAAAAATGTTTTTTAATAATTAATTTGGTTGAACAGGGATACTTCATTGAACGAAAAACTGACAATATTATTGATTAATTGATATATCAGGGTGACCTGTGGTTTAGTGGTTAGCATAACAACCTACAATGCCCAAGATAGCGGGTTCGCAGCCTAACAGGTGGCTTTTGGATTTTTTAAAGGGAGTAAATAGTATAGTTATACCGTCCTTCGGAAGGGACGTAGAATAGCGGTCCTGAGCATGTTCGGAGCCAGGTACTCATTAAAGATCCCTCCTAACTGTACCTGGGTAGACAAAAGTAAGAATTCCCAATGTAGCAACGCCCGATTAGCCGTATCAGTATGAATGTTTTTCTTTTTGTTCTTGGCAAGCATTAAAATGACAAATAAATTAAAAATCAAAGATGGCTTATATTGCGTTCTAAAAATTCTAACAGACTATTGAAATAATTTTATTTTGAATTAAATCTAATTTCCTTTGTTCACGTCGGACCACTAAGTTATTTTTAAGGAAGCGTAAGTCCTAAAAAATTCAGTGGGTTGCTTTAAAAATGTTTAGTTCTTCATGAATTAGTTATTTTGAAGGTCTATTGTAGTATTACAACAACATACACCGGAGGAAATTACAAAAATAACGTCGGTCATGGTTTCAACCCCTATTAAATTTTAGAATTAAAAGCCTAATCATACAGGAGTTAATTTTCAATTAAAAAATAACAAAACCCTGAAATATATTTTGATTTTTCTTTTTCTTTCCAGATCTTCGGATGATATTACTGCTAAATGAATAAGTTGTTAGAGTATGAAAACCTTTTTTACAAAAAAGGTTTGTACTTCTTTGGAAACTTGTTGATATGTAGGCAAACACCGTAGGTTTTGAATTTCTACTAAATGCGAAGTACGTTTTTGTGTTGTAAATAGATTTGTCATACCTATGTGATCATTTAAAATGGAACACTCAAGTCATAATGCCAAAAAGGGAATGAAGGGTTTTGATATAATAAAGAATGAAAGCAATGAATCAAATTACATTTCAAATATTGTTGATCAATGTTATAATAAAAGATTTTCTTTTAATATTGACGAACTTTGGAAGCTCCCTAATGAAAGTGAAGAAAAGAATGATTTAGGTGAAGGATTTAATAGAAGATCTCATGAGAGGTGGCAGGTAATAGTAACTCCCAAGCTATTTTATTTTTTATTATTTAATTTATTATTTCGCTTTTCATATTTATAGATTGGCGAATTGGAAGAATTGAAATTAAAATTAAATACTGTGAAAAGTAAGCTCAATACTTTTAACTTTGGAGATTGGCATAAGCATACGAGATCGAGAAACCCTGCTGGATTTATCATGAGAGATTTGAGGAATTTTGAAATAGAACTACTGACTCAGGTATGCATGAGTAATGATCCATTTATGAGTTATTGATTTTGGTATCAGTTCCGTAGATCAAAATAAGTTTTAACTTTTTATTTCTTTCCTCTCCAGTATTCTCAAAAATATTGATATAATTTTATTACTGGCTGTATACAGTAGTTATTACTGAATGTATACAGGTTAAATAACCGACTTAAACATACTCTTTAGGTCATATCATCATCTATACAACGAAATTTTATTTTTTATTTATTACTCTTTTGATGGTGATTATTTTTAAATATTTTTATCGGATCGGTGAAGAGAATGGATTTGTCTGGTTTGGTGACGAGCCTTGGTAGCTCAGATGGTTTGAGTACCGCGCTAGAGATGCGGACAATCCGGGTTCAAACCCTGGCCAAGACAAATCTTTTCTCTTCAAAATAAAAATATTTTTAAAAAATATACCTTGAAATGTTTTTGAAACATTCATTTCTTGATGAAATGATTACACTGAAATATATATTTAGTTCCCATAATTACACTCTTTTTCATACTAAATCCCACGATTATTTTTATTTTTGAGAATATTCAAAGGAAACAAATGAAAAGCTTAAACTTGTGACTTAACGGGAAGTGACAACCTGCAGACTTGATACATCAACTTTTTATTGACCAAGTTTAATTGAATTTCGGCATCCTTTTAATTATAATTTATGAAAAACATCTAGTCGAGGATTGTGGAATAACTCGATTTCAGTTTCCTATCTAATCCTTTTGTCACTTTTAATTCAGGAGGTTACCATTTCCTTATCAATATGTTATTCTATTCATTTAGGTAGCCTTATTGTATTAAGTAACAAAAAATAAACGAAGTCCAATAGGTCTTAGTCAGTGGAAAAAAAAAACACATTTAGTCATGTTTGTTTGTGGTTCTTAATATGCTTTATTTATTTTCAATGATAAGAATTATTAAGATATTGTTTGTCAAGAATGTAAATATAACTGTTTAGCTATGCAAATAGTATTTAAATTGCTAAAAAAAATTTTAGTATTATGTTTATGATTAAAACGAATTGCATTGTTGTCTACATGTTAATTTTTCTGTTCCAGGCTTGGTGTAAGTTTTTCGAGCTGCTTAATGTTTACGACATTGTACCCGCAAATAGCAAGACAGCCTCAATAGGATCTTACAGGGCAACCTTCTTGTCAACCTTTAGGACATTTCATTTATGTGAAGCCCCTGGTGCGTTCATATGCTCTTTGAACCATTTCATGAAGCTCAATTATCCAAGCATAGAGGTAAACTTAATGTAATAAAGATATGAGCTACAGCTTAATTAAGCTATGAAATCATTAGCACAAGATAATGATTTAAAGTTTTAATATGGCAATTTCGTTCTTACTGTACATAGACTGGCTCTATGCTAAGATTCAATTTACAGATTATAAGGTATCTATTCCGCAGGTTGTCGCCTCAAGTTGAGTTACAACAAGTTTTAACTGTTCATTTTAAATATTTTTCAAATTTACAAGTTTCCGTGAGCTTTAATATGGAAAAGAGAATGTAATTATGGGTAATGAATAGATTTTGGTAATTCATCAAGAAATAAAATGTTCCACTAACGTTGTGAAGTATAGTTGGTATATGTTTGTCATGTTGATATGTTTGTTTAAATGCCCATTTCTTGATGAAATGATTACAGAATTAAACTTATATACTATACTAAAGCTCATGTTAACTTGTAATTTTGAAAAATATTAAAAGGGAAACAAATGAAAAGTTAAAAATTGCTAGGACTCAACTCGAAGCGACAATCGTAAACTTTGAATTTTTATTTTTGTTTCATTATATTTTTTATATGGTTGTAAGATTACTTAACATTATTTGGTCTTCTTAGTTATATATGTTTTTCATTATTAATATTTTATTGCTTTTAGTGGGAATGGTCTGCAAATACATTAAATCCATATCACGAAGGCAACAGCCTCGATGAAATGATTAATGACGACCGATTTATATCAAAAACATTGAAACATTGGTGGTTTGGCGAGGATTACACTGGGAACCTCCGCTATCGATGCAATTTAGATCATTTGAAGAAATTCGCTTCTACGTTGGGACCATTACAACTTGTTAGTTCATATGGAAACTGTAAATTTGTTTTTGTTGCATGTTTATTTATAGGTACATAGTTATTATTTTATTAAATCTATTGTTAAAAATCCTTTTACTATTTAGTATTTAATATTATTGTGCCTCAATCCTAACCTTTTTACATTTTTTTTCTGTATTTATACTTATAATCCCATAAATTAGAAATAATAACATAGTATTTTTTTAATTAGAGACCTTTTTGATGATTGACCCCAACCAACCTGGGGGGCACAAAGTCAACTCAGGGGGGGGGGAATAAGACCAGTTTATAATTAAAAAAATGTTCACATAATTCCAGTTATTTTTCTCTTAACAGTGGTTCTTAAATTGAAACTTATAATGTTGTATCTTGTGGCAGTAAAACTAATTTTTTTGTTTTCAATGTAATACTTGATATTTGTTTTTTCATATACCAATAAAATTTGTTGTGAAGGGGGTTGTGGAAAGTTTTTATTTGAACAGAGGGGAGGGGGGGTACAATAAAGGTTGGTAACCACTGACCTAGACCAATTGACCCTTTATTTAAAAAATATGAAATTTTCTGTTGCTCTTTTTATTTTTTTATTAGGATGTGTAGTGGCTCGGTGGTAGAGCGCTGAGTTGCCACCCCAAAGTTTCTGAGTTCAAACCCAGATTATGGCCATTGCAGATAATGTATTTAATCGGTTAACAGCCGAGGACCCTTCTGGGTCGCATCCAGCATCTATAAAGTGGCATCCAAAGTAAAGGGAGAAAACTGGTGGTTGAGCGTGATCTTGGACAAATCACCTCCCTTCACAATAATTATCCTAGAAAAAATATAATCTCTACCATGTACTGAACCGATAGTGTTTTTTTATTTTTTTTTTAACTGTTCTGAATAATGCTTAAATCTAAAAAAGTTGATAAACAAACAAAAAATTAACAATAATCTAAAAAAATTTACTATTTTTAAACAGTTATTTCAACCAAATCAATCAATAAGAATCTTCCCGCATAAACAAATCAAATTTTCTTTCGCATTTTAAACCATTAACAATTGCTTTCAATGATTGCCTCCTCAAATCAGTCTTAAATTAATTTTTTTTAAAAGTAATAATTGGCATTAGGTATTTTTAGTAATAAAGTTTTTAATTTAGTTGCATTTAGTATTTTAAATTAATTTGTAATGTTGTTTGTTTATAATATACTGTAATTTATTTTGGTTATTTTAATAAATAATAATGAAATAAGCTTTTATTTAAGGTGACTGCGGATGGAAGTGTCGATTGCTGTAAGAACCCAGGTGAGCAAGAGGCATATGTTTTGCCCTTGCATTACACTGAAACGATTGCAGCTCTGTCTATTCTTTCTCCTGGTTAGGGCCTATTTGGTATAATTTTTAATTAAGCTATCAAACTTCATATTTGTTTAATTGAACTTTAATTGTTTATAGGTGGCAATTTTGTTATTAAAATATTTACGATTTACGAGTGTGAAACGATCTGCCTACTCTATCTTCTTTGTTGTGTTTTCAAAAGTGTTTCTGTCCACAAACCTGTAATGAGCAAGGAAGGAAATTCCGAGGTGTATGTTATATGTCTGGATTATAGTGGAAAAGATAAGTGCGAAAGTATTTTGGATGGTGCTGATTATTATGGCGAGTTTCCGACTGTTCTATTTAGAAAGGAAGATCTTCCTATAGCATTTATTGAACAAATTATTGAATGTTCCAAATTTTTTACCAATACACAGGTATGTATTAATGTGTAATGTGTTATGTAAATTGTATTGAAATGTAGAATGTTTTGGTAATGTGGCCGATACTTGTGTATTAGCCAGTCTCCAGGAACTGTTAACCGCCTAGACACCCCTAGCCACTTCTTATATAAATGTTTTCCCTACACTTCCGAAGAAGATATCTCCATTTATATCTTTGTCAAAATCCATTTGATGACCTTTTTCACATAACTTTGTCTTTAGAATTATTCCAAACTTTTTCAAGTATTTTACAGCTTCTTCGTTTAAAGACTGTTATTCTGCTCATTTTAAATAGCCAATAACAAAAGGAAAAGATAAAAACACAAAATTAAGTTCAATAAACAATACAGAAACTTAAATAGAGTGTAAAGAAAATTAACAAGACAAAAACTCTAAAAAAGAATTTAATAACGCCCACACAAATAACTGAAATGAGACATATACAAGTACCTTAACACATTGCCGCTCGCTAATGTTTTGCTGAAATTTGCTATAAGACCGGTCATTTCATCATATATCAATATAATTTTTATCATATAAATTATAATATCAATTTACTATGTGACCGGAGCTTATCAACAAAACGAGAAATCTCGTTCCCGGTCGTCAATGTGTTAATCATAGTTCCAGTAAGATAGTTTATTTTTATCAATAATTATCACTAAAATTTCAAATGCATTTTTTTCATTTATGATTCAGAAATTTTGTGATTTAGATTTATAATTACATTAATTTAAATTTATGCAACAATCAGGTTGGAAAAAATAGAATAAACCTATTTGACAAACATTTACTTTTAAATATATGCAATTTTATTTTTACTTTTAGATATCGATTTTAGAAGGCAATATTAATACATATCACTCTCAACTCAGCAAGAAAAAGAAGAAATTGTTGTGGAAAGTTCGAACTAAAGTTGCGGAAAAGTTTTTGCAATCATTTAACATTTATCCTCTCCTCGATCCTTCGGAGTATTTGCTTGGAGGCTTATATCTAGTAAGAATGTTTTTCTCTGGGTCTCTTTTATTTGTATTCTTACTAATTACTAATTGTATTTTTATTGTAGATAATAATTTATACCAAATATTATATTACTGAATCCCGATTATTGTTTTATTTGTTATTATTTAATATATTTTAAATGTATATGTCTACGTTCAAGTCGAATCCTTTACATCTGGACCAAAAGAACGAAGATGGTTCATTCGAAGACAGAGTTGAATCTATAGAACCCGACAAAAAATCACTCCTGTTAAATCATCAAAGGAGCTTAGAACCGTTACAGATCGCGTGGGAGTGGCCTTTTATTTATTGGATTAAAACATGGGATGAGAAGGTTAGTAAAATTGTTTTGCCAATATTTTTTTTTTTTTATTTATTTATTTCTGATTTTTACAATTGTAAAATACAGAGGGAGTTTGGTTAGAAGTTTTAGAAAAATAATAGTACATACAAAAAAAAAAAAAAACAGAATAGTAAACATAGAGAAAAAAAAAGTAGGTAATTATAATACTAAACATTGTAATAAAGGTAAAATCAAAAATATGGCTATGAGTCAACTCTACATCAAAATATGGAAAATTCTAGAAATAAAACTTATATAATTCAAAAGTATTATTTTGTTTTGTGGATAAACAAACATATATGTATCAATGAGTGAGATCTATTCTAATTACTTAGAGCTTTATATAAGAAGTTGCTATGATTAATTACTTAATTGTTGTGCTTGAGGTTCAGTACTGTATAAATATTGTGCTCGTTTGAACTAATATAATTATTTCTGGGTTCTGTGTTAAATAGACAGTCGAAAAGGATGTGGTTTAGATCATCACGTGATTCATTTACGCATAGAGAACAATTGTCTTCAGTATTAATTCTATGGAAATTTTTATTGTAGTATACTACTATTAGTTTACTGGGGGAAACTCTAATTTGTCTTAGGAGTCTTATTCTCTCAACGGGCCAATCTGATGTCAGGTATGGCTGAACTAAAGATCTACAGAGTAACTTTTTGTATAAAACATTGTACTGAGAGCACATAGCTCTGTTTACATCGTGATCGTATAACCTTTCTCCATATTTATTTATTATTTCGTTTTTAGGTTTCAGCATTAATTGGGGGTTTTGCTCAGCCCACAGCCAGCCATATCCTAAGTCAGATATAATGTAAAGGAGATAGTTGGGGGGTGCAGTCAAAAAGAACACTGAATGAGTAATAAACTTATAATTATGTGCCGACGTTTCGACCTACACTGTAGGTCGAAACGTCGGCACATAATTATAGGTTTATTACTTATTCAGTGTTCTTTTTGACTGCACCCCCCAACTATCTCCTTTACATTAGATCATCCAGTCAACTATTTTCATCTCATAAGTCAGATATAATACTCTCAAGTTGACCGGCCCAGTTAAATTTGATTAAATTAGTAGAGGACTTTTGAACCGATTACATTTTATTAAAGCATATTTTAGGTAGTCTATTATTACACATTAGTAGGATTTTCAACCACCAGTTGATTGTCAGCTATAAGACTTGTAATTTAAGCATTCTTGTGCCAGTTTCTAGTCTTATTATGTAACCTGGGGTTTGATTAGGCCAGTAAAAGAGCGATTTGTAAAATCTAACCTGAATTTTCTCTATTTTATCTAAGTATCTTATTGACCATATTTCACAGAAGTATAATAAAACTGGACGGATTAAACTATTGAAAAGCGTGTTTTTTAAGATCCAGGAAGGTGACCTAGAGGTGATTATAATCTAAACCGTGCTCATAGCTACAGCAGCTCTGGCCATCATACCTTGACTTGCTAATTGAAAAAGAACCGAGTTGGAGAAAACTATAACGAGGAAGCGGAAAGAACTAACAGTCTCAATTTTGTTGTTGTTGTAGTATAGGGTTTCTTTTTTAAGTTTGCCTTGTGATCTCCTGAATACAGCGGCTTTAGTTTTGTTTATGTTAACTTTAATGTGTTTTTTTCCACAATATTTTTCCAAGACGTTTGTTTAGCCAATATTACATATATATTTAATATAGTTATTAATTGATTTAGTTCTTAGTGGTTTCTCTATGCATAGTTTAAATCATATAAGTAAGCCATGCATTGCAAAATTTCACGTCTTTAAAACATAATAACGCTGATAAAAAAGTCTGTGCTCTCGCTCAACTATAATAGCTTGGTATTCTATGGAATGATTTGCCTTTGTTCTTATTGGAGTTCCTAATGTGGTTGATCAAAAATCATAATGACACGATTGGGTATAACTTCATAATGATTGTAATTGTATTTATAACATAATTATAATTGTACTAACAATTTGAAATGTTTGTTTGTAGGGATCATACATAAAGGATTCATTCTTCATTCAATACCAATTATTTTGTAATTAATTTTTTAATATATATATATATTTGTACTGAAACTGGGGTATGTCTAAATGGTCCAAGTGGGCCTGTGACTTACTAAACTTATCACTTAGACCGTCGAATGTTGGAAAACAACAGTACTTAAAGTTGTTGAAAAAACAAAAGAATTTAATACGATTATTATTATTAGCTAATGACTACGAGTATTAATATTTTTCACTTAAAGATAGGACCCAAGAAGGATTTAGTCATTGATTTTTTGCTCACTTCATCATATACTTGTATAAGATTTTACTTTGGGAGTTTGTGCAACAATTTTAAGATAGATTGTCAGTCTGAGTGCAACACCTAGTTTGGCAACAGAATGTGAACTCTTGCTTTGATGTCTAAATGATTTTTTTTTAAATAGATTTTATGGAAAGTATTGGAGTGTAATTTTTTTTTCAAATTTAAGCCCTTATTACTCTATGATTCTGTTTAGACTATGTTATACTGCAAAATCTTTCTATCATACTAAAAAGATCAACTCAATTTTTATCACAATCGACCGTTACTTAATATTGATCTATCAATGCCTTTTTTATATTATTTTTTTGCTAAAGCTTATTATAGTCACACAGTAACCATATCTATTTTTCCTATATTTTTTCTTTTATTAATTATTTATTAGAATTATATTTTATAGACACCCAACGAATTGGCGTACATTATTGACATGTAATTATATGTTCATTACAGGTAAAAATTAATTCTTCCAAATTTACTATAAGAAGTGGTCGACCAATTAGCTCAATAAGAAGCTCGAAGTTCTGCAAAGGTAGCTTGTTAAAGGTCGTCAACGATCTGAAAAATTACCAAGTATCTGAGCTCTTGCTGCTCAACGATAACTGCTCTATTACTAAGTGAGTAGATTTTTTCTTCTTAAAATTATCTGTATCTTATCGACATTATTACATTATTCTGATGTATTTTGAGACTAGTTTCAAATCATTATTTGGTTATAAAGTATATTTGATGATTGTCAATACTGAATTTGGAGCTGAATTACGTTACGTGTCTGCTCAACTAATTGTTAACTAAGAATAGTGTAAAATTGTCAGGGGATGCAGTCGATGAATTACAAAAAATAAGATATACTTATCTCATTGTGCCTACGATACAAGATATGAATTAGGCAATCTTCATGGTTGGGAATAAAAAGCTATATAAAACATTGCAATTCCAAAGAAGAATAACAGTGTATATCAACAGAAATTATAATAATGGACAGAAATACAAAGAGTAAAAGATAAATTGTGAAATAATTGATGAGAAATAATAAGAATGAAAAGAAATCTATGAGATAATAAGACATACATAATGAAGACAATAAAACATAGTGAAATAACAAGAGGATGATTTAGTTATAAAATACAATGATTACCATAATATTAGTAAAATTACAATCATCCTCTTGTTATTTTAGTATGTTTTATTATCTTCATTATGTATGTTTTATTATCTTTTAGATTTCTTTCCATTCTTATTATTTCTCATCAGTTATTTCATAATTTATCTTTTACTCTTTGTATTTTTTTAATTCTTATCATTTCTGTTTATATAAATTGTTATTCTTCTTTGTTACTACAATGTTTTATATATTTTTTTCTGTTTCTTTTATTCTCAGCCCTGAAGATGTCCTATTATTATTTGTGTTGACTCTTGATTACCATGCACGTCGGCCTGGAGAGGCCCATTGTGCTTGAGTCCTAAAGATCCCTAACATAGGTCTAGACCTCTGAGAAATTTTAGATAGTCTTTAAATCTCAGTTCTTGGAGTTCCTTGTGTCCTCCAGGACCAAGGTCAAATGTCCTCTTTCGACTAAGTGCTATACATTCAAAGAGAACGTGCCAGGGGGTTTCGTCCTCCTCTGTGCACCATCTGCACCGAGATTCCTGTCCAATGTCCAAGCGATGCATGTGTTTCCTGAGTTTACAGTGCCCAGTGATGGTTTCAACCATACTTTTGAGGTCGGTTCTCGACATGTGAGCTGCTTCTTTCTTGATTTTGTCAGAAAGATTATCATTGGGATCCTTTATAAAAAGTTTAGTATGCCTTATCTTGGCTCTATCCCAACGTGTTTTTATCTTCCTCTTGGCTAGATTGTTAATTGTATCCTTAGCCAGGGGAAGGGGAACCCCACACCATTGTTCTGGCCCAATTGGAGCGATAAGTGCTCCTTTCTTTGCCAATTTGTCGGCCCTTTCGTTTCCTGGAATATTACTGTGCCCAGGGATCCAAAATATGTTAACTCTGTTATGTACAGCTAATTCATCAAGTCTTAGACAGCATTCCTCCACTAGTCTAGAGTTTGTTACTGCATTTTGTAATGCATTGCATGCTGCCTGACTGTCAGTGAGAAAGTTGATTACCTTATTCTTGTGGTCCTTCATAGCGAAGGCACCTGCAAGTATTGCCCATATTTCCGCTTGGAATACAGTGAGTGTCGTGTCTAGAGCTAAGTAATGACCCATGCCCTGACAACCCCTGAACCAGAATCCCGAGCCGGCACCATTCTCCCCTTTGGATCCATCCGTATACACATTTAGACCATTGGGTGGATTAAAGCAATCATTCTTGCTTTTATGAAGATGTCCTAAATCTTAGGTCGAAACGTAGGTACAATAAAATAAGTCGATCTTATTTTGTGTAATCATTGATTGCACCTCCTAACCATTTTACACTATTCTTAAAATTATCCCGTCAAACATATCCATCTGAATAATTGTTAACTATGTGATAAATTCTTAAAGAGACTAGAATATGTTAGCTAAAACGATGAACAGATTTCAATATAAGTTGCTTTGTAACATTAAGTTTATCCTTCATGTCATAATTTTTGTTCGCCTCCTCTCCAACCACTTCAAAGACAATAATGAGGTGATTACGAATGAATAACATATCCTTATATTATTTTAATTTTTTACATTTTACAGGTTAAATGAAGAACTCTCTTCAATGCAATTGAAATATTTTGTCTGCGATGTAGGTAACAATTTTTGGCTATCAGACTATCTCAGAGCCCAGAAGGAGTGCTTGAAGTACTTAATCTATCGTTTGAGTGATATCAAACTGACTAGTTCGTTTGTTTTGGTGGGTCTTCCTCTCTTAACGCAATTCAACATTGGCCTACTCTATGTTTTGGGATTTTCTTTTGAAGAGGTATTAAAATTTATTTATTTAAGTTTTATAAAATAATGTTAATCAATGTTGAAGTTACATTACCTTTATATTTAGACGGAAAAAAAAATTATAGATTTACTGTAGAATAAATGTAAACTTTTGGGAGCGGAGTGGCTCAGTGGTAGAGCTCTTAGTTGCCTCACTGAAGGTCCTGGGTTCAAATCCCACTCGCTGGCAAACTTTATTATTTAATCTGTTAGCGATAGGGGATGGAACCTATGGTATCTAGTGCCCTCCTGAGGCTAACCCAGCCTCTTTAAGGTGGGTACCCAAAATAAGGAGGGAAATCTGGGGGTTGAGCGAAATCTAGGACAAATCACCTTCCTGCACAACAGATGTCCAAGAAAGAGCACAGTCTCTACTATGTACTGAACCTCAGACCCTTTATGGGTCGTAGCGGTACAGGTAAATGTAAACTTTAAACTAGAATGATTCCTGATGAGGTTTAAAGGGAAACAGTATAAGTATGAGGTGAAAATAGTTGACTGGATGACCTAATGTAAAGGAGATAGTTGGGGGGTGCAGTCAATAAGAACACTGAATAAGTAATAAACTTATAATTATGTGCCGACGTTTCGACCTACAGTGTAGGTCATCTTCAGGGCGATTTGGAGAGAGAAGTCGCTCGATGTAACGGCTGACTAGCCTGAAGATGACCTACACTGTAGGTCGAAACGTCGGCACATAATTATAAGTTTATTACTTATTCAGTGTTCTTATTGACTGCACCCCCCAACTATCTCCTTTACATTGGAAACAGTATAAGTTTTTATACAGTAAGAAATCTTAAAATTTATCATGCAATCAAAATATAATAACAAAATTGTTTCTGAGTGATCTCTTCCTATCTAATTAAAAAATTAAATTTCAATTAAACCAACTTTTATAGGTTTATATTGCTCTTGAGGTCTATTATTATCTGTTTTAATAGTTCATGTGATATTGAGAAAATAGTGTAAATATGTGATTTTTTTTAAACCTAAAATAAGTTTACTTCTAAACTATTGACTAGATCAGTATAGAATGGTCTCGTTTGATTTAGAATAAAAAACAGCTAATTAAAATTTTTAAAATTATATAAATAATAATTTAATTGCCTTACGTCATACAAATCATTTTGCCCATTAAATATTCAGTATGCCTTTATTGGGGGGAGGGGGGGATTGCCCTCCAAAATTTGGTCATACTCAAAAGCTTCTAAATCCTACTTCTGAGATAAATTTTGTTAAGACCATGGAAAAATTCCAATGAAAAGTCTGCAAACTAAAACAGAAATTGAAATTATCTGTCCAATATTTCGCCTATTCAGGCATCCTCAGGGTAGATTGAGAAAAAACAAAAACAAAACATGAATAATGCACCCAAGAAGCATCCCACCACTTCCAAGGCTCAAATGCAACTGTAAGGTCTCTTTTTACTTATCAATATTAATGAATTTTGTTATTTCTTTGGTGTTATTTTTCCTGTGTTGTTAAGAGTTCTTCTTCTAATGCCTCTTCTTATAGTGATGGTCTTGTACATGATCATTTTATATTAATATTTTATTTTATTTTAATTTTTACTAGACTGAAACGACAAGAAACAGCTCGCCGTTTCAGGCTACTTCAACATTTACTAGACAAACGCTCTAAGCTCTCAATTAATTACAAAAGACTCATCTACATGACAATCATTAGACCCATCTGGATTTATGGAATAGAGCTTTGAAGCTCCACTAAGCAATCAAATTCCTCTCGTATTCAATCCTTATAATCCAAAATTCTTCGTAAAATCTTGAATGCTCCTTACTTTGTTACTAACAAAGTAATCCATAATGACCTTAATGTCCCATTTGTTGCTGATTTGGCCCGAATCCGATATAAATCTTTTCACGATAAACTTCATTCCCACTCAAACCCAATAGTTTCAAACATATCAACCTCTTAAATTCCTGATATTCCTCTGAGGTGTCTGAAAAGAAGATGGCCTTGTGACTTTCTAAGTTGAGCTTGTTATTTCAGTACTACTATTGTGTAGTTTCTCTACTTGTCTTTATTCATTCCAATATGTACCATTCATTCTATTTACTTGTTGTATTAGTATAATACAGTTGTAAATTTTATTGAATAAAATATAAAAGGAAAAAAATTAATTTTACTCTACTATCAATAAGTATGAATCATTATGAAAAGTTGTAATAATACGCTTAAAAATTGTTGATTTTTCTCACTTTTTATCTAGGGTGGTTGTAATTTAGCCTTGATTTAGTATAAAATTAATTATATATTATTGCTGTAGGATTATTGATAATTGATAAAGGATATTAATATTTATAATCAGATTTCTAAACCTAGCCTTAAAATTCTCAAATATAACTAAATAACTAATTAGTTAATGTTTCTTTATACAATTTTTTTCAAATTAATTTGATATTTACTTTTGATTTTTAAATAATTATAATTATGACTCATTTTATTCTCAGATAGGAATAATTTCACCTGAAGTTGGCTATGCAGTGATCTTTAAAAACCTACTGAATTTGGAATTTCTCAACAGATTGAAGGAGCTCGATAAGGATTTAAACGAATCTGAGTCGGGCATACTGTCCGTTTTTCCAATATCCATATTTCTTGGTAACTATTTTGATTACTCCGATTACTTTTATATTTATTTTTGATTTCTTTTTAAATTAGAAGTTTCCCACAATCTTTAATAACATTCTAATTTTTTATTATTACTATTAAAGATAACAGAATATTATGGAAAATTAGGGAAAACAAGTATGATAAAAATAATATTTTAAGCAAGGTATTTTATTGTTCGGTTTCTAACCGTTCTTTTTTAATTTATATTTCAGTTAAAATAAAATAGATTTAAGAAAAATAGTACTCTAGTATGAAATATTGGTAACTTTGATAAGTAATTTTCTTTTTTTTCTTTTCAGAACTTGAATTATATAACTGTATAACAACATGTAATCATTTGGTTATTAAAAAATCAGCACTTGAAACTATTAAAACCTTACTTGGTGATAACCCACAATCTGATACAGTTGAAACTGATTAGGTATGTACCGTAAAATTTTTGTTACTTTAGACCAATTTCTCAATCACACTTAAAATTTTTTTGTAACTTTGCTATATCTAAGCTCTGGTAAACTTTATTACACAACTAGACTACCCTAAATTTAATTTCTAATGAGTTAAAAAAAAATTTAAGTTTTTCTTTTTTTCTTTTTTACTTGAGTCAATGTTATCCTCATGTTTGGGCTACTTTGGCCCAATGATATTTTACCTACTTTAAAGCATTGTGGAATTAGGTTGGGTCAAAAGAATAGGGTTAGTAAGAAAATTCATTTATAAGACAGAATAATACATTTAAAATTCATTTAAACATTTTTGTTTTCATAAAAAGGTACAAAAAACTAACAATTTAAAAAATACAAATGATCTTATGTCTCACTATTTGCTGATAAGGAAGAGTCCTCTTTTCATCAGTTTTGGAGTATCCATTATCTTCTTTATAGCAGCCCATTCATAAAACAAAGTGTCTGTTACTGCTGGCCACTTCCAAAATTAATTAGTGCGTTCCATGCGTTCAACAACAGCACCTTCATCCGTCACATTCACCAGGGAATTCTAGCCCGTTCCATTGCACAACAACAAAATTCCCTTCTTTTAAATTTGCCTTTAAATTTTCTTTAGGAGTACTTTCTGGAGGTGTATTGGTGTTTTCTTCTGGAGATTCATTACTATCTTGAGGATTATTGCCATTTTGGGAAGTAGGTGGTACAACTGAGTCAATCAATTCCTTTTCATCTTGAAAAAAAGAGGTCTCTGTGGCCTGAAGAAATGAGGCTGTAGTTATCACTATCTTCTTCTGTTGATGAGATGTTATGTTTTTTTGTAGTCTTCCTCTTCACGAATTTACCATTTTTTTTTTTTCAATTCTCTCTATTGTATTTTTCAAGTTTTTGTTTTTCTCTTAATTCTTGTTTTTGCTTTTTTTTTTCATATCCCTTTCTTTTTTCTGTTGTTCTTTCTGATTCTTTTGCATTTCTTGATATTGAGTAATATCTTGGACTGTAATGTGCTTACCAGCAGCAACTTCAAGTTTTTGTCTTTTTATTGTTCTGTGCTGAACAACCTCTTTTCTTTTTTGTTCCAAATGGTGAATGAAAGTTTCTCCAACCAGTTCCAAATTAACAGATACATCCTTAGAAGGTAACCGTTCTAAAACTTCTTCTTTACTAATAGGATGTATTCCAGCCTTCTTAAATCCAGACTTTAAATTTCCTCGGCTCCGTCTTCCGCTTCCTCCTAGCTCCTTGGGATCTGTGTAGAGAGTCCCTTTGCAATGAGTCTTCGACCCCCACCTTTTCTTATCTCTTCAGTCACCTTGACCATAAGGAGACCATAGGAGACTCCATTCTACCTGCGTGACCTACTTCTCGCAAACCAATATTGTTCTTTGTGCAAAACAAATATACCACTGCCTACCGTACTAAGTAAAGTAGTTAATTAGGTACTTACTAAATTTGTACGGTTTCAACAGTTGAAAGTTTGAGAGTAAATAAAACACGTGTTTTCACAAGGTTAAGAAATCCACAGGTCCTGATACTAGCAGATAATTATCGAACTACTTCGAGTACATGAGTGCTGACTTGGTGCTGCAGCCTAGCTGAAACTGCAGTAACTAGTTGAACAACTACTACTTTATATTATAAAACATTCTATAAATATTATAATGCAATTGGGAAAAACCACAATGCAAAGCCTTATGTTTAAAAAAATACACCTACTTACCAGTCGACGTTTCGCCTATTCAGGCATTATCAATACACCAAAATCAAAAAGGGGTTATGTGAATCGCATCTCAAAGAAAAAGGCGCAAAACATCCCAACGATCAACAGCCCAAACAGGCTCCAAACATGAGACAGCACCCCGCCACCAAGACGTTCAACATACAACTGAACCCTTTTTGATTTTGGTGTCTTGATAATGCCTGAATAGGCGAAACGTCGACTGGTAAGTAGGTGTATTTTTTGAAACATAAGGCTTTGCATTGTGGTTTTTCCCAATTGCATTATAATAAATAATAGTGTTTCTTTTTGAGTTTTTGGCTCTATTTTAGTGATTCTATAAATACTTAGAAAGTATTTATAGAACGTTTTCTCTTTTCCTACATTTGGGCCAAAGAAGGACCATAGGGCCAAAGTAGCCCGGTATTACGGTAAAGTTTTATACAATGCTTTATAAATCAATTCTTTGTTTCAATCTACTTCGATTGTAACTAGACAAACACTCTAAGCTCCCAATTAATTCAAAATAAACATGACTCTAAAAAGACCTATTTGGACTGTCTGAGCAAAGATTTTGAGCTCCACTAAGCCATCGAATTCCCCTCATATCCAATCCTTAGAATCCAAAATCCTCAATGCTCCTTACTTTGCTATGAGTAAAATCATCCATAATGACCTCAATATTCCATTTGTAGCTGATTTGGCCCCAACCCGATATCATTCTTTTCATGAAAAACTTTATTCCAACTCAAACCCACTAGTTTCAAGCCTAGCAATCTCTTCAAATCCTAGTAATCCTCTGAGGTGTCTGAAAAGAAAATGGCCTCGTGGTCTTCTAAGTTGAATTTGTTATGCGAGTACTACCAGGGGTTAGTCTCTCTACTTGCATCTCATGCCATTATATATCTTTCATTCTATTTACTTGAATTATTATTATGCAGTTATAAATTTCAATAAATAATTTTTAAAAAAAAAGAAGATTCCATATTTTAGTCTTAATTGTGTATGGAACTGTTATTTATTAATTTGATGTTTCTTGTTTTTATAACACTTTACATGAAAAAAATATGTATTAGAAATCTTAGTGATTAAAAATAAACACCACCTGCAAATTATTATACGGTTTAATATATCCAAATGAAACTTAATTTTTTTTAATAATTTTTTTTTAAAATTAGTTGATGTCATTTTTTTTTTTTTTTTTAGAGGCCAATTTATCAACACTTAAAGAGAAAAAAAAATCATCATTTATTGATCATTGTACAGGTTCACCAGTTAATTAATTTATTGTTATTGTGATTTTATTATTTTAACATCAAAGTACAATTTTAAATATTTATCTCTGAATTTTGATCTAATTTGCATAACGAATTGAAGTGTAATGCTGTTGAATATTTGTGTGTGTGTGTGTATATATATACACACACATCTACAGGGTGTTTCAGGGTTAAATTGCCAAACTGAAAATTTAAACTAAGAACCTCAAAACACAAAAAAAATTTCCTATGAAGGTATGTCCGCAAACGCTTTGTTTAGGAGATATTCACATCTAAAGATTTCATTGTTACGAATTATTTAGGCATAGTAAATAAATAAAACTTATTTTATTTGTTCCAACTACTTTATTTATTAAATGTAAACCATTAACATTCATATTAAATGTTCAAAGTGATTTCCTTGAGCATTCAGACAGGCTCGGCATCTTTCTTTAACAGCAGCAGTAGCAGAACGGCACTGGATATGTGTTATTGTTTCAGGAGACTCAATTGTATAATTGTATACTTCTATGTAAAGAATTGAGGTCATTCACTGGCCTTGCATAGACTTTTTGTTTAATGTCACCCCAAACAAAAAAAATTCCAGTGGTGTCAGGTCTGGAGAGCGAGCAGGCCAAGCCACTGGTCCTGCACAGCCAATCTGTTGATAAGGACAATTAGCAATTAGCCATTGTCGTATAACTCTTCCGTAATGTGCAGGACAACTATCTAATTGAAACCACATGTTCCTTCTCAGTTGTAGTGGAATATCTTCAACTAAATCGTAGTAATCATTATTAAGAAATTCCAATTTAATGTAATTTATTTATGTATGTATACTATGTATAAATAAATAAATAAATATATAAATATATATATATATATATATATATATACTTTTCTTTTTTCCCTTCACGTGAAGGTCGTTTATTGCTCTGCATGTTCCGTACATTTATAGTACATTACATACTAGTACAATTGTATTTTCATATTTTTTCAAGTGTTTTAAATTTTTCATTATAATTATAAATAAAACTTAACGCTTAATTGAAAATACAACATTAAAACAAAAATTAGTAAATAAACACAAATACTACTAACAAAGTATACCATTCCTCCAGGTTTACAAACCATAATAAATAAAAAAAGTGTGGCAATAGACACGTTCAGGTATCTAAATATCAAGCTATAATCTATGATTTACTTAATTATTTTAAGGAAAAACAAGGCTGTTTAAGGCATCCTTCTGAAAAATCCTTCTGAACAACGCCTTTACAATCAAACTAATAAAAGATTTATGGCATAAACAATGCAATTTAACTAATAATAAAAAAGACAATTACTTACCTATAAATATAAAAAATCAATTAACTACTAAAGAATCTATTAATAATTCAAAAATACATAGCCATAATAATGCAATAAAAATTAAACCATCTCAATCTAAAATAACTAATTTCTTTATATAAGAAACTGATAATATAGATCCTCTTAGAGCCAATAACAAAATTCATAAGGTAACAGAAGCACAGGACATGGAATTAAAACATAATAAAACAAAATATGATAGTACAGCCTTTATCAGAGGCCTATCAGAAAAAATTGAACCAACTTTTATAAATTACGACATACCAGAAATAGGGATAGCACATAAAACAAGAAACCCAATCAAAAACATAATAAACAGCCAAAAAGACAAGATACCAATTTTATAAAATAAAAATTTAATGTATGAACTTACTTGTAATAATTGTGAAGGAATATACATTGGACAAACAAGTACACATTTAAAAAACCGAATTTATCATCATCAAAATAATCTTAAACCTAAAGCTAAAACGAGCACCGCATTATCAGCACATTGTAAAAAAGAATTACACACATTTAATTTTAACAAGAAGAACCATTTATGATTAAAAAGAATTAATTGAAATAATGTTCAAACACCCAATTACTGTCTTTCATGAAATAACTAGAGGTGAATATTTATCAACCAACGATAAGACTCAAAGCGACAAGAATCAGCCAACTTCTTTTTTATCTGATGTTTAGGTAAAACCCAGCTGCGAAAAAAGTATTAAACAACAAAATATTGTTTTCACAATGATCCAGTTTTTTTTAAATATCAGACCCGGAGGTCCAAATGTTCAATTAAAGTAATCCCATTCAAATTAGATATATTACCATTAATTTGTCATCAGCCAGATATGGTTAAAATCTGGTGGGCTGTATTGAAAAACATAACAGTTTATTTAAGTATAAACAAAATTGTTGGTTAACAAATATATAACAAGAAATAAATATGACACATAGCGTATGCGCGTTGATGTAGAGATGTTCAGATGGATAGATCCTGATTCTTTTGGAATTTTCTTAGGCGTGCCCTCTTCTCCAACCCCCAGCTTAAGTCTGGGAAGCCCTAAAACTACTGCTCCCTTGAGGCAGATGTGGAAAAAATCTTTCAAAAACTCCTTATTCTGACTTAAAATAGGGGCTACTTAACGAATTTGAGGAAACTCAAGAACGAAAAGCAAACATCCTTTGAAAAGCAAAAAAGGCCTGAATACCATGAAGGCCCTGGCCAGGAACCGGAATGCGTGGATGGCATGGACGGAGGCACCTCCACGCTGAAAAGCTCAAGGAGAAAGAAGAAGAAAGTTATAAATAACATGATGAAGGTTGAAAATAAAACAAAATAGGCAAACAGCACATAAATATTCAGACGAATAATGAAGAATGAATGGTTTGAATCTTGAATAATATTAAATTATAAACACCCTAAAAAAATTATAAAAAATCTATTTAATTATAAATTAAAAACAAGTAAAAGAAGAAAAAAAATACTTACGTATTAGATAGGCAGTATTCCAAACCACCCAAGAGGTTCTGCCTTTGGTTTCGTTACCCATTTTTTATAGTGGATGGTTCGCTTATCTGAATCCAGTAGCAGGAATGGCTACCTGCTAATGCATTCAGTGTAGCCCTATAAAACCACTAAAAACGCCTTGGTTAAAATCAAAGTTAGGTTTTAATGTAATATGGCCATAGATCACCTAGCCTAGTATAGTGTTTAACTATAGGCTATAGTGTTTTATTCGCCCTGAAGATGGCCTACATTGTAGGCCGAAACGTCGGCACACAATAAATAAGTTACACTTATTTAGGTGTTTTTATTGACTGCACCCCCAACTATTTCTTCCTGATATAAAGTTATATAAATGAATTGTTAATGATGCAGAGAACTAAACTTAAAAAAGATTGAAAATAAAACAGTGATGGCGAAACGTTTTGAATAATTGTAGAAATCAAGAATATAATGATTATCGCTAGTAATTTTGGACATTTTATTAAATTATGTATTTTAGTATATTTATTATTATTTTTTCAAAGAATTTTTAGACTTGTAACTGATATAAAGGAATTGTTAATGATGCAGAGAACTAAATTTAAAAAAGATTGAAAATGACACAGTGATGTCGAAACGTCTTGAATCATTGTAGAAATCAAGAATATAATGATTATCGCTAATTATTTTGGACATTTTATTAAATTATGTATATTTTTTTATTAAATCATGTATATTTATTATTATTTTTTCAAAGAATTTTTAGACTTGTAACTGATATAAAGTTATATAAAGGAATTGTTAATGATGCAGAGAACTAAATTTAAAAAAGATTGAAAATGACACAGTGACTGTATATGTCTCATTCATATACTGTTCATACTAGCCAAGTTATTAACTGAGTAACAGATCAAAAGATTTGTCAATCAAGAAGTATTTTAGATCGAAAGATTAAATATTTTTACATTAAAAAAAAATTGTTTATTTAAGTGATTAGTTTCGTGATATTATTTTGACCATGGAGGTAAATGATCCCCAAGAATTTTATGAAAATATTAAATATGACTTCAAGGTATTTACTTAAATTATCGCTAGTTATTTTGGACATTTTATTAAATTATGTATTTTAGTATATTTATTATTATTTTTTCAAAGAATTTTTAGACTTGTAACTGATATAAAGTTATATAAAGGAATTGTTAATGATGCAGAGAACTAAACTTAAAAAAGATTGAAAATGACACAGTGATATCGAAACGTCTTGAATCATTGTAGAAATAAAGAATATAATGACTGGAAAATGTTTTTTTCTTTTTACCAATATATATATATATATATATATATATATATTATTAATTTTACATTAATTAATGTTTTATTAAGTATACTACCAGTAATTAAGTAAGAAATACTTGTTTTAACTGTTGGAATGGCTGTTGAAATGAATTGCAAATGCCTGCTAATGCATTCAGTGTAGAATAAACAATTTTTGAAAAAAAAATCTTAAAAAAAGATTTTTTATAATTATTGGTCATTAAAATAAAAATAATTATGAATGAACTCGTCATTAAAATAAAAATACTTAAAAAAGTTCTTTGAAAAACTCCCAATTCTGACTTCTACAAACTACTCTGACTTGAAAGTCCCCATCAAAAACTACATATGTCACATTCATATACTGGTCATACTAGCCAAGTTATTAACTGAGTAACAGATTAAAAGATTTGTCAATCAAGAAGTATTTTAGATCGAAAGATTAAATATTTTTACATTAAAAAAAAATTGTTTATTTAAGTGATTAGTTTCGTGATATTATTTTGACCATGGAGGTAAATGATCCCCAAGAATTTTATGAAAATATTAAATATGACTTCAAGGTATTTACTTAAATTATCGCTAGTTATTTTGGACATTTTATTAAATTATGTATTTTAGTATATTTATTATTATTTTTTCAAAGAATTTTTAGACTTGTAACTGATATAAAGTTATATAAAGGAATTGTTAATGATGCAGAGAACTAAACTTAAAAAAGATTGAAAATGACACAGTGATATCGAAACGTCTTGAATCATTGTAGAAATAAAGAATATAATGACTGGAAAATGTTTTTTTCTTTTTACCAATATATATATATATATATATATATATATATATATTATTAATTTTACATTAATTAATGTTTTATTAAGTATACTACCAGTAATTAAGTAAGAAATACTTGTTTTAACTGTTGGAATGGCTGTTGAAATGAATTGCAAATGCCTGCTAATGCATTCAGTGTAGAATAAACAATTTTTGAAAAAAAAATCTTAAAAAAAGATTTTTTATAATTATTGGTCATTAAAATAAAAATAATTATGAATGAACTCGTCATTAAAATAAAAATACTTAAAAAAAGATCTTTGAAAAACTCCCAATTCTGACTTCTTCAAACTACTCTGACTTGAAAGTCCCCATCAAAAACTACATATGTCACATTCATATACTTCAAGGTATTATACTTAAATTATCGCTAGTTATTTTGGACACTATTATATTATGTATTTTAGTATATTTATTATTATTTTTTCAAAGAATTTTTGACTTGTAACTGATATAAAGTTATATAAAGGAATTGTTAATGATGCAGAGAACTAAATTTAAAAAAGATTGAAAATGACACAGTGACTGTATATGTCTCATTCATATACTGTTCATACTAGCCAAGTTATTAACTGAGTAACAGATCAAAAGATTTGTCAATCAAGAAGTATTTTAGATCGAAAGATTAGAAAATTTTTACATTAAAAAAAAATTGTTTATTTACGTGATTTAGTTTCGTGATATTATTTTGACCTTGGGGGATAAATGATCCCCAAGAATTTTATGAAAATTTTAAATATGAATTTAAGGTATCTATACTTAAATTATCGCTAGTTATTTTGGACACTTTATTAAATTATGTATTTTAGTATATTTATTATTTTTTCAAAGAATTTTTAGACTTGTAACTGATATAAAGTTATATAAAGGAATGGTTAATGATGCAGAGAACTAAATTTAAAAAAGATTGAAAATGACACAGTGACTGTATATGTCTCATTCATATACTGGTCATACTAGCCAAGTTATTAACTGAGTAACAGATCAAAAGATTTGTCAATCAAGAAGTATTTTAGATCGAAAGATTAGAAAATTTTTACATTAAAAAAAAATTGTTTATTTACGTGATTTAGTTTCGTGATATTATTTTGACCTTGGGGGATAAATGATCCCCAAGAATTTTATGAAAATTTTAAATATGACTTTAAGGTATCTATACTTAAATTATCGCTAGTTATTTTGGACACTTTATTAAATTATGTATTTTAGTATATTTATTATTTTTTCAAAGAATTTTTAGACTTGTAACTGATATAAAGTTATATAAAGGAATTGTTAATGATGCAGAGAACTAAATTTAAAAAAGATTGAAAATGACACAGTGACTGTATATGTCTCATTCATATACTGGTCATACTAGCCAAGTTATTAACTGAGTAACAGATCAAAAGATTTGTCAATCAAGAAGTATTTTAGATCGAAAGATTAGAAAATTTTTACATTAAAAAAAAATTGTTTATTTACGTGATTTAGTTTCGTGATATTATTTTGACCTTGGGGGATAAATGATCCCCAAGAATTTTATGAAAATTTTAAATATGAATTTAAGGTATCTATACTTAAATTATCGCTAGTTATTTTGGACACTTTATTAAATTATGTATTTTAGTATATTTATTATTTTTTCAAAGAATTTTTAGACTTGTAACTGATATAAAGTTATATAAAGGAATTGTTAATGATGCAGAGAACTAAATTTAAAAAAGATTGAAAATGACACAGTGACTGTATATGTCTCATTCATATACTGGTCATACTAGCCAAGTTATTAACTGAGTAACAGATCAAAAGATTTGTCAATTATGAAGTATTTTAGATCGAAAGATTAGAAAATTTTTACATTAAAAAAAAATTGTTTATTTACGTGATTTAGTTTCGTGATATTATTTTGATCTTGGGGGATAAATGATCCCCAAGAATTTTATGAAAATTTTAAATATGACTTTAAGGTATCTATACTTAAATTATCGCTAGTTATTTTGGACACTTTATTAAATTATGTATTTTAGTATATTTATTATTTTTTCAAAGAATTTTTAGACTTGTAACTGATATAAAGTTATATAAAGGAATTGTTAATGATGCAGAGAACTAAATTTAAAAAAGATTGAAAATGACACAGTGACTGTATATGTCTCATTCATATACTGGTCATACTAGCCAAGTTATTAACTGAGTAACAGATCAAAAGATTTGTCAATTATGAAGTATTTTAGATCGAAAGATTAGAAAATTTTTACATTAAAAAAAAATTGTTTATTTACGTGATTTAGTTTCGTGATATTATTTTGATCTTGGGGGATAAATGATCCCCAAGAATTTTATGAAAATTTTAAATATGACTTTAAGGTATCTATACTTAAATTATCGCTAGTTATTTTGGACACTTTATTAAATTATGTATTTTAGTATATTTATTATTTTTTCAAAGAATTTTTAGACTTGTAACTGATATAAAGTTATATAAAGGAATTGTTAATGATGCAGAGAACTAAATTTAAAAAAGATTGAAAATGACACAGTGATGTCGAAACGTCTTGAATAATTGTAGAAATCAAGAATATAATGATTATCGCTAATTATTTTGGACATTTTATTAAATTATGTATATTTTTTTATTAAATCATGTATATTTATTATTGTTTTTTCAAAGAATTTTTAGACTTGTAACTGATATAAAGTTATATAAAGGAATTGTTAATGATGCAGAGAACTAAATTTAAAAAAGATTGAAAATGACACAGTGATGTCGAAACGTCTTGAATAATTGTAGAAATAAAGAATATAATGACTGGAAAATGTTTCTTTCTTTTTACCAATATATATCTATATATTATTAATTTTACATTAATTAATGTTTTATTAAGTATACTACCAGTAATTAAGTAAGAAATACTTGTTTTAACTGTTGGTATGGCTGTTGAAATGAATTGCAAATGCCTGCTAATGCAATCAGTGTAGAATAAATAATTTTTGAAAAAAAAATCTTAAAAAAAGATTTTTTATAATCATTGGTCCCTAAAATAAAAATACTTATGAATGATACTCGTCATTAAAATAAAAATACTTAAAAAAGTTCTTTGAAAAACTCCCAATTCTGACTTCTACAAACTACTCTGACTTGAAAGTCCCCATCAAAAACTACATATGTCACATTCATATACTGGTCATACTAGCCAAGTTATTAACTGAGTAACAGATTAAAAGATTTGTCAATCAAGAAGTATTTTAGATCGAAAGATTAAATATTTTTACATTAAAAAAAAATTGTTTATTTACGTGATTTAGTTTCGTGATATTATTTTGACCATGGAGGTAAATGATCCCCAAGAATTATATGAAAATATTAAATATGACTTCAAGGTATTTACTTAAATTATCGCTAGTTATTTTGGACATTTTATTAAATTATGTATTTTAGTATATTTATTATTATTTTTTCAAAGAATTTTTAGACTTGTAACTGATATAAAGTTATATAAAGGAATTGTTAATGATGCAGAGAACTAAATTTAAAAAAGATTGTAAATGACACAGTGATATCGAAACGTCTTGAATCATTGTAGAAATAAAGAATATAATGACTGGAAAATGTTTTTTTCTTTTTACCAATATATATATATATATATTATTAATTTTACATTAATTAATGTTTTATTAAGTATACTACCAGTAATTAAGTAAGAAATACTTGTTTTAACTGTTGGAATGGCTGTTGAAATGGAATGCAAATGCCTGCTAATGCAATCAGTATAGTATATATATATATATATATATATATATAACTGTTGGAATGGCTGTTGAAATGGAATGCAAATGCCTGCTAATGCAATCAGTATAGTATATATATATATATATATATATATATATATATATTTAACTGTTGGAATGGCTGTTGAAATGGAATGCAAATGCCTGCTAATGCAATCAGTATAGTATATATATATATATATATATATATATATATATATATACAATTTTTGAAAAAAAATCTTAAAAAAAGATTTTTTATAATTATTGGTCCCTAAAATAAAAATACTTATGAATGATACTCGTCATTAAAATAAAAATACTTAAAAAAGTTCTTTGAAAAACTCCCAATTCTGACTTCTACAAACTACTCTGACTTGAAAGTCCCCATCAAAAACTACATATGTCTCATTCATATACTGTTCATACTACCCAAGTTATTAACTGAGTAACAGATTAAAAGATTTGTCAATCAAGAAGTATTTTAGATCGAAAGATTAAATATTTTTACAATAAAAAAAAATTTTTTATTTACGTGATTTAGTTTCGTGATATTATTTTGACCATGGAGGTAAATGATCCCCAAGAATTATATGAAAATATTAAATATGACTTCAAGGTATTTACTTAAATTATCGCTAATTATTTTGGACATTTTATTAAATTATGTATTTTAGTATGTTTATTATTATTTTTTCAAAGAATTTTTAGACTTGTAACTGATATAAAGGAATTGTTAATGATGCAGAGAACTAAATTTAAAAAAGATTGAAAATGACACAGTGATGTCGAAACGTCTTGAATAATTGTAGAAATCAAGAATATAATGATTATCGCTAATTATTTTGGACATTTTATTAAATTATGTATATTTTTTTATTAAATCATGTATATTTATTATTATTTTTTCAAAGAATTTTTAGACTTGTAACTGATATAAAGTTATATAAAGGAATTGTTAATGATGCAGAGAACTAAATTTAAAAAAGATTGAAAATGACACAGTGACTGTATATGTCTCATTCATATACTGGTCATACTAGCCAAGTTATTAACTGAGTAACAGATTAAAAGATTTGTCAATTATGAAGTATTTTAGATCGAAAGATTAGAAAATTTTTACATTAAAAAAAAATTGTTTATTTACGTGATTTAGTTTCGTGATATTATTTTGACCATGGAGGTACCAGGTCTGCAAGTTTAAAATGTTGTTTATTTCTTAAAATATAATTTAATTAAAAAAAAAAAAAGTATAATATATTTTATTCAAAGTACTGGCCCTCGCTTTCTACACATTTTGTCCATCTCTCGGGCAATTTATGGATACCATTCCAAAAGAATGCTTCATCTTTATTTGAAATCCATTCATCGAGCCATTTTCTTACATCCTCCAAATTGTTAAAGTGTTGCTCAGCCAATGAGTGTCCCATCGATGAGAATAGGTGATAATCAGAAGGCGCCAGGTCAGGTGAATACGGCGGGTGGGGTAGGAGTTCCCAACCAAGCGAAGAAATCGTTTCCTTAGTCAATCTGGCTGAATGTGCAGGAGCGTTATCATGCTGAAGAATGACTTTGGCGTGCCTGTGAGCCCATTCTGGGCGTTTTTCGATCAATGAGTGACTCAAATTGATCATTTGTTGTCGGTAGCGGTCGGTATTGACTGTTTCGCCGGGTTTGAGAAGCTCGTAGTAGACTACTCCCTTCTGATCCCACCACACACACACAGCATTGTCTTCTTCCCAAAACGATCCGGTCTTGCACTCGATGTGGATGGTTGTCCTGGCGTTACCCATGATTTTATTCGTTTGGGATTCTGAAAATAAATCCATTTTTCATCGCCAGTTACAACTCGATGCAAAAAACCCTTTCTTTCGTGGCGTAAAAGCAGCATTTCGCACACAATTTTTCGTTTTTCCATCTGTCGTTCGTCCAATTTATGTGGAACCCATTTTCCAACCTTTTGAATTTTTCCCATAGCTCTCAGGCGATCGGAAATGGCTTGTCTAGTGACATTCAACTGTTCTGCCATCATTTGTTGGGTTTGGGTATTGTCTTCGTCTAATAAAGATTGCAATTCGACGTCCTCAAACTTTTTTGGTCGATTTTCTCGTTTTTTATCAGTAACATCAAAATCACCACGTTTGAAACTTTGAAACCAACGTTCACATGTCTTGACGGTTGGAGCAAGATCGCCATAAGTCTCAACAAGAATTCGATGACATTCAGATGCCTTTTTCTTTTGATTGAATAAGAAAATCATGACATGCCGCAAATGCTCTTTATTTGGCTTAAAATTAGACATTTTTAACACCAAAGAAAGGTATGATACGTCCACGTAAACGACTTAAAAACAACTGACTTTTGTAAACAAATGACTAACAAACAAAATAGCGTTTAGAGATAAGCAAATCCTTCAATAGGCTAAGGGCGCATTCTATTGGAATTAAAACGACATTTTAAACTTGCAAACCTGGTAAATGATCCCCAAGAATTTTATGAAAATATTAAATATGACTTCAAGGTATTATACTTAAATTATCGCTAGTTATTTTGGACACTTTATTAAATTATGTATTTTAGTATATTTATTATTTTTTCAAAGAATTTTTAGACTTGTAACTGATATAAAGTTATATAAAGGAATTGTTAATTATGCAGAGAACTAAATTTAAAAATGATTGAAAATGACACAGTGATATCGAAACGTCTTGAATCAATATATATATATATATATATATATATATATTATTAATTTTACATTAATTAGTGTTTTATTAAGTATACTACCACATTAATTAAGTAAAAAATACTTGTTTTAACTGTTAAAGGAATGGCTGCCTGCTAATGCAATCAGTGTAGCCCCATATAATAAGGTGCAGGCAGCCATTGCCTGCTAATGCAATCAGTGTAGCCCTATAAAATTAAACAATTTTTTGGAAAAAAATTTAAAAAAGAGATTTTTTATAATTATTGGTCATTAAAATAAAAATACTTATGAATGATACTCGTCATTAAAATAAAAATACTTAAAAAAGTTCTTTGAAAAACTCCCAATTCTGACTTCTTCAAATTACTTTGACTTGAAAGTCCCCTTCAAAAACTACATATGTCTCATTCATATACTGTTCATACTAGCCAAGTTATTAACTGAGTAACAGATTAAAAGATTTGTCAATCAAGAAGTATTTAGATCGAAAGATTCAATATTTTTACATTAAAAAAAAATTGTTTATTTACGTGAGTTAGTTTCGTGATGGAGTTCTAACTTCTTTTGCATTGCTTAAACTCTAAAAGACTCTTCAACCATTGGCGCTAAGGATTCCTTGATATTTCCCAAAATTCGCTTATACTAATTTTCTTGTTTTAAATTTACTATTCCATCAGAAACTCAGTTGACAAATGTGAAAAAAAATCGTTATTTCTTTTATCTAAATACACTCAAGTATCATAGCAACAGAATAATCTTTATTTCATCGTTTTTCGCTTAACAAATTTTGAAAGAATAATATTAGGAATATTTGGCCCATGGGTGGCAGATCTGGGGATAGTTGGTGGAAATTCCTTGCAAGTTCACCCCGGCTAATTCCGATGGACTCACTGACCAACAATGTGAGAGCTTCCCCCCCCCCCTCAGGCTTGCTTGAGGGATGTAATGTAGGTTGGATGCCCTACTAACATTATGTTTTTTTTTTTAAATATCTCTAATAGTCATGAATCTTTCTAATGTAAAATGCTCGTTATCAGAAGGTAAACTATTCCCCCGTTCGGTTCTGCGGGTGAGGTATGCTTCAGGGGATTCCTGGTGCAATATGAAATATAGAGATTTACGTACATCAACAGGCAATAGCCTGTTAAAAAAGCTCGATTCGATACAGAATACTGCCTTAAGAATTGCTGTCGGAGCTTTCAGAACAAGCCCAGCGTCTTCAATACTTAGTGAACCTGGAGATTTGCCCTTAAATTATAGAAGGAAATTTGTGGCACTTCGGTATGCAGCCAAAATTTTCCTAATGCCAGATCACTGTTACAGCGATACTCTACGTAAGGGCATAAATCATTTTGTTGCACTAAACCGTGAAAGCCCAGATAATAGAAATAGTATTTCAAATAGAGAAGAACTTTGCCACCGAGTCGCAGCCTATCTCTATCACTTTTAAATTTCCGTACAAGCGGACATTGAACCCCTGGCGTTTGGGTATTCACCACCATGGACATTGCCACCTATTAGAAATTACAAAAAACTACTGCCAATTTCGAAGAACTCTACACCAGAAATGATAAAATATAGGTATAGTGAAATCATATTCAACCATTTCCCTAATCACAAATTAATTTTCACAGACGGATCTAAATATGGGAACAGTGCAGGCTGTTGTATAGTGACGGAAGCAAGCACATACCAATGGCGAATGAACGAGCTAAACTCTATCTTTTTGTGTGAAGCATGGGCAGGATTAAAAGCATACGAACACATAACAAATAATGGCATAGAGAAATCTGTCATTGTAACTGACTCACTATCAGTGATAAACGCATTAGAACAGCTTTGGACAGGAAACTTAATTTTACAGAAAATTCAGAACATGAATATGGCCTTAAAGGAAAACAATAAAACAGTTTCACTGTTGTGGGTCCCTTCGCATGTAGGATAAGCGGAAACGAACGAGCTGATGCCGGTGCTAAAGCAGCTGCAAAAAGTGATGTTCCCTTGTTAAGATCCATGTTTTTGTCAGAATAGCTGGCAGTAATAAGAAATAAAATTAAAGAAAAGTGGGATGAAAAATGGAAGAGCCTTCCGCAAAACCACCTCCATCAAATAAAAGAAAAAAAACTGCTTGGATACCTCCAAACGACCTAACGCCAAAATAGTGCAGTGTTATAAGCAGGTTAAGAATTGGTCATACTAAGCTGACACATCTCCACCTACTTTTAGGGCAGTACTAACCAACCTGCCAAAGCTGTGACAATGTACAAATTACCGTCAAGCGTCTATTTGAATGCAAGAAGTATAAAATAGAAAGAATAAATTTGGACATTTAACCGGGCCAACCTTTCAAAAATGATAATGAACTTCAGAGGACTCTGATGTACCTAAAACCAACAAACTTGATCCAAGAAATATAAGAAGAGCAGTCGTCGCTAATGGCCTCAGAGGTTGAAGCGACGTTAAATAAAAAAAAAAAAAAGAATATAATGACTGGAAAATATTTTTTTCTCTCTCCCAATATATAAATATTATTAATTTTACATTAGTCTTTTTATTAAGTATACTCCCAGTAATTAAGTAAGAAATACTTGTTTTAACTGTTGGAATGGCTGTTGAAATGAATTGCAAGTGCCTGCTAATGCATTCAGTGTAGAATAAGTAACTAATTTTTGAAAAAAAAATCTTAAAAAAAGATTTTTTATAATTATTGGTCATTAAAATAAAAATAATTATGAATGATACTCGTCATTAAAATAAAAATACATAAAAAAAGATCTTTGAAAAACTCCCAATTATGACTTCTTCAAACTACTCTGACTTGAAAGTCCCCATCAAAAACTACATATGTCACATTCATATACTGGTCATACTAGCCAAGTTATTAACTTAGTAACAGATTAAAAGATTTGTCAATCAAGAAGTATTTTAGAGCAAAAGAATAAATATTTTTACATAAAAAAATAATTGTTTACTTACGTGAGTTAGTTTCGTGATGGAGTTCTAACTTCTTTTGCAATGCTTAAACTCTAAAAGACTCTTCAACCATTGGCGCTAAGGATTCCTTGATATTTCCCAAAATTCGCTTTTACTAATTTTCTTGTTTTAAATTGACTATTACATCAGAAACTCAGTTGACAAATGAGAAAAAATTTCGTTATTTCTTTTATCTAAATACACTCAAGTATCATAGCAACAGAATAATCTTTATTTCATTGTTTTTCCCTTAACAAATTTTGAAAAAATAATATTAGGAATATTTGGCCCATGGGTGGCAGATCTGGGGATAGTTGGTGGAAATTCCTTGCAAGTTCACCCCGGCTAATTCCGATGGACTCACTGACCAACAATGTGAGAGCTCCCCCCCCCCTCAGGCTTGCTTGAGGGATGTAATGTAGTTTGGAACGCCCTACTAACATTATGTTTTACTTAAAAAATATCTCTAATAGTCATGGATCTTTCTAAGGTAAAATGCTCATTATCGAAGGTAAACTATTTCCCCGTTTGGTTCTGCGGGTGAGGTATGCTCCAGGGTACACAGGCTTGTTATTTAAATGTTCTATTTTAATTAATAACTTTAAATATTCTGTTAGCAAGAGGAATATCTAATAAACTTAACTACGACTCCTAATGAAATTATAGAACCCAAGGCAGTGCCATCGAATCAAAATACACCCAGTCAGGATCATATAACAACTGAGCAGGTTGAAGACTCATCCTTCTATTCAACCAACAGATTTCAGCCCCTGACAGTCTTCTTAGTGAAGCAATGGCAAAAAGTCTATGCAAGGTCAGTGATCTTAATTCTTTTCGAAGAAGGATAGTTGAGTCTTCTGAAACAAGAACAGATATCCAATACTGTCCTGCTACTGTTGCTGTTGAAGAAAGTTGCCGAGCCTGTCTGAATGCTCAAGGAAATCACTTTGAACATTTAATATGAATGTTAATGGTTTACATTTAATAAATAAAATAGTTGGAGCAAATATAATAAGTCTTATTTATTTACTGTGCCTAAATAATTCGTAAAAATGAAATCTTTAGATGTGAATATCTCCTAAACAAAGCATTTGCGGACATACCTTCATAGGAAATTTTTTTCTTTTTGTGTATTTAACTCTGAAACACCTTGTATGTATATATATATATATATATATATATATATATATATATATATATATATATATATATATATAGAATAAAAGAAATAGAAATTGGGATAAAACCAGTTTACAAAACTTTCTTCAGTTATTAAAACATTTAAAAGTTTTTGAGGAGATCAGAATTTATTTAAATTATTAAAGTATGAAAAATCAATAAAACTTCTTTAATCCTAGAAAATTTAATTGTTTTCTTTACAATGACAAGAGTAAAAAATTATTCATAATAATATATTTATTATTATTTATAATAATAATAAATTTATAAGAATTATTTCCATTTATCATTTCTCTCTCTCTCTCTCTCTCTCTCTCTCTCTCTCTCTCTCTATATATATATATATATATATATATATATATATATATATATATATATATATATATATCTATCTGTACCTCAGAGGTAAACTAACGTAACTGACATTTTTCAAACTTAACAGGAGAGCAGTTTTAATGTTAAATTTTCCTTTTTATTGTTGTTCACGGTTTTCAATGATAATTGGTGGTCATCAAGATCAAGATCAATGATGACCTCTAAGTATCTGAGGTACAGATATATATATATACACACACATACATTCAACATGTATATATATATATATATATATATATATATATATATATATATATTATATATAGAGAGAGAGAGAGAAAAATGATAAATGGAAATAATTCTTATAAATTTATTATTATTATAAATAATAATAAATATATTATTATGAATAATTGTTTACTCTTGTCATTGTAAAGAAAACAATTAAATTTTCTAGGATTAAAGAAGTTTTATTGATTTTTCATACTTTAATAATTTAAATAAATTCTGATCTCAAAAACTTTTAAATGTTTTAATAACTGAAGAAAGTTTTGTAAACTGGTTTTATCCCAATTTCTATTTCTTTTACTAATCCAGACATTTCTTTCAAACTTTAAATTTTTTTAGTTTTTTAATCAGAACCTTGTTCATAACATGAAAGATAAAGTTAAACTGAATTTAGAACTTCGTTCTTTGTTGTTTATTTATTTAAACATCACTTTTATGATCATTTCATTCTAATTATAAATATTTTTAAGTAATAATAAATATTTCTAACTTGACTTTAATGAAAATTTAATCCAGACTTATTTAGTTGTTGTTTGTTTTTGTTCATTTAACATCACTTTATGGTGCTATGGCTAATCGGACGATGCTACATTGGGAGCTCTAAATTTTGCCTATTCAGGTTTAATTAAGATAGAGATTTTTAATGAGTATCTGACATCGTACAGGCTCGGGCTCCAGTTTAGCACCCCTTCTGAAGGACTGTATAACCAAGGATTTTTTTACTCTCTTTAAAAAACTCCTAAGGTCACCTGCTGAGCTATAAAACCCACGATCTTGGATTTAGTAGGATTTTAGTAGGAACCACTACACCACAGGTTAGCATCCCGTTTGTTTTTTGTCAGGGAAGAGATTCAGAAATTTTCATTCCATTTTTCAGTTATTAAAACATTCTACTTTATTATTAAGTGTATTTTTATTAGTGAATATATTAGTAAAGCACAATTAAAAATATTTTAGTTAATATATTAACTAAATCATGGTTTTCAGATATACTATCTGGTTCAGTTTTTTTTTAATTATTATTGTTTACTTTAGAAATTTATTTTCAAATTGTCTGAGTCTGATAATTGAATGAGATGAATAATTAAAAGAATATATATTGCATTTAGGTTTTAATTTTCTAAAAAAAGTTAGCTGACAGGTAAAGTTTTGATTTGTTTGTCAGATGAATCGAATTGTTTTACAATGTAGTTCCTGTGTAAATAAAAACTTTTTATTATAATCAAGTTTATTTTTTGTAATTTCCTAGACATAATGTCATATTAATAAAGAAAAAATTATTTACGTATTTTCTTTGTAATAGTTTAAGACAAGGAGCTCAAACAACTAGAATCTGCCTCTTAGATAATCCACACCTCCATGTATCTTGTAGCATTCTGCACATACATGGTTTTCTGGATATTTATTTAAGTCCTGAGTTATTTCGCCAGTCGCCCACAATTTCTTCCAGTTCTCCAAATAAGGCTTGGTTTATTCATGCAGAAATCACCATGTCATCCACATTAGCCAATGGGTTAATGAGTTGTACATCGTACCATCATCATCACAGACGCTACAACCCACTATGGGTCTTGGCCACGTCAAGTCGTTGCCTCCATTCCTCTCTGTCCTGCACCAGGGTCTGCCAGGTTCTATATTAAACTAATATCTGGGCATCGTTTTCAACCTTGTCCACCTATCTCAGTCATGGCTTCCCACTTCGGTTTTGCGAGTCATCATCCAACATGGTCGGCCCACAGAAGTCTTAAGATTCTTATGAATTATGCCACATCCGGCTCCTGATAAATTTTATTGAGCACTTCCTTATGCCTAAGCCTATATTGGTCCCCATCCTTCACTAGGCCGAACATTTTTCTCAGGATTTCTCTTTCAAAAACCTGCAGGCTACTAGTGTCGTCTCATGATTTGGAAGTGTGTGCTAGCGCCGTGCGCATTAATGATTTATATAAACATATTTTGGTTCTTCAAGATATTTAATGGCTTTTTAGAATTTTCGGCAGATCAAAATAACATCTCTTTGCTGTGGTTAAACACCTCTGCACCTATAGACTGGGCCTATTATCTGCGCTAATGATCATAGGTACACAAAACTAATTGCCCATTTAAATGTGTAACCTCTGAAAGTTATTTTGGATGGCAGTAGCCATAGGGAATTGGAAAGCACATATTTGGTCTTTGCTTGGTTGATTCACAGACCCATTTTCTGTCCTCTTCCTCTATAGCAAGGAAGGTGCGTTTTAATTCCTTGTGTGATCGAGCTATAATATCAACATTATTTGTCAATTAGGCCAAAATCTGGGTGAATTTAATTTGTATATTCCCATTTCTTTCCAAACCTAAGTCCCTTATCACCTTTGTTGAAAATCAGGCTTGATAAACTATCCCTTTGTCTCAGGCCTCTTGTGGTCATAAACGCCTCCAACAGGTCTCCCTGTATTCTGACTTGACACTTTGATTCCTTCATCAGTAACATTGTAAGATGGATCAAGTGGGACGCGCATTTCTTCTATTGCCTAAAACAACCTCTATGTTGACTGATAAATTCGATAAATCATATGCATTGATAAATTCGATGAATAGATGACATCGGAATAGAAAATCCTGAGTTATGTCGTCCTTTGGAAGGGACATAAAATGTTGTTCCCGAACCTGTGCGATTTGAGGTGCTCGTTAAAGAACCCTATTGTAATTATACTTGGATAGGCAAAATTTAAGCTCCCACGGTAGCATTGTCCTATTAGTTCTAATAGCGTGATGTTGAATGTTATTCACTTTATGCAATTATTCCTTTTCTTTATCAGGGATTATATGAATCTTAATAAAGAAATCAATTGTCTTATAAATATTAAAATGAAATAATAAAACAATCTTGCTTATTCACAAAAAAATGTCTTTATTAATTTCTTAAAAAAAAAAAATTCATTCAATAAAACTATCAACAATCATAATGGCAGTGGTTTAAAATATCATTCTAAATTAACAAATGACATTAGGATATATTTATAGTTGAGAACGATACCCTGAAAAATGATAATGTAAGGAATAAGGGAATAAATAATACAATTATTAAAAAACAATAGAACATAATGATATAAAGTGACTAGTGTGTTACTTTTGTTCAACAATTTAGCAGTTTCATTCCTCGACATCTCAAGCATCACTTATTGTAATAAAATCATTTATAACCAATGGAGTACAGCTCTATTTACTTTACATCCATAAAATTTAGAAAACATAACCGAGTGTATGTTAAATAGTTCTTACAAGTATAATGGCATATATAATATCATCCTATGTAATAAATACAATGTAAGAGGTAACACAAATATTCTTAAGGTATAATTTAAATAAGTACTGCTAACTTATAAGGGAAACCATAAGATTATAAATTTCAGAACGTAATATCCACTAATTAAATAAAAACTTCGTAAGTGAACATACATTAAATTTTGGCTTAATGAATATTTCGATATACTTGAGCGAATTGAATATCACTTAAAAATACAGTTAAAACTGAAATATAATTTTTTTTTAAACTTTTAATAACATAGCATTAACTAGAAAAGAAATAAAACACAATTTTCCTTATCATATTATCAGACTTATTTTCTTTGTAAAGTTGTGTTCTAATTTATTATGTTAGAACGATTATTCGCCTTTAAAACAAATATATCAATATATTTACAATGCAACCCTTTAATAATAATAATAGGGAAAAAATTGTTTTTAATCCATTACGACTAATAAGGCAGTTTGGAATTTCACAGTGTGGAATATAATTTTTTTTCTTTTTTCTTTTTCAAATGCCCCCAAATTAAAAAAATAAGTTATTACGTATACATTGGAATAAGACCGAATAACGCTATATCCTGCGTTGTTTACCTTTAGAAGCTAACCCCAGTTGGTCCATTACAATATCTTTTTCCGTCGAGTTCCTTCTTGTATTTACTCTACTTTCTTCTACATCTCTAAGCAGTTTAAGATTCACCTCCATCTGGTTCAGTTCAGCCATCGATCTCTTATGAGATTGCATCGATAGAGCTTCACTGTCTGAAGACAATTTTCTTTTCCTGTTGCCTTCGACATCCTCATTGATCAGCTCGTCCTCCGTATCAGAAAATTTTAGCTTCTTCTTTTCCGACTCCTCACCTTTTCCAGATTCATTGTCTTCACTGTCATTGGTCGCGTCTTCTTCATCAGTTTTGATATCACCCTTGCTTTTCAGTTCAACTTCTTTCGTCACGAATTCTGCCAAAACCTTAAAAATAAAATAAAATAAATTGGTCATAATTTTTAATCTCAAACTTATAATTAATATTCATTTAATCAATAATTAAAAAAAAAAAACAGTAACCACTAAGACCCGTGAATGAGTCTGGAGTTCAGTACATGGTAGAGACTGTACTGTTTGTTTCATGGACAACGGTTCTGCAAGGAGGTGACTTGTCTTAGGTCACGCTCAACCGCCAGATTTTCCCCCCTTATTTTGGGTACCCTATGATCCATCTGCCTCAAACAGACTAAATAAAAGCAACTGCCCGCAGCGGGATTTGAACAAGGATTTTCGGCATGGCTACTCAGTGTTCTGCCACTGAGCCACTCCGCTCCCTAATAATTAAAAAAGGTAATACAAAGTTGTGTTAGTTTCTAAATTTGTTAAGAAAATTAAAAAAAAAACAAAGCATTTAATCAGATTTTTTTTTGCAGAGATCAAAGCTTAACCAGTGGTTTAGATGGCAGAAAAGAGATTTTTCCATATTAATAACGGACAAAGTGAATAAAAGATACATGGCATCAAAACAACATGCAATTTGATAGTTAATAAATGTTGAACCCTCTGTGAATCGAGGTCTCGGGGCATCTTAACATTCCTGAACAAGCAATGGATTGGATCTTGAATAACCTGCAATGGTATAATTAACAGGAATACAGAGCGTGTTAGGGAAGACTATGAATAAATTGGTAAATTATAAAAAAATTTGACATAGTAAAATTTTCAAAAAAATTAAAGAATTTTTTCTTAATAAGGTACTTGTCTGTTAGGACAGCCTCACTACAGTACTGGATATGGCAACCGTGTAACTTTTTGACATTGGTTATTGTTTGTGTAATAGTGTGTTTATGAATACCGCATCTACCGCATTTTTTGTTTTTAATTTATAAAACATAATGCAAATGTGGGAACAACTGAAAAACACAAATTGAAGCCGTAGCATTTTTTCCAAAGAAAAAGGGATACTGCCTTCAATTTCAATGCAACATGAAATTATGTAAAAATCAAATGATTTGGAGGTGTCAGTTAAGAAGTTGCAGAAGTGTGGTTTAAGAACTGGAGCCTGGCTAGATTCTACAAAACTGTTATTTCTTATTGCCAGCAGATTTTTTTTTTTTTTTTGGTATAAAGAAATCACATCAGTTAAATTTTGCTTACAAAAACTTAAAATGCCGATATATAAATCATTTGCTCATGTTATTATTATCACATGGTCCTGAACCTGAATAGGCCGATACGAAAAAAAAAAAATTCTTATTATTGAAATGTAAATGTTATACGATTTGTTTTGAACGTATTTGTCTGACTTGGATACGACCCTTGGTAGCTCAGTTATTTAGAGCACTGCACCAGAGATGCAGACAACCCAGATTCGATTCCCGGCCAGGACAAATCTTTTCTCCTCAAAACAAAAATATTTAAAAATTATAACAATTAATACAAAAATCAAATAAAATAAATTATAAATAATATAATCAGGATCTTAGTCAATCATTCACGTGAGTAAATTAAAACCTTTTTCCAGTCATATATTATTTTTCTTTATTTTAAATTTTTCAAAAATTGTTAATTGACCATAGAGTACACTATAACTCTAAGCTTTGTAAGAAATATTTTAAATTATATGACAATCAACCAAAAAGGTTGATAAAGGTCTAAAAAATTTTTAGAGAATATTTTTAAAATTAAATGTTAAAGGACTTAAAAATAATGTAAATTGAGAATGACATGGAATTGTTGAAACGTTTTTAAAATAAAGAAAAATAATATATGACTGGAAAAAGGTTTTAATTTACTCACGTGAATGATTGACTAAGAAAGATGTACTCCAGTTACAAAAACAAGATAATTAAAATAATCAGGATCTTACTGCCTTACGTCATTATATTATTTATATTTTATTTTATATATCCAGGCCTGGACAAATCTTTTCTCTTCAAAATAAAAATATTTAAAAATTATAACAATTAATAAAAAAATTAAATAAAATAAATAATAAATAATGCAATATATATTATTATTCATATATAATTTATTTAATTTATTAATTGTTATCATTTTTAAATATTTTTATTTTGAAGAGAAAAGATTTGTCCAGGCCTGGATATATAAAATAAAATATAAATCATATAATGACGTAAGTCAATAAGATCCTAATTAAAGTAATGCTCAACGAACATTCTTCCCCCTGTGTACATCACAAAATTGCGAGAACACGGGGATATAGGATCGGTGAAGAGAATGGATTCGCCTGGCTGTGTTACCAGAAAGGTTAGCTCAGTTGGTTAGAGCACCACGCTAGAGACGAATCCCGGACAGGACAAAACTTTTCTCTTCAAAATAAAAATAGTAAAATAATATTATTAATTATTTAAAAAATATTCACCTCTTCTTCTTTCTTCATGTTCTTCTTGTTTTCATCAAGTTTCCTGAAGAGCTGCTCATCATCAAGTGCAGGATCTTTGGTCCCATCGTCGAGGTAATCGACCAGCATTGTATAATCATCGCATTTCCTCATTCTTTGTAATTTGTTACCAAATTCCAAAAAAACCGATTGTGCTATGGAAAAAATAATGATTGTTATAAGTAATAGAAAAATTTAAAAGACATTTATTTAAGTTGATCGAACATCTTACAAGTTTTAGAGCACATATCACTGAAACTGACTGAAAAACTTACATATCTACAAGCAAAAATTTAATAACATTCATATAAAAAAATATAATTTTTATTCGAAACTTAGCATGGGTGTATATAACTAACAGTAAAGGACAACGTAAAACCTAAACAGTGTGAATGTCCTATAGATGGATTGAGATGAGGACTTATTAGTCAGTAGGGAGGTAATATTAGGCAGGTAAGAAAGTAAAAATTGATAAAATTAAAAAGAAGTTCACTGTCCGTTGGATACATAGTGAGTCTCAAAAATTAATAAACCTATGTTGAGACTTAACGCTATGTATTCCAATACTGAACTTACAAATTTCTTTTTGACTGTTACTTGTAAGCAGGACATTTTCCCTCTTCTATTAGTGTCATTATCTATCTCACCATGAGCTTATCGATGACTGGATCTTCGAAAACTCCAAATAAACAGATACAAATATGTATTTGATAATTATAATAATATGTAAACATTTTATGTCTTTTTTTATAAATAAATTTGAGGTTTGTTACATTATTGTAATTTTTCAATGACCCTACTATATTTGTGTTGCTAGTTCCTAGTTTATGAGTCATTTTGCTGAACGACATACTACCTACCACAATACATCTTAATCTTTTTTTTTTTTTAGAGAATAGAATAATTTATTACAACTGTAATTATATTACATCAAGTAAATCTGCTGTATCAACAAAGGACATGAAAATGAATTGTGGAGAAACTATCCATTGATAGCACTCCAATAAAGTTCTATAGTAGAAGGTCTCGAGGCCATCTTCTTTTCAGACGCCTCAGAGGGTTATTAGGAATATTATGGGAAGCAAGTTGAGAGAATAGCGGATTCAAATGTGTATGGACTTTTCATGGAAGGATAGGTATCTAGTTTGGGCCAAATCAGCAACATATGGGATATTAAGATCATGATGGATGAGTTTGTTTGAGACATAATAAGGAGCATTGAGGATTTTGGATTGTAAGGATTGGATACAAGATGAATTGGATGGTTTAGTAGAGCCCCAAAGCTCAACTCCGTATGTCCAAATAGGTCTAACAACTGTCATGTAAATGAATCTTTTGTAATTAATTGGGAGCTTTGAACGCTTGTCCAGTAAATGTTGAAGTAGGCGAAAACGTCAAGCAATTTCTTGTCTTTTCAGTCTCGTATGATGATTCCAAGTGAGACGTTTGTCCAGATGGAGTCCTAGGTAACGTATCTCTTCGACAGGGATCAGTGGGATGTTATTAAAGGATACAGTAGGGCAGGAATTCGTAGGTTTACGACGAAGAGTGAAGATAATTTGGTGGGATTTGGAATCTTAATCTTAAAGTGAAGAAAACAGGTATATTATTATTTTTTTTTTAATTATAAGAATAAACTTTTAATTCATTCATGAATAAAAGTAAAATATTAAGTCAGAAATAAATCTGTATTCCATTTTTTTTTTCACAACTAAATGTACTTGTAGCTTTTCAGCCTATCTCCTAAGATTGAAGTGGAAAAGAAAAAAAAAATTATGCTTGACAATTCTTTTACTGCCACATTCCTATCTGCCAAATAAGTAGTATTACCTTTGTAAGTACAATAACTACGTGTATTAGTATTTACCTATATTGTGTATCTGAATCGGAGAAATCTGAAGTTTTTCTTTCTCAACGGTTATTTCAATCAACTTTTTTACATCCAGAAAATCGGGAAAAAGGCGTGTCTTGTTGAAGTACCTCTCGAGGGCGTGCTCGATTTTGGAGTAGCCGGATGTTCCAGAGAAATGAAACTTTTGCAAAGTTGCCCGACCTGCGTGAGCTGCTTTTCCTTCTAGTTCACATATTTTGCTATATATTTTAGCTGCTCTCGTCCTATGTCTGAAAATTATGAATAATATTTTAAAATTAGAGTAAAAATGAAAATATAGTGAATAATGATATAATACAATGAAGTACAAGACGGTATATAATCAAAAGATTAAATAGTATAAGAATTGCAGACTTGATAGATCTCGGGTTCAAATCCATCTGTGGCAGTTAAATTATTTATTTTGTAGTCAAAATTTCTTTGACCTTGTGGTACCTTGATATCCTCTTGGGATATACTACGAGTATACTTAGTTAGAAAGAAAAACCTGGCAGTTGAACTTGATCACGGTCAAATTATCTAAACAGTTGGCTTAGAAGTAACAGTCCCTACAAAGTAAGCCCTAAATTAGGTTATAATAGTGTATACGAATTTTTCATTTTTATTTTTATAACATGATTACCTATGTATAACCTACAATGGAATAAATTAATAATTTAATCAATGTGAATATCAATTACTATGTTTAAACATTTTTATTTTGAAGAGAAAAGATTTTTTCTGGCAGGGATTCAAAACCGGGTCGTACGCAACTCTAGTGTGATGCTCTAACCATTTGAGCTACCAGGGGTCATAACCAAGAGAGACAAATCCATTCTCTTCACCGATCCTATATCCCCGTACAATTTTTGCGAAATATACTATTACTATGATATAGATCAATTACTATCATATAGTTATTAGGTCAGTTGAGAACACAAAAATATAATAATATGATTAGGTTAAGTGAATGGCAGATCAGTGTTTGCAAAACATAGGTGAAGAATTAGGAAAGAAATTGAAAACAAATATCGGGACTGTAAATAGTCCTTTGTATAATTATATGATAGAAAGAAAAGTCTTTGTTGTTTGTTAATAGTTATTTATTTATTAAGTACCATTGATTTGTAAATAAATATCAGTTTGTTTCAATATTTAATATGTTTCAGTGTAATTTTGGTACATGCAGAAACGTTATAGTATGTAATATTTTTTATGATTAAAAAATGTTTGTACAGTTTAATTTTACATTATTGATTCGATACCTATTTTGCAGGGTTTAATTTAGTGTCAATAAAATAGTTGTAATAGCAATAGTAATTTAATTACAAGTATATTTGATCCTTACCTATCAAGAAGGCAGTATATGTTTTCCGATTCTTCATCTGAAGATGAAGTCACCTCCATTGTTTCTAGTTTACGAATCCTCTCATTCAACATCTAATAAAAAACAACCATTAGGATGATTTTTTATCGATATTTTTATGACTCCTACAAAAGCTAACATTTGACAATCACATACATTAAATTTAATGAGCGGATCACAAAGGCACATTATCCATAAAATTGATTAGATAATAAGTTTTATGTGAAAACCATGGCCACTGTTTTTGTTTTTTTTTATCTCACCAGATACGTACATTCTTATTTCAAGACCAGTAAGGGTAAGTGATCACATGTTTCCTAACAATATAAAAAACAAATTATGCATTTAGTTTCACTAGTGCTCAATTAGGATGAGCCCTTTCAATAAAAAATAATAACCTATAATATATTTTTCTAGTTTCATTTTTTAAAGATATAGAAAAAAATGAAAAAAAAGTTTCATAGAAAATACATTATCATAGAAACAGGGACAAAATAACAATAACTTAATATAACAATTACAACAGTGAAAACTATACACATTTTTCTTATGAAAATAATTTCTTTAACATCAATGAGGTTTAGTCTCTTCGTGTACTCTTTATTTCAATTTTTAATTAAAACTTCAAATCATTATAGAGAAAGTTTAAGTCATAGAAAGACTTAGAAGCAGGATACAAATACTCTTACAACTGTGCCTTCTTCAAACCAAGATAACAATTGTTTTCAAATAATTAAACTCAAGATGGCTTGTAATAAGTCAACAAGAAAAATCAAATAATTTTTAAAATAAACGCAAAGCTTATCTTCATAAATAAGAAGACCACTTTGTTTTTCATCGGAGATACAACTTAGAGAGTAAACTGTTGCCCTACATCAAAATTACGTACAAAAGACGAATAATAATCACTACGTTCAAACTCAAAAATTAGCCACTCTAAAAGCGGAGTGAAGAGATAATCGAAAGTCGTATGTCCTTCCAAAAAAATATATGCTTAACTAGTTTATTGTACCCAGTAAATTAAAGTAATATTTAGGAGGCATATTCAAACCTGTAGCATTTTATTTAACTTCCTCAGGGTTCTGTTGACCTGAAAAAAAAAAGAACAATAAATATATATGGACATATAATACATGCTAAGGCTCAATAATTAAAAAAATACATATTAGAGACAATATAGATGAAACATTAAACAGTACTAGTAACAATTTGAAAATAAAATTTTCATGATTATATTTTTCATCAAGTGCGGCCATTTGAGAAATGTATCGTAACTCCATGGGTGGTAAATAAAAGTATATAAGTATATTTCCCCATATTAGATTTAGATCCACTAAAGCTTTTTCTTGCAGTGAAAAATTGAAACATAATGTATTATTATTGTGCTTACTATTTATTTATACTACTTGTAAACATAGATAATATAATAATCATTGTACTAAATGCACACTGTTAAGAAATATATGAGGTTAAATCAATTATTAAAATAACTAAATAAATAAAAATAAAATTTAATTGTAATCAAATAGGAAAGTTACAAGACAAGAACATCATTTTTTGACTAGTGCCCTTGCTTTTCAACGCTCTTGGTCCATCGCTGCACAAGCTTCATGATGCCCTCATTAAAGAAGGTTTTTGGTTGAGCTGTGAACCTGGAATGGAATGCTGCTTTTACTGCTTCCGAGGTAAATCGACGGCCCAATAATGCCTCTTTGAGTGGACCAAACAAGTGATAGTCAGAAGGGGCAAGATCAGGACTATATGGAGGATTATCCAGTACTTCAAAATTGAGTTCCTGGAGCGTTTCAGCAGTATCCGGACGGGCATTGTCGTGCAACAACACAACACCTATTGGCAGGGATCCTCGGGATTTGCTTCGAATTGCAGGCTTTACCTTGGCAGTAAGAATATCACTGTAACGTACACTGTTTATTGTTGTGTTGTGTCTTTCTTCATAATGTTTCAGTACTAGATTTTGTGAGTCCGTTAGCATCAGTTTTCATGGGCCTGGTTGAGTCTTGAACTTTTTCTTGCACGGCAAATTCCATTCCATACTCTGCTGTTTACTCTCCAGCTCGTAATGATGGATCCATGTTTAATCACCAGTAATGATCCTGTCTAAGAAGCTGTCCCGTTCATTACCGTAGTGATCCAAATGTTTTTGGCAGGAGTCCAAGCGTATTTGTTTAAGCAACTGTGTGAGTTGTTTTGAGACCCATCTTTTACAAACTTTATGAAACCCAAGTCTGTTGTGGATGATTTCGTAGGCAGAACCGTGATTAATTTGCAGACTATGTGCCACTTTGTCAATGGTTACTCATCTCTATAAGATCACCATTTCACGTGAGCGCCCAATGGTTTCTTCATTTGTGGCGGTAAACGGTCATCCGGCTCCTTCATTGTGCGTAACACTTGTGTGACCATTTTAGAATTTTTCAATCCATTTGTAGACACTCCGTTATGGCAAAACACGATTCCCGTACTGTACCGTAAGTCTTCGATGAATTTCGACTGCTGATGCGTATCTGAAGAAAGCGTCTTGCTACCACAAAAAACGGATCACGGAACGTTGTTCTTCTTTGATGCAAATAGAAAGCGGAGCAGCAATGATTAACAGCACGATAGCAATAACGAAACTAACCAAGCAGCTTGAAACTTGCATAGACATAACTAAAACTAACTACATAACTAAACAAAGCACGCGTCATCAATGCAAAATGTCAGTACTACCAACATAACCAAAAATATAGCTAAATTGCGGATAAACATTGACTTATCCTCATATATCACTAAAATTGATAAATGTATATGTTATATACATATTAATGTAAACATAACAAAAAGATTATTAAAAAATATTTATTTTACAAGTGAATACTTGTTTCTCTACACTTTCACTTAGCTTGATTTAAATTAGCACATCCTAATTGGTGTTGCAGGGTAACATTTGTTACGTTTGAGCTTGTTTTATGGTTATTTTATAACTTATTTAATTATAAGGCATAAGACATAAGGCAGTTAATTTAATGATATATGTATGCACAAATAATTTCACTACTTAGGACATTCTAAAACACATATATTTTCTAAAAGGGCAATGAATCTTGCGGGCTGATAAAATATTACCAATTATGTTTAGCCCTGTAGATGTAGGCCATCTTCAAAGCTAGGATAGAAACAGAAAATAACTGGATAAAACATTGCAGCACCAAGGAAAATAACAGAATTTTGTACAGGAATGATTCCTTTATTCATCCTTGCTACTGCGATAATTTCTGTTTCTTTCCTAGACCTGAAGATAGCCTACATTTGAGGCCGAAACGTTGGCACACTAAAATAAGTTTTATCTTTGACTGCACCCTGGAGGGAGGGAGGGAGTAGGGTTGGTAGGGGGTAGGCGATAGTTGATAGTTAACACTATCGATAGGCCGATACTATTGAATGCTATCGATAGTTTTTTGATAGCTGCTTCCTTTTTTTACAAACCTATTCATTAAAGAATTTCAACTAATTTAATTAAATTCAATTACCTACCTACTATTTAAAATTTACAGGATTGTAAGATAATATCATAAAGATGAGAAAAAATAATTAATTTATTTGAATTTAAAAAAAGTATTTACAATTTAAATGTTTACAATAAAAATGAACAAATCAAATCTTCAGAAAAGAAAAATAACGAAATAGTTAATTTCAAGAGTCAAGTGTGCTCCTTGAGCCACATATTTCCCGAAATAAAAACTAGCATTTCTAGTTGAACATTTAAGAATTGTATAAAAAGATGCCTAATTAAAGAGGAAGTTAAGGTTATAATAAAAACCTAGAAGAGCCAATGCTCAATACAGCGAATTTGGTTTGTTTGCACAAGTGTGAGACCTAACATAATGTAATTAGTAATTTCGGAGAATTAAATAAAGACACGTCCGGTGCGACATCAAAGTTATATAGAAGAGAACCCTTGAGCTTTAGGAATTCCGAGTTCAATTTCAAAAGAACTCTACACTGGACAGAGACAGATCAGCATAATTCAGAGTTTCAAAACTTGAGAGTAAAAAAGATCCATCGATAGTCGACACTATCGATAGGCATGACCTATCGATATACCGATAGTAACTATCGACTATCGCCTAACCCTAGGAGGGAGGGAGAGGGGGAAAGAGAGAATATTTAAATAAATACATAATAAAACATACTGACCCTTTCTGGTTGCCTTTTGAGTATCCTCATGACTTCTTTTAAGTTGCGGGAGACAATAAGCTTATCTTCCATGCTAGTTTTTTTTTCATCCTCGGCGCTCTTCAAGGCCAACTTTAGGGCATTCAAAAAATCCTCGCTTTTTAGAACGTCTTCAGAAGCCGATCTAAAGTACCTCCATAGCCTCGTGCCCAAGTTTTCATCTTGGAAAAGTTTACAACATACTTTAACAAGCTAAAAATGACATGCCAGTTATTGTATTAGCTAATCATGGTGTTTCATTAAGCTACATTAGGGAGTACTTACTCCGTCGAACATGTTTTCCACAGAATACTTGTTGATCCTTTCTTGGGCTGCATTGTCCATACGTGATAAATCAACCTGAAAAAAAATATACATATAAAAATCAATACAAATCAAGTTTTCTAGTTCATATCAATAAATATACTGGATATTGTTTGTTAAATAAGGCATAGAGTGATCTGGTGGGTTTGGGCTTGGGTATTGGACCATGGACGGAAGTTTGTAAGAAATTGGTGGTATAAGCATCGAGCTTTCAGGTTTGCTAAGCCTTATTATTATAACAACACAATAGTTATATAAGGGATTATTTCCAGAATTATGATTCTGAAAGCACCCATGATTTAGTCTGATCGGTCAAAAGATCTCATTTTGATGAACAATCGAATGAAAAAATATTATTTTTCAATTAAGCTAAATAACTAACGTAAGCCATTATATTATGTTTTTGGTATAAAATATAATGTAATGTAAAAGAAATAGGGATTTTCATTAAAATTTATGAAATGTCATTATTCTATCAAAGGAGAAGTTGATAAAATACAGCTGGCATTGTATTAATTCCAAATAAGCAGCAATATTTCTTCCTATGTTCTGTAAATTATAATGCAATTGGAAAAAACCACAATGCAAAGCCTTATGTTTCAAAAAATAAACCTACTTACCAGTCGACGTTTCGCCTATTCAGGTATTATCAAGACACCAAAATCAAAAAGGGGTTATGTGAATCGCATCTCGAAGAAAAAGGTGCAATACATCCCAACGATCAACAGCCCAAACAGGCTCCAAACATGAGACAGCACCCCACCACCAAGACGTTCAACATACAACTCATAAGGAAACATAAGGCTTTGCATTGTGGTTTTTCCCAATTGCATTATAATAGAAACATAAGGCTTTGCATTGTGGTTTTTCCCAATTGCATTATAATAAATAATAGTGTTTCTTTTTGAGTTTTTGGCTCTATTTTAGTGGTATGTTCTGTAAATATATTTCATAAAATTCTTTTTTCTGAATTACAAGATGCATGTAGTATGATTGGTCGTGATAATGGCAACCTATAATAACTTGTTATCTCTAGAAGATGGTTACAAACAAAATAAAATTAGTTTGTTAATGAAATATTTTTAAAATCATTTAATACCATAGGATTTAATGCTTTGGAAGTTGACTGCCCAGAAGAGTTCCCATTGCAATCTCTCAGACTACTATTGGCTTTGGCCGAGGATTGGGATTTCTGTTGAGTTGCGGCTGAAGGTAAAGAAGATGCTCTTGGAGTATCGATTTTTTGCCTCGGCCTTAACTCTCTTTTAGATTCTTTTTTCTGGTCATTTTCATCGGATAAGACTACTATCTCATCATTCTTTGCTGAAGGATGAAGTAAGGCCTGCTTCGGTGTGGATGTACCTGAGCTTGGAAAAATAGATGACAGTGGTATCAAAATAGTTGACACTTTCTTATAATTTGATTTGGAAGGCATGTCTTGGATTGACGTTGTAGGAGCCTTAGATGTGTTAGGAGTCGAGTTTGGTTTATTTTGTGGAAGAATAGTTTCCGGCTTTGGGCTGCTTTTTTCCTGGAATAAGATAGATCAAATGTTATTGATAACAAATTGGAAGGTTCTCTTTAATTAGTTTAACCAATAATTTGAATACCTCCTCATCACTGAGCGTAACTACTTTTGTTGCTGGTTCATTGACTGAAATTTTATTGGGTTGAAAGAGATCCTATAACAAAATTAAATTTGAACATCAATGTTTCAATAAAATAAACAATTTAATAGGCTTCTCAAGAAAATCACAAGTGTAAAGTACAATGAAACATAACCATAATAGGTGAATCCAACGGCTTTACCCTTTAAAGTGGGTTTTTATACCAAGAAATTCAAGAGGAACCATTTCTCATTCTTAAGAATTAATCTCTCATTTAATCTGAAATACTATCTAGATTTCAGTATTCTCTGATGTGAATAATGCATAGAATAGGAGCCATTTAAGGTGAAATAGAACAAAGAATAAAGCAACTTAGAAAGAAGGGGATTGGTGGACAAGATAATGGAAGCAAGTCGTGTTTCCTAAGGTAAACACATAAACTACATTAAAAACTTATTACATATAAATAAAAATATATAAGGGCCTTGGCTGCAGGCATCTTCTAGTGAGAGTTGCGATAACAAGTTAAATCAAGCTATAGCATGTGTAAAGAGAGTTTGTCGGACGGCACTGTCGCTGGTGCCTGTGCTCCGGTCGGGGTCCCGTGGTGGGGAGCCGTTGGCCTCAGAGGTAGAAGGGAGCTTTAACCGATCAATAAATATCAACAACTCCATTATCCACTGGCGTTAATAACCTAATGTTGACATGCAAAAAAAAAAAAAAATATATATATATATAAAAAATAATAAAATTACATTAGAATTAAAATGAAATGCTACTATTAAATTTACCAGCTAATTTTCTCTGTGAGAAGGTACAGCAAGCAAAATGAAGGTGATTTATAACAATGATAAAAAAATTAACACAGTAATTGCAGAAGGATAAATCTATTACTCGTAATATCACATTGTTTTAATTATAACATCCAATAAAGTATCCCTACTTAACTATTAATAATTAAAGTTAACATAAAAACCATAGGAACTACCTCAATAAATTATAAAGCTTTAAAGGAAAAATTGAAATGAAGAAAATTTCATATTATAACCTTGTTTTTAACAGCAGGAATATTTAATGACTTTGTTATTTTACTGGGTTGGATGGTACAGCCAGCTGTATCCTCTTCATCATCATCATCATCAATAATAAATACTTCATCAATATTTTCGACAACCACTTTGGAAGCCTATTGTAAATAGAAATAAAAATGTTGACATATTTTTTTTTTGTAAAAAAAAAAATAATTGCTAATTGTTACGTTTAATTACATCAAAGTCAAAACCTTTTCTGTACTGTTGTTAGACTTATTTTCAACTTCTTTCACTGATGTTAGCAGTGTTTCTTCTTTCGGCTTCTCTGAGCGAACTTCTTTAACATCATCGCCATCTATAATTATAACATCTGGAATGGTAACACTATTCTTTTGAGGAGTAGCAGTCTGAAAAATAAAATAAAAAGTTGTAGTTAGAAATATAGGTCAATTAACTCATTGGTGTAATATGATTAACCTATCTTAATAAAAAACATAAATTAGACAAAAACAAGGCTAATAAAAGAACATGCATAATACCAGCAAAGGTTTTACAAATCAACATGACAGCAATATTTATACAAATCATTATATCATGAATACTGAATGATAATTGATGTAAATAAAATAAGGATTCCGGACGAAAAATGGATAGAAGAAAGGAAGGAGCACAAAAAAATGGTAACATTCTGGTTAAAGAAGAAATGGAAACTATGCAATGGTCTACCATTTGGTCTGAGCAAGGGAAAAAGTTTTAAACTACCAGATTTAGGTATCAAATTTACTTCAAAGTATAAAACTGAAATATATATATTTTCAACAGATCATTTTACTAAAATAGCTTCTTTGGTAAGACTTCTTTTTTTGCAGGATTAGTAATGAAATGGAATAAGTTGAAATATTGTAAACGAATTTTGTTATCAACAATCGACTTGAGCAATTCACTATTAGCTAAAAAAAAAAGTTATAGGCAGTAATGAAGGGAAAGAAGCAATGGAAAATTCATTCAAGGATAAACTTTTTTTAATCTGTTTTACCCCATTGAAAATGTGTATTGGAAGCAAATTAGGCATCTTCTGAAGAGAATCAAACGATGCAAATCCATTTTTTCCTTCAGTTTTACTGATCGTCTGGTCATTTTCTTTTTTTAACTTTGAATTTTCTAAATCGATGGTCAATTCAATATTAGAATTCCTCTTAAGTTTTTCTATTGCACTTGGAGCAAAGTTCGGTTTATAATTAATCGTGGGACATTTCGTCTGAAATATGAAAAAACACAAATTCCTTGACATTTCATCAAACAAATTGATTCAAGAACAAAATCATGCGACTTTTCACATGCACCCTACTTTCAATTTCCTTATTGACTTTTTTTTTCTAAAAATTTTATTGTTCAATGAATATAGTACAAGATTTCAACAAACATATGTGTTCTACCTTTTCCGTTAAAATCTCTAATTCTTCATCAGAAGACAGGTCTATAAAGCTAACAGACATTTATCAACTTAACTGTAACAACAATCAAATCAAGATCACAAAAATAAAAAAAATAAAAAATTGAAATGAGAGAAAATCCAAGCGAAGTTTAAACTTAGTTGATCATATCATTTGATAGACTATAGGTAAAATGCATCATAACATTCTAACATAACCTATTCACTCCTTGAGATAAACAACAATGGAGGTGCGACTGTTAATAGCGTAACTTCACCCTAACCTTTCATTTAGGCACCACAGAAACCTATTATACATTTTTAAAATACACAAACCACAGAATAAATATGATTATAAATATACTCCAAAATTAATTTTGAAGTTATTTAAAATGTTTCTCGGCTTTAGTTTAACATTTTTTCAAAAGTTGAGATTATTACAGCCCTGGTTTGAGACGAATGCTGTTGGAGAAGTTTCAGTCTCCAAATGGTCATGTCGGAGGGAGGTCTTGTTGAATATCATTATTTATCATAAATAGTGAAGTTAATGTGTGTAGTGTAGTGGAGTTTCAAGTGCGGCTATATGGATATTTCTGCAATGAGTTGGGGAACAGAACTTTGGGTATGTCATTACTCCATCCCGTATTATACCTGCATACTTTAGCACTGTTTACTTGTTTCTTTTTTACTTAAAACGTTATGACATGGCATCAGTGGATTTGAAATATATTACAATACTTAGAAGACAGATTAATTTCGATAGAGAAATGCGAAACTTTGTTCTCTCATTTTTGTTTAAACAATTGAATAAAGTTTTCTCTTTTACACATTTGTTTAACTTTACATCTTCTTAATAACTTTACAGAAACAATTATTCACTATTAATAATATTTATTTTATTTAATTTCATATTGTAATAAAAACAAACAAGCAGTTTGCCCCTGTGGCAACACCCTGGCGCTTGAAATCTTGTTTCATTAGTTTTGCAGACATTTCTGAAGTGTTGGAATTCGTATTGTGAAATTCATTAAATACTTCATACCTGTGTTAGGTGTGTCTGCTCTTATTGTTGCTATGTTCTTATCAATGGTTAATTGATAATGAACGTTGAATGACAATTCTAGCAAGTATAATTATTAAACATTTTAATATATATTTGTAATATTTTTATAGAATTTTATTGTTGTTCATTGTTGATTAGTTCTAACCACGTGAGTGAAAGACAATTTTTTCATTTAAAATGAGTCAACCATTGATTGAATATGACTCATAAACTACCCTTACGTATGTTTCTATTATAAAATGTTTATTTCTGAAAGCTAATGTTTCGTGTTAATGACTCATACAGCTGTATCAATTAATGTTTTATTAGTAGATAACATTTTATTTCGTGTTTTTTTTTTCAATTTTTATTTTTTTCGCGATAATATGTTCTTTATTAAATGAAAAATATTTTTGACGGTGCCACTGTATAATGAGATTTGACAAATGTGTTGATTCAATGACGTATTTTTTGTTTGTATGCTTACTCAGTCTTTTGTAGTATGATTATTAGATTCATTTTGTTCTTTTTGATAATTTATTACGTAACATAAATTGTTGATGAAATTTCATTTGTTCTTAGTTTTGAAGAAATGTACTTTCAACTGTTAATTTTATAAGATATTGTTTTATTGATTCATTCATTTGTTTCGTGCTCTAAATATTAGGTTATCAGCTCTTAAATGTATAATTATATTTTTTCATATTAGGTTATAATTTAACTTCTTTATTTGCATTTTCAGTACGATCATGGCAAACCAGCAATTAAAGTTTTGTTGTCTATTGAAACTTTTTTTTTTAAACATTAAGTTCATGTGTTCTTTGAATTATTAATTTAGATAGATTTACGATAATTATATTTTATGATATTTTAGAGTATTTTTGTTGTTATAATGTATGTGTGTATATATATATATATATATATATATTTTTTTTTTATTGAGGAAAATAGTTGACTGGGGAGATCTAATGAAGGATGGAATTAGTCTGGGGGTGCAGTCAAAATAATACTAAATAAGAAAATAATTATTTGTTACAAGTGCCGACGTTTCGGCCTACAATGTAGTTTTTTAAAATTAAAAAATCGAGTTTGTTAAAATATTAAATACTAATATTAACGATTGGTAAAAACTATTAGTGAAGGAAATTAATCTGGATTTAAATGGTGGTTAAGGTAACGATATTATTTCCTGAAGTATTTTTTATTCGAGTAGAATAACTATAATTATTGTATATTATAATAAAATACAATAATATAATTATTGTATACTATATAATTTTATGCTATAAATAACTTTATCCTCTAATTATTTTTATATTTTTGATAATTTTTGAACTCTCCATGTACTTTTCAGAACTCCATATATTTTTGGAAACCATGATTTGTAAAATGTTTCCAGGTCTCCAGAAATTCCTAACCATCTTAGAAAAGATTTTAATGAGATGGATTTTTTATATGTTTTTCGGCTTTGGGCATCAAGATTGTTAAGTTTGCAATTGACTTTTAAAAAATTGATAAATAGTGAAAATTATTATTTTTATGTTTAACTTGATTATCTCAATGTCTTGTTTTTAGTTATTAATATATTTAGGCCAGAAATGTAGTTCATTATGTTTTTAGTTAAACTCCTTTCATAAGTCTAAATTTAACAAAAACGAAAAAATATATTCCAGAAAAAAAATTTAAAGATAAGGATCATGGAAATTATTATTAAACCCATATTTATTATATTTTTCATGTGATAAAATAAGATACACATTCCATTCTTAGAGTTGGTCGGATTTTTTACAGAAAGCATTAAGAGAAAAAAAGCGGGACCGTTGTGTTGGTTCAGAAGGCGCCAAAATAGCGCGGTAAGTTTGCGATTGAGCCGGATTCCCGCCTACTTGAGGTTCAATATATAATACATTGCCTTTTGTTACGCGCCTTATTTTTTTTTAGGGTAAATCGTTGTTATCTTTATACATTTCAGAATAACTTAAATTCTTTTGCTAGGCTGAGTTTTCTAATAATTAATATTTATTGACGACTTTTTAAACATTAAAATGCCCTATATTAGAAATTAAATTAGACTCTCTTGGATTTTTTTGGTACTTGCTTATTAACGCCACCGCAGCTACGGATTATGCGTGTTTTTAAGAGCCGCCAGTCTACACCTAAAATTTTTGCTACAAATCAAAAAATAAAACACTTTATTAATGTCGTTGTTAAGAATGTTATCCATGAAATATATTTATTGGGGTTAGAATTTTAAATTACGTAAAGTACCAATTATTTGCGTGAATTATGTGTCTTGGATATGGAGAATAAACCAAAGAAGAAGGTAGCTGGACCAGATTGCATTGTAGAGATTGTTGGAAGTTTGTTTACTAAACGTAAAAATAATTGTGGTCAAGTATTAACAAAAGATTCGTTTGTTGTCACTATTCCTAATAGAACTGGCTCTACCCTTCTTGATAAAATTATTGAAAACATTGCAGATGGTAGCACAATTTATTTTTATTTTTATTTTTAATTGTTGATGATTATTTAATAAAAAAATTAAAATTCTAACCCCAATAAATATATTCCATGGATAACATTATTAACAACATTAATAAAGTGTTTTATTTTCATGATTTGTGGATAAAATTTTAGGTGTACACTGACGGCACTTAAAAACCGTAAAACCTGTAGCTGTGGTTGCGTTCATACACAATTATCGTTTTTTGTTATTATTAAAATCGAGTTGATATTATTCATTTTCAAGAGTATTCCAAGAGCTGGGGAGAACTGGGAAGAGACAAAGTAAATTGACAAGGTCGTATTAGCAATACTAGATATTTTAAAAACGTATTTTTATTGCAACATGGGCGATTAGCTTCGCCAATACCTTGGTTTAATTATTTTTAAAATATATTAAAACAGGCATATTATGGGTTTAGTACATGGTGAAGATTGTATTGTTTCTATGGCAGCGGTTGTGAACGACCTGATTTGTCCGTGGTAATGCCAGTTCCCTCCCCCCTCCCCTAGTTTAAGGTTATCCACTTTAGAGACTGGGTGAGCCGCAGGATGGTCAATAGATACCAAAGGATCACATGGATGATTAACAGATTTAATAATTTATCTGCCTCAGCTGAATTTGAATCCGTGCCCCGAATTCGTACCTACAGCTCTACACGCTCAGCTCCCCACAAGCAAGATAACTTTAACGTCATTCAACTCTGTAAACTATAACAGTAAATAAAAAGAAAACTGATAGTAAAGGTTACAGTGTAGGCCGTAACCAAGAGAACAAACATATGGTCGGCCGCTTAATACGATTTCTCAATCGTTTCTCCTACGGCTGGGACTATTATAGATCTTGAATAGACTTATAATGAATTACCCTATAATCTTTCTGTATATAAACAGTTTAATTAATTTACACGTCCATTTTAGCTCAGGAATGCAAAGGCGAAGGACTCATTCCAATGATTGGTTGTTTTCGTCTGGTACCACTATCTATACACGTTCTGTTTACGAATACCTTAACTTCTTTTTTACTTAACTTCATTGCTATACTGAATTGGGCAAAATGTGCAAAATATAAGTACGATTACGTACATGGTAAGCAATCATAATGTTTATCGTAAACATTTTGTGATATTGAAATAAAAGAAGATTTTTCCTCATTTCTTTCAGATACTGCCAGTCTCAAATACCTTTATTATTTTTCCAATAAAGAAATATTTCTCCTTTTCATTACATGTACATCCCTTGACGATAGCGGTAATTGTCCTTAATCATTATTAATCAGATAAAAGTTAATACATAGTATTAGTAAATTGTTAAATAAACATGAGGGCTCGGTATGTTATGTTATATTTTCATCTTTTCCCTCGCCTATTCCCATCAGATCAGTTCCTGGAGTCTCGCCTGAGAAAGTGGAATATGAAATTTCAAACTGCTTTCTACACTGCCACGCCTACCAGCCTGCAGGGTATTTAGAATAATACTCTCTTCAATATTAATTAACTTTCAATATTAATTAGAATAATTAATTTATTTATATCTTACAATATTATTAACTTGTTCATATTCATTATTATTTTTGTAGCATTAATTTGTTTGCGTGCAAACTTCAAACTGGATACGTGACTTGATATTGATTCGTTATTGGAATTACAACTCATTAAACTACACTCGAAAAGTAACGAAAAAAAAAAAGATCTTTTGTGTGATTGCATTGTAAGGAATGGCCAAGATCATCTCGAAAAGTCGATCGTCATGCTTTTCGACTGATCGGTATTTGTTCGGGGTGACCATCCTGTTTTGTGTTCACATGTTGCAAAAGTGCATTGTAACTGTTAATCTTTTTAAAATAGCTTGCATTCCATTATAATAAGCTGTAGCCGCCCCTATTATGTTCTTATTGTTTACACTACTCAATAGTAATCCAGCTTACTCATTGTTTGGACAAAACTCTCGAATGTGGAATAGAAACAGTAATGTGGCTAGATTGTAACGATCAAGTGAGACGTGAGACGTTCATCTGAAAGTGATATAAAGTTGAATTTACTTTAAATCCACTTTAAACAATATTTAATTTAAAATTAAAATAAAACTTTAAATTCACGTGACAGGTTTAAACAATTGAATTAATTGGAAATATTAAATTAGCACCAGGGGATGAAACCGATATATTTATATTTTTGCTGCTCTGAATGAAAACATTATTTAAGGAAGAAAAAATAACGTTCTTTCCGAAAATGCTCTATTTCGAATCCTATCCGCAAAAGATACTTTATTCTGCTCCAAGTTTGATTCAATCCCGACCGGAGCGAAATTTTTCCATCCTTTGAGGATTTGATCTGGGCCGGAACAATAAATATCGATCCTTCGTTTTTACTTTCTCATCCTTCAGATGAAGAAAGTGTTGAAATCGCCAGAAAATTCGACTTGGATATTTTAATGTTTCTTGACGTTTCATAGGGTGTAGAATCCAAAAAACATAAAATCTCAGTGGTGTCGGTCCGTCCGTCCGGAAAAGTTTGTTCCAACCAATGCTCGGAAACTACAAATCGGATTTCAACCAGGTGTTTTCCTAAATGTTTGGTTTATGATCTAGTTGACTCTAAAGAAGGCCCGATAAGGATCGGTTAAGTTTAAGGTTGTAAAAAAAAAATATTTTAGTTCTCAGAATTTTTTTTTTTTTTAAGGATGAGAAAGTACTATGTCCCTCTAGGCACAATTTTTTCATTCCGGTTTGGTGTTTTCGTATGTAGATAGGGAAATGAGGAGTAAAATTAAAATTCGGTATTTCTTTGGTCAGCAGGATCAAATCCTCAAGGGATCCAAAAATATCGCTCCTGGCGGATTCTGTTCCGTTCGGGAGCGGTAGTTTGTTGCTATTCATTATAAGAAAATGATATCGTTCCAGTCCAGATCGGAACGATTTTCCTTATAAAATATTGCTCCTGCTCCGAACGATTTGAATGAGATCGATTAAGAACGATTGTTTGGGAACGAATCTTCGACCCCTGATTCGAGCATTCTTTTAATATAATCCCAGCTTTAGTCATCAGCTCTCAAGAATAAACGAACTTTCTTTCTTGTATGTTGTAGAAATATCTAGGAGCTACTGTATCTGTTGCGCAGGTTGTCTCTTCGAGTTGAGTCACAAGTTTTTAATTTTCATTCCTTTCTCTTTTAATATTTATAATAAGTTAACTTGCATGAGCGTTAGTATGGAAAAGATAATGTAATTATGGTTAATGAGTAGATTTCGGTAATCATTTCATCATGAAATAACTGTTCCAATTAATATTTCGAGGCATGGATGGTATATGTTTATTGGAACGTTCTACTGGTGAATTGAAACTAGGCTAGTGGTGAGGTACCTATTGTACCTTGCCACTATTATATATTCAGCAAGTTTTAATTGTATTTTTGCAAATTCATTAATTGTTGGATGTCTTCTGTTTTTTCCAGAATACTTTCATTCTGTAATGTTAGCATTTATTGAAAGGCGAATGATAGTTGTTGTAAATAATAGTCATCTATAAAATATGTTTACATCATCTAAACCCATGATGGTTCTGGAGTTCAATACATGGAAGATACTGTACTGTTTCTTGGGCAACGGCTGTGAGGTGATTTGTCCTAGATCACGCTCAACCTCCAAATCCCCCCCCCTCCAAGGACCTTGTACTGGCGTAAAAACGTAGGTAGAATGCTGGAGAGCTGTAATGTTCAATTATTAAAAATATTATCCATGTCACTAGAGAAAAAAAGCACGAGCCACACTACCGTGACGGATTTCAACCTGAATTATAATATGTTGAGTATAAAGCGCTATTAGAGTTTTTCCCCGTTTTTTTTTTTAAAGTTATTTTAATGTAGCGTGCAGCTTCTTCGGTTACATAACTAATACTCCTGAGACAACTTGCCTGTTGCTTCACCGTTCATTTGTTTACATAATTTTATTCTAACTCGGCAACATACGTAACTCCTCCCCTAAAGAATTGAATGTATCCTACAATACTTAAGCTCCGAGATGTTGCAGCCGGTTGCCGAATCGAATCAAAGGCGATGAGCAGACAGTTTTGCCAACCTGAAAGCAGTGTTGCCCAAGTTAGAACGCGGATAATTGACACGTAATCCGATGGAACGAACTCTCAGGATGGTTACTTTTAAAAATGTTCTCAACATAAGTAGCTGTTTTTTGTTTTTCCTAATATCAAAAATAATCATAGTGGAGTTACTGTTTGATTATGCGACCGTTTCTCAAGTTTATTTTTAACTTTTTAGTTTAATTATGTAATAGCAGTTTGTACGAGCGCTTTGACTATAATAATACTTTTCTCAGTAATATTCATGTTTCCCAAGATGAAGGCAGGGAAGCGGAAAAGTCGACCCAGATGTAGCCAAATGCTCCAGAACTTGCTTCCATCGGCCGAGGTCTATATCTAATAATCTTCCCGCTAAGCAGATGTTTTGATTTACACAACCACAGTGGTCCTTATACATCCTTCAAAAGAGAAGATGTATTTAATATACCAAACAGCAATATTACTTCAATGCCAGTTATTAAGTACCAATCAATATTTTGCCGATTTTGACTCTAAAACGAATATAAATGCTAAGAAACATAGCTTATTCCTCATTAAAAGACTAATGTGATAATTCGCTTAACGGTGTATCCACTCCAAAGTAGATCGACTGGAGTGGATCAATTATTTATCCTGTAAGATCTGGAGACTCCTCTGGGGCACAGCCAGCCTTTAAAAAGTGGACATCCTTAATTGGGAGGAACCCCTGGCCATGGATCTTAGCCAAATCACCTTGCACAACCTTTAGTTCAGAAACAGAATCATATTGAGCATCTATTGAACCCCCCCCCCCTTCATGGGTTATAGTATTGGTGTAGGTTAATTATATATTGAACTGCCTTGCAGCAATATTTTTTTTTTTAGTATTTTGAATATATTTCTTGTTGTTGTATGTATTATTGAAACTTCATTACATTGCGTTCAATTGTACGATTTACTTGTTTTTCTCATCAAGTCTGAGATTTTTTTTGTGTGTCTTAAACTCTAATAGAAACTGCCAAATCAAAATAGTTCGTTCTGGCGAAATAGCCATTTTCCAATGCTCAATTCTTTAAATCTCGGATCGAATGAAGAGGATGCCGAACTGCCTTGAAGCTCAGGCACACCACCTCGGATCTTATTCATTCGAGATTGGGTCCTAAATTGAATTTAAGTTATGACTGCTTTAGGCACCGATCATAATCGTATATAATATCAAGCTAAAGTAGCATAATTTTAATAAATTCAATGATTTTTTTAATTAATATACAGAACCGGTAATTACTACGAAGTCCGCTTGATAGCACTAGTGCGGAATCGGGAACTAATGACAAGGCAGTCAACTATCTGATTGAATAAGGACTTTTATTAATTTAATGAATTAATTAATGTAGATTTTGATTCGTGAACAAGACATTAATATTTTTAATTTGAAGAGAAAAGATTTATCCAGGGCCGGGATTCGAACCCGGGTCTCCTGCGTCTCCTATCTAAAAATTATAACAATTAATAAAAAAATAAAATGAATTATTGATATTTTTATTTCTAGTCAGCGCGGAAGAAGGATTAGCGTGAGGCCTAGTGTACTTATGTCTTTTTTGACACATATTATAGACTAGCTTCGCTCGCATAGAATTTGGACTACCTTATTAAGTTTCTTGACAGTGCTTTTTAACAATAATTTAAAATTTTTTTCACTATAGGTTACTCGTACAAAATTTCAGATGTCTAACTTCAAAACTGACGGATTCCATACAACCTTTGAACCCTTATTATAATAAGGGTGGAATTATCCAAATTTTTTCTTAAATCATACAATGGACCTATCTGCAAATTTCAAGATGCTAAATTCCTGATTTGCCTTTAATTATGTACTATACCACTGTTCCTATAAAACTGTCGGGGGGGCACCTGCCCCCGTGCGCCCCCCCCCCCTAAATCCGCGCTTGCTATAGCCCATGTGTTATTCTGATGTATAACCTATATTACTGTAAAGTTTCATCCAAATCCGTTCAGTAGTTTTTGCGTGAAAGAGAGACAAACATACAAACTTTCACATTTATAATATTAGTAAGATTATGTTATATATAAAAATATAATATATTATGTTATATATAAAAATATAATATATTATGTTATATATAAAAATATAATATAATATTTTTTATGTCCTGGGTGTTGCAGTTATGGTACTGTTTAATTATTTAGCGTACATTTCGTTAGTTATACTGCTAGTGTAAAAGAAAGTACAGTCTCTATTTGCAAATTAGTATTACTCACAATATAATGAAGAGAAAGTACTCGTGTTAATTATTTACCATACCTCTTATCTCTTATCAGCCGGAATGTGTTAACATACAACAGCGGTACCTTTCTCTATTCATAGAGTACCCAGAGTACTAGGTCAGTACCGGAATAGACTGTCATTAGAGTATTTGTAACTTGAGAGGAGAGGAGAGAAAAGTGTAGAGGAATTCAATAAAACCTATACCTCTAAAACCCATATAGGGTATTGGGTTCGTTATATGGTACTGACCATAGGCGTAACGAGGGGGGGTTATTGGGGATGTAACCCTCCCCCCAATTGCTTAGAAGAAATTTTTAAAAAAACTGTAAATAACAATTTAAATGAAATAAAAATTTGAAGGATTTTACACAGTTATTTTAATGAATAAAAGGAACGCTAAATTGACAAACCAAAACGTAATACTTTTTATTTACAATTAATCATATTATTGTAGCGGCAGTAGTGGCATCTAGCGGCAACAATAAGATCGCAAATGTGAGAAGAACAGTTTAGAGGATTCTTAGAATCTAGAAGTTAAGTCTGGATGAATCTAGAAAGTTCCCTATGCAATTAAGTGTAGTAAGTTATCGTGACCAATAAATAATGTTACTTGTATTTAAAAGCTATTTCTTGATTGCCCTTCCAAAAATAACATTTATAACTTCCAAAATAATATTTATAAAAAATTATAATCTGTTTATTTAATTTGAAGCTACATCATACCTATATTACGAGGCATCTTTTTTGAAGGGAGTAATATGTAGGAGTGGTTGGCTGGTGGGGGTTAACCCCCCCCCCCCATGAGTCAAGTCCAGTTACTTTAATGGTAGCGAATGTACTGTATTTTGCCGATATCGTGCATAATGACCAGATGTTTCGCCAAATTTTGAATACCTATTTTAAGAAAGCTAGATGAACTCCGAATCCCATGGGGTCGATTCTCGGCTGTAAACAGAATAATTATTTTAAGGTTAATTAATTTTAATTATTAAGCTGCGAGCTCTGTACTTATTGCCCCTAACCTCTCCCTTTATTTTGTATTAAATCTTATTTTTTTTAAGTACATTGCATGATGCGATTCGTATAAATTATAAGTAGGATTAAAAAATAACATTTTACCAGCAAATAGAATTCCCATGAATGTATTTTTTTAAATTTTGTTTAACAAAATATTAAATACACTCTTAAAAATTTCGATCCATTCATCAAGTATTTCTTCTGGTTTCGACAGTGCCGATATTTATTATTTTTCTTTGTAAAACGAATTGTTTATGTTGTTTAGTATTTATGCTTATGTATATACAAAAGATATAAACGGCAGCATATTTATAAAACTGCTGTACTGAGATTTATTTTCATTTCCTCTTTCCCACTATGTTTTTACTGCAACGCCTCACGAGGTCATGGGACCAGATGTTGGCCTTGACTTTAACACGAGGTTCATTGAGGGTGTGTGCGTTTCGTTGAACCGATCGTTCTCCATAGTGTTTAATAAATTATATATGTATATATATTTGTTTATATACATATATATCAGTGGAAAAATGTTCTAAACAAAAGGCTAGAGTCTCTCAAGTAACAGGTGACAAAAATAACGCCAATATTCATGATTACGTATTTATTTATCATTTTCACTTTTTATTTTTCTCTTTATTTGCTGGTGATGCCTGCTTAAGAAACTCAGAGCTTTTTGGGGGAATTTTTCCACTCATGTCGACATATAGTTATGGAGAACGGAAATAGTGGGGGGGGGGGGTGCAGTCAAAAAAACACCAAATAAGTAACAGACTTATTTTTAATTAGTGCCGACGTTTCGACCTACCATGTAGGCCATCTTCAGGGCTATGAGAGAGAAACAAACAGAACAAAAAATATATAAAATACGTTAAAGTAACAAGAATATAGTGACATGCAATGTAGAAAATTAAAATAGTGACAGATATGATAATTAAAGATACCGAATATTAAAATAGTGACATGCAATGTAGAAAATTAAAATAGTGACAGATATAATAATTAAAGATAACGAATATAAAATACAGAAAATAAATGTACAGAAAGGATAATAATGTAAACATAATATAAGGGAAAGAAAATGAGGAGGTAAACAGAAAGATACAAAATGAGAAGATTAAAATATAAAAAAGGTGGAATATAAGGGATTTAGAAAAAACTAGTTTAATTATAGATATAAAATGTATGATAATACACTCCTAGAGGTTACATAAGTAAAATGTATGAAAAATAATACAAGAATATGTAGAAAGAAATGAATAGGTATCTCGTAGAATGACAGAAATGTAAAAAATTGAAAATTTTTGTATGGGATGTAATATAAAAAATAATTAATTGGGATGTAATATAAAAATAGTTGATTGGATTAATAAATTTGAAAAATTAAAAATAATGCTTATAAATATGAATATAACTACATGACATATAGTTATGTATGTTTTGAACTTTGGCTTTTCTATATGAGTTCTTCTTTTGAACCTATTAAATGTCAGTTGTGTTTTTTAAATTATTAGAGTTGTTATTTATAATAGCTATTTATTATGCTGACACGAGACTGCTATAACCTATAGGTTAGCCTTGATGACAAGATCCCGCTGCCTGATGTAAAACTATTTCTCCAGTTTCCAGTGACGAGAAGGAAACAATCGAAGCCCCCTGTTGCTTGTAGGCGGTATTGCTAATTGTAGCTGAGACAATGGCGACGGCTCCCACAGCCCTACAGCCATCTACCTCGTCCAGTCCACTTCGTCTTAGTGGGAAAGATATAAATCTGGGGCTCTTCTTTTATAGTATTAGCATTATTATTTTTTTTTTCGCAGTCAATTGCAAAGTCAGCCTTGTTCTGCCAGTGATAAATTTTACATTTTATCGGTTATCATTCCATTATTTTCATTTTATTAAATATTTAATATGTGGAAGAAAAAAAAAAAATTATCAGGTCAACAATTATCATTCAATATAAATATTTAATACTTTTTTTTTAAGATAAATGATAATTGTAGAGAGTATAAACTACGTTAAGTCGACAATTTACTACAACTAGCTTGTACAACTTAATAATATTGGTGTGGAAGTTGTTGACCGTTTGTGTGATAATTATTCTCACATTAGATTAGTTGAGGTTTGGTGAATGGCAAAAACGACAATAAGTAAAAACCATATTTAATATCTTAAATATTTTATTTGAAAAGAAAAGATATGGACTCGAACCCAGGACCTTCACCTCTCCGTGGTGACGCCTCAACCATCTCGGCCAGCCATATCCCCTCTTTTCACTCGATCCTAATCGTAGAATAAACATTTAATATTGTGTGCCTCCCTTCGTTTAGGCCTAATAAAAACTGATACAAAATAACGTCGCTGTACATAGTTTGTAATAAAACATGTCAATATATAGAAATCATTACTATTATAAAGAAATATATATTATATGTATATGTATATATATATATATATATATATATATATATATATATATATATATATATTAATTAATACAAAAATAAGAGAAAAAAATGATCGCATAATTTTTAGAAGAGAGTAAAATTGTCGGGGTGCACAATCACTAAATTACAGAAAATAAGTCATCTTATTATGTGTAATTTAGTGACTGCCCCCCTGGGCTATTTTACACCCTTTTTATTATTATCTGGTCAACCATTTCTATTTGATAAAATAATTGATTCATGAGAGGAAGTATAATACATAATTTATTATACCAATTATTAAGTGATTCGTTAACTAGAATTCTATTAGAAATACTGTTGAAAATTCATGAAGTTAAAAACTAATGAATACTGAAATTATTTTAAAATTAACTGATATTTAAATAAGTGCTTCGATACAACTTGTGCTTTTATCAATAGTACCCTCGCCGTTTTCTTCATCATTTGTAATAAAAAAATACTTTCGACGAGCATATATAAATATCTGTTTTAAGACTGAATCGTTCTCCTACTGGTAGTATTGACACTAGCCACTACTCCATTTGTCGTTTCTGTTTTTTTTCTCTTCATGGCTTGGCATAGATATTAATAATACAATAATCAACATATGACCTTGTGATCGATGATACAATAATAAACATATGTCGGGTTGGATCACTAAGCCGCTGACCTCAATCATATTATCATCTCTTGATAGCAGCAACTGTATCCCACAATACTAATCTCGAATTCCCATGCTATCGCAAAATGCGTATTCGCTTACGTTTGGCGATGTAGAATGATTCATAATTTTATATTACAATATTACTTGTTTCGTTTTCTATTGGTTGGATTTCATTTAAAATTTGATCCATATAAAGGATGCGGTCTCATCTATAGTATAATTGAATTGTTTATAAGTTTGTTTTGTAAAACGTTTTAAAAACGGAAACCAACCTTCTCTCCTTACGAGGATAATTTCGACTTCGACGGTGCAGGTGTGGTCAAACAGTGCCGTGTCGTATTTTAGTGCTTTTATCACTAGTTTTGTATGTAGCTATTATATAAATTACTATTGGAGCTCCTGGTTGTGATTAGACATATATTTACTGATAATTTTTATTATTACCTATTTATGTATTGATTTTTATTTCGCTTCCTCTTTGTGCCATTTAGCATAGAGGAGCCTCCATCCAATGGAGTCATTCTTCTCTCTCTCGACACTCACCTGTTTGATTAGGCGAAAAAAATGATTTGAAGTCATCAAATCATTTTCAAATATAGGATTTTAATTCTTTGAAAATATTTTGTTTTATATAAAGAAGATATATTTAAATTTACAATTTTTGATCCTTAGATTTTTATTTTGACCAATCTTAAATCCGCATGCCTCTCATCTAGTTAGATACTCCCTCCCCTCCCCCATTATGGTCACTAAGTGCTTACTTGAGTGGCGTTTTCTTGAAGGTCTAAGTAGATTTTAATAAAAAATTATCTCTATATATTATAATATTTAATCTTCTTTAATCTATAAATTACTAGCGATCCCCCCACCTTTGCTAGGGTAACAAGGCATATTATACTTAGATGATTAGTCCGTCTAATGTATTTTATTATATATAGCAATTATAAAAAAAAAATATATATATTATTGTATATACGAATTTATTTTCATGCACGTTAGATGGGATTAGGCAGCTTTTTCGATGAAACTTCCCAGGCGGCTAAACTTTTTCCAACATTTCCGCAAATTATCGTTATATTCCAACCGATATACCCAAAACTTCGACAAATTATATACCTAAACCTTCCAGGTGAATCACTCTATCTATTGGTGGAAACCGCATGAAAATCCGTGCAGTAGTTATTGAGTTTACCGCTAACAAATGCGGCCGAGGACTTCGTCTTATATTTATAGAAATATATAATTATATATCTGTATATATTCAGAAATGATACTTTAATTGATATTCTATAAAAAGGCAACCTGGAGCAATGGTGATCCCGACAAACCTATTTATGGGAAATGAACGATTTACGAAGAAAGGCATGAATTGAAGAGAGATACAGATAATCTCGACTGATCCGACAAGTAAACACAAGGGAGTTACATTGATATCCAGCTTTATTGATTTTATTTAAAGTGTTGTTTTTGTTCGATAGAGGGGGCTCTTGACAGTGATTAATGGCGATATTTTTTTTATATAGCCTAATTAGTATCGTCCATTGGCGTCCATTGGTATAGTGAAGTAGGGTGAGGCTACCCTCTCTCACCTTCAATATTGAATTGTGACAAATGATCCTTGAAGCAATATTAGAAAATAAAAGTATAAAAATTAATTATATTGAATTGAATAAGATAATATTAATTGGCTTCTAAATTAAACGGAGCCAGTACGTAGTTTGCCAGTTCGAGACCGACTGGGGGAGATAAATTTTTTTTTCTTTTAATTCCATTGAGACATATCCATGGAGATCTGGAGACTCTCCTTGGAGTGGGTACTCTGAATTGCGGAAAAACCTGGTGGTTTAGTGTTGTCTCGGCAAAATCAACTCTCTCCTCAACCATTGATTTAGAAACGATTAGGTACTTACCTTGTACTCAATCCTAGAACACTCATCGTCTTCAGAATTCGAGGAGGTCTCCGTATAAAAATAAAATATTTCCATGGTTTACTTGTAAAGCAATCGATCAGCTCTCAATACCTCTCCTACATATAGAGTCTCCTACAATTCCAACCCCAGTAAACAAAATCTTCACCTTATATCCGTTATCTCAGAACCAAAACATTCGAAAGTTCTTGCCCGCTCCGCACCAGAAGCTCATTATCACCTAATATCCGCCATGCTTCTTCCCTATCCAGCATTTCCTCAATCCTCAGAAAGATACTCCCTCAACAGTTGTAGTTATGGCTTACATCGATTAGAAGTAAGTAATAACATTTATTGTTTTAACTTTAACTTAATTACTTTTTATATTTTTTGCTTGCTATTAATCTTTTTTTTTTAAGTATTTGTGTATTTAATGTGAAGCAACAAAGTTTTCTTATAATGTAGTTCTATTTTCAGAAAAGCTTAATCACGGGAGTGAGACTGTGATATAATTTTCCCCAGCCCGGGCCTGATTCACTTCTGTCTGTCGAAGTTTCTTTCTTGATGAGAACTTAATACTTGTCATTTTTACTTTTTGTCACTGATGTTAGGATAGTTTAATTTTATATTATGTAGCCTTTTAGTCAGGCTTATATTCTAATTTCTTCTTTACACATTTGTTATTTTAAAGGGACCCAGTCCCAGAGTAAAATTATTTTTCTATTACCTTCTATCTTATGATCATTCAAATAGTCTTCCTCCCCCTTCCCGCCTGAATAATTTCGTTTGGCCGCTCTCTTTCCGCCAATTCGTAGCGCGATAACCTCCATAGCTTGATGTTGATGACAGAAGAGCTGCTACAAAGGACGGGTGAACCCTAATCGATGTGTGCCGCCATTGTCTGTGCATACATCTCGAACGCTTTGACTACGGCGGTGAAATCGCCATGGACCGTTCTCCTGTCGGATGTGCCACTTCTTTTGTGTCTGATAGTCATCGTGTTCTTGTATATCGGTGTACTGGCTGGTAGTCCTGCGAAGGAGGGGGATTATAATTCGCTCAGCTATGTATATAACAGGCCCCCACTCCCGTTATTTAACCCGGTATGCAATAAGGTGTGATAAATATGTTCTTTAGTTAGGTATATTAAGTAATCCTCTTATGTACGGTTTATATAATATTTATTCATATGATACCATACCATTGGTCTGATGTAATATAATTTTTGATAGAACTAGTTAAAGGATTAGATAAAATGTTCAATGAACATTCTTCCCCTTGTATACATCGCAAATTGTGAGAACACGGGGATATGGGATCAGTGAAGAAGATGGATTTGTCTGGCCGAGGTACGAACCAGGATAGCCCATGTGGTAGAGCACCATGACGGAAACATGGGAGACCTCGGTTCTTATATTAATATTAATGTGTTCAAATCAACTGAAACATTTCTGTATTTTCAATAAATTTTATTTCAATTTTCTATATTGGCTATCCGATATATTAAATGTTGAATATCGCAAAACCCGCTAGAGCAGCAGGTTCGACAACCGAAGAATTATAAAAACATGTGTCGTGATGTAACCGTGTTACTCTTCACTCTTGTCGGTGTGTTTAAGTCAGCCATCTCAACGGCTTCAGGTCGCTATGAAATATTTATGTATTAAAAAAAATCTATTTATGCTGTTGATCTTTAACAGATTTCTCTATTAATATCTTTAAAAACTTTCTCTTTAAATTTCAACTTATAAAGGCGTTTAAATGGTACTAGACACCTCTCAATAAAGAAGTCGTCAGTGTAATGAAGTTGGCCATTAACGGCAACCAGCGCTACGTTTCTTGTACTTAATTACATGCATATCACTACTATATACATACATTTAAATATAAACACATTGTAGGTACGTTTTATTGAAAAAATATGATTATGGATTATGACATTATTAATAATCCATGATCTGACTCTAACTGTAACACATTACTTTTTAATTAATGAACAGCTGTTTCCTTAATTAAGTTCAATCAATCCGTCATTTGTAATCGATATATCGCATCGATTTGGAACATTGATTTATTTAAATTTAAAATAATTTTAATAATATAAATTGTGGTATTTAGACGGGGAGCGGAGTGGCTCAGTGGTATAGCACTGAGCTGCCATGCCGAAAAATCCTGGTTCAACTCCCGCTGCAGGCAGTACTTACTTTTATTTGGTCTGTTTGCAGCGGGAGATGGATCAAATGTGATCTAGGACCCTCCTGGGGCTCACCCAGACTCTATAAAATATTATAAAAATAGGGTGCCCAAAATAAGAGGGGAAAATCTGGCGGTTGAGCCCAGATGTACAGATGCCCTGTACTGTTGTCCATTAAACAGTACAGTCTCTACCAGGTACTGAACCCCAGACCCGTTCACGGGTTGTAGTGGTACAGGTTTTTAAAATATAAATATTCAGTGCCTCCTACAAAAATTTATTTAAAATTTTAAAATAGAATCAATTTCTCTGTTATATGGTTTAAAAAAACTTGGATTATATCATGAGATATTTCCGTCTTAATTTTTTTTTTGATGGACTGACAATATACTACTCCGTGTTTTTGTTTAGGTTAGTTTTAAGTTCGCATCGTAAGTCCGCCAAGTAGCAGGAGTATCGAAAGGTTTTTTGTATTTATTGTGACAACATGTAGGAAGCTCGAGAATGTTATTGATTATGATTGGCTTCCTACTTCTTTTGATATTAGTTTGAAATATTTCCTTGAGGTGGGCAGGTGAGACAGCAGGATAAAGGAATGGAGAGAGAGAGAAAGAGATTTACACAAAGGCTGAAGAGAAACTTGAACGTGTTGCAATAAACTCGCATTCATAGCCGTAACAAAAGCCGATCTGGACGAGTTTACGCAATTTTCGCTTTAACATCGCTCCGATTTCTTGGTTTACTATTATATGTATGAGAGTGGTGCAAAGAAAAAAATAGTGTACAAAATGACTCATTTTTCAAGGGTAAAGGTTCAGATTAACGTTAAAACAAAAAAAACCTGTACCACAATAACTACGAAGGATAGTTGGGTTCATTATACGCTAGAGAATGTTCTGTTCATGAGATAACCGTTGTTCAGAGAGTCGATTTGGCCAAATCTACGCTTTTTCTATAATTAAAGATTCCTGCGTTGTAGAGGCTGACTAATCCCCAAGAGTGGCAGTTAATTATATTAATAATGGTTGATCTCACAGAGTCGATCTGTCGTTGTTAATAATTTGGATTAAATTAAATATTATCATTTCTATAGTTAATGCTTATAAATTAATTAAGTTTTGAATCTTATTAATAATTAGCAACGAATAACGAAGGGATAATCAGTACCAATGTTGCTAACATAAGCATTTTTATTGTTTATCAAATATTTTTACTTAAAAATTTTTCACACAATTATTGAATTGCCATTTGTATCATTTTAGCAGTTATTTTGTAAAAGCTGTATATGTCCATATGTATCTGGAAAAAAAAATTATTTATTTTGTAAAATGATTTTGTTTATTATCATTTCATAACAAAACTTAAAATACTAAAATAGAGCCAAAAACTCTAAAAGAAACACTATTATTTATTATAATGCAATTGGGAAAAACCACAATGCAAAGCCTTATGTTTCAAAAAATACACCTACTTACCAGTCGACGTTTCGCCTATTCAGGCATTATCAAGACACCAAAATCAAAAAGGGGTTATGTGAATCGCATCTCGAAGATGCAATACATCCCAACGATCAACAGCCCAAACAGGCTCCAAACATGAGACAGCACCCCACCACCAAGACGTTCAACATACAACTCCTTTTTGATTTTGGTGTCTTGATAATGCCTGAATAGGCGAAACGTCGACTGGTAAGTAGGTTTATTTTTTGAATTGCATTGTGGTTTTTCCCAATTGCATTATAAAAAAACTTAAAATATCTATAGGGTTTCAGAACACCACTGTTTGCTGAGAGCTAAGTGAAAAAAAAAACATTTGCCCGTTTGCTCATATTTTTAAAGTAATTCAAATGTAAACCGTTAGGTATCACGAATATCCTACTAATATTATAAATGCGAAAGTTTGTATGTATGTTTGTCACTCATTCACGCAAAAACTGCTGAAAGAATTTGGATGAAACTTTGCATTAATATAGGCTACATATCACAATAACACATAGGCTACAGCAAGGGCGGATTGACTCCAGCACCCCCTGAAAGTTTTTTGTATTCTGTGGAGAATCCGTTATGGTCCACAATTAAAGGCAAATCAGAAACTTGAAATTTGCAGATAGGTTCTTTGTATAATTTAAGAAAGAAATTTGGATAGTTCCACCCTCAAGGGTTCCCCGTTAATATGATATGGGGTTCAAAGAATGTATGGAATCTGTCTGTTTTGAAGTTAGGCATCTGAAATTTTGGATGTACGAGTAACTTAAAGTTAAAAAAAAATTAAATTATTTATTTAAAATGATCTGTCACGAAACTTTATGTGGCAGACCAAACTCCATGCGAGCGAAGCCGCGGGCTAAAGCTAGTTAAAACTCCCAACAACTAGCAAAAACTAGCACATTTTATGCTTAAATGTATGTTCCAATATCCGGAAAAAACTTCGACGTTCAAAAATATGTTTCTAATTAACTTCCTTTATTTTTATTGCTTTATAAAGCCTAACCCTTAACTATAATTTCAAATTGTATTAACGTTAATTAAGATAGTGAAGCAATATAGTATATTTTACCTATTTATGAATATGATTGTTATATATTTGAATTTATGAAGTTTAAATAAATTATTTACTAGCTGAAGAATAATTGTTTTTATCTATGTTCATTTAACGTCACTTTATGCTACTATGGCTAATCGGACGATGCTACATTGGGAGCTCTAAATTTTGCCCATCCAGGTTTAATTAGGATAGGGATTTTTAACGAGTACCTGATACCGTACAGGCTCGGGACCTCCGTTTAACGTCCCTTCCGAAGGACGGCGTAACTAAGGATTTTTCACTCTCTTAAAAAAATCCTAGGGCCACCTGCCAGGCTACGAACCCACGATCTTGGGTTTAGTAGTTTGTTACGCTAACCACTAGACCACAGGTCGTCCCACTTTTTATCTATCTTGAGTGCTTATGGAATATTTCTGTCCCGTTTGTTTTTTGTTTTTTTATATTGTTTTTAAGGCGTGTTTACTTAAGTAATTTACGTTATCTTATCTGTTATTTTTACTTTTGAGATAAAAGGCAAACACTTTTTACACAAGTTTTAATGTAAATTCTGCTCTCGGAAACACCTGATAGATTTTTATTTTCTCGTGAGAACTCAAGTGTCGGTGAGCCAATCACATTGTTAGTGAGATAAGATTCTTGGAAAATTCCTAGAGCTGTATCTGAAATCTGGCTCTCAAACCGTGTTGAAAATGCCCGGTTATAAATTTTATAACAGTAATATTATTTAAGATGCACCGGAATATATGTTTTAAAAAATTTTAAGTTTATTATTAACTACTATAGGATAATTTTGTGCAGTGAATTGTTATTAAAATTCATATCTTGTATCAAAATTAAATACAATATTAATACCAACACAATAACATAGTTTTAGTAATATGCAATATTATACTTTTTTATAGTTTTGAATAAAATACCTTAAACATTATGAAATCATGATTTCTATTTTACTAATAAAATAAACTTCGTCAATGATTATTAAAAATGTTATTAATGTCCAAGTAAAAAATGGCAATTTAAATATTTCAACTTCAAAAAGTAATAGGTATATATTATGTATTATCTTTAGAATGGGGAGCGGAGTGGCTCAGTGGTAGGGCGCTAAGTTGCTATGCCGAAGGTACTGGGTTCAAATCCCCCCCGCTGGCAAACTTTATTTAACTGATAGCGACCAAAGGTGGATTCTATAGGACTCTCCAGGGGCTCATTCAGCCTCTATAAAGTGGGCACCCATAATGAGGGGGGAAATCTGGCGGTTGAGCGTGTTCTAGGACAAATCACCTCCCTGCACAGACGTTCTCCAAGAAACAGTACAGTCTCTACCATGTACTGAACTCCAGACCCTTCACGGGTTGTAGAGGTACAGAAAAAAAAATAGTATTTAAATATCTCGGTAGTTGAGGGCTCACCCGTCCTCAATAAAATACACTCAATATACGAAGAAAATCTGGCGGTTGAACATGATTTTCGGCCTAAGAATCATCATTTGTTTGGGCTGTAGTGTAAAATATACCGCTCCCCTTTGTTAACTATATTTTCATTTTTGCTATTATTTACGCAGTATCGTTGTAAAAAGATTTATGAGTATTGTAATAACGGTAAAGTGCTATTGCTGAAATACAGTGAGGCCTTCGTCCTGGCTCCCGGCTATTGTCTTGGACCAGTGTAGCACGACCACGGTGTCAGCGGGCTTCCTCCAGTCAGCAGATCCTCAGGATGCAGATGTAGATGTAGATGCGAGGATTCCACAAGTCATCTATCTTCACGAGCATGACGTCTCTCAATATCAGTTATCTGGTTTAGAATATACCCATCTACTTCTGCATCTATATCCTAAGGTTCTGTTGACTGCAGGAAGATGCCGTACTGCCTGCTAACACTGAGGTCGTACTACACTATGTATTTCTTTTTATATTTCTTCACACCTGTCAAATACAACCATTTCATTATCAACAGATTTTCAGTCCGTAAAATTACAACAAAATAGCAAAATGAGGGGCATGAAGAAGAACGGAAACCAACAAGTACCTCTCCCTTGGCTTGATTCGATTTCCTATGATAACAGATACCTCATCAACGTTCTTTTTAGTCTCCTCCTGGTGTTCTCAGGCATGAGAGTCATGGCCAGTTGTGTATGTATTCGTCGACTGTCGCTATTTTTAAGTAAGTAATCAAGGTTTTGTTATTTACTTACCAAGGTGCTTTTGTGATAAGTATTTTTGATTGAAAAGTTTAAAATAATAAACGTTACTTTTTAACTAACAAACCTTTTTAGTTAAATAAACTATAGGTATAAGTAAGTATTTAATTAAAAAACAAATATAAACATATATTAATTTCTATTAACAATAAAATTATTATATAACCAAATTTATATCATTCTCCGCGGACTGAGATTACATTCCGATAATCTTATTATCTCTTCACTCCAATAAATCTCTGTCAGATCTTCCCAGGCCCCTGTATGTATCTATAGATGTTCCTCCCTTATATTCCTTAAATATAATGATTTAATTTAATTTATCATATAAATTTTAATTGCACAGATAAGCGTTAAAATAAATAAAAAGTTATTTTAACATGTATGATTACGTGTGTTCTATTGTACTATTTTGTTGCTACTTTTCTTCATTATAACTAGAGTGGCGATATGTAACTGTATATGTACGCGTAGATGTTTATATATACATATAAAATGCCCTGTAACTTTCAGTTAGTCGCTAATAAGATCTGGCTAAACATTAAGGTAACCAGCCTTCTAGAAAGGAGATTTCTTTCTGTCAGTCATGCTCCCACGGGTTTACAAGAAAAAGAATTCTTCCCACAATCAAGAACTCATTTCTTGCACCGAATATATTATCAGATTCCTTTTAGTTATTCAGAGGGTGTATGAAAAAACTCAATTTTTTTTTTTAAATTTAATGCTAGTAATATAGTTCTGCATTCCGTAGATTCCTTCATGTGTATTGAACTTAAAGCTGTTAACATCTTTTATCTTATAGGGTGGTTAACTCCCTTATATACTAGGAAATATTCACTTTATTCTAATTATAAATATGTTTGAGTATTTATAAATATTGTTAACTTGATATTAATGAAAATTTAATCCAGACTTATTTATTTGTTGTTGTTTGTTTGTTTATTTAACGTCGCTTTATGCTGCTATCGCTAATCGGACGATACTGCAGTGGAATCTCTAAATTTAGCTCAATACCCTCGCTTTTAACGTCCCTTCCAAAGGACGGCATAACCAAGGATTTTTTTACTACCTTAAAAAAATCCTAGAGTCACCTGACGGGCTACAAACCAGCGATCTTGGGGGTAGCAACTTCATTCGTTCAATTATTGTCTCGGCTATTCATTACTTAAAATAAATAATTTATGTAGTTTTAGATTTATTGTATGAAAAAACATATCTACAAAGTTAATATTTGTATTTATACAATCAGCGAATATTATTTTTTATACAATCAGTTTATACTATTTCATTAGGAATCATTAATATTCATAATAAGAAGAGTGCTAATGAATATTATATATTTTATGATGAGGACTTGTGGAAAATGTATTTAAATTAATTTCGGTTTAGGGAATGCTACCTCGGGTCTAGTTCAAAAATTAATTAATTAAACATTGATCTAGTAATCAAACAGTGATCTAATTTAATTTGTTTTATCGACCGTTATGAGATGTACAATAATTGGCCTGCTGAAGTTGTCTTTAACCTTCTTTGTGATGTCATATCTGTTGTTTGAGAGACTTAAATTTTTTTTTTTTTTGTAAGTTTCAGATCGAATCCTATTGATTAAGTAGTAGGATTCCCTTCCACTTGACTAACGACTGACAGACTATGTCTGTTAATGTTAATTGTGGTAAGATCCAGCCTGCCCGCATCCAGCATGGACGCAGGGGCGCCTGCTCACTAGAACCTATTCTGTAGCTTCTATTCATATCTTCAACGGTTGTATATTCTTGGTTGTGGTTGTCTTTATCAATGAAGGCAGTGGTTAGAATCTACTATAATTAATAACTAAGAATATGTACATGTATGTGTAAAATTTACATTATAATCAGTCGATTTACAATATATAATATTTACAATCTTACTAATATTATAAATGTGAAAGTTTATATGTTTGTCTCTCTTTCACACAAAAACTACTGGACGGATTTGGATGAAACTTGACAGTAATATAGGTTATACATCAGAATAACACATAGGATATAGCAAGCGCAGATTTAGGGGGGCGCACTGAGGCACGCGCCCCCCCCTGACAGTTTTTTAGGTACAGTTGAGGATCCATTATAGTACATAATTAAAGGCAAATCACATGATAATAGTTGTTAAAATAACAGAAAGAACATGAGTGAAACTATTTGTTTTGATACCCTACTAATCTTACTAATATTATAAATGAGAAAGTTTGTATCTTTGTCTTTCTTTTACGCAAAAACTACTGAACGGATTTGGATGAAGCTTTGCAGTAATATAGACCATACATCAGAATAACATATAGGCTAAAGCAAGGACGGATTTATGGGGGGCCAGGTAGTTTTTTGTGTTCTGTGGAGAATCCATTATAGGCACAATTAATATTATAGTTCACAATTAAATGCAAATCAGGAACTTAGCATCTTGAAATTTGCAGATAGGTTCTTGTAGAGTAACTTGAAGTTAAAAAAAAAATATATATATTTATTTAAAATCATCTTAAAACTATGTGGCAGACCGAATTCAACGCGAGCGAAGCTGCGGGCAAAAGCTAGTACATTATACAGTTAAACTAAATTTTTTTCGATCCATTTTTATTTGTCTACCTTATTTTTGAAAACATTATTACGGAGCATCCACTAAAATCTCTTAGAGACATTTTAAACTGGATATTGCAATTATTTATATTTATGTATGAAGCACAAATTATTGTAGACACGGCAGTGTCTACAGTTGAGTTGCGTATACACTTGAGCATTCGCCCCGAATGAGCATGCGGTGCTCCGGGAGTGGAGGAATTCCCCGCACTTCCACGCACCACATGAGCACTAAGCCGGGAAGGTAGAGGCCCTGTACCGAAAGGTAAGAAAAGGCTTTTGTTTATATAGAAGCTTTATATTATGAGTGATTGTAATTGTATGATAATGGGAAATAAATCTTGGGGGAGTGAAAAAAAAAACAACGGAATCCATGCCCTGAGCTCCTGTCATGGTGTACAGACAACTTCCAGTTGCCAGTTTCTCCTATATTTACATACAGGAAACCTTAAAAAAACAGTAAAAGCTATTTCCATTTTTTGTTGTTTTTTAAACGCTATGTCTGTGTCGCATGCTCAATACTCGATTGTATATAGGCGGCTTAAAAGGGCGGGCTCAGAGTTTGTTCATTTATGTTTGTTCGGCCATTCGGGGAACCGAGTTTTTTCCCGAACCTACGGAGCAGGAAACGAATGCGTGCTCACTTTGAAGTACCTACAGCTCTCTGCTCGGGCTGAGCAGTGCGTATCCGTTCTGACTCATCTGAGCAAATCAGGCCGAACGAATGCTCAAGTTCACGTATTTGCTCATTTGATGCGACACAATCGTGACTATGCGATATAAATCCGACTTGGATTCGTAATACCTCGTTTCTGTTTTAGCTACATTTTAGTTATTCAAGAAGTTTTGAGGTGAGAATACTTTACGGTCCCTACCGCGAATACTCTAAATTAAAATATTATAACTTCTAACTATAATGGAGATATATTATTCATATTTTATTTATCCTATTCTTATGCTAATTTGTATATTGTATTGATATTATACATCAAAAGGAATGTCTAAAACCAGTTGTATATTAACAATAAATTGAGACCTACATAAAATAGTTTATAGTTAGTTAATAGAATTTTATGTGCTGTGAATTACATTTTTGAAATATTTTAGTCCAAACTACTGTTACAGAGTTTTTAATATAATATTCTTGAAAATATAATATCCTGAAAGCTATTTGAAGGAAGAATCAAATTGGAAGAATGGTTTTGCAGTTAGTGTGGGAAGCGCGGAGGTCTACCGAGAGTGGGTAGAACAGGTTTTGGCGGACCCATATATGTATATCTCTCTCTGTCTCTCTCCCTCTCTCTCTCTCTCTCTCTCTATATATATATATATATATATATATATATATATATATATATAAACATACACACACACACACCTTCTCTCTGTCTCGATATAAAACATGACTTGCAATCTTTTACGCGAATTTTGTTCAAATTTGTTTAGCTACTTCTTCATAGAAAAAAAAAAAACTTGTACCACTAAAACCCATGAAGGGTCTGGGGTTCAATACATTGTAGAGACTGTACTGTTTCATGGACAACCGTTCTGCAAGGAGGTGACGTCCTAGGTCACGCTCAGCCGCCAGATTTTCCCCTCTATTTTTATAATATTTTATAGAGGCTGGGTGGGCCCCAGGAGGGTTCTAGATCCCATATGATCCACAAAGGACTAAATAAAAATCATGGCCCGCAGCGGGATTTGAACCAGGATTTCCGGCATGGCAACTCAGTGCTCTACCACTGAGCTACACCGCTCCTTAAAAAATTCTTCATAGACAAAACAAAAATCGAAACAGACCCAACATTTTCAACCAATAGCCTCTATGGTATGCGAAAAAATTGAATTTACTCAAGTTTTTTAGGTAAATTAGCTTTTGAAAAGTTACTACACTACAACTTGTTGTTTTTTTATATAGAATACAAATATATCTTAAAAATAAATCTTAATATAAACGGAAAGAATAAACTTCGCTCTTTCTAACGATCAAGAACTCCGTATATTGTTACTCGCAACAAGTTAAACAGAATATTTAATCGAAGCATAATTATATATATATATATATATATATATATATATATATATATATATATATATATATATATATATATAACTATATAAAACGGGAATCGAACCCTCCTTTCTTTCGCCTTGATCGTGGCATAGCCCTACATCGTCATCAATGATAGCTGTAACCTTTATAGTGTTTTTACAAACAAACAGCTGATACTTGTATTTTTTTTTCTCTTAAAATATCACCGATGACACAATTTTATCCCGTGGGTGATGGCAGAATGCCCGTCTTTTCTGTGGCGGAAGCTCTCCTCTCAATATATTGCGATATTTATAGTTTTCTAGAATAGTCATTCGTTCTAGTTTCCACCTCGTTATTATATGAATCAGTTTAGTTGTCGTTCTATGTAACAGCAATGACGTTGCTAATGACGTCATAGTACAGCTGTTTATTTATTTTACAGGCCTCATTCAGCTGTTTATTTATTTTACAGGCCTCATTCAGCTGTTTTATTTTTTCTGTCCCACATATTTTTTTCTTGTAGATTATTGTTACATGAATGACAATACTGGATGTATTTTATTTCTTAGTGTTGCCGTAATAACGCAGGAGAGCGTTAATCATCGTTCTTAAATATTTTATCTGTAGATAGTTTACTTCTTGCATTTCCGAAATAGTTTCCTTGTTTAAAACAACAACAAAGTATCAATACCAAGTATAACTAGTACTAAGAAGTGGAGGTATATTTGTGACCCCTAAGAGGGAGGGACACAAAACTGCATGAAATATGTCCTAACTATTCACAGAATTAAAGGTTGGAGTCCACTGCTATACCATCAGGAGCAGTCAATGGCGACCTGATCTGTGATCTATCTGTATTTTAAGGCTCATATTCCCATTGTTGAAACCAAACTCTCTCTATGGCACAACTCCTTTGGTAATTATGTGCCTTCGCGGTTAGACTTCTTTTTCCAGTAATGTATGTAGTTTTTTTTATTCTTCTGACATTGCGTTTCAAAATGTGTAAATGGTTCCAGAAACCAACTAAAGAAATTAAAAGATCAGTCAAAACCTCAACATTAATAGTAGGAACAAAAAAAAAAACTTATACAGTATTGATAAAGAGTGTTTGACTCAGGGATTGCTCAAGGCTTTTGTAAATACCTCTTGTGTGTGTGTATGAGTGTATTTATACATATCTAGAGAGAGTGAGAGTGGGGAGGTTGACGATGATGAAGATGGTAAGATGGACGCCGCCAAATTGGCAGAGCAGGCCCTATCGGCGGGCAGGTGGTCTGAGGAATGCGGTGACATGGACGAACCGGTTAGTGGAGTCTCTCTAGTCTGGGTCTCTCAGCTCAGCTTAGGAGTATCTTGTGCTTCTTCCTTCCCTTAATTAATATTATCTTGTTTTCGTTGTTTTTTTCAGTTATAGAGAAATATTTTATAGCGATGAGAAGCAAATGAGAAGAGAGGAGAGGATCCGCAAGCAGGAATGTTTTAATAAAATATTTCTGTCTAACTGAAATTGATGACCATATCATTCTCAATTTTAAGTGAAAAAAAGTATCTGTTCCGTTGGTTGTCTTTTCGAGTTGATTTATAAAACGTTTTAACTGTTTATTCGTTGTTGTTTTTTTTTATTATTTTCCAAAAATACAAGTTACCGCGAGCTTTCGTATTGAAAAGAAAATATAATTATCGATAATGAGTTGATTTCGATAACCATTTCATCAAGAAATAAAATTTTCAACTAACATTTCGATGTAAAGATGATATATATTTGTTGAAACGTTCATTTCAATATGAAATGATTATCGAAATCTACTCATTATCGATAATTAGGTTTTCTTTTCCATACGAAAGCTCGCGATAACTTGTATTTTTGGATAATATTTAAGGGAAAAACGAATGAAAAGTTAAAACGTGTTGTGATTTAATTCGAAGTGACAACCTTTCGAAAAGAATATATAATTTGAAACCCTACAAAGTATGAAAACATTTTTTCTTTAGTTTAAATAGTTCTTTCGGTGCGGGGCATTAACGTAACTAGAGTTGACTCATGGGAGGGGGGTTAACCCCCCACCACACAACCACTCCAACATATTACCCTTCAAGAAAGATGCCTTGTAATATAGGTATAATATATATTATACTGTAATCATGGAGCTTCAAAATAAAAAAATAGATTATAATTTTTTATAAATGTTATTCATTTTATAAAAATATTTTATTCATTAAAATAAGTGTGTTCGATTTTCTTTGTTGTGTTTTTGGCATTATTGACTCTTACTTCTGTAATCCCACAATAATAACTTAGAAAAAGTAAAATCCTTCAAATTTTTATTTCTTTTAAATTGTTACAATTTTTTATTAATTTCTTCTAAGCAATGGGGAGGGGGCTATATCCCCAATAAATCCCCCCCCCCTCGTTACGCCTATGGTCCGGGGTGTTTGCGTAATTCAGTGGGTAGAGCCCTAATCTCAATACCCTGATTCGCCTCTGTGTGATTTGGAGACCCTTCTAGAGGCTCTATAGAGTAGGTCATCATCTAATGATAAAGTGTGCCATCATCGCCGCCAAATTTTTAATTATCTTTGATACAGTACTGTCCTTATCATTTGATACAATACTGTCCTTATCATTTGAACCCAGTACCTATCATGGGTTGTAGCGGTGGGTTATTTATTTAAATTAGTTTCCTTTGACTTAATTCTACAACATGGATAGTATTTTGTATAATACTAACATATTACAACTCCATTTCAAGCCGGAAACTTCGAGAGTGACGGGATTCCGTTTCCCTCAAAACGTGGACGAAATTCGACTTACCCACCTGCTCAGAGGGGCTGCAGATATAAAAAGGATAGCCGAGTCAGTTGCAGACGGCTGATTCCGATTGGCCCAACCCTTGTCCTCAGCGATCCTTTACCATTCTTCCGCCCTCTTGCACGCCAATAGTAGTAATGGATGTTTGTTGTCCCTACTATTGTCTCCTCTCCCTAACATCTGTTCTTCGTCTTCTCATCAGCAATTAGGATAAATAGAAGGCTTGTTCTCTTGATTTGATATCCTACTTAATTACATAATTATCTGTTTAAAGCCACGCTCGGGGCTAGAGGTATACACGTTAAAAGGTATTCATTATGTTATGGTTTTACCTACATTTTTGGGTTAGGTGCTAACTTGTCGAAAAATATTGCCCCTAAGTTTCATCATCATTCTCATCAATTTACTTTTTGTTAAGGAATTTTAAGTTCACACCGAAAAATAGAAAACCTTTTTTAAAGTTTTATTGTAGTGCATTTGTTTTATTTTATTCTTGGAATCTCGTCTAATGGAATACTTCTTATAATGCGCAATGAAAATAATACTTGAAGTGATAATTGACATCATTTGGCTTCTTCCAAACTTGGATGAAATAAATTTTAGGATTTTTCGTATTTGTCACAGTTTTCATAGAATAGCAGGAGTTGAGCTTTGGGGCTCTACTAAACCATCCATTCATCTCGTATCCAATCCTTACAATCAAAATCCTCAATGCTCCTTATTATGTCACAAATAAACTCATCCATCATGATCTTAATATCCCATATGTTGCTGATTTGGCCAAACCTATCCTTCCATGACAAGCTCCATAGACACTTGAAGCCGCTAGTCTCTCAACTTGCTTCCCATACTATTCCTGAGAACCCTCCGAGGCGTCTGAAAAGAAGATGGCCTCGAGACCTTCTACTATAGAACTTTATTGGAGTGCTACCGATGGGTAGTTTCTTCACAAGTGTTTTTTGTTTTCATGTCATTTATTCAAATTAGGAAATTTACTTTTAATATTATTACGGTTGTAAATATCAATAAATTAATCTAATCTAAAAAAAAAAATTAGAAATTCCGAGATAGCTCCATATATAGGCTACTGAGCTACTGATCTGTCTGTCCCGAGTTTGTCGACATGATCAGAGTCACATAAATTCTTTAAACTGTTTACAGTCGTGAATCGATTGTTTAGAACTTGGAAACCCCTCTTGAGGCTCACTCAGCCTTTATAAATAGGGTACCCTCCATTGGAAAACAAACATGGTGTTCTAACCGGATTCTGGCCAGACCATCACCATTAACATCGTTGCCTTAATAACAGTTTATAGTACCTACAAATGACTGCTCACTTGTCCTACAAAAAAAAACATGACCTTAAAAAAAAATTTAATTTGTTTACGGTGTGTCTGGAAAGATACCCTAGCTCAAATGAGCTTTTTTGTATTGTATTTCAGTTCCATTTGTTGATCCTTACGTATCGGGTATAATTTACTTTACAACCTTTATAGATATAGTATGACTCTATGATTATCAAAAATATTTTTTTATTGATAACGTAACATGATTAATACAGGGAACAATAAAAAAAAATAATAACAACACTGTAATGTTAGTAGTTGCCTTATCTCCCTGCCCTAGTTGCTTGATGTGCAGGGGCTGCCAAAGAGCTTTAGAGGAATTTATGTTAGACGTTATGTCGTGTGCTTCATGGCAGATATCAACTGAACGGAGCTATAATGTTTATTTATCTTCATGCCGTATCTTCTTTTTCTTATGCTCTATAGTTTGTCATTTATCGCTGCTTACATTGAATATCTGATTTCAGTTCACAAGATTAGTTACACTTTTAATGGTTGAGGATAATATTTTATGTATTTGTTAGAGAAGAATTGGTCGACTGTATCTTCTAATTTAAGGAAGAAATAGTTGGGGGTGCAGTCAATCAAAACACCAAAATAAGCATAACTTATTTATTATGTGCCGACATTCACATTTTATTCACATCTTATTTTGCATTAATGCCACTTCTTTCTAACTGTATACAGTTGCATATTAACTTCCCTTACTTATATTTTCTTTTTCAGTTATAAATTACTTATAGTTCATAGTTATAAATACCACTATTTTCAATGTTTAATTTTTGAAATTTATCTAGCTTTTCTTTCTATATATGCTTGTATTATTACACTTTACCTATGTAACCCCTCATGTCTGGTATCTTATCCATATCTATAATTAAACTAGTTTTTTCTAAATCCTTCATACTCAACCCCCCTTTTTCTATATTTTAATCTTCTCTTTTTGTATCTTTCCGTTTACCTCCTCATTTTTCTTTCCCTTTATATTATTGTTTACATTTTATCCTTTCTTGACATGTATTTTTTATATTTTATATTCGTATTCTTGTATTATTATATCTGTCACTATTAGAATTTCTGTTCATCATCTACAATTTTATTTTTATCTATCACTATTTTAAGTTTATTATATTCTGTAACCAGTCTTATATTCTTTCTTATTTATCATATATCTATTCACTATTTCATCATATCTAGTCACTATTTTTATTTCCACTCCTGTACCACTTTATATATTCTTGTTACCGCTACGTTTTTATATATTTCTGTTTGTTTCTCTCTCTTAGCCCTGAAGATGGCCTACATTGTAGGCCCAAACGTCGGCACATAATAAATAAGTTACACTTATTTAGGTGTTTTTATTGACTGCACCCCCAACTATTTCTTCCTTAAATTTTATGTATTTATTTGACGCGAACAGCCATGAAAGACTACGCGACTATGATGCAGGGTTATTTTTTCAGTTTTTTCTCGGCCCATCTTTTCCTCATGGTTTCACTGAAGGCTTTTCTTCTTTCCTCTGTCTAGGTCTTGGATGGAAATTTTTTTCTGTCTGCCACTAGAATCGCATTTTTGAGGAATTTTTGGTATTCAGTTCTGTTTTTAAATAAATCTAGTGTAATCCCGTGTTTCTTCTTTTATTTCTTCTGTGTATCCTTGTTAGAATTTGTAGCCTATAATTTTGGTGGAAATTTTTTGTTTAGCCTTTCCTCGTCCATCCTCATCATGTGACCATTAAATCTGAGTCTTCTAACCCTCATTTCTGTTTCCGAGTCACTCATTTCAAAGTAAACTTCTTTGTTAGACTTCAGCCGGTATCCTTCTGGTGTTACTTTGGGCCCCTGGATCCTCCTAAGAATCTTTCTCTCTATTTAAGAAGTTTATCTAAACTGGGAAAGCAGATAGTCTCTGTCCCGTACAATATCACTGGTTTTACCACTGTATTGTAGTGCCTGATTTTGGTCTTTTTGGAGAGTTTTTTTTTATTATACATACTACTCGTTAAGTAGCATAAAGATAATATTTTATATTTATTACAGTACATATAACTTTTGATTTTTTAAAAGCTATTATTATTTCCATATATTGTAGCTTAATATTTATGTCATTGAATTATTAAGCCCATTTTACGTCTGTTTGTTATTAGAGATCTTTACCTTAACATTATTGGTCTATTTCATCCCATGCTGTTATTGAAACAAGCTTTGAACCTTACATTGAAGAAATACATTGTTCCTAAAATGGATATTAACAAACAAAAATATTGTGTATGCTATTGAAATATAATTATTCTAACAGTAATAATAAAAAAAAAAAGAGTTATAAATTATCATAGAATAAAATATTTATTGCTGATTTTACTCACAATTTTGCAAAATGCTTCTATTTGAAGAAAGTTATGATACATAAAGATCCTGAATTTGATCATAATCATGACGATTATCATTCATCACAATTGCAAATACGGCCATCGCATATGATTAAGTTAAGTCTAATAACTCTTTATTTTTATTATTATTGTTATTGATGTAATTTTTCCTATTAATGATTCGTTTGTATGATCTGAATTAATCATTTTTTTAAATTTTAAATAAAACCAAATCTTAATAAACCAGCCGGTCCTATAAATCTTCGGCGCTCGAACATTTCATTATCGGATGTTTACTATTAGTCTCGACATAGCATTGCTATTCCGCAATTTAAAGGTGGCCTTGGAAACTGTTTAAACGTTCAAAGGAAAACTACTGCTGATTATAGAAAGAGCATTCTGTGTTATTTAGATGCATTTTCCTGTTTTTTTCTCAATCACGACAATAAAATAAATAAACGTGCATGCTATATGTATAGAATACACCAAATATATGTGTTCTTTGGCGCATACTGTATATATATATGTGGGTGTGTGGGTGTGTGTGGGTGTGTATATACGCACATATAACGTTGCTGTGCTGAAGTTCCCGGGTTCAAATCCACCTGCAGGAGATAAATAATCTGTTGAGAGCTACGGATGGGCCCTATGGTATCCGCAGACCCTTCTGGGGCTTATTTATTTATAAATATAACTATAAATAATTATTTAACTCAGTAGATATGTTGTTTATTTGTTGCAACTACGACAAGAACTAGGATCGATTGTATGAGGCAGCTCAACCCCCTGAAATTAAGGAGGGGTGAGGGGTGACTGTTTTCCCGAGGGCTGGCTGCTGCCTCCTCCGAGGATATTGATTCAGTTAGCCTCTTCTATAACTTTTATCTCTTTATCGATTCAGTTTGTCTTATTTCTTAACGAGTTAGTGAACTCGTTCTGTTGGGTCTTAGTGGATGAATCGAGTCTATTAATATATATAATGAATCGAGAGAAGTATGATGCGTTCGAGAAATAATTAAAAAAAAAATATGAAGTGGTGTACAGAATTTTTAGAAAGAACCAGAATGAAATCGCGTGTTTTTTGTTTTTTCATTGAAAAAAATAATAAACATATTTAACTACCTAATAAACAATTCGAAAAAATCTGAAATAGCTTAATTATTTATTCTCACACTTTTCTCAATCCCAAAAACCGACATCTTACTTTTTAGATTATATTGATTTTTCATTTTACGTATTTTTTAAGATAACAAATAATCAGAATGAACGTTGACAAAACAAATATTCCCAAAATAAATTTTATATGGGCTTTAGAATTATAACCAAATTTATAATATTAATAGTTTTCATATTGAAAAATGAAAACAGACCTTACATAAATGTTAAGACCGTGGAAAAAATCCCAACGAAAAGCCATTTAGTCTCCAAGCTAAAACAGAAATTGAAATCATCATAATTTAAATTTCTGTTTTAGCTTGAAGACTAAATGGCTTTTCGTTGGGATTTTTTCCATGGTCTTAACATTAATAGTTTTCATAAATATTTTATTTATAGCGCCACTAGTGTTCATTGATTTAGTAAATAATAATAAATAAACAAATAAACAGAAAAAAATATATAAATAATAATGAATTTTTTAATTATCCATTTTTACTAATAAAGGTCGCATCAAAGTAGAGTCGTAACAGTAATATAAAAAATGAAAAAAAAATCATATATAAAACTTTAAACAACACTACCAACTTTAAACATTTATTGATAAGTAAAAGTAATTAAAAAATAAATTGGTATTAATTAAAATGCACACTTAATGTATTAATAGTAATTTATACATTTAGATGTAATATATGAAAATCTGCCTCTGTAATGTTAGATAAATTATTTATTCTAGATCGAATCTGTGGTATCTTTAGACCTTTTCGTGTCTCACCTATCCTCTTTAATATAGTCACACTGAATTTTCAGAAAAACCTGGAGATTGAGTGTGATCTTGGCCATCTTCACAGGAAATCCTATCTAGACTATGCCTCTGAACAAATTTCATACGTCTTAATACTGAGTAAATCAAATCTATAACTCAAGTCTTCATCCTACCAGATGTCACCTTTCCACTCAGTCCCCTTTCCTAATATGAAAATATGGAGTCTTCCAAATTTAGTTCCATAGTTCTTGTTGGTTAACGCAAAGCTACTAGCATCGCCATGGGAATGACGAAAGCCATCAGAAGTACATATCAACACTTGAGGTACAGGGAACATTTTTAAAACATGTGATTAGTGGTTTAGCAGTCTCCATGATGAGCTTATGCAATGTCTATGCTCATGCATATATTCAGCTAAGAAATGTTTGTTGCATTAGTCTCAACATACACATTATTTATTGTCGTTTTAAACCCTGTTTTATTGTTGTTACTATTTTTAAGAATAGTCCATTAATGGAGGAAACAATTTTTTTTGTTTGAATCCAGGAATCTCTTTCACAAGGAAAATTATCGGAATTCTTCTCTGCCTCGTAAGCGATTATTTAAAGAGTTTTAGAGTTTTAAAATAAAATCTATTAATAGAACGTTTTGCGATCGATGGTCGGGAGCTCTAAGTTCCTTCTTGAGCCTCGACTATTTTCGGCAGACAAACACTCCAAGAATGACGCAAAAGGTGGCTGGTTATAGAACCATCGCAGAAATAAACCACGCTCTCTCATAGAACGGCTGGATTGTTCCATATTTGTATGTACGATTATGTATAACATATCTCTGTTAAGGCATAGCCATACAATGATCAGATTGTGCCTGATACGGTTTACATTGCTCGTACCAAGAACTTTGAAGAGTGAGGTTGCTCATTGTGTAGGAAGCTATGCTGAAGATCCAAGGTCCAGAACCAGAAAAACCGGGAAATCCTGCTGTGACAGATATATTATTATTATCTTTTAAAAGCCATAAGTTGACCCTCTGGAAACTGATGATTCTCCTTGGGTTCATCCAGCCTCTGTACAGTGGTTATCTTTAATTTGGGGGAAGACTGGCGGTGATTCCGTACAGATTCTACTGTTGATATGGAAACAGTACGGTCACTAACATGTACTGATCCCAATATCCTTCATGTGTTGTATTTGAAGATTTTATTTAATAATGAAAAGCGTTTCTCCTGATACAACTAGTTCTATAATGCCTGGACACCACGTGCTCTTTGGGAACCAATTATTAAAAATATGACTGATAAATAATATTGATGCGTAGTATAGCGTTGATCAGAAACAGTTACTACATACTTTGTTCTTAAGAACTAGATTGTCTAATGACTAACAAATTAGGTTGGGGCGACCTGTCGTCTAGTGGTTAGCGTAACAACCTGATAAGTCCTATAAGTTCGCGGGTTCGTAGTCCGGCAAGTCGTTCGGAAGAGACGTTACATGTTAAAGATCCCAATCCTAATTAAATTTGGATAGGAAAAATTTAGGCTCCCACTGTAGTCCAATTAGCCACAGCAGCACAAAGCGACGTTAAATGAACAAACAACAACACATTAGTTTATTAACTATCATACTGACTAGTCTACTTTCCTCTTAGTTATTGTGTTTTTTTCCGCTATGCTGTATATTGTCTTTCTCTTCCATATATAGTATTTTAAAGGTACCCCAGCCAAAGAGTGGGGATGTGAAGGAAGTTTATAATGCTGACTACATAAAAGCAATGCCATAATTTCCTGGATTACGAAACTATAATATTAACACAATTACTGAGGTCATGGACCCATTAGTTAGTTAACACTCTAATTTTTAACAATTTAACACTCTAGTTTTAACAATTCCTTTGTTAAAACTAGATTAAAAAATAAAATTCAAATAGGTTTGACTTTGAATCAGGTGAACATTAAATAATATTGTAGTATTGCTGAAAGATATCTAAAGGTTGTTTTAAATATCCGGTACAGGTATTGGTATTACTACGGTAACCTGGCGGGTAAGTGGTACTATAACCTGCCCTTGACGACTGCATTAAGGTCGCCGCCTCCTACTTAATAGAGTGAGACTGTTGAGATACATTTCCTGTGACCATTTCGGGATAAATATTAACCGTCGCAGTTGGGAATCGAACCCACAAACGTGCCCCGTTTTGGAAATCGCCCAAACTCTGCTAGTCACGTTTTCGTCAGTAAATAACTACATGGGACTTTATATGAAGTCGGAAGGTCCAGAAAAAAAAATCAAAGTGATGTTTTTTAGGAATGTTTATAAACATCTAAAGGAACTCCTTTGTAAATATCGAGCCCACTGACGTACTCCAAAAGGTGAAAAAAATATTTCACATCCCTGCGCAATGACATCACCTTATATTTGTGTACTAACCTTGTAAGGTTGTTATGTTGTTTAGTTTTCCAAGACTCGCGTGTTCCAGGATAAATATATATATATATATATATATATATATATATATATATATATATATATATATATATATATATATATATATATATGTATATATATATATATATATATATATATATGTATATATATATATATATATATATATATATATATATATATATATATATATATATATATATATATATATATTGTAATCCTCTTGGCCTTGCCGCGAATTTGACAATTATTCATGAAGGAGCTGGGAATTATTACCATTTTGAACTGGCGTTAAAAGCTTTCATATCGTTGTTACTGTAAAAAAAATGTTTGGTGTGCCGTAAGAAGAAGGTTCCTAGCGCCAAAAGTGAGAAAATCGCATTGAACAGAATTATTAAAATTTATTTTTTCTGCATTAATTGTGTTGTTTTTAATTGCCCAAGGTCCGCAAATTATGCTTAATTGATTATCAATTATTGATTTTGGTTTTGAATTTTCGCCCTTAATGATATGAGCTCATTAAGGAGTGGGGTAGCCCGTTATGTATAGCGCTGAGTTGCTCATCCACCTCTGACCTAGAAATTACTTAACTTGTTAATAGTCATAGATAAGCCTAGAGAGATCTTTTTACCTCTTGAATCTTATTCATCTCTTAAAAAGTGGGTACCACTAATTATTGGAAGAAGCGGTTAAATCACCTCCCTGCACAATCGTTGGATTAGTATACCACTTTATCATGTACTGAATTCAATATTCTTCAATTTCTCGCAATGAAGGTACAATTTTCTCAGTCCAGCAGAAGTCGACGTTAACAATAATTTTTAATTATTTCAAATTGATGCAGTAATAGTTTTAATAATTCTAATCAAAACTGATTTTAACTCCGAAGTTAAAATTAAAATTGCCTACATTAAAATCGATTCCTCTCATATACAGTCCCTGGCCATATTAATTTGACCAACAAGAAAGATTATTTCTTTTTGTTTTTTCCTAATTTTTTTTATATACTTTTGCGTGTCTTAATAAATTGCTGTTTTAAGTAATGGCAACACTGTTATAAGTTTTTTAAAGTATTTTTTTTTTAGTAATGACAGCATTAGTTTTAGTACAGCCATTTTGTTTACGAGTGACGGCGTGCATAATTTGTGTTTGAAATTTTTGTGGATTTATTGTTTCTTTTTCATTAAACACAAGTCGGATTCGGTAAGTTTATTATTGATTTATTATTTGTATCATAATATATTGATATATTTTAACTATTTTGATAGTTTTTTGTCATCAATATGTAAAATAGGGTGTAAATAGGGTGACACCACAAAATATTTTTAAAAAATAAAGATTTATTTTCGAAACTAGTTTTTTCAATTTCATATTATTATCAGATAACTAACTTACCCATAAAACTAATATTCAAACTCGATTTACATCATTACGCATACAAAAAGATAATGCAAACATGTAACAAGAACGAATCTATCCATTGGTCACATTAATATGGCCAGGGTCTGTACTTGTATCAGATTAACTCTGAAGACAATGCTTTGTTATACTTTCCAAGTGCAAACGTATCTTATTTGTTCTCGATCGTTTAGTATCGATTCTTTTTCATGAGTATCGATTTATATGAGATGGCGGCTGTGGGCGATCACGTAGGGACGATCGAGGCGCTTGCACGTCGGCGGGGGTCAGTCGGTCGCTCGGCTACGTGTCGCCGCCTCTCGGGTGTGGAGGAACTTGAGCTGTCATTAGGAAAGGGTGTCAACTGAGGGACAGCTTGAGGAATTTATAAGCATCATAGTACTTGCTGTTGAGGATGTCTGCAATTTATTATTTGTAATAAACAATATGTTTAATATGATTGCTTGTGCCTCTTAGCGGAAAATGTGGTGATTATTATGCTTTAGGAACTCTGATGTATACCAAGAATACTTTTAGATACTTAGATTATGACCGACTATACGAATGAGTCATCCTCAATAGCCACCAATAGGATTTTAGATAAAATAAATTATGTTAAAATTATCTTTGGAGTTTAATTTAATTTTATTATCTATAAATATTATAAAACAAAGTCCTCGGCCGCTTCGGTCTGTCTGTTCGCGGTAAACTCAATAACTACTGCACGGATTTTCATGCGGTTTTCACCAATAGATAGAGTGATTCACCAGAAAGGTTTAGTTATATAATTTGTAGAGGTTTTGTGTAAATGGGTTGGAATATAACGATAATTGTCGGAAATGTTGGTAAACGTATAGCCACAAGGGAGGTTTCATCGAAGACGCGGCCTAATATATCTTATCTATCTGTTCATATTTTAAAAAAACGTCCTTGGTCCTATCTGTCTTCCTCTTCGCGGTAATCTCAATAACTACCGCACGGATTTTCATGCGGTTTTCTTTAAACCAGAAAGGTTTAGGTATATAATTTGTAGAGGGTTTGTGTAAATGGGTTAGAATATAATAATAATTGTCAGAAATGTTGGAAAAATTATAGACGACTGGGAGTTTTCATCGATGACGCTGCCTAATATCTCTAATCTTATCTATCTATACATATTATAAAACAAAGTCCTTGGCCGTATCTGCTCGCGGTAAACTCAATAACTACTGCAGGGATTTTCATGGGTTTTCACCAATAGATACAGTGATTCACCAGGAAGGTTTCATGGATGATGATGGCTAATGCCTTTGTCATATAACGAAACAATGCATGGTGGAATATTCTTCTTTTTTAGATCTACAAAAAAAACAGAGGTAGCATATATCTAACTTTTAAGGAAAGCTTACTGTACCTATTTTATCTTCTAAAAAATTGATCATGTACAATGGCGGTATCTGGAAAGCTATTTAGATGAGTACAGTATTACTTCTCATCAACTTATATACTTTAGTTACCTGAAGCATTAATTAGAATATTTTATAACATATAATTTCAATGATTATCTTCTGCGTTATAGTAAACAATTAACGCGCATGAAAATAAATATGAAGAAATATATTACAAAAGACTTTGTTAATTTCTTCTGGTTTATACCGTGTACAAAAATTTTTTGCCGACGTTCCGTCAACCATGCTGCTGACTTCCTCAGGGCTGAGATGAGAATGAGTAACACAATTGTACACGATCTAACCCAGAAGAAATTAACTAAGTCTTTTGTAATAACAGTGGCCGTGGAAACCTAATAGAATATTTAAGAAATATATTGTTTTGTTTTTATGTTTATAATATCTACACAATAAAATACATTAGGCAGACAAAACATGTAGGCAACATATGTCTTACAACCCTTGTAAAGCCGGTGCCGGTCGCTAGTTCTTGAACAATTCAGAATATCATGGAGGAGAAAATGGTCCAGATGGCGTGGTAAAAAATAAAATATTTAAATTGCCACTATTTATTAGAAGCTGACGTTTCATCAGGGCTTAATAGCAACGGGCATCAAAGTGGACTCCCTATACTTGTGCACTCGTGGAGGCCTCCAATGTGGGTCCAAACGTTCCTTATATAACTTACTATTTAAGATTGTTGACCTCCACCCGAACTCTTTTCCCCTTTAAAATTTTATTATTCATTAGATAATACATATGATAATTGTTGGGTGCATTATGGGTCACTATTGGTCAGCAATATCTCAGTAAGTTTCGTTCGTTTTCTCACTTCAAGAAAGTTAAAAATGATTATCCTGCCGGAGCAAGAACAAGTGAAACAAAATTCCAATAAATTGTAGCATGCCGAATTATTTTGTGATTAATTCAAATAATTGTTAATAAAATATAACAGCAGCATTTATAAACTCAATGGCTCAGAACTGTTTTATAGAGAAAAGTTTAACTTGGCTTGTAGAGCTGGTTCCATTCTGGCGCATCCAAGAGTTAACGGTTTTGGCTTGAAATGAGATTTGGTCCAGAACAGGTTATTAGCCTAGTGCTCTCTCGTCCAACTTCTTTTTATTATTGATGATAATTGTTGACCTATGATAATGTATGTTGAAGAAATTGGTCCGGGTAGAGGTCACTGAATGAAATTCTCAAGTAATTTGAGAAAATCTTTATTGATAGCCAACGTTTCGACCTACGCTGTAGGTCTTCTTCAGGGCTATATGCAAAATACAGACAATATAAGAAAACGGTACAAAATTTTGTATTTTGTACCGTTTTCTTATATTGTCTGTATTTTGCATATAGCCCTGAAGAAGACCTACAGCGTAGGTCGAAACGTTGGCTATCAATAAAGATTTTCTCAAATTACTTGAGAATTTCATTCAGTGACCTCTACCCGGACCAATTTCTTCAACATTCTTTTTATTATGTTTTTGCTTCCAGTCTCAATTTCAAGCGCCTTTCTAGAACTTAACATTGGCCAATAAAAAGTGATTAAAATGCTTGTCTGTCATTTCCTTTATATATTCTAATCGCATTTATTGCTTACTTACAAATTCTAATTATTATTTTTATTTCTGTTTCAGGTAAGAAATATTCGATGGAAATGCAGCCTTTCTCAATCGCTTTTATCCAGATCGTATGTTAAAATGAACTAATAGTTGGTGCATGTGTCTGTATTTAAATATTTTTTTATATATTAAAAGATGAATGTGTTTGCATAGCATGTCTCATGTTTATAAATAGAGTTGTTGATAGTTTTATATCTCTGCTTGATCCTCCTGGAGGAAAACTCAGACCTTCCCAGTGTATCTTACTTACCGCCAAGAATAAACTTTATTCAAAACATACACACTATTTATGCATGTCTGTTTATATATTATTGAACTGGGGTTCGTCTAAGACTTGTATTTTCCATTCATTTGTCCTTAGTGGATTACGTAATAATACAAAGATAGAATAAGGAAGAAAATTATAGGAATGTTTTATTTCTTTTAAATTATTTATTTAAGGTTTTTATTCATTATATTTCTTTCTTGTCATTTCCACTTTATTTTATGGGATGAATGATGAAAATGCAATAAATAATTAATAGAGATGTATAAAGAATAACTTATATTTTCATACATCGGTTCTGAAAATTTCGTATGTTTGGTTAGTATGACATCTAGTGCATCCATTTTATAAAAAATATGATCAATAAAAAGAAAAAAAAGATGAAATATTGTACCACAATTTATTCTTTGTACTGCTCCATCTTCCCTTTTCATCGCCATTGAGACCATCTTAATTTCACTTTTAATTTTTGTAGGAATTGACTGATTCCCAGCAAATGATGAATCATAACGTTGGCAGTATTTAATTTCCTTTTTGTATATATTTATCCTCACCTGCCAAGTACAATAAAATGGAAATTATCACATTGTCAGTAGAAATACAAAAATATGACACAAGGGGCATGAAGATGAACAGTAGCCAACAGCTACCTCTCACAATGTTTGATTCAATTTCCTACGATATTAGATCCCTCATTAACATTATTTTTAGTCTCCTTAGGCATCAGAGTCCTAGCGATTGTTTCTATGAACCGGTGTCCAGTTAATTTTTATTGAAAACGTTGGTAGTATGTTCGTCAAGCGTTGGTCAAGTCTGAATGCGAACTTTCGTATTTCATTTTAAATCGAATATATGAATGTGTGGGAATAAATTTGTTTTATATCGGTGTGTTATTATATTCACTACTACTTGGGCTATATAGAAGATTCGTTCCTCTTAGGAGTTAATTCCTTTCATATATATCACCTGCTTCTGTTTCGGATGTAGATCTGATACCCCTTTTCTATTCGAAGGGAACCGGATTCGGGTTTATTATTATTGATGCGGTTAAGAACATTACCCACCGCCTGACCTGACCAAATCCCCTAGAACAAAAAGCAGGCCGTGACCTCGAAGGGAAGATAGGATAGGACCTATAAAGGTCCCCACATCCTGCCTAGGGCTGGAGTAGAGAAGTCTACCCGTGGTTTCCTTCAGGTATATATCCTCGTCTTAAGGCAGGTATCTCAAGGGCGTCTAAGAATTAGAAACCTTTTCCATGTTTTGTTTGTCAAATGTTACATATTCTCTTTGTTAATACATAACTGTATTATATTATAAATGTTCAAGGGCTATTACTGAAATGTTTAAGGTGTATTTAATAGAATGATTTATATAAGTGTCCCGGTCACAGTGAAAAAAAAATGTATTGGTTTGTTATGGAATCCTGATAATTTTTCTAACGCTTTAATACTCAATGATCAATATGATCATATTCAAGATTTTTTTTATCAAGTTAATTATAGACTTGTGGAAGAAAGTGGTCCGGGTAGAGGTCACAATCAATTTCTCGTAGAATTGAAAAACAGTTTGTGTTTCAAGATAGTGTGGACCTAACCCACAGCCCTGAAGAAACCTACAAAGTAGGTCGAAACGTTGGCTAATCAATAAAGTTTTTCTCCAATTCTACGAGAAATTCATTGTGACCTCTACCCGGACCATTTTCTTCCACTTTTATTAAGGTCAACAATTATCATTCAATATAATCATAGACTTATTTGACGTGTTGCTTATTTATTTAACGTTAACAAGCATAAGCTGCTGTAACTAATCGAACGATGGAGATTTAATTATGATAGGGATCTTTAGCGAGTTCCCGGCACTGCACAGGCTCGGGACCGCCACTCTACGTTCCCTCCGAAAGACGGTATAACTGAGGACACCCGTGATCAAGGCCATATTGGGGTTGTTATACGGAATAACCTTAGGGCCTGTAACATGTTTTACCACATTTCGGATTATTCATGGGTTTTAGTTATTACTATATCGTTATTATTGTACCATATGTAAATGAATAAGCAGCTAATTAGATTTCTTGACAGAAGCATTGAGTAGCCGTTGCTCCGCGTAGGTATGCAGCAGGTCTCGGTGCCAAATACCTCTCTTCTCCGGTAGATCTAGAACGAAGCGATCATTGTTATCGGCTACCTGGATCACTTATCTCACATTAGTTATCTATCTCGTCTCCATTCGTAGTAGTGCTACAGTTTTTTTAAAGTTATATTATTATCGAGACAGCGGTGTAGTTTAGTGTGTGGAGTGCTGAGTGTCTTTGCTGATGGTCCCGAGTGGCTTTGGCAGCATTGATTAATATATTAGCAACCATTCCTAGATTCCTGTGGGATCCATGAATCCTCCTGTTGAGGCTCACCCAGCCTCTGAAAAGTAAGCACCCTTAATTGGGGGAAAATCTAGCGGTTGAGTGTGATCTAGGCCAAATCGTCTCTCTGGAAAACCCATTTGCTTTGAAACACTCTCTACCATGTACTCAGCGCTAGACCCTTAATCGGTTAAGGTGCTACTGAGTTTTTATATCCTTATTATGTTGGTGCATATAGATGTACTATACATATATAGCCTTATATATTTGGCGGATATGTAAATGTTTTATATTGGCAACTAATTTATTAGATTACAATTCTCCTTTTAATTGTACAACGTATTACTATATATTTAACGTAAATAATTATTTTTATTATTCTGTTGTTACATGAATTTTAAATTTTATCGAATTCTTTTGATATGGTAACATTCAACTTAGATACAAATCTAAAGACCGTATGAAGAACCTATCAAGTTAATTTAATCTATAAATAAATTGAGTTTTGTTTTTTCAATTGTTTTGTTTATTAACATCTATTTGAAATTAGAATAACGTACTTACTAAGTTTACTTTCATCTTTAATTCTATGTCGTCATTTCTATTAATAATGAAATCTGAGATTGCATTTCCTTTTGAGGCTGTTTCTTTCCTTACACGCTATCATCCTTTTCCTTCCTCGTATTTTCTATTTACGTCATTGGCTCATTCCCTTCCATATTTATACTCGCTCCTGCGGTCATTATTCCGAAGAACGGCAAGGATTTTTGAGTCATGTATATATTAAACTTCATAAGGTCATCCTAAAATGTCTATTGTTCTTCATAATTATGACCAAGCCATGACGTGTTTTCTGACATAATTTGTTTCTTTATCAACAGAGGATGTATAATTTTTTTAAATTTTATCCGCTAGTTAATTAATTTTGTTGTAATAGGGTTGGCATTATTGGTTGGATTATCGTATAGTGAAAACCTAGGTGCAATGTGCCCGAAAACATTGATGGAATAAAGTAAAAAAAACTGCTCAGTAACAACTCATATTGCGTAAATAACAATTTTAACATCTAATTTTTCTTTTTTCTTAAATATTAGTTTTTTTCAAATGGTGTTATTATTCATATTAGAGTCCATTTCAAGTCGAAAACTACGAAAATGATTCTGCTTCAATATAATTAACTTAGTCTGGGCAAAATTCGACTTCACCACTTATTCACCGGGTGTGCAGATATAATTTTAAAATTTTGAAAGTATTAAATTTTTTTATTTATTTTTTTAAATATTGAATTTGAATTTGCAATAAAAAAATAATAAAAACAATAAAAGCAAATAAATTGAAACTTTAATTTTACTAATTATTGTTATCGTTTATAGCCTTGCCTTGGCCTAATCAGGCGAATGTAAAGGCGAATGACACTTTTTTTTAGTTAACAATGGCTTTGTATTCCTATTTTAAAGTTTATGTTTATACTTTTTATTTACAGTTATTATTTGGGTTTAAGGTGTCTATTTAGCACTATTTAATTCTATACAATCCTCGATCGTAAAATCCGAGAAAGACTTAAATCAGGCATATTCGTAATTTTATTAAATTAAGTTAAATAATACTAACACTTTTAGCACTCAGCTTAAGCATATTAGGAATAAAAATGTAAATAATATAGGATATGTAATGAAAACAAGTTTATCTATTACAAAAGTCTTTGTTCATTTCTTCTGGTTTAGACCGTGTTGATAAATTTTTCGCCAACGTTTCGTCAACCATGGTGTTGACTTCCTCAGGGCTGAGATGAGAAATTGATGAGAAACATTGGCGAGAAATTTATCTACACGATCTAAACCAGAAGAAATAAACAAAGTCTTTTGTAGTAATAGTGGTCGTGGAAGCCTAAAAGAATATTTAAGTTTATCTATGTTCTTCATAGATCGTAAAATAATTGAAATGAATCCAAAATTACCTAACACACCTAATTATTAACTAATGTTATGTTTCTAGCTGTTTAATTATATAAATGTAAAGAGAAAATATACATATAATTATATGTTTTAAACTTATAATAAAGAACTTTTTATATTATTTATTTTTATAATAAACATTCATCAATTTATACTTATAGTTATATATGTGTATTATATAAGGGGATCATGATAATATAAATAGGGTTCCCTTAATTTGCGCGAGAGCCTGTACCAAATGCTGAAGCCAAAACCCTTCATAGGTTGTACTGGTACAGTTTTATCTTAACCAAATCCTTGAAGAGGCTTAAATATATCCTAATAAGCTTTTGTGTCCCTGGAGCCCCGACTGCTGCGTGGGCTGGCTGGGTGCCTTGCAAGCTTCTTTCAGCGGCCTCTATAACCATACCGAGAATCAGATAAGGAATAGAATACGCTGATGAGGAGGCCTTCCCACGCTACCATGATCGTGTCCGCTATGCTTTAATGACCATGTCGTATTATACATTTTATTAGATCTAATTAAATTAGGGTTTTTTTGATCTTGATGTATCTACAAGAACTGACTTTGTCCGAAGCTAGACGTGGTTATATAACCGTGGGGCTACGGATGAATGCATAGCCAGAGGATGGGATGCAAGAAGTGGACAGGACCTTGAAGGATTGTGTGGAGGATGAGGTACTTGGCGTAGTGCCAGCCATGTCCTGACACAGTATACACCCAGGAATCCACTCGAGTCCAATAGCAGCTATTGTTGATCAATTATAGCGTGGAATATTATTGAAGATAATGACAAGGGTCTTAATAAGGATAAGGAATCCTCATGTGGATGTTAAATTTCTTATGTCAGTCATCACAGATATCTATTAGTCGAACGGTCTGTTATATACCGTTTTGGCATTTGTAGCCTGTAATAAAAATTACTTCACCATATTTAGGCTAATGCAACGCATCTAATGTCACATCTCTTAAAATGACATGAGACTCAATCATCATGTCATACAAATGGTATGTTTTATTTTTATATTTCACATTTGAGAGTTACTTTCAATCACCCTGAAGTTGTTATTTGTTCATTTAACGTTACTTTATGCTGCTATAGCCAATCGGACGATGCTACAGTGGGAGCTCTAAATTTTGCCTATCCAGGTTTAATTAGGATAGGGATTTTTAACGAGTACCTGACATCGTACAGGCTCGGGACCTCCGTTTAATGTCCCTTCCGAAGGACGGCGTAACAAACGATTTTTTACTCCCTTTATAAAAATCCTAAGGCCAGCTGCCGAGCTACGAACCCGCGATCTTGGGCTTAGCAGTTTGTTACGCTAACCACTAGACCACAGGTCGCCCCTATCGTGAAGTTATATAGCAGGTTTACACAGCTGCATAGTAATTTTCGTATTCACTCAAAGGTTAGTGTTTGCAGCGGATTTCCGCATTGTTTGTGTTCTTATTCACGTTGAATATTTTACTCTTTTATTCATATTATCGTTTAACTTGATTTCTTTTCTTTATTTAGTATTATTACTACACATAGAGGCTGCTATTGCTTAAAACTCGAAAAATAGCAGGATATAGAATGTCTCATGAGGCGATTGTTAGTATTCTTCTCTTTAACTGGGTCTCGATTAGTGACTGTTTAGACTTTCAATTAACCTAACCACATGGTGGTTGTCCAGTATCAATATGGATATTACTGAAACTGTTGAAATTAAATATTTTATATCATCCCAAGAAAAATAGTATGTTTTTTTAATTTTTCGCTGCGAAATGGGTTATAGCTTTTAAAAAGGAAAGTTTTTCAAGGAAGTCGAAAATTTAGAAAAAATCTAATAAGGGCGCTTAAAACACTATAATACATAAAAAATGTATTAAGGGCGCCTCGGAAAAATCCGATTATTTAGGGAGCCGCAAAACTTGGGAACCTCTGGGTTAGTTCATTACTGCTGTTTGAGGATCTCAAGGCTTTATTTTTGGAATCTCGAGATAATTTTTGTCTCTTTATTTTAGGATTTACATATTTTAAAAAAGTTATGAGATTAAAAAGAAATATGTGAAACCACTGTAGATTGTCCTACACAAGTAGGACATTAATGACTCAAAGGTTCGATCGCGCCCCCCCCTCCACCTGCTTGTACAATTGTAGTAACTTTTTAGGAAATTGTAGCCCTTGCTGAGCAAATTGGTAATATTAACAACGGGAACCGCTTCCTCTTCCGCCGTTACGCACCGCGCTCTACTACTACGCAGTTTTTTTATTCTATTAAAATGTCATATATTTCCTCTTACACTCAGAAATAATTGACTCTAGAATTTAAAAACATAAAAAATTATAATAAATATTTTAAGAGAGTGGGGGAACTATGCGCACATGGTAATAATGTACACTATACAAAAAAAAATTTAAATAAACATTTCTCCCTACTTTTGAGAAATTGATTGACCTCCGTCCGCATCATTTTCTTTCAGTTACACTAGACCACATTTTCGGATCCAGTTGTTACTGAAACCGAACCTTAAAATAAACGAACTTGCCAATCTATTAATCTAATTATGAATCTATTAAGGCGGGATTATTTAGTGTAAATTGTTGTGTAATAATGTATTGTTATATTATTATGAAAATATAATATAAGGGAAGACGACACTATGGGCAGAGAGACTTTTAGAAGGAAGATCTTGAGTATGGAAGGAATCCAGGGAAGAGTGAAAAAGAAACCTGGGGGGAGATGGTCTGAAGTCAGAAAGAAGCACCGTAGCGAAAGGATGAAGGGACGGAAGAGTAAACAACCGGGTGGGAAGAATTGAAATTGGCGCGTGGTCCTCAGCTGGCTTCATCGGGCGGAAGAAGAAGAAAATATAATAAGCTTTTCTGGGGGTGACGTGTGGTGTAGTGGCTAGGCTTAACAACCTACTCTACGCCCAAGATCTCGGGTTCGTAGCTTGGCAGGTTGTACTAGCCTTTTTTAAAAGGGACTAAAAATGCCTGGGTTATGCCATCATTTGAAAGGGACGTATAATTGGATCCTGACTTGGCTTAGGATCCAATTAAAGATTATACTTATATTATTGTTATATTATTGATCCAATTAAAGATTATTATTATATATTTGATGTAATCATTAAAGATCATACGATAAGGATAAGGATAGGCAAACCGTAGGGCCCGCGGTGTAGTATCGTCCGATTAGCCCTAGCAGCATATAGTCTCCTTAAATGAATAAACAACATGAGATATTTCTCAAATAATGTATTTTAGTAATTACCTGTATGATCTATGTATGGCTTGTATTAACTCTTTATATGTTTATAATCAATGATAATTTATTAATGAGAGGAAAATAGTTGACTAGATGATCTAATGTAAAGGAGATAGTTGGGGGGTGCAGTAAAAAAAAACACTGAATAAGTACTAGACTTATAATTTAAGGAAGAAATAGTTGGGGGTGCAGTCAATGAAAACACCAAAATAAGCATAACTTATTTATTATGTGCCGACGTTTCGGCCTACGGATGTAGGCCATCCTCAGGGCGAATAATATCTAAATATCTAGACTTATAATTATGTGCCGACGTTTCGACCTACAGTGTAGGTCATCTTCAGGGCTATGAGAGAGAAACAAACAGAACAAAAAATATAAAAATGTACAGTAAAAATAATATGGTGACAAGTAATGTAGAAAATTAAAATAGTGACAGATATGAAAATTAAAGATAACGAATATTAAAAAAGTGACAGAATATAATAAAATTAAGATATAGACAGATTTAATAAAATTAAAGATAATGAAAAGAAATTAAAATAGTGACAGATATAATAAAATTAAGATACAAACAGATATAATAAAATTAAGGATAATGAAAAGAAATTAAAATAATGACAGATATAATAAAATAAGACAAATTTAATAAAATTAAAGATAATGAAAAGAAATTAAAATAGTGACAGATATAATAAAATTAAGATACAGACAGATATAATAAAATTAAGGATAATGAAAAGAAATTAAAATAATGACAGATATAATAAAATAAGACGAATTTAATAAAATTATAGAAAATGAACAGAAATTATAAATTATAAATAACGAATATAAAATAAAATACAGAAAATAAATGTACAGAAAGGATAGTAAAGTAATAATAATATAAAGGGAAATAAAAAAAGAGGAGGTAAACCAAAGATACAAAATGAGAATATTAACATATAAAAAAGGTTGGAACATGAAGAATTAAGAAAAACTAGTAAAATAAAGATATAAAATGTATGATAACGGACTTAAAGAGGTTACATCAGTAAATGTATGAGACATAATAATATAGGAATATGTAGAAAGAAACGGAAGGTGTCTCGTAGAATGACAGTTAGAAATGTAAAAAAATGAAAAGTATGGAACTGTAGGTACAATAACTAATGTGAATAAGTATTTAAATACTAATGTATTTTTACTTTTTTAATATTCGTTATCTTTGATTTTCATATCTGTCACTATTTTAATTTTCTACATTACTTGTCACCATATTATTGTTACTGTAGATTTTTATATTTTTTGTTCTGTTTGTTTCTCTCTCATAGCCCTGAAGATGACCTACACTGTAGGTCGAAACGTCGGCACATAATTATAAGTCTAGTACTTATTCAGTGTTTTTTTTTACTGCACCCCCCAACTATCTCCTTTACAACACATAATTTATTAATATCTACTATATGCGTAATAATTTCAATGTTAACCTATCAAAGCTGTACTCAAGGTAAGGCTGAAGGTAAACTGAAGGTAAAGCACCTCATGTCAGATTGCATTTGTTCAGGAGACCCTATTTTCCATAATTTTTAACTATTATTTTTTTTCCCTTCGCTACTTATAGTAACAGCTAAACGAAAATTGTTCACATTGATAAGTAATTCAGGGGTTGATATTGAAAAGGAGGTAAGCGCCAAAATTGTCGAAAAACTTTTTTTTCACTGAAACATAATTATCACAGAATTATCAGTCATTCTGTTGACACCAGCGGCATCTTGTGACATCGCTCAGACCTAAACGTAGAAACTTAACTCCATTTCAACGCTAATGCCTTGGAACAGAATCGCTTCAGTGAAAAAAAAAATGTTCGGTAATTTTGGCACTTACCTCCTTTTCAATGTCAACGCCTCAATTGTTAGCATTGTTCATGGTATTTATTTGTGACAATTTGGCTAAAATATTACTTGTTTTGTACTTCCGCGGAACAGATGATCAGTACACTCAGATATTTCCGTTGATGACCTCAGCTGGCTGAACAATTGGTTGGAAATTTATAAATAAATATTTCCACACTTATTTACTTATTTATTTTGTTGTAACTGTTAAAAGGTTGGAAGTAGTCGTTCCGTGAATTCGGTTATTTAACTAATCGATTATCTTTGCCCCCGTTTCACGGCCCCGTTCCGTTGCGCTCCTTTAAGTAGCAATTACACAAACCTCTAACGGTTCCTTATTATAGTCTGTTAATTACTAATTATTAGCTGTCATTGTAGGTTTTTGTTTAACTTGTCTACCTTTTTTTTAAGTTTTTTTTAAATTGTTTTCTCAGTGTAAATAAATGATTTGTTAGATGAAGAAAATTAATATAAGAGGAGTTAACCTCTGGCAAGATATATTTTGTTAGGTGGGCAGAAGTATAATAAGCATTAGCAGCCGTAATATGAAGGCGGAAATATATTACGCAGATATGCAAATAAAAGATAATCCCCACAAGCCGGATTCGAACCAGGGGCAGTTCTGACCTCTGCTGCCTGAATCGACAACTTTAATCACCTTAGTCTCTCTTTTCTTGTAGATATACTTAGTCTTATAAACACTTCTTTATTAATACGCTTTTATTAACTTCGCTATGAAAATGGGCTCGACTTTTGAGTTTATTTTTATATATATATATAATATCTACAGCTCCGGCGATTAAGTGGTTAAGTCTAATTTTCTCCAAAATGAGTTACTTGTACTTAAGTAAGCGAAATTGAGTTATTTTCCTAGTGAATAAGGGGCTAAGTAAGGCATTGGCTTGAAAAGGAGTTATTGCTTATATTACAACTCCATTTCAAGCCAAAAACTACGAGAATGATACGATTCCTGTTATCTGAAAGCTGTTAACTCTCTCTGGACAACATCCGACTTAACCACTTATTCACCGGGGCTGTAGATATTTATACACGACTGGCTTTTGCCCGCGGCTTCGCTAGCATAGAATTTGGACTACCGCATAAAGTTTCTTGACAGTGCTTTTTAACAATAATTTAAAATAATAAATAATTCAATTATTTAAATAATTTAATTTTTTCACTATGGGTTACTCGTACAAAATTTCAGATATCTAACTTCAAAACTGACGGATTCCATATAACCTTTGAACCCTTATTATAATAAGGGTGGAATTATCCAAACTTCTTTCTTAAATCATACAAAGGACCTATCTGCAAATTCCAAGATGCTAAATTCCTGATTTGCCTTTAATTATGTACTATAATGCATTCTCCACAGTACCTTTAAAACTGTCGGGGGTGGGGAGGGGAACGTGTCCCCGTGCGCCCCCCTAAATCCGCGCTTGCTATAGCCTATGTGTTATTCTGATGTATAACCTATATTACTGTAAAGTTTCATCCAAATCCGTTCTGTAGTTTTTGCGTGAAAGAGAGACAAACATACAAACTTTCACATTTATAATATTAGTAAGATTATAATCCATTGTAATTAATACATGGCTACAGTTCTGTTCACTTGCTTGGTACAATATTTTTATGAATATTGACAGAAATTGTACTATTCTAATCTATTTTAGGACTTGAGTTAGGCCGTGGCTAGCGCAGACTGGTCTCGTGTCACCATCACTATGTGATGTTCTCCTGTTTGGTCGATAGCTTCTGTTCCAGATGCTCTACATCAGAGGGCTCAACACTATTACCATCAATAATATATATCATCAAGTAATAATATAATCATCAAGAGGCATATTATGACTTTGTTGACATGATTGTTTTCAAAAGAAGGGAAATCAATGGGCCTGGATTTTATCCATGTTATTATGATTGTCCCTAAATTACTTCAGTATTATGTAGCCTTCTGGTAATATTATGATATACTAAATATTATGTTTGTTATTCTAAAGGGACTTGGTCCCAGAATAAAGTTTTTTTTTCTATTCTAGTATTATTTTTTTGAAATTTAGTACATGTTTATTGACTATGGAGAGTATGATAATTGATAAATAAGGCTAATACATTACACTAGAAAAGATACGTTTTGTCCACCTTAATATCTCTCTAGGCCTCCAGCCCATAATGATTTAATGTGGAGACAGAAATACCACTTTAGAATTTTACTCGAGCTGAGTACCTTTTTCCTGAGCTACATCGCTACATGCTTCAAATGGAACAGTGATCAATCATCTATCTTCTTTTCGGAGGGGATTGTTCCTGTACCATTCCGTTCACAACTATCCGAAATTATCTCGTGATTTTCTCGTCTAAAGTTTTATCAACTTGCCTCTATAAGTTATTTTGTTCTCTCGTTTGCCCTCAGTAACACGATATTATCTTTAATTTCCTTAGTAACCTTAGCTGTTAGGAGTTCAGTAATGGATGACTGGGCTATTTGTCGGGATAGGAAGCGCTTGTATTTATAGCTTCCTTGGGCATGCCACGGCCTTCTAGATCCATCAGTCTTAGCCGATTGAGATATATTTGATGGAAATATAATCCACCGCCTTCCCGATCTAGGTCGCCCATTCATTACATTTCGGTCACTGATCGCCCCCTTCTCGAGCTAACGGTCTTCCTTTATAATTCGTATCCGCGTATCCGTTCCCCATCTCGGATAAATAACGTTACGCAAGGGAACTGTTACTTGTGCAACTGCGATGTAGTTCAGTAGAATGCGGGCTTACGGCCTTAGCAGCGAGGTCCTCGCCTGCACTTTCACTGGAAGGCAGAAGGTACGGAATGCCACTTCGGAAGGTTTCCCTTCAAACTTTAAGCCATTCTTCCCAGCTGTCGGAGGAGTCGATGACACTCCGGGAGAAAGTCCGGTGTGTGTGTGAAGAAATGTCCGTCCCTTTCAAATGTCGTTGGCATTTGTTTTATAGCTGAATTATTACTTTCGCATTTTCAGACAATGGAATGTTTGCGACCTCTAAGGTTAAGGTATACTTGGCTAATAATGTTGGAAATGATTATTATACCTCTTTGTAATACTATCAGGTGCATTGAGGCACTTTCGCTCGGTGGCTAGTAGCTACCTTAAATACTTTTTATTATCTCATCAATTTATTATCTATTAATTTTATTATTCCGCTTAATTTTTGAGATTTTATTTTTGTAGAATTTATGAATTTTTGTTTTACATTCTATATGTTTTATGTAGAGGTCCAGATTTTTTCAAAGCACTACATTCCCTTGACCTTAAAACTTTAAATGTCAAATTATTGTACTGATATTAAGATTATCATTTTTATTTTTTCACTGTATACTACTAATCTAATTTATCGTAATTTTTTTAAAAATATAATTCAACATAGTCATTCATAACCAATAACCTTTTCCTAGTTTTATTATTTAATCTAGATGTTAATTTAGTCTCTTCATGTAATTTTCTATGTATCAGTAAAGTTATATATTTCTATATACAAGCGAATACCTATCCTACAAATATTCTTCATAAGTATTACGAATTGTTCCCTACTTGTTAAAGGAACATAACATTTTAATATTTTAGTTAAAATATTGCTTTTGTTTAGTGAAATTAAATGTAGTGGTTTGAAAATATCTGAACATAAAACATGCAGAACGTAAACGAAATATTCACTTATTCCAGGAAAAGTTAACAATTCACAGAGATAAGTTATATTAATTACTTTTTTTAAAGATTAATCTATTGATATTTACAACTGTAATAATATTACAACAAGTAAATTTTCTAATACGAACAAATGACATGAAAAAAAAAACACTTGTGGAGAAACTACCCATCGGTAGTACTCCAATAAAGTTCTATAGTAGAAAGTCTCGAGGCCATCTTCTTTTCAGACGCCTCGGAGGGTTATCAGGAATAGTATGGGAAGCAAGTTGAGAGACTAGCGGATTCAAGTGTGTATGGAGCTTGTCATGGAAGGATAGGTATCTAATTTGGGCCAAATCAGCAGCATATGGGATATTAAGATCATGATGGATGAGTTTGTGTTTGTGGCATACATAATTAGGAGCATTGAGGATTTTACGAAGGATTTTGGATTGTAAGGATTGGATACGAGATGAATTGGATGGTTCAGTAGAGCCCCAAAGCTCGACTCCGTATGTCCAAATAGGTCTGATAACTGTCATGTAAATGAGTCTTTTGTAATTAATTGGGAGTTCAGAGCGTTTGTCCAATAAATGTTGAAGTAGGCGAAAACGTCGTGCAGTTTCTTGTCTTCTCAGTCTTGTAATCTTAATTATGAACTATAATAATAAAATTAATACTTTGATGAGATAATGCAATAAATGATAAGAGAAGGAGGTGGGCGGAGATATCTGTAAGGTTATCTTAAATGAATTGAAACAGATTATTTCTGAAAATAAAATTTAAGATCTCTCAGTCGCATAATCATTTTATCTTTTGTTCACTGTGTTCTTTCTAATGATTATATTTTATGGCATCGTCCAATTTTTTTTTTTTTTCTTCCGAAATTAGAGTTAAGTACCTAGTATCTACAGTATTATAGAGCCGGTATTTTGGTTAGTTATGGTTTAAATTAAATTCTTACACTGGTAGTAATAGTTCTTTTCTTGGAATGGAGAGGTCAGGTCAATTTTATTTTATAATTGTTTTCACACTTCACTTTTTTTTCTCATTAATCAAATATTAGACTTTTTTTACACGCTTTTAGTAGCTTCGCTGGTACGTACATGTGTATTTAATTTACTGCATCGATTTTCGACCACTTCAAAATATAAAATTAAATTGAAATATTGCACACTTCTCAGAGATCAGTGACGATAATATAATCTAGTAAGTCCGTCTCACTTTCTTGACCGAGATCTTCAGGATCTACTGTCTTGTACTAAGTCATGGCATCATTGGGGCAAGCATCGATTGGGGAGTTTCGTATATTTTGTAACAAAAACGTACTTGTTGAAAAAAAACGCGGTTTTATAGCTCACCGAATTAAAAAGTAGGAAATGGATTTTAGTTTAATAATGAACTTAAGAACACGCGTTCAATAGTATAATAATAATAATAGACAATAAATACTAGTTATAAAACTAAAATACACGCTTCTATAGAAAATAAATATAAAATGTAGAAAATAATTTGCAATACGTTTAAAATTAGAATAGTGTGATGAACAAAAAAATTCAAAATGCATTGGGTGCTTTTTAAGATACCTTCAGAATGATTGTTTTTACCATAAAATATTTACAACAATGAATATTAAGCACCGGACGCTTTTTTCTTATTGACAATTAATTTCCACTCTTTAGTTTTGTATTCTATTAAAGCGGGTTAATAATAGTTTTTATCTCCAGCTGGTACAAAACGTAGCGAAATTACAACATGATACAGCTCACAACCTAAACAAAAACCTCGCTACAGCAATGATATCCCTCGACTGCACTCAAGCATTCGATTCTGTATCCCACTCTATTCTGATAGAAAAACTCAGGCTTCACCACTTCCCAGACCAATTGGTTGATATAATAGGCTCATACCTCAGTGGCCGGACTTTCTCTGTCCGTGTCAAAACTGAACTCTCTACAAAACGCCCAGTCACTTGTGGGGTCCCCCAGGGCTCGGTCCTTGCGCCGATATTATTTAACATTTATACTGCCCAAATAGTGGGGCAAAAAATAGATAACGTGCAAATCGCCGCCTATGCTGATGACATAGCAATATACACTGCTAGCATGAATGCGGATCACGCCATGCGCAAGGCCCAACAAGCAGCCCAACTGATCACAGAACAGCTACAAGACATAAACATACACATTAACACACACAAAACAGACGCCATCACTTTCTCTTACAGAAAAACACCTAAAACACAACCAACACTAAACGGACAAACAATACAGAACAAAAATCAACTCACATACCTAGGCATGAAACTCGAATCACACCTTTCATTCACAGCTCACACACAACACAGAATACACTTAGCACGAGCCACAGCCAATCAACTCAGACATTTACTCTACTCACCGGGGCTGTCACTCAGACTCAAGATCCTACTTTACAAAGCAGTCCTCAGACCCACACTACTACACGGAGCCCCACTCCTTCATTACCTATTTCCGTCAGCCCTGAAGTCACTACAGACATACCAAAACAGCATCCTACAGAAGATCACGACAGGCACTACATTAGAAATACGCAACATGGAACACATACACAACGAACTACAGTTAAACACTGTACAGACTCACATCACTAGGTGTCACTTGAAATTTTTTGACAACCTCCCTGCATCTCACAACCCACTCTTCCGAGCAATAACCCCATCCCCCCTTCCTGCTAGGTGGCAGGGTAGGAAGGGGCCCCTAAACCCCGTCAACATCACATCCTAATTACCCCCTACATATTTTCTAAATCCTCTCCTACCTCCTTTCTTTTCCTTTATCCTCCTGCCACCCCCCTTAGAATTAGTTTAGTCTGTAAGTTACTCAACTAGAGAAGGCCCCTCACCTTCAGATAATATATTACCTGAAAACGGATAATTTTATTACTTTTCAAATCAGTACACCTTCCATTACTTTTAGTAGAATAAGGATAATTTTAAGACATAAGTACATTACTAATTACTTGTTTATTGTGTTTCATGTTTTCGTTTACTGAGGGATCCGAAAAAAAAAAAAAAAAAAAAAAAAAAACTGGTACAAAAACATGTGTTTTGGCTCAATTAATTAGGACTAAAGTATTCCCCTAGGGAATAAAGTAAAAATATGACAAACTAATTCGTCTAAATAATGTAAGTTTTGTACTGAAAAAGTTGAGGGTTAGGTTGGTACACCTGTCACACCGGCCATTAAAATCAGCTGTTTCAAAACATTAAAATTTTTAATTTATTAAAAATAAATTTTGAATTTATTGTAAAACATAACATAATATAAAATATTATAGCGTATAGTTTGCCTTTTTCCATCCCACCTGGAGATAAAATCTTGTATGCCCCTCGGGACTAAATTGATCATCATAGCTCGGGTACAAACTTACAGCTGAGGGAATAATGATCTTCTTTAGTCCCTAGGTCCATAAATAACTATTTTTGCTATTGTTTATTTTATATTTTGTTAATTAATGTACAAAGATATGTTCTGTGAGATGATTACAGTATACAGTACCTTAGCTTATTTAACCATAAATCAATACAAAGCGACATTATACACCAAGACAAAGTGCATTAGCTATAACACGTGGAGGCAGGGGAGACTTCCCCTCGCCGCGGGGAATATTCCCTCCACCCTCCAGCCTCTCTCCCCTTTAACAAAATATTTGTCCAAGCCTCGAGTTCGCGCCTCCCCTTCTAGCCTGCTTCACCTCAACGAGATTCCATGTAGAGCGGTATTTCAGCAGTAATTTGCTTATGTGAAAGTGTCATTACGTGTGATTGTATACCAAAATAGGACGTCATTTTATTTTATCAAATTTTATTCAATGTAGAATGCCCCTTATTATAATTTTCATGTTTGAAACCCGAGAATGGTGCCCTCGTATAATTTTTTCTGTATCCGTGAATTCTCATATTTACTTAGTGAGTTAATAATAGTGAAAATCCCCTACAAAATGCTATAATGACTTGATTATTTTAGGATCATACTCGATATTCTTTAGTCGATATTGGTCAGTGGCGTAACTAGAGTTGACTCATGGGGGGGGGTTAACCCCCACCAGTCAACCACTCCAACATATTACTCCCTTCTAAAATGATGTCTCATCAAATCATGTAGCTTCAAATTAAATAAATAGATTATAATTTTTCATAAATGTTATTTTGGAAGTTATAAATGTTATTTTTGGAAGGGCTTTTAAATACAAGTAACCCTATTTATTGGTTACAATAACTTACTATACTTAATTGCATATACAACTTTCTAGACCCATCCAGACTTTACTTCTAGATTCTAAGAATTGTCTAAACTGTTCTCACATTTGCCATCTTATTGTTGCCGCTAGATGCCACTACTGCCGCTATTATAATATAATTAATTGTAAATAAACAGTATTACGTTTTGGTTTGTCATTTTAGTGTACCTTTTATTCATTAAAATAACTGTGTTGGCACTTTCTTTGTTGTGTTTTTGGCATTATTGACCCTTACTTCTGTAATAACTTTGAAAAAGCGAAATATTTCAAAATTTTTTTTTTAAATTGTTATTTTTTTTTTTTTAAGAATGTCTAAGCAATGGGGGGGGGAGGGTTATATCCCCAATAATTGGTTACTGTTCAGTGTACGTCGTTGTTATGTCTGGAAGTCTAAAAAAGGGATTGGTATTTATTGAATATATATTTATTTATTAGCTGGAATTATTGAATAAGCGAAATCGTGATTTATTTTTCTTTTGGTATTCAGTAATTCCGAAACTTTTCAAGAGAATAAGAATAAAAAGCAAATTTGGAAAACAAAACTGAATATCACAGAGCCGAGCATAAGAATAACTTCCTAAGCCCCATCACTGGTATGGACGAATTGTTTTGACTACTGTTTAGATCAACATCAGGTTTTTTTGTTTGGCGAATCCGCCGCCTTCATATATTCAGTATTTTTTTCTCTTTATAAACATTAAACATCCGGTTTTATTTCTCAAATTTTAATAATGTCGGAGAAAAAAAATTTTGAAAAATAATATCCCTTAATATAATAATATCCTTTTTTTTTTTTTTTAACACAATCCTGCCAGATGTGGTATAGATGAGAAAATATCTTGTCATAATGGTTGCAGAAGTTGTCCTAAGGTTTATTTTGACATTCAGATTTTGTAATTTAGCAATGACATCAAATATAATTCGGTTAACAATCAATTTAATTTACTAATTGTAATATTTAGTTTTTAATATCAACCTAATGCTTGATTGTTATGCATTGATTACTGAGCTTTACTGAATGAAAATCTTGAACTTACCCTAGAGATGTATTCGCAATTATTAGTACTTTTATTTAGTATAGAGTTTCAGTAATACCTCAAGGTCTTTACTTTGTCACGTGATATCTGATAAGAGACTGTAAAGCGAACTGATGAGGCGTTATCAAAAGCCATGAAGAGACCTCGAGTACGTGACCTTATCAGTATTGCTGCTACTTGATCGCTGTGGGATTGATTCCCCCATTCCCTCCACCCAAAGGGCTTGGAAGGGCGTGGTTCTCAGCTTCTTCCACTTGATGTCCTTTATCGTACCAGTGTCTTGTTGTTTATCTCTATTTAGCTAGCTGTGTGTATTCATAATAATTGAAGTGTAAACAATAGTGTAGTTAAAAATAATCATACTATACGGTCACCTGTGGTCTAGTGGTTAGCGTAACAACTACTAAACCCAAGATCGCGGGTTCGTAGTCCGGCAGTTGGCTGTAGGATTTTTTTAAGGGGGTAAAAAATCCTTAGTTACGCCGTCCTTCGGAAGGGACGTTAAACGGGGGTCCCGAGCCTGTATTATGTCAGGTACTCGTTAAAGATCCCTATCCTAATTAAACCTGGATAGAAAAAAATTTAGAGCTCCCACTGTAGCATCGTCCGATTAGCCATAGCAGCAGTGACGTTAAATATAACAAACAAAAAAAGATACTTGAATTATTAATAGGTTGCAAAATGAATGAACCAGTCGAAGTTTCTCCTATTCCGACATCCTCACGGCAACACTTCACAAGGAAATTACATCAAAGAAGAAAAATTGCAGCAAGTTTCAAACCAACAATCCTAACATATAAGTTGTTTGTGAGGCGTATTGTGGAAAAGTTTCTCTATTTGACGTTAATGCAGTCCCTATTTGAGGTATCTGGACTGCTGTTGGCGTGAGATGTACTGCACTTAATCTTGTTTGATGTGATTTCATTGTGAAATATTCTGAGGATGCCGGAATAGTCGAAACGTCAACTTGTTATTTTTGTTCTAGAATTTTTGAGACGTGAGGATCAGTTTTTGTGATTTTTCCTTTATCTCCCTCTCTCTCTCTCTCTCTCTCTCTCTCTCTATATATATATATATATATATATATATATATATATATATGTATATATATATGTATGTGTATGTGTATATCACTTTAGTTCGGCGGTTAATAATTATATGAGCTCGTGCCTTTTGTGTGGTATCCTTGATTTATAAAGTCATGGAAAAACGCCGTTTCTTAATCCACTCACGTTCCCTCTTGGTTTTATACTTATCTAAATATCTTTCACAACTTTATACATTTACAGTAATATTTATTTTAAAATAGAATCTATTATCGCCATCTTGGTTGATTTACATACAGGGCTGACCACACATTGGGTTTTATCGACTTAACTAATTCGGTTTTATAAAGCGTAAACAAAATAATATCACAATCATTGCTCTATTATAATATTAATAGGCTAATATGCTCATTACATTGAATTAATAAGAATCAACTCAAATAGTGAAAATTTACTCGTCCGTTACACCATTTATAAAGGCATATTTTTTTCTAATAAATGTTAAGACCATGGAAAAATCCCCACGAAAAGCCATTTAGTCTCCAAACTAAAACAGAAAATTGAAAATATCTGTCCAATATGTCGCCTATTCAGGCATCCTCAGGGTAGATAGAGAATCGCAGGAGTTGCATTTGAGCCTTGGAGGTGGTGGGATGCTTCTTGGGTGCATTATTCATGTTTTGTTTTTGTTCTTTTTTTTTTTTCTCTATCTACACTGAGGATGCCTGAATAGGCGAAATATTGGACAGATATTTTCAATTTTCTGTTTTAGTTTGGAGACTAAATGGCTTTTCGTGGGGTTTTCTTATTTTTGTAAAGGCAAGAAAGCGACTGATGTAAGTAAAGATGTTTGTGAACTTTCTGTTGTGTAATCTTTATCAGAACGCACGTGTCTGAATTAGTCCAGGGCCAAAAAAAATATCGTTCCGAATATTTTTCGGTTACGAATTTGAAAAACAAAACTGAATATAAAAAAAAAAGACAAGGGAATATCAATAACTAAGGAGGGAAACGCTAAGAGCACTGCCTATATTGTTTTGTCTACTGCAGAAATCAACATGTACACTCAGCAACGAATTCGTTTTTGTTTGTCCAATCCGCCGTCGAAACGAATTGGTTAGAAGTGTAAGCATTTTCAGGGCACTTTACTTTTTCATTTTTATAAAGGCTAGAAAGCGAGTGAGGTCCATTAAAGAAGTTTTTAATGTCTACTTATTGTTTATCAGAACGGACGTGCAAGAATTGGTCTAAAAAAAATTCGTTCTGGCCGACTTTCTTGAGTTAGACAATGACAAAAGCCATCGGATCGTCGTTCAACTAACTCTGCAAGATATTGCAAAACAGTTCAAGAAACTCGATATTTATTACACCGGAATATCCCATAATGTTGAAGGGATGTTAAAAGGTCATTTAAGGTTAATTAGCGATTATTATTTTATTTCTTAAAATAATGGTTTTTATAATCTTTTTCGATGAAATGGAAATGAAAATATACCTAATTATTTAAAAAAAGTTACAAAAATGCTGTTTGGCACAAAATGTATTTGTGATCTATCGAAAACCTCCCCTACAAGGATTCACGTGGAAGCGTGTTTCATCTCACTGTAGTAGGTCCTGCTCCAGAACATCCTTCCTCCTAGTAGGATTCTGTGGTAATGTGACTTTCAGTAAGTTTGGGTGCCAGCAGCAAGTGAGTCATGAATTTTTTTTCGTAGTTTTTCTTGATGAAATATAAATATGCTTATATTTATAACTATGATTTATTAGTTGTTTGTCCCCTTACAAGTTACTCTTTTCTAAAGTATTCTCATAGCCTTTGTCGTTTTGTCCTGAGTACTGCTACAGGTAGCGGTACACCACGTGGCTGAGGTATTCGAAATATGCCTTATCCTTGGAAGGGGGTTGAGGACACTTTGGCTACTTGGTCCTTACTTCTGCTGCGGGTACAGAGGCACACCACACCAGGTGCCTGCAGGTATGCCCTAGCCTTGAGGTCCCCTAAGCCACAGAGAAGGCGTGCCGTCACGTTTTGCGTCTCCATTGTCCTCATTTCGGGAGGAATGGCCACAATCTTCTTATCATACCTTACCGCCACTTTTATATTTATTCCAGTCTTTTGTATTTGTTCCCTTTTGTCTCTTGTATTCTTTAATGTTTATATATATATTTTTTATTTGAATAAAGAAATCTTCCGTTCATTTAACATTTTAATATTTGAGGTTCTGTTATTTCATGCAGTAGTTGTTTCCTGACATCATTCATTTATTATAGCTCATAGATTTAATTTTAATTCTGTTTTTAATGGCCTTAAAAGTTAACAATTGTATAAACATTTTTATTATTAATTTATTTGACTATGATAATAAATTATACAATAATAGTTCTAACGAAATCTATATTTTAACAATGTCCTGATGATGAAAGTTGACTGTTCATTTTTTCCCCTGTATTTTAGAGATTTAGGGCTTTTTTTTTTTTGGCATTTTTCCTGTTGTATAGTTTAATAGTAGTATTTTCATCGCCTTCAAGTATATACTTATTAAATATATACATCTATAAATGTCCCCTAATAATATTTGTTTTCATCTTGATAGTTTTTCATTAATTTTTTTATTTCCCTAAAGAAGTATGTAAAAAGGAGTTATGTAATCTTCAAAGAATAAAGCATTTTAAATAATCATTTGAAAATCGACGAACTAATGAAAGTTTTACGATATTAATGAAATCATTCCAATATTTTCAGAATTTGCTTCAGTATTATTTGAGCCGTTTATTTTGAAAGTGACCTAACTCCGTTTTTAAAATGTTTGCCTAACTCCATTCTTGATAAGAAAACATACATTATTCACTTAATAATTGTTAACATTTTAATTGGAACCATAAATTTAACAGCCTTAGATACACTTAAGCAGTATGACTCATTAGTATCCTGTACGTAGATTTTTAAATTCATCGAAACGCAAACCCTTAAATATTTGAAGATAAATGGAGGTAGGCCACTTTCAAAATAAACGGCTCATTTATTTAAAATTATTGAACCTATTACATTCACAATTTTAACAACAAAATAGTTAATCCTCGTAATTCCTTAATAGGTAGTGTAAGTATTGTTAGGATTAATCAACGAGGTTAAACAATTTTTTTTGAATCAAGTTATTTTTGTATACCGATGTTTCTGTCCAAATGTTTAGGCTATTCCTCGGATGTGTGATAAACAATAATTAATTGTCCATATCGATATTTTTATAAATTCCTCAACAGTCGTTATCGAGACATAAAATTTTTCAATGCTTCACGGGATAGGATTTCGCACCTGATTTTTTTTTGTCATTAAGGCGGCAATAAATATTAGTATTATTTATTTAAAATTTAATTTAACAAATTGCCATAAATATTTTAGCCATCTTCGTTTAATTAACACTTTTGAGTTCTGTTTGTATTTAAAATCTATCTGTAGGGTCAACCGTCCATCATTCCCATATGTGTTTTGGGTTCCCAACTCGAGTAAATTGGATAATAGTTTAACATGTATACCATAATATTTTCAAATTTCCTATCTCCAAGAATTATGATATTGGCTGGCCCGGTCGCGGAGGGTTATGGCTCCGAATTGGAACGGGGTCCCGCTACATTCCGCTTGGGGCGAGTCTTCCACTTCTTGCAGCAAGTATATAATATGTCAATATCATTTCTGTATTAATAATAATATTAATATTATAACTATCTGTTAAACTCGAACGAACTAAACGTTTGCACATAATGAATATCAGGATTACATGTTAAGTAAATAACATTCTTGATCGCTGGTATTTGTGTATTTACTATTTATAAAATTAATTAATTTATTTTACAACGTATTCTGTAATAAAAATGACTTATTTTGTGTAATTATTCACTCTATCCCCTGACCGTTTCGCACCACTCATAGAATTATTAATATAGAAAATTATTTTCACTTATATTTTGATTTTCAATAAAAAAGAAATAAATAATTGTTTTTATTAGATAAATATATTTTAATTTTTCTATTAATATTTTATTGCATCGTCTTTCCCAATTTAGATAATCATTGTTTAGTGAAAGGGAAGGGAATAAATATTTGTTTAAAAATATTATTAATTTTTATATTGTGCACATCTATGCGGCGGTTTACTGATTTTTAACGAAATATTTAAGTATATTAATAAATAGAATATTATACTATATATTAATGCATCTTTAAATATAAAACAAACCTCAGTTGTACTATTATTATAACATTAATGTGTACCATGAAACATACAGATGTATAATTAAAAAATAAGTTAATGTGTAAAGGAAGAATAGATATTTAGGAATAATGTATCACTTAACATTATCAATCAATATGAGAAATGTCTTTTATTACATTTTATCCAATTCTGTCTTCAATTATAATATTCATATATGTTTATTGAGCTTGTTTATATAATTTATAAAATTTATACGTAATATGCAGTTATAGGCAATGTTGTATTTATGATAAAACAACCTATTGCCCATATAGGAAGACAATTACCTTTTCAGTTTACACTTATTTAAGATATTGTTTTTGTATTTTATTATTACTAAATTAACCTTTATTATTACAATTTTAAATATAATTATATGTTAATTCATTATTGTATTGTATTCATAATTTCAAATGTTTGTTGAAATGTTACTTTTTATGCTTATTATTGTAAATTCTTCTTCTCATTATTATATTCAAGTTTATGGATAATTAATTAATTATTTATTTTTTATGAAGTATTACATGTATTTTAGCATTTCTTATTTAGACGTTAGTTGTTACTAGGTCACTAGAAAACCATTTAATTTATTTTCCTCTGTTTGAGTTTTATTTTTTAGTAACTCAAATAATGTCAATTTATATTAAAAAGAATAACTGATATATTTGTTTAATTCCAATAAATGCATAGTAGTTACTAGCTGCTACTAGAAATTAAAGCTAAATATTACGTATTAATAATTAATACAATCATTTTTGTATGCCTAGCAATAAAGTAATGCTTTTTATAGTGACCTTTAATAATAATAAAATGTATCAAGTTTATTCCTAGAACAGACCCGGTTTACCTGCTTCACCTCAATATATATCTGTATGTCATATCTTTTCTTCTGGTTTCTTCTCTAGGGTTGTCGATGTGTTTTTATATTAAACAATTAATTGTACTCGGGGACTGTACTTCAACCCTGGAGGAGAAACCAGAAAAGAGCGTATGATAATAACCATCGATGTGTTGGATGACCCATCGTATTCACCTGTTGCAGGTAGGGGGTGCAATACTCTGTATCTTGAGCAACTTCCTTACATAATGCACTTATTATAGCTTGCAAACCTCATAGGCGAATGAAGTTAGTTTTCTGTCATTAGCATATTCCCATGTTCTTGTTATGATTGGTCCCGATGGCACGCTATATATGCGTAATCTATGGTGTAGAGGTCTCACGTGAAGAATGTGTTACGTAGCGAGAGCACCTTAATATGTTACGCATGAGTGAACCCATAATGTCATATAACTGTGTTAGGGGCCTGATGACGCAACAGGATAGTATGTGTACGTTATGTTCATGATTTTGATTTTGATATGCATCCTTTTTTTTTTTCATTTAGATAGCGTAACAAACTTATGTAATTAATGCATGTATGAAATTCTTTTATGTTAATTGTACAGGTAGCCTCATCATTGTGGCCGTATTACGTTTTGTAAAATCCAAAAAAAAAAATTATGTGAACGACAGGTAGCTACTAAACTAGACTTGGTAGCTATCAAACTAAAAATCAGTATTATATCAATGAGTGAGCTTAAATCAAAGTAAGACCTGCGTTGGGAATCGCCATTTATTACTAGAATACTACAAAATAAAATAAAACATTAATACAATAACAAAAAAAAAAAAGTTTTCATAAAAGGAATTAAAATCCGGATCGATTATTCTTAGCATGATTGCGATGCCTTCTTTATGTGAGGAGTAAAAGGCAGTTTTGAGTTTGGAAATATAATTTCCGGTACATAAATTATATTTTTATTTGATTTTATGTAACACTATTAAATAATAGGTACATATTAAAAAAAATCATTTTTTGGAAATAATTTTAATCATTTTTTAAACAATAATCTGTTAGTCTTTTTCTGTAAGTCTGGTAAGTTTCGGGAACAGTGCATAATCTAATTGAGTACACTACTGTAAGTTAGGTCTGCGACTTAACCAACTCTATGTATGCCAGGGACGCACGCAAGTACATACTAACGTAGTGGCGAAACTAGTCAACATAGATTCAGAGATGGTCTAAATATATATGTATCATCGATACAAATGCAAACTATCGCATGTAAAAACCACATTTTTCGTTTTCGATCTATAGCTATTGCTTAAGAATTAATAATTGTTATAAAATTCATTTAGAATCATCTATAAGGCACAAAATCATGTTTAATGACGTAGGTAAAATGCTTTTGACGATTCGCATTGATTTTTATTAAAGCAGGAAATGTTTTTTTTTTACTCCTGAAAAAAAAACATCTAACAGTTTTAATGAGACCTGAAGTTTCATTATCAATACTTTGCGTTTGTATATCCGATTGCACGATATATCTGTTGAATTTTTATAAATGAAAATTTACGCCATTCATTCACATTTTACATGAGAGTAAAAATAATAATTTAAAGTCATTTTCACCTAATTTAGAAAACTGATTACTTTTAATTTTTTTTATCTTATATGGTATTTTTGATTTAAGTATTTCATAAAATTGAGTATGTGAAAGTCGTGATTGCTTGTTTTCTATCCGTAGAACTGGGTGGAGTCATTTTGGCATGAATTAGCTGTAAGTGCCAGCAAGTTCAATAATATTTTTTTATTTCCCTGGATCGAAACTATTAGGTTATCACCCACTACTGTTATCACCTTTAATATAATTAATTAGCTTTTATAGCTTAATGAGGAGCATGGTGCTGCTACCTGTTGGTCTCAGATATAAATATTACCCGGTCATTGAGTGGTTACACTGGATTAAGGCCAGAGCTCGTGCTCTAGTTCTCCTTAAATAGCTTCTAGTTTTGATTTTAAAATTAGGTTGACCATTTGTATTCCAAGCATAGTTTAATAAAATTTTAGGAGTTTATGTTCTGTATTTTTTAAACCAGTAATTCGCTATGGCTTATCTCATTTTGAAAATTAAAAATAATACCATTGAGTTGGGTCAACGTGTACCGTGGATCCTATTCCAAAAAACGAATTGGAAATTTCTTGAAATTCGGGCTGAATTATCTTTTTGACATTGGATTGTCTTCTTTGGACTGATATGTGCATTTTGCACTGAACCGTTAATTTTTGACTGGATTATGCATATTGTATTGAATTATACATTTTGGACTGAATCAACATTTTCGAACGGAATTATACGTCTTGCAACAACTAATAGATTTTGGACTTCTTATAATTATACATGTTTGACTGAAATTGCCTATATTGGATTGAATTATACTTTATTTTGACTGAATTGTCCATTTTGGACTGAACTGTCCTTTTCTCTAACTGAATTATATATGTTGGACTGAATCGAACGGTATTGGACTGAATTATACATTTTTGGCACGTTTGGAATGGATTGTCCACTCTTGGGTTGAATTGTCCATTTTGGACTGAACATTTTAACGATGATTACAGTAGTATGCATATTTCCCATAATCACACCTTCTTTTCCATACCAAAGCTGATAACTTGTATTTTTTTAAATGGGAAACTTATAACTGAAAACTTGTTATGACTCGAAGCGACAACCTGTGGAATAGTAACCCTTAAAGTTGTTATGGAAGAAATAGCGGTAATCCAGCCTATATTAATATTCTCATTCTTTGTACACACATATAACTAAAGGTATAATCGAATAGCTGAGCTTAATATGTAAGGTGTTGCTCTAGGTGAAGGGTTCCGTACCGGCTGCGGGTTACTGAGGAATGAACTTGAATCTATCAACTTTATTGTTATAATTTAGTTAGACAATAAGCATCTGCCACCAACTGCAGTTCCTGTTAAGGTCCTGATGAAGATGAAAATATCCTGCACGCCTATCTTGTATGTTTTTTTCTTGCTTCATCTTTAGAGTTGTTTTTAGGGTTATTCCTTATTTAGTGATACATTGTGTATCAACTCTAGAGGTGAAGCAGGAAAATGACGTATGGTATTAACCAACGATGTGTTGAGGAACCAGCCGATTACATGCAGTTCTGGAGATATCAACTGGGGCTCACCCACTCTCTATAAGTTATCGTTGAGCATGATCTCTAAAAATATTGTTGGTTAGAAACAGTACTGTCCTTATTGTGTACTGAGCCATTATTACATTATTTTATATTTTACATAAAAGGATTTAACTTGTTCTCTTTAGCTCATAGGTGTGCACCATGGCTTAACCTGGGTCTGATTTAGATTAACGAATAACATAAAATAACCAATTTTTTTTTACGGATTTCAAAAGCGGACGTAAAACATAATATAGGAATAACTAAACATGATGGTAGCGGTGAGCTCGCCGACAGAAGTCAGGGATTGCATCAATTAACAACTCTTGCTCAACCTAAAAGCCGTCTTCCGCATTGTGGAGGTGAAAACTGGCGACTAGTGGCTGGAACGGCGCAATGTCAAACAGTCCGTCTTTAGTAGACAATTTGTTTGTTGTGTTAACAGCAGCGGCTCGAACCTGTAGGAACTGGAAACCCTCCAGGGGCTCTTCAAAGTGGTTATCCATGATTTGAGAAAAACTGGCTGTTGAGTTTGATCTCATCCAACTCACCACCGTTGACCCTAGACCATTCTGGATTGTAGCAGTGCGTTTTTTTTTTTACAGCAATGGCAAGCGTTTCTCCTGACTTCAAATGCTTTTTTAGAAACTAATTATTAAAAAGATAAGTGAATAATCCTACTAATATTATAATTGCGAAAGTTTGTATGTTTGCTCTCTTTCAGGCAAAAACTACTGGACGGATTTGGATGAAACTTTAGAGTAATATAGGTTATACATCAGAATAACAGATAGGCTATAGCAAGCGCGGATTTAGGAAGGGCGCACGGGGGCACGTGCCCCCCCGACTGTTTTATAGGTACTGTGGAGAATCCATTATAGTACATAATTAAAGGCAAATCACATGATAATAGTTGTTAAAATTACAGAAAGAATATGAGTGAAACTATTGTTTTGATATCCTACTAATCCTACTAATATTATAATTGCGAAAGTTTGTATGTTTGCTCTCTTTCAGGCAAAAACTACTGGACGGATTTGGATGAAACTTTAGAGTAATATAGGTTATACATCAGAATAACAGATAGGCTATAGCAAGCGCGGATTTAGGAAGGGCGCACGGGGGCACGTGCCCCCCCGACTGTTTTATAGGTACTGTGGAGAATCCATTATAGTACATAATTAAAGGCAAATCACATGATAATAGTTGTTAAAATTACAGAAAGAATATGAGTGAAACTATTGTTTTGATATCCTACTAATCCTACTAATATTATAATTGCGAAAGTTTGTATGTTTGTCTCTCTTTCAGGCAAAAACTACTGAACGGATTTGGATGAAACTTTACATTAATATAGGTTATACATCAGAATAACAGATAGGCTATAGCAAGCGCGGATTTAGGAAGGGCGCACGGGGGCACGTGCCCCCCCGACTGTTTTATAGGTACTGTGGAGAATCCATTATAGTACATAATTAAAGGCAAATCACATGATAATAGTTGTTAAAATTACAGAAAGAATATGAGTGAAACTATTGTTTTGATATCCTACTAATCCTACTAATATTATAATTGCGAAAGTTTGTATGTTTGTCTCTCTTTCAGGCAAAAACTACTGAACGGATTTGGATGAAACTTTACAGTAATATAGGTTATACATCAGAATAACACAAGGACGGAGAATAACACGGCGGCACGTCCCCTCCCCCTCAGACAGTTTTTGGGTACTGTGGAGAATCCATATTGTGCATAATTAAAGGCAAATCAGGAACTTAGCATCTTGAAATTTGCAGATAGGTTCTTTGTATAATTTATGAAAGAAGTTTGGATAATTCCACCCCAAGGGTTTCCCCCTTAATATAATACGGATTCAAAGATTGTATGGAATCCGTCTGTTTCTGGGTGTACGAGATTTCTGGAATTTTGGATGTACGAGTAACTTATCGTTAAAAAAATTAAATTATTTATTATTTTAAATTATAGTTAAAAAACACTGTCACGAAACTTTATGTGGCAGTCCAAATTCTATGAGAGCGAAGCCGGGGGCAAAAGGTAGTAATATTTAATAATTTTGATAAGCGGTATACCATAGATTACGCTCAACCGCCAGATTTTTCTCTCTTTACCGAGGATGGCATGCCTTCCTCTTGTAACAGAATTAAAAATGTAACTGCCTCGGCCGGTTTCTAACTCTGGGTATAGAGTTTAGTAACATAGCACCCTCCGCACCAAGCTACTTTGCATTATACGTGTATACTTAAAGATAAAAAATCTTTTTTGTTCTATAATTATACAACTGTATTGCCCATCTTTTTCACCTCCTCGAATTACCAAATGGAATGTTATATTAATTCGTTGGGTGGGGTTTCAGTTTGCTGGCCTCGACTGCTCACTCCTACATCTCTGATCGGAGGACCCTGTACCGCTAATGGATTTGTTGAATTATTCATTGTTTGTTTAAACTATTTTGTAATGCTTCCGTTGTCTTTCGCTGGGTTTATCAAGCAGCCTTTGTTGCCTCTTACATGTCAGAACAGTAGTCCGTACCGCCTACCCCCTACCGTACAGCCCACACCGGCAATCCGTCATAATAATGTAGAATAAATAAATCCTACTAATATTATAAATGCGAAAGTTTGTATGTTTGTCTCTCTTTCACGCAAAAACTACTGAACGGATTTGGACGAAACTTTACAATAATATAGGTTATGCGTCAGAATAACACATAGGCTATAGCAAGCGCGGATTTAGGGGAGGCACGGGGGGTACCGTGGTGAATCCATTATAGGACATAAGTAAAGGCAAATAACATGATAATAGTTTTTAAAAACCAGAAAGAACATGAGTGAAACTATTGTTTTGATATAAATATTATAAATGCGAAAGTTTGTTTATGTTTGTTTATATTTATGTTTGTTACTCATCACACAAAAACTACAGAACGGATTTGGATGAAACTTATTAAGTAAAAGAGGTTATACATCATAGGCTACATCAAGGGAAGATTTATATGGGGACACGGGGGCATGTGCCTGCCCCCCCTCCCTGTTATAGTACATATCAAAATCAGGAACTTAGCATCTTGAAATTTGTAGATAGGTTCTTTGTATAGTTTAAGAAAGAAATTTGGATAATTCCACCCTCAAGGGTTTCCCCTTTAATATAATAGTGGTTCAAAGGTTGTATAGAATCCGTCAGTTTTGAAGTTAGGCATCTGAAATTTTGGATGTACGAGTAACTTATATTTTTAAAAAAATAATTAAATTATTTATTTATAATGATCTTTCACGAAAATTTAAGTGGCAGGCCAAATTCCACGCGGGCATAAGCTAGTATTTAAATATACTAAATAGCTTTTGTGATGTTTCAAACTGGTTGAAAATATAGATCAATTTAAAACTTAAAAGCATTTTGTTTTGTAAAGTAGTTTATTCGAGCAATATATCTTAAAAGGAAAAAAAAAAATTGAATAATGATCTTACAAGAAACTGGCTACAATTAATTATTGTATTTTACAACAATTTACAAGTGTTTTTATATAGCTGCATTATCGTGGGTTTTTTTATTTTAATTAAAAATAATGACATGATAGGTTGAACATTAGAACAGAGTTGTATAATATTATGCCAACATTAGTGAAAAAATAATAATTAGAAGATGAAGAAAACAATGGAATAAGAGAAATGAGAATCACTTAATTAAATAGGTAAAATGACTTTCAGGTTTGTTCACTTTAATTTTATAGAAACTAATAAATAAAAATAATATACCTAAAATTATTCGTACTCGCTTAATCATTAGACTATTATTATTTTCGGGGCTACAACTCGGTGACGTGTCCTGGCTTGCTCTACGAGCTTCTTCCAGTCGTCTCTGTTTTTCGCAGCTGTCATCCAGCATCTGACTCTCGAGATATCACTCGCGAATCATTTCACTATACTGATGAAATACGTACTTATTAAATCAGTATTAAAAAAAAAAAAAAACTACCACTACAACCCGTGAAGGGTCTTGGATTCAGTACAAGATAGAGATTGTACTGTTTCATGGACAACGGTTCTGCAAGGAGGTGACTTGTCCTAGGTCACGCTCAACCGCCAGATTTTTCCCAAATCAGTATTAGTTATATTTATATTGTTATATAGTGGTCTTGATAGGGATGTTTGATAACTTGTCGAAATCTGTCTACTATGAATGATGGACTCTTCATTGGGATTCCCATCCCGAACTAAGCTATCTAAACAAGTGATGGGTAAAACCCAGCTCTAAAAGCTTCCTTATAAGCAGGAATTGTAACGAAGTAACTGTAGGAAAATTTGTTTTAAATTTAGACCATTAAATATCGGCAATAAAACCCTGACATAGTTATTTAATGACTGACTTTTATTAGATGAAATAAGTTAGCGAAATCCATCCTTAACATGGCGTAAGAATTATATTCTTGGCGGATAGGAACCGGTCATTCCAGTTAGTTTGAGCTGAAATTTTGGTGAGTTTAGTAGTTCTTTAATAAGCCCGAAGGTTCGATCCCGATATCACCAATTAATGTCTGTTTACAAACATCTCTCCGACAACTCAACTATTCGTACTCAAAGTCCTATGACCAGTCTTAATGGAATCATCCCATTTACGGCTCAGCCAACCCTTTGAACGTTTTCCAATCAATTTCTTGATGATTCGGCTTTTGCAAGCTCATTTCAATCGTCGCAATTGAATCTCTCCAATTACACTGACAGGGTACATTTTCTGCAATTCCGGGTTGTTTGAATATCAGTCTGAATTATTTCATGTCTAATCCTTCCTCGGATCAAATACTGCCTGCGATAATCTAGTATAAATTAGTCGCAATAATGTGATAGATAAATTATTTAACCTTTTAGCTAGAGATGGGACCTATAGGACATCTAGACCCTCCTGGGGCTCACCCAGCCTGTATAAAAACATAAAATCCCTTATGCCATGTACTGAATCCCAAACCCTTCCTGGGTTGCAGTCGTACAGGTTTTTCTTTAACTTTTTGATTTTTTTTTCCAGTAAAGTTCATATGCTTATCAATAATATGTTAAATAATAAACCTGAAGTTAATAATATCCTTTTAATTCTATTGTTTTCTTCATTCTCTTTCTTTTATGGTTCTAGATATTAATAATCAGGGGGAAAGTGCTTGAAATTCGGGTTGGCAGTTTGTTTCATAGTATACAAGGTGTTTCAGGGTTAAGTTATAAAAAAATTGAACTAAATTGGATAATGTAAATCATCCCAATCGGCGGATTGGCCGTGCAGGATTAGAGGCTTGGCCTGCACGTTCTCCAAACCTGACACAACTTAATTTTTTCGTTTGGGGTAACATTGAACAAAACATCTACGCAAGGCTGGTCGATTACCGTAGTTCTTTATGAAAAAGGATAATTGAAACTTATGAAACAATATCACGTATCCAATAAACAAAGCGTTTGAGGACATACCTCCATAGGAATTTTTTTTCTTGCTGAGGTCCTTAGTTTTAATTTTCAGTTAGGCTACTTAGTCCTGAAATACCCTGTGTAATGACCACTCTACTAACATACTAATTTCATATATTTCCAGTAATTACCAAAATCTAATCCATAAAATCTAGATGTAAATTCATCGGGAGATTCTTTTCGTGACGTTTGACCCAGATCGAAATGCACGCACAATCTTTCACCGTCGCAGCAGTCCGTATTTATCAGTTCCGTATCCTTCTTCATATGCCATAATATTCACCCTTCTTAATCTTTTACTATATTCACTATTCACTAAATTACATACTATTCACACCTTCTACATCGATTTTCTGTAAGCTTATACATGACAACCGATGCTCTGATATACAATCGATAATCGAAGCCTAGGATCGATAGTGTGGTGGCGCTTGGAGGTAAAGATGCGCCATATTGTGTAACCTCCAAGCATCTTCAAGGTCACCTATCTGCCTTTCTTCTCCAGCCTCACACTGGCGCAGTGTGTTTCACGTTGTACGTTGTATATTTAATAGTTGGATGTACAGATATAGTTGCATGCATATTTTAATTTCTTGATAAGGTGTTCGTTAACATTGTGCCCTACAGTTTTGTGACACAACCTTCCAAGTTACTTATTCATTGAGGTGTATACTAAAGCTGAACAGGTGTTGCTATGACAATAGACGAGATATTAGGTCACTAATTTCAAGTCGATTGTTAGCTTCACGACCTCCGTTGACAAGGACCTCCTTGAGCTGTGTACTTCCGCTGTGGTCGAGCCAGTGCTGTTATGATAATGTAGTACATAATAATAATAATAATGTAATGATCTAAAAGGCATTATTTATACCTTTATTTCTGCAATTAATCTAAATGACCAGTTAATGGCTTCTGGGCTCTACTGCTTCAAGTTACTACCAATACTCAAATTGGTCGTAAATTCTAATTATTAAAGGGAATTTAAACAAGCTTAAAATTGGTGGTTCTGATGAAAATAATTTAAATTAAACATAAACAATTATTGTATTAATAAATATTATCTAAAATATTTTTACTAATATTTGTTTATACTTATTTCTTTTGTTTTTTAATTTTTTTTAAAAATTATTTACTAAAAATAGGATTTTTTCTTTTTCTTTTCTTTTCTTTTTTACTAAAAACAATATCTTATGATCTATATTGTTAAAAAAATATGTTTGTACCAAATATTTTTCTAAAAGGATATGGTATGTGTATACGACGTTTATTCCTTTTTTTACTGTATATTTATTACTGATAACTGTATCTCGTGATTTATTATATATATATATATATATATATATATATATATATATATATATATATATATATATATATATATATATATTAGAGAAGAATTGGTCGACTGTATCTTCTAATTTAAGGAAGAAATAGTTGGGGGTGCAGTCAAAGAAAACACCAAAATAAGAAAAACTTATTTATTATGTGCCGACGTTTCGGCCTACAATGTAGGCCATCTTCAGGGCTAAGAGAGAGAAACAAACAAAAATATATAAAAACGTTCTTTGACTGCACCCCCAACTATTTCTTCCTTAAATATATATATATATATATATATATATATATATATATATATATATATATATATATATATATATATATATATATGCTCTACCTTGCGTTGTAGAGATTTTTACACAAGGAGCGCCACCTGTCTCTGTCAAGGGCTGCTCTCCTCCTTTTATTTAGGATAATTATAATATATATTATATTTAGTAATTATATATATGAACATATCGGTGATATGAGGGATAGGAAAATAGTCGATCCATTTGGAGGAATCGAGTGGTGTCGTTAACCTGAATGTGTAGACGTTCTCGGAACTTTCATCTCAATGACTATTATTTGTTGCTCATCTGATCCCTAGGTTCTTCCGCAATCCACGCATCTTTAAACATATAATAGTCAAAGCCTAGGTGATGTAGATAAAGCTCATTGAACACCACGGTTTATGCCCCGTCTCGTTTTGTTTCTAGAAAGAAGCGATCGTACCGAACCTAATCATCAAGTCTCAGATACAATATCTTAATTAAAGTGCATAATTATTTTAAAAGGGGGCTTTTAAATTCTGGTCAACAGTGCCATTCGATATTTCAGCAGTAAGAGCGGTGTTTAGCCGGAGGATGTTCGGGCTGAAATAATCGGTGATTACTCTAAGGTAGCGGTCTGCAATATTGTACTAGTAAATACTGATTTGTAGTTTACCAAATATAATGTATTTGTTTAATTCGAGGAATGATTTTCAGAATATTTTTATTAAGGAATAATAACCATTTTCTGTGGGCCAATAATAATTCCATACAAAGAGTTTATTTTTTTAATAATTAAAATAAAAGGAGAAAATTTTCCGGAAGAAGCTAAAAAATGAAATCTTATACCCTGATTTAGGTTTTATTTTTTATATCCACCCGAACCATATTTCTCCTGCATAAAAATGAATTTTTTTTTTTAAAATCTCGATGTAATAATTTACTTTTTACAACTCGATGAATCTCAATTCCCATATTAAAGTCTACAACTTCGACTATCGTTGCTTTACCTCGACTTCAGGTATCCAAATTTGTTGATTTTTTTCCTTTTAATTTAAATTCATCAGTTCTCTGTAACATTTATTGTGATACATGTTGGAAAGGGGTTTATTCTACATATTGTACTAATATACAGTGCAACTTATTATTAGGTCTTAGTCAAGATAAAAGCTGAATAAAATTTTAATACTAATACTTCTAGTGAACCACGAGACTCGAGGCTGGGTACTAATACTTTAACTTTACTTACGGCTACTGCATTTCAGAGATAATCCTTTTTGTAATCCTTTTTTTCTCCTGGTTTTTGTTTACGCCCTTTGCCATGTTATTATGCCAGGAGCTGAGTGCTGCTCTTAGCAAATGGGTTCCCCTCCATCAATGTAGTAAGTAACCATGTTAGGTCCTAATAGTAACCTCTGTGTGGAGGTGTTCGAGAATAGCATTAGCCCTCTTTATGTTTTTGTTAGCTACTTCTATTATAAAGTATATTTTTTCATGCTAATTCAAGATGGGTTATATTCGGTTTGATAATCAAAAAAGATTCTTATACTAAAAATACATTAATATATAAACCTGTATATATATATATATATATATATATATATATATACATATATACATATACATATGATATACTTGCTAACTACATTGCCTTCCACTTAGCTGAGTGTATTATGGGGCAGCCTATAAAATTTTTACTAGCCTGGTTTTCAACTATGGCCATTCTTTAGTTTATTGCTTTTTTAAGCCTAAAATATTAGGTCAAAGACCCCTTCCTTCCATAAAATTTCTTTATCTACTACATTTCTTTATATAAGTTTTTTTCTTAATTCATCGTAATATTAACCTGCGTTTTTTATTATTATGTATATTTTTCTCTATAATTGATAAATGGTGTATGTGATAAGGAAATATGAAGAAGAATTTCAGATGGTAAAAATACCATATAAATGCTCAACTCAGTATTGTGGCATAAAAACATTATCCCCAAAACGAAAGAAATATATATACAATAGTATATTACTAAGCATCGTGACATATGGATCAGAAACTTGGACGGCAACTCCAGAAATATCCAGAATATGACAAAATAAGAAGTGCGACCGTCAGAAAGAAGACGAAGGCTGAAAAAAACAGTTTGGAAGATATAGTGAAAAAACGCCTGAAATAGTTTGGGTATTTGACGAGAATGTCTGAAGGAACTCTACCCAAAGAGGTCCACCAAAGGAAACTTGACGAGGTCCATTGAGAAGATGAGGAAGACCAAGGAGGAGGACCTGGGATAACGAAGTGGAGGAATGGTCTATGGGAAGAATGGACCTTTTATAGGACATTATGGAAGGAGTGGAATCTCCTTTGAGAAAAAAAATGTGTATTTTTAATTTATAACAAAGTTTTAGGGTTGTAATATTCGATAGCGTTCTTAGGACCGAGGACATTACTTTTTGTTTAGTGTTTTGTCATGCTTGATCAGTTAGTTATAAATTAAAAAAAAAAAAAGGCAAATCTTAAAGTCTCTAATTCCTGACGGACGAAATATAAAATACACAAATCTCAATGGAATACTAAGTAGATACTTCTACATACACTACGGTGGAGGGGGGTACACAATTATCTATACAGTCTGAATAATATCGGGCTACTCTACTGAAACGTTGAGGTGTACCTGCGTAATGTAGTACAAATAATTTGTTAGCAAAAAAAAAAAAAAGCCCTACTTTATGTGTTTTTTGCACTTATAAAGGAATCGAGTTATTACCAATTTAATTATAAGTTATATATGATTGCATTGTAATGCTTTATTAGTCCATAACGTAACAGCTACCCAAAGTAACCGTTACTTAATACAGTGCTTAATAACTAATACTGTCTTAAGTGATACTAGTATCTAGTACATTCTTAAATTTATTTTTTTGGGGGGGAGGACTCTTGTTTCTAAAAACCTGCTCGTTTGACTGGAGTCGGTTGCGTGAGATGAAGCTGACATTTAATTGGGCGGAATCCGAACTGTTGGGACCGAACCCACAGTTAAGTCGTCAGTTTAGTTTTCGACGGAATATAATTAAGAATATTTTAATCTGTCTAATTTTAGGTAATGGTGATATATATTTTGCCCATACCTTTTTAAAATTCATGAAGAAAAGACTTAGGTTTTCTTTTGAAAACCCTAGTTATATGTTGATATGTAGAGCCGTCGAAATGTTAATGAGTTCCTGAAGTGTTCTGGAGAGGGCAATGGCTGCATGTCCTCGAAGCCTTGGTATACTAGTACCTATGGTATACTGGTACCTATGGTATACTGGTACCTATGGTATCGATGTTATTGATACTTTCATTACCTAACACTATCTTTTTATTTTACTTTTTTCACCTCGAGTGTCTCTTACAAATCCTTGCTTTGTTTTTTTATAACAGTCTCTTTCTCACTGACATTTTATTTTCTACTTGAGAAATGTCAAGTATTTCCTTCTCTTGGATTCCATTTTGTCCCAATTGAACTCGATTCTGCCTCTTTAGTTAGAATATCTCTAGCTCATGTTTTGTATCCTTTAAAGTTCGGGGAGGGTTTGTAAATAAGTGAAGAGAAAAAAATATATGACTTAAATATAATGAAATAGAAACTTGATTTGTGTAACCTGTGTTATATTATATCACATGTAAAAATTATTGTATACGTTAACTATATCCCACTCTTTTTTATTTTTATTTTACAGTAAGGTCTTAATTTTATTTGCTACATTTTTAAAAATTAAATTACGATCTAAGTATTACAATAGTATTCTTTTTTCGCAGAAATACATTTGAATTAAAAAAGTATTGATGGATAGTTTTTATTCTTTCAGATTTATTATAAGTATAAATCTGGAAGTTTCGTTGTGTGCTTATAGAATATTGCCACCATGCCAGGGCAAAGCTGAACAAACTCGAATTGAACACAGTGAAAACTCAGGCCATTGTTCTAGGCTCCAATTCCCTCCTTACAACTATCCCCACCTTCCCAACATTAATCCTAAACGACCACCCAATCAGTTTCAACTCCTCTGTCAAAAACCTTGGCATTATTATTGACCAAAACATTTCCTGGAAACCCCATATCACCCAAATATCCCGTCGTTCAATTAGTGCCCTGAAATTATTCCATCGATCTCGGCATCTCCTTACACAATCTACTCGTAAGCTTCTCGTATCATCCCTCATCTTCCCCCACTTTGACTACTGTAGTGCGATATACGTTTAAAGCGAATAATGAACAGCGCTCCAAATCCTGGGTACTTGGAGGCGATCCCGGGTGTCACATCACTATGATGAGTTAACGTGACTCCTCCCTCCCATGCGTAAACAATATTTTCTCAGTGCTTTTCCATACTAATCCATTAACTCTCAACACCCTTCATATATCTACAGCCTCCTCCAATTCAAATCCTCCTTCCAGCACCACAAAACAAGATCCCGCCTTTCCGATCTCTAAAATCGTTCCCACAGAACCAAAGCATTCGAGCGTTCCTTCCTCGCCCGCTCCACCACTTTGTGGAACTCGATCCCTCCTTTCATCAGCCATGCTTCCTCACTGGCTTCATTTAAATCCCTGCTTCTCCAACATATCTTGACATTCCAAAATGATGCTTTCCAGACAGGCCAATCTTCCGCTTACATAAATTAGTATTGAATAATCGATTTCGTTGCCTACGTGTTTTGTTTATTTTCCCAAAGATATAGACTGTGTAAATACTTTATTGAATGCTATCCCATTCATTTATTTTATTTAGTAATTTTGTTATTAACTATTTTATTAATTTTGTTTATAATTATTTCGTTTGTATTAATATATTTACTTTCGACAATTAGTTAAAATCCTGTCAAGTTTCCTACTTTTTATTTATCTCATTTATATTTTTATTTTGTTTCTGTCACTTTTAATTACTTCATGATTCGTATTATTATGTAGCCTTCTGGCCGAATGTATATTATGTTTATTTTTTTTTGTTCAAGATTTTTATTCTAAAGGGTCCGAGAATAAAGTTTGTTTTCTATTCTATTCCAACTCCACCCATTCATTACTGAGTTCACATCCATAGAAGACGCAGCCTGGATGTGACAAGGCAGTACATCCAAGTCATTAGCGAAATCTATCCTTCACTCTTGCTTCAGAGGTTCGTTTTGTAGCTTTGTATCTCTGGGTCCTCTTTATCTCTATACCTTAATGATGTCTCTTAGACAGTCTCCTGTCCTGGTGGTTCATAAATAGTATCTACAATAGCTACAATTAATTTTTCACGTAAATAATTCATAAACAAAAATTGCTAGTAATAAGAAAATTTCGTTTTATTTATAGTTATTTGTTATTATCGAATACAATTAGATATAGATTGGGTTTAAAACTCCAGAGGATTGGCGATTAGTGGTGTGGTAGGCCACAGTGATCGCCTGTAACAACGCACTATATAGAGCGAGCTAGGGATGTATAGTTCGACAATTTAGAAAACGACCTGTGGAGAAGACGCCTCAGCCCGACCGCTCTTAGGAAAGCCACGCCCATTCCTCCACTACTTTAATCACTTCACTCGACCTTTGTCCTAATCCTGTCTTAAATTATATTATAATACTACCTTTTGCCCGCAACTTAGTCCGATTTGATTTTAAATAAAAATTTATGCTGAGTTTAAACGGAGAGTGAATTTTGAATTCCATAAATTACTTAAAGCATTTGTGAATTCAGCCCGCCTACCAATACTTATCCCTTTATTGATAGATTTTAATAAACTTTCTTAATAAACTATTAAATATTAAATGGCATAATTACAAAACTATGGATTATGGTTGTTTTCTATTAAAACCACCATGTAATATCCAAAACTGTTATATCAAGGGGTTGATTTTGCAAAATCTTGAATGCAATTATTATTATGTTAGAATGTAAAGCCTGTTACTTATTTTCACACCTTTAACTTAATGTTTAATGTAACAATATAAAATGTACCTACTGTCCAAATGTCAAGTATGTAGCTTATGTCGTTTTACATAACATTATGTTTACATAATTATTAACCTACAAGTATACATTTTTACATTATTTACTGAATAAAAAAGTGTTTGTGTCAGTTCCGACACGCGACTGGGGTTTACCCCTTTCCGTTTCTAATGGATTTTAAATGTGTTCTTGCCAATTAATCGCTCTCTACTGATACTTATCATCGCGTATTCTTTTTTTTATTTGTAAATTATTTAAAAAAACTATTTTAAATTAATGTGGGCTATTTTAATTAAAATTATAAATATTGATTTGTATATAAAAAATGGATGTTTGATTGGAAAATAGTTGACTGGATAAGTCAATGATGGATTGAATTGGTGAGGGGTTGCAGCTAATGATAACACAAAAAATATGCAAAACTTATTTTTTATTGATCGTGCCAACGTTTCGCTCTACGTTGTATGCCATCTTCAGGGCAAATAGTGGCTGCGGTGACTTGTTACAACACTAAAACTGTCTACTGAACTCATATATGTATATATATTAAAATCACAATTTTTATTAATATAAATTCATATTTATATAACGTTCCAATAGGTAAATAATCAAACATTATATATTATTACCTGTAATTTAACAGTTGAGATTTAACATTGTGGATTTATTTATTTGGTTAAATTTTGTCCTTTTAATCCTTGAATTGTGGTTGTAAGTTCTCACATCATGGAAGTAAATTGAGCCATGAGCTCAGCCATCTGATTGACAAGAGCTATTATGAGATTCTATTGGTCCGTCTGCGGTGGTTGAGGTATATAGGCGAAATTTTGTGGAGGCTCTGATGGTGGTGGAGCATGGTTTAACTGGTTGATGGTTGTGGTTCGGTTGTCATTTTGGTACCTTGTAGAAAAGATGCGTATTCTACACCCGGGCGAACTGTCTTGCTGTTAGTCACTAGTTCGGGTATGTTTTGATTAGTACTGATCTGATTAGATCCCTTTTCCTCCATCCTTTTAGTCACAATTCCTTCTAATTTTTCCTATGAAGGTATTTTATAAGAAGCGACTTGCGCTCCTTCGCAATTCGAGCATTTTGGTTCGCTTCGCGCGGACATTCAGAAATGTGATGTGAGCCGCTGCATCTTAACACATCTCACGGTGTGGTTGATGTAGTTTTTTGTGTCCCCAAATTGCTGACATTTACAGCACTGGAGCGCTAGGATATCCTTTCTTGGGATGTATTTCACGACAGTGAATTCACAACTATTGACGTGGCGTACTTCGTCTTGTATATCTTTTATAGTGATACCTTGTGGAACTGTTATCACTAAAGATGATAATTCAATTTGTTTTACGTCCGGTGCAATCTTTTGCATACGTCTTGTGTCCGAAGCCTTGTTAGGTTCAAATGCCTTCCTGTCATCAGATATGGGAATAGAAAGATCAAGATTTTGTATTACAAATTGGTTTGAGAGTTTTGTTGTAGTGATTTTGAGTTTTAAGATGTCTTTCTGATTTGGTTTGGTCGGTCTCTGATTGGAGGTAAAATGGATCTCAGTCCTCGTTTGTTTGTTAAAATGTTGATTAAGATTAATTTTGTTCATGAAATCACACACTTCATTTAACGTGAAGTTTTCACGGTCCATAACTGGAGGAATCTTCTTCTGTGGGGCCGCCGTTGATGGTAAATTAGCTATAGGTCAACGGCCAGGTGTGAAGGTCGCAATAAATTTGACGAGAGCTGCATTTTTGATATGTTGTCCTGGCTAAGGAAGAACTAAGAAATGAGGTTTCAAACCGAAACGTAGATGGGAAGATTGGATGTGTTTTTATTTTAATTGCCGTAACATAATTAACAGTGGAATGACTATTAAGTGACAAACAAGCTGTTGCTACAAAGACAATTAGTAGTGATGGGACTAAGAGAGGCGGTGAGGTGAGACTAAAGGAAGCTTAAGGTGGACAGGAAGGAGCAGTCTTGTCTTACCCAACTTTTTTATTGTTCCTCTTTGTCTTCGTATCCTTTCCCTCCGCAGTCAGCTCTCTGAGGAATAGTCAATTAGGATATAAGGATACTGTAAGAGGCAGCAGCTTCTCAGGCCGTATAGTTTATCTTTAACACACTAACATTGTGTTGTATTACTAAATTTTTGTAACAGTATCTATATTATATCTAAGTGTGTAGAACCTCGATAAAATGGGTACCCGTAACTGGAGGAAAAAACTCGTAACAATGTATCGTTCATCACCGTGATACTTGTTCATGCAACTTGTGACTTTAAACCAATTTAGTAATACAAACCGAAATTGTTTAACATATCAAAATTATCCATAAGTCATGTTTTAGACTTGAGGGTTTTACGCCTTTAATCGCACAGAAACAAGTCAAAGGATTTAAAAATCTAGTAATATTTCTGTTTTATTTATATACTAGGGACCCGCCTCGACAATTGCGAGGGTAGTAAGACATATTATGCCTACATGTTTTGTCTGTCTAATGTATTTTATTACGTAGCTATGATAAAGATAAAAACATAGATATACGAAGCAAATAAGAGAAGAATTAAAGAACCTTAAAATGTCAGATGCCGGCAGTCTGGATAGAGACACGTACAGAAAAACACTGAAAAATCTCACCAATATTGGAAGAGGAAAAAGGAGGGGTACAAAGTGGTTCAAAAAAAAGAAAGAAAATCAAGACTCCCAAAGAAGCCAAACCAATGATATTCGCGGGGTCCTTAGTGGCCGCTACGTGATAAAAACAAAACAAACAAAAAATCCAAATATTTCTTAGTATACGAATTTATTTTCGTGCGCGTTTTTCTATAAAGTTTTTTCTATAACCCATAAGATACTCATTTAAATTAGATGGCATAAATATTCTAATAATGCGCGTGAAATATTTAAGGTAATTAAAGTATATAGTTGTTTAAGGATTAATACTGAACTCCTCTAAATAGCTTTCCAAATACCGCATTGTCGTTGTAAATTTCTTAGAAGATAAAATAGGTATAGTAAGCTATCCTTAAAAGCTAGATATATGCTATCACTGACTTTTTTGTAGGTCTATCAAAGAGGAATATACCGCCATGCATTGTTTCGTTATATGGCAAAGGGATTGGGCAGTGTCATCGATAAAACCTGCCTGAATGCTATACTTTTTCCTAAACCACCAATAATTATCGTTATATTCCAACCGATTTACAAAAAAACTTTAACAACTTATATACCAAAATCTTTCTCGTCCATCACTCTATGTATTGGTGAAAACCGTATGAAAATCCGTGTTTTTGTGTGAGTTTTTGAGTTTACCGCGGCGAACAAACAGACAGAAGCAGCAGAGGACTTTGATAATATGTATTGATTGCATATCTAAAACTAATTTTTAAAATTTTTTTATAATTATTGGTCATTTTTTAGGAGTTATAAATATTTTTATTTTTTAAAAGTTTGATAATTTAAAGTGTATTGATTTAATTATTTGTTATATATTAGGGCCGGTTTTTTCAAAATCATAGGGGGGGCTACTTTTTTTTTTTAATTTGGAAGATAAGTATATCAGATTATATAGCTCTGAATTTTAGTTTTGTGTGATCTAGGTTAAAAATCATCTACCGGCGGGTGATAGTACTTTACGTTCATTTTAATCTATTTAAATTTAACATAACAATCTTAGGGGCGAACTGTGGTCTAGTGGTTAGTCTAAGAAACAACTAGGCTCAGGATCGCAGGTAGCCCGGCAGGTGACCCTAGTTACGCCGTCTTTCGGAAGGGACGTTAAACGGGGGTCCCGAGCCTGTACGATGTCAGGTATTCGTTGAAAATCCCCAATAAACCTGGATAGGCAAAATTTAGAGCTCCCAATGTAGCATCGTCCGATTAGCCATAGCAGCATTAAATGAACAAACAAACAGAAGAAGCTATGTAGTTGAGTAAGACTGCTTGGGATTTCTAGTTGATGGATTCCAGGCCGGCTATTTATTCTGTTAGCAGCAGTCAATATTTATTTATTTCTTCTTTCGTTATAATTATAAGACATCTCTTCTACCTTGTGGTGTAGAGATTTTGCGTTAGGAGCGCCAGCTGTCCCTATCAAGAGCTCCTCTCCTCTGGCTGTCCCCCCACCCAATCCCTTTGTTATTACTATTTACTCTAATAACTATAGGAATAGCTTGAGCTAATAACGGTATGAAAAGAGTCGACCAACACGTCTAAATGTGAGGTCCGAAGGAAGATGTTACGGTCCTGGGACGAAATCAGCTGTTTCTGATCGGCAATCGGAACGAAATGGAACGGGAACGGTTTGCAACAGTGGAAAGGAACGAATCCTTCCTTCCATGCTCATTAGTAACATATACAGTTGGCACAAAAAGTATTTGCACACCCAGCGATTAGAGGTTTTATGCTTAATAGAGTTTTTTTTAGCCTGCTTGATATATCTTTAATTAGTCGAGAGCAGAAAACAAATTAAACAAATATTGAATGAATAACAAAATGTAGTTTTTCACCGCCCATAAAGTATTGGAATTACTGAGAAGTTGAATTCTTATCTTATTCCTGAGAAAGTAATTGGTGACCTATGACACTCACTAATGCTGTTACTGCACCTCCAGTGATATTGTACTTCCGCCATATTCAGTATCTAATGGACCGCAAAATTAGGAAAATGCCATTGTCTGTTTGGGAGATGATTATATGGTTATCGTCTTTAGGTAAAAGCTGCCGTGAGATCGCTAAAGAAGAAATTGCCATTCTCTGCAGTGCGGTTTATTATTTAAAAAAATATAAGAACTGGATCGACTGAAAATCAGCCTCGGAGAGGTCGTCCATGGGCCCTTACAGTGCGAGAAAGAAGACAGGTAATTAAAGAAGCTTTAAGAAAACCCAATAAAAGTGCTCAAAATCTTTCGGATGACCTAGCATCATCTAGTGGAAAGTATGTTGCACTAACAACAATCCGAAACGTTCTCCATAGTGAAGGCATTCGTGGCAGAAGACCTCTAAAAAACCTTTCATTAGTGAAGTGAATAGGAAAAAGGAGACTTGAGTTCGCGAAAAAATACGTAAATGAACTTCTAGATTTTTGGAAGAAAGCTCTATTTTCGGATGAAAGCAAATTCGAAATTTTTAAACCGGCTGACATTTTGACATTTTGGCAAAAAAATAAAACAGCTTTAGATACAAGAAATATATTGAAAACGGTGAAGTATGGAGGTGGGAATATGGTTTGGGGCTGTATGGCGTACTCAGGCGTTGGAAATTAAGAAATTATTGAAGGTATGACAGCTCGCTCATATCTGGAGGTGTTGCGACGCAACCTGAAAAGTAGTGCCATTAAATTAGGTCTGGAGAACGAATACTACTTCCAGCAAAATAATAACCCGAAGCACACAGCAAACTTAACCAAGGAGTGGCTTCTATATAATGCTTCCAGAAGATTGTCCATATATATCTTTTGTTCCTCTATCTATGTCCCAGAATATGTATATATATGTATGTGTGTGTATATATATATATATATATATATATATATATATATATATATATATATATATATATATATATATAATATATAATATTTAGATCTTGAGTTTCAGTCTTTTATTTCTTTATTAATTTCTCAGGCGACGTTTCGAGACTAGGTTAGTCTCATATTCATGCCCTGACAGTGAACAAATGAGCTTTTTAGTAAAAAAACATCAAACAGCACACTAAAATAGATGTAAAATGACCTCTATATGATAGGGTGTACTTACAAGTTCTAAAGAATGAATCAGTTTTTCATTAATCTGTTGCCTCTTAAAACAGCATAAATTGTTTATAAAGGAACAGCAGTTTATTCCTAAAAAATGGATTACTTGTTCATTGATCACAGCAATTACAATACAAACAATTTATGCTGTTTTAAGAGGCAACAGATTAATGAAAAACTGATTCATTCTTTGGAACTTGTAAGTACACCCTATCTATTACAACTTACACAGGTCATTTTACATCTATTTTAGTGTGCTGTTTGATGTTTTTTACTAAAAAGCTCATTTGTTCTCTGTCAGGGCATGAATATGAGACTAACCCAGTCTCGAAACGTCGCCTGAGAAATTAATAAAGAAATAAAAGACTGAAACTCAAGATCTAAATATTATATTATTTCCATAACAGTCAAGAAAAGTAAAAAACCAATATATATATATATATATATATATATATATATATATATATATATATATATGCAAATGTATGTATAATATAAGAGTATAATGAATGGAGCGAGTAAATAATTACATCTTGTTAAAGCATTAATTATACGTTTGATTAGATCTTGTCCTGGGAAGTGATTGATGGTGTTTAGTCATATCAATTTTAGAAATTTCCACTTGTCACATGTCATCATTGTGGAGATTCTAAACAATCGGGGCTTATCGATGTTTATCCAGGAGTGAGAGAATGGGTGGGGGGGGGGTGTTAATAACCTCACAATTGGTTACAATAAATCGGTCATTTATATAATTTTTATAGTATATAGTCTTTATATTCACAATAATATAAATATTATCGAATAATACATTGTGCAACTCATAAAAAATGTAGTTTTTGGTTAAATGAATTTAACAGATCTGATATGTATGGTCTATAAAAGATAAATTAATACTTTTATTATAATTCACCATTGAAATTTATTAAATGGTGATACTAATTTATGTATTTACTAGCTTTTTCCCACGGCTTCGCTCGCATAGAATTTGGACTACCACATAAAGTTTCTTGACAGTGCTTTTTAACAATAATTTAAAATAATAAATAATTTCATTATTTAAATAATTTAATATTTTTCACTACAGGTTACTCGTACCAAATTTCAGATGTCTATCTTCAATACTGACGGATTCCATACAACCATTGAACCCTTATTATAATAAGGGTGGAATTATCCAAACTTCTTTCTTAAATCATACAAAGGACCTATCTGCAAATTTCAAGATGCTAAATTCCTGATTTGCCTTTAATTATGTACTAAAATGGATTCTTCACAGTACCTCTAATACTGTCGGGGGTGGGGAGGGACACGTGCCCCCTTACGCATCCCTAAATCCGCGCTTGCTATAGCCCATGTGTTATTCTGATGTATAACCTATGTTGCTATAAAGTTTCATCCAAATCCGTTCAGTAGTTTTTGCCTGAAAGAGAGACAAACATACAAACTTTCACATTTATAATATTAGTAAGATTTTTTCTTTCCCACCAAGTTTGTTTCCCTAAATATATTCCCCCAAATTTTCCTCTATTATCTTTCTTTACTCTAGACTACAACATCATTTAAATTCATTAATTTACAAAATTTATGAAGTGAACGAAGAAAAAATATATACCTAACATTATTAATCATGCTATAAAAGTAAAAAAATACACGAATAAAATAAATTCAAGGATTTTTTCTTTTTTGAATATATGAGCCTCATAGCTTACATCCTCTTCAGCGCGTAACCCATCGCTCCGAAATTATCATGCTTTTCGAATAATGAAGGATTTGATACAGTGATAATGTTAAATACAATTAATTACTGTCACCTTTATCAGGAGAGGTAGGTACAAAGGTCAATGATTACTACTCGTGTTATCACTAGATTGTGTACTCGCATGTAGCTTTTGTATACGGCCGTCGCCCTCTGATAACAGTTGTGTTTAGTTACTATTAATATGTACTTATTTATCTATTTATATTTTATTATCGCAGTTGGAACGGTAGTTCAAATCTATTGCAAACTGTCAATCGAAATGTTGTATTAGAATAAATCTTCCTTACCGTTTGGTATAAAATTGTACAAGAGCCTTAAGTTAGATTTTATTTTATCTAAATTATCGTTCTACTGAATTCTGAATGTTTTATCCAAAACAGTTTACAGGCTTAGAAGTTGAGATAGCGGATGACGAGACCGATGTTTCTTCTAATAGTATATAATTATTGTATGTAAAACTTTTTTTTTGGGGGGGAAAGGGCATAATACCTTATTTTTATGAATCTTGTTTTTTACATTTCATTTACTTATTGAATGCATTAAATAATAACAATAAGGCTTAGCGAACTCTAAGGCTCGATGCCGATAAGATAAGACCTCTGCTTATAAACCTCCGCCCAAGGATCATTACCCAAACCCAAATCCGCCAGATCATTCTTAACTCAATCCTCCCACCTACTCCTTACTACTACCCCTCAGAAATTCGTTCGTTATTAAGCCCAGCCACTTTACATTCCTATCTTAATCCTCGTGACGCTTGAATAATATTTACCGGGTACATGCTTCGCAATTCCACCTTGTGCAATCTCCTAAATTCCCCTGTGGTCTCATCCTTTTTTGAATCGAATATTCTACGCAACACCTTATTTTCGAATACCTTATGCCTTAGTGCTTTAAATAAAAAAAATTAAAAATGTGTTTCTGTTGTTAAGATCTTAAAGTGAATTAAGGAGGACAAGATGGTAGTTGTCAGAATGAAAAAAAATTCCCAAATAGTTAAAAAAAAAAAATTATAAAATACTGAATGGTAAACTTTTAATTTCAGCTTACAATTTATGTGATGAAATAATAATTTGATCATTATAGACCTTGTTTGCCTTATTTTGTTGTCTTAGCCCACGGTTACGGTATATATATGGTTACAATTCGGTTTTTCTAATTATAAAAGGGACAGAGTGGGAAGGACGTAGCTAGGACTCGTTCATCCGTAAGTAACTTGTAAGTGTACGGTGTTATCAGTGGATATTATGATGTAATATCCTATAATGATATTTGATGAGATATTATATTCTAATATCAGTACTGTGTGAAACCGTTGGTACTCAACCAGTGGTCCGGACGCACCGACCACTCATTCATTCGACGGCCATTGTCTTGGAATGCAGCCTCCGCTAGATCGGGGTCAGCCTCGTCACGAGCTAAGTGTGCCATCTACTTCTTGTAGGTCGGAGTAGGAGGGGAGAGGCTGGATGGGGAATGTGCTTTTGGCAGTATGAGATATATAAATATGCATAGTATTTTTAAAAAAATATTTAATTAAACGAAATATGTGGTTAGTAACAGAAAATAGTGGTTTCAATAGCTAATTATAAGACGGAATAAGTTTAAAATATTTTTATAAATTTAAGTGTTAAAGGTACATGAATACTAGAAAAATAAATAAATAAATTCAAGTCTATCCAAGCGATAAATGCTTGGCTGTCTTTACAAATAGACTTACATTGACAATACAATAAACCAGCTATATTTACCTTACATTTATTACGAACACCTGATGTCAGATAATATCATTATGTTACTTTTCACTTTCAGTTCTAATAAAGCTGCTCTATCAGTACGGTTTTTGTAGGCTCATTTCTGGAAAATAATATTATTACCAGTACAATAATAATTAATTTTACATAGTCATAAAAATATGTTGTTAAACCTTGAACTAAGAATTATTTTAGTTCTGTAGTTTTTCCAACTGGTAGGTAGTTAATTGAAAATATATATTAAATATTTTCAATTAACTAAATCAATCTGTAATATATATTTTTTTTTTAAATTCATTTATTGATATCTACAACTGTATTACAATAATACAACAAGTAAATAGGCTAAGTGATATATAATGACATGATAATGAAATGTAGAGAAACTACCCACTGGTAGTACTCAAATCAAAGTTCAAGTAAGGAGGTCACGTGGCCATCTTCTTTTCAGACGCCTCGGAGGATTATCGGGAATTGAAGAGGAAGCTAGGTTTGAAACTAGAGGGTTTGAGTGGTAATGAAGTTTGTTATGAAAGGATAGATACCGGGTTCGGGCCAAATCAGCAACAAAAGGGACATTAAGGTCGTTATGGATGAGTTTATTCTTAACTAAATAAGGAGCATTGAGGATTTTACGAAGGATTTTGGACTGTAAGGATTGGATACGAAAGGAATTCGATGGCTTAGTGGAGCCCCAAAGCTCTACTCCGTAAGTCCAAATAGGTCGTATGATGGTCATGTAGATGAGTCTTTTGTAGTTAATTGGGAGCTTAGAGCGTTTGTCTAGTAAGTGTTGAAGTAGCCTGAAACGTCGTGCGGTTTCTTGTCTTTTCAGTCTTGTATGAGAATTCCAGGTTAATCGTTTGTCAAGGTGCAACCCTAAGTATCGGATCTGTTCTACAGGCACCAGAGGAATATTATGATACTGTAGGGCAGGAAGCCATTGGTTTACGACGTAAGGTAAAAGTCATTTGATGCGATTTTTGAGAATTTATTTTAATTCTCCAGTTTTGACACCATTCTTCAAGATCAGTGATATGGGATTGGAGGCTTTGGGATGCAATAAATGGATTGGTGTTGACTGATAATACACATGTATCATCAGCGGACGTGGTAAGGATAGTATTAGGATGAGTTGGGATGTCAGCTGTATAAACTGTATATAGGATTGGACCAAGGATACTACCTTGAGGTATCTGTAATATTAAGAGAGAAAATGTATATTTTTTCCAGCATCTACCTAATGAATTCCTCATGACTTGAGTAGGCGTCATCCAATTGGATCTTCAGTCTTCCCATCCTTTCTTTATAAGGATAGCTCCAGGAGGCCTCGAAGGATAAAGATATCCTTAACTAGTTACTAATAAGGATACTGGAGGATGCCTCGGTAGGACACAGATATCCGGATGATCGCTGCCTTTTTCTGAGCTAGTTATGCTGATGAGCACTATCTAGAGGAGGAGCCGCTGGTTCTTGGTAATCCTCTGCGATTAGTGTTAGAACCGATAGCGGTAATCGCGACAGACTTGGATTGCACCGAGCTGAGTAACGATAGGCGTGCTTCCCGGACGCTGGTAGGCGGCGGAGATAGCCGCTTCGTTTCCACTCTTCCCTCTCAAGTTTTTTGACCTCGTGGGATTATCAAGTTCCCTCCGCCTGTCTCGTCCCGTCTTCTTTAGCGAAAAGTTCTTTGTTCTCGTCTTCTTGAAAAAGAAAGATAGATAAAAGTGTTCTCATAAAGATGGAGGACGAGCTAGAATGTTGGTATTATGAAAAAAACATGTCAGGTAAATTATACGGCAGGATTATTTTTTATATGCTTGTACATGAACATATATAATTACGGTATTTTTATATTACTCGAAAAATATAGTAAATTATATAAAATATATTTTAGATACTTATCCATTTTTGTGGATTTCTTTTTTTTTTTTTAACATAGTAGACTTTTGATTTGAATTATATGAATAGAAAATTTTATTTTAGATGCCTTAAAGTTTATAACAATTGTTAGACGAATTTATATATATAATTTATATATAGTGGTTATATATAATGGTTTAATACATGACTCTTTGCCAAGTCTTATGTGATAAAAACATTTCCAATTTGTATCCATACCTTTAGCTTTAGATATAGCGAATATAATAAAAAATGTACTTATGTAACTTTCAAAAATAACATCTCATATAGATCTTATAGATTTGATACTCCAGGAATAAGAGCCTTTCTGATTGACCACGTCTGCTTGTTGTTTCCTGTCACAGGTATCCCATTCACAGAGGAAACATGCAAACTTTGCGTAACCACTTTGTTGACCTAGTAACATGGAAATAAATTTCAAATCTCTACAAATGGTCCATTTATGGTCAGAATAGCCGAGCTTATTAAGAACATGCTCAAGATTTTCGTAGCATTCTTTCAAATGGACTCAGTGTCCAACAAGGACATAAGCATATCGATACGTAGGTTACCTATAATAAGTCTTGTGAAGAAGTACAGCTTTTCAACTCCTTTTTGATGAATCAAATAAGAAATTTTCAGGTAAAACTGTGACTTATCTAGTGGTGATAGAATATTTTCACTATTTTTTCCGTAATCAGCACAAAAAATACTGTTAAACCCACTAGTTAAATATGCTACAATTTTTTCATCGCAGACTGTGTGTAATCGAGCGAATAGATTGATAACATCTTGTTATATGTACCTGAAGGTTGAACAAAGGAAAATGACCAGCTAGAGTGATGTAGTGCCGCCGCGAACTAGGAGTCATGGAGTCGTTGAACTCTAACTATGGAGAAAATGTCCATTGTCAAGGGCTATTAACCTGGAATGAAAGAAAATACCCGATTTGATATCTTCCTTATAGATTGTTATTGTTTTAGTATTTACTATTACTGTATTATTGTAGTACTAGGTTTTGCCCGCGACTTCGCTCGCATGGAATTTGGTCTGCCACATAAAGTTTCGTGAAAGAACATTTTAAATAAATAATTTAATTTTTTTTAAACGGATTCTATACAATCGTTGAAACCCTATTATATTAGAGGAGAAACCCTTGGGGAGGAAATTAGCCGAATTTCTTTCTTAAATTATACAAAGAACCTATCAGCAAATTCCAAGATGCTTAGTTCCTGATTTGCCTTTAATTATGTACTATAATGGACTCTCCACAGTACCTAAAAAACTGTCGGGGGAGGGGGGGGGGGACGTGCCCCCCCCATAAATCCCTGCTTGCTGTAGCCTTCGTGTTATTCTGATGTATAACCTATATTACTGTAAAGTTTCATCCAAATTCGTCCAGTAGTTTTTGCGTGAAAGAGAGACAAACATACAAACTTTCACATTTATAATATTAGTAAGATTAGTAGGATATCAAAACAAATAGTTTTACTCATGTTCTTTCTGGTATTTTAACAACTATGATCATGTGATTTGCCTTTAATTATGTACTATAATGTACTCTCCACAGTACCTAAATAACAGTCGGGGGGGGGGGGAGCACGTTCTCCCCCATAAATCCCCTCTTGCTATAGCCTATGTGTTATTCTGGTGTGTAACCTATATTACTGTAAAATTTCATCCAAATCCGTCCAGTAGTTTTTGCGTGAAAGAGAGACAAACATACAAACCTTCACATTTATAATATTAGTAAGATTTATATTGATTCAATAAAAAAATAAATAAATATTTTAACAATCTACTTCATGGACTGGATTAGAACTTCTAACTAGGTATAAATATGGATATACAAAGATGGTATAAATGTGGATTACTTAAGGATAGAAGACCATCTGATTGTGGATTGAAACCTTCCGGAATGGCATAACCTTCCGAATAATTACTAAGAAATAATGATAGTTACAGACGTCAACACTAGTCTAAATGGATTCAAAGTTGGTCAAAATAGTTTAAATCTGAACAATTTTGCGATTCCACGATTTAGTATTATCATTATTTATATACTCATTATTGCGTAGCAGGGATTAAAATCATACATTACGTTCTAAAAAATATTTAATATCTAAAATTTTAAGTATATTGTTTCTGCTCATTATCAACTGTTTTAACTTGATAGGTGTGGAAACAAATATAAAGAGAAAAAAAATTGTTTCTTAATTACTTTTAATGTTTTGATGGGGGTTAATTTAAATATATTATATAACTTATTAATGTGATATTGGAGCTTATTTTTAGAAAAATTAAGCGTTTTATTTTGAAGCTTTATTAGAAAGAAGTTCATGGTCAAGATTGACCCTAGACTCTCACGCGCGTTTTTAATTTTTAATTCGAACCATTGTCGCAAAAAAAAAAATCACAATAGAATTCTAAATATTTAATTATTCCATTATAATTAATAATTTCATGCAGGACTATGATATGCCATTGTGTGGCCCCATTAACGTAAGTTGCCTAAGTAAGCAAGTTGCCTAGTACTTCAGTAAACTTCATATCTATATCTACAGCCCCGGTGATTAAGTTGTTAAGTCGATTTTTTTTTCCAAAATGAGTTTCTTGTACTTAGGGAAGCGGAATCGTGTTATTTTCATTGCGAATGAGGTGCTGAGTAAGCCATTGACTTTAAGTGGAGTTGCAATACAAACCATAACTCCATTTCAAGCCAAAAACTACGAGATCAACACAACTTCACTTCTCTCAACACATTTAACTCTCTCTTGAAAAAAATCGACTTGGTGAATAAGTACCAGGGCTGTAGATATTGCTGCCTGTATTTTTTATTTATTTATTAAGCTATTATTGTTGCCAGAGACATTCTTTCATCTTCAAAACTCGGATGGAAGCTTATAAGCAGAGATCAGTGGAATCTAGTCGCTAAGGGTTATTATTATTATAGATGTGTAGAAGATTAATTTTGAGGACTGTTTCTGTTCATTTAAAATCCGCTAATTGGTAATAGATTTCGTTGATCATTATTATTCTCTTTGTACAGGAAACCTAATAGCGTTGTATCAAATATCTCTGGAATTTCATTTTGCCCTAACCGCCGCCATTTTGGTTCTAACGCAAAGAAGCGGGACATGTAATTGTAGTATTGTGGGAACTCTCCGTATCCTCTGGAATTTCATTTTCCGGCCTAAGGAGGCGCCATTTCCACCAGATGCTTCTGTTATTAAATTAAATAATTAAGCTTATTTTCTTATAATATTCGTTATTATATACTCTAGAATTTGTATTTATTTATGTTTTTCTCCAGGATCAATATGAGAACCTCTCGATGCACACGCAGAAGGGAGTGGACTTTTTGGAAAAGTACGGGCACTTCATCAAGGACCGCTGTGCCATCGAAATGGATTATGCCACCAAGTTGAGGTACTATCATTTGTTAATATTTTTTTCCATGGTATGTTATTTACTGTATGTATGAACATTTTATGTATTTACAAATCAGTATGTTTGTTGATATAGGTCTTTCGGGTTCTTGAGGTTCAGACGTGAAAATGTGTTTATTTTTTTATTCGTGCTCTAACTATGAAAAAACAGGCTTGTAATGAAAACTTTAAATTTTTGTGGACATTTAGATTATATACTAGTCTAAAAATAAAGTTAGCATTTGTTCGTAATATTTAAAAAAAAAAAAAGTGTTTGTTCATTTAACGTCACTTTATGCTGCTATGGCTAATCGGACGATGCTACAGTGGGAGCTCTAAATTTTGCCTATCCAGGTTTAATTAGGATAGGGATTTTTAACGAGTACCTGACATCGTACAGGCTCGGGACCCCCTTTTAACGTCCCTTCCGAAAGACGGCGTAACTAAGGAATTTTTACTCCCTTAAAAAAATCCTTGGGCCGCCTGCCGGGCTACGAACCCGCTATCTTGGGTTTAGTAGTTTGTTACGCTAACCACTAGACCACAGGTGACCTTGAAAAAAAATAATGTTAATGGATAAATTGTCATTATTAATATTTTGATCTGTTTTTGATTAATTTATATTAAAAGTTTTATTATTATTAATTATTTTGTGCTCTTTAGTTTCACTCTAAGACACATCCATTCACTTTAGTTTAATTTTTTATGAACGATAGGGAATAAAATAATGAGTTTATAAAATTAACTTTTTTTATTAAATTATGGAGGTATTTAACCCTGGGTCGAGAAGTTAGCAGCTTGCATGTATCTTGATCATTTTTTTTTTTCATTTTAAAAGGGCATTTAATTAGAAATGTTATGGTTGTGCTCAATTAATGTGGATAGCATTTTACGCTTGGAATGTAATAGAATATCGATTTTTCATTGTCAGTCATAATACGCCACAGAATTGTTCTTTTTTGTTTTGTCTTGCCAATAATGGAACTGCCATGTTTATTTTCCTTCTTTGTGGATCTTTTCCATTCCATCTAAATATCTAAAAAAGTTGATTCTTCAAGCGCTTAGCTTTCCGAAAGTTTAAGTAGTTTTCTTCTAATAAGTCTTGCCATTTATTTTCTTCGGTTTAGGATTTTTTCGGTCCTCCAGGCCGTTTTAATATAATAATATTCCTAATACTATAGCAAATGCTAAATGAAACAAAAGTGATATACAAATTCCTATTCCTATTATTTCTGTCAGTTATCCATACCCTGTTATGTTGTTTGTTCAGTATTTTGCATTCAAGATTTCAACATTGAACATTAAACCCAATATTGAAAACCCGTCGAATCAGGAAATCCTCATGGGGCTCAACCAGCCTCAATAAAGCTTTTATCCTAAATTAGGTAAAAATCTTAGTGGTTGTGTGGGATCTCGAGTTCGATCCTCCCCCTTTTACATCTTTCGGCTTAAAAAGAATAGCTTTCATGTAAGAATGACTATTCTTGAGTTGCAGTAGCACAACGTATATATATTTATGCCTCAGCATACATATACATAAGTTTTCTCATCAGGTGAAGGAACCTGGCTGATATAAATCCTGACTGTTTAATCTGATCTGAGTCTTAAGTTGTCACGAAACCTGTCTCTCTCTAAATGGTAATGGAGAACTAGTTGGATTTGTCCTGATAAGTCCTGATGTCAGTGTGGATGTTGTATTTTATTCAAAACTTTTAAATTTAAAAAAAAAGATCAACTTTACGTAGGCATTATTTACATACTAATGACTATATTAACCCGTATTATGAGACCACATGCTTCAGCAGGAATGTGTCATATCTCCTCATGGGGAGGCGAGCTTCCAGCATTTATCTGGATCAACTGCTGTAAAAGTTTTTTTTTATCAAGCTGTGCTTTCAATTAATATTTTTCTTATGTATCCTCTTTCACCCGTGACCACAATCAATTCCTTGTAGTTTTTTAGTGCTCTCATAGCATTCACAGCCCAATATTGTTGAGTCCCAATTAACTTATTTATTTAAATAGACGATTGAAATGGTGAGGGAGTTCAGTCAAAGACTACACAAATAAGATGTCCTCGGCAGCCCTGAAGATGGCCTACATCTTAGGTCGAAACGTTGGCACAATAATATAAAATTTTATTTTTTTATAATTATTGGTCAGCTGTACTGAATGGGATCGGATAAGAGAAAAGATTCGTCCCTTGCCGGCGGGTGACCCTGATGGCTCAATTGGTCGGAGCGCTGTCACGGAGAGATAGAGGTTCTGGGTTGTTCGTTTATACTGAAATAATTTCTGATTTTAAAGTTGTTTTTTTTCTTAACTTATTATCAAACATATAAATCTTGATAATAATAAAGTTATGTACAATAGAAAGAAAGTATTAAGCTGCTGTGAGTAGACGTGGTAAGTCACATTTCATGGATCTTCTGTCTTTATTGTGGTTTTGTGGTTTACCAGTACAGCAGCACTCTGAGGGGCAAGGTTCCGCTACCTCTCAGGTATATAGTCAGCATTCCAATGAAATATATTTTATTTCTCTCACTGTATGTATAATTTATTTATTTATTATCATTGTTCGCTTTTTTAACTATCCACATTAAGAACAATAAAATTTGGGGTGTTTATGTAAGTTTTTGCATGTGTAATAGTAGGTAGTAGAAAGTTATAGACCCCCTGATTAACAAACAAGTGCATATACGTGCAGCAGTCTGCTTACGAAACTGTTTTTTTTTATTATCATAGTCACTTGAACTGATTAATGAAATTGTTATGTAAATCGTGAAATTGACTCCGACATAATAGAATATTATAGCGATATATTACTAAGCACTTTACAATTATTGTTTAAATAAAAAAATGAAAAAAAAATTATTTGAAGCTTAATTATTAACGGTATATTTTTTAGAAGAGTTATAATCCAGTAATCTGTTTCTGCACAGGCCTCTTCTTGGTTACTTAACAGTTTTTTGTCTTTTTACTGTCCACGTGTTTAGTACACCACCATTCTTCAGGCTTCTTCCGCCATGTTAAGTTTCAAGTTCTCCTTACCTCTTAAAGATGTTATCGTCCATCCGTTTCTTGACTGATTAATATAGGCAATTTGATCTCTTTAATCACACATTATTCCATCGAATGTTTAGGTAGATGGAGATTCATGGATACAGCCTCATTCCTACCTCCATCTTGTTATTTCTGTTTTTAAAACCAACAACTATTGGATTATTAACTTCTTAAATTGCCTGTCAACCAGTGGCGTGAAAAAATTCTCTTTGTGATGTGGTATATTTTTTTCCCTTTTTTCATCTGATGTGAGTGATAGCGTTCCGCTTGATCTTATATCTCTTATAATCGGAGCGCGGTGAATAAATGCTAAAATCGAATTTTGTACTTAGGGAAGCGGGATCCTGCCATGCTTTTGGCTTGTAATGGAGTTTTAAAATAATCAATAACTCCATTTAAAGCCAATGAATCTCTCATTCACTTCGAAAATAACACGATTCCACTTCCCTAAGTATAAGAAACTTGTTTTGGAAAAAATCGACCTTGTTTGCTGTATATATAATCCCATCGCTTCTAGCTTCACACGGACTGATTAAGGGATGAATTCCACAGGGATCACGACCCAGTGACCCGCGCCAACTAGGCCAGTACTGCCGACGATGAGCTAGGATTGGGCTACGGAGGCCCTAATTTCCCACCTTGGTCTGGGACTTAAAGGTCATGGACCTCTTGTGTGGACTCCTCGTCCGGGGCTAATACCCTCTGCCTTCTGTCCCTCGAGGTAGTGCGGAAGATGGCTCCAAAGTAGCCGAATTTCCTCATCATTGTAAATGTTCAGATTTAACCTTACTCAGTTAACCCTAAGCAACGTTTCTGTAATTGTATTAGAGACTACTCCTTGTCCCTTAAAAAAATGTTTCTGTGAGGTGTATTAGCTGTCTTGATTCAATTAATTTAAGGTTTATAAAAAATAGTTTTAGTCTTTTCATTATTTAAGTATTGTCGGACTGAAGTAAAACATTTAAGTGGGCTTGCCAACTCGCGTTATCTCATCCATCCAAGTGGCAAGATTGGCCAAACATGTGAAGAGGCGGTTCATCTGTCTGCAACAGCGGTCAGCTCTAACATTGAACTAGTCTACCTTCGCCTATCTCTATAATAAGATAAAAATGTAATTCATGCTAGGCCAAAGTATATTAATAAGCATTGTCTGCCATTGAAAATTCAATAAACGAAATAATGGTGTCCAATGGTTGTGCAAGGAGGAATAAGACCGATTCTACTGCCAGGCTGTTCCCCGAACTAAGGCTGTCCACCTACCTTAAGAGCCTAGATGGTCTGCAGAGCTCACAGATCTATAGCTGTTAATTTATAAGAAATACTTTATGTGCGACAACTGAATGTGTTCCTACCTTCAGCATGAGCTCCTCTACACTGACTTCAGCATGAGCTCCTGTACACTGACTTCAGCATGAGCTCCTGTACACTGTCTTCAGCATGAGCTCCTCTACACTGACTTCAGCATGAGCTCCTCTACTCAGACTTCAGCATGAGCTCCTGTACACTGACTTCAGCATGAGCTCCTATACACTGTCTTCACTTAAAAAAAAATTACTCCATCTCATTCAAAATTCCACTTGAGTCTATAGAGGAATAATCCAGAATGTTACCAATTCGGTTATAAACCTCGAATTAACTCCATGATGCCCCGTTAGTATGGTAGTATCTTCCAAATTTAATTTCGATTGGACTATATAAAATAAAAAAAATAAATAAAATATAAAGAAGGGGTTTAGATTAAACGAGACAGGCTGTTTATTGACTACCTCAGTATTATATGGTATCCAATGATATTGACTCTTGTGACTTATTACGTTCGATGATATTGAGGGTCTTATGACCTTGCCATCTGTCCTGTGACCTTGGGCACGGCAGCGGCTGACCTCAGTAATTTATCGGACCGGGACGAGACCTCAAGTTGTGGTGACTCATGTCCCTCCGCAGGATGGTGCTGTCATCTTTACGGGATTGCCGAGTCACCTATTGCAATGGTGGTGGTTGCTTGCAATTTTATCTTGAGATAAAACAGTTGTGATGTGGGCTGTTCCTCATCAATTAGCTCGATTAATCAATCTAAGACCATTTAAGAACAGGCATAAGTGGTTTCTATGAATTAGACTTTGAGGGAGTGGGTTACGTATGAGTCATTTTGAAGGGCAAAATTCTTTAAACTTGAATGACAAGATTGTCCAGGATGCAGGCATGGCGGGTAAGAACATTACAACACTCAACAAAGTGTCTCGATCTTTTCAGAGGCTAATCTACAATAAACCTGAGGAAAATTCAAAATTATTGATTATTTAAAATTGTACAATTATTGAAGTATCGGTTATCATGTACAAGATAAAAGGAATCGGCCCCTATGGTGTAGATGGAGGTCTTTCGCCACGGCGCCCCTTGCGAAATGTCACGAAAGAACTTGGTCACAGTTGCGTGAGGAAAGAAAAAATCTCTGCAGTTCTGATGATGGCGTAACCCGAGCTGAGTGCTACCGGGTTGTAATTAACTTGGAATTTCATAACATTATGTAAACTTTATTATTTTTACGAAAAAACAGTCACCAGTTTCTATAACTCATTTATTACAGCCAGTGTTTTTTCAGAAGGCTCCTTACGGTGTATATAGTTAATTCAAGTAATTGATGGAAACACCAAATTATACTATGTTATAAAATGAATGTATCTTACATAAATTTATAATAACTTTTCAAGTAGCCGGTGTGTTTACCTCAAATCTAAGAATAAAAAAACAGTGCTTATTCTTAAATTTACACATATATTTCTATACACAATTCGGTATTGGAATATTAACCTATATAGATTTACAATAATAGAGGTTACTGGTGATGATTGTAGGACTAAGAAGTGAGTGCTGGTTATTGGAAACAAACAATGATAGTTAGTTCAGAAAAAGATCTAATAGGAAGTGTATAAAAAAATTGAATATTGAAACAAATATATATTATACTATCGAATATAATGCACCTTAATTACACAAATCCGCTAACTGACTAATCGATAGAGGTTCAAGATCGTTACCGTTCGATGTATCTATAAAGCTGACAACTTCCCCCTCCTCGAAACACAATCATTTCAGGAAACGGTCCTTTCCTCTCTTCCGGTATTTCTTTTCTGTTCTGCTCCTAGCGATTCCCTTCCAATCTGTTACACACGTTGTAATCAGTCATCATCTACGCTTTATCTGCTGTTTAGTTTGACATTTGATATGAAGTTGAAGAAAGAGATGGAAAGAGAGAGAAAGAAGAAAGAGAGAAGAGTCTTGATTTACTGTATCAGAAGGAAAAATTAAGGAAAATTCTGTTTCATTTGTTATAATTATATTTTCTTTCATTATTATACTGGACCTGATGGAGTTTCTTTAGTTCTTCACTCCTTGCAAGTTGATAGCTTAATGAATCTTCATGTATAAGTTGGATAACTATTTCTAGATTGGTTAGGTTTCTTATTCCCCATGGAGGATATCGAAATCATGTCATCGTGGGGTCTTTGGACAACAACGGTTAGGCTAAGAGGTGATTTTACTGAGATCGCGCTCAAAAACTGTCCGTTTTTTATTCCTTAACAAATTGCTGTTAATATAATAAATAATTTGTCTATTACAGGTCTCGATTTCGGGACATAAAGATGATTGACCCTTTTTTTACCCTTTTTACAGAGCTCCTTTTATTTCTTTTATTAATGCTGTTTAATGGATTAATAAATTGAAATAAGTCTTACGCCATTAAAACTTATTATTTATTCTTATGTCCATTTACTGTTTATTGAATTTATGCTTTCCCGAACAATTTAAACTACTTTATACGCACGAGCCCGTTCTGTTTAATTATTCAGTGAAAATACAGAAAAAATATGATCGCCTTCATGAGATAAAATATGGTTTAGTTGGAAGTGGTATCTTTATTGAGAAAGTTATTGCATTTATTAGAATTACCACGTTATCTATTATTGTATGAGAGAAAAATAGTTGACTGGACGATAAAATGGAGAACGGAGATAGTTGGGGGGTGCAGTAAAAAAAAACACCAAATAATTACCAGACTTATATTTAGTAAGTGCCGATGTTTCTACCTACAGTGTAGGTCATCTTCAGGGCTATGAGAGAGAAACAAACAGAACAAAAAATATAAAAACATTACAGTGACAAGAATATAGTGACATGTAATGTAGAAAAATAAAATAGTGACAGATATGAAAATTAAAGATAACGAATATTAAAATAATGACAGACTGTAATAAAAATAGAGATATTAACAGATTTAATAAAATTAAAGATAATGAACAGAAATTAAAATAGTGACAGATATAATAATTAAAGATAACGAATATAAAATAAAATACAGAAAATAAATGTGCAGAAAGGATAGAAAAGTAAACATAATATAAAGGGAAATAAAAATGAGGAGGTAAACCAAAGATACAAAATGAGAAGATTAACATATAAAAAAAGGTTGGAACATGAAGGATTTAGAAAAAAAATATTAAATTAAAGATATAAAATGTATGATAATGGACTTCTAGAGGTTACATTATGTATTATTGTTTGATAAAGTTATAAAGATTACCGTATGAGGGAACCGGATGACCTGATACAAAGGAGCTTGAAGAAGAAAAGAAATAAGAACCGCTGCTTGTGATACATTTAGGATGTGGAGGAGGGGGGGGGGGGGGGAGAGGACCAATCTACTGTACAAAAGGATTCGTTTAGGACGTCTTCTGCTCCGGTGCAGGGTTATCAAAATCCTTTATCTTTTGAAGGGTTGTCTTTCTTATAGGTTTATTGATAATTCTGTGGGTAGAAAAACCACCACCATACCCGCGATATAGCGCATACGACGATTACTATGCTTGCTTTCCTACATTCCTTTCCATGTTTTCCGTGGCCTTTCTCGCTCTTCAATAAATAAAATAATATAGTAAAAATAAATAAGAAAGAGAACTCTTATCGTTAATTTATATGTAAAAAAACAATTTGAGGGATTGATAAGGAATCGTGGCATCGTTCCTCCTTAGTGCTAGGTCCTCCAGGACATCACCAGAAGACAAAGACAGAAGGATCGAGGACACACGAACTCTGATGAAGAACAAAGCGAGCCTATTGCCCCTGATAAGGCTCATTATCGCATTGTTCGCCGCTCCGGTAGCCTTAGCTAGTAATCGAGATCTGATAAGGAATACATTCTCTTCTTAACATTCAACGTCCATGTAAAGAATTAATGAATGCAATATAGGTCAAACAAGAGTTGATATAGAACATGTGTTATATATATAAATTACTACATTTTGTGTTTGTATGTTGCCTTAGCGAGATCAAATCAAAATGGGCCAAGCCCTCTGTAACGGATAGTCCACGTTACGATGACCAGTGGAGATAAAACAGATGGCGCTGTTATCACAATACATCAGTGGATATAATTCATCTCCTCTGTTGTTGTTGTTGTTGGAAGAGTTCTCGCTGCAATTATAAATTTAATTATCTCTTGCTGAAAGAGTCTAAGCAGCCTTTGCATATTCATTAGAGTCTGTCGGGAGTGTTCCCAGCCTTGGTCCTGCTCTGGACCTAGTGTTCAATGTCAAGGATCTTCGTCGTATTTACTGCGTCTGTTATATCAATGAAGTGTTCAGCAGGCAAGTGTTTAATGGAGCAGGGGCGTCTGGGGGGGGGGTTATAATAACAATAGAATAAAAATATATAATTGTAGAATACAAGAAGGGCCGAAGATCCTTTAGTTTTATATAAAGGGTTGATGATAAAGAGAATAAATACATTGTGATTCAATGAACAGATCAAATCTTCATCTTGTAGTTTTGTTAACAGTAATCCTCGTCAGCTAGTTTAGTCCTTAATATTATTCCAAACAGATTTTCAATATCCTTCTTAATTCTTCTCGTAATCCGAATACTTTAGCATTGTCTCCATCGAGCTGCTTCAACTATTACTTTAACCGGTACTAGTATGTTTAAGGGCCTGCTGACACCAGCGCACTCAGGTGTCACTTACCTCAACTATTTGGACCTTGTCTGGTTATGCATGAATTTTAAATAGGCATTTCCTTTCATTATGATACAACAGATTTATAGGAAATGAAATAAATGAGAAACATGTAGACAAAATTAAACTAGAATTAATAAAACATTTATTAAAAGCAATATTCATTAAATAACAATTTGTAACTAAAATTATCATATTTTAGTTACAAATTTTTATTTAATGAGTAAAATAGAAATATTTAAAATATGATGTTATGATAAACAATGAAAGATTTATTCCAAACAATGATCATTAAAAATTCTAAATTCTTCTTCAAATTCCAAGTCATATTTGAAGAAAATAATCAAAAACACATTCACGTTCAGCTTCACATAAACAATAACAAAACAATAGAAAGGTTACTATAACAGTAGGAGATGGTTAAGAAAAGTGACACCAGAGCGCGCTGATGCCAGCAGGCCCTTAAACATACTAGTACCCTTTAACCTTCTACATTTGTTGAAACGGCTAAACAAAGGCTCTAAGACCTGTATTTTAATATATTCCATTGGCTTTCTGACAACATTTCTACTTTTACCGTCTACCAAATTTAACGGATGGATATTAAAAAAATATATCTGTCCTTGTTTTTACCTCATTTTACAGTGTAAAGAAGGTGAAAGTTTTCCATTTCCATATTTCAACGGTAACATTAGTTTTGAATGTCCTTGAATATTAACTATTACATTTTTGTAAGTAATCGTAACTGTTATTTATTTATATTTTGTTCTAGTCTGTAATAAATATATAAATAAGTGAATATTTGAAAATTTAAATTACAGTTGTATGCACCCATATTTTAATTTCATTTAAGGTTATATAATATTAAATGAAGAATACATTTACATGATACATTTCTATTTGCGTCGAATGAGTCATTTATGATCTCTTGTCATTTATTATCAGCTGTACAAATGATGGTGTAACTTCTTCGAAGGAATGTTAAGATTGTCGTCAATGTTGGAATAGCACGTTCTTTACTAATTCTTCATAATAAAATAGTCGTCATTGTTGCAACAGAAATTTCTGAAAAATATTCTTTTCTCTTTGAAGTGATATTTGGCACTTGTGTGTTAGCGCAGCCGCAGTTACTTTTTACCTATCGATACTTGTTCGCCTGCGCGAGCAGTTATATTTTGTAACTGTTATCTTTTATAACAGCTATCTTGCACAACGTTTTTAATTCTATTTATGGGGGTTAGTATTGGTTTGCGTTAGAAATATAATTTATAATATAATCATCTGTTAGAAATATAACTGCACGCGCATGCGAACAAGTAGGCAAAAATAACTGTGCTTGCGTTAACACATCGAGTACCTATTTTTTTCAGGTTGGGTTTAGTGTCTGAAGTCATGATTTTTATTATTGGATGCTCCATCGTAAAACTAGCCCTTATAGTTTATACCTGGCTAGACCATATTCTTGCGAAAGGGAGTTTTTGTTTGAGGTGAAGGTTAAATGCGTGCCCACGTTTCGACCTAAGTTTTTTTTCCCGTGGCACATACCAAATTCAAAGTTTACTAACTTCTGAAACGTGTTATAGTTCTGATCTTAATGGATATATAATTATATTGACGTATTTTCATTGCTCTATTATTTTGTTTTATGTATATTTTTATCCAAGAAACTACGTATTTAAATTCAATTACCTGAAACCTGTACCACTACAACCCATGAAGGGTCTGGGGTTCAGTACATGGTAGAGACTGTACTGTTTCATGGACAACGGTTCTGCAAGGTGGTGACTTGCCCTAAGTCACGCTCAACCGCCAGATTTTTCCCCCTTATTTTGGGTACCCTATTTTTATAATGTTTTATAGAGGCTGGGTGGGCACCAGCAGGGTCCTAGACCCTATATGATCCATCTCTAGCTACAAACAGACTAAATAAAAATCATGGCCTGCAGCGGGTTTGAACCAGGATTTCCGGCATGGCAGCTCAGTGCTCTACCACAGAGCCACTCAGCTCCCAAATTCAATTACAGTTTTTACAATTACTATTTTTTTTATTCCGTATTGTTTCTGGCTCCTTTGAAATGTCTAACTTAAATATATTTGATCCTAGTTATAATTTTTCTATTATTCTCGACAAAATAATTTTTTATACCATGAGCCTGGAAATAGGGATACTTCAAAGTACCAGGAAGGTGAATTGTTTAAGGTCACTGATCAAAACTGCAACTTTACATAATGTGGTGATATTTGGCTATAATTTTACTCCCTACGAAGGAGCTGGTATGGAAAGGATCTTGTTAGGAAGGGACTGGTGTACTTTGGAGTATATCCGTAATATGTATGGATATAATATCGATATATCCAGAATGAGCGAAGTCAAGAATAAAAGAACAAGAGGAACGATGATTGTAGAAAAACTATATTGAAATCGTTTCAGGAAAATTAACTGAAAAAGTGCTGAATTAGTGCAGTGACTTAACTGCTCGGCGCTTTAATTATAAGTTATTAGGTTAGTGGGTTGGTACGACGAACTGATGATGACCTGGTGTTTGGGATGTAATAGAGGAGTTAGTGTAGATCAATTTAATTTGATTGTTAATATATATTTTCCATGTAATATCACATGTTTATTCCGCTATAGGATTAATTTTTTGTGCATACATTCTCACACTGGACAAGTCTGAATATAATTAGCTTTTATTTAGAGACTAACTATCGTGACTAATTATGAAGTATGACCCAAATAATTAATATGATAATGCTTTTGTCATTTTCAAACAAAAGAAATTAATCAATTGTATGTTCATTAACGTTCCGCTCCTTCAAAATAACGACAGTACTCAAAAATAGGCATTCAGTAGCAATTGCTGCATTGGTTGATGCTTTTCAATTCACGAACGACATATCTGATATTCCATTTCCACGATATGATATGATAAGGGTTTTTTTTAATAAAGTCATATTTTGAGTTGTATCTTGTTTGAAGCTGAAGGTTTATGAGAATTATGGGATAGGTTAAAATAAAAAAAGTTGATTACAATATCATCATTCCAATAGGATTGCTTTGCATTACCAATGCTCAAATTTTATTTTATTGTTTTTTTTTAACTCATCTGGTTTCATTTTGTGGAAGACACGGAATTTTTAATTATTTCTTTTGAAAAATGATGTTTTTATAATTATTCCATTGTTCTTTTGAAGGAGCTATGTGTAGAGGGGATGTATTTATATAATATGTAATAATAATAATAATAATGTGTTTATTTATTCTGGGACAAGTCCCTATAGAATAACAGTACAGGTATTGTAAGCTATTATGTCTTATAGTGTAAAATAATTACATTTAATTAATTATTACAAGTAATTTATTAAGTGAGAAAGAATAAAAAAAAAAAAAATGAACAAAAAAAATGCTTATTATCTACAATAACAGTATTTAAAAACAGATCAGAAGAAGAGAAAGAAAAAAATTAAATTAAGTTAACAATAATTATATAAGAGAAACAATTAATAGTTACATATATATCTAATTTATGCCAAGAAAAAAAATGAAGAAAAATTACACAATATTATCAGATATTTACATTTAATCCTTTCATGTCTTTTTTTCTTTTCTTTTTTTTTAATATCTCACTAGATGATATTAATAATAAATATGTACGTGGTTTAAATCCCACACACTCGTATATATAAATACATAATCACACACACAAATGTTCATCAAAAAAACATCATTCATTCATCGAATGAAGAGAACTTTCATTTTAACTTTGAGAAGTCAAAACTGAACATCTAATATTTTGGGAATTGTAGGGATAATAGGTGATGGAATATACGGGATTTGAAGGTTGGAAGATTATTGGAACGATGAATGGAAGAAGGTATAGATCGGATAAGGAAAGCTCAAAAGCTGCAGTTCGGTGGGATGCTGTACATAGGTCTGAGAGCCGAGAACGGGTGTTACGGGAGAGGGCCGTGGTTCTGAATTGAAGGAGATCGAAAATGTATAATGGTCGGCGGGATTGGACAACTTGGTAAAGAAAGGATGCTAGAATGCATATGTGGATATACATAGTCCTATATATATATATATACACATACACTATATTTGGAAAGGAAATATCCGATGACACAGAATGGAAAGTGGGCCCGCGGAGCTGATAGCACTTTCACTGTTGTCCCTGTCATTGTGATTTGTCCGAGTGTATTCACGTGGATTTGTCAACGGTTCATTGATGGTGTATCGCAAAGGGTATTTCATATTATTTCATAATTTTTCTTATTAATTTTATTTTTATTATTACACGTTCGGCCTTGTCAAAAGTGTTGTGAGCGTCTGGGGGACCTCAGGAGGATTCCTCCTTTTAACCCACCCCTGCCCTATCCATCCTACCAGAAGAACAAAGGAGAAGAAAAAGATATGAAAACATCGCCAAAAGTTTGCTGATTCTTACTACACAGCCAATTTTAAGAATTCATTATTGAGCAATGTTCTCAATTGCTAGTGATGTATAGAAGGGTCCAACTTAACATATCTGCACTACGCTGTAATGTGCCCTCCCCCCCCCACAATAAAAATACAAAACAAAACATTTATACTTGACAGGTTTGGATAAAGATAGAAAGAGAAAGGTGAAAGGTACTAATAACCTTTAACCTATGAGCTAGGGCTAGAGTTACTATTTAGGTTTCTACGATTTTTTTCTTTTGTTATTTGTATTAACCTTTTGTGAAGATTTTTAAGTAAAAGTATTTTAAGAATACGAGGAGTTTCTTACAACTCACATGGATATACAATGTTCTTGTTTCTTGACCGATTATTTCACTTTTGAGTGTTTTTTTTTTTCTTAAGTACTTTCATTCTAAACAAACTGTAATGCCTCTTGAATACTGGATTAGAAATGAGAAAATTACTGAAACTGAAGCGACATGTTTGCTCTAGAGAGTTTCGTCATACGTGACTCGAATACGACTCAGCAGTTCACTTTCGTTGCGTTCCCTTTCTAAATTGGTATCGATCCTTTTTGGTGTGTGACTATGTCCATCATTTACTTGCATACACGGCCGTGATGAGTGTTTTCATCAGGCAATGAGAGAAGTTGTATCATTAATATTATCATTTTGATCCAGTTGTAATATTGTTGGTATCTGTTCCGCAGGTTGTCGCTTCGAGTTGTGTTACAATTTTTAACTGTTTGCTAGTTTCATTTTAATATTTTCCAAAAATACAAGTCATCGTGAGTTTTAGTATGGAAAAGAGGATTTTGTGGGTAATTAGTAGATTTCAGTAATTATGTTATCAAGAAATAAAAGTTTCAACTAACATTTCGGAGTATAGATGATTTATATTTGTTGAAGCGTTACATTTCTAGATGAAATGATTATAGAAGTATACACATTTCCCATAATTACATTCTGTAATGCAACTTGTACTTATGGAAACTTTTAAAATAGAAACGAATGAAAAGTTAAAAATTCTTGTGCCTCAACTTGAAGCGACAACCTGCGGAATAATTACCTTAGTACCCTTTCCCTTTAAATTATATAATAAAAAATAGTTTTCGGCGTGTCATAATTATATAAAACTGCAATGTTTTTCAAGTAGTATATTAAAAGCGCAGATCTAGAAAAGGTATATTGTGCTGAGACAAGGTTAATTTTCCTGTCCAATTTATAGTGATACAGTGTTTTTTAACTTATTAATCATTGCAATGGACCATTAGATTTCACGATGTACCGTCAGCCAAGTGTAACGTCAATATGACTTAGTATTTAACCTTTAAATTAAAATACTAAACCTAAATTAAAGTTTGTTGTTAAATATTTAATGAATAAACATAGTGAATATATATTTTAAAAGGAGCTGTTTTATAAAGTGTTTGAGCTGTTTTGAGGGAAATTGGGAAATCCTTGAACCCAAAAAACAAGATTTGGCTCCCTCCCAACTCCGCAGAACTGTCATCACCGTCTCTGTATTGATTTAAATCTTTTGGGAGGGAATATATATATGTATTCAGACATATAATTATAATTATATATTAGTTAATAATAATAAAAAAATAACTTCTACGTACTACTGAATAATAAAAAATAAATGTTGACCTTGTGTTCTATGTACGTTCTCCCCCCCCCCTCTCCAACGTTGTGTACAAAAGAACTATCAACTAAATAAACTCTAACATCTAATGTTATAAATAACAAATGGTCTGTACATAACGATTATACTGTTCCCAACCTAAACTGTTTAGTACCACGCCCTCCTCCAAACTGAAACCTCCCACGCCGCCCTCTAGCACAAAATTTGTATGGACATATGAAAAAAACAAGTTTTACATTAAAGACAAAACATTTAGTTTTACTATCCCAAGTTACAACATTTAATGTTTCAATTTAAGAGAAATAAGTACTGGGACGAGAAAATAACCAAAACTGAATAACCTGAGTTCAGACCCCCCCCCCCCCAGGTTGGAAACCATTGCTCTAAATGTATCCATACAGGACATCCAACTTATAATTAAATACACAATAGCGTGATAGTGATACCTACTCTATCAATCTATGTCTGGATGACAAAAGAATATATTATCCTTTGTTTTCTCTGAAAAGTTACCGAGTGACCGAAAGAGGCTCCTGGATAAGTGTTGCGTGCGGGAAAACAAGTCAGTCGGAAGACATTAAAGAGTTAGAGCGACTTGACCGCACGACACCTCCCTCCTTTTTTGTTGTGTAACTTGCTCTGTTCAATGAATGGTTTTTATTTTTAAAAAATCGGTATATATAATACATTTTTTATAACCAGTTTGTAGGTGAAATGAACAGTTAATAGTTTAGAAAAGAAATTAGTTGACTGGAACTTCTAATGTAAGAATAGAGATAGTGCAGTCAAATGAAACACCATAATAAGTGAATACTTATTTATTCACGGCACACTTAATAAATAAGAATTCACTTATTTGGTGTTTCATTTGACTGCACTCCCAACTATCTCTATACTTACAGTTTAAAGTTTAAATGTTGTTTAATTATAAATAGATTAATCAATTTAAAAATATAAAAAAATAATTCAATGGTTATACTTTTAACGATTGAAAAATAAAATTTGTTGTAATACAGTTAACTTTTTTTTATTAAGCACTATGTTAGTTATAAACTTCCTTATAACCTACCATTGGGAATCGTGTCGTGGTTTTCCTGAATGTCAATAGCCGCCCTGAGATTTGGTTCAGAGATGGTCTGCTTCGTGGAAAACATACTTATGGGGCTGACCTTGAACAGCCATAATCCATAGATATAGACCGATTTTTCACTGTTCAGGTACCCGAATGTACGTCGGTGAGAAGGACACTGAATAATTCGTTCCAAAGTGGCTGATTATGGAATTGTAATGACCCTTCTCCCTAAATGATATAAAATATGTTAAATAATGTCCGGGGACCGAAAGCAGGAGAAAAATAAGGCCAATTACAAAACGAGGAACCCAAAATAAGATATATTCTCAAATTATATATATACATACATAGAACACTATAACATCCAATACTTATTCATTATCATACAATTATACAATATTCTAATACAAGCCTTATATGGAGAGGAGAAGAGTGGGGATGTCCTGTCTAGGCGACGGTTTCTGATGGAGTCTTTCTTTCTTGAGATGTTCCTCGAAGATCTCTGGAATCAAGATCGCAAGAATGCAGTTTAACGAGATGCAGCTCGACTTTAAATAATACATAACTCATCCATAGTAATACATTTATGTGATCACCACAGAATCATGGACGGTGGCATGTAGGAACATGTAGTTGAGCGACTCCCTCCATTCTGTCAGTGCTCACCCAAGTAATATTTGACTAAAAATACCACATAATACGGCCAAAGTTCTTCCTGGTCTCAACCAATTTTTTTTTTTAGCTCCTTGGCTTTTATTAATTTTAGACAATAACGTATTAATAACATAAAGTATGGTACATGGCATCTCTTTTACTGCACCAGTGCATTTTAGGAGAGGAATGTGGAGTGGGTTTTTTGGTTTTCTATTTCATGGCAGGGGGGGGGGGTCTAGTGATGGAGCTCACTAGTTCTTTCTGATTGGTCAATCCAAAAAAAAATTGTAAATTATATGCAAATTGTAAATCAAATTTTTCGGGATCGAGTTTCTATAGATTGAACTTAAGTAAATAAATATCGCAGTATTCCTCGTTGCTTCAAATCTCTCAGGCCAGTAATTCTTTTGTGGAGTTTCATGGAGTAGAAATCTGAATTAAAATTCCTATGAAGGACTTGACATTAATTATAGAGGAAAACTAGGATTTAGTCAAATGTGTATTTCAATAAGTTCTAATCTTAACAAGGGCTTGCCGCCAATGTCGTGTGAAGACAAGTAAGTACCTTCTCTGAATGGTATCTTAAAATAAGAAGAATAGAAACAACAGATGTTTTTCTTTAAGGACAGATGGCCACTCCTTCATGGTTTTTTTCGCTTTTATGGTCATTCGCTCTAATCGGAAATACTAAAATAGAAATAGAAAGAAAATAAAAACAAATAACAAAAAGTCACGGGACAAAAGAATCAGCTAGAAGTAGAAAAAGAAAAGAGAAAAAAGAAACGAAGATAGTTTCAAGTTGAAGGCTTCCGTTGTAACTTGGCAATCACTCTTCCGGCTACAAAGAAAGAAATCTTACGATTTAATATAAAAGGAAAATAATGCTTAGAAAAAAAATTATTAATGATATTATCACGCATCAACTGTAATTATAACCGAAATTATCAGTGCAACTATACTTTGCTGGGCCATAATAGTGATCTAAATAAATTGACGTCGGAGTAACACACGTTGCAAAATATAAAATATTCATTTCAATTTCCTTATTTCTGCAAATATGAAAAATTGTGTTATGTAGAGTAACCTCGCGTTAGATTAATACATTATTGCAAATCCGTTTACCAGATTTTAGGAATGATTAGTTAATTAAGATTAAGTAAAAAGGTATGGAATTTCACGGATGAATGACAAATTTTAAGCTTTAGATTAGGTTTTTATACTTAGATTCTTACTGATACTTAAATAATAGTAGTGCAGAACTGAAAGGTTATAAAAGTTTTATAGAAATCTGAATCGAAATGAGGTAAGATCGCATTTCGTGTCGTGGTTTTCCACGATTTCAATAGCCCTCCGCGGTCCAGAGTTGAACTGCTTGAGAAATGATGTACAGATCATTGTCTATAAGGTCTATAATACGCTCGAAGCTTCCTTGATATACACCGATTCCTCTTTCTTAATAAGGTATCATTCCGTTATTGAGTATAATTGAGAATTTTATAAGGTTCGGTAAGTGAGGATATATGACGGTCGCCACAGTTGGCAGGACCTCCTTCACCTTAAATGATTGGCAGGACAAGGCCGTCCTCGGAGAAGGTCCTGAGCTCATCATCCATCTCCTCTTTCCAGCTGTTTACAAACTTCTTAGTTTATCCAGTACGAGTCACTTACCACAGAGATTTAGCCCTTTCAGTTCCAGGCGCCTTTTGGAATTATATTTAGTTCAGTACCAGCCACTACCACAGGCTTTTAGTTACTTCAGTACCAGCCATTACCATTACCAGATCCTGTTACTGAGCTTTATTTATTTCAGTACTCAGTTTTATTTATACAGGCACTACCGGAGAGTTTTAGTTGGTTCTTTACCAGATTCTTCTATAGGGTTTTAGCCAGAATAGTACCAGCCTCTTTTAAGAGTTCTGGCGGTATCCAATCTCGCCGCTAATTGTATATTTTTCAGCTTTTATATGGTTGTTTCTACTTCATACCTCATTGATGACATTTCTTCTTCCGCTCGTTCAAGTAAGGTAAGTTAGGGCTTCATTATTTTGTGAAGGCTTTGTCTCCAGTTTTTCATAAACTTTTTTTTTTTAGAATAATTTATTGATATTTACAACTGTACATATATATATTACATCAAGTAAGTCTGCAGCATGAATAAAGGACATGAAAAAAAAACCACTTGTGAAGAAACTACCCATTGATAGCATTCCAATAAAGTTGTTTAGTAGAAGGTCTCTTCTTTTCAGACGCCTCGGAGGGTTGAGAGACTAGCGGATTCAAGCGTGTATGGAGCTTGTCATGGAAGGATAGGTATCTAGTTTGGGCGAAATCAGCAACATATGGGATATCATGATCATGATGGATGAGTTTGTTTGTGACATAATAAGGAGCATTGAGGATTTTACGAAGGATTTTGGATTGTAAGGATTGGATAAGTGATGAATTGGATGGTTTAGTAGAGCCCCGAAGCTCAACTCCCTATGTCCAAATAGGTCTGATAACTATCATGTAAATGAGTCTTTTGTAATTAATTGGGAGCTTAGAACGTTTGTCCAGTAAATGTTGAAGTAGGCGAAAACGTCGAGCAGTTTCTTGTCTTTTCAGTCTTGTATGAGGTTCTATAAACTTAAGAAGTGTTCTTCACACCTAGCAATAGCTTCGTCCTTCAGCACTTTCCTTCATTATTCATCGTGGTGCTTCTCTCATGATGTTTCCTCATAAAGTTAAATTACTTATCAAATTTTCTGGTTTCGGTTATTCGCTCATATTATCTCTATATCCTCAATTTTCTTAGGTATAGCTAATCTTTTCTTTTTTCATACTAAATTTTTCAATAACTGATATATTTCCCAATTCTTTTTAGCCATTTTTTCTTTTTGCTGTGTTTCTTTTAGTCTAGCTGTGCTCTCATATTTGGCACGGAACCAGTGATTGCTACGTAGTCTCGACGTTTCCCCTGAGATCTTTTTCGTGGCCTTGATTAGGATCCCCTTGATTCTCGACCGCTTGCTCCTCTCTATGGTTTTGCGTTTCTCTTTCTCCGCCGGAATTCCTTTAAGGCACTCTCGGATTCTGTCCTGGAGTAACTTTCTTTCCTCTCTACATTCATGCGTTCCAGATTCCACACATAGGAGTGCTCTTAATCCTTTATCATTAAGCTTTAATTATTCAAATTTTTTACTTTTTCCGTATTATTTTCCCAAACTCATCCGAAATTAATGAAAGAAGTTATGACCCTGCGAGGTCAGCGCAATGACCATTTTTAATCCACTTGTTAATGCGTGACTTACATTACATATCTACTTATAGCATCTTATCGGTGTCAGTAGAATCCAATCACATTTCAACATTAACGGGCTTTTAAAATTAAATACTTGAGATACTTCTTTAGTTATGCAGCTATATGAGTTGATATCCCAAAGGATACCTTAAATAATGCTTTATTTATTACTAGTTAGTAGTTTTATGTATATATTGCCATTACTAACTGTCTGTTCTAGCGCTACCTGGCTCCAACAAGTTGTGGAATATCTTCACGCCCTTCTGGCCTTCAACTATTTAAGGTCTGTCACCCGCTCATTCCTCGGCAACCACATTTCTTCATGGCGCAGTTACTTACGATTTATATATAATAACATTCTTTCTTTCGTTTGTTTGCTTGTTCATTTAACGTCCACTTTTTGCTGCTATGGCTAATCGGACGATGATACATTGGGAGCTCTAAATTTTGCCTATCCAGGTTTTATTAGCATAGGGATTTTTAACGAGTACCTGAAATCTTACAGGCTCGGGACCCCCGTTTTACGTCCCTTCCGAAGGAGGGCGTAACTAAGGATTTTTTACTCCCTTTAAAAAATCCAAGGTCAACTGCCGCGCTACTAACCCGCGATCTTGGGATTAGTAGTTTGTTACGCTAACCACTAGACCACATGTGACCCCAAATCTTTCTTTCGTGGACTTCGTGTTATTTATAAAAGCATTATCTATATCTAGTTTTTCTGTATTTATGTTCATGGAAGCGTATATTTCTATGGAGTTTAGTTAAAAACTGTGTCCGTATCCTAAAAACTTTCTTTCCGTGCATTACGAGAATATGTTTCTAAGAATAATAAGATGTTTTCCCATCTGTTTTTTCTTAACTTTTATGAAGTATATTAAAATAATTACGCTATCATCCTATAACAGTGTTTTTAAGTGCCTTGATATTGAAATCTCTGAAGCCTATTGTAGTCTCTCAGATGTATTTGTTGTTATATATTGTTAGCAAGTTGTTGGTTCTGAACAACAAATCGGAGTAAATTTCAGTGGCCACCATGGTTTCCTGGAATGGGCCTTTTACAGAAAGAATTCCTTCTGGTCCTTGTCGATGACAAAAGAGAATGGTGACGGAGTGAGCCCCCCTACTTGACTCTCAACCCAAACATTTCGTTAAATTCTGGCAATCTAGAAGAATTATTTGCTTCGATTCCTGATAAATCAAGTCTATTATAGCCTCTATCATTATATTCCTTGCTTTGATATCTGGATTAAAATGTTGTTTTGAACCCTTGCTGTCTGTTATTGTCTATGTTTGTGTCAAAGCTTGCCACAATTGAATGTTAATAAAATCGCAAAATTACCTTGTCATTCTTTTTCTATCTCATTCTTTGTGAAACTGTCTGTGCAAATAACCTTTGAAAATTTCTAGAAATTAATATATATCTGTGGCTTGGTTCTAAAAGGGCCAATGTCAATGTTTTCAAATTTTGTGTTATTTATTCCAAACGTTTCCAATTCAGTAAATCATTTATTCTAAAAAGGCCAATGTCTAATAACGAACTAAAATAGGTTGTATTTCCATTATAATGTCAGCCAATAACATTGCTAGTGTTTTCTGATTCATTTCTATAAAGGCCTATGTTGAAATTGGCTCTTTTGGCGTTTTTGACTTTAGCCCTTTTAGAACCAAGCTACAGATATGATCACGGGTCCTTATTTAAAACATTTCTTTTCCACATTACTCATAACCTTGTCGTACCTTTTGACGTCATGATAACTTTTGAGATATGAGTAGGTTGTGTTGTTGACGTGAACAAAACAATTAACTTGAGACAGATAATTCGATATAAAGTTAGTAAAGTAAAGTACATATTCCGTTACTTATATTTTTCTATACTTCACACATAACGTAGTCCCAGTATTGTCTCTTTATTAGATTTTTATACTTCCTTAAGGAAATATTTATCAGCAAGTCATGAACGCTGGCCCGTTGTAATAAACCACAGGTCCGAGCAGCGAAGCCTCAAGAAGTGACCGTTAGTAAGGAAGTGGCATTCCGATGGAACTAAATAAATTCGCCCCCCCCCCGCTATAGTGATAGAATCGATTTATCGGCATTAGCGGTCCATCGACCGGGCAGCCGAAACATTAGATTGCTACTGACCACAGCTGATAGTTGGTTGTGGTTGGCCAGTTCAGTATCTTCCTGGCATCTCCAGCCGAGTTATTTCTGATTGGTTTTGTTCGATGATTAATAATTTAAATTTATAACAATTTCCGTGGGACAGTTAATAGTATCCTTTTTAAAATAAAATGAAACTATTGCTAATATTTAATAATAATTATAATAAAAGACTTATCGAACACGAAGTCTCTATATCGTGTCAAACTTCTGTTCACTGATTGAGCCCCAAAGCAACTGAATCCACACACATACGCCTCTGCCCTCCTTACTAAATATTTGTATCAACTCATAATTTTTTATTTAAAATATCTGGAATGACCAGATTTTTTTGAAAATCTGAATTTTTTCAGACTGAAATAATTTCACATTTAAACAGATAAATGAGTGATGTGTCCTATATGTATGGAATTAGATAATTGTATACCTTTGGATATATTTTGTAGATACATTTTATGTTAATTAAAATCTAACATCTTTCTCTCTCTTTTTTTAGGTATGTTGAACCAGTCAAGATGAACTTAAGGTGTATATAATCAAGATTGGTAATGTTAAGCATTATTAATAATATAGATTCAATTATTCTACTTAAATTAATACTACGGTCAGTATGTAGACTCTTTAAGTTTACTGATTTATTAAGGTTCCGAAAGGAAGAAAACTGGATCATATATCAATTATACAACAATTGGAGCTCGAGTGTTAACGGTTATTGGTTATGATTGGTTATGACAATTAAGCAGTTAGAACAATGGGGGGGGGGCTGGCCCGCCGCCGGGTAAAGAGGGGGTATCCCCCTAATATTTAATGTAAAGTAAAATCATTGGTTCAGATCATACAAGTGTATAAAGTATTTAACCTAAATTTAATGGTATTAGTTTAAATAAATTTATATATGGGAATGTTTCTTGCCCAGTTTCTTCTCCTGTCCGATGCTTTCTTCCTTGGTTCTTGGAAATCGAAGGAAAGTTTGGCCTTGGGAGAGAAATTGGCGAACTGGTGGAGCGGGCTGTCCCCAGCTGCCGTGGTCCTAGCTGCCTTCAGCTTTCCACAGGCGAAGCTTCTTAAAGTGTATCGATAATATCTCTATCGATAATTATTTCGATTTTACGTTAATATTTAATGCCTATGTAGTGCTGTTCGGGAGGAAGGAGGGGGGGACAGGTCCAATTTAGTGGAACTATCGATTACATATTAATCATACCCTGCATTCTTGCGTTTAATAATCTCTAATAGACTATCATTTAAATTCTCTATTAGACTCATTCTTATACGCACAAAATATTCTACACAATATAAGGAATAGTTGGGGGTGCAGTCAATAAAAACACCTTAATAAGTGTAACTTATTTATTGTGTGCCGACGTTTCGGCCTACAATGTAGGCCATCTTCAGAGCTAAGAGAGAGAAACAAACAGAAAAACATTCTACACAATAACTAATTATCGATTACTTAAAGCCATAGTTTATATTTCAGCGTTGACGACCATATTTTTCAATCATATTGAATATTAAACATCTTTCCAGGAAGCCTGTTGAGCGTTCTCTCGTTATTGGTAAACGAGTTCATCGGACTTAGCCGGGAGAAACTTGCTATGAATTTCCACCGACATTCTCCACATCCACACCCCTACGCCATAATAAGATCCGCGCTCTGAAGACTTTTCGTTATTTCACAGAAATAAATTTCTCATAATTATTAAAATTATTACCCTTGTTCTAAATTTCACTATTTTTCATATAAGCCGACTGAAATATAACGTTCAATTTTTTAGATTAAATTGACCAAAATGGATTTACAGTTCAGAATATATATGTAATTGAAATGCCATTAATTTATTTCATGTTATATCGTTGGAAACCCCAATCTATGACGTTCCACCATTTATCTTAGAATTGATTTTTACTTTCGAACCATTTGAAATGATTTCCTGGAGTTGATGCGGAATGCTCTTAGGGCAGGAGTTGCCGAGCAATCAGCTGGCTCTGGTCCCAACGACAAGAACCAGTCTTGGACAAGGCATAGGTTGGCCCAATGCCCACCTTCCAGATGCTGTATCAGGCATCTCCTAATCCTAATTTGTTTAATTTTCAATTTTTTACATTATTGTTTGGATATTAGTGTAAACAATGAATTTTTTTTTAAATAATAATAATTCACACAATCATTGGACTAAAGAAGATAATTGCAAGACTATTTGGCATTGCTGAATCACTTGGATACAATGGAACGTGGGACGATGAGCTCGTTGAGCTAGACAATACCGCGGAGGTGAATACTCGGAAGGAGCATAGAGATAGTACCAGGGGGCGTGGCTCTCATTATGCCTTAACTAGCAACAAACGATTGTAGGAGTGACGTCATTGGCCGTTAGCTGTGAGTGAGTCACTCGCGAAGGGCGAAGTGGGTTAGCCTATGACACTATACTACTACTGACGCATGCCCTCTGAGTCTTTAGGTGATGTCTAATAAACGTTTCTTGGAACTGTTTCATCTTCTGCAGCAATTCGATCTTCCAATCGTCCATTCATAACTGTGAGTGTTAGTAGTAACTCTCTATTTTAACTTTTACAACACTTATTAGTTTTAGGTATATTTTTTTAGGATCTAACATCGAACTAAAGTTTGATACCGTTTTAAAGGAGCTAGGTGCCAGTGAATAAGTCTATTTTTTTTTTACAGTTTATTTTAAATCCAAGTACAGATCCAGGTTGATATCAGCTAATAATAGGACACACACCAAAAAAAAAAAAAAAAAAAAAAATACTCCTTAAGCAACATAACAAAACAAGACAGCTGGGGACAGGTTACGCATGGATTTGCCTCTATAATATATATAAATAAAAACTGTACTACAATGAACTAAAAAATAAATATTGAAAAATGAACGGGTAGGTAATAAATATTGTATGAAACAAAATAAATGAAGTGGTTGTGGGAGTGAAAAATCCCTTCCCCACAAACCTCTTTGGTCACTAAGCTGTGTGTAACCTTCACTACATTTAGGTTACTAACACACTCTCGTCACACTATGACGGCAGCGCTGCATCAATCTCAAACCCATAATTTCATTAAAATAGATCCGACCGTTCAGGAGGACTTTAGTGGCACACAACAGAACAGATGAATTTTATAAAATTCCCGGCAAACAAAAAAAATATTCACAAATTTCGATAGCGAGATCGCAACGAATTTCCATAATGCGATGTAGCGCTGCCTGCCTGATGTAAATCCAACACATTGAGGTTATTAACAACACCATAAAAATAAATTAACTTATTGAAAACCTTACCTATCGGATCGAATTGTGAATCTAAACCATTCTTGAACCCACACACACAAAATTTCATCAAAATAGGTTCAGCCGTCTAGAAGGATTTCAGTGAGATACACACGAACAGAAGAATTGTAAGGTATAAGATAGCTGTCTGCGATAATCAGAGGTTATCCCCACGTCTAGGGTTGCCAGGTCGCCAAACCTAATAGCCGAACTGACCTGCCAGTTTGGGTAAAAAAACCGGACTCCTTACATTATTGAGGATTTTTTCTCAGTATTAATAGGCACAACAAAAATTGTTTATGTAGGATCAACCTTTTTTTATTGTTACCATAAATCTTGTTAAATTCTAATGAAAAATAAATAAAACGCCAAATCCGGATGGCCGGACATGCAATCAAAAAGCCTATGTCCTGCTTTATCCGGATCCCTGGCAACCCTACCCACGTCAGTTATTCATTTTATAATGAATCCTTTCATTTAACGATACACTAGGACTTGAAAGATAGCAGATGCAGAGAACAAAACTAAAATGAACAACGGTTGACTGGATGGTCTTATGTAAAGGAGATGGTTGGGGGGTGCAGTCAATAAGAACACCGAATAAGTGAAGTACTTATATTATGTGCCGACGTTTCGACCTACAGTGTAGGTCATCTTCAGGGCGAATGATGGAATGATGATGATGATCTCCTTTACATAAAATGAACAACGTTCTCAAGACTCACAAATTTTCAGCAGAAATTACTCACAGAAGGCCTATGAAGATTTCAGACGAATTGGGAAAATTCAGAAAGAATGAAAAAGTTCTGGGCAGATCGTAAAAAAACAACAGCAGTACAACCTTCAAAGAGGAAGCGAATGTAGAATCAATAACAACAAGTGGTTCAATGTAACCAATAAAGTTTATAGTAATAATAATAATAATAATAATAATAATACTCTAGAGATCTCTAAGAAAAAAGCAAATAAATAATTTTTCATTTAATTACTTTAATTTAATTATTTATTAATAATCCTTAATATGATAAGGATGTATTATTAATGTTTTAGGGAAGATATTATCCATCTTTATGATGAATTACAACATCCTTCGAATACGACTTACAATATCCTTATGATCGATGACTTACAATATTCTCCCACGTCCAACTCGAATTTACAGGGTTTTATCTTGGGAAAGGGAAATGAAAGTTACTGTATCCGGAAGAATTTATGAATGGGGAAAGAAAATATTACTGAAAATATGCGTCGTGTTTTTTTTCAATATCATCATCATTTGTTTTATTGACAGCTTTTTCTTATCTCCATTTCCTATTATATCTGCATCTTATTATTTTATCATTTCTCATAACCGAATAAAATGAAAGTCTTTTTTTCTTCCCGCCTTTATCATACTAATTACAAATCCCTAAATGAGAAATAATATAAGAAATGCAATTAAACCTGCATTATGATTGTGTAGAGTCATTTTCCTTTTCTATTTCATCAGTGTTCAGAGATTGATATCTGCTGAAGAAGGGAAGAAAAACAGGGATAGCCGTTGGGGATGTCAAGGTAGGCGAGTTAGCTGAAAGGATTGCTCACAATCGCTATGGGGAAAGAAACTGCAGTCCTTGGTCGAGCCCCGCCAATCGTATCTCTTTCTCTGATATAGACCGTGTTTAGTTTTTGTTTCTTTTAATTGTATATCCGTATAGTATTCAGGAATTGTAAAATATAAACACTTAGAGGATTAAGGAAGGTATTATTCATTTGTTTCTGAAGTATGTTGAATTGATTTGGTGTAGGTCCAAACAGAGTGTGTTTTGAGTTTTCCTCATTCAAGCAATTTTGTCTAACTCGACACTTTGCCGTCTTATCCCACATGTTTTAGCCCGATTCTAAACCTTAAGAAGGTAACAAAAATTTCTTGACTGTACCTGCAAAAAAGTAAATTTTTGTAATTTCGGAATCATCCGCTTCTGGACCTGAGCACCTCATATGCCAAGTAATTCCTCATTTTTTTAAAGTTTCCATTTTTAAAGGCTAATGTAAAGTGTTTTTAAAAATTGTTTTCAAAAGTCCATCCAAAAGTAAGACCAACCAATTACCCAAGGATGGGTCTTATCACAGCTACTTAAAAAATTATACGGATCATGTTAAAATGACTTTTAATTTATAATATATTTTAAATTATTATTATTTTTGCTGAAAAATGAAATTAAGTCGATTTAATAAACTATTTCGTAGTTCTCAAAGGCCCATTATATTTCCTTGGCCCTTTATAATTTTTTTTACCTTTTTTTATTTTAATTTTATTTGGCGTTAAAGATATAATTGATTAAAGTTTTTAACCCGTTTTAGACAGAATTCGTAACGTTAGTGCAGGATCTTAAATAATTACTCGAAAAATACTTTTAATTTAGAGCACCACTATTAATTTTATATTCGATGTTCTGAGACCGTTTGAATTGCAGAATAGAGTTATCTGTTTGGTTTTAGAGACCATTAAAATTGAAATATTGACGTGAAGTTGTGACATCTTTACAGCACGTGTGCTCTAGGTCCTCTGCAATAAATTGAAAGATATCTTAGTCTTAGATAGGATAGCATGGCGTTTTAATAGAATTTATTTATACTTACATCTACTGCTAATTTCATCTGTCTTTATTAGTAATTTTTATAATATAATATATACAATACTAGCTTTTGCCCGCGGCTTCGCTCGCATAGAATTTGGACTACCGCATAAAGTTTCTTGACAGTGCTTTTTAACAATAATTAAAAATAATAAATAATTTAATTATTTAAATAATATAATTTTTTTTTACTATAGGTTACTCGTACAAAATTTCAGATGTCTAACTCCAAACTGACGGATTCCATACAACCTTTGAACCCTTACCATAAAAAGGCTGGAATTATACAAACTTCTTTCTTAAATCATACAAAGGACCTATCTGCAAATTTAAAGATGCTAAATTCCTGATTTGCCTTTAATTATGTACTATAATGGATTCTCCACAGTACCTCTAAAACTGTCGGTGGTGGGGAGGGGCACGTGCCCCCGTGCGCCCCCCTATATCTGCGCTTGCTATAAACCATGTTTTATTCTGATGTATAACCTATATTACTGTAAAGTTTCATCCAAATCTGTTCAGTAGTTTTTGCGTGAAAGAGAGACAAACATACAAACTTTCACATTTATAATATTAGTAAGATTAGTAGGATATCAAAAAAATTGTTTCACTCTTGTTCTTTCTGATATTTTAACAACTATGATCATGTTATTTTCCTTTAATTATGTACTATAATGGATTCTCCACAGTACCTCTAAAACTGTCGGATGTGGGGAGGGGCACGTGCCCCCGTGCGCCCCCCTAAATCCGCGCTTGCTATAGCCCATGTGTTATTCTGATGTATAACCTATATTACTGTAAAGTTTCATCCAAATCCGTTCAGTAGTTTTTGCGTGAAAGAGAGACAAACATACAAACATTCACATTTATAATATTAGTAAGATATTATATCTATATCTATATATATATATATATATATATATATATATAGATATTAATATATATATCTATGTAATATACATATTATTTACTCAGAAATAAGCGAGACTTTTATCCCTTGATTAAAATATAAATAGAATCATTTTTGACAGGCAATGATCTCTACACGGCAGAACTGTAGTTGTATTGTGCACTAATAAAAATTGCAGAGAAAAACACAATAAAGAAGAATATTGTGAGATTTGGGAACACTCCCGAAACAAGGACCTACATTGTAGGTCGAAACGTCGGCACTAACTAAATATAAGTCTGGTACTTATTTGATGTTTTTTTTACTGTACCCCCCAACTATCTCCGTTCTCCAATAATTTATTTAGTATAGCCGAGTTTTCAGCAAGTGATTGCTATACAAACTGGTCAATTCGCTCTCAAGTTAAACCGCTACAACCCGTGAATGGGTCTGGGGTTCAGTACATTGTAGAGACTGTACTGTTTCAAGGACAACGTTTCTGCAAGGAGGTGACTTGTCCTAGGCCACGCTCAATCGCCAGATTCCCCCTCCCCTTATTTTGGGTACCTTATTTTTATAATATTTTACAGAGGCTGGGTGAGTCCCTGCAGGGTTCTAGGCCCAATATGATCCATCTCCGGCTACAAACAGACTAAACAAAAATCTTGCCCGCAGCGGGATTCGAACCAGGATTTCCGGCGTGGCAACTCAGTGCTCTACCACTGAGCAACTCCGCTCCCTCAAGTTAAACATTAAATTCTCTAAATTCCTATACAGTTTTATTAATGATATCTTATTTCATTTTGCAATAAACCAATAAAACACATTTCTATATAAAAGTACCGTTAGTACAAACTGCCTTCCACCTCAACATGTTACCATTAATCTCCTCTAAGTTAAGTGACACAAATGACTGCTGTAGTAATCTTAGCCTGGTGAACTAGGTAGGGTAGGTAACCGTGGAGAAGGTAACCCGAACTAACTAACCATTAGGAGGAGATAGGGCCGGCCCCCCGATTACTAACGGTAGTTAGTGCAGAAAGTAATGTTGTTTACTTTCTAGTTAGTACTGGCTTTATTAGTAACTGAGTAGTTACGTGCCCTACTCCCTCTCCTCTAGGGGCTTTCTAATTGTCTACGGGCTGAGGGAAAGGGTGGAGTCCATCATAGCAGTCATTAGGAAATGGCTCTGTCAGCGTTATTTGTTTTACCTCATTATACATTTCTCATTAATATTATCCTTTCTTTCTTAGAATATTATTTTAATCTGATTCGAAATTACATATATTTCATGCCAAAACAGTACAAGGACCTTGGTACTTTAGTAACATAACACTGCAGCGAGACTTCCCCATGCCCATCATCAATGATCTAACACGGGTATACTACAGAAGATTTAATACCTTCAAATTGATCTTAATACTCTTCCAGAAAAAGGCCAAGAAAAGCATGCCTCACAACATTCATAGATGTTTGAAAAGGAGCTGGATGTGAGATCTTGAATGATTTAAAACAGTATTCAAGTAATCTCACTGGGTGAATTTTTTTCTATTCCCATTTGTCATGCCTGCTAATTGTTTATATTATTCTTTGTAATCACATTCACTTATAATCAGTAATCACTGACGATTGTAAAGTAATTAACAAAGAGGTTCGGAAAGGGAAGTTATTTGAAAAGCTTTAGAAGGAATCGATTCGATACAGGTTGCTTTTGTAGAGATTTTGCCTCCAGCATCAAAGTCCATATTCATACGTGGTTTTCTTGACTTTAAAAAACATATATGCTTAGTACGGAGAAAGTTAAACAACGCAATTGCCCTTAAATGCCCCCCTAGCCATTAATTCTAAAATTTCTTGAATTGAATTAACTTATTCCTACATAAACTATTTTATGTCAGTGTAGATGCCTTTCCTGGCCTTTAGAAGCGATAGGTTTTAAGAAAGGAGGTATCGGTAGATTTGATATTTCGCGGGAAAATGATAAATTTCAACTTCTGGAGTCTGAAATTCTTATTAGGGCTTAATTAATATAGAAATGACAACAAATTATAGTATCAAAATTTTGATGGTAGTTTATATTCTGATCGAATCGAGTTGTCGTATTTTGACGCGGGCATCAAGTCTATATAGGACTTATATGTATAAGTCATGGTGGGAACTTATCGGGCTTAGCGTATAATATAGAGCTCTGAAACCAACCGTCTACTAGATAACAGTAATAAAAAGATCCTTGATATTATGTCTTTCGGAGAGGACGTAAAGTGGACGTTTCGGCTGTTGAAGTGTCAGGTATTGTAGATATCCCACTGCTGCATCGTCCGATTAGCCATTGAAGCATAAAGTGATGTTAAGTGAATAACCAAAGAAAAGAGATAACTATGGATGTAATTGTGCTCGGGTCGTGCAACATTTGTCGAATCTGTCCTGATGACAACTCCGTATCTACTAAAGCTTATCGCTTATATGCGAAAAATCATTAGCAAGTGTGAAATTAAAGTTAAATATGATGGTTGCCTCTTTATTTGTAATAATTAATTGAGCTATTAAAATATATATCATTTATTATTCAATACTAATTGCTGTTTGAGAAAATTGTTTATAAGTCTGTTATAATTATCGCCACCTGCATCGTATTACTAAATAAAGCCGTCCACTTATCGCCGGTGAAGTGACAATTGATAAGCAATTTTAAATTACTTAGTGTTGTCTTTGTGAAAAGCTTATTTTAGCTCATCTGGGTAAGCTCTAAAGGAAAGGCCTCACTGATTTTCAGCTCCATTGCTTCTCTTAACGTCAAACGATTACCTTTTAATTATTAATTAAATTAATTTAAATTCACCTTCATCAAACCATTATACCCTATAATTATATGATTATAATAAAAAAAAACAAAAAAAAATGAATATAATCTTCGAAAGTGTTCGAAGGGGTCACCGCACAGTTACCACAGTCCCTATAATCTGGTTCCACTGAAGTCATGGCTTGTATACACGTCATATAATAAATAACTGCATTATTGTAGTAAAGTACCAGGGATTATTTATGTTTTTACATTGTCGCTTAGGTTTTTTTCTCTCTTGTTTTCTATATTTCATCGTCTCATCCAAAGATTTCCAAAACCTGGAATGTGTGAAAGAACTATCATAAAGTTGCATATTTGTTTCTGAAGTTATGTATGTTTTTTTTTTTACATATTTGTGAATAATGGGACTCTTAAAAAGTGTACTGAAGTACATGGTTAACGTATGCAGAGCCGGTGTCAAGCTGAGAGTGTCAAATAGTTTAATTACGACCGGAAGTGGTGTTAGCGGGGACAGACGAAGCCTCACCTTGGCAACCTGTTAGCTACCCCCTGCAGTGCATTGCCCAATTCCATTAGTGGAGGTGGATCAATAGTGGAGAGGGTGGAGGGTGAATCATCGTGTCTGGGGTTGTGTACCCTGTGTAGTGTAGTCTGGTTCAAAGAGCAATTAAAGTGAATAAAACATAAGTAGTTTGTGTTATTAGGGGTAGCACATTATATTTCGACTACAAACAGTGGAACTAATGTAAGTAAACATCGCGATGTTGGCAGCTTTCAAGGCGGTTGTATACTTTACAAGGCATATGTTAGGTGGCTTAGTCAAGGTTGGGGATCAGACTTAGAAAAAAAAGATAAATGATGCTGGGTTACCTGTAGTGATTAGCATAACAAGCCCAAAAGGTGGCCCTAGGCTTTTATAAAAGATAGTTAATTATACCGTACTACGGAAGGGACGTAAAATGGGGCCCCTATTGCCTATAACGTGAGATACTCGTTAAATATCCCTATCCTAATTATTCCTCGATACCGCGTAGCAACGAGGCGGTATCTGGACTCACATTCAGGACTCCCATAGTAGCAACTTCGGATTAGCCATAGCAGCATAAAGTGATGTTAAATAAATAAAAAAATGATGAATGATAGGCACCGCCCTAGCCAAATATCTGAGATCATCTTTGATGCGATCCTCGCACCTATGCCGCATCACTCAGTTTATGCCTGAGGACGTTTACCAGCTGATTGCTTATGAAATGTTTATATATTCGTTCGTTTTATAGCTCTTCAACTTATTTCAACTTAGTCCATCATTAAAAATGAGTACTTTATTGTCTATCTTAACATTTTTACTTACGGACTCATTGCTTTTTAAAATAAATATACTGCAATATTGAGGACCTATGGAAGGCAATATGAAGGAATTGCAACAACCGCTGTTGGGCGATCCAAAGTTACCCGCCCTTATTTCCCTGGAGGGTGGGGACAGTCCCCTTCGCCATATCCATATCCATTTATATGCTTGAGCGGTTTGGCTGATCGGAAGGTATGTTTTTTTTTTTTATATATTATACATCTTCATAGCTTTATTGCATTACTAAAATATTACGTCATTCGAATGTTTCCATGCGTAATACCGTATTTATGAACAATATAATGTTGTAGTATTCGAGATTTTTTCGTTAGTGTTGCCAACCGGATATTATGTTTATTATAGTATTGCCTTTAAGATCAACTCTATGTACCCTAATCAAAGCCGCATAGGTAAGTACACTAATTACCGCCTATAAATTAGTAGAAGTTTGCCGCTCCCACGCTAAACAAATTGAAAAATTTATACCCTAAACCTCAAGGCTTTCATGGAAACGAAGAACCTCATAAGTTCGTACAAGGATGGGGTGCCTACCACATTTTAATTAATATTTATTTTATTTTACTTTTTCTTGGGTCGAGGGTTTCGAACTTAATTGAATATTTGCCGCTTTGGGCGGCAGCCCTTAAAACCTTCCTTAAGGGCTCTCCTGAAGTCGTGGGAAGGAAAGAGACCATCTGATTAATATTGTGATCAATAATTCCCCAAACCGCAATCTCCTTTTCCAAACTCTTCGCAAACGCCATGCACTATCTCCCAATATTCTGTTCTACACATCCCTACCCTTCCTCACAAAAGTAATAAAATCCATAGCTCCTGTTTCCCCTCATCTATGTATAGTTAAAATAAAATTAATCACTATAATTATTACTATAATTAATCAATATAATATCAATATAATTAATCACGGTTTATTATGCCCAGGTTACTGCAGGACATCTTATTTAAGCTGAATAAATATGTATTTCTAGTGATATTACTACTTTAAATTTATTTTACAGCTATTTTATATGTAGATTTTTGATAACGATGTATTTAGTTAGGGGTGTCTATTGTACGAGACTATACCCCCCAAAATCAATTGCTATCAACAATAAAAATCTATATTATAACAACCATGTAAGGCCCACCAGGCCGATCTGGTAAAAATAAATAATCAGAAAAAAAAATTTAAAAAATAACAGACCAAAAGAGACAAGTTTTGAGATACTTGTGCTTACAACCAATGTACGTTACCGTGTTACAAAATATCATAATCATAATCTTAACAACACCTGCTCCACCAAATCTTGATTACCACTAGAAATCATTCTATTTCCCTCCCTTCTGTTACTCCTCTGATTACTGTCAATCCTGGCCGTTAAAGACTGTGGGATTCTTCTCCTTCGGCTCACACAGCGAATATAAAGTGAATATTCACGAATTAGGGGGAAACCTGGCAGTTGAGGGTGTTCTCGAACCTTCTTGTGTACAGTTCGATCCGTTTAGGTGTTGACACTTTTAGATGGCTGGGTGTCCAATACAAACAGGGCTACCTGAAGGCAACATTTCACCCCTGCCCCTCCCAGAAGCGAGCCCACGTGCAGCCATTCCCTTTCTAAGACCCGGGATTTCCCTATAATCCTACTCCTCCCCTATAATAAATAAATCAGCTGTCGGATCTCAGCAAGTCGGGGGTTAGTCTGCTTCAGGCAGTTCTTATCATCTAACTTGTGTAACTTGTTATTTGTTTCACCATTGCAAATTATTGGCAGAACCATTTTTTAATTTATGTTACTTCAGCTTTCTAATCTGCTAATAGCATATTTTTACCAGCTAATTCATGAAATTAATTTAGCATAGCTACAAGCCATATCATCATGTAATGCACATGCTAAGACACATGAGGGTATTCTAGAGATAATGATGATAATAGGAGTAGAGGTATTGCCGGTCATCGCTCGGGCATTGAATGCTAATCAAGACAGAGGTCGCCATGTCTTCTCTCCTCAGTTCTAACTTATCCACCATCCATCCGGATTCCCCCCTCCCTTACATGCCTTTTTTATGAATCAGTATTCAGTCAGGTAATCGAAAAAAGAAATGTGTGGAAGAAAGTAGTCCGGGTAGAGGTCACAATGAATTTCTCGTAGAATTGGAGAATAACTTTATTGATGAGCCAACTTTTCGACCTACTTTGTAGGTCTTCTTCAGGGCTGTATGAAAAATACAGATAATTAAGAATAAAATTGGTAAAAATATATTAAAAAAAAGTAAATGTAAATAAACAAAAGTAAGGTGAATACAGGCAATAAAAATTACTTTTGTTTGTTCATTTAACGTCACTTTATAGGGATTTTTAACGAGTACCTGACATCGTACAGGCTCGGGACCCCCGTTTAACGTCCCTTCCGAAGGACGGCGTAACTAAGGATTTTTTACTCCCTTAAAAAATCCTAGGGCCACCTGCCGGGCTACGAACCCGCGATCTTGGGTTTAGTAGTTTGTTACGCTTACCACTAGACCACAGGTGACCGTTAAGTTAAATTACTTTTGTTTATTTATATTTACTATGTTTTAATATATTTTCTGTATTTTGCATATGGCCCTGAAGGAGACCTACAAAGTAGGTTGAAACGTTGGCTATCAATAAAGTTTTTCTCCAATTCTACGAGAAATTCATTGTGGCCTCTACTCGGACCAATTTCTTCGGGTATATACATTATCAAGGTCAACAATTCTCATTCAATACGAAAAAACAAGTTTCTTATAATTTTTCTGTTTTATGAGTAACATTTTATTATGATTTTATTATGATGTTTATGTAGCTCGTCATTATTTGTGCTAAAGCAGGTGAATCAACCTTTACATAATTTTCTTTTTTAGGACGGTATTAGAATTTTTATTCATGGTCGGTCCTAAAGATTTGAAACATTAGTGAAAATATTAAACCTAAATCGCTTACACGAATTTATCATTATTATTATTTTTTGTTTGTTTTTAAGACCTAATAATGCCTAAAAAAGCATACATTTTCCCTCCCACGGTCTTTACAACTGGTCGTTATCGGCGTATTAACTCTTTTAAATTGAAACTAAAAGGCAAAATATTATGTCGAGTTCCATAGATCATCCTCGGGTTAGACCTGATGTCGGTTCAAGTTAAAAAAAAAAAAGAAATCGGTTCATTAATATCGGGGAAAAGCCGAAGTAGGCAGAAGGATTTTTTTATTACAATTATATAAGAAGCGTTCAACTTGTGTTTAAAAATGTTATAGTCAAATCTGTTGGCATGGAAACCAATGAAAATATAATGAGTGACCTCTCGATTAGGTTACCGTAAACTCATCAATCTATGCTGTCCTTTTCAAGCCTTAATATTTAAGTGGCATTCGCCTTTAGCTTATCTACTGGTTTTCTTTCGAATACAGAATAGTTTGAACTTTTGACTGATACTTAATATTTTTTATTTTTTCTATAGCGTTCATACAATAATTTTCAAGTGCCATTGCAAGCCTATTAACCTTTGGACCTTGTTGAGCAGTAAGGTGTAAGCAAAATAAAGGAAGCGATAGGGAAATAGCCACAAGTGGCCAATAGAGCGGTTAGCTTGCTGTATTGTCTCCGGGCCATAGAGGTCGATGTCATTCGTCCCTCTCAAAGGTTGACCCGCTATATCTGTTGGCTATCTAATGGTCCACCAGCCTTAGGGTAGTGGTTGAAATATGGTGTGAGCTATTCAAACCATCCCATACAGTACACTTTTATTATGAAGATATTATAAACATTTTTTTTTATAGAGAATGGAGATAGTTGGGGTGCAGTAAAAAAAACAACACCAAATAAGTACAAGACTTATATTTAATGTCTGCCGACGTTTCGACCTACCTTGTTAGGGCTATGAGAGAGAAAACAAACAGAACAAAAAATTATAAAAAAACGTAACAGTAACAAGACATGTAGAAAAGTAAAATAGTGACATATATAATTAGTGATAATGATATAAAATACAGAATAAAGGTACAGAAATGATGAATTTAATTACCGACATCTGATGGATGCCAAAATGATAAGGGATTTTTTTTTAGATTAATTTATTTATGTTTACAACTGTAATAATATTACATCAAGTATAGTTTCTGATATGAACAAATGACATGAAAACCAAAAAACAATTGCGGAGAAACTACCCATCGGTAGCACTCCAATAATGTTCTATAGTAGAAGGTCTCGAGACCATCTTTTCAGACGACTCGGAGGATTATCAGGATTAGCAATGGGAAGCAAGTTGAGAGACTAGCGGATTCAAGTGTGTATGGAGCTTGTCATGGAAGGATAGGTATCTAGTTAGGCCCAAATCAGCAACATAATAAGGAGCATTGAGGATTTTACGAAGGATATTGGATAGTAAGGATTGGATACGAGGTTAATTGGATGGTTTAGTAGAGCCCCAAAGCTAAACTCCGTATGTCCAAATAGGTCTGATAACTGTCATGTAAATGAGTCTTTTGTAATTAATTGTGAGCTTAGAACGTTTGTCCGGTAAATGTTGAAATAGGCGAAAACGTCGAGCAGTTCCCTTGTCTATTCACTCTTGTATGAGGATTCCAAGTGAGACGTTTATCCAGATGGAGTCCTAGGTAACGTATCTGTCCGACAGGGATCAGTGGAATATTATTAAAGGATACTATAAACATAAATCAAAACAAAATATTTCTTTAAATACGAATTTATTTTCATGTGTGTTAATTGTTTTCGATAACCCATAAGATACTCATTTAAATTATATGGTATAAAATATTCTAATAATGCGCATGAAATGCATTAGGTAACTAAAGTACATAATTTTTTATTGATTAATACTGAACTCCTCTTAATAGCTTTCCAGATACCGCATTGTATGTTATCAATTTTTTAGAAGATAAAATAGGTGTAGAAGGCTTTCCTTGAAATATATATATATATATATATATATATATATAAAAAGTCCGGGATAGCATATATATATATATATATATATATATATATATATATATATATATATATATATATATATATGCTATCCCGGACTTTTTTGTAGATATATAAAAGAGCAATATACCGCCATCCATTGTTTCGTTTTATGACAAAGGGATTTGGCAGTGGGGGCAGAATTCATCATTGATGAAACCTCCATGGAGGCTATACTTTTCCCACCAATTCCAAAAATTATCGTTATATTCCAACCCATTTACACAAAACCTCGACAAATTATATACTCTTCCCTAAACTTTACTGGTGGATCACTGTATTTAGTTGGTAAAAACCGCGTGGAAATCCGTGTAGTAGTTTACCGCTAACAGGCAGACAGACGCGGCCGATGGATTTGCTTTATAATATGTATAGATATATAAGTTGGGAGTGCGGGATAGCTTCTTCTTCGATTTCATAGAAGAAATATTGTACTCAGCCCAAGGCACTTCATGGGCTGTAGTCGTAATGATAATGATTTTGTATATACAAAGAATATATTTAGATGCCTAAATTTCTTTCTGGTAACTTCAGTCAGCTCGTAGTCTTTGCCCGGTTATACCTATCATATGCATTTTATTATATATATTAGATATTAGATCTACAATCTGCAGTTGGACATGTACAATGAGCTGCTAGATCGGCTTGGGGAGGATGGAGAGAAGAGATGAGCTAATGATGGCCAATTTGCACTGGCGGGGCTAGAACCCAGTTAAGAAGACGTTAACCCCTTCTGGCTGTATTGTCACTTAGCCCATCCCATCCCATCCCGTGACCTCTTCATTCACTGTAACGACCTTTCTTCTTATGTCGTCTTAGTAGGATCTTTGTTGAAAGTAAGTTCGGAATTGTCAATATGAGACTTAACATTCCGAAAATAACGGAAAAAACAGTTTAGAAATAGATAATTATGTATGTTGTTTGTTCATTTAACGTCACTTTATGCAGAAATGGCTAATCGGACGATGCTACAGTGGGAGCTCTAAATTTTGCCTATCCAGGTTTAATTAGGATAGGAATCTTTAACAAATACATAACACCGTACAGGCTCGAGACCCCCGTTTAGCGTCCCTTCCGAAGGACGGCATAACCAAGGATTACCTGCCGGGCTTCGAAACCGCGATCTTGGCCTTAGTATTTGTATTACTAAAACAATCCGAAATGTAATTATAAAATATCGTCCAATAAAATAAGCATGTACATTGTAAGATGTTTCTAAACAGCGCACTACTGGCCTTGTTGTTGGCTCTCAGCTAGGTCAGGTTATTGACCATGTCCAACGAGTACAATTACTAACGGCTTGTAAACAATTTTCTCTAATTAACTCGTTAGGCTAATAAGGGAGGGGATATCTCAACAAGTGAGGACTCTTGTTTTGTCAATGATAATCTCTGTGTGAGAGAGGGAATGTCTTTTGTTTCTTCCTCCATTGTTTAAATGAATAGTAATGTAAGAGACGAAGATGAGTACGAGGTAGCTCCGTTGTTAATGTACGGACCTTAAGGTACTGAGTTCGAGAACGGCTTCTAGAAAGTGGGTACCCTTGAAAAAAACTGTACCACTACAACCCGTGAACGGGTCTGGGGTTCAGTACATGGTGGAGACAGTTCTTTTTCATGGACAATGGTTGTACAGGGAGGTGTTTGCCCTAGACACTCTACCGCTAGTTTCCTCCCTCAATTTGGGTACTCTCATTTAGAGGCTGAGTAAGCTCCAGGAGGGTCCTAGATCCTATATGATCCATCTCTAGCTGCCAACAGACTAAATAAAAGTCTTGCCTGCAGCACGATTTGAAACAGGTTTTTCTGCATGGCAACTCAGTGCTCTACCAACTCCGCTCCCCTTCAAGGGTACCCTTGATTGGTTTGAAAACCTTGCGGTTGTGCGGGATCTCTGCCGAATTACAACCGCACAACCTTGCATAACCGTTGTCTTGGAAACAGTGCGGTCCTTACCATGTATTGCAACCAATAACCTTGGGTCTTTGTAGTGACACAGGTTCTTTTTTTTTAAAGTGTAGCGGGAAATTTTGTACATAGGATTATTAACAAATGATCTATAGGTTCCGAGTTCGTGACTGGCTGTAGTCATTGGCGTAAGTAGATTTGACTCATGGGGGGGGGATTTAACCCCTACCAGTCAACCACTCCAACATATTACTCCCTTCAAAAAAGATGTCTCGTAATATATGTATACTATGTATTATACTATAAATCATGCAGCTTCAAATTAAATAAATAGATTATAATTTTTTATAAATGTTATTTTGGAAGTTATAAATGCTATTTCCATTATGAATGTTATTTTTGGAAGGGCAATCAAGAAATAGCTTTTAAATACAAGTAACCCTATTTATTGGTTGCAAAAACTTACTATACTTAATTGCATAGGGAACTTTCTAGACCCATCCAGACTTTACTTCTAGATTCTAAGAATTGTCTAAACTGTTCTTCTCACATTTGCGATCTTATTGTTGCCGCTATAATAATATAATTAATTGTAAATAAACAGTATTTGATTTTGTTTTGTCATTTTAGTGTACCTTTAATTCATTAAAATAACTGTGTTTGCACTTTCTTTGTTGTGTTTTTGGCATTATTGACCCTTACTTCTGTGATCCCACAATAATAACTTTGGAAAAATAAAAACCTTCAAAGTTTTATTTTTCTTAAATTGTTACTTACATTTTTTTTTTAATTTCTTCTAAGCAATGGGGGGGGAGGTTACATCCCCAATAGCTCCTCCCTCCTCGTTACGTAGAAAGATGGTTTATTCTGTTGATGACCGTGGAAAACCGTGGGGTTGGAATGAGTACTGTCATGCCCTCCCCTGATGTAGCGATGAACCCAACTCCCTTAACTCTTGATATTTGTAGTGTAGCCTTGTGTAGTAGCTTAGTAGTTTCTCTTTTTTAATTAAGTTAATTTCTGTTTTATATTTATTAATCAGTTTTCAGAAATAAAATCTCGCTAAACTCCTTTTCGCGTTTCTTTGAAAATGCTTTAATTACTTAATATTAGAATAATATTTTCATACGCCATCCTTTGATATCTTAGCCAATAATGTTTTTCTATCTTATTTTATTAATATTTTTTTATGTATTTATGATTGTTTATCCAGCATCTGTTGGAATGCTACCATTTTCAGTCTCGTAATCGTCTCTCAAAAATTAATAGTTTGTCAGAACGCTTTATCTCTTATAATTTATTATTTTATATGTATATATAATAAATTATATAATATATAAATATATTATATAATTTATCGTCGCGGTGGGAGCCGCGATGCCGGTTCAATACACTGGCCGATACAAAGGATAAAAATAAAATCGACCTTGGCGGTTGGTGCGTCTCCTTTTGAACCGACCAATAGCAGCCTTTCTTTCATAGTCCGTTGTTGTCAATGGCTCTCTTATATGCCTTATAGCTTTTTGCAGCTTACAAGCCATGTATTATATGTAGCTAAATTACCTAGATATATTTGTACCCGTCTGTTCTTTTGTGACCTCTTCAACTCTGAGCTAATCGTTATACGATGCAGCGTTTCTTTGGATCAGGAGAGATAACATTCGAAAAAGTGAATTTGTTTATAAGTAGTGATATAACCTGTATGTACTAGATGTAAACTATCGGCAGCGTGAACTTTAGATAAAAATGTAAGCAATACATAATAATAATAAATGTAACGATTTATTCAGATTTGTAATGAAGTTTGAGAACAGTCTATAAATATAGTAATAAAAGAAAACAGGATGTAATATAAATATAAAAAAATATATTACGTGTAAAGGAGATAGTTGGGGGGTGCAGTCAAAAAGAACACTGAATAAGTAATAAACTTATAATTATGTGCCGACGTTTCGACCTACAGTGTAGGTCATCTTCAGGACTATGAGAAAGAAACAAACAGAACAAAAATATAAAAATGTACAGTAACAATAATATGGTGACAAGTAATGTAGAAATTTAAAATAGTGGCAGATATGAAGATGGAAAATAACGAATATTAAAAAAGTGACACAAGTGATAAAATAAAGATATAGACAGATTTAAAAAATAATGATAATGAAAAGAAATTAAAATAGTGACAGATATAATAAAATTAAGATAAAGACAGATATAACAAAATTAATGATAATGACAAGAAAATGAAAATAATGACAGATATAATAAAGTAAGACAGATTTAATAAAATTAAAGAGAATGAGCAGAAATGACAAATTATAAATAACGTATATAAAATAAAATACAGAAAATAAATGTACAGAAAGGATAGTAAAGTAAAAATAATATAAAGGAAAATCAGAAAGGAGGAGGTAAACAAAAGAAACAAAATGAGAATATTTACATATACAAAAAAACGGTTGGAACATGAAGAATAAAGAAAAACTAGTAAAATAAAGATATAAAATGAATGATAACGGACTTAAAGATGTTACATGTTACAGAAAAGTATGGAACTGTATGTACAATAACTAATGTGAATAATAGAAATACTATTCTACAGTAACAATAGTGTACAATGACTGTTTGAAAAATAGTAGATAGGATTAATGAATTTGAAAAATTAAATTTAGTGCTTAAAAATATGAACTCTTGGTTACTAACATATGATGGATGCCCAAATGATAAGGGGGAAATAATAGTGTGAAGAATGGAGAAAGGATAAAGAGAAAAGGATATAATAAATAAAATTATAAAATAAAATTGCTGGAGCCCTTGCAGCTACATTTCTACCATATTCCCAAATTTCGACAAAAATGTGAAGATTTACTAACCATAAGGCGGTCTTACACAACAAGATATGGTTATTTTAACAGAATAGGATTACCTGATTAATTATTGCAATGAAATAAAGAAAGTACCGACGGCAAACTGATTCTAATTATTAAAACCATTTTTTTGTCACGCCAACTCCCGTCGAGTCTCCCGTGGACCCCTGGGGGAACTTAGGGTACAAAGGATGAAGTAGGTTTGCAGTTATAATTGTTGTGGTAATAAAATTATTGTTAAGTTCAGTTGTCTCCTGAAGTTCTCTTAGTCAAATATTTTCATTGAATGTCATTAAACAATGAATTCAATATAAATCTTTAAAAGCAATATATACATAAAAAAAAAATTGAAATTCTTCAATTAATACTCGAATTCATTTAGTTATTTTGAAATACCTCAAGGTATTTTTCATTTAAAGTTTAAATATTTTTCGTATTTATAAGCCTCGTATTAGTAAAAATTATATATTTGTTAATAAATATGTATCCTGATTAAATTATTCGTTCATTGATCTCCATCGATGGAGACAATCTATACAGGCGGTGGAAGAACATTCGGAGGATATGCGATGTGACCTTTAGCTGATAGGTATGTGTCCTTCAGCTTACGTCCTACACGCTCTGCCTCACACAGTCAGTCCTATCTGATCTTTTCTTTAAGTATTACATATATGTATATGTAACTTATATATATATCTAATTTATATAGTGCTATACATATTTATAGCATTGCAATCCATGAAGAGTAGTATGAGATTCAAAATACTTAACTGGGGATGTGCGGTTTCTAAACAAACGGTTGTGCAGAGTAGTGATTTATTAAATTTAAATAGAATTTAGGGATGATCTTGATAGAGGCCTATGTATGCGGGTCTCCAGATACAGAGGTAATTACGGATTAACAATATGTCTTCCGTAGCCGGTCTCGTCCTAGGGACCTTGAGATCAGTAACGTGGCCCCCTACTCAATGCCCCCCCTCTCCAAAACAAATTCAAAGATTATGTAGTTACAGGTAAATAGCAATTAACTAAATAATATCCAACGACTTAGCAGGAATAAAATTCTAATAATAATAAAATTGTAATGAACTTGATCGTTAAATCATTCGCACCTTACAAACCTCCACCCAACGACTTCTGTTCGAACTCAAATTCTGAAGGTTACCAAATACACAATCCTCTCACTTACTTCTTGGCTTGCCCCTCAGAGGTTTTAAAAAGAGACATTTCTACCAGATCAACTCCATTATTATGTTTAGATTTGGAATAATATTTCGGTTTTAATTGAGTTTAATGATCATAATTACATTTCTTTATTGATGATATATTTTCTTAACTACTTACTACAATATGGTTCAAAAAATAAAAATAATACTGATTTACTAAACTACATTATTTTATTATTAACTAAACTACATTTTTTTTATTATTAGTTTGTAGCTATGTATCTATTTATCTTCTAATTCCAGGAATGAATGATAAAAAATAATAAACGAAGATTAATATATATTATAAATGATGTGACAGTATAGAATTGAAAACAATTAATGTTTTGGTATAATTTCAAAATTTAAAATAATTTTAGATTTAATTTAAAATTGTAAATACATTTTTAATGTATTTATTTTTTATTTGTTTACAGGTAAGAACCAGATTGATGGAAATTAATGATTCATGCTAATCATTGTTGCTGAGTAAGCGATCATATTTTATTTTAAATGTTACGAGTGAAGGTTTCCTATCGCCATTAATACTTATCATCAAAACTTTCAGGCTTACATCTGGTTAACAAAGTTATGTAGATTGTAAAAATAGAAAATTATAAAAATAGGTCGACATATTAATATGCAGAAAACTGCTTAAACTTCAGTTTAAACTTCAAAACCGGTTCATTACTCACTTATATGGAAGCATTAGTAAGTAGTCGTGGCACAAGGCAGCTTATTTGTCTATGTCAATTATCACAGAGGTGTATTCTAGAAAAACCTAAGGGATATTAATATTAATAGCTTATTAATAAAAAATCGTCATTTTAGCCTTGTTTTTGCAATACTCATTAATAATAATAATAATAATGGCGATAAGAAAAATAAATAAAGTCTGATTGAAAACATGCAAATAAGAAATTATATAAATTTACTTATTTAAACTAACTAAAAAACGAGTAGCAGAAATAAATAAAAGAGCATTTTATCAAAGGCGTTCTATTTACTTTTGAAGAAATTATTTTTTAATAAAATGTAACATCTAATGAGTATTAATAAAGCACTATTTAAATTCAAATTGTTGATTAGGCAAATCCGAAACTTGAAATAAATCGATATTTAATATGTAAGATATAGATGGCAGTATCGTTAAGAAATACTTATGGATAAAAGATCCATAATTAAAGCGAATTTAAGAAAACAAATTATAATTATATAAATAATACTCAATAGTATTATAATCAATCGCAACTTCTGCACTCCCTTTTCGGTTAGACTGAACGATTACCACAGGGAACCCAAAAGGCATTTAACTAAAAAAAAATTGGAAAATTATTCGATTTAGGGTATTAAAATTGCGTTTTCAATCTTAACTTAATTATTGAAAAATGGGAATGATAATGGGAAATCAATAGTAGACAAAACATTCAATTATAAAATTTCATTTCGATTAGCGTATTAGAGTACGGAATACATAATAAATACAATCATTTAGATGATGAACGCGTATTATAAAGTAAGAGCAATAACATATAAGAGGGATATTCACAATAAAGTGTTAGTTTATGATTATGTATTGATGTATTTTATATATCATTAATGTATTTTACCATTATACAAACTCTAGCCTAACCCTTGACTTATGTCCGGGTTGGTTCAGTCTCTGGTAAAAATTAAGAAAAAAACTAAGATAATAATAATAATGTCTGTATTTATTCTGGGACAAGTCCCTATAGAATAACAATACAGGCGTTGTAAAATATTATGTCTTAGAGTGTAAAAATAATTAAATATATTATTATATATCAAAATTAAAATTAATACACACTGATAAAAGAATTTGATAGTCTTTGAAGAGATTTGTCATTAGTAAACAAATCGTTTTTATTTTTTTAATTTTATTTAAAGTTAATGAACATTACGACATTTACAATAAAGTAAATAAATGCGTTTATATTAATACACAGATCAAAACACCCAAATACCGCGGAACAGTTGCAGGAATAAGTGAGAATATAAATGCTACACGGTGAGCTGATTGGGCGCCGCCATATTGGCCTAGGCTGCTCTGTCATGCGCCTTTCACTTTACCCCTTCTCCAGCTTTAACACGACATGCTGATAGATGGGCGAAAAATTTTGGGGCGATAGAATAAAAGTTTCACTTTAAAAAATAGGTGGTGATCATGTAAGTAAATTAAAAAAAAAACATAATGTTAGTTGTCAAAATAATGACACTTTTTTGTCTTCTTAGTGCCAAGTAGAATTCCCTGTGTTAAGAAATATATTGCTCTTCGAGATGTTCTCCAGTTTTACAAGGATAGCTGCTGTAATAGAGGATATTTTTTTCTACAAATTCCATTCTTCAGTATTACATCTCACGTCATTAGCTCACTTGATCATTTCGACTGCACTTCAGTGGTGACTGCATTCTGTTTATTATAATTGCCGCAATATCTTCGTCGGCCGGATGCTGACCAGCTGTTGGACAGTTCTCGGTAGCACTGAGTACATGATATTGGATTGGATAACTGCAAGAGCTCCATTGCCCTGGGAACTGGAGATCGCCATGTCCTCTCGCGATGTCTCAATGAAACAAATACCTCCTACTTCCGCCCTCTAATAGTCTCGAGTGCGAATTACATTCGGCGGAATTACGTTCGTTCTTTGCAAAGAAATTATCTAATATTGTTGTTAATATGTCATAATAGTGTTGCGGTTATATCTAGTTAAGCAATCCTTCAATCCCCTGGGCATGGGTGCGTTTGTGTATGCAAACACATCTTTAGATGGTGAGTCAATTATGTCGTCTAGTTTTATTCCAGACGAACACTGATGCTCTTATTAAGTTAAGCAGCATCATTCCCTTAGCAGTTTAGAGAAAATAATGTGAAGTATGGATACTTATTGGTCTTTGCTGACCATGTTTTTTTTTTGTAATATCAGTTGACAGAAATGGCCCCACAATGTGTACTAAATATAATTTCCCGCGGCCCCTCTATACATTTTGTTATGGTAGTATTTTGAGTCAAGAGTGCTTTTATCCGTGGATTTAGACAAATCTGTCAGTGTACTTGAAGTTGTCTATACATCCATTGGATGAACTATATTGCATTAGTCGTAAAAGGGGATGGTTATGGATTTGCGGATAATCTGCCTCTACACCATGGATACCGTGGTTTTGTAGCTACATAAGGTTGGGTAGCCTTCTCTGGACAGTCTGGCAGTGTTCTAACTGCCATAATTTGTGGATTTAAGCTAATTTGTCACTGTCGTTGAACCCTTGTGTATGTCGGTTGGAAGAACGCTGTATTGGAGGGTTTTGGAGCTTTGGATAGCCTGATATTGAACCATGGAAACCATGGTTTCCTAGCAACGTAAGGTCGCGGCGCTCCCTTAATTTTCCTGTCCTGGCAGTATGGCGAGGGGGGGGGGGGGGTTTGCAGTGAGGATGGGAGATACCGCAGCGGTTGAGGTCTGAGTACCCCAGGATCTCCACCTTCCCCGCTCTGATTAGAATCTGACCTGGGGAGGTGTCATATCATATAATGGAAAATTGAGGCATATCAACTTTGCTGGCAGAAATTATTATCTTAAGCTTTTTCGCTTTTCCTGAGGCCTGATCTGTGTTAGCTGGATTCTCAAATGGGCCAATCTGCGTTTATTGGTTATTAAACAAGAATTGTTGCAACCAATTATTAATTTATTTTTGGAATTTGGAATTTCTCAGAGTATTTCCAGTTTAGATATATTTATTTTGAAGTGCGTTTTTATATAGTTTTTGAGTTAAATATTAAAATAAACAAATAATTTCCTTGTAAAGTTGTCCATGCTTTTTATTAGGTAATTCCCAATGAGAGCTTTAAACTGATCTAAAAATTAATGTTTGATGTAGTTTGGGCAGCGATGGCTATTGTAAACAGCTATACTTTTAAATTAAACAAATTTAAAACAGAAATAAATAGGTTTCTTTCAAATTACAATCTTTTAAAATATATATGCTGTTACTCTTATTATGTTGTATTGTTATTAGATCACTGATTATGTAATACTGTTGGATTTTGTTTTCTCTTATAGAAAACTTTCTCTTGGCCGGATCAATTAATATTGTATGCTAGTTTCTCTTTGTCGTTGAGGATAAGAATCCTGTAAGGGGGGGGGGAGGATATCATATGTATTGTACACTTTTATTATTGCTATTACTATACATTTACTATATATAAAATGTTCACACAGGTAATATTTTTTTAATATTCACTTCATTAACTAAAATAAAATATATTTTCAAATATTTTTAATATTATTATTTTTATTTTAAAGAGAAAAGATATGCCCTCGGCCGGGATTCGAACCCGGATCAGTTGACAACAGTTGACCAAAAATTATAAAAAATATATTTTCTTTGGAACAGATTATAATGTTTTCGTATTGAGGAATTAAAATTGTTTCTATCTTCAGGTTAATGTTTTAAAATCCTATATTTAAGGAAGGAATAGTATTATGCAGTGAGCTAACAGTATCGTAGCCTAATTTTAAGATCCTGTTGGATTGATTTAAGGTTTACGAAAAACCCCGTTTATCATACCGTACCATTACATCCTATTAAAATTCTTGGGTTCATTCAACGGTAAAGACTTCTCTGTTTCTAGGGAAATCGATCGTTCAGGGAGATGATTTGTCGGAGATCAACCTCAACTGCTAGGTTTTCCCCACATTAAGGTCTACAGACTCAGCAGGGTCTTAATTTTCTCGTAATGATTAGGAGAAGCGGAATCGTATTATTTTCGTAGTGAATAAGTTGCTAAGTCAGGCATAGGCTTAAAATGGAGTTATTGCTTATATTATAAATCCATTTCGTGGCTAAAATTGGGAGGATCACCTTATTCCGAGTATGTATGATCTTCCCTCAATACAATTAAATCACCCTGGGCAGAATTCGACTTAACCACTTTTTCACCGGGGTTGGGATATAATATGGCATATTTAATAAAATGAATGGAGTTTCTAGTAATCATTTATTCGGGACATGAAAGTATGATTCATTTAATATTCTTGGAGACGTGCTAGAAAAGGAAACCGCATTCCTGAGCGCCCATGAGCAAGTAGCCCAGGTAGGAGGGACACTCATGGTCCTTGCTTCGTAACCAACTCTACCACCTTCTTTATGGTGGGTAATATCATCCTTAATAACCGTTCGTCCTTATTGTCTTTAAGGAGTCCTCATGATGGCATGCTGCCGTCTCATTGAGGATTCTCTGGTCGCCTTCTCTCTCTGTACCTGGAATTATTTGACGCTTCATGTGTCCTTTTTCGACTTTTTGTTGAAAAGGAAAAGTAAATTATGGTAGCAAAGAATTTCTTAACTCAGTGTGTGAATAGTAATTATTATTTTCCGTTCGAAAACTCTCTACAGGATGTTTCCAGCACGCAATAATAAATCAATCTGCGGAATTGCCGAGCATGCCGTCTGTTAATATAAGTGTATTAGGAATGTTAAATTGTTGGGCTTCGTAACTTACGAATTCCTAAAAAGTTAATTAGTGCTCCTCCGACTGGTGAAGGTCCTAGGAGTAGACTGAGGCGTAGGCGGGAGGATTGCGATAGGAGAGATCTTAGTGATAAGGGTTTGAGCTATAATTCTACTAAGAACGGAAGTTAGTACACAGTGATTGGACTGGGTTTGATTTTAAGGAATTGAAAGACCCACCTCGGCTAACCCAACCTTAGAGTAAGATGTAAGTATCTTTAATCGACGGAAAATCATAGGCAACCTTATATCCAATAAGTTTTAAACACACAAGATCCTTGATAGATCTGATACCTTTAATTTTTGTTTTTTATCAAATACCTATGTCACACTCTTTAGAACGAATTGCAAAGCTAGCTTATTGCGCAATGTATATCAGCACAATAGAAGATAAAACGACTTTAGTGCCTAAGCGACTATAGGAACATGGCTCGCCTGTCACCAAAGTGACGGTGGCAGCAGGAGCGTGATCTGTTTCAGCTTGCACCAGTCACGAAGGTTACTCCATCAATGTCACACTTTTTCTTTATACCAATCGATTCTTACCCGCTTAAAGAAATCGATCGTTTGCTTTCTAAATGTTTCTCAAGCCCATATCTTCTTACTCTGAAAGACTAACTCCTTCCTATAATAATGGATTTGCTATAATAATGGATCTGCGCAGCCGATCCACTCGATATTGTTTATGACCGACCTCTGATTACAAACTCCCTTATATAAAAGTTTTAAGAATGGCCAAAGTAGGTATTTACACCTCTAATGCTTTTCTATTGCCTTTCTGCTATAAAGGCATATTTCCCAGGATAGTCAACAAGTTACAGCACTATCAATTATTACTAAGCAGAGCCTCTAGAGCAAACAGTACATTACGGATATATATCTACAGCAGCACAATGGTTCCACTAATGTATTCTGCTGAATACATAATACATCTCTCCCTTCCCTCCTTCCGGTGAACCGAAATGGATGCCATAAATAAACTAGACCTCTGCGGTGCATCGTGTAAACAGTTTTCGTACTAATCACAATATAACTGGTTATTATTATACACATCATTTAACTCGTTATTATGCTAAACAATTAAATATGAATAAAACCAGCTTCGTAGGGAAATCTGGGTTCCGTAATGAAATTTGGCTTTTTAGTTAATCACTTTCAAGAATTAATCATTCTAATCGACCATGGAAAAAGGATCTACCCAGCCCTCTTCAAAATTTAAAGAGCATACATAAAATATTGCTATAGGTGACAATAAGGGGCCTAGGCCAGGTAGAGTATCATGATCCTTAGGGTTCATTACTTTACTTTGAAGAGAGGGGGCAGTTGTCTGTACGCAGCAGCCAAGTCAAAACGTAAGGAGGAGGATGCAGAACGAAGCCCCAAGTATTATAAGTCACCTATAGCTCCCCGTTTTCATTGTAAGTTGTTTTTAAGATTTATGATGTCTGTAACCATGATCAGCACAAATAAAATATAATGTTCTTCTATAATTATTCTTATTTAATAAACAACTCAGTCAACCACGTTAATCTTTGGAGAAGACTATATCTGTGGCACCTGTGCATAGTGGGCTAAGTAGAATTTTGTGAATTTCAAGCTATCTACTTAGAATCGTAATTTTTCTGAACTTATTTTAAGTTCAAGATTGGAGTATCAGCCCACGATTCACAAAGGAATATCCTTCATAGCAATGGTCGGAACACTTAGCGTGTTAGACACAAGGAAAGAGAAAAAAATTACGATAGCTTGAAATTCACAAAATTCTACTTAGCCCACTATGCACAGGTGCCACAGATATAAGTCTCTTATTCATTAATAACATAAAATTATTACATATTCATTATAACGATCTCAGGGTGGCTTCCCATTTTAGTATTTAATTATATTCAGATCAAAGGATCTGACTTTTCTCAGAGATCATAGCTTGGGCAGTAAAGCCAATATAGCAATATGAATACGAAATAAAAAAAAACCTGTACCACTACAATCCGTAAACGGATCTGGGGTTCAGTACATGGTAGAGACGGTACTGGTTCAAGAACAACGGTTGTGCAGGGAGGTGATCTGTCCTAGATTCACGCTCAACCGCCAGATTTGCCCCCTTATTTTGGGTATCGACTTTATAGTGGTTGGGTTAGCCCCAGGAGGGTCCTAGATGGTCCATCTCCGGCTGCTAACAGACTAAATAAAAGTCCTGCAGCGGGATTTACCAAACCGCACCCATGGACTAATGTATTCCTCTGTCCTCCATAGACATTTTCTCCGAGGCTACTAAACTGATTTTCTCGAGGTTTGAAACCAGTCAGAGGTGACACGAAGATGATCCTTGGAACTATTCAATAGGATTCGCCATTAAATATCAAAATGTTTAATACGCCTATATTTTAGCCATGTCAAAAATGTCAGGAAAACTTTTTTATAATGAGTGAACCGATATCTTTCAAAAAGCGATAGCGTGAGAAGAGAAACTTAATTTTGTGTTATGCAGTTGTAAATCTCAATATATTTTCCTTTGTTAGGATCCTCCATTTTTTGTATTAATAAATAATATTTACATATAATTTCTTTTTTAAATATTAATTTAGTTGATACTGTTTTGTCCTTGGTGTCTAAACATTCCATAAATGCACTATTTGTTAACAATTGAGGGCATAATTATCCGAGATAAAGGAGGGGAAAAAGAAGAAAAGAAACCGCTGGGAGATAAGCTGAACTAACATCATCTCGCTAAATTTAGAAATGACAGCAATAGATAATCTAAATTTCAGAAATAGAAGTAAGAAAAAGATCTCTGTCACTACATTTTTCTAAAGATTTCTGCTGCCCTAGCTTTTACTAACTACGCCGATGTAGGATCAAAATAGAATTGTAGCATTAGATTAGAATTACATTAAAAGAACAATTATAAAATGGAGAACGGAGATAGTTGGAGGGGGGGGGTGCAGAAAAAAAAACACCAAATAAGTACCAGACTTATATTTAATTAGTGCCGACGTTTCGACCTACAATGTAGGCCATCTTCAGGGCATCTGGGAGAGGCGGCTGGGTGGACCGGCTAACCAACGATCACAGATTGAACCGTTCGTTACAACGCCCTTCCCCGAACGAGGTGGTAATTTTTGTTGCGGATTGGGCTACCGTGTGTCCAAGTTTTAACTCATATAGAATAAAATGTACACGATTATCGCGTTTTTCCATGGCCACATTTGATGGCATGCTAAACAATTTTCGTTCCATTGGGATAGTAAATATTATTGAAAAAAAAAGGATTAATAACAGCTCATTACATAAACATATCATACAAAAATATTCCTCTGATTCCGCTTTGAACTTGAGAAATAATAAAGACAGATATATTATTTGAAACGACCAAACTTGAGTCTCAGGAACCGTGTTGCCCCACCCGTCGTCTCGATGTGCAGTCTCCCGTTAAAGTAACAGTTTTAAATAACATATTTCTAATTATCATTCCATCTAAGGGATATGAAGGAACATTAAAAAGATCAGTCCAAAGAGTTGCTTGGAACGGAATAGAGGCTAATGGATCTTGTTACCTTAATGTCTCATCCATCTTCGCCTTGGCATAAATCCTTATGCATCATTAGCTTACTAATGATTAATATCTTTTTCTCTCTGCCTCTACTCAAGTAATTATATATCTGTATAAAATATATATAACATATATAACCTAATATATAGGTTAGATATATATGGTATATACATAGATAGATGAAAAATTGTTTTATAGTAGTCACTATGTTCCCCGACTACACCGAATATTCTAGCGGGCCAATGAGAACACCCCTCACTTACGGAACCTGTTGCTTTATGTTTCCATCAGTGAATTGAATGCTCAGATAAATTCAGCTTTTCAATTGGTCCCCTCAAAGAGAGCGGTGATTTGATTGGTTTACGACTGGACAATGGTTACAGATGGCACCCGGCTGACAGGGTCCAATGAAGCTCCCATTTGATTCTCTCTCACAATATGAAACAGTTATTGTATTTTATGTTTCAATTCCACATCCTGCTCTACTGTATCAGCTAGGCTATCTTCTAATATGATAAGGGATGACAAAGTTTCTATATATTTACTAAACTAATAAATATATTACCATTTCTGCGGGCAAGAAAGTGAAGACGTTATTTGTAATATTACCTTTCCCTGTAGTCGACTCTCTCGAAACGGCTTATGATGAAACTTCAAGTTGAAAAAAAAAAAATGTTGACTGCTTCATGCAAATTGATTTCATCATTCAAATTTTCTCCAATTCTATTCTGATTTTAGTCCTCATTTAGTTTAGTTGATGAGAAATATACGCCAATTGGTTTGCATATTTCTAATTTATTTTTTCTGGTGAAATTGAAGTTGCAGACTTGAATACATGATGTGATATTCCGTTATTATCCTTATAATTTTTTTTATTTATTTATTGTAATAGTATCTATTATTTATATATTTCCATACTTACATACAAAATATGATATTCTGTTCCATTCATACAATTATTTTTTGATATTTTTTGTTTATAAAGTAAATTGAAATTAGTAATTACCTCTACTATTAATGCCTATTGAATTAGGCCTAGGAAATACGACATTTTATTAAGACGATTCTATATAATCTGATTCCAGTGCTTACTGTGGTGGGACTATAAGAAGATAATATGGAGAGATAAATCAGTTTAATCCTATTGTATTGCGGGGGGAGGGGGGGGGGGGGTTGCTCTGGCCAGTTGGTGAGCTTCTCTCTTACGTCATCTACATCACTACCGCCCTGTATTTGTATTCATCGGAATATCTAAATGAGTTCGTTTATTTTTAAGTTTTTTATCACCGGTATAAATGATAAATTAATTTAATAAATTTAGAAGCTTTATTAAATATCTGATATGGACCACACACATTTCTTCCTTTTCATTACTATTTTTTGGGGAGTTTGGTTCCAATTAATTTCAGTCATCGGCTACTTAAGGGGCATCCACATTATGCCTCGGTCGGTCGTTAGCATTGCCAGATTGACAAAGCCAAAGTGACAATGCCGATGCTGGCCTGCCGTCTATATCTGAGTTGGCAATTAATACTACTTCATAATAGCTTCATGAAATAGTATTGGTATTATTTCATATTAGTATTATTTTATAATACAGGTACCTTATGAAATAGTGTTGGTTCCAGTACTATTTCAGTCATCGGCTACATCAGGGACATCCACATTATGCCTCGATTGGTCTTTAGCACTGTCAGAGTTGCAAAGCCGAGTGCTGCTGTCTATAACTGAGTTGGCAATAAGTCGCACAATGTCTGCCGAGGGGGATTTACTTCTTGCTTCGGCTGCGTTCATAATCGTTTAAAATTATGAAAAAATACGCAAACGACGGTTTCGGGTGCGTCCAAGCCTTTAAAGTAGACCCCAATACGGAACTAGTGACTTAATTGAGGATTTATGATTGGATTATGTAGATGAATTGAATCTCGAGCTCATATCATCAAGAAGGAAGACACATCCTTCAGAAGGTCTATTCTTCCAGATGAACATCTTGCAGCCAACGGTTGGCACGTCCAGTGGCGAGTGTCCTCGCTCTCTGTGGCTTTCTTTGTAGTAGACGAGTGGATTTTTTTTCACTCGGCACTCGAGCGATTTTCGTTGGCACACCTTTGGTTCGGCGGCACATGCCAGCGGCCATGTCTACATAGCATTGGCTATGTCAACCTGGCAGCGCCAACGGCCAACCGCGGCATAGTGTGGATGCGTCTTTATGGTGCATTATGTTAATAGGGCATTGAAATTATAAGTACAATAATATTTAACGTAAAACTGAGTTAGATATCCAGTTTTACGTTAGATAGCGCTGTGATTAGAACTTGTGACAGACTTATATCGGGCCCCCCCCCCTCGAAACTGTTACGTTAACACTTGACGGACGGTTTTTGAAGTAGAGGAATGTCAAGGAAAATACCTTCGCGCGTGCGTAAGTGAAAGTAAAAGATGTAATTCCACCTAGGGAGGTAAAAACCTTTACAATCCATGCTATTATCATTAAATATATTATCAGTCAGTTGTATGTTGAACGTCTTGGTGGTAGGGTGCTGTCTCATGTTTGGAACCTGTTTGAGCTGTTGATTGTTGGGATGTATTGCGCCTTTTTCTTCGAGATGTGATTCACATAACCCTTTTTTGTTTTTGTGTCTTGATAATGCCTGAATAGGCGAAACGTCGACTGGTAAGTGGGTGTATTACTAGATTTGAAACATAAGACTTTGCATTGTGGTTTTTCCCAATTGCATTATAATAAATATATTATATATTGTAGTTGTAATTAGTCATCGTATCCTCGTGAATCTGATTGCTGACTGTAGGATGAGTAGGCTCTAACCTAAATTTGTTAGACTATTCAGCACATTTAGTAAAACAAAAAATTGTATTTTCTTATTTCACTCTATGAACATGGTTTCAACCTACGTTGTTGATATCGTTAGTGTCAATAAATAAATAATTAATGTTTATCTATCTGACCAATTAATTGTTTTAATTAATGACAGTGGTAATATTTCTTATGAGAAGACAAAGGAGGCTATAGTCCACTACCGAGGCTTTGCTGACTAGTTCCTTGTTCCTTTGTCGAACAAAAGGAATGGCTCTGAATAACAGAAAAGGGTGGTGGCAATGGATTTCAATCTCTGCTGTAGTAATTAGGATAGGATGGGATAGGATTGGATTTGATGTTATTCTATAGATTCGCTATAATTAGATTTATTATTTATATTAAAGAGGAAAGTATTATAAAATATTTACCTAATAGGAATACAAGAGCTTGATGGGTCGCTAGTGGTGTAGTGGTTAGCATAACAGCCTTCTACCTTCAATATAGCGGTTTCGCGGACGAAACGTAAAATGGAGCTCCGATCCTGTGCGGTTTCAGGGAGTCAAAGATACCTGTATTAATTATACCTGGATAGGCAAAATTTTGGGCTCGTCCGATTAGCATTCTAAAGCAGCTGTTCCCAAATTTTTTGATCCATACACCCTTGCAGAATATTCGTAGAAGTACTGATAAGAGAAAAATTACTTATTTTCAACTGGCCTCGCGCGCCCTGACTTTTTGTTACGCTTCCCTGTGGAAGGAGCGCCCCCTAAGTTGGGAACCACTGTTCAAAAGGATGGCGGATGAACAGAAAACAACATATTTTAAATTTATTATTGCTATTTTAAGAGCTCACGTTATGGCGTCATCTAAAAGTAGGTTATAGTTTACTTTCGAATGGACCATGACGTAAACATGCTGTGGCGGCACAATCGCTGAATATTCCTTTTTTAGCCAATCCAAAACCGGATGGATTGGCTAAAAAAAGAATATTCAGCGGTTGTGCCGCCACAGCATGTTTACCAATTCTCTTCCTTCCAAATATATTTCGGGGAGAAGGCGTTATGTGGAAGGAATTCAGAAGTCAAGGTTGGGCGTATCATCCCACGCCTAATAGAGACTGATCGCTCCCAATTCGTGTTACATTTATATCGATTATACCCCCATGCGGGGGTTCGATATTGAGTGAATCGATTCATTCGAATTTATTTAACGTTGAATAAACCGTGAATGATTGATGATCGAGTTTGCGTGTTTCGAATAACTACTTCTCCTGATAGATAAATTATTTTATGATGGCTGATAGGGTTGCTGACCCCACAAATATAAATTTAGGAGATTGATTGGGCTTCGAAGAAAAGGTAATGTAATAAAGGGATAATGATTATATTCACGTAATAATTTCAAGAAATAAAAGTTTCAACTAACATTTCGGAGTTAGATGGTATATGCCTGATGATAAGTTCATTTCTATATTAAATGATTACCGAAGTATATACATTTCCCATAATTCATGATAACTTTTTTTTTTCTCTCTTTATATTTCCATCCACACCTGTCAAATACAAGTAATTGACAATCAGCAGATTGGCTGACTGAAGAAAAAAAATATACAAATGACATGGAAGGCATGACGAAGAACAGTAGCCAACAGCTACCTCTCCATTGGCTTGCTTTAATTTCCTACTGTAATAGATCTCTCATCCACGTCCTTTTTAGTCTCCTCCTAGTGTTCTCAGGCATGAGAGTAGTGGCCATTTGTTGTATCAATGGGTTTGGGTGTCCGTATAGTTTTTCTTGAAAGCGTTTGTAGTACGTTCGTATGTGTTCGTCAACCGTTTTTATTTTTAAGTCAGTATGCAGAGTTTTGTTATTGACGTACCATGGTGCATTAGTGATAAGTCTAAGTACTTTTGACTGAAAAGTTTGTAGTCCTTTTCTGTGAGTCTGTTTAGTGATGCCGTAGATATGTAAAGCATATGTCCAAACTGCATAATAATTTAGTTTTGGAAAATACTAAAAGTGGAACGAATGAAAAGTTAAAACTTGTATTTCAACTCGGAATAGTTACCTATTTTACCATAAGCCGTGGGCAAAACCTAGTATTAATATATTTTTGTTTATTAGGTTTTCTTATATTATTTATTTTTACGAAAATCTTCTTTCGTTATTTTTCTATTATTACGAAAGAAATAGTTGGATGTGAATATTTGTCAAATTCTATTTTTAAATGTTCCAAATTTTATAAACTTATATGAGATACTAATTCTTCGGCCCTCCCTCACGATTTACGATTTACGATACTTATAATATGGCGAGAAAAATTCATAAACAATTTTATTTTGCAACATATATTTTCTGTCAAATTATCCATCACCAATTTACTTAAATAATAATAATAATAAAAACAAATTTTACAAATGCCATTTGGCACATAATGTATTTGTGATCTTCTTTTCGAAACCTCCTTGGAAGCGATAATGGAGAAACCTCCCATTGAAGACATTCCTAGCGTGTTTCTTCACTCTGTAGTAGATCCCTACGCCATATATATGTTTCAATCTTTTTGTCGGATTCTGCGGTAGTGTGTACGTCAGTAATTTTTACTAATTATAATTAATATTTGTACCAGTAAGTTTTCTTGATTGTGTCAGTCACGAGTGTAATGTTCAGGTCTTTGTGTAATGATTTATTAGTTATGCAAACAATTTACGTAAATAAAGTACAAAGTTCCACAATCGTAACTTGTAACCATCGAGTACAGCGGAATCTGGTAACATACCGTTCTTGAAATAACTTAGGAAAATAAAAGGCTCATTATACTTGTAACAGTTTTTATTTATATATTTTTTGTTACGGTCACAGAAAGAAGGACGGAAGGAGGGAATTAGCGTCTTAAGCCGTCGGCGGGAGAAGTTAAGATTGGATTAGAACCTTCTCGAACGCCCCCTTTTTCGGAAGAGATCTAGAAGGTTCTCGGCAATCCCAGAACATTCTTCCCCTACTTCCGCGTTCTAGAATGTTGGGCCTTGCCTATTTAAATACCCCCCTCGCCTCGAGTGAGTCAGTCTGGGAGTAGACCAGGCACTGTGATGAACTGTAATAAGTGAGTGTCAGTGTGATAAGTGTATCAGTGAACTGTGACAGTCTCGCGAATGTAATAAACCGTTTCTGTGTATTAATGTGTGTTAGTTTGTCATACTTGGAGAATCTAACGGTCGGTGGACTTAGATTAGTGAACTGTAAGTGTTAATTAGTAGTTATAAATTGTAGTGTAATTTTATAATATTCATACACATTTATGTAAATAGTTAAGTCATTTAGAATTACTAATATCTTATATTATTGTAATAATTAAATAGGAGCTAGGCCTAGATAATAAATATTTAAAATATTGTTATTATAAATTTATATCAGTTTCATAGTTTAATTGTATCCTTTTTGTTATTTTGTTAGTAAATATTATTATCTTTAATTAAGGAATAGTTTAATTCATTTTAATGCCCAGTAGCCCGTAATATTATTAATAAATGTCTTCATTGAGGCATTGAGGAGAGGGGAATATAGGAGTTATAATAAAATTTCGTTATTAGGGTGTAGCTATTAATGTTTCTATATTTTTTTTTCTATAACAGACTGTTGCTAATTAAGGTAACCTTGGTGGATTACACGAGCCCTACAAAGCTCTCAGAAATACTTCGGCCGTTGTATAACATAATTACAACCTCCATTTAGGACGAGGGTGAGTTATGGAGGACTTTGGTAATGAGAGAGGAATATTGTAGAGGGTTTCCCGCATGAGGTTGTGTACTGGGTAACCATGGCGACAACCTACCCTCAGCGAGCAGGTACCTCTCTCTTTCCCAACTAGTCTTCCAGAAATATTTCAACACTAAGGTTAAGTGTAAAATTTGTAAATAAAGCTTATTTTATTATGATTATTTTTTTTACATTCATGGTCTCGATCGTAATAATTACGGTCAGAAAACTAATGATGTCTAACTTATTGTAGCAATAAGTGGATGAACGTTACGCAATTTAATATGAAATATGATACTGAATAATATATCCTCTCCTAGAATAGCTGCTTTGTAAAGGCCCGATGAAGACGGACGTGTTTTCTTCCCACTGAGGAGGCTCGAGGAAACCCGCAATCAGGGGAAATGGAGCAAATTGGCGCCGGCACCGAGGAAGGAATACCAAATGCCGTTCTGATTTATCCATCAGGGGGAGCTGATAAAGCATGAGTGAACCATTTCCGGGCTAGCCATTTCGTATGTAATCGGAGTAGCCTCCTCAATATGTTGACGTAGAAAGTACATCATATAATAAGAGACTTATATTGCCTAAATTTTCCGAAGATTTTGGACAGTGTTAGACCATATCTGTAAATCTTCTTTGATGTCCTCTGGGATTTTTATAAAATAGTGTAAATGCTCATTCGCTGCTGAATTTTTTGAGTATAATGTTTTAAAGTGTAATCATAGGACTTGGTATGGTGTAGATTATTCAAATACACGTGCAGGTTATTTTTTGAGGTACCTATTAATAGTATAATATTGTACTATTAGGTGTATGTAGGTATTTGGTAATGATTATCCATTTTATTTATTTATGTTTTGCATATAATATTCAAAACATTTTATATTCCTACTATTTTAATTGTTTAATCCTTCCCTTCTGTAAAAGAAAGAATGTAGAGCTTCCATAATGAGCTTAGGAAGTACTCTTACATTTAGATTACTTTTTTTTTTAATTTATTTTTTCTGTGTGGTTGTGACGGACCTTTTTTTTCGGTTTTCTTTAATGGAGAAGACAATATGCTTCCTTATTGTAATAAAGAAACATTTCTAAACATTTTCAATTCCCGAAATTCTGGTGTTTATTTATCAACAGCATTGTTGATTTTACTTCAATCGCAACTGCAAATTTACCATATATTATATATCTTACTCTGTATTTTTTTCATTTGTTATCACTAAACGCGAAATCTTCTAAACCGATCTTTATCAAATTATAACTTCCCTTCTCCATGATAAACTAATGGATTGAATATAGCGGCCTAGCAAAAGCAACTTCTTTCCTAGATGTTTGCACTTTCTGCACATGCACTATTCACAATATTTTCACGGAACTTGTCTAAAGTCTTCTCCTTAGACCTCATTAATTATTCATGAATAAATACAACGATAGAAAAGGAAGGAAAAAAGGAACTTATCTGCAGAATAGGATATTTTATTTCTGCAAGATTCGGAAAGTATAAATTTTTCGCCGATTTTACTAAATATCTATTGAAAGTTATTTAATGAATGAGATGAAAATAGTTGACTGGATGATCTAATGTAAAGGAGATAGTTGGGGGGTGCAGTCAATAAGAACACAGAATAAGTAATAAACTTATTTTATGTGCCGACGTTTCGACCTACAGTGTAGGTCATCTTCAGGGCTAACAGAGAAACAAACAGAACAAAAAATATAAAAATGTACAGTAACAATAATATGGTGACAAGTAATGTAGAAAATTAAAATAGTGGCAGATATGAAGATAGAAGATAACGAATATTAAAAAAGAGCCAGAATATAATAAAATAAAGATATAGACAGATTTAAAAAATTAATGATAATGAAAAGAAATTAAAATAGTGACAGATATAATAAAATTAAGATAAGGACAGATATAACAAAATTATTGATAATGAAAAGAAAATGGAAATAATGACAGATATAATAAAGTAAGACAGATTTAATAAAATTATAGAAAATGAGCAGAGATGATAAATTATAAATAACGCATATAAAATAAAAAATAGAAAATAAATGTACAGAATGGATAGTAAAGTAAAATTATCTGGCACTTTTTTAATATTCATTATCTTCTATCTTCATATCTGCCACTATTTTAATTTTCTACATTACTTGTCACCATATTATTGTTACTGTACATTTTTATATTTTTTGTTCTGTTTGTTTCTCTGTTAGCCCTGAAGATGACCTACACTGTAGGTCGAAACGTCGGCACATAATATTGTTACGGGCGTACAAAGGAAGGCGGAAGCGGGGGATTAGCGGCTTAACTCCGTCAGTGGGAGACGTTTAAATAGGATTAGGACGGTTCTAGATCGTCTTCTTTTGTCGGCAGAGGATTAAGAATATTCCAGAATTATCTGGCCCCTTCGAGTTCTGGAATGTTCGGCCTTACCTCTATAAAAAGACTTCCGTCACCTCGAGTCAGTCAGTCTTAGTCTGAGAGTAGACCAGTGAAGATCTGTGATAAGTGTAATAAGTGAGTGACAGTGTGATAAACTAGTCAGTGTTGAACCGGCCAGTGTAGTAAGTGTATCAGTGAACTGTAACGGTCTCGCGAGTGTAATAAACTGTTTCTGTTTGTTACTGTGTGTCAGTTTGTGATACTTGAAGAAACTTACGGTCGGTGGACTAGTGAACTGTAAGTGTTAATTATTAGTTATAAATTGTAGTGTAATTTTATAATATTCATAGAAACTATTGTAACTAGTTAAGCTATTTAGAATTAGTAAAATCTTATATTATTGTAATAATTAAATAGGAGTTAGGCCTAGATTATAATATTTAGAATATTGTCATTATAAATTTATATTAGTTTAATAATTTAATTGTTAATAGTTTAATTGTATCTTTTTAATCACTTTTGTTAATAAATATTAGTATCTTTAATTAAGGCATTGTTTAATTCATTTTAATACCCAGTAGCCCGTAACAAATTGGTGTCAGAAGTGGGATTATTGTGTAATTGCTATTATTTTGCATTTTGTAATTATTGGGCTACTGTATGCAGAATGGCTTCTAAAAGTGTTAAACTAATTGATTTAAAAGTTGCGGATTTGAAACGGGAGTTGGAGGAGCGTGATCTGGATTCATCCGGAACTAAAAGTGTATTGCAACAGCGCTTGCGTCAATTTTTTGTAGATTTAGGGGAAAATCCAGATGACGTTCTGTTTGAAACTGATTTAAGCAGGTTGTCTGCAACTTTTAAAAATGAGTTAAGCAATGTAGAAAATAATCTAGGTAATGAATTAGGTACTGTTAAAAATGAATTAAGCAATGTTAAAAATGAGTTAAGTAATGTAGAAAATAAGCTAGGTAATGAATTAAGCAATGTTAAAAATGAGCTAGGCAATGAATTAGGTACTGTAAAAAGTGATTTATTGGATACATTAGAGTCCAAGTTAGGCACATTAGAGACTAAGTTAATGGAAAATGTAGATAATAAGTTAGCCGATGTAAATAGTAAAGTAGCTAATGTAGATAATAAAATAGCCGATGTAAATGATAAGGTAGCTAATGTAGAATCTAGGTTAGGAGAAAAATTGAATTCTATTGAAAACGAACTTAGGCTAAGAGTAGAAGCTCTCGAGGGACGTATGAGCAACCCACCGACGAACGACACCGACCGTTCCTCCGAGGGCAGCCTTCATAAGACCATTATGTCCGCCAATGCTGGGACGCCACCAAATCACAACACTATTCCAGTGTTCGACGGAAAGACGCCGTGGGAGGACTACATGACTCTCTTCGAGACTGCGGCTTCGATCCACGGGTGGTCAAAAGAGACCCAAGCTTCAGCTTTGTGCCTGGCCTTGCGTGGAGACGCCTTGGGAGTACTGCAGGGGATGCCACTGTCAGAGCGGTCTAACTACGGGGAGCTGATTAGAAGACTGGAGATGCGTTTCGGCCATCGCCACATGGACCAGCTATATCGCTCACAGCTGAGAAGCAGGATCCAGAAGACCAACGAGACGCTGCAGGAATTTGAAGCGGATATCGCCCGGCTGGTGAGGAATGCCTACCCCTCGGTCACCGATGATGTGTACGAGAGCCTGGCTGTCGACAAATTCCTGGATGGACTTCGGGACACCGAGACGCAACAAGCAGTGAAGCTCGCCCGGCCAAAAACTCTAGGCGACGCATTATCTCAGGCCATGGAGTTCGAGGCTGTCAGGCAGTCAGTACGGGGCCATGCGCGGGTTCGAGCAGCTGAAGCGGAGCCTACTGTGGTCCCTAGCGTCGAAGACATAGTGACAAAGGTTTTGGAGGCTCTCAGGACCCGTAAGAAGGAGATACGCTGTTGGGGCTGCGGCCAACTTGGACACCCTAGAAGCAAGTGTCCATCCAAGAAGCAAGAAAAGCCACAGGAACGAAGTAGGGTTGATAGGGAGGAACAACTATCAGCCCGCTACGTCAGAGGCCCGAGGAAGACCAGTAGAGTTGCGTCAATAGGAAGCAGAACGAACAGTTTCTACGTAGATGGGATGGTGAATGGGCAGCTGCGAAGTCTGCTACTGGATACCGGCGCAACCATGACTATCTTGAACTTGAAGACAGTTTCGGCTGATAAGATCTTACCAACGACTTGGACATTACGGACTGCCACAGGAGAGCCAGCCAAGGTCTACGGGGAGACAGTTGCCACCTTCATCATCGGGGGTCAATATCTGAAGCACCGCGCTCTCGTGGCAGATATTGATGAAGATGTCATATTGGGCACGGACTTGATGATCACATGCGGGATCAAGCTGGATATGGCAAGAGGTGTGATGACGCTGGGAGACGAAGAAGTCATCCTCCGGCAGGGAAAGGATATCTACGCACGAGTGCGCTTACTAGAAGACACCACTTTACCTTCTCGGAGCCAAATCATAACACAGGGGACGGTCGAAGGACATCTACCTGAGGGTCAATGTGTGCTTCTTGAACCTGGAAAACAAGAAGAACAGGATATCGGACGCGGCGTACTGGTGGCTAGATCTCTCATCAAGGTCGGACGTACCACTCCGATTCGGCTAATGAACCTGAACAGCTTCCCAGTAACGCTGAAAAAAGGAAAACCGATAGGGGAATGTACAACCGCTACCTCAGTGGTTCGTCAGCTGCAACGTCATCCCACCGAGCTGCGAGGACTGCCGGAAGAATTAAAGGGATTTGTGGACGAATCATGTTGCGACCTTTCGCCTGAAGAGAGTGAGGAGGTGAAGAAGATGATTACCCGATGGCAGGACGTTTTCGAGATCAGCCCAGGGCCACGGGGTAGAACGGATATCGTCCAGCACAGGATTGACACCGGGGATGCTAAGCCCATCCGACAGGTCCCGCGGAGGCTGCCTTTAGCCAAACGGGAGGACGCCGAGAAGATCATCAAGGAGATGGCGACTGATGGTGTCATTGAGCCTTCGAGTAGCCCCTGGATGTCTCCTGTTGTACTGGTGAAAAAGAAGGACGGCACAACGAGATTCTGCGTGGACTACCGCCTTCTGAACAACGTCACCAAGAAAGACAGTTATCCGCTCCCCAGGATTGATGATACGCTGGACACCCTAGAGGGGTGTGAACTTTTCTCTACCTTGGATCTCCGCAGTGGATATTGGCAGGTTGGATTGAAACCTGAAGATAAAGAAAAGACAGCGTTCTCGATTGGGACTGGACTCTGGCAATTTACAGTAATGCCATTCGGACTTTGCAATGCTCCTGCAACATTTGAGAGGCTGATGGAAAGTGTGTTAAGAGGTCTCTCTTGGGAAATTTGCCTGGTATACTTAGATGACATCATTGTGCTGGGAAAGTCCTTCGCTCACCATCTGAAGAATCTGGAGAAGGTCTTCGAACGACTGCGTGCAGCGAACCTTAAATTGAACCCGAAGAAGTGTCATCTCTTCCGAAGGCAAGTCAACTATCTGGGGCATGTTGTGTCGGACAATGGAGTTGCCGTTGACCCAGAGAAGATTGCAGCGATCACCGACTGGCCAGTACCTCGAGATAAGCACCAAGTAAGAAGTTTTCTCGGCCTCTGCACCTACTACAGGAGGTACGTGAAAGGATTTGCGAACATTGCAAAACCTCTTACCAGGCTCACCGAGGAAAAACGGACTTTTCTTTGGGATCACGAATGTCAGGCATCCTTTGAAGAGTTGAAGAAAAAGTTGAGTAGTGCTCCTATTCTGAGCTATCCACGTCCCGAGGGCAAGTTCATACTTGACACAGACGCTAGCAACACCGCTATTGGAAGCGTCCTCTCTCAGCTCCAAGATGGAGAAGAAAGGGTCATTGGATATTTCAGTCAAGCGCTCTCAGCTCCGGAACGCAACTACTGTGTCACAAGGAAGGAGCTTCTGGCAGTGGTGAAATCTATAGAGCATTTTCACAAATATCTATACGGCAGAAGATTCCTCCTGAGAACGGACCACGCGGCTCTAATGTGGCTGCTACGATTCAAGTCACCAGAAGGACAAGTGGCGAGGTGGATAGAGCGCCTTCAAGAATATGACTTTGAATCTGCTCATCGCGCTGGAACGAGTCACAGAAATGCGGATGCGCTCTCTAGGAGACCTTGTGACGAAAAATGCGGGCATTGTTCTCGACAAGAAGAGAAGCAGGCAGCAGTGTTGAGGACAACGGTGGTCATGGACAGTTGGCAGGATGCGGAGGTGTCAAAGGAGCAGGACAGGGACCCGGACTTGAAACAAATGAAGCAGTGGAAACTATCAGGGCAAGGAAGACCAACCTGGCAGGATGTTGCTCCAATGTCGAAGAATGTAAAGACTTACTGGGCCCAATGGGACTCCATTCTAGTGGACAACGGGCTGCTGAAACGGGCATTGGAGAACACGGAAGGAGATCAGCGCAGACTTCAGCTCATCGTTCCAAAGAGTAAAGTGCCCGAAGTACTCAGGGAACTTCATGACGGAGTATCTGGCGGCCACCTTGGAGTTCACCGTACATTGGAAAAGGTACGTGAACGCTTTTACTGGGCAAACCTTAAGGACGATGTGTTGGACTGGTGCAGGCGTTGTGCGACTTGTGCAGCTTCTAACGGACCCATAAGAAGAGAGAAGGCCCCAATGAGGAAGTACAATGTGGGAGCACCGTTTGAGAGAATAGCAATTGACATCGCTGGCCCTTTCCCTGTGACGGATGAAGGTAACCGGTATATTCTCGTGGCCATGGACTACTTTTCCAAGTGGGTGGAAGCTTACGCCCTTCCGAATCAGGAGGCAGTCACGGTTGCGGACGTACTGGTGAAGCAGCTCGTCAGTAGGTTTGGGGTGCCCATGGAACTTCACTCTGACCAGGGACGAAACTTCGAGTCTGCAGTCTTCTCCGGGATGTGCGAAGCACTGGGAATACGGAAGACCAGGACGACACCTCTTCACCCTCAATCCGATGGCATGGTGGAGCGCATGAACAGGACTATGGGTCGATATTTGTCCAAAGTAGTCTCCGACCATCAGCGAGACTGGGACCAGTATCTTCACCTGTTCCTGCTGGCCTACCGCAGTTCAGTCAGTGAGGCAACGGGCCAGACTCCCGCAAATGTGGTATTCGGCAGAGAACTTCGGTTGCCTTGTGATCTGAAATTCGGTTTCAAGCCTGACGAGGAAATTGCCGGAGAGGAGTACGTCACGGATCTACGGAAGCGAATGGATAATATCCACGAGAAGGTTCGCACAAACATCCAGGGGGCTAGTGACAGAATGAAGGAGCGCTACGACATCAGGGCTGAGAAGGGTGGCTACCAACCTGGAGACTTGGTCTGGCTACATGATCCTCGAAGAAGGCGAGGCTACTCACCTAAACTTCAGAACTCCTGGGACGGCCCGTATGAGATCGTCAAGAGGATCAATGACGTCATATATAGGATCAGGAAGCAGCCGAAAGGAAAACCCAAGGTAGTCCATTTCAATAGACTGGCCCCGTACAAAGGAGACCACGGCCCGAAAAAAGACCAGCAGGTCAGGTACCTAAACAACGTCAAGACAAATAACTCAGTTGCTCATACTAAAGTACCAGGGACCCGTGGAGTAACTCAGGTGATCTACAGAGATATCTTCTCGTTACCAGTGGAGTATTCTCTGGCCCATTGCGTTGCCGAAGATCTGAGGACTTCTCGAGGGATTGCAACGGTCTTCAGGAAGAAGTTCGGCGGAACTGAGGAGCTGGAACGCCAAGGACCAAGTGTCGGGAAGGCACTCCACCAGCCGCACGAAGGACGACACCTGTTTTACTTGGTTACCAAGCGGGCCACTGATCAGAAGCCAACATATGACGCACTGCGGCGAAGCCTCGACGACCTTCGGAGTAAGCTTCTGAGACTGCGTGTCACTAAGCTCGCTATTCCGAAGTTGGGCTGTGGTTACGACGGCTTGGATTGGAAGATTGTCAGGGACATGATCGAACAGACATTCGCCAACTCTGGAATTTCCATATTGGTGTGCACGTTCAACCCCTGGAAAAAAAGTGCGTCTCCATCAGCAGAAGCTCATAACTGCCCGATTTCTCCGGACTATGCTCTGGGGCAGAGCACTTTTAAGGAGGGGGCAGTGTTACGGGCGTACAAAGGAAGGCGGAAGCGGGGGATTAGCGGCTTAACTCCGTCAGTGGGAGACGTTTAAATAGGATTAGGACGGTTCTAGATCGTCTTCTTTTGTCGGCAGAGGATTAAGAATATTCCAGAATTATCTGGCCCCTTCGAGTTCTGGAATGTTCGGCCTTACCTCTATAAAAAGACTTCCGTCACCTCGAGTCAGTCAGTCTTAGTCTGAGAGTAGACCAGTGAAGATCTGTGATAAGTGTAATAAGTGAGTGACAGTGTGATAAACTAGTCAGTGTTGAACCGGCCAGTGTAGTAAGTGTATCAGTGAACTGTAACGGTCTCGCGAGTGTAATAAACTGTTTCTGTTTGTTACTGTGTGTCAGTTTGTGATACTTGAAGAAACTTACGGTCGGTGGACTAGTGAACTGTAAGTGTTAATTATTAGTTATAAATTGTAGTGTAATTTTATAATATTCATAGAAACTATTGTAACTAGTTAAGCTATTTAGAATTAGTAAAATCTTATATTATTGTAATAATTAAATAGGAGTTAGGCCTAGATTATAATATTTAGAATATTGTCATTATAAATTTATATTAGTTTAATAATTTAATTGTTAATAGTTTAATTGTATCTTTTTAATCACTTTTGTTAATAAATATTAGTATCTTTAATTAAGGCATTGTTTAATTCATTTTAATACCCAGTAGCCCGTAACAATATAAGTTTATTACTTATTCTGCGTTCTTATTGACTGCACCCCCCAACTATCTCCTTTACACGAAAGTTAATTAAATTCTATTATAAAAATAAGGAATAAATTCATCTAAGTTGTAATATTGTCTGGGCCATATTAGGTTTTGAAAATTGTTTTTGTTTTTTTAATTCAGTGTTAGCCAATATTGAATTTTGTTTTATAAAATAGAAATATGAGTGTAACAATGTTTGCCGTTGATCTTTAATATTTGTTTCCTTATTTATTTATATATGTTAGCGACTAAGTTGGTGGATGATATTGTTTAAAAGGCGGGCAGATGGGAAGAGGCAGGTGTACAGGTAGCACCTGGCTGCCCCTATTCCAGTGCACTGCGGTGGTTTAAACAGCACAAGGTTTAGGTCTGCTCTGATTTCAACCTCTAGTCTATGGTTTACAAGGCATAGTTTATATGTACTTGATTTATTTCGTTATTCCACTCCTATTCAATTCCTGACGAATCAACTGGTTCCAGAAGTTTTATATGCCGAGGGAAAGATACAAAACGAGGAAAAATGGTTACCAAACGCTAGACTTGCAGAAAAGATGGTTTTCTGTGGCTTATTGCGACTGGCAATCAAAACTGGATATTCTATTGGGAGTCCCAAGCTCAAAAAGCATTAGGAGCCATCCATTTGGACACTGAGGTGGAATATTAATGTCCATAGAGGTTGTGTTTCTGGTGGGATAAGAATTGACCGAGGAAGTAAACTTTTCTTAGTTAACTATTTATTGACCCTTGACCCCATTTCAAGCCCTGACGAAGACCTACAACATGGGTCGAAACGTTAGTTTTAAAATAAACAGTTCTTCTCATTATAAAGATTTTTTTCTAAACTCCAACCGGACAATTTTCTTCCTCAAAAAGCTTATTAATTTTTAATTTAGTAATTTTGATTTGATTGGTAGGCTTGCAAGCCTCCTGCCTATCCTGCTGTACGAGCAAGGGTGGATCCAGGATTTTTTTCTGGGTCGGGGCACAACGGGCAGACGGGCAAAAGCATCAACAATAACTTAGAAATACATTTGTAGTATTTATAGAAAGGTTTATTAAAATAACTAAACAGTAGTTTCACTCATGTTATTTCTGTTATTTTAACAACTATCTTCACATGATTTGCCTATAAGTATGTATTGTAATGGATTCTCCACAGTACACAAAACACCGTCTGTAGGGGGGAGGCGTGCCCCCTCCGTCTATGTGTACGAGTATACTAGACTAATCTAATGCATTAGAATAATTATACTGTCAGTTATAACTTCAATCATCAACGTTTATATTTTTACATTTATGGCAGTAAAGTTTTTTTTATGATACCTACAAGGAATCTCCTCAGTAAAATACACATTGTTTTTTCATTCAACAAGATTTTTGTTCTTTTGATTCTTCAATATTGATAGAGACTCCTGTTAAGGCCTTAATATTACCAGCACGGATCTGTATCTCCTACCTGTGTATTGCTTAACTGTTTTCTCATCTCGGAGATAAAATATGACATAATTGGTGTGTTATAAAACTATTAATCGTGTTCAGGTTTAATAATAATACCAATAATAGAGGGACCGGATGATTCGATGCCGATAGGACCAATCGCTGTTTACAAAATCCAGATCCTACGGATTACCCAAATCAATATCCTTAAGATTTCTGTTTTACCGCAATCCTCCCGTCTACATCTAGGACGTTTAAAGGCTCAGACTAAATATGAACAACAATTACTATAATATACAAGTTCTGCATTTATTTGAATAACAAATAAATATATTTTTTTGAATTATTCTTCCATAATTTATTATTTATTTTTTTCAACTTGCCTTTTTATGTGTTAAGGAAGACAAAGAAATTTCTAAAGAATTACCCCGTTCCATCAAACGGTCTGGACCTGTAAGCGCCTGGGGGTCAGAGGTCCTGCGAAGAAGACACAGCCATGGCTCTCACATATTGCTCTGATAGTGCAATATTTCGTGGGATTGTTATGTTTACTGTTCCCTCCTCGTAACTCTCTCCGGCTGTACAATTATATGACCCCTCAGCTTTATTACCTGCTCATCGCGTTTCGGAAGCTGTAATAATTGATGTCGTCATTATCGAATGAGTTGTCGAGTTGTGAAGAGTGTTGTTTGTCGTTGCAGGAAACAATATTTTATGTTTAATAACAATATATTTATTGTAATAACTGTTGTATGTTATCTATTGTGTTGTACGATGTGATGGATTGTGATTTAATTGATAACAATAAATACTCAGACTACGTAAATATAATATTCTGAAATATGTAGAATATAGAATTTACATTCCATCAATTTCTCGAAAAGATTTGATTCATTGAAAGGGCAAGGAAATTTAATTGCTACCAAAAAACTGTGCAAAACTCAGCTCTCACTGTTGAGAACTTGGCCGTGCGAACAATTCTGGTGCATGTTTGTTTTATAATATATTACTAATTATACTTAGGAAGGATATGATCTATAATCTGAGTTTTCATTCGATATATTTCATAATATCGCTTTTTTTCACTGTTATATTTAGTACTAGCGACCCGCCCCGACTGTAGATATAATAACTATAAAAAAAAAAAATATGCCTTTGTATACGAAATTATTTTCTTGCGCGTTAATTTTTTGCGATAACCCATAAGTTATACCCATTTAAATTAAATGGTATAAAATATCCTAATAATGCGCAAGAAATACTTAAGCTAACTTAAGTATATAAGTTGATAATTCGAAATACCGCATTGTACGTTATCAATTTTTTAGAAGGCATTGTTTTGTTATATGGCAAAGGCAGCTTCATTAATGAAACCGGTACTTGTGTCTTAACGCAGCCCTGGTTATTTTTGCCGACTTGTTCGCATGCGCGAGCTGTTACATTTTGTAACTGTTACATTACTAACAGTTACTTTGTATATATTGGGGTTAAAAAATTATCAACAATTACAAATCAAAAGAATTTATTGAAAATGGAATATAATAATAATGAATAATTAATTAAACAACAATGAACAATTATGAAATAAAAGTAATGAAAAATCACAATAATGAAAAAAATATTTAAAAATGTAATATATGATGAACAATTAATTAAACAAGAATGGAAAATGAACAATTAAAAAATATAAATAATAAAAAATCACTATAATTAAAACAAATAAGTTATGAAAAATCACAATAGTTTATTCTTATTTAAATAAATAAACAAAAAATTTGTTTATCGCATTTAGATAGAAAATGCGTCGAAATACACTTCAATATCAAGATTTAAATTGCATTTCCAAAAGAAACGTTCACCACAATACAATTTCATTTCATGGGAATTGCTAAATTTTCTTTGTTTTGGTAAAATATTTCGCTCCTGCAAAAAAATAATAGCTTGTTCTTCTGTTGTCGGCAAATCCCAAATACGCATTTTACACTAATTAAATAAATAACTAAAATAATAGCAACGAAAAATCTATAACAAACTAGCAAACAAACAACAAATAACAAACAATAAATCAGCAATAATCAAAACTAAGTAAGCAAGAAGAAACAGAACAAATCAGCTGTCAGAAATATAACTGTTACAAAATGTAACTGCTCGCGCATGCGAAGAAGTAGGCAAAAATAACCAGGGCTGCGTTAAGACACAAGTACCATGAAACCTCCCAGGCGGCTATACTTTTTCCATAAATTCCAACAATTTAACTTTTTGGTTTATTAAACAAACCTCGAGAAATTGTGTACCTAAACCTTCCTGGTCTATCTATTGGTGAAAACTGCATGAAAAACCGTGCAACAGTTATTCAGCTTGCCGTGAACAAATGCGGCTGAGGTCTTTGGTTTTTAATATATGTAGATTCACTCTTATTTTGAACTATTAAAGTTTAAAATCTTGAGTTAGAAGAAAACTCAATACCAATGTATAGCACCTCACTCATTTTCAGAACTAGAAACATTTTGTTCAACGAATCTGGATAGTTTAGCTATTTATCGTAATATTAGTTATAATATATTTCCCGAGCACCACCCAGTAAATAATAATAATATAATAAGGCTTAATAATATCCTAAACAATTATATTATCTGCTTTATAAATTTATTGTATGCTTATTTATTTATTTTTATTTGTTTTTTGTTACAGGAGACTTGTAAAAAACTACCAACCAAAGAAAAAAGACGAAGAAGACTTTCAGTGAGTTTGATTTTTTTGTTTGGCCATTTTTTTCTATGGTTTTCTCTTAGGATATTATTGAAAAATTTAAATTCAAATAGAATGACCAGTTAACGGTTTATCAAACAAATTAGGTAATTATATTAAACTAATATAATCTAGCCTTCCCTTCAGTGTAAGTTCATCGGGTTTAGATTCTGTGTCTGTAATAACCATTTCCTTAGGCTCCTGGTCTGAGGTTTGCTTAGTCTTGTAAATCGTATGCTCTGGTTTACGTTGTAATCTTTTAATTTTATCGTAGTAGCGTCTTAGTTTCATCCAGAATCTAAATTGACTCCTTGTTGTACCGTTTGCTTAGGAGTAGTGTAATGGATGTAGTGGTACAAGTCTGTTTTTTTGAGGGGCGGATCAGGAATGTCTAACTATTTTCTTATTGAGACAAACTTATTTTTTGTTTTTATTTATAAATGTATTTTTAACGTCTGATTTTATTGTGTATCCTTTTCCCCCCGATATGTTTTTTATTATATTCTATTTTTGTAAGTGTTCCAGGGACCTAATAATAATAATAAGGCTTAGCGAACCCGAAGGCTCGATGCCGATTCCACCAATCTCTACTTACAAACTTCTGTCCATGGACCACTGCCCAAACCCAAATCGGCCAGATCACTCTTAACGCAATCCTCCCACCTACCCCTCGGTCTACCCTCAGACCCTTCTCAGTCGGTGCAGCGCCTATTAACATCTTAGTAATCCGTTCGTTACTAAGCCCATCAACTTTACAGGCCCATCTTAATGTTCGTGACGTTGAAGGGACCTATCTATCTTTTCATCTAGCTATTGGAGTAACATTGGAGAGTCCTCCTCAGTTATTTTATAGTTACAACTTCGTTTTACTTTATTTGTTTGCTATACCATGTTTTATAATATTATATATGTTTGTCATAAAATTAGTTAATGCTAATTGTAGGGATGCTTTTTAAGTACGAGATAGAATAAGCAATTAGCCTCTTTATTTCTTGCAGTCTTAACCTGTTGAGGGGCGTTTAATAGGTCATTCCTCAACAGGTTCCATTCAACAAGTTTACAGAATTTGGATTATAATTTAAATTATTTATATACTCTAATGCGTTGAAGGAAGGCTTTCAATGAGACAGAAGACTAGGTAGTGGGTTCGATCCCCGGAGAAGTGGATGACAAAGACGCCGCTCATGATCCGACCAATAGCCCACTTCCTGTCACATCTCCTCTTTAAAGTTCACCGCTTCCCATCCAGAGGTCACTTGTCACTGTCTATCATAAAAATAATTTAAAATGATTTTTGCAAGTAATCGATAGGTCATAGGAGATGGGCGTTGATAGGTCATTCCTCAACAGGTGCCATTCAACAAGATGATAGCACTTGGTTTACGATTGTACTTATTTATATACAATACTAGGCTCTCTATGAGATAGAAGACTCAGTGAGGTAGTGGGTTCGATCCCCGGAGAAGTGGATGACAAAGACGCCGCTCATGAACCGACCAATAGCCCACTTCCTGTCTCGTCTTCTTGCCTTCCTATCGAGGGGGCTTTTGTCACTGTCGATTCTGATTGGATCAATTATTGCAAGTAATGATGAGATGGGTGTAATTTCGAATTTGGATCTGGTTATTGTTTTTGTATCGCATATTTAGTTATTTTTGCTGTTTAGTGACGCACTAGTTATCCTACGAGAATTGCCCAAGTCAATTCTACCTTGTGACTGCTATGCCTCTTAACCATACAGTCATATCCAAGCTTAAAAAATAATTTAAAATCTTATGTCAATCCTGCTTGTTTCTTGTATAATTTTAATATAATTTTGAATCAGATTTAAGGTTTTAGCTTTTTAAACTTGTGTTTTTTATAACTGTGATGCGTGTTTTATAACAGTGATACGAAAGTAATTTAAAAGACATACAGATTAAAGAAATGACAGCCATTGGTTGGAACTCTGCTTCTAAACTGTTATACAGTCCTTACTATTAGCCTGCTTTCACATATCTTCTCTCAACTTTGCTATTTCTGTTCTGATGTGATATGACCACGTGACCTGGCTATAGTTAGTCGCAGGGTCGTCGCAACTCAGAGCTCATTATGTCATCTCATTGTCTGTGTCTTTTCTTAGAATGCATTCGTATATTGCTGTTAAGTGATGGATGCCATATTAGGATCGTCAGTCCTGCATTAAGAAACCCAAATTGTTTTGAGCTTTAGTTAATTTAGTATATTTCTTGAATTTATAGATTGAGCTTGTATTTCTGTAGCTAGCCATCTATGTATGTCTATGACCGTTTTACACCATTCTTAAAAAAAAAAAAAAAGAAAAATATGTTTGAGGAAATTTTTGAAACTAAGTACAATAAAAGGTCATTTATTCAATTAATTGATAGTTTGTTGTTTTGATAATTTTTCTCATATAAATTAAGGTTATAAGTTAACTCGTGAAGTTGATAGCAAACGCGTTGATAACCCGTTGAAGGAATGTGATGATTGGAGAATGTGTCAGGGACGTCATCAAGAAGCATAGCAGGGCATCTGGGTGGAAGGCTAACCTCTCTGAATATTTATAACAGTCTCTTGTATAACAGTTTGTGTCAGCTGGAACTGAACCGTGTCGTCAGTGGGAGGATGCCATAACGAGCTCACGCATCCTTAAATAATCGCCATTATCGTCGCTTCTTGCATCACTACCGTTTAATTTGTTTCTTTTTTTTTTTACATATTCCTCAAAGGTTAAAGAAGTTGCTACGATTTTATCTATTCTATAAAGAAGTTGGATGGGTAAGAACCCTAGCGAAAACTGTTAGCCCAGTTCTCGGCCAAGAACCCTGCGAAAAGAAACAAAAACTGCGAAAAATTTATATTCATACCGTCATATAATTTTAATCGGAATACCTGTATTTAAAATTGAGTATAGAAGAACCTATTCAGAAAATAAATTAATAAACATCTGTGAGAACGGTAGATTCGAAAAAGATGAAATTGACTAAATCTTTAGTCTGGTGTCCAATTGATTTTATCCCATTTAATTAATATTATGATTTTGAATATCATTATAATCAAATATAGACTAATTAAAAAAATTACGGATTTTATTTACAAAGAAAATTAAAAGAAAAACTTTTGCCTCCTCTTTGCCACGTCTGAAGGGTTCTTGAAGCATTCTTACGGCCGCTATTTCGTTATGTACATATCCAGAGCTGATGAAATGGTACTATGTACTTGATTTGTTAATGTACTTTAATTATTTTATAATTATTACAACACATAATTAATTATATACACCCCGTATCCTCAGAGAAATGTGGAGAAACCGTACCCCGTTCCGTATTATATGATACTTATGTAAAGTTGTTCTCATGGCTTTTTTTTCTCTGCGGTTTTAATTGGATGCTTGTCGTCTACGGTGACATAGCAAAGTATTCTGATTGCATGACTAATTATTTTTAAATGGCAAATACTTGGATACTGGAAACGTGTAAAATTACATTGTTTACTGAACATGTTAAGTTTATCAAAAATTTAGTAATCATTAATATCGGTATCCTTAGTTCTAATTAAGTTTGAATCAAGAGTTAGAATATGAGTAAAACATTTATAATTCGGACTATAAAAAAAAAAAATTAAAAATTAGTTATTAAAAAATTATAAACGCCTCAAAATCGAGCCATGTAAGCTTCTCTCTACGCAAAGCTTCGTGTCCAGCAGTCAAAATTGACAACGACGAAGTACCTTCCAAAAATTATGTACGTTACCTAGGACTATACTTGGACAAAAGATTTACATGGAACGTACATACAAAATTAAAAAGACAAGAACTGACTAGACGGTATAAACAACTATCACATCTTCTGGACTACAGATCTTCACTTGACTTGAGGAACAAACGACTCATCTATAACAGTATACTAAAACCTATTTGGACATATGGAGCAGAACTTTGGGGTTCAGCAAAAAAAAGTTCACATACACAAGATTCAAATAACACAATCCAAAATTCTCAGAAAAATTCTTAATGCACCGTGGTATGTTTCAAATCACACTATACACAATGACATGAACATTCCCACTATAAAATCATATATTCATAACAAATACATAACATTCCACTTATCGACACAATATCACCCAAACCCACTCGTTCTTCCGCTTTCCTACTCCCTGTTACCTGGACTTAATAAAAAAAGATTAAAAAGACACTAGCCAAGAGACCTACTGAAAAATTGATATATATATATTTTTTTTTTCCAAAATAACTGAATGATCATGGAGAAAATCGAAGAGAAAGAAACTTCATTCAAATTTGCTAGATGCGCAATTGCGCAGGTGCAAATAAAAAAAAAATAGAGTGATAAATAAAAAAAAAAAATTAGTTAAATAAAAGGTTGTAATTTTATACATTCTTCAATAACAGGAAAGTTATTGTATTTAAAGGCGTTAACTTTAACAACTTCCAGTCCAATTAAAATAAAAATCTGATTATGTTAAATAGACCGTTCATAAAGAAAGCATTTATAAAACATCGCTACGGTCCAAAAGGAAGTGTCGTTGTCACGACATCGTCATATCCGTGAAGCCTAGTTCACTGTAGGAAAAGTGTGAAATTAAATGAGATTACTAGATTGTTTTAAGTATTTCTTTCGTTCTAGATTTATTTCTTTGGAGCGTGGGCTAATATTTGAAATAATCTTGGAACAAAATTATCTGTATCGTGGAAATGATTTTTCAAAAATAGAATATTGGAGAAGTATCGATAAAATTAAAATCTTCTTGATATTGTATTCTTAATATAGAACGCAGTGGTATCAAGTCAGCACTAACGGGTATTGTTATCAGTAGCCTCAGATTCCGTTTGTTGGGAAATAACGTTCCATGAAATGCATTGTATTTTATCTTTACATCTTTTTCTCTTATTTTCTGCTTCTGGACGGAATCTTTTAATCTACCCCTCCTTTGTTGTCTTGTAAGTTTTTGTGAATTGTCTATCCGAGTGGATAGGCCTCCTCATTGGTTAGCGGATGAGTTATATTGAAATGAGTTCGTATTGTGGCAGATATTTAATGAAAATAGCTTCCTTTGATCTAACTGTCTTGATAAGACCGTTTAACAATAATTAGACCTATAATTGAATTTCGATCGTCTATTAGGCGTTATGAGTGAACTGGTAATGATGAAAAGATAAATGAAAATAATGGATGAATGCCTGTGAAAAAAGTATTAAAATACAAGCTCATAACAGCTGAGCGATTGCCTTCATGATTAACTTACTCTTACAATCGATTATTGGCGAGTTTGTCGATCACAAGTTCTTCAGTCTTTTCCTCTTCTCTGATTCGTCTTTGTTGCTGGTTGTCTCTTTCCCGCTGCATTTAGTCCATGGCTACTGTGGAATTTACTCCTTCATTTCTAGTAAGAGAAGAAGATTGTGTAAAAACATGCAAGTTAGATCTATTGCGCTACAGACAAACGCTGGAGGCTTCTCTTACTCGATTTCTTACGAAAGATTGATTGATAATAGACATAAAAAAATGACTATTTTGGCGTTATGCTCTATTTTAACGTGTAATTATCTAATCTTGCTTACTTTATTGGCACCTGTTTCGCAGATTGTCGTTTCGAGTTGAGTTACAAGTTTTAACTGTTTATTCGTTTCAATTTTAATATTTTCAAAAAATACAAGTTATCGTGAGCTTGGGTATGGTAGAGAGAAATTAATTATGTGTAATGAGGAGATCATCAAAAAATAAAAGTTTCAACTAACATTCCGAAGTATAGATTAAGATATTTGTTGAAGCGTTCATTTCTGATGAGATGGTTATCGACATTTCCCATAATAACATTCTCTTTTCCATATTAAAGCTAATAATAACTAAGCGTTTTTGGAAAACATTAAAAGGGAAACGAATGAAAAGTTAAAACTTGTGACTCAAATCGAAGCGACAACCTGCGGAATAATTATATAAATATGACCAATTTGATTTTAAAAAATCGCAAGTTTATTCAGCAACTATCCTCCTAAACCCCATCTTCCTCAGTTCCTCATATTTTAGACACGCCATATTGGTCTTGTTCAGCCGATGCAGCGGTAATCCAGTGCCATCCCAATCAATGATCAAAGTTAGTTATCGTGCTCAGCTACACGGCCTACTTGATCTGACATTCCTCTAATGATGTTTCTCAATAGCAGACTTCTTCTTTTTCTCCCCCGCCTTCCCAAGGTAATTATATCCCCCCTTCTCACCCCTCTCCCGGTTCTACTTCCTCTTGAATGATAATGACGTGGGCTAATTCCTGACCTCATCCCCCCCTGCATTCCCTCTACCTGACGTAATATGAAATGGAAAGGGCTAGATGTCTGCGTTTTATAGTTTGAAATATCCTTGTATGTTTATTTTTCAAGAATACATTTAAACTTCATGCCACTAAAATTTTAATTTTTTTTTTTTACTTTTCCTAAAATCAATGAATGATTAAATTTATCAGATAGTGAAATTTATTGAACAATTAAAACCGTGAGAAAGTCCGCTGGGTGGGGCACTGAGTAGCGCACCTCCCTACAAACGTAACTTTTCTCCCCCCCTAGTACCGGCGGGCTATGCATGATTTTTCGTGCATCTAGGCTTTTAATTTCAACAAGGAATTAGGGAACAGCCTTATCTCTCCTCATTTGAAGAGAAGAATAGAAAACCCTAGGCGCTGATCGCTAGGATCGCTAGCATGCACTGAGTCATATTCAAAGGAGACACAAGTTCCAAGATGTACAACTACTTCCCAGACACATATTGACCTAAAAAGGCCCAGAAAACTTAAACTAGCTGCATCAGGTGTCCTCGAAAAAAAGATGAAAACTACATAGGTGTGCAACTCTTGTCTACAGCCAACATGAATGCAAAGTTCACTGTTGCCAAGTGCTATGCAAAAACTGTGCCGAGAAGTAGGAAAACAAAAACTGCTGCTGCATTTTTATTATTCATTTTTTTTTATATTTTAAAACATATTTGTATTAGTTATACATCCCTTCTTTTAATTATTGTCAGTTTTACAATTATTTGTTTTTTTCTATAAGTGTTTTTTACCTTTATAATTAACTAGCTTATGCCCGCGGCTTCGCTCGGGTGGATTTTGTCTCCCACATAAAGTTTCGTGAAAGATAAGTTAAAATAAATAATTTAATTATTGTTTTAAAATATAAGTTACTCGTACATCCAAAATTTCAGATGTCTAACTTCAAAACTGACGGATTCTATGCCACCTTTGAACCCCTATTATATTAAAGGGGAAACCCTTGGGGTGGAATTATCCAAATTTCTTTCTTAAACTATACAAAGAACCTATCTAGATGAAGTTCCTCAAGATGCTAAGTTCCTGATTTGCCTTTAATAATGTACTATAACGGGGGGCACATGTCCCGTGCCCCCACAAAAATCTACCCTTGCTGTAGCCTATGATGTATAACCTTTTTTACTCAATAATTTTCATCCAAATCCGACCAGTAGTTTTTGCGTGAAAGAGAGACAAACATACAAACTTTCACATATATAATATTAGTAAGATTAGTAGGATATCAAAACAAATAGTTTCACTCATGTTCTTTCTGTTATTTTAACCACTATTATCATGTGATTTGCCTTTAATTATGTTCTATAATGGATTCTCCACAATACCTAAAAAAAACAGTCGGGGTGGGGGGGCACATGCCCCCGTGCGCCCCCCTCTGAAAATTCGCTTGCTATAGCCTATGTGTTATTCTGATGTATAACCTATATTACTTTCAAGTTTCATCCAAATCCGTCCAGTAGTTTTTGCGTGAAAGACAGACAAACATACAAACTTTCACATTTATAATATTAGTAAGATTGTAACCATTTGACCGAAGTTTTTATAAAAATACATATTTTTTTTCTCAAGATTATTTTTTTAATGATCCAACTACCTACATATCTAAAAGAAGGTTTAAATAATTGGAATAAATTACTTGAATTTAATTAAAATGAGTATATATGTTTAATTATAATGGCTGGGGTACTCAGTACCCCACCTCCCAGAAGATGGAAGTTTTTTCACCTCCTTCGAAAGGTTAATAATTAATTAAAATATTAATATTGAAAAGTAAAAAAGAGACCTTACATAAATGTTAAGACCATGGAAAAATTCCAACGAAAAGCCTTAAGTCTCCAAACTAAAACAGAAATAGAAATTATCTTATATCTTATTAATTAAAATATATCGTTTATAAGATAACATGACTCAATTAAATCTACCGACACGTGCTTAATTTATGAGATTTTTCCTATGATGACTATAAGATGCAGTGAGAAGGGATATAAATCTATAATTGATCTGAATAATGAATAGGATTTATTGAGTATGATAGTCATGTGGGTTGGTGATGGTGATGTGGTACTATATGATAGTCATGCACCATAGTCTCAATTGCACATTTATAGTCTTTATAACTCGTATCTTATGACGGCATCATTGAAGAACTATCCATTCATAAATTAAGCAGATGCATTGTAGTAAAGTTAAATACAAGCCGCTAAATATGACATCCTGTTAACTCGACTTTAACCCTGTAATCTTATTTTTAGAGTTATGAAACTAGTACACTAACTCAGTATTACAACCTACAACACCCAAGATCGCGGGTTCACAACACGTCAAGTGGAACCAGGTACTCGTAGTAATACATCTCCTAATTAAATCTGATTAGGCCAAATTTAGAGCTCCCACTGTAGCAACGTCCGATTGGCCATAGCAGCATAAAGTGATGTTAAATGAACAAACAACAAAGTGTCGAAATGTATTATAGACGACTAATAAACAATTAATAGGGTGCTTAAGACATAATATCCTTATAATGTAATTGGGAAAAACCACAATGCAAAGCATATGTTTCAAAAATACACCCACTTACCAGTCGACGTTTCGCCTATTCAGGCATTATCAAGACACCAAACAAAAAGGGGGTTATGTGAATCACATCTCGAAGAAAAAGGTGCAATACATCCCAACGATCAACAGCCCAAACAGGCTCCAAACATGAGACAGCACCCCACCACCAAGACGTTCAACATACAACTGAACGAAAGTAATCAAATTAATTAGTACGAAAGTAATTAGGCGAAACGTCGACTGGTAAGTGGGTGTATTTTTGAAACATAAGGCTTTGCATTGTGGTTTTTCCCAATTGCATTATAATAAATAATAGTGTTTCTTTTTGAGTTTTTGGCTCTATTGTATTATTTGTTATTGGACATAATATCCTTATTCATCGATCCATCATTCATCCATCATATTCATTTCTATGGTCGAGAATACGCTCAATTCTATTCATAACGAAGATTTTCATGTAAAATTTAGTGGAAATTTATCTTAGTACCAATATTTAGAAATATCTTAATCATAATTGAATCATTTGTCTCATAACAAAACGGCAGATATAGATTTAGATATAGTTTTATACCTTAAAAAGAATTTTTAAAAGAATTAATGACATGTTAAACAATATTCGTTAACCTTCTGTATGTGAGGAATAAATAGGGAGATCCGACGGTCACATAGCCTCAACAGTTGACCCCATAAAAAGCCCTGAAGAAGACCTCCAATGTGGGGCAAAACGTTGGCTTTCCAATTAATTTTCTTGACATCTATCCGGGCCATTTTCTTCCTCTTATTAATGATATGTTTTATTTCAATAAAGGATATTTTGGGCTAAGGGTAAAGACCTGAATTCACCAACTAATTTAGGCGAGAGCTTTTTCGTACAAGTTTGTGTCGATACCGCTGTGGTAAATCGATTTTTTTCTCTATTGTTATCGATATTAGCTGGGGTCTCGGGTAACCATAACGGCTCTTCTGGGGACGTCGGGTTTCACTCCACCCACTTTGCTCTCAGCCTTAAAAAAAATAATGGCAATAATAATGAAACAAAATAATATCGGAATTGGTTCGAACCGCAGTTTTCAATTCGAATGAAACGCTTTTCATCTGTTTCGAAAGTGACAAATTGTATCCGGTTTTTAGAAATCGGAGTTGTTATAGTTTGGTTTGGGTCCCATCAATTTGTGTTTTCTTTTCTATTTGCCCACATACATATATAAGTAAATCTAGTAAGTATGATACGGTATAAATTTTATTTCTAGATTTCCGAAACAATATAAAGAGAAATCGATTTTTTCTCGTCAGGACCATCTTGTAGTCTCGTACAGAAACTTCTAGCTGGAGAATTGCAATTCTGCTAGACTTTTTTTTTTTTAAATCATAAAAAACCATCAATCTCCACAAAGCTTCACAAAATAGTTGAATTATTTAGGTGTTTAAATTATTAATAACCATTAAATAAATTATTAATAACTACGTTTCTATAGAAAGTTGTAATATTGCGTTAGTAGTGAGTGCTATATTGCCTTCACTGCCCGAACAATCTTCTCAGGTTATTATGATCTTAACATTATGGTCTTTTGATCTGCATAATATTTAAATAATAAAATGGGATGCTATCCTGAAATGACTTCTTCAATATGATCCGGCCAACATGGATAGGGTTTTTTTTTTTGTTATTTACGAGTTAACTTATACATGCCCTACTGTATACTTTAATAATATTCCTCTGAACCCTGTCGGACAGGTACGTTACCTAGGACTCCATCTGGACAAACGTCTCACTTGGAATCCTCATACAAGACTGAAAAGGCAAGAAACTGCTCGTCGTTTTCGCCTACTTCAACATTTACTGGACAAACGCTCTAAGCTCCCAATTAATTACAAAAGACTCATTTACATGACAGTTATCAGGCCTATATGGACATACGGAGTTGAGCTTTGGGGCTCTACTAAACCATCCAATTCATCTCGTCTCCAATCCTTGCAATCCAAAATCCTTCTTAAAATCCTCAATGCTCCTTATTATGTCACAAACTCATCCATCATGATCTTAATATCCCATATAATGCCGATTCGGCCCAAACTAGATACCTATCCTTCCATGACAAGCTCCATACACACTTGAATCCGCTAGTCTCTCAACTTGCTTCCCATACTATTCCTGATAACCCTCCGAGGCGTCTGAAAAGAAGATGACCTCGAGACCATCTACTATAGAACTTTTTTGGAGTGCTACCGATGGGTAGTTTCTCCACAAGTGTTTTTCAAGTCGTATTGTACATATAGCAGGTTTACTTATTGTAATATTATTATAGTTGTAAATATCAATAAATTAAAGTAAAAAAAAAATATATACTTTCAATGTAGAATAGAATAAGAGAGCCCTTTCGTTGCATGTGATTGCCCGCACCTTGACTCGCCTGGATATTGCCAACGGCTGCCGCTGTCCTATATCTTAACGTACCATCCTTTATCTTCCAGTTACAGATACTGAAGAACATTTATCGCTCAGTGATCCATAACCGATTTATTTATTTATATTTCTAGCGTTCCAAATAGTGTCACATATAACATTAGGAATGGTCTATAATAAGCCAACTAAAAACTATATCTGCAGGCCTATGTTACGTGTTAAATTTGGATTAAAAAATATGTTTTAATATAGGGGTATAATATAAGGGTTTCTTGTTCATTACATGGAAGGGACTGCATTATTCCTAGCCTATTCTGGTACAAAGAGGTGATTTGGCCTATATCGCATTCAATCGCTTTTTGTCCCAATGAAGACTGCAAGTGGACCAGGAGCGTCTCCACATCCATCAAATAATCTATCCCTTGCAGCTTAGTAACTCCTTATTTACCTTGCTATGTTTAATACTGAACCTAGCCAACAGCTGTAGTCTTCGGTGCGCCTTGTTTTCAATAAGATGAAAGCCACATGTATTGATTTTAGTGTTTATTATTCAGCCGCTTTACACAGTCTTATGCATTTCTCCATTGGTAAAGAAGACTATAAGATCCATAGGCATTTCTGTTCCTCACGTACTCCAACTTCTCGATACCAAATCAAATTTGGGTTAAAAGTAATTTTTCCTGAACGAAAAGTGCGGTTATTTTTGCCATTTTTTTTTTTAATGAAAAGAAAGTTTAAAAAAATTGTTTCTATTTACCCTGAAAGGCAATTCTGGCCTAAAATAGTCACATTCCAACGGTGAAACCACACAAAGAGGCACTCTCCTGATGATGTTTTGGTGTTGGGAGAAAGTACTCCGAAGGCCAGTGCTCAAGGTTGGTGGTGTTTTCGCCTCTACCCATAATTACCATCTTAACATGTTAAAAATAAATATCTTTGGTTTCTAGGCTATCTGATAATTTTTCAATTGAGTGAACACATAAGGAGTGAAGAAGATGCCTTCAAGTTCTTAATAGGAACTTGTGAGGGGAGGATATACCCACAGCAATGGGTTTGTTTGTTCATTTAACGTCACTTTATGCTGCTAGGGCTAATCGGACGATGCTACAGTGGGAGCTCTAAATTTTGCATATCCAGGTTTAATTAGGATAGCGATTTTTAACGAGTACCTGACATCGTACAGGCTCGGGACCCCCGTTTAACGTCCCTCCCGAAGGACGGCGTAACTAAGGATTTTTTACTCCCTTAAAAAAATCCTAGGGCCACCTGCCGGGCTACGAACCCGCGATCTTGGGTTTAGTAGTTTGTTACGCTAACCACTAGACCACAGGTGACCTTGCGCAGCAATGGGTTTTCGGAGGCGTATGCAGGGAAACTGTGTGTATATATATTCCTATATTCTGTCCCATGTAGAACAGCTGAAATGCTGACTTCTTGCATTAAAGCTGTTATACGACCTGTGACAACAATATATTCTGATTGCTGAAAGGGAATAAAGCAAATTGAAGGCATGAGGTATAAACATTACGCTGTTAACAATTCAAAATATATTATCTTGAACAGAGGTGCTCATACCCAGAGGGCGGAATAACTTTGGGCTTCAGTCAAACGGAGAAACAAAAAATAATGTAGAACGAGTAAAAATATGTTGGATTCTTATTTATGCGAATTCATATTGTTACGGGCGCCGGCAGGAAGACGGAAGCAAGAGGATTAGCGGCTGAAATCCGTCGGCGAGAGAAGTTAAAACAGGATTAGGACCGTTCTAAGAGACTCCATTCTAGTGGACAACGGGCTGCTGAAACGGGCATTGGAGAACACGGAAGGAGATCAGCGCAGACTTCAGCTCATCGTTCCAAAGAGTAAAGTGCCCGAAGTACTCAGGGAACTTCATGACGGAGTATCTGGCGGCCACCTTGGAGTTCACCGTACATTGGAAAAGGTACGTGAACGCTTTTACTGGGCAAACCAAAAGGAGACGATCTAGAACGGTCCTAATCCTATTTTAACTTCTCCCGCCGACGGATTTAAGCCGCTAATCCTCTTGCTTCCGTCTTCCTGCCGGCGCCCGTAACAATATGGAGGAGGAGGTACGCGAAAGAATGTTTGCCTACTAAGATTTCAGAAAGCATTGCTGATTTTTATCCACAACTTTAATTGGAATTGTTTTGTTTTGACGTTATTTATAAATATACATATGGTTTGTTATGAGTATTTTATTTAATAACATAAATAACAGATATCTAAAAAATAATCTGCATGCTTTTTCCGAAACAGACCCTCTTAATTATTCGTACAAGATTAAGGAGTGCAAGAATTGGAAATTTCATGGGGAGGGAACATTGTTAGGAAACCGGGAATCGCTTGAAGAAAGGACTTCTTCTGTATGATCCGGTCAACATGGTTAGGGCTTTTTTTTTTGTTATTTTTGTTATAGCGGCGCTACAACCCGGTTACAGATCTTTACATGTAACGGTTAACATGGCTAAATAGTAAACAAAATTACAATGTTAACACCTGCCTGATTTCATAGCTCTTTCTTAAATTGTGCGGCTTCAGGGACTGCTATTGCCATTTAGAAATCGATTAATAAAAAGTAGTTTAGTTACTTTTTATAGTTAGTGTGTTTTCTCCCCCCTCCACCAATTAAAAAAAAATGTATGAGATGAAAATAGTTGACTGGATGATCTAATGTAAAGGAGATAGTTGGGGGGTGCAGTCAATAAGAACACAGAATAAGTAATAAACTTATATTATGTGCCGACGTGAGTGCTAGCCAGCCGTTAAATCTAACGGCATCGCTCTCCAAATCGCCCTGAAAATGACCTACACTGTAGGTCGAAACGTCGGCACATAATATAAGTTTATTACTTATTCTGTGTTCTTATTGACTGCACCCCCAACTATCTCCTTTACATAAAAAAAAAAAGATTTTCTTATCCATTAATAAAAAGTTTAGTATTTGATTAATAATTTTAAAACAAAATAACTAACCGAAAATAAATCTATATTATTTGAATGAAAAAGTGTTAAAAATTATTTGGTGATTATTGACATTTGTGATGACAGATGATAAAGTACGTTCTCTTAAGTTCAACTCTTCTTCGAAAAATAACTCTTGCAATGGAAAACTTTTGCATACTAACGAATGCAATATTCTATTATATTTATTTTTTATACATTTTATTGATTTATGAGGCATTAGTCTTGTCTCGATTTAGTAATGTCTACTACTGTCGAGTCACTGCGGTTTTGGTTAATCTGCAACATGTGTTGCAAATCAGAATCTTGTTTTTATCACATTTGTCGAAATGATAGTTAAATAATCACTAGCGTTTATGTTTTTAAATACAGCCAATACAATTTTATTTTTAAAAAATACTAAAAATAGATTATTGGGACATATTTACTCTAGACAAAGAGTATAGACAATCTCTGTTTCGTATTTTTTCTTTAAACAAAAAATAATATTTATTATTAAAATAGAGCCAAAAACTCAAAAAGAAACACTATTATTTATTATAATGCAATTTGGAAAAACCACAATGCAAAGCCTTATGTTTCAAAAATACACCCACTTACCAGTCGACGTTTCGCCTATTCAGGCATTATCAAGGCACCAAACAAAAAGGGGGTTATGTGAATCACATCTCGAAGAAATGATGTGATCGTTGGGATGTATTTCACCTTTTTCTTCGAGATGTGATTCACATAACCCCCTTTTTGTTTTTGTGTCTTGATAATGCCTGAATAGGCGAAACGTTGACTGGTAAGTGGGTGTATTTTTGAAACATAAGGCTTTGCCTTGTGGTTTTGCCAATTGCATTATAATAAATATTTATTATTTTTTAACCAGTTATTCTAAAGAAAATAATCACCCGAAAGATGAATGAATCTCCCTCCCTCTATTTGTTTGAGAGCTGTAGTAACGGGTTCCCTACTTACTAGTACCGACATGACTTATTGTTGACAGAGATAGTTAATGGTAATGAGATGTGATAATTATGGTTTGGTGCATAGAGGTTAGTTGTGGCCTCAGTGAACGAGTCGTTCACTCACGCGCTTCTTCGTTGTTTATGTTCCTTTTTTTGTTGTTGTTTTTGTCACTCTATCTCCATGAGTGTGCTTGTGTGAGCTGGCTGTCATTCATGTTGTCAGTACTGAGCCGTCACACGTCACACTACCCTCTGATGCTCTTCTTGTTATACCATGGACATCTGAAAAAGGGCGTAGATAATTCACCATTTGGAAAAAAAAAGTTAAAAATAATTTTTATTAAACAAAATGTTTTGTTACAATGTTAGAAAGTTTGAAATGCTATATAAACGATGAATTAAATCTATACAATAAAATAAATATAAAATTTTTCCTTCATATCTACAGTACAGCTTTGAGGCTCCACTAAGCCATGGAATTACTCTCTTATCGAACACTTACAATTCAAATTGTCATAAAATCCTTAATGCTCCTTACTTTGTTACGAACAATGTAATCCATAATGACTTTAATGTCCCTTTTGATACTGATTTAGCCCGAATCCGATATCTATATTTTCATGACAAACTTTATTCCCATTCAAACCGACTAGTTTCAAGCCTAGCAACCTCTTCAATTCCTGATAATCCTCCGAGGCGTCTGAAAAGAAGATTGCCTCGTGACCTTTCAAGTTGAACTTGTTATTTGAGTACTATTACCGTGTAGTTTCTCTACTCGTCTTTATCTATACCATTATGCATCATTCCTGTCATTTACTTGTTTCATTGTTATAATACGGTAAATGGACCGGGTGGAAGTCCAAACTCATTTTAAGTCCGGACCATGTTTTCCTCCAGAATTTTTTGATTGTGTATAAGTGTTTTTGAATTTAATCAGATATCATTTCAAAGAATTTTGGATAATATATTTTAATAAGAATGTGTATATAATAATCCATAAATTACAAAAATTATATGTAGTTCATAATCTATAATTGCCTTTGTTCTAGTAGTGCCTTGGAAGTTCTGTTAGAATATATGAATTCCTCTGTGTTTTCAGTTTGTTTATAGTACATATTAGTTTATGAGTAGGCTACTGAGACTTATTCATAGTGATATTTCATTTTTCATATTGAAATCACTGAAATGTAAATGAATTGATTTCACACGTTCATTGATTTCGACACGTTCAATTTTTGTATTATTCAGAATTCGTTTTTATATAGCAAAGAATCGAACTTGAAGGTACATATATTGTTACGGTCCCAGAGAGAAAGACCTGAAATTAACGTCTTAAGACGGATTAACGTCTTAAGCGAGTCGGGCAGTCAGAGAGAAAATTAGAGTGACAGTGAACTGTGACAGTCTCGTGAGTGTAATAAACCGTTTCTGTTTATTACTGTGTGTCAGTTAGTCTTATTTGGAGGATCTTACGGTCGGTGGTTTTTTAAGTAGTGACCTGTAAGTGTTAATTTGTAGTTATAGGCTCTTGCGTAATTTTATTCTATTTGTACTAATTTATGTAAATAGTTAAGCTATTTCGTAATAGTAATATCTTATATTATTTTAGTAATTAAATAGACCTAGGTTATAATAAATATTTAGAATATTGTTATTGTAAATTTATGTTAGTTTAATAATTTAATTGTTTGTAACTTTATTGTATTCTTTTTTGTCACATTGTTAATAAATATTAGTATCTTGAATTCAGAAGTAGTTTAATTCATTTTAACACCGAGTAGGTCGTTACAATATATTGCATGCAATTGCAAATCGCTAAAAACTGTCTGTGCTCTTAAGAATTAATTAATTAATTTTACACGAGATATATTTTGATTTTATTGCTTTAAAATCACATCTGTTAATAATTTTAAATAACTGATAATCATAATAGCATAATGTTACCTAATAGCGAATTGAGTTACTGTATCATGTTTTTCTCTCGGATTCCGAATCTAGTATAAAAATTGCTGATCCCTCAAACAATGGAGTCTGGTTACTACGAGGTTAGGTTGTACTATTTATTCCATTTTGACGATAACGTTTAGACAAGGTATTCCCAACGCCATCTTTCCTTCCCGTCGTAAAAAGATAACAAGATGACCCCATCAGTTCGCTCTTGAATTATTCATGTGGAGTATGTGGCGTCATCTCCTATATATATTAAATCCGTAGTAGCGGAAGTCGATGTTTAGGAATCGATATCGTCTTACCTTCAACTTGTCTCGGATTCAATATTTATATAGTACTTCCTTTGACAATTCTTTTTTAATCAGTTCCTTCTCCTTTTCAATTCCTGACCTATTTTCATTCGTCATTCGTAAATTGTCTTCCTTCCTTCAGACTTTAGTTATTTCTTCATCTCCTAAAAATTCGAATCTCGTGAATAAAGGTAAAATGTTTGTATAAACTGTCTGGTTATTCAGGCTGAAATTACTTGACAGCTTGACTATAAGGAACCGGGTACATTAATTGTTTTTATTTTGAATGATAATTGTTGACCTTGATTATGTATGTTGAAGAAATTGGTTCGGGTAGAGGTCACTGAATGAATTTCTCGTGAAATTTGAGAAAATCTTTATTGATAGCCAACGCTTCGACCTACGTTGTAGGTATTCTTGAGGGCTGTATGCAAAATAAAGACAATATAAGAAAATGGTACAAATATATTAAAACATTTTAAATACAAATAAACCAAAAGAAGGTGAATACAGGCAAAAAAATTGATAAAGATGTACAGTGAGGTAATTATGAAGGTTAAAGTGTATAAGTGTATACTATAAACTACTAAGTGCCAAAAGGCAGTAACCCACATCATGAAGAAAATAATAATAAAACAGAAAGTGTTGACAGTTAAAAAGATTAAGGTATTACAGATAAATAAATAAAAACTGAATATACAATAGGAATGTGAAATGATAAAAATGATATGGGTAAATGTAGAAAGTGATAAGAATTACGCACTAAAAATTATAGGTAATAAAAAAGTAAGAAATAAAAATTTTAAAATTATAAAAATCTAGAAACACAAATTATATAAAATAAAATAAAAATGAAAATAAAAAATTTTTTTTTTTTAGAAAATACAGTATTAATATTGATAGGTAAAAATACTTTATACAAGTGTAAAGAATATTAATTGCATAAGAGAAATTGTAAGAAGAGACTTTATATAAGTGTAAATAATATCAATTTCAAAAAAGAAAATAGGTATGTTTTAAGTAAAGTAAGTGATAATACAATCAGGCTATATTGGACTAAAATACCTATAAAAAACGGCAAGGATATGGTATTTATGATATTATGATATTTATTGTGGGAAATAGATAACTAAACAAATAAACGCCTTAGAGTAATAGTGAGCTTGGAAGTAGTGATAATAACGGTAAATTGAGTATAGTACTGTTTTAGGTTATGAGGGAAAGAATTTAAACTGAAATGGAGGAGGGAGGGTGAGTAAATAGTGCAAAACTTAAGTTATCTGTGGGGGAGGCTGGGGGGGGGGGGGTCCTCTCTGGCTATGACCTCTACCCGGACCAATTTCTTCAACATTAATTGTTTTTATTTTTGCTAGACTTTCATCGAGAATGAAGATGAATTTTTCATGAGGATTCTTCCATGTTTTTATCATAAATTTAAAGTCTTTTGAAGTTGGCTGTTATGATATTTTATAACCCATACCATCTAGGTGATTAGTGCCAGATCCTTTCTAACAATGCGGATACGATTTAAAAAATAATAATATATATAAATTAAAAAATATTGATTTACTCTAGTAAGAAAGGAAGTAACTTTCCCAGCCTGGCCCCAATCGTTTCCTTCCCTGAGGATATTGCGATGTTTTGCGGCGACCCTATTTCATTCAATTCATTTCTGTAGAGCGGACACTGCTGAAAAAGATGTTAAAGTGATATTGCAATATTGCCATTGTGGTGGTATTTCTTTTCTAATTATGTGAAAGTTAGTTAATTTTGAATGCCTTCTCCGCGAATTTTGCGGCTAGCTGTAGATGAAGTACTTCTTCCTTCATAATTTTAAGCTTCCTTGAAGGTCTTCTGTCCCTCGTAACCTGGATATTGTCTCACATATCCTGCCATTCCCTGAGAATAGTTTCTTACAGTGGATGTGGAAGTTCCTATAATGTTAATAGGTCCATATAGGTTACTACAACTTGGGAGTGAGAGTGCCTTTTTTCTGCTTTAGTTATTATGTCAAACGTGAGAATCCTCATACAAGACTGAAAAGACAAGAAACTGCTCGACGATTTCGCCTACTTCAACTTTTACTGGACAAACATTCAAAGCTACCAATTAATTACAAAAGACTCATTTACATGACAGTTATCAGACCTATTTGGACATACGGAGTTGAGCTTTGGGGCTCTACTAAATCATCCAATTCATCTCGTATCCAATCCTTACAATCCAATATCCTTCGTAAAATCCTCAATGCTCCTTATTATGTCACAAACAAACTCATCCATCATGATCTTAATATCCCATATGTTGCTGATTTGGCCCAAACTAGATACCTATCCTTCCTTGACAAGATCCATACACAATTCAATTCGCTAGTCTCTCAACTTGCTTCCCATACTATTCATGATAACCATCCGAGGTTCCTGAAAAGAAGATGGCCTCGAGACCTTCTACTATAGAACTTTATTGGAGTGCTATCAATGGATAGTTTCTCCACAAGTGTTTTTTTTTCCCATGTCCTTTGTTCATACAGCAGATTTACTTGATGTAATATTATTACAGTTGTAAATATCAATAAATTATTCTAAAAAAAGAAAAGTTATTATGTTGTTTGTTATTCCTTAGTACTTTTAGAATATACTCCTAAATATATTTTTCATTGCTAGTTAGAAACTATTAGTTTTTCTTCATTTTATTCCTTTTTTTGTCAAGTCATTATTCCCGTAATGTAAATATGTGTGAGGGTGTTTCCTGTTACTCTATTACCTTTTATTCTGTTGATAATTTCTACTGTGTCCCTCTTTTCAACATGAAGCCTGCGACGCATGCCAACAATATTATCGAAATTGTTGAATCGAAAAACACACATTGAACATCAGAAAGTTGAGGGGTGTATACATGTATGGGATTTCTCGTGAGAAAAATTAAGGAGATAATTACCAATCCAGATGATTAGGAAGCTGGTGAGGAGCTGCTAATCAGCTGGAGGGATCGTGTTCCCTTCGATAGCTAAGAACGAAGAGCTCCTTGTGGCTCCGCCCGCCCTGATAGGAGATCTGGGCCGTCCTTCCCGAGATAGGCTACGAGTCCTCATCAACACGTGTTTGTTTTGGTACCAATTCTTCGGCCGAAGATCAGGAAGCTGGGGTTCATGTTCAAGCTGGATTCCTTAAAAGTGTTAGTATGTATAAGTTTATTGTATTATAAGTATTTATGGCAGTTTATGCTATTGGATAATATATCATAATATTTTTTTTTAAATAAAGAACAATAGAGAACAAAGCTTTAGCAATTCCTATGTTGAGTTGAGAATCAAACTGATAACGCAACTCTGTTTTGGAATTTCTATGAGCTGACATGACCATTTATCTTTATTTCTGATATATCTCGAAGTAATCTTATTTAGTATCATTTAATGAAATAGTATCTATATCTTGGCCTATTAGTACCAATTGGTATAACAATTCGTATGATGTATTTTTAGTTCGGTTAGATTGAACTATTAATCCGTATTAGACAGGGCGATTGGTCTAAGCTATTGTTGAATCCTGAAGGCAATCAACCTCTTCCATCGGGACAAATTGTTTGTCAGAAAGGATTCTATTCGTGGCTATGTTTGGACTGGGCCGACTGCTATCCACTATCCACATGGCCGCCTCTGGTTTGTTTGTCTTCAGTGCGGTCTCTGCTCTTCACTTCCTATCTCTTCAGGTTGTTTGGCATTTGGTCCTTCGCCCGAGGAAATGATCTTGATTTGGTCCTTCTCATTCTTAACCGCTTAATACACTCAATATATCAGTTTTAAGTTGGTGATTGTAATCTTATTACCATAGGTCGCAATAAATTGAAGAGAGCTGCATTTTTGATATGTTGTAAGGACTTGTCTGAGTAGTGTAAATCCAATTTTTCAACCGAAAAAACGGATGGGAAAACTTTTAGTGGCCAAAAAACCTCGAAATTTTCGGAGTTATTTCAGTTTTTGGCCTGTATATCATAATCGGTGCATTTTTGGCGTGTAGGTGTAACAGATTCTGAGTTACGCCTCTTTAAAATTTGGTCATATTTTCACACACACTTTCCCCGATTTTCATTTCTTTTTTTTTATTAACAAGAGAAGTGTAACACCTACAGGCCTCGTTATGTGCTTAAATTAAAGATAATTAAATTTACTACAACTCTATTTCACTTGACTTTCATCGTAGGAACACTTCTTCTGTCGATGTTCCTCACGAAAGTCGGTCAAAACTTAAAATTTGGACTTTTTGGAAAGAAATACCAATTTTCAAAGGGTAACTCAGATTCTATTAGAGCTACAGAACTGCGATCGGATTCAAATCGTAGCAAATTTAATCTACTTTAAAATAGGTACCCATGGGATTTTTTTTTTCCAAAAATGCACCGATTATGAGTACATGCTGACAACTGAAATAACTCCGAAAATTTCGGAGTTTTTTGGCCACCAAAAGTTTTCCAATCTTCTATTTTAGCGAGAGCTCCCTAAGTTGCTGTAGATCCCATCAGAGGTCGGGAGATATATTACCCTGACCTAATCCCTGGCCATAAAGATGTTTATTAGCCAATAAAACAGCGACTCCTTCTGCACTAATAGTCCATGTCCTTGCCTAGTCTTGTTCTGTCCCCATCAATCTTAATTGCTTTCCATTTCAATCCATTGCCTCAACTGTGTTTAGCTTTTTAAACGATTCCTTTATTCGTTAATTACAATAGAGAATCGTTTTTGGAAATAAATATTGTTGTAAACAAGGCAAGGCATGGAGAGATCTTTGAAAAGTTAATTACCAGAAGAGTTTTATGAGGAAGGATGAAGAGTCGATTGGCTCAGTTTGAGTACCTTCCACAATGTAAAATATGTATTTGCGTTATTATTCATGGTAATTATTCCGCAGGTTGTCGCTTCGAGTAGAGTAACAAGTTTTAACTTTTCATTAGTTTCTTTAGTATGGAAAAGAGAACTAAATTATGGGAAATGTGTATACTTCGGTAATCATATCTAGAAATTAACGTTTCAAAAAACATATACAATATCTATACTTCGAAATTTGTTCGAAGTTAGTTGAAACTTTTATTTCTTGATGAAGTGATTTTCGCAATAAAGTCTCTCTTTCACTCAAAACTTACCGAACGGATTTGGATGGAACTTTACAGGAAATTCTGGAATCTTCTTAATCCTTTGCCGACAAAAGGAGACGATCTAGAACGGTCCAAATCCTATTTTAACTTCTCCCACCGACGGATTTAAGCCGCTAATCCTCTTGCTTCCGTCTTCCTGCCGGCGCCCGTAACAGTAATATAGGTTATACATCAGAATAACATATAGGCTACAGCAAGGGCGGATTTATGGGGAGGCACGGGGGCACGTGATCCCCAGACAGTTTTTTGTGTTCTGTGGAGAATCCAATATAGTACATAATTATAGGCAAATCAGGAACTTGGCATCTTGAAATTTGGAGATAGGTTCTTTGTTTAATTTAAGCAAGAAATTTAGATAATTCTACCCCCCCCCCCCCCAGGGCTTTCCCTTAATACAATAGGGGTTCAAATATTGTATGGAATCCGTCAGTTCTGAAGTTAGACATATGAAATTTTGTATGTACGGGTAACTTATAGTTAAAAAAAATTAAATTATTTATTTAAAATGATCTATCACGAAACTGTATGTGGCAGGCAAAATTTTACACGAGCGAAGCCGGGGCAAAAGCTAGTTATCCATAATTACATTATCTTTCCCATACTAAAGCTAATGATAACTTGTACTTTTGAAAAATATTAAAAGGAAAGGAAAAAACAGTTAAAACTTCTTTTAACTCGACTCGAAGCGACAATCTGCGAACAGATATCTCATTCGTTAACAACAGAAGCATCGGGAGGAAGCACAATGAAACGCAAATTTACAAGTCACAAAAGAATACAATTTTAGTGGAGCTAAGATTTTAGAACTTTTTAAGTTTGAGTTGTTATTGAAAAATAGCAAGAAACAAAATCGATTTTGTTTTTACTTTTAAGTTGATGATAGCGCCAACAATCTGTTAGAATCTATTATAACAATACATGTACATATCTATATAGGTATATTTTTAGTTGTAATTAAGATTGGCCTTAAGCTGGGTTCTATAGTTAAAGTAATAATGTTATGAAAAGCAATGTATATATTTTTTTTTATTTATTTGAAAGCTGCGAGGGAAATCATCAGGATTCTTTAATAATAGCGTTAACTTGTATTAATAAATATAATCCTTTAGGGCACATTGAACTCGTCTTGTAGTACGATACTGGAGTAATGATTAAAGCTGGAGCAATTGAAGTCTTTTTTTTTTTTAAAAAAAAGAGGAGAAATTCCTTAGAAGTTAAGTGGTACACAATTATAGCGAGAGTTGAAGGACCTTTACTGGTTCTGCGAGCCTATTGAACGTGGACATGTAAAACTGTGTATGGAGTCTGGAGTATAGACTAGGAATGTGCCATGGATGTACATGTTTAAGTATGTATGGTTCTGGAGAGGAGTAAGTTATCTGTATAAGAATATTTAAGATCCGGAAGAGAGAGTGGTGGAGAGGAAGTGCATGAGATTCCAGCGGCCGTACCGTTAGCGCTGTCTGCAAGTTCTCCCTTCCATCTCTTCTGAATATCACTCGCATTTGCTTTGGTACAGCTCTTATGTACAGGCGCGTTATCAGTCCAAGTTGGTGTAGTACTCCCACTTAATGGATTCGAGTGTAATGTTCTTAATCATTAGAATTATGTGCTACAGTTATTACCCCTTCAATTAGATATTATTTAAAATTAAGACTGTAAGAGCCGGGCTATGAATAGTGGTTAGCATGACAAACTAGAATACCCAAGATCCTGGGTTCGTAGCCCGGCAAGTGGCCCTGGGATTTTGAACTCAGTTCATGCAATGTTACACTGCTCTAAAGTTGAAAACCTAAGTCAGAGGTTGAGTTGTATGAACTCGTTTTGACATCCCAATACTGATTATATATGGATAGGCCAAATTTAGGACTCGCACTTTAATATCGTATTATTAGCAGTAGTGACATTAAAGAAATAAATAATCAAATTATCGGGCCCGGGGTAGCTGAGTGTGTAAGGTTGTCTTACTGATAACTAGATCTTGAAGTATGAAAAATAATATAAGGAAGAAATAGTTGGTGGTGCAGTCAATAAAAACACCTAAATAAGTGTAACTACAATGTAGGCCATCTTCAGGACTAAGAGAGAGAAACAAACAGAAATATATAAAAAACGTTGCAGTAACAAGAATATAGTGACAAGTAATGTAGTAAAGTGGTACAAGTGTGGAAATTAAAATAGTGACTAGATATGATGAAATAGTGAATAGATAAAATAATATATTTTTGTATAAAAAATAATAAATTTTTGTTTTGACAGATAAAAAATAATACTCGAATAGCATTAATTGACCTCATATATATGAGTAAGAAAATGATCCGGGTTGAGATCAGAAAAAAGTATCTTACTGTCGTAGTACACTGTAACTCCTTGACCCCATTATAAGCCCTGAAGAGGACTTACAATGCGGGGCGAAACGTTGGCTTTAAAATAAATATATATAAATATATTATTTGGAAGATTTTTTTCTGACCTTCACCCGGACCATTTTCTTACTCATAAGAAATAATAATTTTATAAGAAACTACAAAAAATAAGAATTAATATCCATCTGCTGATTGGTGTTAGTAGGTATATACAAACCTAAACGCACCTCAATTATTACGATTAATGACTACATTCCATCACTGTGACCTCTTCCCTGAGATGATGACGGATGAATAATATAGACATCCCTGGACCTTCAGCCCTCCTGTATTATTCGTTCCTAGGCTAGGGCAATGGGGTCCTTCATGTGGGGCTGTTGAAGGAATTATTCACTACAGTCCCTGTGCGCGCTAGCTAGGAACAACATAAGGAATCTTATTGGCCCTCTAGCCTGGTTCATAGGCTATCCTAATGGCTTATGATATCAAAATGATAATTTAATTAAAAAATAATTATAATAATCCGTGTTGACTAGATTTATGGATATAAATGTGCTTAATTCTGAATATTTATTTTTTCTTGATATGTAATTTATATTTATATACTTTGTGTTTAAGTGTTAAAATATATCAATGCTTTAAACATTTTTTGTAACTTTTACTCTATTCGTAAAGTTGGCAGAACATTTATTTAAATTTATGTTTTCTTTTCTTTTCCTACAAAGGCTGTATGAATCTAATTGACGGGAGATTTTAACAATTTTATTATATCAGGAATAAATAGACCGATCACAATAAAATAACTGCGTTTGGATTTTTTTTTTTTAATCGGGGGGAATTAATACAACACGCCTCATTTACAGGCAATAAGTTTTACATGAAAATAACAACAAATGTATTATTAAAATATCTGTACTGAACTTCGCAATTCAAAAAAAGCACATTAAATGGCTGAACATATTAAAAAAAAAAAAGAAAGAAAGAAAAATTACAACAAATGGAAAATTTAAGAGACTGAAAAAGACAATGAAGGATTCTCGGGTCTCTCCGAACGGTTTTGAAGCAGCTCTTCAATTAGAGAAGAACTTGAGAATGCTCGAGGCTTTCCAGAAATACCAAAAAGAAGAAGAGGTGCAGTCTTAATAGAAGAAAGAAAGCTAAGTTTTTTTCATAAACATAAGTATAAATATATATCGACTGTTGGATGGACCACTCTGATAAAACCTGTTATGACTATTCAATTCTATCTCTTTCTAAAATTACGCATTGGGGCTGGAGTTGGAGTGACTTATTAAAAATAACTAGAGTAAGTAACCTGTGGTCTAGTGGTTAGCATAACACACCTACTAGGCCCAGGATCGCGGTTTCGTAGCTCGGCAGGTGGTACTAGGATTTGTTAAAGGGAGTAAAAAATCCCTAGGTAAGCAGTCCTTCGGAAGGGACGTTAAACGGGGGGCCCGAGTCTGTATGATGTTAGGTGCTCGTTAAAAATATCAAAATCTAATTAAACCTGGATAGGCAAAATTTAGGACTCCCATTGTAGCATCGTCCGATTAGCCAGTGCAGCAATGTTAAATAAACAACAAAAAACTATATTAAGTTCTTTATGAAGTTCTGTTTAATTTATCAGTTAAAAAATACTGTACGTTTGCTCATTTTAAAAATATTTGATTCAGTTCATGGAAATGTTTCTCTGCTCTAAAGGTGTGATGGTCAGATTTTGGTTTTGTTGTATTAACTTGTATTGTGCTCTTTGATTTTATTGATGTGAGGCGCCTTTGACATGAAATACGGCCTGATGGAACGAACCAATATAGCTTCAGATTACATTGGCTATCTGCTATCGATCTAGGCTCCAGCCACTATCGATATAGGCTAGTCGTATCGATTGAGGGCAAACACCTCCCCCCCCCATCGCCGCGGTCCAGGCGGAGCCTAGACGAATCTATACCGCTTCTTATAGCATAGTACTGTCAACTATTGTAGGTCATATTATAGTTGTTTATTAATGATAGTGTAAATGGTAAGAATAATTTATAAATAAGGCCAATGTATTGCATCAAAATTATAAATTATATTAAGACGGAATGTTTCGGCCTCATGAAGCCATTTTAGATATAAATTCTAAATAAATAGCTATACAGAAAAGTTTGTTTTTATTTTTATGATTGCCTTTTGCTTGTTTTTTTTACGTTATCGATATAATTAGTATTATCTATCTAACTATCGCATATTAAATAACGTTACCGACAGACCAGACACATTACCACAGAATCCGACAAGGAGACTGAAACGCCTCTGGTGCAGGGATCTACAACAGAGAGACGAACCACGCTAGGAGTGCCTTCAATGGTTTATCCATCCAAGCTTCAAGGTGAATCTCATAGGGGAGGTTAACAAAAGAAAAGGTTTCAAAAGGTGGGAGCCATTTTATCTTTGCTTTTTAACGAGATGCTGCGGCACTCTTTGGAAGTCTAAGGCATTAGCTGTAGAATAGGGACTACTTTAGCATAAGTGAGGTTTAGTTTAATTTATTTATTTTATCATACGAGAAAACTATTAGATGAGGCAGGCTGTAAGGTGATGCTGATCCCTAAAACCCCGAAGCTGTACAGAAAGCGCCAATACTGATAGAGACCTCACCCTGGCGCTCCTGCCTGCTGCTTGGATTTACTTAAGTTTATTAATTCATTCCGCTCCCTCGCTATCTCTAATCCTTTTCTTTTTTCATTTTCTGCTGGGGTCCACAGGTCACTGGGTCGGTCTTCTGAGTCTGGAAAAGATTTCTATAAATTGAGTAGGCATTCTTAGATAGACTGAACAAAAATGAACTTAAAAAGACATACTCTTTTCTTTTAGCAGGTAGAAAATGAAAATAGAATTAATATCAACAGTTGTTAAGCTAATTTAGTATTTGAATATTGACCAGATTCAAATACTAAATTTGACAACACCACTGAACCAAATACCATTCATCGGTGTTAATTTCTCTTGGGATTTATCACGTTCATGAGGAGCGGAATGGCTCAGTGGTAGAGCGTTGAACTGCCTTGCCGAAGGCCTTGGGTTCAAATCCCGCTCGCTAGCAGACTTAAATGTAATCTATTATTGGCGGAGGTCATATGGGATCGAGAACCCTTCTGGGGCTCACCCATCCTCTTTAAAATGGATACCCAAAATAAGGGGAGAAATCTGGCGGATCTAGGACAAATCAACTCCCTGCACAACCGTTGTCCAAAAATTAGTACAGTCCCTACCGTGTACTGAGCCTAGACCCTTCAAGGGGTGTAGTGGTACTGTTTTTTTTTAAATTTTTTTGTGACATTCATGTTTCACCATTTAGGGCTATAAATGTTTCAAAATTCAAATATTAACCCTTTAAAGACCAAACTCGTTTCCCATTGAATTTTTTTCTCTTAGTATTCCCTTTCTTATTTTTATATTTAAACATTTTATTGATCATTACAAAAAAAAAAAATTGTTTTTGTACATTTTTTTTAATGTTCCCAATTGGGAACAATGGCTTGTTGAGGGCTCTAATCAATATATAAGTCAATTTACGAAATCAACTTATTGTGATAAATTTAGTTTTAAATTGTTTGTGATATATTCCTAATAATATATAAAAATTAATGGATTCATAATCGTAGTTTTTAAAAACTTAGCGGGAAAATGAGAAAAATTGACCGATTGCTACAAAAAACTACGATCTCAAAAATTTGTGGAGTCGATTTCGGTCACTCTTTTTAAAAAGAAAAAAATATTTTCATACAATTTAATGTTTTATTTAATCGTAATTGAATTGATAAGGCATTTGGTAAAGCAGAAATATTGTTAAAAAATTCTGAAATCTATGTTCCCAAATGGGAACAATGGTCAGTAAGCGGTTAATTAGGATTGAGCTGATAATATAATTAAGAATGAGATGTTGCCATGTTCGACCTTCTTTTACTATGACGAATAAAAGTTCAACATACAGCTTGTGTCATCGTTTTTTTGTTAGACGTTTGACGTCATGATAGATTTCACGAACGGTGATCTGTCCCACTGTATATAACCATAAAACTAACCTCCCCGATTATATATTTATAGCATGAACTTATGATCGTTTCAAATTCTCCGTTTAGATTTACTTTAGTTCTTGGAGGAGAAATATGAAGCTTATAGTTTAGTTTTTATGGTCAGTTGTTAATCGCTATAGTCCTAGTTATAGTTATTATCTTTGTCTGTATGATCTGTATGGGTTGCAGCGGCACAGTTGTTTCTGTTTGTTCTATTATCGATTAACACCATTGACAATCCTATTATCCAATCTAACTCAGAGAATGATTTTCTTTTAGTTATGATTACTGCTAATTTTGTTTTCCCTCTTTTTTTTTCACATATATTTTTAAATACAAAAGCTCTCCATGTATCTAACCATTGTTACTTAACTGTGCACAGGTACTCGCCGTGCAGGGCCTTCAAGCTGATGATGAACGAAGTTAACGATCTCGCTGGCCAACATGAGCTCATCGCCGAGAACCTCCAATCAGAAGTCTTCCGGGAGGTCACCATTCTTATAAAGGACTTCAAGGACGAGAGGAAAAAGGTAAGTGTTTCCAGCTGTTTGCTGGTAGTCATGGTGATGTGTGGTTGGTAGTAATGGTGATGTGTGGTTAGTAGTCATGGTGATGTGTGGTTGCATATCTTGCGAGAGAAGACCAACAAAAATAATAAGATACTATAATATAACGTTTTTACAAAAACATTCCCAAAAAAAATTATCTTTATGTATAAAATTCTGTAGGTAACTGAACTCCTCCTAAACGATCGGGTTTATTTTGATAAAAAAATTTGTCAATATTCAAGCGGGTTCGAGGATGGTTCAGATTCACAATTCAATTTTGTTTTCTATAATCTCAAGTTTTTGATTTACACTGAGTCCGGCAAGCAGCGCTGCGATCGAAATTATTTGAAATAAGAATGATTTAGGTTGTTTTATTGTTTGTTGTTAATAATCAGAGTGTGTATTTATTTGATTTTTTTAATTAGCCTATCACATAGTTATTAAACTAAGTATAGTTTATATATTTAAGTTACCAAAATTAATTCGTTTAATTACCGAAAAAATGCTTCGAATTGAGCCAATTCTTTCTTGTTATTAATTAAAACACTTTTAATTTTATAATTGACACATTAAAGTAACATATATACTCATACGTAATTAATAGTAATAGCTCAAGTTGAGGTAACTAACGCCATCACGTCACATATTTTAATGATTTTTTTTTTTACATCAATTTTCATCAAAAATGTCCAAATGATTAGAATCTATGCAGTCTTATAATATAAAAATGTTATAATCTTCGAATTTAAATGTATGAATAGAACGCCCGACTGTCAAATTATTAAACTCAAGATGGCTTGTAGTTCCCTTGTTAAAGATCAAAAAATTCTTGGAGGGAATGCAAAGCTTCTCTTCATAAACAAGAACTCATTTTGGAGAAAATTAATCACTTATTCCCCGGGAATTCTGCTCCGAGGTCCTCATGATCAAGTTACTTCTTAACCTTCATTTGACAACTTCGTTGGCTTTCAATGCCAGTTACAGATCACCTCTGTAAGCCGCGTTGGTGACCAGTTTTGTTCGCATTTCCTCTCAATCCCTACTGCCTCTTTGGGATTTTGTTGTCGTTTTCCATATCACAATAACTGTACAATATAATTTTAAATATCGTTTTTAAATCGGATTCGGGCAGCAGATCTTGGTCGCCCAATGCCCGTGCGTTAGAGATTGAAGTTTCGTAATCGTACTAGGACCACTAATGAATACGATACAATAGAATAGGCTAATGAAGGAGGCATTGGTGCGTGCTGGCTGGCTATTGGTGCAACAGGTGACTTAATAACCATATCTTGTAACTGCCGTTGATAAGATGCAGGATCTCTGGTAGGGATGTTGTTTGTTCATTTAATGTCACTTTATGCTGCTATGGCTAATCGGACGATGCTACATTGGGAGCTCTAAATTTTGCCTATTCATGTTTAATTAGCATAGGGATTTTTGACCTGACATCGTATAGGCTCGGTACCCCCGTTTAACGTCCCTTAGGAAGGACGGCGTAACTAAGATTTTTTACTCCCTTAAAAAAATCCTAGGGCCACCTGTCGGGCTACGAACCCGCGATCTGGAGCTTAGTAGTTTGTTACGATAACCACTAGACCACAGGGACCATAAGGGATGGTCTCTGTTGATGTTTTTACAAAATGCAAACGGAACTGTTCCTTCATAAGAAAAAACTGTTTGGAAAATACAGGTTAATAAAATGTAACTTTCTAACTATAGTCTCCAATTTATCAGCTGTTTGTTTGGTTTTATTTGTTCATTTAACATCACTTTATGCTGCTATGGCTAATCAGACGATGCTACATTGGGAGCTCTAAATTTTGCCTAACCAGGTTTAATTAAGCATATTTTCATATTTATACACTCAGACATATTTTCGATTTTTTTATTATGTAGTTCCTAGTTCCAGAATAATGTTGTTTTTCGTTGTAACTAATGATTAGATTTTTTTTAAATAGAATTTTAATGATAATGGAAAATATTTATTATTATATAATATTATTAATGTTATTAATTTTCAATTATATTTAAAGCTGATGGCAGACGGTGCTCGGATGATGGGACAACTGACTTCCCAGATCGGAACCTTGGAAAGGGCACGCAAGAACTATGAGAGGGCGGCCAAGGAAGCGGAAAGAGCTCTCAATAACTACAAAAGGGCAGATAAAGACTTGGACCTCTCTCGAGCGGAAATAGAGAAGCAGAGGATGAACATGACTATTAAGGCTCAGCAGTGCGAGGAGGCCAAGAACGAGTACGCTGACCAGCTCCAGAGGACCAACGAGCAGCAGGTTAGGATTTGGTTCATAAAATTTCCCCATTATCTTAGATTGTTTTTTATGGAATGAAAGTTTGGTTTAACTATTCAATAGCAATTTATTGAATTTGCATCAATTTTCTTTTTCAGAGACAACATTACCAATACAATATGCCAGACGTCTTTCGACAACTGCAGGAGCTTGATGAGAAGAGGATAAGGAATATTAGGAACTTCATGGTGCACAGCGTTCAAGTCGAGAGAAATGTTTTCCCTATCATCAACCAGTGCCTCGATGGCATCGTCAGTGCCGCCAATACCATCAATGAAAAGGAGGTTGGTGGCATTTGTCAAATTTGAAAACGAAATAGCATATATTTGTTGTATATTTTTTATCATAAAATATATAAGTATAATTTTCAATTATGTTTAAAGCTGATGGCAGACTATACTTGGATGATGATTTGTAGGATTTTTTTTTTAATTAGACGTTTTCTTGTTTGAAATAATTACAGTTTTTAACATTTTTCAAAGTTTAACATTATATGTTATAGGACTCATTATTAGTGATTGAGAGATATAAATCGGGCTTTGAACCTCCCGGCGATATTCCTTTCGAGGACCTGAACAGGGTGGATGGTAACCTGCACCCGATGCCCATCAACCCGATTCCCATAGCGATAGTAAAACCAGAGCCGATCACGGTAAAAGGTACCATGTCTGCCAGCAAACTGAAGAAACGCGGCGGCCTCTTTGGGATATTTTCATCTAACAAGGTACGTTATCAATTCACTCATTCTGGTTTTGTAATGAACGGGGAATATTCACTTACAGCTCTCTCTTTCTATTTCTTCCTAATTTCTAGATATCTTCTTAATTAGTCAATAATCTGATTTAATTATCAAATAATATTTTTCATTTCGACTTACAACTCTGGTGCTTCTATCATTGTTATATTAATCTCTTAATTGGCAAATTTAAAATAAGAAATGCATTTTGTACATATCTGCTTTATGGTGTGGCATAATATGTTTTATTTATTTCTTTTACTTTATTTTACTATTTTTGTTTTTATAATTTTGATAGAAATATTAGTTTATTTTCAATAAGAATGGTATTTAATATTACAATTGATATGATAATGGAAGGTGATGGATTATTGTTTAGTTTTAGGCGTTACTAATGAATGGGCGATATTTTACAATTAGGCTCTATTTTGAGTATTTAACAATCATGGTTACCGCTGTTACAATATGTTCATCTCTTTTTAGATCATACAATTGGTGCATAATTTAGAATTTTGATTCCTGTGTGCATAATATTCTTTGTTGCCATCTCTTTTAAAGCTTTTTTTCTAGACTAATTCAACCTAATTTGTTTCAAAATATTTTTTAAGCCTGGTGTAAATGTCTAAAAAGTTGTATCTTCATTTTTTAAATAATATTTTATAACATTATTGGCTTAATAAATTAAAAGTCCAAAATTTTGATGCCAGAGTATTTTGACCTGATTTAATATGGCACTATTCTTTGTTAAATCCACTAACCAAAAATTAAAAAAAAAAACGAAACATGAAGTTTTTCATTGAAATTAACATAAATTTAATAGAGAATATTGCAATAGTTCTTAACTAAGTACAAATAGCAGAGAAAAAAGAAACAGTTGTTGAGGAAAGAAATATTTCATTGAATGTTTCAGAATTTTCTTTTCTAAGGCATTTTTTAATGCATTTAGAAACAAATAATGCTAAATAATTAATAATTGAAAAAAATATCTGTTCAGTGCAGATCCTTTAACTCTTCCCTATATAAGTTAGTCTAAATAAATGATAATTATAATTTAAAATTGATAATCCTGTGTTTTTTGGCTGATTAAAATTATATTGAGATATGCTTCAAATTTGAATTAGTTGAACTCTGAAGTTATCCATATCAACTAATATATTTTGATGAAAAGAGATGAACATTTTGCTAAGGTACATCCGACTAACAAAAATAAAACTAGATAATGTACCTAATACCCTACTCAATCTTATTATATGGAAAATGGTTAAATGTATCATGACTCTATAAACATATGCATCTCAAATAATAATTCTTTTCTCCCATTTGAAAAGAAATATTTCATTATTTTATGAAATATTAAGGGTTAATATTTTTATCATGAATTAAGAATACGCGCTTTAGACCCCTGCTGCATGATTCATCTGGTACAAATAACAGTAACCATCCAGAAGTTGTAACGTAGGTTGCGGAGGAATATCATTGTTAATATATTTATTGGAACGCAGTAATATAATAAATTTTTGAGCATGTGGCGATTGTAGATTGAAGCTATTCTTGGTTTATAAATTGTGTAGACTATTTTATTCTTCAAGTTGAAAATAAAATTATTGTAGATTTTCTTTTTGTTTGATGATTGATTGATTTTTGAAAAATAAATTTAATGAATGAAGCAAATTATATTTGACCTAATTATCTTCTTTTTCTTATCTTATTTTGATTTTGATTTTTTGATTTTTGTGTTTGTTTTTTTTTTCCTGTTTTGTTCCATTATTCGATGAATTGCGATTCCAACCGAATTTACAATGGTGGATGGTGTTTGCCTACCGGTTGACATAGTAAGTATAACAACTGCCCGATATTGAAAGCTTTACTGTTTAATGTAATGTTTAAATATTACATGTGCTTCCTTTTGTTTATTTATCTTTTTGTTTTTGCTTTCATTAGTTACATCACAAACGGGCAATGGATTCTAACAAGCTATCTCTTTGCACTACTAACACATCTTAATGACTTTGGTTTAAGGATCGTTTCCTTCCCACAAATATTTTTTTTTTTAGATTTCATTTGAAGCAATCTGAATTTGAATCTCTTTCATATCAAATATAACCTTTAATAAATTAAATGTTCTATATTGATTTCTGTAAAAGTTGAAATCTCTTCTAAAGAAAACATAACCTTTTCCAGTGACCATTCCAAACATAACCACTGAACTACCAGGGGTTGTATCCCAGTCATGCAAATCCGTTCTCTTCACTGATCCTGTATCCCTGTGTTCTCACAATTTTTGCGACGTATACACGTGAAAGAATGTTCATTCAACATTACTTTAATTAGGATCTTGTTGACTTACGTCATTCTATTGTTTATAATTTTATTTTTTTATTAATTGTTATAATTTTTAAATATTTTTGTTTTGAAGAGAAAAGATTTGCCCTGGCCGGAATTCGAACCCGAGTCGTCTGCTTTTCCGTCGCAGTGCTCTAAACCACTGAGCTACCAAGGGCCGTACCCCAGTCAGGCAATTCCGTTCCACATATACATCGCAAAAATTGCACGGAGATATAGGATCGGTGAAGAGAACGGATTTGTCTGGCTTGGCTACGAGCCTTGGTAGCTTAGTGGTTTAGACCACGACCCGGTTTTGAATCCCGGCCAGGGTAAATCTTTTTGTCTATTTAAACTTCTTTCTTTTTCATCTCTAGTTTATCCGTTACTTTTTGCTGTTCTCATTTACCCTTACGTCTTTTGAATGAACTTTAGAGTACTTTGATTTTTATTGTAAACAATTTTTATTGTAAATGTTTCTAACCTTTAAAGGATTAAAAAACAACTTGCTGGCATGAAATATTTTGTATCCTGTCTAAGTAAGGAAAGAATTTTAATTAATTAATGAAATAATTGATTGCTAATCTTTTTAAGTATTTTACTTCACTTCCATGCAATAATGACAAATGAAAATTAAATAGAAGAGGCTATGGGAGAATTTCAACTTAAACAGAATGAAATATAATACTTTTAATTTGAAAATGACAAAAGGTAACATTTGATTTGTTTGAGATTCAAACAGATTTGAGAAGTTTATGTACTACTTATGAAGCTTTATTTTACTTAAATACTTAGTCATAAGCTGTTAAATAAGCTTAGAATATTGAAAATATGTTATTTTAATGATGTGTTTTAAAAATGCATTTATAACAACTCTATTTCCGGTATTTCAGTTTGTTTACTTACTAATTTTAAGAATAGAAAATGCAATTTTTTTTTTCTTCAAATAGATTAAGATGATTCAATATTCATGAAACTAAAGTTTCTTTGAAATGCATTTGGCATGTTGAATGTATAGATTTGTTGTGTTTTGTGAATTAGTAATGTGCTTGGTTTGTTCATGCATTCACGCAGAAGCTATTCGATATGTGCCACTCCCTCAAGGTAGGCACAACGCTATAATATAAACTATTATCTAATTAATCTCTTACTCTCTACTGCAATGCTTCATTCTTTGTTATGGTGATCTATATTTGTACAGTAAATTTATCTTTTGATAGTTTGTGTTTATTGTTTGGATAACTAACTCTCTTTTAATATTTCTGTAGTTAGTTGTGCTTTTGGTTTTTGTAAATGAAACATTGCAGTTTCTTTCCGTTTTGTAATTACACATTGATGAAAGTATAATTAAAAAAAAATGAACTGGTTTTAAATTTTCTTTTCTTTTAATACTACGAAAAAGTATGACGTACCATTTCACACCTTTAAAAAAAGCAAAATGTACATACATATGAGGCGTGGTGATGCAAAAAGGGAGAATTCCATATTTATTCATTTTTAATGCTCATCCTGGAGAGATATTCTTGGATTTTTTAGTGGAATTTTATTTATTTATTGCTTTTAATGTCAATTTAAGCTGCTATAGCTAATCGTACAGTGCTACTGTGGGAGTTAAAAAAATTCCTATCCAGATATTATTAGGACAGGGATCTTTAGTGAGTAACGAGTAAGCACAGGCTTGGAACCCCATTTTCCGCCACTTCCGAAGGACGGCACAACCAAGGATATTATACTCTCTTTGAAAAATCCTATGGTCAACTACCGGGCCTAATTAATGGAAGTAAAGAAACAGATTAATAAGTTAATTAATTAGAGCAGGCTTGAGGTTTGCTTACAAATGTCTTCAAGTCACACTGAACAAAAAAAAAAAACATTTTTTTTATACTACACACCTATTTTTTTAACACTACAACCCATAAACAGGTCTGTGGTTCAGTACATACATGGTATTGTAGAGGCTGTACTATTTCACGCCCAACCACCAGATTTTCATTCTTATTTTGGGTATCCTATTTTTATAATATTTTATAGAGGCTGGGTGAGCCCCAGGAGGTTCCTAGATCCTATATGATCCATCTCCGGTTGCAAACAGACTAAATAAAAGTCTTGCCCGCAGCGGGTTTTGAACCAGGATTTCCGGCATGGCAACTCAGTGCTCTACCACTGAGCCACTCCACCCCCTTCAAGTCACACTGACCCTTACATTAACTCTATAATTTGAAATGTCTAAAATATAGCCTCTGTAACTCAAACTCCATGTGATTTCTCATTCATTTGATGTTCAATTTTCTGAGAGTTGGCTATATCTTATTATACCCATCTAAAATTTGAAATCATAAAAACCAGTTCAATTTTTAAATTACAACGGGTATACAGATGTAGAATAAATTTTTCTTAATATTGTTGAAGAGGCTTTTAAATTTTAATTGTCTTGATTCTATCCAAAAAGTTAGTAGTTAAAGACATTTTTTTTTTTAATCCAGAAACGATTACAGTAGATTTTAAAATAATTATTATTTATCAAATCGTTGGTAAAGTTCATTTTTAGATATTTTTTTTCTTACTTTTATAGGCTATACGGTGATATATGAAATTCTTTCAATTACCAATTCAAACTAATGAATATCTTTGAAGAACTTCTATTAATATTGAATCATATTCCTTCAGAATAATCTATCTGGATATGGGGATTATAAGGAGGACTATAGCGACCTTCCACCGAACCAGAGGAAGAAGAAACTTCAGTTGAAGATCGACGAGATTCAGGCTAAAATTCATCAGGAAACCGCCGCACGGTATAAGCCTTTTCCTTATTTTACTATTTATTGAAATAATTTTTATTTCTGAAATTAATATTTTAATTCTTTATTTATGCCTGAAATAATTTCATGTCTATTATTTTAATGTTCTCATTTAAATGGTTAATTTAATAATTTTGTTATATTGAACCTCTTGTATCTGGTTACTGTATAAGTATTTTATAAATATTGATTCTTCTCAACGGAGGTAAAATAATAAAAACCATGAAATATTGTTCTTTATATTTTCATTTAAATATGAAAATAATATAAAAATATACTACATTTTTTTGTTGAAGTATTAATTTTCATTATTATGAAAAAAAAATTATTAGAAAGAATTCAACTTAACTTCTATACAAATTAACTATATTCCCCATAATCAAAGATGAACTAGATTTTACATAATTTTGATAAGTACTTGTTTAATTTTAAGTTTTTAAAATAGATCTCTCTTTGTTTCTTTTTAATCTTTCCGAAACAGCTGTTTTAAATTTTATATCATTTGATATTGATATTATTGGCGCGACAGACTCATAAAGAAGTCCTTGGCCTGCTCAACAGCTCTTCCCCAATCGTCCCGATCGCCTGCTCGAGTGATGGAGACCTTGCTCAGCCTCAGATCCTCACAGACGGCATCTTTCCATCTAGCTTTGGACCTTCCTCGAAGTCTTACTCCATCCGGATTTCCTGTATACAGCTTTTAGCTGTCCTTTCTTCCTCCATCCTATATACGTGGCCCAGCCAATTAATGCGTTGAATCCTGAGGAAGCTCGATATCGTTAGGTCCCCATATAACTCACTCAGCTCCTTGTTCCTTCTGATCCTGAGTTGGTAGTTTTCTCGCACTGGGCCGAATATTTGCCGTAGGACTCTTCTTTAGAATCTATTCAGCTTTTCCACGCTGGATTTATTCAGTGTGAGGGTTTCACCAGCGTATGTCGCTACTGGCCTAATGATGGTTCTATATTATTATTCTATATTATGATATATTTATATCATTTACGACATTTAATCATGTACTTAGTATTCCCATCAACATAATTGTCCTACCTTAAGATTTAAATGTGTATAACTACTATTCTTTTTTTTTCAAGCAATAGTGCTGGTTGTTAAATAATTTTAAAACACTCTGTTTCAATATTATATAAATATTAAATTTATCAATTAAAAGTTGAATTTTTTTTTTTACATTCACATTTTAAAGTTAAGATGAATGGAATTTGTGTTCTCCAAAACAGTTCAGTTCTTTTAGGGAGCCCCAGGAGGGTCCTAGCTCCTGGGGCTCACCCAGCCTCTATAAAATGTTATAAAAATAGGATTGAGCGTGATTTAGGACGAATCACCTCCTTGCACAACTGTTGTCCATCAAACAGTAAAGTCTCTACCATGTACTGAACTCGAGACTGTTGTAGTGGTACAGATTTTTTATTTAATCATTTGAAAAATATCTCAACTTAACATTCTTTAATGTAGGGATGGCCTAATGAAGATGAAAGGTGTCTACGAAGCCAACTCACAACTCGGAGATCCGATGTCCATCGAAGGCCAGCTCCACGAGAGCGGGCAGCGACTGGACAAACTGAGGCAAGAACTGCACAAGTATCAATCTTACCTCGAGGAGATTGGACTAGGGCCGGTCGGCGCTATCACGCCTTCGCACAACAGTCTCAACGGCATCAGGAGGCATCATAGGTAACAGGAGTATATTGTTCTATTATACAGAGTCCCAAAACAACCTTCCAAAATTCAGTCTAAGTGAGTGGATTGAAATGCACGCTTATGATTATTGTTCTTCTTCACAGACCGCACCAAATTTTCATATATTTTAATTTAATAAAAATCTTATTCATATCCATTATTTGGTTATCTCACAGACAATGTACTTAAGCAGTCAAGACACAGATTGTTCAAGTACCCTCATGGATGATTGTAGGCATCAATCCAATCTTTAAGAATTGGTTTGTCAATGTTTATCTTGTTAGTAAATTTCATATGATGTCTGGGTTGTACATAGTTTCTCTGATCAATGTTTATATCAAGAATAGAAATATTTAATTTTTGGAAATTTCGTATTGTATAAACTACCCATTCCCCACACTGGTTAGGCGGTAAGTGAGATAATAAACTCCCAGTGCTGTGTAAATTTACAAGCCTGTTTATATGATAAAAAATGTTGAAGAGAAAACATGTATTAAAGTTGGCTGAAAATTCAACATTAAGGTAGATCTTTTAAATATAATCATTTTCTCATGAAAATAACATGATAATAGCATTTTTTAAAATTGACAATTCAAGTATCTTAAGTATAGTTGGCCTTGATTATATATGTGGAAGAAATTGGTCCGGTTGGAATTCGTCTAAATATGCAAAATATAGACAATAGGAAATTACTAAATTGTTAAAAATTTACTAAATATGGTAAATATTAAAATTAAAATACATAAGTATCAAGTTAGTATCAATTTGTCACTATTTTGTTAAAATTTTATTAAATTAATAATAATAAAGTCTTTATTTATTCTAGGACAAGTCCCTTTAGAATAACTATACAGGGTAATAGAATATAATGGGATTACATTTAATTAATTAATACAATTGAGGCGTTGAGATAAAAAAGTGGTTAAATCCAAATTTGAAAATTTGTCAGGAAATACAAACATATACATAATTCAGGTTATTATGAAATGATTATTTATTTGAGACAATTATTTTTAGAAAAATTAGATTGGCTTTGACATGTTTTGAACGGTGATCCATGTACCACCGCGTATAGTTGTGAAATTTGTGGAAAAAAAATAAAAAAATTTAAAAATGATAAAGTATGAATTTATCCCTTTTTGTATCTCTACGCCTCAATTAAATCAACAAGTGAGAAACAATTAATGAGAAAAAAATTGTGGTTACCTCCATTTAAAGAATTTAAAAAACCAGTATAAGAAATAAAAAATTACATAGAAATAAGATTACAATAATTATAGAGAGGGAAACAATAAATAATTATATGTGTATATAAGTAGAAAAAACAAAATCAACTAAGACAACTTTTTTTAAAAAATATCTAACTGGATGAGCTAAGTGTCAATAATATAATTATATATAAATAAAAACACATCCTCCATTTATCAGTTAAAAAATTTTAATGTGATAACTAAGTATGTTTTTTCCCATTTTTTGGGAATTGTAAGGATATAAGGTGATTGAATATACGAGATTTGAAGGTTGAAAGATTATTGGAACGACGAATGGAGGAAGGTATAGAGTCCCAAAGGGACGAGGATCGGATTTGGAAAGCTCTATCAAAAGCAATTGTTCGGTGGGATAGGTCTGAGAGCCGAGAACGGATGTTATGGGAGTGGCCAGAGGTTTTGAAGTTGAAGAGATTGGAAATGTATGATGGTTGGCGGGATTGGATAACTTTATAAAGAAAGGAAGCTAGGAAGTACTTACGGCGAAAGGGATTATTATTAATATAGGAATTATTGTTTAATAGGAACAGCGTAGGATCTGGCAACGAAGATGACTCGCTGAGTAGATCCGCCTCCGACTCGAGCGTAGCCAACCACAAGCACTCTGCGCCGGGCACGCCACTCCCCAACCATGGGTCTGTACTTATTTACTTTTATATATTTAATTGTTTCCTCCTTATACTTTATAATTAAATAATTATAAAGGAGCGGTCTAATTTCGATCTTTTTTTTTATGGTGTTATTAAAATAATTATTGAACCATATATATTTTTTTTTTCTTGTATACTATGGTGTATTTAAATATACAGTGCCTACAACCATACCTATATTTTCCCAAGATATGTAATGCAGCAATTTACTTGTAGCTAGCTTTTGATATATTCAAATGATTAATATTTTTCTGTCCTCGCTATTACTCTGGTACACGATTATAATGTAAGTGGTTTTATTTCTCCTAAATAGAAACAAGAATATTTAGGTTACATGATATAATTCTTCCAAATATTTTATTTGAAAAGAAAAGATATGGCAATGACTGGGACTCAAACCCGGGTATTTCACCTCTCCGTGATGACGCCTCAACCATCTCGGCCACCCTGGCACGTTTCTCGGCCAGGCTTATCAATTCTTTTCACCAATCCTACATCTCCGTGTTCTCGCAATTTACGATATATACAGAAATGGGGTGGTGTTCAATTAACATTCTCCCCGTGAATACATCACAAATTGCGAGAACACGGAGATGTAGGATTGGTGAAAAGAATTGATAAGACTGGCCGAGAAACGTGCCAGGGTGGCCGAGATGGTTGAGGCGTCACCACGGAAAGGTGAAATACCTGGGTTCGAGTCCCGGTCCTGGCCATATCTTTTCTTTTCAAATAAAAAATATTTAGGCTTTGTGGTTAAAGATATAAAAAGTTGGTCAATTGATATAAATTACCTTGACAAATAACTGTGTTCAGTGATGTAGAAAAAAAAACTGCAATATTCTTATGTAGGGGCATAATTATAATATTTCTCAGGGTGCTAACATTTATTTTGAAATATTATTTAATTTTAAAACAGAATATTAGTTATCTATTATTGGAGAGAAGCTGTTACTACTTCAGTAATTTTTTTTTTTTTTTATCTAGTATTTGGTTAGATCATGTCAGGGTTATTTTAATTTAGATTTCTTATAAGTATTTTGCAATTCAAAATTAAATGTCATATTTATGGAAAAAAAAATTTTTTTTGTTATTTTATGTTTTTTAAAATAAAGTTGAATATTTAGAAATCGGTAAAATAGGCAGTTTATGAAATTAAACACATAAATGAATATAAATTATTATTTGTTGTGAGTCTGTTGAACTTATTACTATGTTGAAATATTCATTATTTCTACTGACAATTATTTCCACATCAATTGAATTAAGTCGCTAGTACCATATTATTAATTGTTATTTTTTATTAGTATTAATGAAAAGAAAAAGTGAACCCCTGTTGATAGGTTATATAGAGCTGATGTGTGACTATGTTTTCTAGGGCATCCGACAGTCCCGAGAGCGGGATCGGAGCGTCGCACACATCGCTGCCTGACTCTGATGATGCACCTCCACCTTACTACGACACTGAGCTACTGCCACCGCTCGGAACCTGCAAGGCACTATACCCCTTCGAAGGTAGGCTGGTTATTCAGTTTTTTTATTTTTCTATTGGGGGCTACCTTAACAGTGACCAACCCCCATTTTACGAATTACACAATTGTTAACGTTAAGTTCTTAATGCTTTTGTAGTTGTACCCCTATATTAATCTAGAAATTGAAGTTGAGTTGAGTAGTTATATTGTACCCTTCTAGCGAGCTTATTAAAATATGAGAGCCCTCAGTAACGTTTTAACATATTGAGTATTTTGCATTAAAAAACATATTTATTTTTTTATTTGTTTTAGGTTTGTTTTATAAATTAAAAAAAAAATTCGTAGTTTATAAGAAAAATGTTGTGATTTTATTTCACTGCATTCTCTCTGTATTGAAGTAATAGTCCTAAAGTCTAAACATTGGAATAAGATGTTGCTTGTTTTACTTTTTTTAATCATTGCATTGCATTTTTGCATTTAAGCTAAAAAAACACTGCTATATTTTGTGTTTTACTTGTATTTGACAGGTGTGGATGGAAATATAAAGAGAGAAAAAGAAAAAAAATGTTTGTTACGGATTAAGGAAATCAAGAGCAGTGGCTTTATTATTTGCCAATTTATAAAAATATTAATAATTTAACTGATCAAGCATGACAAAATACTGAAAAAAATAGTCCTCAATCCGTTGCTAGACAACACCGATCAAATATCTCATCACGGAAAATATTTTTATATAATAGAGAGACAAATTGCTACTCAACATCTGTTTTAATTTTTTGAAGATTGTCTTAGTTCCTGCACTATATTTCATTTAAAAAAATTTAATTTGCAGCTACAAGTGAAGGCTCCATGGCAATGGCCGACGGTGAAGAGCTGCTGGTTATCGAAGTGGACCAAGGGGACGGCTGGACAAGGGTGCGGAGGCCGGCCGACTCGACCGAAGGATTCGTACCCACCTCGTATATCCAGTGCTTCCTTAACAACTGTTAGCCCATCCAATGAGGTCAGTATTGTCACAAAATTGTTCCCTATCAATTAGATTATGTCTTAAATTTGTATCTTTAAAGTAAATAACAAATTGATTTGCTTTTAGGAGGTTGCCCTAACCAAGGTGGAGTCTACATCTGTGCTGCATTTTATTGTTTCTGATTCTCTACAAGGATTTGGAGGAATAGAGCTCCTAGCATTAGAGATAATTACGAGATAAATTGAAACATAGTCCAATTGTTGCCAACTAATGTTAATTTTAACTATTTGTTGTTACTTTATGATGATGATGCCCGAGATGCGATAAAAAAAATGATATTAGATTACCCATCGCACACTCCTATTTATTATTCTTAAAGTGTATATTTGATGTTTTAATTTTCCACTTTGAAATATAAGCGCTTAGACTCAATTTTATCATGTGAACTTTTAGCTCATCTTTTTGAACATTTTAAAAATATAAATGTAATTTTTGTGGTTGTAAATCTTTTTAGCTTTTAGGTGTAAATATTTGAAAAATATATATACATATAAATATATATATTATGATATAATAGTGTACGTAATGAATATTTTATTACCCATTAGTGATTGAGAGTTATACGGATGTAACGTGTCCTAATCGTGAAGGTTCACTGCCTGCATTTTTATTATATTAATTATATTTTTATATCACAAAATACTTTTAAATAATAACATAAGCGAATAAATTTCTGCCCATCTAACAGCTGATGATTCGCTGATTTTTTTTTAGTCATGTGACACTTGTTAAATTAATGTTATTGCAATGTTGTATATAAATTAGTGAGAATTGTCTAAGGAATATATATTTTTTTTAATTATAATTTTTTTTTTTACAATAACTGCTCCAAATATTGTAAATATAATGAAATTGTGAGGATGTGTAAATAATCAGGGAAAAATGAATTGTGATGCGTGATTCTGCAACAGTCGTATCGTGTGCCAATAAACTTGTGTTTTTGCTTGAAACTCTGCGTCCTTGTGTCCAGTCTGTGAAGGTCTATGATATATTTTTCTCATTTTTAAGTATTAATTTATATATATGTATACACTTCATTGTAAAAATTCCCAGACAAATTGTTATTTTGATTGTGTACGATGTCACAAATTCTTTGCATGTAGTTGTTGACATTTAGTATGTTGGTAGGTTTTCTATGACCTTGTGTTGTATGGCTGACGAGTTAATAAGACTGTTCGAAGATTTGTGATTTATTTTGATTTTTTCATGACAATTTGTATAGGGAATGGCAGTAGCCAGTATGAGTACCTACTGTGTATATATTTATATATATAAATATGTATTACATTTTACTTATAGAATATTGTTGATATCGCTTATACATAATAAAGTGGTAGTTTATTAACTGGATTCCTTTGCAGCTCTGATAGAACAAATGCATTTATTCTCGATTCTGTTAGAATACAGATTCGTTAATGCTGTTGATTAAATTAGTCAAATTTGTCGAGTATTGTGATTATTACATTCAATGGTTATTTATCTGTATTTAACTCAAAATATAACACTTATAAAAAAAATATTGTAGATTTTTTTTTGTTTAAGTTTTATTTACTGTTTCCCTAAGCTTTTAAATGTTTACTTATGTTGTAAACTCTAAAGTAAATGACATTAATATAACCAACAAAAGGCAAAATAAAGTTTGATTACTTAAATCTATATAATAAAATAGAGTTAGATTACTTAAATCATAAATTTCTGAGAAAATATACTTACCTATTTAGTGATCAATCATTAATCTATTGCTATATTCAGAGATGTGACTTATTTGAGATACATGTATCTCAAATACAGATACTAGATACAAAATACGTATTTTCATCTTTTATCTTTTTTTTTTTTTTTTTAAATTTATTTATTGATATCTACAACTGTATTACAATAATACATCAAGTAAATAGGCTAAGTGATATATAATGACAAGTAGAGAAACTACCCACTGGTAGTACTGAAATCAAAGTTGAAGTAAGGAGGTCACGTGCCCATCTTCTTTTCAGACGCCTCGGAGGATTATCGGGAATTGAAGAGGAAGCTAGGTTTGAAACTAGAGGGTTTGAGTGGTAATGAAGTTTGTTATGAAATGATAGATACCGGGTTCGGGCCAAATCAGCAACAAAAGGGACATTAAGGTCGTTATAAATGAGTTTATTCTTAACAAAATAAGGAGCATTGAGGATTTTACGAAGGATTTTGAACTGTAAGGATTGGATACGAGAGGAATTCGATGGCTTAGTGGAGCCCCAAAGCTCTACTCCGTTTTTTTATCTAAAATACTTTTTTAAAATTTATTTTGTATCTTATATTTAAATACCTTTTGTTTGGTATCTTAGTATTTTGCAAATACGGTTTGCTAAAATACGTTTAGTAATAGTTATCTATGCATTTATTCACAAAATGTGACTAGATTCTATGGCGACATCAATTTTAAATGTCACCATAGATAAAATTGAACAAGCCTCCAAAAGTTATGTGCCGTCGTACAGCTAAAAATAAAATTTGTAATGAGTACAATGAATTTAAGAAAAAAATTAAGATAGAGTTAATTACTATTAAGCACAAAATTTGTGTGCATTACAACTGATATTTAGTCTTCCTCTAAAAGAAGTTATTTGGGGGTTACGGTCCATTTGATTAAATGTAAGACTTTTGAGAGGAATAGTATTGCCATTGCATGCTGAAAATTCAAAGGGACTCACACGTATGATTAAATTGCAGAAATGATAGCTGATATATATATATTCAGGCCATGTCCTGAAAATGTCAAAAATTGTTAAAACAGTTACAGATAACAGTTCAAATTTGGTTAAGGCTTTTGAATTATTTGGGTAGTCTGATTCAGAGACAGTTGAAAATGAACATGTTTCACATGCGTATGAAGAATATCTTGGATAAACATCACTCGATGAAGGTAATGAAGATGAAGATGATGATTCACTGCTTGTACTACAAGCTTTTCCAGATGCTTCATCAGACTTAAAAAGTGAAAGTGATTGCCTTCTGCCTGGACATAATATGATCATGTCATTTTTTAATGGGAGTTAAAAATCCTTGGTTATGCTAACCTGTGTGTGGATGTTAAATGGAGATCACAATCCTGTATGATGTCAGATACTTCTCAAAAATCCCTATCCTAAATAAACCTGGACAGGCACAATTTAGAAGAGCACCCGCTGTAGCATCCTCCGATTAGCCATAGTAATTAGTGAGATTTAATTGAACAAACAGATACCATTTTTTCATTTAAAACATTTGAAAACCTATTAAAAACAAGTTATATCACCAAAATAAAATATGCATATTAAAAACAAAATTCCAAGATTTTTCCATCTTTTCATATCAAAATATTTTTTTTACTCAAAGAGTTGGTTTTTTTGATGAGGGTAGTTTTACATAGACATTTTTATAATAACAGATATGCCTATATAAAATGGATCTGAACATGTTAAAGAAATTTTTGATTTTTACATTTTGAACATTTTTAAAGAAAAAAAAAACTCTTGATCTCTGTCTGCCTCAGACCAGCTTTAGAGAAATTTTATTTTGTATTAGGAGAACAGGAGTCTGTAATAGCTTAACTAATATGTCACTCTCGAGAGCCGCCAGTGCTGACACCTAGTTGCAGTTACTGAACTACTGCAGTTCTAGATTTAGCCAGATGACAGCAGCACAATCGCCCACGATGTGGCTCAGCTCCTCCGGGCTATTCTTCTACAATATAAAATTTCTGAGGTGGCCTTCTAAAAGTCGGCGGTTAACATTTCATATTTATTACTTAAAATAATCATCATACTGCTTTTCGTAAAACTGAACTAATTTTTATTATTCAAAAATCATACATTTTAATTTTAATATCATAACTTTAAGGAGTAAGATTTTTATTAAAACTAATAATTAATAATTTGTAGATTTTATTAATAAAAAAATTTTTTTTGGAACACTAAATTGAAAACTATTAGGCAAATGCCCAAGGGGTATTCTTGCCGTTTATTAATACTTTTATTTATTTTTTTTAAATAAACGCCATTTATTTAAAAAATATTTACACTACAATATAAATGCATAAACAATACATAAATATAAGTATTTCTTCTACCCGGGGGTATTTTAAGTTATACATTTATATATAATTCCTCCGAATTAAAATTCGGTAAAAACCTGCTCGAAAGCTGAATTTACGACCTGTCAGACATACTTTTAGGTTTTGTGTTTTAATAAATGTAGTGTAGTAAAAAAAAATCCTGAAACGTTTTAATGGATTTGTGCCATTTCGTGTAGTTTACGCTGGCTCAATGAACTTCCAAGTTTAAAATGATTGATAACAAGATAGTCTTGTTAAAATTACTGCGATTTTGATGGGTATCTGTTCCGCATGTTGCCGCTTCGAGATGAGTTACAACTTTCAACTGTTTTTTCGTTCCATTTTTAATATTTTCTAAAAGTACAACTAATCGTGTATAAGAGCTTTAATGACATTTCAAAGTAATCGAGGAAAGGAATGGTCTACCCGGAGGTCAGAAAAAAGTATCTCATTATCGTAGTCTCTACTGCCGACCCTTGACCCTATGAAAGGCCCTGAAGGAGATCTACAATGTGGGTCGAAATTTCGTATTAAAAATTTCTTAGATGATGTTTGTTGAAACGTTCATTTCTAGATTATATGGTTACGGAAGTATACACATTTCCCATAATTACATTCTCTTTTCCATACTAAAGCTCATGATTACTATTTTTTAATGATTTAAGTATTTTTGGAATACATCAAAAGAGAAACGAATGAAAAGTTAAAACTTGTTCAAACTCAACCGGAAGCGACAACCTGAGGAACAGATACGCAGATTTTAGATATTTTTGCATTAAGCAATAAACGATTTCCTAAGCCGCAAACACGTGTTTTATCGGGAGCTATTTTTTTGAAAGGGAGTTTATTTTAGGTTATACTAGGCTGCTGTGAAACTAAAACACTGCCGAACATGGAACTGAAGGTTGCAAAACACGGAATAGAAGATATTGACTTGAAGAAGTTCATCGCTGACTTGGCTAAACGCGATGAATTCATCGACGAAATGGAGAAGCGTCACAATGCGTAAGTCTGCTTCTTCGCTGCAGGAGTATTTTGTCGTTGTAGCTTATTCGTTTTTGTTTATAACTGTTTATTCTTTTCATTTTTAATATGTGTCAAAAATGCAAGTTATCATGAGCTTTAATATGGAAAAGAGAATGTAATTAATGATCTTGATGATTAATGGTTAATGGTTAATGAGTCGATTTCGGTAATAATTTTATCTAGAAATAAACGTTTTAACTATCATTTCGAAGTATAGATGATTTATGTTTGTTGAAAGCTTCATTTCTAAATGAAATGATTAATGATTTATATATGTATAAATATATATATATATATATATATATATATATACACCTGTATTAGCCAATAAGGTACATATCTGCTCTAAATAAGCATAGTTCTTCATACTAAAGCTCATGATAATGAAAATGAAAATGAAACGAATGAAAAGATAAAACTTGTAACACAACTCGAAGTTACAACCTGCGGAATAATTACCAAAACACCTTTGCAGGCAGATTTACAAAGAGATAACGGCGCAGCTGAAAGAAGCTAAGTCGATCGTGAGGAGAGCGGACGGGACACCCTACCTCCTCAATATTTTCGATTCTCAAAAACTTCTCCAGATCAAACCGTTATTCACTGTAAGACGATAGCAGGTAGCCATTAATTATGTCTTAATATATATATATATATATATATATATATATATATATATATATATATATATATATATATTTATTTGTGTTGACTCTTGATTACCATGCACGTCGGCCTGAAGAGGCCCATTGTGCTTGAGTCCTAAAGATCCCTAACATAGGTCTAGACCTCTGAGAAATTTTAGATAGTCTTTAAATCTCAGTTCTTGGAGTTCCTTGTGTCCTCCAGGACCAAGGTCAAATGTCCTCTTTCGACTTAGTGCTATACATTCAAAGAGAACGTGCCAGGGGGTTTCGTCCTCCTCTGTGCACCATCTGCACCTAGGTTCTTGTTCAATGCCCAAGCGATGCAAGTGTTTCCTGAGTTTACAGTGCCTAGTGATGGCTTCAACCATACTTTTGAGGTCGGTTCTCGACATGTGAGCGGCTTCTTTCTTGATTTTGTCAGAAAGATTATCATTGGGATCCTTTATAAAAAGTTTAGTATGCCTTATCTTGGCTCTATCCCAACGTGATTTTATCTTCCTCTTGGCTAGATTGTTAATGGTATCCTTAGCCAGGGGAAGGGGAACCCCACAACATGGTTCTGGTCCAATTGGAGCGATAAGTGCTCCTTTCTTTGCCAATTTGTCGGCCCTTTCGTTTCCTGGAATATTACTGTGCCCAGGGATCCAAAATATGTCAACTCTGTTATGTACAGCTAATTCATCAAGTCTTAGACAGCATTCCTCCACTAGTCTAGAGTTTGTTACTGCATTTTGTAATGCATTGCATGCTGCCTGACTGTCAGTGAGAAAGTTGATTACCTTATTCTTGTGGTCCTTCATAGCGAAGGCACCTGCAAGTATTGCCCATATTTCCGTGTCGTGCCCAGAGCTAAGTAATGACCCATGCCCTGACAACCCCTGAACCAGAATCCCAAGCCGGCACCATATATATATACCTGTATTTGCCAATAAGGTAAATAACCTCGCATTTGATATTATAATATAACTATATTGGATAACATAAAAATAAGCTCAAAGATTCTATTTATTTTTACTACAAGCTAGTTATAAACACACCAAACAAAGGCAGTGGCGTCCATGCCAACAACTGCCGAACATTGGCGTACGTAGTTTGCGCCATAGGCGAAACGAGGGAGGGATTATTGGGGATGTAAACCCCACATTGCTTAGAAGAAATTAAAAAAAAAAAATTGTAATCAACAATTTAAAAAAATAAATAAATAAAAATTTGAAGGATTTTATTTTTTCAAAGTTATTATTGTGAGATTACAGAAGTAAGGACCAATAATGTCAAAAACACAACAAAGATAGTGCAAACACAGTTATTTTAATGAATAAAAGGTACAATAAAGTGACAAACCAAAACGTAATACTGTTTATTCACAATTAATTATATTATTATAGCGGCAATAGTGGCATCTAGCGGCAACAATAAGATCGCAAATGTGAGAAGAAGAGTTTAGACGATTCTTAGAATCTAGAAGTAAAATGTGGATGGGCCTAGAAAGTTCCATATGCATTTAAGTATAGTAAGTTATTGTAACTAATAAATAGGTTTATTTGTATTTAAAAGCTATTTCTTGATTGCACTTTCCTCGGTCGTCAGTTTCCTCGTTAACGTCTCTCTCATCCATCACCAGGCCCATGGATTTTCCCAGAGACACAATCTCCTCCTCCACTGGCACTTCCGGTTCGAATCCTTCGAAGATCCTTTCTGCTACAGACTCAGTCCACAGCTTCAGGCAGATCAATAATTCTGAAGCAAATCAGGATGTTAAAGAGGTTGATCAAATCACTCTCGAAGGTTTGTGTTCTCCGTCACCTCAAAGCAGCTCCGGAACAGGTGCTTAGTGTACACCTTTTTAAAATTAGAAATCACCACTAAATCATTGAATTCCTCTCTTATTCAATCCTTACAATCCAAAATCCTTCGCTCCTTACTTTGTTACGAACAAAGCAATCCATAATGACCACAATGTCCCATTTGTTGCTGATTTGGTCCGAATCCGATATCAATCTTTTCATGACAAACTTCATTCCCACTCAAACCTAGCAAACTATTCAATTCCCGATAATCCTCGGAGGCGTCTGAAAAGAAGATGGCCTCGTGACATTGTAAGTTTAACTTGGTATTTGAATACTACCACTGGGTAGTTTGTCTAATTGTCTTTTAATGTCAATTTGTACCATTTATTCTATTTACTTTTTGTATTAGTACAATACAGTTGTAAATTTCATTGAATAAATTATTTTTAAAAAAACTTGCATAAGAAATACCTGATTATACAATAATGGTGGTATAAATATATATATATATATATATGTGTGTGTGTGGGTCACTGCTGCCAAAGAGATAGAAGCATTTCTAACCTTGCTGAAACAAGCAAAGCGACTAGATCCAGAAGAGGATGAATAACAGATTCTGATGTTTCCATGCTTTTAATATATAAGGAGTATGTTGTCATTTTAACATTTGATAAAACTGGAACAATTAGTGGGTAATAGGTCACGAAGGTGTAAGGTAACTGATAAAGAATAGAGAACACTTGGAAATCTTGTAACTGTAATGAAAATTAAAAATAATAAAATGATAAGGGAATATTATTTATTATGTATTGTATTGAGCTATCATATGGGATCTAGGACCCTCCTGGGGCTCACCCAGCCTCTATAAAATATTATAAAAATAGGGAACCCAAAATAAGGGGGAAAATCTGGCGGTTGAGCGTGACCTTGCCCATGAAACAGCACAGTCTCTACCATATACTGAACACCAGACTGTTTAGAGGTACAGGTTTTTTTTTTGTATCGAATTAAGTATAATGGACCCTCCCCCTCCCCATATTGCTGATATACATTATACCTATATTTGAAATATACCGAATTAATTGGACTTTCTTCAACAGACAGAATTAGAAGGCCTGCTGAGCAGGAAAAAATTCGAGCAACTGCTTGAAATCCACTGCAACAAGTTGGACCTGACACCGCTCCAGTTCGAAAGGATATTCCACATGGTAAGGAAGTAAAGGAATTCAAAGAATAAATTTGGTCTCTTATCTTATATTTTTGTAAACAGATCGACTTGGACACTGACGGGATGATAACATGGGATGATTTCATCATCTACCTGAACCAGGAAAAGAAGGAGATGGCGAATGGAGTCGTATGGGAACCGAAAGATTCTCCCATCTACGGCTCGGCCAAGTTCATCCACAACCCTCACGGCCATACTATATCATCTGTGGCCTTCTGGCCTGGTGTCACCAAGGTTTTTAATAATCTTTTTTTTTATTATATATATTTTTAATATTTCTTCAAAGTACATGGTTTACTTTTTATGATGTGCTTCACAATTGTGCGAAACTTCACAATTTATGTTGAGCAGATCTTAAGGGGTTTGTTCAATTCTTCAAGATTTGGGGAAGGACATCTCAAATGTCTCAGGAACCATTTTTAGATGAAAGAAGCGATTTCCTTTAGGCTCGAGTTCGGAGACTACATTATGGAATTAACCTTGAATTTTTTACTCTGGTTAGGCAGGTTGCTGACATGTAGTAATAACACCTCCTGCTTGCCTTAACAAGAGTAGAAGAGGATTTTGATCCACAATAAAAAAATTTAAAACATTAAAACCTACGGGAGGGGGGGCGATGTAGCTCATTTTGTAGAGCGCTGAGTTACTATGCTGAAGGTTTCGTAGCCCAGCCAAAAGGGGGGGGTCCTTGAGATCTCGGATCTCGGACAAATTACCTGCACAACTAACCACTAGAAATGGTCTAGTTCTACAATGTCCTGAACCCAAGGTTTTTTGGCACAGCTATTTATTGTAGGCCTCAAGAATTTTATTTTTTTTAAAAAACAACTAATTCTTTATTGAAAACCAAAACAGCCAGAAAATATTGAAATCCGGTGGGGATTAGAAATTTCATATAAAATTGAATATATTTGAAAAAGTGTATGTATTTAGTTTCCTGAAAACGAATTTTCAAAATGCTAAGTTCCTGATTTGCCTTTAATTATGTACTATAATGGATTCTCCACAGAACACAAAAACTATCTGGGGGGGCACGTACCCCCGCCCCCCTACATCTGCCCTTAATGCAGCCTATGTGTTATTAAGATGTATGACCTATATTACTGTAAAGTTTCATCCAAATCCGCTCTGTAGTTTTTGCGTGAAAGAAAGACAAACATAAAAACTTTCACATTTATAATATTAGTAAGATGTGAAAGTTTGTATGTTTGTCTCTCTTTCACGCAAAAACTACTGAACGGATTTGGACGAAACTTTACAGTAATATAGGTTATACATCAGAATAACACATAGACTATAGCAAGGGCGGGTTTAGGGGGGGTGCGCCCCCTCCAGACAGTTTTTTAGGTACTGTGGAGAATCAATTATTGGACATAAATAAAGGCAAATCACATGATAATAGTTGTTAAAGTAACAGAAAGAACACGAGTGAAACTATTGTTTTGATATCCTACTAATATTATAAACAAATATCTTTTCTCTTTAAAATAATGTATGTTTGTTACTCATTCACGCTAAAACTACTGAAAGAACTTTGATGAAACTGTACAGTATTATAGGTTATTCATCAAAATAACACATAGACTACAGCAAGGGCTGATTTAGGGAGGGGGCACGGGGGCACGTGCCCTCCAGACAGTTTTTTTTGTTCTGTGGAGAATCCATTATAGTACATAATTAAAGGCAAATCAGGGACTTAGCATCTTGAAATTTGCAGATAGGTTCTTTGTATAATTTAAGTAAGAAATTTGAATAATTCCACCCCCAAGAGTTTCCCCCTAATATAATAAATAGGGGTTCAAAGATTGTATGGAATCTGTCAGTTTTGAAGTTAGACACCTGAAATTTTCGATGTACGAGTAACTTTTAGTTAAAAAAAGAAATTAAATTATTTATTTGAAATGATCTGTCACGAAACTTAATGTGGCAGACCAAATTCCACGCGATCTAAGCCGCGGGCAAAAGCTAGTCAATAATAATTTGACGGCCGGTACCGGAAAAATAAATTGGTTCGGTTGCAACAGGTTAGGTATGATTGAATAAAATAAAAACAGTTAAATAAAATTTAATATGTGAAATTTATACAAAGAAAAAAAATAAAATGAAATGCAAAATATAAAATATATTGCAATGTTACGGTTTCGAGCTCGTTAAGGGAGTAAGCGCAAACGGATGAAGCATTGGTCCTCTTCTCGCCCCGTGGCACTGGACGCTGAGGGGGTCCTGCAGGACCTGCAGCATGGCGCTGCGGTGGGATTGCCCTAACCGGGTAGAGGCTCAGGGAGAAAGCAACACTTGCTGTACGCCCATTTTCCCTCCTGACTGTACTCCATACTAGCTCTCGTCAGAGCTATATATGTAGTACATGTGTACACTGATTACACAGTCGATTACATACGATAGCCTGACGATCTCCTACGAACAACACGCGATCACCAGAGAGTGTAAATATGCAAATAAAAAAATACAAGGTGTCGGCCTTGACAAATATTATTCAAGTCCGGAATATCTTATTCTTCATGTTATCCATACGAGTAATCAATAATTATTAACATGATTATTTGACTGATTCTCAATCTTACAGTGAAGCAGCGTGTGTGGATGTCACTCAGTACAACAGCCTGATCCAACTTATTCTAACAAGCAGCATTCTGTCGTAGCATCATTTTTAATATCGCATTTTATTTCAGGACAAGAAGAAGGATTACTCTGCCGGGAGGTTTATTACTGCCAGCAGAGATGGCTACGTTGACTTCTGGAACTTGGATATGAAACACTTGTATTCTTCAACCGCCTTTAACCGTACGACAAGCGATAATATTATGTAATAAAGCGTATACAATTTTTATATATTGTAAGGGATATTACAAATAATAAAACATTTTTGTAGCCGTTCCGATCAAGATCGCATCGACCTGCATCACCAAGATTGTGGCGATGGCGGACATAAGGATGATTGCCGTTTCTTCGATGGATAGGGAGATCAGGATATATGATGCCATAGCTGATAACTTCCGGCTTAGGACGGTGGTAAGTTAATATTTATTGGCTCTTAACTCTGATACTTTTCAATACAAAATAAACCTGTACCACTACAATCCATGAAGGGTCTTGGGTTCATTACAGGATAGAGATTTTGGGTACTCTCTTTATAGAGGCCCGTGTCCCAAAGGATCCATATCAGGCTCTTAGCAGATTATATAAAGTCTGCCACAGCCGGATTTGAGCATGTCACCTTCGACATGGCAACTCAGAGCTCTACCACTGAGCCAGTTCGTTCCATATTCAGTACTTATTACCGTAGTTTATATTAATATTGCTGCACTTTTGAGTTCTTGGAAATAAATATATGCAGATTTAACTGTCATAATAAACGTATATTAATAAAATAGAGCCAAAAACTCAAAAAGAAACACTATTATTTATTATAATGCAATTGGGGAAAAACCACAATGCAAAGCCTTATGTTTCAAATCTAGTAACACACCCACTTACCAGTCGACGTTTCGCCTATTCAGCCATTATCAAGACACAAAAACAAAAAGGGTTATGTGAATCACATCTGGAAGAAAAAGGTGCAATACATCCCAACGATCAACAGCCCAAACAGGCTCTAAACATGAGTACCCCACCACCAAGACGTTCAACATACAACTTACCAAAAACATACGAGCTGTATGTTGAACGTCTTGGTGGTGGCAACATACTATCGCATGTTTAGAGCCTGTTTGGGCTGTTGATCGTTGGGATGTATTGCACCTTTTTCTTCGAGATGTGATTCACATAACCCTTTTTGTTTTTGTGTCTTGATAATGGCTGAATAGGCGAAACGTCGACTGGTAAGTGGGTGTGTTACTAGATTTGAAACATAAGGCTTTGCATTGTGGTTTTTCCCAATTGCATTATAATAAACGTATTTTGATATGTAAGTTCAGTGAATCAAGAGTTAGTGGTATTTGCGCAGAGTAAACGCAGAGCTTAATTGCAAAAATGAAATGGCAGAGCAAAGTGGTAACCTTTGCGAACTTCCGGTCCTCGCACCAAAATAAGACTGTACAAAACATTAGTAAGGCCAGTTTTGACATAATCCGAGGAAATATTTAACCTACATCCACGGTAAAATCTTTGAAAATTTTCGAAAAACAGCACCTTCGTAATATTTAATGGATGTAATGGATGGGTGTGGGTAGAGAGTTCGGAAAGACAGCGAGCTACATGAGCTGCACGGATGATGTGATATTTGTCCACTTTATACGAGCGAGAAGAATTGATTGGTTAGATAACGTTGCCAGAAATGAATATTCTAGTAAGGACTTTGCTTGGAAATATGATTGGCAAAGGAAGAAAAGAGATTCTGGGAGACATTGGATCCAGGATGTATTAAAGGACCGAGCATTTCTGAGTTGAATGGAGTAATGCCATCAAGGAAGCAAAGGCCCATCTCGATTTGTAGAGGTACGTAGTAAGTATTCATAAAGTAAGATCTGATTTTAAACACTATTAGTCCTACAGTATCCTTTTTAATGATACTCGACTACAGTATCCTTTTTAATGATACTCGACTACAGTATTCTTTTTAATGTTACTCGACTACAGTATCCTTTTTAATGATACTCGACTACAGTATCCTTTTTAATGATACTCGACTACAGTATCCTTTTTAATGATACTCGACTACAGCATCCTTTTTAATGATACTCGACTACAGTATCCTTTTTAATGATACTCGACTACAGTATCCTTTTTAATGATACTCGACTACAGTATCCTTTTTAATGATACTCGACTACAGTATCCTTTTTAATGATACTCGACTACAGTATCCTTTTTAAGGATACTCGACTACAGTATCCTTTTTAATGATACTCGACTACAGTATCCTTTTTAATGGTACTCGACTACAGTATCCTTTTTAATGATACTCGACTACAGTATCCTTTTTAATGATACTCGACTACAGTATCCTTTTTAATGATACTCGACTACAGTATCCTTTTTAATGATACTCGACTACAGTATCCTTTTTAATGATACTCGACTACAGTATCCTTTTTAATGATACTCGACTACAGTATCCTTTTTAATGATACTCGACTACAGTATCCTTTTTAATGATACTCGACTACAGTATCCTTTTTAATGATACTCGACTACAGTATCCTTTTTAATGATACTCGACTACATAGTTACCTTATTAGTAATCCACCATACATATCAGCACATCTTTCCCTTCAGATCAACGACTTCAGGCACGGACTGGTGGCGATGGAGTACCAGTTCTACGACACGGACGCGATCAAGTCCTGGCTCGCCGTGGGCGACACTCAAGGCAACATATTCATCTTGATGTTTTCGCAGAACCAAGCGAGGACAATCTTCTCGCAGGTGGTTGGTCTTCCGTTCGTCAGTGTTCGCTATTCGCAGGTTCGAATGGTGAGTGATGCTTAATGTTATAAAAGAGCTTGTATTATTATTTTACATAAAGCATAACTTGAAGCCACGTAACGAATTGTACTTGTATTTTTCTGTAAGTCTCGTATATTTCTGTAATTTCAAGTTCCGTGAGGCATTTTCGTATACCTTAAAAACAAAATGTGATAAAATATAAATAAATTTTAGGACCGTGGAAAAATTCCAATGAAAAGCCTTTAGTCTCCAAACTAAAACAGAAATAGAAAATTATCTGTCCAATATTTCGCCCATTCAGGCATCCTCAGGGTAGATAGAGAAAAAAACAAAAAAAAAAACAACAACAACAAAACAAAAGAACAAAAACAAAAAAAAACAAAACATGAATAATGTACCCAAGAAGCATCCCACCAACTCCAAGGCTCAAATGCAACTCAAGTTGAAATCTTGAAAGAGAGTTGCATTTGAGTCTTGGAGGTGGTGGGATGCTTCTTGGGTACATTATTCATGTTTTGTTTTGTTTTTGTTCTTTTGTTTTGTTGTTGTTGTTGTTTTTCTCTATCTACCCTGAGGATGCCTGAATGGGCGAAATATTGGACAGATAATTTTCTATTTCTGTTTTAGTTTGGAGACTAAGGGCTTTTCGTTGGAATTTTTCCACGGTCTTAACATTTATGTAAGGTCTCTTTTTATTTTTCAATATTTAAAAATAAATTTTTTTAATAATTATTGGTCAATTTTTTTATGTTTAAATATATATAAATATATATATATATATATATATATATATATATATCCCATCTTTTCTCTTTAAAAAATAAAAATATTTATAACTCATAAAAAATGACCAATAATTATAAATATATATATATATATATATATTTATAATTATTGGTCATTTTTTATGAGTTATAAATATTTTTATTTTTTAAAGAGAAAAGATGGGCCCTCGGCCGGGATTCGAACCCGGAACCTTTGTCTTTCCGTGATAGCGCCTTACCATTTGAGCCACAAAGGCCGCCTGCCGGCAGAGGACAAATCTTTTCTCTTTAAAAATAAAAATAAAAATGAATTAATTTGTATTTTAGAGTAACATGTTATATTAAAAAGCCCTTATCTGTGGTCGAGACGTGCTTACAAATCATTTCCCACGCCCAGTTCTGTAACTGTAGCCGGAGATTTCCACGGGAGCGAAAGAAATTAGTCAAATATGTCCGCTAGGGGCAGGAGTGAGGCTTTTTAAGAACGGTTTCTCCTCAATAAGTCAGAGTTTTAAGACCGGTAGTACTGAATCTCACAGTAGTTAATACAGACAGTGAATAAATTAAAGGAGTTGGGCTATGAAGTCTTACCACACACCCTCCCCCCCCCCCCCCATATTCCCCTGATCTATCCACTACAGACTACCACTTTTTTCGGAGTTTGGACAACTTTTTGCAAGGGACATTGTTTACCAATGATTTAGACATTAAAAATGCATTTTATGAGTTATTTTCATTACGTGACTTAACGTTTTTCAAATCTGGGATAGAAAACTTGGTAAGCTCGATCTCACTAGAGAGTGAGTCCATTAGCATTCTCTTTCTCATACCTTCTTAAAAAAATTGGTAAATTTTCTCATTTTGACCAATTTTTTGCGTTATCTACTCTTTCCATTTTCTCAAGTTCCTCAATTAGATATTTGTTTTTGACGTAGTGTTTCTGCTACATAAGGCATTTTTGTTCTTATCAAAAAACAAATTACCAAAGGGAGTAAAATGTCTTGACTTTCGGATTCTCCAGATGCACTTTCTGCTCTGGGTTTGTCAAAAGGGTCTGAAAAACTCTTGAAAGATTTATTCCACGAGTCCGTCACAAAAAAATTTTAACCTTCCTAGACCCGATTCGAACCAGGGCCGCTGCTGTTTTGACGTTTCCTACATGCACGCTTTAACCACCTAGTCCTTTATGTGCCCTGTCACAATAGTATGGTGTATTGTACAAGTATAATATCGTTGAATTAATGTATACTACCTACGACAGGGTGCTATGGAAGGACTACACGCCTTGGAGTTCCCTAAGGTACACTCTACCTGGATCGAGGCTATGTTCTACTGCGAGGAACTGAAAGCGCTAGTGACCACTTGCAACAGTCCTCAGAACGCCGTAGTGGTCATCAATGTCTTCAGCAATACCATCCTCGCAAGAATAGACGTATCCCCTGGGGTCACTGTGGCAGATAAGATGTCGAAGGAGAGTGAGTAAACAGAACACATATCTATCTTTGTCCGCTAATATAAACAGAGCCATGTGTCTTCTTCACATCCGATTGGCTTTATAGATCTAACGTCATGTGTATTATGGTAATCCACTCATTTCCAAATTTCAGTCTTAAAAAGTTGCTTTGTGACAAATTTCTTTAATGGATGGATCTTCCTTTTTCTTTTTCAGTTTGATCCATCTTCATCATTTGAAATTCAAAAAGTCCATTCATTAATATCTAACACAAAATAATGAAAATTAAATGAATGAACAGTTAAAATTTGTGTGTAAAAGTGACAACCTGCAGGACTGATACCATAATTAAAAATAACTGACATCAGAAGTATTAACCATGTTAGAGGTAATTAAAGAGGCTAGTATATAATAGAAGCTCTCCGAAAAATCGGAAGACTATCCAAAGTTCGCCACTCTGATGGGTTTTATCAGTCGTATGGACATTCGCAAGAACTTGTATGTAGATAAGTGTTATTAGGCGAGACTAGACGAACAGGATTTATCCAGATATTATTTCAATCTTGTCATTTAGAACATGATGATCTAACCACTCTAGCCTTCATTCCCAATCCCAGTTGCTTTATTAATAGAAGCCTCTCTGCAGGGGACGAGCTCTGTGCCGAATGCCGGGTCTACATGAAAGACATCACCGAGAAGAAGTCGAGGCTAACCCATTATCTGGTCACTGCCGGCTTCGACACCGACATCAGGATCTGGGATCTGGACTCTCCGGCCAAGCCCAAGGCGGTCATCGAAGGGAGGACGTCCAAGATCGTCGCTCTCATCGTAGATGAGGACAACCACCAGATTCCTTTGATATACGCCTACGCCAGAGAGGGTAAAATCACCGTCTGGAATGGAAGGACAAAAGCTTCCCTGCAGGTTGGAAATACTGCTTTCCATTGAGCTGGTTCCATCTTACATAACTTCAGTAAAATATTCAAGAATATAACTTTAGTAGTTTAATAAGGTTGTTGAAAGTTATGGAAGATCAGTACATGTCAGCATGTATTTATAGTAATTGGCATTTAAGATTGTTGTTGGTTCATTTAAAGTCACTTTATGTTGCTGTGGCTAATCGGACGATGCTACAGTGGGAGCCCTAAATTTTGCTTATCCAGGTTTAATTAGAATACGGACTTTTAACGAGTTCCTGACATCGTACAGGCTCGGGACCCCCGTTTAACGTCCCTTCCGAAGAACGGCAAAACCAAGGATTTTTAATCCATTTTAAAAAATCCCAGTAAGTTGTTATGCTAACCACTAGACCACAGGTGGTCCGCAATTTAAGATTGGTTAATGTGTTACAACCTCCAACGTTACATTAAATACATATCTATTACATTAAATACATATCTGCAAAATAAGATGTCATGTCGAATTTTGTCCAAAGTGGGCTAACTATATTGAAGGAAGCGGAATCCTCTTATTCTCGTAGTTTTTGGCCAGAAATGGAGTTTAACATAAGTTATAACTCCATTTGAAGCCAATGCCTGATTAATCAATTCCTCCATTTGAAGCCAATGCCTGACTCGTATTCTTGTCTCTATGGAAACAAGACATTTCTGGTTTCCTAAGTACAAGAAATTCATTTTGGTGAAATTTCAACTTAATCACCTATTAACTTGGGCTGTAGATATATTGCCTGTTATAGTGAACTGACGATATTCATGAATGAAACTTAATGTTTGAGCTGCCTAGCTAATATTAGAACCTATTATGCGAATTATTTTATAGTTTCGCGAAATTGGTTTAGGTTTTTGAAGACAAACTTAATATATTCGATCCTCGCTCTATGTTGACCTTCAGTTACAATCCATTCTTCAAGATTCTTGTCTTCGGCGCCTCCAAGCTGTGCCGCCTCAAGCTTGGAAGCACCTTCAACAAGGACTACACAGCTGGCTACTGCCACGACAGAGAGGTCACTGTGGCACTCTACAGCTACCTCTACGACGTGGTGAGGTTCATGGAGGTTCACTAAGAGACCACTTAACCTTATAGTTCTTGCTTGTATAACCTAACTAACAATAACTCCAACACATATCGTTTAGATTATTACATGCTGTTCGGGATCTGTCATCACAAAATGGAATGCCTTCACGGGAGAGAAAATATTCAGCTGGTTCAGGGCGCACTCGGCGGACATCATCACGGAGGTAGTTTGCTACGGGATCACTTGCGGGACTTTCAACCCGGACCAATCTTTGCTGGCCACGGGAGCCTTCGACGGGTCGATCAAGATGTGGAACTTCCATACCGGTACCTGCCTAAGGAGTATGGAGTTGTCACAAGGGTACGTTTAGGAATTTTAGATAGCTCTCATCAAGAAAGCTCGTTCTAAGTTCTTAATTGAGCTACTTACGGATTCTAAGTAACAATCCTGCAAGAAAAGCAACCGATTAATGAAATCCGATAATTGAATAACATTTTAGTTTTTTCTTATCATGGTGGTGGGTTATCATTCCACTGCTTGTCGCTTTTGATAGCGGCCATTGTAGTGACGTAAATTTCACGGCACTGATATTTCTGAAGGGAACTCCATTGGCACTGCATCACCTCCACCTTCCTCTCCATCACTGACAATATTTATACTTTATACAAGCAACTTCCATATTTTTTTTAGGTTATATCTTTTTCTATGCTTCCAAATCTTGGTTGAGACGTTCATTTCTTCACGAAATTATTACCGAAATTTATAAACGCTCTTTCTTCGTATATAATTAACACTTATTATAATTATTATAAAGATATTATTAACATCAATTAACAAAATTTTAATCAGCAAACATAAATCAGCACTTCATCTATATTACACTTATTATGAAATCTTTATAATTATTATTTTTTAGAAAAATTAAAAAGTTTGAAATAATCCCTCTGACTATCCGCTGCAATCACCGTATCCTTTTTATATTAACGATCTCAATAATTACAATGGATAACAAAAACTACTGGAAAGGAGGAGAAATGGTGGGGGAAACCGCCGATACAAGACCGTGCTGTAGATCCTGTCATAGAAATAACGTAACACCGACGTCACTAATATGGCCGCTATCAAAAGCTACAAACAGTGGAATAATTACTTTTCCTTTGACAGGGCAGTGCTGAAAGTAATTTGGCTGAAAACGAAGTTCTTCGGCATCGGGTTCGATAGCTCCTACAGAGAGTGGGAGCCGACCGTGACTGGGAAGACGATGAAGGAGCTGCCGAAGAAATGGCACAGGACGATCACCGCCGCTTGCTTCATACCCCCGGTGACCATCATCATCGGGGACACCTTCGGGGAGCTCCTCTTCTGCAATTACAGCTCGGGGAAGGTCTACAAGAGGTACTACGTCCACGAGCCGTTCAGGGAGTGAGTACTTTGCATATGTTGTATTTTTATAAGGGAAACATGATTCAAAATATAAACAATATATTAATCTTTTCAGTCATATATATATATATATATATATATATATATATATATAATATATGTATATCCCTATATCCAACACCTTTAGGATTAAAATTAATTTAAACACATTTAAAACAATCGAAATAGTAACTTATAGAACTCATTTTTCAGTTTGACCATGGATATCGACTATGAAGCAGAACAGAGGTATTATTTATAATATACAAACTTTTTCAATTACAAGGTTTGTTTACTATTCTATTACTATTTATTGCTTTTTTAGAACTATAAAGACAACGGTCTTCGACAAGAGACGCCATTTTAACGTGGGAGGAGTTGGTAACATTAATAATCCATATTAAAGATGTCAATTAACCAGTCAACATGATTCCGCTTATGACATTTCAAGCGAGAAAAAACGATAACAGAAGATAGATTGCACAGCTCACATCAATAATCTCAATATAGTAAACTAGTAGATTTCATTTATATATACTACTGTGATCAAAAAGTAAGGTGAAATTGTCATTTAAAACTCCCGGGCATTAGGAAGGCAGGTAAACTTTTTTTTCCTAGGTTGGTAGGACTGTCTATAACATTTGCCAAGCGTCTGTTTGTCAAAAGGTTTGATCATCTCCGAGTTTCACGTGTTTTTGTAAACAACCAAAAGTTGTCGTTCATCAGCTTTATATCGATTTTTAAAAATGCTTATGATTCCATCGACCGTCAGATTATGTATGAAGTATTGATTGAACAGGGCATACCAAACAAATAAGTAAATCTGGTAAGGATGTGTATGAGTGAAACTTTTGCTCATACACATCCTGGAAAAGGTTGGAATTGGTCGGGTAATTCTTCGGAGAAGTTTGAGGTTCGTTCAGCTTTAAAACAAGGTGATTCGCTATCACCAATACTATTCAATTTAACACTCAAGTGCGTTATTAAAAAGGTTATACACAACGAAACAGGTTTGAATTTGAATATGAATAGTAAAATATCCGTGCTTTGATTTGCGGACGATTTGGTATTGTTGTGTGAAGACGCAGAAACCATTAAGCTAAATACACAAACGTTGATGAATGCTGGTAAGGAAATAGGGCTGTCGGATAAGACTAAGTATATGGTTAGTAGCAGAAAAGGGGGAGATTTCGGTGACATTATTGTTGGAGGGAATAAGTTGGAACATGTGGAGAAGCTTAAGTACTTCAATGGTAACTAGATAAAACGAGATTTAAGAGGAAATAAAGGCGGGAAATATTTGTTATTATACGGTATCGACAATACTAAGCTCGCGTCTTTTGTTTCGAAATATAAAAATCAGAATTTATAAAACAATCATTCTTCTATCTCTTCCTAAGGATGTGAAACTCGGCCGCTAACGCTGAAGGATGAACAACGTCTTCATGTATTCCAAAATAAGTTGTTACGTAGAATATTCGGTCCAAAAAAGGATGAGACTGCTGGGGAATATAGATTACATAACGCGGAATTGCGAAGCATGCATCCGGTAAATATTATTCAGGTGATAGCGTCACGAAGATTAAGATGGGCATGTAAAGTGGCTGGGCATAGTAACGAACGAATTCCTAAGATGTTAATAGGCGCTGTACCGACTGGGAAGCGTCTGAGGTGTAGGCCGAGGCGTAGGTGGGAGGATAGCGTTAAGAGTAATCTAGCGGATTTGGGTTTGGGTGCTCCGTGGACGGAGGTTTGTAAACATAGATTGGTGGTGTCGACATTGTAAGGATTTATCTTTTTTCTAGTGTTTCAGACATAATACTTAAGTCTTAGGTTATATTTCGAGGATTAGACCAGAAAATATTAATCTTTGAACAAGAACTTTTTAATAATTCCCGTTTACCAAAGCAAGATTACTTTCTGCATCTGTTCTGAACATTATGACTTAAACCTTCTCACATCATCTCTAAACCGATATATTTCCTTTCAGCTACAACCGCCATCCACTTCATCCACTATCTTCGGAAGAGACCCCAACACAAAAAAGAGGGTAGCATCATGGTCTCCTTGGAAACGGGAGTCATACAGCTCTGGTCTGCTCATCGCAATGGTGCCTTAGTGGCCTCCTTCTACGCCATGCACAAGCCGGACGACTACATCGTCAGGATAGAGTCGGACATGAATGACGACTACCTATTTACGGGTGTAGTATCTGCTGTTTGTTTCCTATTTAAAGACCTGATAGTCCTATAGCCTCTTCGTTGTATCATCCTCTTCTCCACTCCTTTGCAGGTAGCTCCGAAGGTTACCTGAAGCTTTGGCTGATGCAAAACTTCGCTACCAAAGAGAAGTCCGACGTTTCGGTTCCCAAGCTTAGGCTGCAGTTCGCCTTCCTCGCGAAGACCAAGTGGAACACGCGAGCGAAGCGAGGAGTCTCCGGGCAGAAGATGCCACTCCTGCTCAACTCCTACCGGGCACACGGAATGGCCATCACCTCAATCATATTCATCGACTTCTGTCGCCTGGTCATCACGTCCGTATCTCCAGTGGTTTCTTTTATTATCATTAGACATTAGATATACTTTGAATTCATTTACACCTGAAGAATTCAGGACGCATGGGTAAACTTAGAGCATGCGCTCTGTTAATAAAATGAAAATCATACCACCACAACGATGGAAATAATAACTTTTTATATAGGTTATAAAGGTTCAAAGATGTAGACCGAAACATAGAATGGAGGTTCTGTTGAGGCTAATTTTGTGGATGGAGGTTTGGACGATGACGAGTGTAAGCATTAATGGAGTTGGTATAAAATACTTCCTAATTCAAAGCCTTTTAAAATAATTTGCTGTTCGATCAGCTGTTATTGAAATTACAATTCATCTCAATATTAACAAGAAGTAGAATTTCCTCTAAACTACTTCGTCAATTCATGGAAAAATGTCTTTATTACAATTAGGTATATTTTTCCGTAAATGAAAGTAAATAAGTTACTACTAGAAACTAAGTAACAAATGGATCCTAAATAAGTAAACTAGAGCTGTTCCGACTACGGCTGAACAATAGACTGAAACGTTGAAGGAAGGTTCTGTTGATGATGTTGTAGATCTGGGTGTAGACCGAGATTACTAATATCTTAGTGATCGGCAGAAAACCCTCGAAACTTATGAGCCTTTTATCAGCGTTTTGGTCCGTAGGGATTAAGAAAAAAAGGATAATCTTAAATTGCTATATGTAAATGCAATAATAATCATATTCTTGACTCAAATTATCATTGCAGATCCGGCTGCGACAGATCCGTAAGGTATTGGTCTATGTCAGGACAGTTCCTGAACCAGCTGGGCAGTATCCTGCCGTGGACGACCATCGACCCGACCAGGAGAGTCGAAGCTAAGAAGCTCATCATTCCTCCTGATCTGAAGAGGGTGATGTCCTCCACGACGATGCAGGTTTGCTTATACTGTACACTCTCGCTCTATGGTGTATCAAGGGAATGCGAAATCACATCGACTTATTGTAGTTGCATAGTTATTCCGTTATTCGTACTGGTAATGCTATGGAATGACTGCCCGGGGTTCAGTACTTGGTAGAGACGGTGCTATTTATAAAGCCAACGGTTTCTATTCAGGCCTATTCAGGGTAAGGCTGTTTTAAAACGATTTACGACTAGTATAGCCCCAGGAAGGTCTAAAAATACCACAGAGTAGATTCACGTCAGTTAGGAGAATAACTTATTTATCTATCACAAACGTTTTGGTAATAATTATTAAATAATAATAATTATTAACAATTAATTATTTGTAAATAAATAGTCATTATTTAATAATTAACACTCTTTTATGCTTTATGCTTGTTTCATTCCGTTGTTAGTTTCCCGGATATACTCGAATTTTGCATGACTTTGAATTTTCTTAAAAAAACGAAACAGCTGAATTCAAATTTAAAATGTTAAACATATTTTTTTTTAATAAACTTGAAAAATGTCTATTATGATTCGATCTGTAGTGTAGTGTTATTTTATTAATTCATCTAAAAGCTAATAAACGTAAAGAGCGTGAGGTGTTAAGTCAAAATCACATCTTAGCGGTTTGAGAAACGTATCGTATTGATTGTTGATAAATTAAAACATATAGATTCGCATCGCAATGTGCCCGTGTTTTAAATACAGATCCGAAACCTTTCGAAACAAACTCATAGCTACGGTAGTACTGATAATCCTGATGGGTACGATGGCCGCCATCGCGGTGTACAAGAAGTTCGAGGCGGCGAATGTCTCATACGAACGTTGCAGGTCCTTACCAACGGATACAGACTGACCGAAGAAGGAGAGCAGGAGCTGGTGTCGAAGGAGTTGAGGGCCACGGCGCACATCAAGCGGAGGTCGACGGAGAGCAAGCCGCACGGGCAAAGCTTGGCGCCGCTCATCGCCAGGCACTTCAAAATACCGGAGATCTTCACCAAGCCGGCGGTGGCGCCGCCTATCGGCAAGGACGTGAGTATATCTTGTCTTGCAGTACTGATAAGCAAGTGTTATATGTCACATCAGGGATAGTGAGTTACTGATGATTATTGGACGTAGGAAGTGCCTTATTTTGACCACGTAATTCACGTTGTAACAGAAGGTCGAAGAGATATAGGAAGAAAACAGTTTCTTGGCTTGAAAACTGTCTATAGGGATTGTTTGTTTGACATCAGTTAATACTGCTGTTGCTAATCGGACGATGCTGCAGTGAGAGATCTAAATTTTTCCTATCTAGTTTTAATTAGGATAGGGATCTTTAACGAGTTCCTGACATTGTACAGGCTCGGGACCCCCGTTTAACGTCCCTTCCGAAGAACGGCATAACCAAGGATTTTTTAATCCATTTTAAAAAATCTCAGGGCCAACTGCCGGTCTACTAATTTGCGTAAGTAAGTTGTTATGCTAACCACTAGACCACAGGTGGCCCGCAATTTAAGATTGGTTAATGTGTTACAACCTCCAACGTTACATTAAATACATATCTGCAAAATAAGATGTCATGTCGAATTTTGTCCAGAGTGGGTTAACTATATTGAAGGAAGCGGAATCCTCTTATTCTCGTAGTTTTTGGCCTGTCCGAGGGACGGCATAACCAAGGATTTTAACTCTCTTTAAAAAATCCTGCCGGGCAAGGAATCCGCGATCTGGGGCTTATGAAGTTGTTGCTAACCACTAGACCACAGGTCGCTCCCAAATCAATCAAAATCAAAATAAGGTGTCTGAAAAATAATGTAGGATTTTATGCTTTCTTTAAAATACGAAATATTAAAATTTTCATTTTTTTTGGACTATTAACTTTTACAAATGTAAACACTTTTTAATTACAAATGTAAAAACGCCATTCAAGAAGACGATTTTTTTTTCGAACACGGTCCCAAGGAGCGAACTTTTTTTTTCTCTTTATATTGCTCAATTTTATTAGAAAAAAATGTTTACTATGGAAATCACCCAATTCGTAAGTCGAATAATGAAAACAACAACAGTAAAACTACATTTAGCCAAATTTTGTTTTCCTGTACTTTACAGATTTCATTAGTCAAATCTGTCGAAAATCTTATTTCGACGACTAGTTTACTCAGAATAACTGACAATTGCACATTACTGTTATTTGTACTACACACGGTGTGCAATCGGTCTCGTATGGGTTAATGATAGGTCCAGAGGTTCCGAGTTTCGAGAGGGAGAATTGAGAGGGCCTTGAAGAAAAGTAGGCTTTGGTTCTGCACATGATGGCGATGTACTCCGAGCTTTGGTTCAGCACATGATGGCGATGTACTCCGAACTTTGGTGGAAGAAAACCATGTTCAAGAACAGGAAGGAAGGAAAGATGGCAGAACTTCTTCCACAGCATTTTTTTTTTTTTCTCCGTTTAACAGCGCATTCTCTTATACTGCCTTTGACCCCAGACTCCCTTGATATTTAAGGCCGCTCAGGCCCCGTTCCCAGCGAGTTTAAACTCGTAAAACAAAATTATGCGATTTCCAAGTAGGACAATGTTACAGTGTTGAAGAAACAAAAAAGAGGATTAATAAATGTTACGAAATAAGTAATAGAAAAAAGTCAAACAAAGATCATAAAAGGTTTGCTATTTGGAGATGTAACGATTTGGAGATTAAAGAGAACGTAAAATCCTGAATTATTTTCCACAAACCCAATAGACTGTTTTCAAGCCAAGAAACTTGTATTCTTCTATTACTGTTCGATCATATATTTTTCTACTGATAACAGACTTAACCCAATTTGAATCGAGTCTATTTCTATTGTTCTTGAATAAATTTATTGAAGTAGCAATGTTCACTTCAGAAGTGATGCTACACAAAGATGACTGTTTCAGGTGGACGTCCTCAGCCATATGGATCTGTACAAGATGGAGAAAATAGAAATGATGGAAGTCCCAGAATGCCTTCAGGGTAAAGTGTAAGTTGTCCATTAATTATTAGGACTTACATCAGTATAGCCACTAATTCCAAACTGTTATTGTAAACATCTTTATTTTGAAGAGAAAAGATTTGTCCTAGGGATTCCGCCTCTCCTTGGCAGGGCTCTTACCATTTGAGCTACCAGGGGTCGCCTCTCAGTCAGGGCCAATTCGTTTTCTTCACCGATCCCGTCTAATAAAATAGAAATAAGCAGACAAACAGTCAAACAGCAGCCAAATCGCGAGGAATGTCAGAAAACATATTGTCGGAAAAGAATCAATCAAAATTCCAGGAAAAAGCCAAGTCGTTAGAAAAATCCAATCTGAGAGCAAGTGAGCTAAGAGAGCACACCCGAACACAGTAAACCCGTAAGAGCGGACTGAGGTAGGGAGGGGCAAAGCAAGGCGCTCGACTCCTGCCCTCAACTCTTGCGTCGGAGCCCTTTGTTCTCGGGAGCATTTATTCTCTGGTTCTACTCGGGTTTTCCATTTTCCATTGATCATATCTCCGTGGTTTCTTGACCGATTTTTGATTTTAATACCTCGTTTAAAAGGTAATGAAACGTAGATGTTTTTCAATTGTTATGTACGTAATAATTTAGGGCGACTTTTTTGAGTGAATAGACGTTTTAGAGGCAGTCACTGTATTTTATTTTTCATTTAATATTTTTGTTTAACGATTTTAGGGTAATTACCAAGACCGACAATTACGAAGATTTCACTATTAATATTTCTTATATATAATATCTTTGTTGGAGAAAAAAAAAATGGACCAGAAACACCAATTTTTAAGATTTATAGCTATTTTAAGACTTTAAATAGGATTTTTTTTTGTAAAATTCTTTAAGTAGGAATATCTTAGAAAGAGTTAACTTTAGGACAGTAGGTCTCATAGTAATATCGACTGGAATTGCCCCATATCATCATCCATATATATATATATATATATATATATATATATATATATATATATATATTGATACATGACGCAACTATCGTCTGATGAAGAATAATATAATCACTCCTTAATAAACCTGGATACAAAGACCGGAGGATATTTCCTAGAGAACTTTGAAGAGTTTAAATAAAATGCCGCTAGGGGTCGGCAGTCTCACCTATCCTTTCCATAGATAAAACAACCACTTCAGTTCAACCCTTTCAGCAAGTAACATTAGACACTTCATTTCCACCATTCGATCAACATCAAGCGCTCTATCTCAAGCTATAGAAGAAGATTGACCATCGCGGGGGGAAGGATCACCTCGTCTATCAACGCAAGTACTATATACCATTATTCAGCAGAATACGTCGATAACTACAATTTCTTTAGAGCTCATAAAATTTAAATTAAATAAATTCAAAGCGCTATATGTATGTAGATATAATCTGTTAGTTGGTAATGCTTTAATCATAAAGAAATTTGAAAGTAAGAAATTAATAATTATATTTAATATTTGATAAATGTAAATTTTCAAGATCAATTTCTTTGATTTGTTCATTATACTGTTTTCTATTGAAATTAATTTATTCATTATGTTATTTTATATTGAGATTAATCTGTTTATTATATTATTTCTATTGAGATGGATTTGTCCATTATATTGTTTACAAATTGAAATCAATTTGTTTATATCATTGCTGTCAATTGGGGTTAATAAGAAATCAATGTTAGTGAAATGTATTTTGCCTTATCTATTGATTGCCTGATGTTTATCCATATTTATAATCAAATGATAAAAGGTTTATTAATACTTAATAAAAATAATAATTCAATTCAAGGTAACATTTTCAATTTAGCTTAAGTAATTTATTCCAGTTCTTATCAGTGAATATAGGTAATTAAAATCTGCCCATTTAAACCCGTAAATACCTTAGATAAGCGGAAGTAATGAGCATCAATTAACAAAATAAATTTTTATCACTGGTAGGAATGGAATAATATATATATATATTCATATTTCTCAGTCTTTGTGTGGAAACTGCGTTGTCATATATCACCACTTCACTCCTTTACTTTAAAAAAAAAAACAGTTGGATTTAAAATAAACTCTTAAACTACACTCTTAGTTTTTTCATGGCAAGCGTTAAAGGTTTTTGAAACCATTCTCTTTCTCGTGTTTAAATGAATTAACGTTCTTAAAAAAAATTACAAAAACACTTCCCTTCTCCATACCTTTACTTGTTAATTTTAACATTCTTTTGAAACATAATTAATGCCATTAATTATCTAATTGACCACTTTGTGAAAGGCGAAAGTACTACACCACTAAGTTAGTAGGTGTGAATTTTCGCAACTTCGTTATTGAGAGTTGTCGAAGTGAAATCTGCTCTCTTCAGATAATGATCCTCGACCATTTAAATTAATTTTACAATAATTAGTATTTTTAAATGAATTTGGACTGTTGTACCTGATTTTCATATTTGTATCGTCAACAGTTCCCCTTTACACTCGCTCACACACACGCACAAAATATTCATTTAGCTTTACTATTACTAAAACTACAGAAATTTATTAAGGCATACACCTAGTTTCAATAATATTAAAAAGATATCTCTAGTTTATGAAAGGTATAATTTACTTTATGTTTATCATGTAATAGTATGTTCATAAAAACTTATAATGTAATGTTTTGGATTTAACAATCGATTAACCGCTATATTTAATGAAAAAAAAAGGAATTGATTAGCAGTCCTTTTGTACACTCTTAATATATTATACTGCCACTTACAATGAATTACAAAACACAGGTTTACATTTACATTTATTTAGCCTTTTAGTAATTTTATAAAGGGTTTACTCTATATGAATGTGAATTTTTTTATATTAAATTTTTTACGTGTGATAAGCTCTATTTTTTATTACACTTACAAATAAAATAAAGCTTGTACAACTACAACTCAAGAAGGATCTTGGGTTCAATACGTGGTAGAGACAGAACAGTTTCTGTAAATATAGTACCCATTTTATGTAGGCCGGGCGAGTCCCAGAAGATTGAAGATACCATCTATGTAAAGAGGTTAAATAATTTACATGCTACAGCTGCTCTGCTTCTTTCAACAAATATAAATACAATTCAACAATTGATCGGCTAATAATTTCAATTAAAATCAGGTACTCATTTTTATATTTCTACCATTAACAGTTCCTCTAAACACACACACACAAACAATATAAGTATTAATTTAGCTGTAATATTACTTGAGCTACAGCGATTCATTAAGCATAAATCTAGCTTCAATGATATACAATAGCTTATGAAAATTATATTTCTATGTTTCAGAAAGAGGCTGTTTATGGATTCCTTGGAATATATGGGCGTACCTAAATCCAAAAAAGGAAGTTCTGAAAAACGGCAAGAAGAACGCAATTTATTAGAGAAGCTGCAAGAAAAAATGGAACACGATATGGTAAAGAAGAAAATGAAAATGTTGGCCGAGGAAGACCTTCGTCCCAAGGCCTTCGGGTGCAAGCTGCGGGAAGCTTTCTGCGGAAAGGGATCCTCCGTGATGCCCCTCAATGATCTCAAGTGCAAGTTTCACCAAGACCCAAAGGGTAAGTTTCTCTGGAGTCAGAAGAGGTTTGAGACGGAAAGGGATCAACTAATGAAACACGAGCGGATGAAGGAGATCGCGAAGCTAATTAAAGATCATAACTGGAAGGAAGCTGAGAAATTGCGAATCATGCAACACGTGGAAGCTGGGAGGCGGTACCTGGGTAACAACCTTCTCAACAGGAACATGAGGATGGGCAGGATGGAGAGCACGATAAAGAGTTTGAAGGAATTGGAGCATAAGATGGCGCAGATCACGGGGATGGACGACAGATCGCAGAAGAAGAAGGAAAAGTTGAAAGAGAAAATAGACAAGCTGCAAGACATAGCTCTTCACGACTTCACCTTCAGGTACAAGAAGGCGATGGGCAACCGCTTTTGGGAACCTCTCTTCGGCAAAGAAGAGGATGAGCTAGAAGATAAAGAGTAGGAATTGGAAACGACGTCAGAAAGATCGAAATTCAACATTCAATCTAAAAGAATGAAGTTATCTATATATTCGTAGTTTCGATGATGATATTTACTGTCTCTTGAACGAAGGGAATATAATAAATTCAACGATTATATTTTAATTAACAAATATATTTATATACATAATTTAATCATTTTTGAGATATCAATTAAATTTAAGATTAATTTTTGAGGCACTGTAGTTTAACTTATATAGAAAGAAGTCATGTGTTGTCCAAATGAGATACTTTTCGTTAAAATAGAGATATGTTTGTCATTACTGTGAAATGATAAAAAAAAGATTCGTTGATATTTGTTTATAACTAGGCTTTGCCCACGGCTTCGCTCGCGTGGAATTTGGTCTGCCACATAAAGTTTCATGACAGATAATTTAAAATAAATAAATTAATTTTTTGTAACTATACGTTACTAGTACATTCGAAATTTCAGATGTCTAACTTCAAAACTGACGGATTCCATATAATCTTTGAGCCCCTATTATATTAAGGGGGAAATCCTTGGGGGCGGAATTATCCTTTCATAGTCCTCATTTAAGCTATACCAAGAACCTATCTGCGAATTTCAAGATGTGATTTCTGCTTTGCCCTCAATGTGTTCAATCAGGTTACAGTTTTATATAAACTTCGCCTGTGTGGTGTGTTGATAAAAAGTAGCCTATGTCCTTCCCCAGGCTTGAGATTGTCCATTTCAAATTTCATCACAGACGGTTCAGCACAGCCGTGAAACATACATTAACACTGATTAACAAACGGGACGGACAGAAGTTTACTGTTTCTCGTATCAGTAAAGGATTAGTATGTAATGTTATTGAATTTATTGAAAAGGATTACTTAGTATAACGGTTTCAGTTTTAATTTCAGCAGCGAGAAATTAAAACTGAAAGTATTAGAATAATGTACATATGTAGGTAATTTATCGATGTGTTGTAATTTAGCGGTATAGCCTATATTACTGTAAAGTTTTATCCAAATCCGTTTAGTAGTTTTTGCGTGAAAGAGCAACAAACATACATCCTTACAAACTTTCGCTATTATAATATTAGTAGGATTTATTTTTCTTTTGATGGCGATTATTTTTAAATATTTTTATTTTGAAGAGAAGAGATTTGTCTTGCTGGGATTGGAACTCGGGTCGGCCGCATCTCTAGCGCTAGGTAAGATAGGTGAATATATATATATATATATATATATATATATATATATATATATATATATATATATATATATATATATATATATATTATCGAAGAGAATGGATTTGTCTTGGTTACGAGCCTGGGTAGCTCAGGTGGTTAGAGCACCGCGCTAGAGATGCGGCCGACCCGGGTTCCAATCCCAGCAAGACAAATCTCTTCTCTTCAAAATAAAAATATTTAAAAATAATCACCATCAAAAGAAAAATAAATCCTACTAATATTATAATGGGAAGTTTTTAAGGATGTATGTATTGTAGAATTAATGGAATTGATTTAATATATTAAAGCTATTATTTATAAATGTATGAAATTCGAAACTGTTTTTTCAACATTTTAAAAAGTCGTACTGAACATTAGTTAAGGAAGTTTTTCAACATTTGTATTCTATTTAAAACAAATAAAAGATATCAGGATGAAGCATCGATCTTCATTTTTAAAAGAAAGAAAATATTTTCCCCATTTACTCTAAATTCAAACCCAGCAGGTGGTCTCGATATTTTGTAAAGCAGTAAATAATCCTGACATTAAATAAGTATACAACAAACAAAGCGTCCTTGTAGTTGATGCGACCAAGTTGCGGTTTCCATCGATCAAGTATGCACGTTCTACAATGGCTACTTAATGAATAACCATGATATATGACTAATTAGTATTAATAATAATTTTATGGAACAATAATTTTATGATACTGTTTCTTCAATAAAGGTCAGTTTTTCAATGCCACTTTGAACCATGACCCGATTCTAGTGTGAGGGTAATTATCACAGGTTTTTTTTTTTTAACGACTTTGCGGAAGTTCATGAACGAAAAAGGGTATGTAAACAAAATGGAAGATAAAAAGGAAACTGAAGTTTTTATTAATGTGAACATTTGTTTGTTACCAGATGACTGATTGTCATTTGTTATTCTTTGTTAGTGCCAGTATAAAAAGTTGTTTGTTAGCCAATTATTTTGGTTTTAGGCATGATTTACTTTATGTTTATCGTTTAATAGTATGCTTTATCAAAACTTATAAAGTCATGTTTTAATTTTAACAATCGATTTCTTTTCCCTTTTCCCCAAAAAGGGTTAACAATAATTGGTTAACTATCGATTAACCCTTTTATTTAATGAAAATTAAATTAAATTGATTAACAGTCCTTTTGTACACTCTTAATATATTTTATGTGGAAGAAAATGGCCCAGGTTGAGGTCAGTAAACTTCTCTTGGATGAGGAGAAAAGCTTATTAAATAGCTAACGTTTCGAAATACATTGCAGGTTTTCTTCAGGGCTGCAGAGGGAGGCGGTGGCCCGATGTTAATCCGTCAATGTTTCAATTCAAAGTCAATAAGCATTTCTGCATATCCAAGAGAAATTTATTGACATCCATCCGGACCATTCTCTTCCATATATACAATCAAGATCAACTATTATCATTCAATTTTTGGGTTACATCAATTTCCACAGGATTATTTACATAGAGAAAAAAAACTTCTTGCTGTGTTTCTGAGGCTTCTTTCACTGGTATTTTTCATTTGGCTAACAACTGAACGAAAACTAGAAAACGTTACAATTCAAAATGGTTTGGTAACAGGTACTCCGAGGGTCAAGATTCTCCTGGTAAAACTGCCTTCAACCTCCTAATGAACAAAACACGTGAATGCACATTCAGAGGCATCTAGCGTTCTAAATGGACTAAATTAACGAACATAGTCTTGCAAAATGCCAAGAGATGTCGATAGTAGTGCTTTAAAGAAAATGTTACAGCTAAGTTACAGAATGAATTTAGGTTTAAGTTGCCCAATTTAATTTCCCCGCTGTTGACAGGCACGAAGTACCCCCCTCCCCTTTGTTGATTATAAATATTAATTTTATAAAATATAAAATAAAATTTATACCCGACTTGGGCGATTACTTCTTAAATAGCCCAATATAAAAATTAATTTGAATCCTCCAAATCTGTTAATGCTCCAGTCAATAATAAACATATTTTATTATTATTGAATAACAAAAATCTGAAAGTTTGTAGCCTCCCTACTGCTCCACGAGGACAATTAACAAGTACTTTGAATATTCTTATTATTGAATTAAGAATTGTATTAAAAAAAAAAACAATAGTCTGAAATAACCTTATAAAATCGTGAGCATATCTAATCAGCTGTTATTACTGTTCTTAATGTGTTTATTTCCATATTCCTGCCTTCCTCTCAGTCATGACCTAGAGAGCCGTTCGACAAGGTTGGGTCTTGTTAATAAATAAAGAGTACGCAGACATAGCCGTACCATCAATCCATCATGCTCCGTTCTGTGGTGGTCTACTTCTTCTTCTTTCAGTGTGCTTCTGGTGTCAGTTATTATTCTTACAGGCGGCCTAAGAGGAATCCACCGGAATGGCCCAACCTCCTCAGCATCGTGAGTTACAAGAGACAAAATAATATCTTACTAATATTATAAATGTGAAAGTTTGTATGTTTGTCTCTCTTTCACGCAAAAACTACTGGACGGATTTGAATGAAACTTTACAGTAATATAGGTTATACATCAGAATAAAACATAGCCTATAGTAAGCGCGGATTTAGGGGGGAGGGGTGTACGGGGGCAAGTTCCCCCCGACAGTTTTTTAGGTACTGTGGAGAATCCATTATAGTACATAATTAAAGGCAAATCACATGATAATGGTTGTTAAAATAACTGCAAGAACATGAGTGAAACTATTTGTTTTGATATCCTACTAATCTTACTAATATTATAAATGTGAAAGTTTGTATGTTTGTCTCTCTTTAACGCAAAAACTACTGAATGGATTTTGATGAAACTTTACAGTATTATAGGTTATATTTCAGAATAACACATAGGCTACAGCAAGAGCGGATTTATGGAAGGGGGCGCACGGGGACACGCGCCCCCCCACTGTTTTTTATGTATTGCGAAGAATCCATTATAGTACATAATTAAAGGCAAATCACATGATCATAGTTGTTAAAAGAACATGAATGAAACTATTTGTTTTGATATACTACTAATCTTACTAATATTATAAATGGGAAAGTTTGTATGTTTGTCTCTCTTTCACGCAAAAACTACTGAATGGATTTGGATGAAACTTTACAGTAATATAGGTTATACATCAGAATAACACATGGGCTATAGCAAGCGAGGAAATTGGGGGGGCGCACAAGGGCACGTTGCCCCCCCCCCTCCCCCGCCGACAGTTTTTTAGGTACTGTGGAGAATCCATTATAGTACATAAATAAAGGAAAATCACATGATAATAGTTGTTAAAATAACAGAAAGGACAGGAGTGAAACTATTTGTTTTGATATCCTTCGAATATTATAAATGCGTATGTTTGTTACTCATTCACGCAAAAACTACTGAACGGATTTGGATGAAACTTATTGAATAAAATATGTTATACATCATAGGCAGGTGTATAGGTTATACATCAAGGGCAGATTTATGTGGGGTCACGTGGGCATGCCCCCCGTTATAGTACATAATTAAAGACAAATCAGGAACTTAGCATCTTGAAATTTGTAGATAGGTTCTTTGTATAGTTTAAGAAAGAAATTTGGATAATTCCGCCCCAAGGGTTTCCCTTTTAATATAATGGGGGTTCAAAGGTTGTATACAATCCGTCAGTTTTGAAGTTAGACATCTGAAATTATGGATGTACGAGTAACTTATATTTTTAAAAAAATAATTAAATTATTTATTTAAAATGATCTTTCACGAAAATTTATCTGGCAGGCCGAATTCCACGCGTGCGAAGCCGAGGGCATAAGCTAGTGTTTATATATATATATATATATATATATATATATATATATATATATATAAAACCTTTAACTCAACTATGTTCTATAAGAAATCATCTCTCTGCACAACCGTTGGCTTAGAAATAGTACAGTCTCTACCAGCCTACTAGACTACTAGACTACTAGACTACTTTTAGTCTGTACTGAACTAACACCCTCCATCGGTTGTAGTGGTTCAGATTTAAAGGACACTATATACGTTTTTAACATGTATCCAACTTGAATTTTTTTTGTGAATTTTATACATATAAAAGATAGAAAGATAAAAAATGTATTCATTCGTATAAAATTGTTCACTAACATAGTTAATTTTAAAAAATATAGTAATAGATCAATTGCCTTTAAAATATAGAATGTTTATTCCGTAATTCATTCATATTATAAAACAAAGTCCTCAGCCGCGTTTGTTCGCGGTAAACTCAATAACTTCTGCACGGATTTCCATGCAAGATAATAAATTCGTATATAAAGAAATATTTGGTTTTGCTTTTATTTTTATAATTTCTGTATAATAAAACACATTCGCTGAGATGGGAAGAAACAGTACAGTTCCAAAACTAAATAAAAACTGGGTCCAATTCCCTTCCAACAATTGTAGGTTGTTTGTAGGTTATGTAGCTATAACCTAGTTATCTTTTATAGCATCTATCTCTTGACTGTAATTAATTTTTATTTTTCGTTGTTGAGATTCAGTCTATTCTTTCAACTTCTGTTTGGTAACGTTTCGAAACTATATTGTTCTCATTCCCTAACAGTGAAAAAAATATGGTTCTGGTGTACATAAATATTTAATAAAGTTGTCCTCCAATTGTCCAGGACGAACTAGCCATTAGAGGAGGCTCCTTCGCGACTAACTACGAAGTGATCACAGAAGATGGATACAGCCTTTGGCTCCACAGGATCGGCAACAACACAGGTCCTCCAGTTCTTGTACAGCATGGCTTAATGGTGGCTGCTGATCAGTGGATAACCCGAGGAGCGAATAGAGATCTAGGTGAGTCATAACGCATAGGTCAAGTTTCTAAAGTCGATATTAATTCTATCGATAAAAGTCTTTATTTTATTTATTTTTTTTAATATTTATTTATTGATATTTACAACTGTATTACAATAATACAACAAGTAAATAGGCTAAGTTATACATAACTTATAATATACATAACTTATAATGACAAGTAGAAAAACTACCCACTAGTAGTACTCAAATCACCAGTTCAACTGAGAAGGTCACGTGGCCATCTTCTTTTCAGACGCCTCGGAGGATTATCGGGAATTGAAGAGGAAGCTAGGTTTGAAACTAGAGGGTTTGAGTGGTAATGAAGTTTGTTATGAAAGGATAGATACCGGATTCGGGCTAAATCAGCAACAAATGGGACATTGAGGTCATTATGGATGACTTTATTCTTAACAAAATAAGGAGCATTGAGGATTTTACGAAGGATTTTGGATTGTCGGGATTGGATACGAGAGGAATTCGATGGCTTAGTGGAGCCCCATAGCTCTACTCCGTAAGTCCAAATAGGTCGTATGATGGTCATGTAGATGAGTCTTTTGTAGTTAATTGGGAGCTTAGAGCGTTTGCCTAGTAAGTGTTGAAGTAACCTGAAACGTCGAGCGGTTTCTTGTCTTTTCAGTCTTGTATGAGGATTCCAGGTTAATCGTTTGTCGAGGTGCAACCCTAAGTATCGGATCTGTTCTACGCCTGTAGGTATTAGTTTAAAGGATTATACCTACTGCTTAATGTTGTTTGTTCATTTAACGTCACTTTATGCTGCTATGGCTATTCGGACGAGGCTACATTGGGAGCTCTAAATTTTGCCTATCCAGGTTTAATTAGGATAGGGATTTTTAAGGAGTACCAGACATCGCGCAGGCTCGGAACCCTCGTTTAACGTCCCTTCCGAAGGACGGAGTAACCAAGAATACTCCCTTTAAAAAATCCTAGGGCTACGAACCCGCGATCTTGGGCTTAGTAGTTTCTTGCGCTAACCACTAGACCACAGGCCGCCCATCTACTGATTAATGCTTAGTGTGTTTTCAAAGTAAATTAAAAAAAAATGTCAAACCCTAAAAAAACCCAACAGGTAAATGCAATCTAAATTTAGGAGGGAGACTTAACTTAATAATATATCATTCACCCTTTATTATATTTCTTCATAAAAATTAATAAAGTATTTTATTGTTTTTTATCCTTTCTAGCATTTATCCTGTTGAAGGAGGGTTATGATGTATGGCTACCTAACCTACGAGGGACGCCATTTAATGAATACAGTCTGAAATATCCCAGGAGTGACCCAAGGTTCTGGGATTTCAGGCAAGTAATTCCTTACATAATTGTAATTGTACTTTTTTTATCTAAGTTTAAGAAAAAATAATTAAAAATCAATTTAATTAAAATAATGAAATTTTATTTTCAATTTTAGTCTTCATGAAATTGGGATGTACGATATTCCTGCTTTCATTGATACTATATTGGACATCCGTAGGCTGAACCAGCTGTTTTACATCGGTCATTCTCAAGGTTTGCTTTGCATATATATATATATTTTTTTTTTTTTTTTTTAATCCTTACAAGTGAAGAAAATTTACAGTTATTCATCTATTACTTCCGATTTATATGAGCTATTGTTGTAACTATAACTGAAAGGCGAGATCCTGTGCCCTGGAATTGGATAGAAGATTTGAATTTTAGGAGACCAAAGATGTAAGAGGGATTGATGGATTGCTATAAGAATAAATCTAGGAAATAGAGTCTACGGATAGAAGGGAAGAGCCGCTTTAACTCATGATAGAGATGGTACACATGTGACCTCCTCGGGGCGTCGAAGACAAACCGTAGAATGATATAAGAAAGACCGTAGTATCAAATATAAAAAAGGATAACAAATATTTTAAGCAGTCCATTAAAATAAGTAAATAGGTAGTTTAAAGGTAAAAAAAAAATAGCATTTTAGCTGAATGTAAACCCTAATAATATCCATCTTTAATGGTCTGTTCAAATTTGGTCTATTTTCTGAATATAATCTATACATACATAGATGGCTCTACATCCCACGTGTGGACAAGGCCTCTCGCAACATCAACCCCCAGTCATCTCTGTTCATCGCTGCTGCTCTCCGGTTACGGATGTGTATGAGCGTCCGCAGCCACACCATCTCCGCAGCCTCGCTCTTCCAACCCTTCTGGTCCCATGCACTTTTTCTTCTAGGAGTTTTTTAGGGACTTCATTTGTTCCCATGAGTGAAATTTGTCCTGTAATTAGGCCAATCCTAGTCTGTTTACTTTGATAATAATAATTGATATTATAACAATTGATAATATTATATATAAGAATTAAATTATTTTGTTTTAAGTTCTAGACAGCTATTATCCTTGAACACTTTGATGTTGCAGGGACTACAGAATTCTTGATCATGTGTTCAACCAGACCAGAATACAACAAGAAGATCCGAGGTGCGATTCTCTTGTCTCCGATCGCGTACACACCGGCTGTGGAAGAGCAGACACCGGCAGTCCGCATCGTTACTTCCAAAGCTGCATTTATAATAGTAATAATTATTAATTATATTTATTTGTATTCATATCACTATCGAGTATTTATTAATTTACTTATGTTTAGATATAATTAGATAGTTCTAGAGCAGGTCGGATTGAAAGGGTTAAAAAAAAATATGGTATCTGGGAGTGACAATATAGCAGAATGGATTAGAGAAAGCAGCTGTTGGAGATCGGGTTTTAAAAATGCATAGGGCTGATGGGCTAATATCACTGGTCGACAAGGTTTTTTTCAAAAGAGATCTGAATAGTGAATCTAGTTAGAATCTAGATTTTCCATCCTGAATTCAGATATGTAGTCAGAATTTTCCCATCAGGCATAGTTTTTCTGTAAAAGCTACTTTTCAAAATATGATTTTAGCGTTTTCTTTGACCTGTCATAGGAACCGTTACCTCATATGTAGCTATTTTACTCAAGCTGTATTATTGAAATTATTTCATGATATTTTATTTATATCATGCTGAAGCGCAATAAAACATGACTGTGCAGGTTCATTGTTGTTGTTTATACATGTTCAGACCTCTTTGGCATTGTGATGTGTCAGTATTGAGCTGACTGTGAGATTGTTGAGTAGTGAAATATTTCCTTCCTTTCTGTTTAGAAGTGTATTGTGTATGTTGTGCATGTTGTATTTCTGTGCTTTATTTTTTCATCATGCCAAGAAATTGTGTAAATCATGCAGATAATTTCTGCTATATTTGTGGTGAGCTGACCTTCAAGTCTCAGAGGCGAAATTTGACCCCCCTTCTAAAGAAGTGTTATGAACTTTACTTTGGCTGTCAAGTCATATTAAGTTAGGAGCTATGAAAAATTTCGTCAAAGCTATGGATAAACTTTCTGATGGATTCTTGTACTTAAAATCGAAATTCCCCAAAGTCAGTGATGCTAAAGTGAAAGAAGGAGTTTTTATAGGACCACAAATCCGGTCATTAATGGCTGATGAACATTTCGAGGGACTGTTAAATCCACTGGAGAAAGCAGCCTGGCAGTCTTTCAAAAGTTTGTGCTTGTGTGCAATTTTCTTGGAAACCATAAAGCAGAAAACTATCGTGACATAGTGGCTGATCTTCTGCATTTTTATAAAGCTATGGGATGCAACATGTCTTTAAAAATTCACTTCTTAGACTCTCACTTGGACTTCTTCCCTGAAAATCTTGGAGCTGTCAGCGATGAACACGGTGAGCGTTTTCATCAGCAAATTTCTACAATAGAGAAGAGGTACCAAGGCAAGTGGAGTTCCAATATGCTAGCTGACTTCTGTTGGACTAAAATGAGAGACGTTCCAGATGCAAAATATACCCGAAAATCATTATCTACCACTTTCTAGGTAAGTCAGAATCGGTAGTTATAATTTTGAGTTAGATAGCTAGTTACGGATTTTTTGGAATATTATTAAAAATTCAAATGAATATCACACAAAACTCCAGCCCGATGGGGAAAAACTGTAATTATATTTGAATTCAGCACGAAAAATACTTTTAGAATCTGTTATTTTAATTCTTGTGAAAGAAAAAAAGTTAAATTTTGTCGACCAGTGTATTACGAATTTAAAAAAAAACAACAACGATACTTCGAACAGAATATTAAAGTGATAATAATCTTAACGTTTGAACATAAACAACAATAAGACTATATGAAGAAGATCCACTGTAGAGTAGTAGTGGTGTTTCAAGGTACTCTACGAGGGTGTTCTGAAAAGTTTCTGCCGAACATCGCCAAAGTTGACCAAATGGTGCTAGGCGACCGCCGAATTGAAGTGGGAGAGATAAAAGAGGTTATGACCATGTCAAAAGAACGTGTTTGTTACATATTGAATCAACGCTATCAAGAAAGCTGTCTGCACGTTAGGTGCCGCGTTTGCTTGAATGAACATTTCCAAAGCTCTGTTGGCGCAGTTTAGGCGCAACAAATCCGAGTTTTGGCGATTAATTACTGTAGATGAAACTAGGATACGCCCGAAAAAAAGTTCCAAAAAAGCAAAAAGTTTCCATCAAGCTGAAAGTAATGGCGACTGTTTTTCGCTATAGTCATGGAGTTATTTTAATCGATTATCTTCAAAAATGAAAAACCATTACTACTCATCATTACTTGACAAGCTGAATGCAGGAAATCCCCTCATCTAAAAATTGTGCTCGGAGCACAGAGATTTTCGCCAAATGATGAGGCAATCACCTTCGTTAACAATTATTTTGCAGAGCAAAACGTCGAGTACTTTTTGGACGGGTTACAGCTATGGGACCATCGCTGGGAGAAGTGTGTAGAGTTACAAGGAGACTATGTTAAAAAAAAATCTCTTTTTGTTAGATCGGAAACTTTTCAGACCACCCACGTATAGGGTAGTGTGGTGGTGGAACAAATGTACATAACTGTCTTATTTTATACTAATGAAGAACGAAGTTGATTAATATGCCGTTTGATAATTCTTCCAGAATCAAGTTTCACAAGATAATGACGTGTTCCCAGGCACTTTGAACAGTATTTTAATTGATAATAATTTTAACATTTGAACATAAACATAAAGTAATAAGGTTAAAAGTAACTGAAGAAAACCTAACAATTCCTGGAACCTTCTGCCCAGGTGTTTTCAGTGGTTGTCATGGATACGTTCAGTGTTGACTATATATTTTAGGAATATAACAGTTAACAAAGAATATCTGAAGATATTCAGAAAGTGGAAATATGCCAAAAAAAGACATTATAACACTGTCATAAAAACGGAATAGCTCTTTGCCCGTGAATGATTTTCAAATCTATTTGAAATCTATTAAAAAAAAAAAAATTCTGGTCTAAAAAAGAAGAGCCTCTGGCGGTTCTGATCTTTGGGAAAAAATAATAAAATCAAATAAATAACCGTGGTCGTCAATAAGAAACAAAAAGTAGCTCAGTGTGAAAGCACTGATTTTCTCACCTGCCCCGGGTTCGATTCCTGCTATGGTAGATTAATTATTTATTAACAACTGTTGAGTCAGCAGGCCCTTCTTGTGATCATCCAGCATAAATAAATTGGGTTAAGCCCTTGCAGTTTTGGAACTCGGCCAATTCTCCTCCCTGCACAACCATTAGCTTAGAAACGGTACAGTCTGATCACACGCCCTGGTATACTTTAAGGGTTGTAATGGAACAGTTTTTTTTTCATGTTGAAAATTGATGGTTTGCCATTTAATACCATTTATTTTTTGTTACAGAGGGTTTTAAGAAATTTGGGAATATATGTACTGGGCACGAGGACTGAACAAACAATAAATTTTGTGAGAGAGACATGCGTGAACAACGAAAACACCAGAGTGCTGTGCCTGGACTTGATAGGGCTGGCCTCTGGCGAAGACAGGAACAACTTAAACCTTGTAAGTAATTTTGTAATTTACTTGAAATAAATTTTAAAAGCTTACATTTATTGCCATGGTAGTTGCTGTCTCGAGAATGACTCAAGTGTTGGAGGAATCTGTAGCAGAGTTTGTTTACACGATGAAAGTTAACTTTATAACATAGTGAATATATAACAGCTGATTAAACATATGTAGTTTCCTCATAACTCTACAACTTAACATACCTTTTTAAATGTCTGCAATCCATTTTTTTGATATAAAATCGTATTTTGAGGAGAAATAAATCTTTCTAATGGATTTGTAATGAGTTGAAATTTGAGTATCTGTTCCTCAGGTTGTCGCTTCGAGTTGAGTCACAACAATTTTTAACTTTTCATCCGTTTCCCTTTTAAAATTTTCCAAAAATACAAGTTATCAAGAGCTTTAGTATGGGAAAGGGAATGTAATTATGGGAATATACTTCGGTATTCGGTATGTTATTATGGGAATATATAATATTGAAAACTAAGAAGAGACCTTACATAAATGTTAAGACCGTGGAAAAATTCCAACCAAGAGCCTTAAGTCTCCAAACTAAAACAGAAATAGAAATTATCTGTCCAATATTTCGCCCATTCAGGCATCCTCAGGGTAGAAAGAGAATAACAGCAAAACAAAACATGAATAATGCACCCAAGAAACATCCCACCACCTCGAAGGCTCAAATGCAACCAGCTGGGGTCCAGTATCCTTCCTTATGATTCATTAGTTGCATTTGAGCCTTCGAGGTGGTGGGATGTTTCTTGGGTGCATTATTCATGTTTTGTTTTGCTGTTATTCTCTTTCTACCCTGAGGATGACTGAATGGGCGAAATATTGGACAGTTAATTTCTATTTCTGTTTTAGTTTGGAGATTTAAGGCTTTTCGTTGGAATTTTTCCACGGTCTTAACATTTATGTAAGGTCTCTTCTTAGTTTTCAATATTAATTTGTTTTGTGGAATAGCCGTAGGTCCACTGGTTTCATGATAATATTTTTTTTTTCTTGCATTTTTACTTTCATTTGGTCTTTCGTCTTAAGTTTTGTGTTGTTTCCTATTACTTATTTTTCCTGTGGTGGTTCTTGAAGTTTGGTGAGTGTATATTGAATTTTGAATTTCTGAAGTATTTATCAGCTGTTTTTATCTAATCTTAACCAGCCGGGGTCGAGTATCCTTCCTTATGATTCATTAGTTGCATTTGAGCCTTCGAGGTGGTGGGATGTTTCTTGGGTGCATTATTCATGTTTTATTTTGCTGTTATTCTGTTTCTACCCTGAGGATGTCTGAATGGGTGAAATATTGGACAGATAATTTCTATTTCTGTTTTAGTTTGGAGACTTAAGGCTTTTCGTTGGAATTTTTCCACGGTCTTAACATGGGAATATATAATTCGGTAATCATTTCATCTAGAAATAAACTTTTCAACAAACAAATATCATCTATACTTCGAAATATTAGTTGAAACTTTTAAAATTATTATCTAAATCTGCTCATTATCCATAATTACATTCTCTTTTCCAAACTGAAGCTCACGATAACTCGTATTTTGTAACGAAAAACAAACAATTAAAACTTGTTATAACTCTACTAGAAGCGACAACCTGCGGAAGATACTTTAAATTTTTTTTAATATGAACACGGTACCACAATGAAACAATGTACTGCAGTTAAGTATTTCGAGTTCTTTTTCTTATATTTTTTCTTGTATAATTTTCAGAATGAGTGGCACTTTTTTGTACCATATTATGGCACTGGGTCAGGCTTAAATGTTTTGCAACATTTTGCACAACTTTACACAACAGGTAAATAGCTGTATTACTTTATGTATAATTATTTACGTCTAGGATCAGGAATATCTGTTATGTTTTGTTATTTTTTGTATTTACCCTTTTGTAGTTTAAAAACATATTTATTCACTGAAATGTGAAATTTATTCACTGAGGAGCACCCAACGGCTTCTTCTCTCTCCAAATCGCCCTGAAGATGACCTACACTGTAGGTCGAAACGTCGGCACATAAATATAAGTCTAGTACTTATTTAGTGTTTTTTTTTACTGCACCCCACCCAACTATCTCCGTTCTACATATTCACTGAAATGATTATTATATTATGAACAATAACGTATATACAAAATTGATGTTTTTGGGTTATGTGTGGTATGCAGTCATAGTATATTTTGGCGTCAGAATATCTTATTTCTGCGTTGCCTGGATATAAGTTTTTATAGTCTCAATTAAGATTGAAAAAATTTATAATTTGATTAATGCTGCCCAGATTATTAATAATACGATAAGCGATATTATGAAACGTTTATTAGCTTCAATCAAAATTAATAGCATTAATAATGATTATTTAACATAGGTTTGGTGAAGCCAAATATAAGTAGTCTTTGTACTCAACAATAGCCAACAGGCTTCCATTATTACCTGGTTGCCATGGCAATGACCTCCCAGTTTTTTTCACCACTTTTATTCAATCATAATAAAAATTTTATAATCGAAATTGTTACTTGTGTATTAGCCGGTCTTCCTGTAACCTACTCTCTGCTCTTGTGTAACTTCACCTTATCGCTCTTCTTTAATAAGTTGTTTGCTCTATTGTTTTTAGTGTTCTTGTCTTGTTAATTTTGTTTATTGTCTGTTGTTTTAAATTTCTGTATAGATGATTAAATTTAATTTTGTGTTTTTGTCTGATCCCTTTTGTTATTGTATATTTAAAATGAAGAGAATAACATAATAATTATTACATTTTATATAATTAAATTTCTAAAATAGGGCCAAAAACTCAGACTAAAATAGAGATCTTTTTCTTCGAGATGCGATTCACATAACCCCTTTTTGATTTTGGTGTCTTGATAATGCCTGAATAGGCGAAACGTCGACTGGTAAGTAGATGTATTTTTTGAAACATAAGGCTTTGCATTGTGGTTTTTCTCAATTGCATTATAATATAATTAAATTTCCTATAATATGAATAAGAAGGTAGGTTTTACAAGTATTAGAATGATCAGAGTCATGCTATAACTAATGGCGGATAACAGTCTCTGCGGACCGGCTAATACACAAGTACATCGAAATTGTATCTAGTTTCCTAAAAGCTATCTTGGATCCATCCATGGATGAATCTTATTAATTACAACTTCGAATTAGTTTAAGAATATACGACAAATATTTGTTAAACATTTTTTAGGTGAATTCAAGGCTATAGATTTGGGCCCTACAGCGAATCTTGCGAAATACGGAAGAACAAAACCACCTCATTACGACCTAGGTCTCGTCACTGTTCCTACAACTCTCTTCTGGGGATACAACGATGTCCTCACCTCAGAAACCGTAGGATCAATACAATCAGCTGTTTTTATGTTTATTAACATATGTTTTAAATCTCCGGTTTAATTTATACCATATGTTTTCAGTCCGTGAAGAGGATAGCCTCAGAACTGCGTAACACACTTTTGGTGAAGGCAGTCCCAGATCCGAAGTTCGGCCACGTGGACATGTACATCAGTGACAACGCTCCTCGAATTCTGTTTCCCGACATCATCCGGATATTGAATTGTATTTCAGAATATCAGAGTCCAGAAGTTATAAGGAAAAAATTTCCAAGAATTACAATCGCGAAAAACGAACAAGAGCTACATTACAGGAAGAAGGCGTTCCAAATGGACGAGGAAAAGCTATATTCCTTGGCAGAAAGATTCGCACAATTATATTCAAAACAGAATCCTTCTTCCAATATAAGGGATATTTTTTTCTCATATGCCAAAAAAGAAGAATACGATTCTTATGATTATTAGAAATCTTGAAGACTGAACTGTTTGACTAACCGTTTTACTTTGTAGTCCATGTGCGATAGTTTATTTATTTATTTATTTGTTCTATACATATCCATCAGATTTTCTCTACGTGATAATTAAGTTTAATATAGTAGAAAAAATTATTTACGATATATAGGGTATGTAAAAACCTATTAAGAAAAAACAACAAAACTATTAAACGCTTGGATATGTATTTTTCACTTTTAAGATAAGAGAAAGTATGTGCAACATTTACAAATACAGAAAAATGGTATACTAAGCAATATCGGTCGAAAATTTTGGAAAAAAAAAATTAAAAAGTGAATTTTTTAAAATATTCCTTGGCAGGGATTCAATTGAAAAGTTGAACAAGTGCCAAAATAGCTCTGGGTTTTTTTTTGTTTTCAATGCTCTGGGAGTTTCTTTTGTTAAACATCATCTTATAATACATAATTATTATTTTAGTTTGTAGTTTTTTTTTTATTGAAAGTTAATTTTCGACTTCAATTGTTTAAAATTCAGTTTTCTACATACTGTTTTTAAATTAATATATATATACTTGATTACAACAATGCGTCATATGCCTTAGCCTAATTCATACAAGCCCTGCCGCAGCCTTCCTCTGTTAAGTCCTCTTGCCGCCATTGCCTCCTGGATCCCTTCCATCCACCTCTTTTCTGGCCGACTTCTCTTCCCCCTTTCCGATGGTACCCTCTTTCCCCATGTTTCAGTACCCTTTTATTTTCAGTACCCCCGACTTTTTTATTTTATTTAAAAAATTCAAATTTTAAATGTGAAAAACACTATTTGGCACGTTTATGATATTTTTCCCAATGTTATTACTACATTGTTTCTAAACATTTGTCTATGTATTTGTGCAGAATTGTTGAAAAAAAAATTGTTTCTATACTTCTACATATATCAGTACACTAATTCTAATTATCATGTTGAGAAAGATTAATTATAAATAAATTTAAAAAAAGTAATATATTTTTTCTATGCATTCTTGCCTTATGTTGTGATTGTAATTAAAGTAGATGCTTATTTATTGCGTAATATAAGTAAATTCCAAATCACTATGTTATTTATAACTACTTAGTGATCATTATATTCATGTGATAAAGTGAGGGAAGTGACATTAAAGTTACTAGGTTAATTAGCAATTATTATGTACTTTGTTGTAAATAAATATTGTACTTTATTTTTTTTTTTCATTCATTGTCCACCATAAACCAATAAATACATTTCGCTAAATTAATCATGCCTGAATTTATTTTATTATTAAATTCGCTGATACTGGTGATACCATATAACAGTTATTACCTATATCGATGGCTTACTAATAAAAATTTCTGCCAATATAATAGAATTTTCTTGACCTCTTCCTTGACTTCTTCCTCTTATTACATATATCTATTGTGATTTTCAAAAGGAGGAGATTTTTAAAAGTTTAGTATCTTTAAAACTAACTTAAATTGTGATTTACCCTGTTAATGTGATTATTTAATCAAGGTATTTTATTCTATTCTATAGGACACTCTTACATTTAGTACTTAAAATAGTTGTTAACCATGTGGCGCCACTTTTTCATAAGTATTTATTTTTCCATTACAAATTAATGTAATTATAATGTGGAACAAATTGAACAAGACAGCAAATTGTTATAATGTTTTTCCAAAAATTAAATGTTATATAATTTTTAAAAAGATTTATAAATATTTATATCTATGAAATAAATCCTTTTGGTGACAATAAAGCATTTACATAATTCTAATAAATTAAATTAATTTGAAAAAATAGGCCAGGCTGGGCTGTTGTTTTTCTTAACATTCTTCACAAGCCCGGATAGCTCAGTCGGTAGAGCATCAGACTTTTAATCTGAGGGTCCAGGGTTCAAGTCCCTGTTCGGGCGGAATTTTTTTTCTTATAATATACAATTTTAATTTTTTCAATATATTTTGGGTAATAAACACAATATATTTTTCAGTTTAATTGAAATAATAATAACTATTATTATAATTTACGATTATATTAACATTTTAAAAATGTTTAATGACTTTTTTTAAAGTTATACGAACTATATTAACATTTTTAAAATATTTTATTTTCTAAACATTTAATATTTATATAGGATTTAGATTTTTTAAAGTATTAAATATTTAAAAAATATATTTATAGCAGATTCATGTCTCCATTATATATTATATTAATTTAATGATAAATATAGGCATAGAAATTTGAAAATATATAAATATAATTTAAAAATAGATTAATCTAAATTTGAATAACACAAAAAAATTATTATTTGAAATATTTATAGAAGTAAAAGATAAGTTTAAAAAAAATATTATAAACTTGCATATTTAATACTGAGATGCGTATTAAAAAAAAAATCAACATAAATTGCCAAAGTATAAACTAATTCAAGCCTGAATTTTGACATCAATTACTGCTATTGATATTATCATCAACATTTATAAACAATATTCAACTATCTGCATTTTTTTGAAGAACTGCTATGTCCTTAACCTATAATAGTTCTGTTTTTTTATTTTTATTTTATTTAATGTCAAATAAAGGGGTAACATGTAGTAGAATCTACATATTAATATATATTATATATATATATATATATATATATATATATATATATATATATATGTACATATATATTAGATAATTTTTAAATTATAACTATAATATTTTACAATTAAAGATTGCTAGTATAATTTTTAACTCTTAGATAGATGTAAACATGAAAATGTAGAAAATTGTTAAAAGATATTATATATGTATCTTTTTTTTTTTAAACCTTTAAACATTATTTATAATTTACCATTTACCTTCTTAAAATTTAGCAATTAAAATATCATTTAAGGGAATAAACATTAACAATATATCTTCAAAATATATCTATTAAAATATGAAATTAGAATTCTTTTATAACTTAAAAACGGCACTTTATTTAAGGTATGAAGTATTCATTTACATTAAATAGTTATTACTAATTCAACTGAACTGAAAAATTCAATATGCTTATTACACAAAATGAATTGATGTTACAAAGTTTATTTAAGAAAAAAAAATCAACGCCCAAATAGGGACTCGAACCCTAGACCCTCAGATTAAAAGTCTGATGCTCTACCGACTGAGCTATCCGGGCTTATGAAATTTCCATTGGAAATTTAAAAGGCCATTTTCCAGTCATTCTTCGTTAATTAAAGTTTCCTTGAGTATACGTCCAATATCAAGGAAAATTATTGATCCAATGTATTGTAAAGGCTAAGGCTAATTTAATAAATAATATTTTTTCAAGTTAGGTTAATATGGCATTTAGCTCAATGGATTGTGGCATTAATCTGTCCAGAAATGATTATTTTATATATTAATTTTATTTCTGAAAATTCGATATTCTTGCACGCAGTGCACAAAAAAGAATGAAAAATACAATTTTAAAATGAGTTAACTCCTGTTGGTTAATAAACGAGTTGAAACATTCTTAAAATTTAATACAAATAACTACGATTGTATTTGTTTTTTCTTTATCCTAGGGAAATAAAATCATGAATACGATTTTTGCGTTGCTGGCCAATCGTAATAACGTGTTCAAAATACGTCAGCTATTTATCGTTTTTATAGTTACAAAAAAATATTTACTATATAATTTATGGTTTGTAAATTTAGATTGTTTCTAATTGTAAATAGGGTATGAATGTGTACATTTTATTTTATTTTTATTATTAGTATTATTATTATTATTATTATTTTTTTTACTTTATTTTATTATCATTTCCGCATTAATTTCTTTCTATTACCGCATGCATATATTTTTCCGCATGTATATATTTATTTATTTTATTTTGTTTATATTATTGTTTTGTTATGGAATGACTGTAAGCTACACAGCACTATTACTTATTGCCCACAAGTGGCAGATTGTAATATTTCAATAAAGTGTTTAAAAAAAAAAAAAGATTGTTTCTAACTAATCACCCCCGAAGAGGGACTTGAACTCTGGATCCTCAGATTAAAAGTGTGATGCTCAACCGATTGAGCTATCTAGGCTATTAAAACTTATTATTAATTATAAAAACCTAATAAATATTATTTATCGATAATGACTTGATGTATCTATCATTTATTCGGTCCAAAATAATTAAATGATTCTTACACTAATAAATTTTACAAATAACAATGCAAAATTAATTACAGATATAACAAGTATGAACAACTAATTAAAAGTGTAAGCAATCAAAAATTGTTGGAACTATTAAATCCTAAATACTAATCTAATTTAAATGAAAATAATTAACTAATTAAGCTTATTAATTATTATTAAAATAATATTAATTTTTATAATTAATTTTTTATGGGAGGATAAAAAAAAAAAAGGAACCGCCCGAACAGGGACTCGAACCCTGGACCCTCAGATTAAAAGTCTGATGCTCTACCGACTGAGCTATCCAGGCTTGTTATACAACTAGTAAAAGTTTGCCAATATGAGTCCGTAGTGTCAACAACATTATAAGTATTTTATTTCTTCACATTAAGTGTTTATTGTTCATTTTGTTAGAATATCAACTTAAAAAAATAAAATTTGATTAAAATTGGTCCATTGCTTTTAAATATTATAAATTATAAATTTAGATAAACATTATTTACATCCAAACCCATATTTTGGCATTGGTTAATTTTATTTAACATTTTTGAAATAAAGAAATTTAATACTTTAAGAAAACATTTTTTTAAAAACAAATGTTAAACATTGTATAATTTTTTCATGAGCTATGAAATTTCTTTAAATATTTGCTAATATGATTATGTTATTAATACATAGTAGTTGTTGTTTTTTCAAAAGTCTTGATAATGTAGCCAATAAAATATTAAACAATGTCGAGACGGCATCAACTCACAGTGTATAATATCGGCAATAATGTTCAATGTCTCAACCTTGGCTCCAATTCAAGGTTTTTAAACTAAAACAATTAACTCTGTTTAAGTAATTGGTTTATTGAAGGAAAATTAAAAATCAACTTCCAGCTTGAGTAAAGGGAAAAAATATAAAAAAACATTTTTTTTTATACCAACTCAAATGAAATAGTTGTAATGTATGTTGAAGAAATTGGTCCGGGTAGAGGTCACTGAATGAAATTCTCAAGTAATTTCAGAAGATATTTATTGTTAGCCAATGTTTCGACCTACATTGTAGGCCTTCTTCAGGGCTATAAGCAAAATACAGACAATTTAAGAAAGCGGTATGAATATATTAAAATATTTTAAATATAGATAAACTAAAAGAAGGTGAATACAATTGATAAGGCAAAAAATTGATAATTATGTGTAATAATGATGATAAAAATTGATAAAGGTGTACAGTAAAGTAATTATGAAGGTTAAAATGTAGAAAATAATAATAAAACATGAAGAAAATAATAATAAAACAGAAAGTGTTGACAGTTAAAAAATTAAGGTATTACAGATAAATAAAAACTGAATATACAATAGGAATGTGAAATGATATGGGTAAATTAGAAAGTGATAAGAATTACGCACTAAAATTATAGGTAATAAAAAAGAAGAAATAAAAATTGTAAAATTATAAAAATCTAGAAACGAATTATATAAAATAGAATAAAATTGAAAATAAAAATTATTTTAGAAAATACAGTATTAATATTAATAGGTAGAAAATACTTTATACTAGTGTAAAGAATATTAATTGCATAAGAGAATGTAAGAAGACAGTTTATAAAAGTGTAAAATATCAATTGTATAAAAGTAGGTATGTTTTAAGTAAAGTACGTGATAATACAATTAGGCTATATTTGACTAATTAACAGGCTAATAACAGGCTATATTGGAATTATGATATATATTGATGAATATTTAGGATGGTATATATATAACTAAAACAAATAAACGCCTTACAGTAATAGTGAGCTTGGAAGTAGTGATAATAACGGTAAATTGAGTATAGTATTGTTTTAGGTTATGAGGGAAAGAAATTAAAATGAAATGGAGGAGGGAGGGTGAGTAAATTTAAAGTTTTGTGCGTGTATCTACATCTGTTGTCTTTTGTGCGTAGATGTCTGTGTGTGTATGTGTGTGTGTGTGTGTGTGTGTGTGTATATATATATATATATATATATATATATACATACGAGTATGTGTATGTGAGTGTGTGTGTATGGATTTTCAAGTCTTTATATGAGGCTTCTACACTATTTGCTTCTTTCCCTTTATACGTTACTTATAGCCATTGTAACGACTATGATATTCTGAGAATTTTTTTTTTACACTTAGTAAGGGTGGGGGACCATCCTTCCTTCTCAATTATATCAGTCAGTGTTTCATAGCCAGAGAAGACCCACCCCCCGTCCCACCCCCACAGGTAACTTATGTTTTGCACTATTTACTCACCCTCCCTCCTCCATTTCATTTTAATTTCTTTCCCTCATAACCTAAAACAATACTATACTCAATTTACCGTTATTATAACTACTTCCAAGCTCACTATTACTGTAAGGCGTTTATTTGTTTTAGTTATCTATATACCATCCTAAATATTCATCAATATATATCATAATTCCAATATAGCCTGTTATTAGCCTGTTAATTAGTCCAATATAGCCTAATTGTATTATCACGTACTTTACTTAAAACATACCTACTTTTATACAATTGATATTTTACACTTTTATAAACTGTCTTCTTACATTCTCTCATGCAATTAATATTCTTTACACTAGTATAAAGTATTTTCTACCTATTAATATTAATACTGTATTTTCTAAAATAATTTTTATTTTCAATTTTATTCTATTTTATATAATTCGTTTCTAGATTTTTATAATTTTACAATTTTTATTTCTTCTTTTTTATTACCTATAATTTTAGTGCGTAATTCTTATCACTTTCTAATTTACCCATATCATTTCACATTCCTATTGTATATTCAGTTTTTATTTATCTGTAATACCTTAATTTTTTAACTGTCAACACTTTCTGTTTTATTATTATGTTCTTCATGTTTTATTATTATTTTCTACATTTTAACCTTCATAATTACTTTACTGTACACCTTTATCAATTTTTATCATCATTATTACACATAATTATCAATTTTTTGCCTTATCAATTGTATTCACCTTCTTTTAGTTTATCTATATTTAAAATGTTTTAATATATTCATACGGCTTTCTTAAATTGTCTGTATTTTGCTTATAGCCCTGAAGAAGACCTACAACGTAGGTCGAAACGTTGGCTAACAATAAATATCTTCTGAAATTACTTGAGAATTTCATTCAGTGACCTCTACCTGGACCAATTTCTTCAACATAAATTATCATATAAATAAATCATAAAAATAAATCATAGGTCAACAATTATTATCAATAGAAATAGTTGTAAATTTGAGTTGTTGGTAAATGTACAAGTATTTCCATTGTGCCAGAAGGATATATATTACTTTGGAAGTCTATAATATGATATCTTAATAAAGAGTATCGAAAGTTGATATAAATTATTTTGATTTTATATTATATTGTAATATGTATTGCTACATCCAAAATATTTTTTTTATATTAACACTTTATTGAAATATTAAAATCTGCCACTTGTGGGCAATAAGTAATAGTGCTGTGTAGCTTACAGTCATTCCATAACAAAACAATAATATTAACAAAATAAAATAAATAAATATATACATGTGGAAAAATATATACATGCGGTAACAGAAATTAATTAATGCGGAAATGATAATAAAATAAAGCAAAAAAAAAAATAAATAATAATAATACTAATAATAAAAAAATAAAATAAAATCTACACATTCATACCCTATACCAAAATATTAATAACCTTTATTTGATTGTTTATACAAATCTCTCCTTCCACATTTAGGATTTAAGTTGATATTTCAATATTATATTTGTTAGTATAATAATGAACACAACAATTAAATGGCTATTACATTTTTTTATCAATTGAAATTTTGATCCTTGTATAATCATTGTTTTTATTAAAAAATATTATTAACATCTTTGTAGATTATAAAAATGTACATATTACTCCAATTAGATGTACTAGGATCGGTGTCTTTACATCCAGTCATTTTTATTTTCTGTCTGAATTTTTTTTTTTTTAATAATTTTTCCATTTTTTTTTATTTAAGTAATAAATTGATTTTTTTTCATAGATTAAGTAAGATAAAAATAAATAATTTACGAATTCAAATGTTGTTTTAATACCCGTGGACTGCAGGGATTGACCATCCTGCATTGAAGAAGGTTTCAGGCTTTATATACTCACACAAAGATCTATAGGGGCATGGTAGCAACCATAAATAAAGAAAATTTGCAAAGATAAACTGCCCAAGTGTATATGCGCCATTGTAATAGTAACTAGCTACAAACTGATAAGCAACTAAATACATATTCTACTATAATGAACCATAGTGAGTTCCAAATAGCAACATAGAGCAGAAACACAAAAAAAAATTGGCTTAAAACATACGCCATAATCTTATGCAGTTTCTTGTCATATCTAATAAGTTTCTTTAACTAATGGAGGCTTATCAAGAATGAAATATGTCTCAATAATCAGTAAGGGACGTATTGTCGTATTGTTACTATCATGCGAATAGCCGGAAACAGATTGCAAAATAGATGAGCCACAAAGAAAATGAGATGTTTATTATCAATATTTATTGACTATTGTAAAACAAATCAACACAACGTACACAATAAATCAACAATAAGAAAGTGAGAAAAATGATAAAATTATATTTGAATTGTAAATATGACTGATAGTCCGAATGATAATTAAAGTTATTCAAATTTAAAGCAATGGGTTTTAAACAAAGCTAAATTTCTCTGTTTATAGTCAGTCATTCGACAAATTTGAGCCTGGAATTGAGAAATTGTTAAATACCTGAAACAGCCTGAGAAATGATACTTAGCATTCCTGCCTTCTTCGCCACTCTTCTGAGTGCACTACAGACTTACTTTCCTGAGCAGGTGGATCCGAACTTGAGAATGCGGAATACTCCTCAGTCAGATGTAGCCAGAGTTTATGACTTCATAATAGTTGGTGCTGGGTCTGCGGGTAAATAGTCTACTTTTTTGTAATAATAATAAATAGTTTATTTATTCCGGAACAAGTCCCATTATAATAACAATAGTGGAATAATGTATAACCTAATATGTCTTAGAGTAAAATATAATACATTTAATTAATTAATTACAATTAAATTAATAAATAAGGAAAAAATTAAAAATGAATTGAAAATAAATTTGTGAATTATCATCAACAACTATATTAAAAGAAAAAAAAATAGATAACAATAATTATAGAGAGAAAAACAATAGTTGAGTGTGTGTTTGTGTGTAATATAATTTATGGACATAGGTGTAAAAATGAAAGCTTTTGTGTAGCCTAACTTAATAGTTAAGTATAAGTATAAGAGTCACTTGGGGATTTGGATTATTCTTGAGTGAGTGAAATATGTCAGCTGTGTTATACAGATATTTTACAGCTGTGTTTTAATTAAAACAATAATAGTTAAAATTGCAATAAGGCCCCAGCCTTAACTAAAAATGACCCTTACTGTTTGAACATCTCTTGGCAAATTGTAACTAGTAAAAGCCAGTAGCAATAATAATTTCAAATAATGTAAATATAATAAACAATTTAACAACAATTTTATTATTATTATTATATAATTAATCAAAAACAATAATAATCTTAAATAATATAAATTGAAACAGTAATAATTTTAATGATATTTAATTACTAATTTTACATTTGGAAATAGCTAGTTAGCTAGTCAAAATTACTAGTTACAATGAACCCACTAGTGTGTTGCTGTGTACTAAAAGGCAGTGCCACCCTGGAGTTATACCGTATTTTTTGTTTACAATTACAGATTAAATTAAACATAATGGTATTAATATGTCGCGCAGGATGTGTGCTGGCTAACAGACTGTCAGAGAACCCTGACTGGAAGGTCCTTCTGATAGAGGCAGGAGGAAATGACAACTATATATCTGATACTCCATTCCTTGCAGAGTTCCTTCTCAACACCGAAATTGATTGGAACTATACGACAGTCCGTCAAGAAAGAGCATGTTTGAGTAAGTAATAAATCATAAAGTAAATGAATAATATAAATAATAATAAGAAATTCTCATTATATGAAGATGTTTCATAGAGTTTCTTAAATTCATCCAGTAAATTTATATCATCTAAGAGTGAGAAGCCCTTCAAGGATAACATTATATAATGATGATTTATTTTTAAATTAATAAAATTTAATGAAAAAGGGAAGTTTGGATGCCATATCTTAACTTTAAAAATAATTTAATTTTTTAATATTATTTTTGCCAATCTAGTTTTAATGGAATAAAATATCTCTGTATTGTCAATCCCGAAACCTCATTAAAAATAAAATTAAAACCATATAAATTAATGAATTAAACTATATAGGGAATTATATTTTTTTCAATAAATACTCCAACAAAAAAATTAAAATAATCTACTAGATTAAAATAATAAAACATAAACAAAAAGTATATAATGTTAATAGTATAATTTACAAACAAATTTTATTTTAAAGCTCATCGTACATAAATATTTGTTGACACTTTGGCCATTTCAATTGACTAAGATGGATTTTGAAATTAAATTTGTTTTTCAATTTTATTAATATTTATTAAATATTTAAGATTTTATTAATAATATGTAAGAATTATATTGTTAAGGCTCTCATCTGTGGTCGAGACATGCTTACAAATCATTTTAAGAGAAACCGAACACTAGTTAGGGATTTTTCAATTATTCCCAGGACCGAGAATGAAATTAGCCAATTTTGTCCGCAAGGGGGCAGGACATCCTGGACACAGGGGTAAAATTGTGTATGTTAGATTGAATGAGTGTTTTTAAGATCGTTCGTTTTTCCCCATAAATAAGAGTTGAGAACTGGTACTGCCGGCGAGCAGGGTCATGATCCGCCCGGAAGGATTATGAGCTGTCAAGGTTGGAGTCTCCATTTTTTTTTTAGACTAGATTTGGGGTGTAGCCAGATCAGTTCAGTTGTTATTAAAGCCAATCAAATCCGACAATTAAATTTTATTTTTCTTCTCTCATTTGTAATGTTTCGATCACAAAACAGATGGGAGATCTTTTATTTAAATTGTAATTATTATTTTTATTAGTGTCTTTAGGATTATGGTTATGGGTGATAGATCTTGTTTTAAATTGAAATTATTATTTTTATTGTTGGTTTTGGGAATTATGGTTATTGAGGGTGTGAGGTTTTTATAAGTTGTAATTATTATTTTTCTTAATGCCTTTAGGCCTATTATTATTATCATTACTATTAGATGTAAGGTGTAACTTTACATTATTTTTATTTAATATTGTAGAATTTTATTTTTGATATGAGAATGTTTGGATTCATTTCCTTACCAGGTTTTCCTATGTTTCCCCACCCAGCCCTTTTCAGGTGTCCACGAAGAAATAGGGAAGCCACAGGTAACAATTTCTTTGGAATTAAAAGAGGTCATCTTTTTTTGTCATATTTTTCAGGATTTTTTTGTCATAAAAACAATATAAAATTCCTATTGTCATCTTTTAATAAAATGGATAATTTTCAAATCTGACTGCCTCAATATATCTGAAAATATTAGTAGATTTTTACATTAAATTAATCAATATAAATTTAAATTACTGTTTAAATGTGTTAAAATATTAATTAATTAATAACAATTAGTTATTAACATTACTCTTCCAAATCAGGTAATGTTAGATACTGTTTAGCTTTAGTTATATTGGTTCTGATAGCGAATGTTTAAACTCTTTTGAAATATAATGTTTATCATTTAATTTACCTATAATGCATTGTATACATAGATCTAATTTTTTGTTTATGGTACAGGCACGGATGGAATATGTTCAGTGAACAGGGGGAGAGTGATTGGAGGTAGTAGTACCATCAACGACCTCATTTATGCAAGAGGAAACCGACAGGACTACGACGATTGGGAAGATCTTGGAAACCAAGGCTGGGGCTACAAAGATGTTCTGCCTTATTTCATCAAGGCAGAGAATATGACAGAAAGATCTTTGGCTAGGTCCAAGTACCATGGTACTAGAGGTCCTCTCAATGTCCAGTACTCCAGGTTCGTAACTCCACTGAGGGAAGACTATGTCAATGCCGGGATAGAGCTCGGGTGGCAGTTCGGAGACTACAACGCCCGCAACCAATCCGTCAGTGGGTACCAGCAGACCAACCTCAACGGACCACTGCGAGAGAGCACTGCGAGGGCCTACCTGAAGCCTATAAGACATAGGAAAAACTTGGACATTATTTTGAATTCCTTTGCTACTAGAGTCATCATTGAAAATAACGTTGCGATAGGTGTAGAGTATTTTAGGGACGGCGAGACTCATAAAGTACTGGCAAGAAAAGAAGTGATCCTTTCTGCTGGTACAGTAGACACGGCGAAACTCCTGATGCTCTCTGGTATCGGTCCAAGAAAGGAACTGGAAAAGCACAACATCGATGTAATATTGGATTCGCCAGTCGGTTCGCACTACATCGACCACGATGATGTCATCATCCTATATGAACTCACTAACGCTCCTACAGTGACTCCGAACATCTGGAGAACGAATGAAAGTATCATGGCATATGCGAAAAAGAGGGAAGGACCATTGACTTTAGCACCCTTAGGTTGTGAGACTTTGTCTTTCTATAACCCTCAATCTTCTGGAAAACCTCCATCCCTTGAGACGATGCATTGCTCTACCGGAAGTATAGTTTCTGACGCAGAAGACAACAGGAATATTTTGAGATTTGTCATTCTAAACATAGATCCGCACAGTGTAGGAAATGTAACATTGAGGAGCAATGATTTTCGAGATCCTCCGGTCATCCAACAGAACATGTTCAAAGACCAGAGAGACAGAGATACCTTAGAAGAAGGTGTGATGAGGTTGATGCGGCTCATGGAGACTGAAACCATGTCCAAGTACTCTCCCCGGATATACGCGGAAGGAATGTCGTATTGTTCTGAAATGAGAGGAAGAGATTTCGCCAGGTGTGCAGTAGAATATTATTCGATTCCCGGAGGCCATTGTATCGGCACGGCCAAGATGGGCCCCAGTTCCCATCCAGACAGTGTCATCTCTTCGAAGACCTTGATTGTCAAAGGTTTGGGAAGGCTAAGAGTCATCGATGGTTCCATCATGCCAAAGCTTCCAAGAGCCAATACCAATGCCATCATCATCATGCTCGCCGAGAGAGGAGCAGATATCATTAAAAAACATTATATGACCAAATGAAACAAAAATCTATAAGGCTGAGGCTAATAGATTGGTCACTATGGTAACTAAGAATATCGGTGATAAAAGCAATTTAATTAATTAAAAAATAACAACTCTACTTCAGCAACCACAATTAAAATTTAACTTCCTCAGTTCCACATATTTTTGGATATCAACTCTGGCTTTGTAATGCTGATAAGTTAGCGTTCAAAGTAAATAAAAAATGATCATAATGTATGTTGTAAATTTATTTTTCCACAGATTTAGTCACTTTCATCTTATTTGTTTATAAAATACTAAATACAAACAACTGACTATAATCAAATACAAACTAAAGCAGCCGAAGAAGTTATCCTATTGTCAAATTCGCTATATCTAAGAAACACATTTTATTAACATGTATGTACACAAAATCATTTTATAAGAAAAAGAAACCCGTACATAAATAAAATATACAAACAATAAAATATCTTTTTCAATTCCTCTTTCGTAATTATACATAAACATTAAATTGATCAATTAAAAACAATTGTTCAATTTTTTTAGTGAAGCTATACTTCTTATCATTAAACAAGTATTCTGTTGTATAAAATGAACATTATATATCCACTTAAAATGTGTTAATATTCTTGTTTCCAGAAATGGTTTTCAATCTAGTAAAATATTTATTTTCTTATATCTTTAGTTAATTATAAAATTGTGTCGGTGGAAAGGAGGGATCATTATTTTAAATTCACAAAAATAAAGATATTTAGACGAATTCATTTTGAAAATTCGAATTTTAAATATTCGGATTTTTTAGCAGACAAGGCCAACGATGATGAGACCTGTATCATTTAAAAAAAACACTTATGACATATACATACAAGTTATTTATTTATTTTTATATTTACTAGGGAAAATTTATTTGTATGGTTTCTCTGGATAAAAAAACAATATTTATCTGAGTAGAAACATGGCACCCAACATGCAAAAAAAAAAATAATAATAATAAAGTAAATTCGATATAGGTAGAGGTCACTGAATGAAATTCTCAAGTAATTTGAGAAAATCTTTATTGATAACCAACGTTTCGACCTACGTTGTAGGTCTTCTCTACTTCTTCTATGGATCCCCTCTTATCTAAATTTAAAACAGTCCCTCATATCTAAATTTAAAGACCTCTATATAACATCAACAGCCACAAAAATTTACCCCACAGGTAACGAAAATGGGTCCACAATATATCATCTACCACCATCCCTCCACAAGTATCAAAGCTTAGGCCCTAATTTTTCCACCCCTTCCTCCGACTCCCCAACCTCATCACAGACCTAGAACACATATACAGAGATGACAGTTTTACATTCCCGGACAATTAGAAAGAAGTATCCCGTGTCCGCATCACCAATTTAATCACCAATCACTTACAACGCTCCCAAAAACAACCCCCTTCTCTTTCCCCCTCATTTTTTAAAGACATTGCCACCACTCGCACATTCCTCAGAGCAAACCCACAACTTACAGTTACCAAAGCAGACAAAGCCAACGTGACTGTAATAATGGACACTGATGACTATACTGAAAAAATGTGTTCCCTCCTATCTGACACGACAACATATACACCCATCTCCCGTGATCCCACCCTCTCTCTTATGACTAAATTCAACCATCACCTACAGGACCATATTAACCCGACAAATAAACAAACATACATATTACAATCTTATCTCCTATAACTCCATATCTCCTCGTTTATATGGATTACCCAAAATCCACAAACCAGGATATCCACTCCGCCCCATTATTTCTAACATAAACTCTCCATCTACCAAACTTAGCAAATTTCTTCTTCCTTCTCTTCAAACCCTCAGCCATAACAACACCTATGACATTACTAATTCCTTTCATCTAAAGCAAGAATTACTTTCCGTTCACATTCCTGACCAATTCATTTTAGCTTCCCTTGACGCCACTAGTCTATTCACCAATATCCCCATTGACAAAGCTCTCAGCATTATAGAAAAAAACTTGAATATCATCCAACCCCACACCACTCTTTGCCTCACTTTCTACCTTGAATCCCTTACACTGTGTTGTAAATCCGGATTTCTTAGTTTCCATGGTAAATTTTACAATCAAATCTCAGGTCTGGCCATGGGTAATTGCCTTGCTCCAGACATTTCTAACATCGTTCTTAATGACCTTCTTGACTCCATCATCCCTCTATTCCCCCATGACATCTTCCTCATCAAGAAATATGTCGATGACCTCCTTTTAGTTCTCAATCCTGAAAAAATCCCTGAAATACTAGTAGCCTTTAACTCCTACCATCCCCGTCTCCAATTTACCATAGAAACTGAAACCAATCACACCCTCCCCTTTCTTGACCTCCTCATTATAAGAAATAATGATGGCTCCTTGTCCTTTGATTGGTACACCAAACCCACATATTCCGGCAGACTCCTCAATTTTTTCTCACAGCACCCTTACCACCAGAAGATCAATACAGCAAAAAACCTCATTCACCGGTGTTTATCCCTATCAGACACCCAATTTCGACCAACCAACATCCTACCAATCCAAAACATACTACTCTCTAATAACTTCCCAGCCCACATTACCAATAAACTACTAGACCCCCTTAAAAACCCTAGTAATGTAATTTACCCCTCCTCGTACCCAACAGTACCGACCCCTAGTTCCTTCATATACCGATCTTTTCCTTATATTCCTGGTCTGTCTGACAATATCCAAAAAATTTTAAATCTTACCTTTCCCAACCTTCGCCTTGGTTTTAAGCCATACCACAAATTATCCCAACTATTCACTAATTTAAAAGACCCGATCCCCATTAAAAATCTCTCCAACATTGTGTACCGGATCCCCTGCTTTGCCCCAAATTGTACCTCCTCCTACATTGGGGAAACAAAAAACCACTTTTACAGACGACTATCACAACATAAGACCTCTATATCTACCCGGAACATATCTGCTTCCAAATTATCAGAACATGCTTTGACCCTTAACCACAAGTTTAACTTTGAACAACCCTCTGTTCTCGCCACGGTTCCTAATTATAACAAAATACTAATTACAGAATCATTATATATTAACCTCGAAAAAAATCCGTTAAACATAAAGACTGGCAAAAATAACCTATCAATAGTTTACAGACACATACTAGACCTAATACAAAAGAACTAACCACCCCCGCTTCCTAATGACTTTCTCCCCCTCCCCCAGCGTGCCAATATTATATGTATGTGTATAAGTATGTATGCTTTGTGCGTGTATCTATGTGTATATACATGTGATTGATGAAGAGGATGATTGGATCGGGAGACATGGAACTCTGCTCTGACCAGTTGAGGCAACCCTTGTCGGAACGCCTATAAAATGAAAAAAAAAATGAATATGAACTTGTAATAATATTATTTAATAAAAGTGGTATTTATTAGGGTAAGAGAAATAAAAACCATTTTCCAGTCACTGTGTCGAGACTTTTCGACACTATGGTGTCATTTTCAATCCTTTTTTCTTCCTCTTTCTGCATCTTTCCAAGAAGAATTAAGTCCAGTTTAAAAAAATAAACAAATTTTATAAGAATAAAAGTGATATTAAAAACATGTGCTTGTATCAATAGATCAAAGACACAATAATATCGGCGACGAGGTTTAAACGTGAAAATAATGCCGGTCTCAAACTTCAACATTTTCAGTACAGGTATTTTAATTCACATATCAAAAACTGAATGAAACACAATTTTCCTAATTCATGCAAGCATTTTGCAAGCAGGAAGAAGATTTTTTTAACAAATTAGCTACACATTTACGTCCAGAAATTCAAGATAGCTTAAATTATTCAAATATTGCTCCATTTGATAATTTGATTCTCGAAGAGAAAAATTCAATTGTTATTTAGAAAGATTCGATAATTGCTGTACTATGAAGGGAGTTACAAAAAAAGATAAAATAGCCTAGCTACTGTGTTTCAATTGGGTCTACACATTACAATAACTTGGCGGCATTTTTGGATCCTGAGAAACCTCTAAAAAATCTAGGTTATGACGAATTTATTCAAGCATTCAAAACGTTGTTAATTCTGAAGATATACATCGTGGTATCTCGAATTTTTTTTTTAAATATTTACCAGAAAGAGAACCAGTCTATTTCAGAATGCGTAGCTGCACTTCAGCGTGATCTTGCTGAATGTTCACATGGACAAAGGCTTCAATAACATTCCCGATGATATTTTTGATGACCAAACGTGTAAGATTCCATAATTGGCGGATTCAAATTACACATAATCAATAATGGCCGACACATATCACTTAGGGGTATGAAGAATTTTCCCAGTTTCCCTTTTTTGCTTCCAAATCTTATTAACATCTCCCTAACTCACTCCACACTCCTTGGCTAAATCTCTTTGAGTCATTGATGTATGTTCACTCAAAGTAACAATCTTAGTGCGTTTTTTTGGAGAAATATCTATGTTAAAAAATTAGAAACAAAAAAACTTTAGTTAAGTTTACGTCTGCAAAAAACTTTAGTTCTAAAAAATAACAAAATCTAACGCACCTATAGCTTTGTTGTGTCGTAACTTACTGATTGACAAAAAACGAACACAAAATAGCCGCTATTTTGACAAATAAATGTGTTGCCAACTGCAAAAAACAAAAAAATTGTATTATTATCACGTGTCTATATTAATTCGCACAGTACTGTAATACAGAACGGTATTAGGTACTAATACTATAATATTACTCCCATTGTAACATCATACCCGATTAGTCATAGCAACATAAAGTGACATTAAACGAATAAACAACAAACACAAAAGCGAATAGAATAGAAGAAGATAACCTCTGTAAGGTTATGTTGAGTTGAATCTTAGCTGCAGCGGAATCGAAAGCGAAGGTTTGAGGAAAACGAGTTCTTTTTCGCGATAATTTCTTCTTTCAATGTGGCCATGGACTAAAATAGAAACGACACTCGGCCCGAGAGATCCTGGCGTCCTTGACGTGCCAGGACTGAGCTGGCGGCCAGTCGGAAGTGAACTGACCACTCTAGCCATCTACAGTCCTCTTCAGTAGCTTCAGCGTTCTCGTCATGTCGCTGTATTGTATCTGTCTGCTTCTCTTCTCTCTGTACCAGCTAGCGATATCTGTAAGTAAATATATATCTATCAAATGCCTACTTCATTGTCACTAACTCTAATGTTCCTAATGTCTTGTGAGTGATCTCTTATTAGGAGGGGAGACTGTCATATCTCTAAACAACAATAGTCCACACTGTATGTATCCATGACAACCACTAAAAACACCTGGGCAGAAGGTTCCAGCAATTGTTGGGTTTTCTTCAGTTACTTATAACCTTATTACTTCATGTTTGTGTTCAATTGTTAAAATCATTATCAGTAGTAATATCCCTAGGGCATTGATAATAGACGAGATAATTTTATGACAATCGAAAGATCGTTACTTGGTAACAGCAAGAAGCCGAAGGCTGAGCAACGAGCTTGAGAAATTTGTCATAAAATTATGAGCCATTTCTCAATGTCCGAGCGATATTTGGCGGAAAATTTTTTGACAAAAAATTTATAACTCAACAGAATTCTGGGAATTTTTTCTTTGATTTGCACATTTATACTTTGTGCATTCGCATTGCCAAAACGTGACATTTTGAAATTTATTTGGAATGAAGTTGTCAATCTCAACACGTGTTGTCATAGTGATTGCATTCTGTGCAATTATCAGTGTAATGTTCACATGATTGAGTGAAATTGTTTCATTTGACACAAAATGATAAAATTTGATTGGTTGTTAGAACTGTCAAAAAATTTTCAATTTAATATACCGTTAAAAGTGCCTATTATAGTATTTTTATTCCATAATACTACCATTGATTTAACATATTTAAAATACTTGTGGTTAATGATTTTATTTCCAACAAATTATATTGTGAATACTTTTGTCACATTCAATTCAAAAAATTAAATCTTATATTTGAATTAAAAAAAGTAAGAAGAAATATATATTATTTCAGTTACAATTTTTTTTTTCAGTGCCTAATGATTTATACAATATTACTAAACTTTAAAAAATATAAATAATGAGCAAATAAATAATATTATTATTTACAATAATAATTATAAGGAGCTTCACTATAATTAGAAGGAATCTTTAAAACAATTTTAAATACTTGTTAATATTTTTATTTTATCAGCAGCTATTTAAATAAATAAAAACTTAAGAGAAATAACTCCAATTCCTACTTAGGTTTTGTTACACCTCCAGGCGCTGGACATACTTTGAACAATTTTTTTACTTCATTGCTTTCTACACACTACATTTTTTCACTTCACTACATACAAAAGTACCTGACTGTATAATGTTAAGAAAAAGGTTAAATCATAAAAATTATAAAAAATGAAAATGAACAGTTACTGCAATTATATTTTTAAGAATGTCACTGTATTATTTGGGTTTGAATTATTACACTATTCCGTACTTAAAAAATATAATGAATATATAAATAAATCCTAAAAAGATATAAGGCTTCTTTAGACATTGAATAAAAAGACTATATTTTGCCCATAATGGTTTTTACAATCTTCTCATTTATTTAAAAAGGGTTTTAATTACTTTAAAATATTTATTACAAATAAATCATTAAAAAAAATGAATAAATAAAATGAACAGTTACTATATATTTTTTCTAAGTACATTATTACTTCTCATAATTTTTTATCATTATTATTATTATTATTGGCCATTTTATCATTAAATCTATAGTATTTCTTAAATCTATAAATTAAAATCACCATTAATGCTAATATAATTCATACTTATATAACTTTGGAATATGAAAACTAAGAAGTTAATATTTTATATCATTACCTATTCTTTCCATTCTTGAGTCTCTCCTTCTATTACCTTATGTCTTATTGCCATACCTGCTTACACAATGTACCTCACTTTGAACTCTTTTGCACTAGTTCTTTCTTAATTTATCTTACTCTCTGTATCTCTTTAATTACTACAACTTCATTATATATTTCTGTAATTCTTCCTTTTCACAGCAATGTTTTATATGTTGTTTTTATGTTTCTTCCTTAGTCCTGAAGATGGCCCATGGCCTACATCATAGGCTAAACGTTGGCACAAGTAAAAGATAAGTGTACCTTATTTTTGTGTTATCTTTGACTGCACCCCTGGTCAATTCAATCCATTGTAAACACGTAGGGTAGGGTTTACATTAGTAAAAAAAATAACAATATATTATTGCTCATTTTATTACAATGACAGGTAAATATATATAACAATATAATTTGTTTAATACTAATTACAATTTTTATGAAACATGGAATATAAACTTATACATATATGTATATAGCTCATGCAAAAATCAGTCATTAAAAAAGTCATATTTGTTTTCTGTAGGAAATTATTTAACAATTTCTGAAGTAATGCAAATAAGGATGATGATGACAGCTAGCACATAAAAATGTTCTTATCAAGCTTATGAAGTTACCATGAGATATTAAATATATTATATTAATAATATATACATTATGGTGTAAAATAAGGTTCATCAATGATTCTCAATTTGACTTTAGATTACTTTGATTATTTTGATCCTTAAAATAATAATTCGGTATGTGGCATTTGAAGAAAAAGGAAAGCAAATGTTATATTTTAATTCTTAAAAAGATAGCAATTTAAAATAGGAAAATTAAGGATAAGTTGGACTCTATTAAAAACCACAAAGAAAATATCATCTGAGCCTTTCAATTTTATTTGATTTGAATTATTTTTCTAATATTTTAAATTGCCTGCAAACATATCAGAAATGATTAATAAGGTAAAAATAGTAGTCTAGTCTGTCTGAGTATTGTGAATTCAATAATAAATTAACTGATATAAATATAATATGTCAAAGAATGAAAGTCAGTTGCAATTTAAATTTGATAAAACATTATACCACTTCTAATTAAAAAATTACAAAAACATTAAATTGAATAGTTTTGGTGGAAATCATCCATATCTCTTGAAAAGCTACGCTCTCTAGAAAAATTTAGTCAATCGCTAATGAATTTACATAAAAGATAGCTGGACCATATTAAAATATTAAATAATGCTATTAGATACAAGCATATTCAATTTTCATAATATGTGTTTACATTGTTGTCACATTGCCTCAACAATTTAAAAATTAGGCAAACCTATTGTATCTATTAGGTTTATTTTTTGGCAAATAAACGTAATGGACTTTTCCTGTGTCTACTTTAAAAGAATAAGGTATTCCCAATTTCGCACCATTTAACTTTATTACAGATACTATTGTTTGATTCTTCAAATTAGGTTTAAAAGGATTTGAGTTGTTTAAATATTGTGATAATGTGATGTCTAGTTGAGAAGTCGAAAGATACCCTATTACTTCATAGTATCCTTTCCATGATGCTGCATAGTTTAATGCTGTGAAGCCCCATTTGTCTTCCTTTTCCTTACTCAAAAGGGCTTGCCGAAGAAGTTTCACTATTTCCAAGTGGCCCCTGCTAGCACTGCGGTGCAGGGCAGTCCTTCCATTGATATCAGGCTGAAGGCTTTCGATTCCAGCCTGTAAGAGCAATGCAACTACTCTAGTGTGACCTTCTCTTGAAGCTAAAAACAAAGGAGTTTCACGTTTGAAATTCACTGATACAATTTGGCTTTTTTCTTTATCATTCTCAAGCAACTTGAGTATAATAGAATAATGTCCGTTCATTGCAGCATAATGAATAGGTTGATTAAGCAACGCATCCCTACTGAATCGGTCTGCTTTAAAAATCAGAAGATTTTCTATAATACTTGAGGTATTGTCTCTAGATGCAATATGCAGTGGGGTCATTTGATTATGGTCCATTGCGTCAATATCTGCTCTATCAGCTAGCAGATGTATTACAATCCACTCCTGTACATCTTCTGTAAATTTGTTACCTGTTTCAGATACAATGTGTAGTGGTGTGCTCCCGTTTTTGTTTCTGCTATTAACGAAGGCTCCAAACTTAAGCAACAATTCAACCACATTTGGATAGCCTTCTCTTGCGGCGAAATGTAACGGTGTCATACCATCAATGTCGGAAGCCTCCCTGTCTGCTCCTGCTTTCAATAATGTGTAAATTACTTCCTCGTGGCCATGAAGGGTAGCTAAATGCAATGGAGTTTTAAGATCGCTTGCCTTTGCTTCTTTATCTGCATTACTGTCCAGCAGCACCTTGACTGTTTCTAGAGAACCGCGCATTGCTGCAAAATGAAGCGGTGTGTATCCAATTTTGTCCGCTATATTTATAGTAGCAGGGGGATGGGAAAGCAACGATTCAATAATAGCTATCAAGCCTTTGGTGCAGGCAATGTGTAGGGGAGTCGTGCCATTAATATCGTAAGAGTCTTTATTGGAACCAGCATTTAAAAGCTGTTGTACTATTTCAACATGGCCGTTCTCACAAGCGCAGTGGAGGGGGGAATAGCCCTGCTTATCTCGAATATCTAATGAAGCGTTGTATGTTATTAACAATCCGACAATATCCGAGAGCCCGTGGTAAGAAGCAATGTGCAGCGCCGTTACGTTATGTATCTCTGGCACATTGTTCTTTGACGTAAGAAGATTTACATCACAATCTGCATCTATAAATCTTTTAAATTTCTTCTTTACTATTCTACTCGCTCCTGTTTTTAATATTAATTTAACGAAATCAGGATTTCTCGACATAACGGCTGAAGTAAGAGGCAGATTTCCATGGTCGTCTTTTCGCAAAATGTTTGCTCCGTGAGAGATAAGCAGTTCGATTCCTTCAGAAAATTTGGTCCCAATGGCGTGATTAAGGATAATTGTAGGGTACGAGCCTAAATTTTCAGTCTTGCTCAAAAGAAGCCTCAGAATATCTACTAATTTATTTGAAACCGCATCGAAGAGAATTTTCGACCCAATGAAACTGTTATCTTCCACTTTGGCTCCATGATCAAAGAGTAGTTTCATAATATCTGCTCTTAAAGGATTGAATGCTAAGTCTAGAGGAGTTCGTCCATCTTCGCTCATCGCATTCGGGTCAGCTTTCTTAGACAAAAGAAATTTGATTAACTCAGTGTCATTCCTTCTGATAGCTAAATGCAATGCTGTTAAATCATTACAACCTTTTCTATTGACATCATCCCCGTACTTCAGCAATGTTCTTATCACATTTGCCTTTCCATTATTGGCTGCCCACTGTAAAGGAGTAAAGCACACGTAATCTTCGATACTGTAACTGGCGTTCTGGGATAGGAGATAGTCAGTGACTCGAGCATATCCGATGGCAGCTGCTTCATGCAGCACTGTCAGATCGAGAAGATTTCGTGAATCTATTTCGGCTCCGTGATGAACTAGAATTTTCATTGCAGCGACTATTTCATTTTCTTGGTTATCATTTATGGTGCTATTAATTATTGGTTCCTGATGTCTTATGATTGCTGTTTCAAGTATTTTTTGTAACTCGTCATTATTTTTCCGAATTGCAAAATTGAGAGGTGTTTTACCATTTTCTCCTTTATCATTAACATCTGCACCGTGGCCAATAATCGTCTTTATCACTTTTTTATTTCCACTCAACGCCGCAAAGTGTATTACAGAATTACCAGTTTTGTCCCTACATTTTAAAGAAGCATTTCTTGAAATTAGTAGGTTTACAATATCTTCATCACCATTCGAAGCAGCGACCATTAGCGCTGTCATTCCATTATTTCTCTGGTTATTGACGTTAGCTCCATATTTAATGAGAATTTCTGTCAGGTTTAAGTTCTTCTTATTTACTGCTAAATACAAAGGAGTGACACCAATCTCATCCCTTTCATCGACACTAGCATTCCTCAATAACATCAAATTCACCAACGACTGGTATCCTTTATCAATAGCGATATGTAGCGGCGTTATGCCCTTTCTTCCTTTGATGTTGATATTAGCACCGTGCTTGATAATTGTCTCGGTAACATTTAGGTGACCATTCCGCAGTGCAATATATATTGGAGTTTCATTCGAATCGTCCCGTATATTTACACTTGCATTTCTAGACAAGAGCCAATTCACAAAAGATTCGTTGCCTTCATCAGCAGCGATATGTAAAGGTGTAAGGCCATTGTATCCTTTAACATTAACATCAGTAGTGAGGTTGAGAAGAATCTTAAATATGTTGGGATTTTTTTCGGATGCAGCTTTATGTAGTGGAGTGTCACCGCTTTCATCTCTTATGTTTACAGATGCGTTTCTTGATAACAGCGAATGGACTATGGATTCGTGGCCGTCCCCAGCAGCGATATGTAAAGGGGTACTGCCATCAGCTCCTTTGATATTAACATCAGATGTGAGGTCCAATATGCTATTAAATATATCGAGATTACCGTTTTCCGCAGCCATATGTATCACAGTCTGTTTTTCATCATCTCTTATTATAACACTTGCATTTTTAGACAAGAGTAATTCCACGATAGATTCCTCCCCATCTTCAGATGCTGCATGTAAATATGTCTGGCCTTTATAACCTTTGGTATTAATATCATCTGCAAAATCGATAAGTTTGTAGAAGGTATCATAACTTCTATACAAGAGTGAAATATGTATTGGATTGCCATTACTATCGTCTTTTAAATTCACATTTGCCTTTCTAGACAACAGCTTATCTACCATAGATTCGGAATTTACCCTAGCCGCTAGATGTAAAAGTGTTTGGCCATTGTATCCTCTTATGTCGACGTCAGTAGCCCGATCAAGGAGACTGTTAAATATATTAAAACGACCATCAAGTGCTGCTCTATGCATTGGAGTGTAACCCGAATCATCTCTTATGGTCACACTTGCATTTTTTGCCAAGAGCGTATTCACGATGGATTCGTAATCGTTTTCGATAGCGATGTGTAATGGCGTTAGACCTCCAGATCCTATAATGTTAACGTCATATGTGTGATTGAGAAGTATTTCGCTTGTTTTGGTCTCGCCAACTTGTAGAGCAATATGGAGTGCTGTGTCGTTATTGAAGTCTGTTATACCTACGTTTGCATTTTTGGACAAGAGTAATTTCACAGCGGCTTCATGGCCCCCCAGAGCAGCCATGTACAAAGGAGTTTGGCCATCATACCCTTGAATATCAACATCATTAGTATATTTGAGAATGGCATTAATCACTTTGGGATTTCCACCGGCTGCTGCTTGATGTATTGCCGTGTTGTTCGAATAGTCTCTTATGTTTACACTTGCATTTTTGGATAACAATGTATTCACAATGGATTCGTAGCCGTCCTCAGCAGCAATATGTAAAGGTGTAAGACCATCAGAACCTATAATATTCACATCATTGTAGTGTTTGAGAAGTATCTTAGCAATTTTGGAATATTTAATTGCAAGTGCCAAATGTAATGGAGTGTCGTCGACATCATCTTTTATATATACACTTGCGTTTTTGGACAAGAGCAAATCAACGACGGATTTCAGCCCCTCCATAGTAGCAACATGTAAAGGTGTATAACCTCCCTCCCCTTTGGTATTAACATCAGAACATTTTTCTAGAAGTTTTTTTATTTCGACAAGATCACCATTTATTATAGCCGTGTTCAGTGGAATGTCATCTAATTCCGGGTCCCAACTACATGTGTTGACGTCATGAACGCCCGCCGTAGTCGATACATCGAATTGTTCCTTCTGTGCACTGTTCACCTGAAAAACATAAAATGTAAATAAAAAGAAACAATGTTTCTTAAATTATTGCATGGGAATAACACGTGAGTAGGTCATCTGAGATTGTAAATAAGATACTGGAATATATGATTTTATGATGCCTGAAGTTATGATTTGTATGTGACTTCGAAAGAAATTGTTCAATCAGCTATCAAATGGTATGAAAATAACTATGAACGAAAATCTGCTTATAAATCGATGTTACACCGCTTCCATACATTAACATACTTTAAAAAATTCTAAACAAGAATCAATTTATGTTAGAGATACATTAGAAGAATTTTTTGTCAGTTTCCACCACCTCCTATGACATAAACCGTTAGATATTATTTTAAAAGTTATTTACTAATGCACAACTACACACATCACAAAAAAGGTTTCTCATTAACCGTGCATAGCGTCATAGTACACAATGTACATGGTAATGTCCGTGATACGTCGGATATTGCCAGTAACAGCACCAAAACCGGATTGCGCTTGCGCTGATCACTTTATTTTTCATCAGCTCATCACATCATGGTGCCATTTTCAATCTCTTCAAACTCCTCTCTCTCTGCATCATCAAAAAAAAAATCTTTTATATAACTTTACATCTATTATAATTCTAAAATTTGTGAAATTAAATAATAATAACTACACTAAATTACATAATTTAAAATAAATTGTCCAAAATAACCAACTATAGTTTAAGTATAGGTGATAATGTCCTATTTTTCTAAAAATCTTGGGGATCAATATATCCTCCATGGTCAAATGAACATTAGATTAAAAACCACCTTTGAACCCTGAAAGGACTAGATCATTTATTAGGACTCGTGAATATTTATTTTTATAAAATATATTAAATTTTGTCCAAAAATAAACCACCGCAATACCGGGCTACTTTGGCCCTAGGGTCCTTCTTTGACCCAAATGTAGGAAAAGATAAAACGTTCTCTAAATACTTTCAAGTAGTAGTTGTTCAACTAGTTACTGCAGTTTCCGCAAGGCTGCAGCCCCAAGTCGGCACTGATGTAGTCGATAATTTTCACAATAGTTCGATATTAGCACCGTGTTCGATAATTGCCTGCTAGTATCAGGACCTCTGGATTTCTTAACCTTGTGAAAACACGTGTTTTATTTACTCTAAAACTTTCAACTTTCGAAACCGTTCCACGTATCTTACAAATTTGGTAAGTACCTGATTAACTAATTTGCTTAGTACGGTAGGCAGTGGTATAGTTGTATCTGCCATTACGGTTTAGTTTTTTGGTAAAAAAATATAAAATAACAACAGCTCTAGTAACCTCAAAAATACGACCTACTTTGGCCCCCCTGTTTTGTGGGCCAAAGTAAGTCGTGCTTTTGAAAACTTATATTTGTAGTTATTGCTATGCATTACGGGGGGGGGGAGGGGGCGGCATCATGAAAGTAAATTTGTTTTGCACAAAGAACAATGTTGGTTTGCGAGAAGTAGGTCACGCAGGTAGAAGGGTGTCCCCTAGGTCCCCTTGTGGTCAAGGTGACTGAAGAGTTAAGAAAAGGTGGGGAGTCGAAGACTCACTAGAAAGGGAATCTCTACACAGATCCCAAGGAACTAGGAGGGAGCGGAAGACGGAGCCGAAGAAATTTTAAGTCTGGATTTAAGAAGGCTGGAACCAACCAATAGAACAAGCTGGCTTTCGAAAGGGCCTTTCTACAATAGATAATCTCCATGCCGTTAACCAAATCATTGAGAAATCGAATGAATACCAAATCTCAATATATTTTGCATTTATTGACTTCAGTAAAGCTTTTGATACAGTCAAGCACTCATTTCTTATCAACAGTCTAAAACGCCAAGGCATTAATAAACAGATTTTGGATATTCTTCAATGTTGGTATACCAACAGCCAAGCGAGAGTAGTTCTGGACTTACGAGATGGTATTAATGGTAACAAACTGTCAAATCTGAGATTCGCCGATGATGTACTTCTCATTTCACACTCACCATCTGAACTGAAGAAAATGCTAGAAGAGCTAGTCCTAGTAGGAAATGAGGCTGGGCTGGAGATAAATTTTAACAAATCAGTCTTAATGACAAATGCCGAAGAAGAAGAAATATTTCTCGGTACCAGCAAATTCCAATGGGTTAAAGAAACAATATACCTAGGGCAACTCATATCATTTGCAGATAAATCCAAGAAAGAGGTGAATAGAAGAATTAAAATAGGATGGTCCAAATTTTGGTCACACAAAAATATTTTTAAAAGCAACATGGCCATACATCACAAGAGAAAAGTTTTTGATGCTTGCATCATTCCCTCTTTAACTTATGGATGCCAAACTTGGAGCTTAAATAATGATACATCTAAATCCCTAGCAATCACTCAGCGTGCAATGGAGCGAAGTATGTTAAGGAAAAGTAGAAGAGAAAAAATTAAGAAGACAGAACTACGGAAGCTGACTGGTACGCGCGATATTCTCAGGGCAGTATCTGATCTTAAATGGCAGTGGGCTGGACACATTGCAAGAATGGCACCAACACATTGGGCTAAGGCAACAACGGATTGGTATCCAATACACCGCACTAGGAGAAGAGGGAGACCAGCTACTAGATGGCGGGACGACATACAAAACTTCATAGGAGTATTATGGCACCGTTCGGCTTGGAACAGACGTAGCTGGGGTAAATTGGGAGAGGCTTATGCCCAAAGAAGGGCATTTTTTTCTTTAAAAAAAAAAAAAAACTTGTAAATATAAAAACCATGTAAAAATTGTACATAGAAGAAAGAGGAAAAATAAAGCTTATTATTATTATTATTATTAAGAAGGCTGGAATACATCCTATTAATGAAGAAGAAGTTTTAAAACGGTTACCTTCTAAGGGTGTATCTGTTAATTTGGAACTGGTTGGAGAAACTTTCATTCACCATTTGGAACAAAAAAGAAAAGAGGTTGTTCAGCCCAGAACAATAAAAAGACAAAAACTGGAAGTTGCTGCTGGTAAGAGCATTACAGTCCAAGATATTCAATATCAAGAAATGCAAAAGTATCAGAAAGAACAACAGAAAAGAGAAAGAGACATGAAAAATAGCAAAACCAAGAATTAAGAGAAAAACAAAAACTAACGGAACTACTAAGAAACACTATTATTTATTATAATGCAATTGGGAAAAACCACAATGCAAAGCCTTATGTTTCAAAAAATACACCTACTTACCAGTCGACGTTTCGCCTATTCAGGCATTATCAAGACACCAAAATCAAAAAGGGGTTCTGTGAATTGCATCTCGAAGACAAAGGTGCAATACATCCCAACGAACAACAGCCCAAACAGGCTCCAAACATGAGACAGCACACCACCACCAAGACGTTTAACATGACAATATACCAAGTATCTGTTGATCGTTGGGATGTATTGCACCTTTGTCTTCGAGATGCAATTCACATAACCCCTTTTTGATTTTGGTGTCTTGATAATGCCTGAATAGGCGAAACGTCGACTGGTAAGTAGGTGTATTTTTTGAAACATAAGGCTTTGCATTGTGGTTTTTCCCAATTGCATTATAATGAAAAACAAAAACTTAAAAAAATACAACAGAGAGCATTGAAAACAATAAAGTAAATGGTAAATTCCTGATGAGGACGACTACAAAAAAATATAACATCTCATCAACAGGAGAAGATAGTGATAACTACAGCCTCATTTCTTCAGGCCACAGCGACCTCGTTTTTTCAAGTGATGATGAAAAGGAATTGGTTGACTCAGTTGTACCACCTACTTCACAAAATGGCAATAATCCTCAAGATAGTAACGAATCTCCAGAATAAAACACCAATACACCTCCAGAAAGTACTCCTAAAGAAAATTTAAAGGCAAATCTAAAAGAAGGGAATTTTGTTGTGGAATGGAACGGGCTAGAGTTCCCTGGGATAACTGTAACTGTGACGGATGAATGTGGTGATGTTGAGTGCATGGGACGCACTCACAAATTTTGGAAGTGGCCAGCAGTAAAGGAAACTTTGTTTAAGAATGGGCTGCTATAAAGAAGATAATCGACCCTCCAAAACTGGATGAAAAGTCAGCAATTAGTGAGGCATAAGATAAATGTGTATTTGTTAGATTGTTAATTTTCTGCACCTTTTTATGAAAACAAGAATGTTTCAATGAATTTTAAATTTATTTTTCGGTCTTATAAATGAATTATCTTACTAACCCTAGTCTTTCTTTGACCCAACCTAATTCTACAATGCTTTGAAGTAGGTAAAATATCATTGGGCCAAAGTAACCCAAACATGAGGGTAACATTGGCCCAAGTAAAAAAGAAAAAGAAAAAAAGAAGAACTTAATTTTTTTTGTTAAACTCATTAGAAACTAAATTTAGGGTAGTCTAGTTGTGTATTAAAGGTTACCAGAGCTTAGCTATAGGAAAGTTACAAAAAAATGTTATGCGTGATTGAAAAATATCAAAAAATTGGGCCAAAGTAGCCCTGTTTTACGGCATCCATAAAAATTATTTTTAAATTTTATTTAAATACTTTATTAAATCTTTTAATTTACCTATGAAATTTTAAAAATAGGACATTAAGGTATCTATACTTAAACTATAGTTGGTTATTTGGGACTATTTATTTTAAATTATGTAATTTAGTGTAGTTATTATTATTTAATTTCACAAATTTTAGACTTATAATGGATGCAAAGTTATATAAAAGAATTTTTTTGATGATGCAGAGAGAGGAGTTTGAAAATGATACCATGACGTCAAAACGTTTCTATTGATGTAAAGATCAAGAATATAAAACTGACTGAAAAATGTTTTTTCTCTTTCCCTATTATATAAATTATGATGAATGAAGTCCAGTTTAATAAAAAGAATTTTATAAGAAAAAATATTTTTAAAATAGTAGTTACAAGAAAAATTTTAGTTACTTTTAGAACAGAATTATATTAGATGTAAGAATAAAATGAAAAGTGATACAGATAAAAAAAAATGAATAAAATTAGTTAGAAAATAAAGAACAAACAAAAGAATTACAGTAGATTTAATTTTATCGAGTTGTAAGGAATTTTATGCAGAATAACTAATTTGGACTCTATAAAAATTAACTACTTTTGTGAGGAATTATACAAAAATTTTTTTAAGCAAATGGTAAATGTTAACAATACATGGTGTAGGGAGTAATAGAAATAAAAGCCGAAGGGGATTAAATTATATAATATACAAGATACAAATACTTTAAAACAATACATGGCACAGAATAGCAATATATGTCGTATAATAGAATAGTGCATTATATAAAGCTGTACAAAGAGGTACTGTTTAAATCCAACAAAGTATGAAATGAAGAATTAAATATTAGATCAAAGTAAAAAATGAGAAATTATCCAATAAAGTGCCTACGAATGTAACAAATGAAAAAGAAGACACAATTATAGTAAAATATAAAATAAAAAATTAGGACAGAATTATAGTTATAGAATATAGTCAAAAAATAGAATAAACAAAAGAATTATAGATAGATTGTAGATTGAATTTTATCGAGTTACTAGCTTTGGCCATGGCTTCGCTCGCGTGAATTTGGTCTGTCACATGAAGTTTCGTGACAGATCATTTCAAATAAATAATTTAATTTTTTTAAACTATAAGTTACTCATACATCCAAAATTTCAGATGTCTACTTCAAAACTGACGTATTCCATACAATCTTTGAACCTCTATTACATTCAGGGGGAAACACTTGGGGGTGGAATTGTCCAAATTCCTTTCTAAATGCTTATTTAAGCTATACAAAGAACCTATTTGCGAATTCCAAGGTGCTGTGCGTTGACCGCGGAGTGTGTTAGTCAATCAGGTTACAGTTTTATATAAACTTAAAAGCCAGTGTGGTGTGTTGATAAAAAATAGCCTATGTCCTTCCCCAGGCTCCAGATTATCCATATCAAATATCATCACAGACGGATCAGCACAGCCGTGAAACATACATCGACACTAATTAACAAACGGGACGGACAGAAGTTTACTGTTGTTCGTGTCAGTAAAGGATTAGTATGTAATGTTATTGAATTTATTGAAAAGGATTACTTAGTATAACGGTTTCACTTGTCGTACGGCAGCAGCGAGAAGTGAACAATGTTACTTGATTTGTTTTGTTCAGCGAAACAAATTCTCATATTTTGTTACGTTCAAAAATTGTATAAACTATTCAATGGTTAATTTACTTGTACAACAGAAGGTAGATAAAATTTTAGTAAAGCTACCCAGATATTATTCAAGAAATTGACGTTCAGTATAGTACCCATTGTCTACAATATATTTCTATTCGTATTATAGGCTCATTTGAGATATTAAAGAAATAATCTGTTGTTTAAAAAAAAAAACAGTCTCAATCTTATTTCACTGTATTGATTAATTAAATATATTAATGAAAACGAATTAAGTAGTTTACCACCTTTCCACGAACAGATTAAGAAGCAAAAGAGGATTGTTCTAATCTTATTGGATGTCTTCAAGTAATCGTAGAAACTATTAAATTAATAAAACAAAATCTAAAAATCTTATTTCACTGCACATTTCGAATGCAGCTCGAAGCGGCAACCTACGGAACTTGTACCCTAAATAATTTACTTATGACAAAAAAAAATATAATTATAACATCTGATACTTTTATTTATTCATTTTTTTCAATTATTTATTTGTAAAAAAAATTATATTATATAATAAGTAATTAAAACCCTATTTAAATAAATGAGAAGATTGTAAAATCCATTCTGGGCAAAATATAGCCTTTTATTCAAAGTTAAAAGAAACTTTATTTCTTTTTATGTAGTATTTATATATTTATTATATTTGTTTAAAGTCGCAACTAGTATAATCATTCAAACCCAAATAATACAGTCACATAGATAAAAATATAATTGCCCTAACTGTTCAGTTTAATTTTAATTCCTAAGGTTTAACCCTTTTGGAGCGCTATGCAGTCAGGTATTTTGTTACTATCGTGAAATGGATATTTCTAATAACAAACTTGTTTATAGTTAATGTATTAGCTAGGTGTACGTCCTTTACAATAAGATGGTATAAGTAAACCTAAGTATACAGTGCACTGGCGGATCTAGGAGAGTTTTCAGGGGGGGGCATGGGTCAATATGAATTTTTTATCAATGTATACGATCCATATATGAATGAAGATACTTAAAATATCAATTTTTAATTCAAGACAACTGAGGCCAGAAAACAATAACATGGATAAAATAAGGTCTTGATCAGAACGGTAGCTATCTATATGGAATAAAAAACAAAAAGATTCGGAATCACCGATTTTGGATGCACCCATTGAGAAAACATTCGATACAACGAATAATTTTGGTGTGTAAAATGTGTTTTTTTCTTGTTTAAAACCAACTATAATTCAAGTAAATATCAACTAATGAGAACTCTAGGGGGGCCAAGGCCCTCCCCCCCCCTCAAATCCGCCAATGATAAAGTGCATATAAAGAAATGAAGTAAAGAAAATGTCAAATTTTAAAACAAACAAACTTATAATTTTAACAAATAAAATCAACATTAAACGTCATCGGGGGAGTGAATGAGCACAAAAATATACGTCGTCCAAAATACGGCCTGTGTCAGATCGTGATTCACGTTATAGCACCAGGCGGAAGGCCATTAACAGAATATTTTCAAACGATTAAAACCTTTTTTTTTAAATACGTAAATAGTTTTTTAACACCCGGATAAACTATGACTTTTTTAATTAGTTTTTCTTAAATTATTTCAACTGTTTGCCAATATTTCCTGTTGTTATTCATCAAGGGAAAAGGTAATATATTATCAATATGAATTAAAAAAACTAATAGGCATTAATAATGATATTAACAATTAAACATTAAGATGAAGTAAAACATATTTTAACCCAACAATTGCTGGAACCTTCTGGCCAGGTGTTTTTAGTGGTTGTCATGGATACGTAGAGTGTGGACTATTATAGTTTAGGGTTATGACAGTCTCCTCTCCTAATAAGATGTCACTCACAATACATTAATAATATTAAAGTTAGTGACAATGAAGTAGGCATTTGATAGATATATATTTACTTACAGATATCGCTAGCTGGTACAGAGAGAAGAGAAGCAGATAGATGCAAGACAGCGACATGACGAGAAGGCTGAAGATACTGAAGAGGACTGAAGATGGCTAGAGTGGTCAGTCCACTTCCAACTGGCCGCCAGCTCAGCCCTCGCACGTCAAGGACGCCAGGATCTCTCGGGTCATGGGTCGTTTCTATTTTAGTCCATAGCAATTTACAATTATCGCGAAAAAAAAACTCGTTTTCCTCCAACCTTCGCTTCGATTGCGCTGCAGCTAAAATTCAACTCAACGTAAACTTACAGAGGTTGTCTTCATCTATTCTATTCGGTTTTGTGTTTGTTGTTTATTCATTTGACGTCATTTTATGCTGCTATGCTATAGCTAACCATTTTATGCTGTTTTATGCATTTCATGGTACAATGGGGATCCAGTTATAATTAGTGATATTTAATGAGTACCTGACATCGCCCAGGCTCAGAACCCACATTTCATGTCCCTTCCGAGGGACGGGCATAACTAAGAATTTTCGGGGTCTAGTGGTACATTATAACGCACTAAACCCAAGATCATGGGTTCGTAACGCGGCAGGTGGCCCTAGGATTTTTTAAAGATAGTAAAAAATCTTTATTCTGTGTGTGTAATGATTATTACTTCATGTGTAAAAATGTTTTATAAATAAAAAATAACGGAAACGCCGAACAGAAAACCTGTACAAACGTCAGAAGGTTACAAGATTGCTATATCCTCTCCCCTTATCAGTGATGACGCCTCTATCAAAATACCGAAATGAATTATACCGTGAACCGACTTATACACAAAGTTTATGTTTTATTATAATAAAAATAACAATGTTTATCAAAACGTCCCCTTCTTTGAAAATGGTACCAAATCACTCACAATTCGTATAATTCTCACTATGAGGAATGAAAATGATTTTTTTTTTCTTTTCGAGATTGTTGTGAATTACTTATGAATGATAAAATAAACCTGTACCAATACAACCCATGAAGGTTCTAGGGTTCAGTACTTGGTAGAGACTGTACTGTTCCATGGACAACGGTTCTGAAATGAGGTGACTTGTCCTAGGTCACGCTCAAACTTATGAATGATACATAAGTAAATATATTTATAAAACATAAAACATGTAGCACTTAAAACCCATGAAGGATCTTGGGTCCAGTACATGGTAGAGGCTCTACTGCTTCCAAGCCAACGATTGTGCTGGATGGTGACTTGGCCAAAATCATCATGTCCATTCCTCAATCACGGGTACCCACGCTAATGCAGCTGGATGAGGTCCAGAAGGTCTGTAGACCCCAAAAGTCCCGCTATCATTGTTACCAGATTAAGCAATTTATATACCACATTTCTTTATTTTTTTCTATACATATGCAATTAATTTATAGTTTATAATATAAGGAAGAAATAGTTGGGGGTGCAGTCAATAAAAACACCTAAATATGTGTAACTTATTTATTGTGTGCCGACGTTTCGGCCTACAATGTAGGCCATCTTCAAGGCTAAGAGAGAGAAACAAACAGAAATATATAAAAACGTTGCAGTAACAAGGATATAGTGACAAGTAATGTAGTAAAGTGGTACAAGTGTGGAAATTAAAATAGTGACTAGATATGATGAAATAGTGAATAGATATGATAAATAAAGATAATGAATATAAGAGTGGTTACAGAATATAATAAGCTTAAAATAGTGATAGATAAAAATAAAATTGTAGATGATGAACAGAAATTCAAATAGTGACAGATATAATAATTAAAGAATACGAATATAAAATAGAGAAAATAAATGTCCAGAAAGGATAAAATGTAAACATAATATAAAGGGAAAGAAAAATGAGGAGGTAGAGGGAAAGATACAAAATGAGAATCCATATCTATAATTAAAATAGTTTTTTCTAAATCCTTCATACTCCACCCCCTTTTTCTATATTTTAATCTTCTCATTTGTATCTTTCCGTCTACCTCCTCATTTTTCTTTCCCTTTATATTATGTTTACATTTTATCCTTTCTGGACATTTATTTTCTCTATTTTATATTCGTATTCTTTAATTATTATATCTGTCACTATTTGAATTTCTGTAGCCCTTCATTTCTTAGCCCTGAAGATGGCCTACTTCGTAGGCTGAAACGTTGGCACAAGTAAAAAATAAGTATCACTTATTTTTGTGTTATCTTTGACTGCACCCCTGACCAATTCAATCCATCATTAGAATTATCTAGTCAACTTTCTTCCACTCAAACATAAAAGTGTTTATAAGTGTATGTTTAAGAAATTTATGAGTGTATGAACAATAAAAATGATGTGAAATATTGACTTGAACTGGACAATTGACCATGGGAGGATAGTGAATCCCCAGGAAAATGAGGAAAAAAATAATTTTTAAATATTTCTTTATTGAGAATTTTGACTTATAACTTTTTTTAAGTTATTGTTTTTAGAATGTTGATGTATTTTAATATTGAAAATGGCATTTAAGTTGCCAAAACGTCTGGTTTATGAAAGAATAAAATAAATTGACTGGAAGCTGGTTTTTTTCGAAGATAAAATTTACATAGAAATAGAGTCCAGTGTATTAGATAAGAATTAAAAAGTTAATTTATTCTTTTAATTAAGTTTAATTTAACACAACCACCCAACTTCAGTAATGGCTTGATTTTATTATTGTTCTCATCATCCACTACAACCAAACTGAGTTGGCAATTCCTCACTTTATTGGCACTACATTTTAAATTAATAACTCCTGAAAATTTTAACTGATTGCCTCCAAATACCTCCAGAACTATTTGTCTATTATTATATATATGGTCAGTACTTATTCCCAATTTGAAGAGAACTTATAGGCATTACATTAATCTCAGCTCCCGTATCAAGCTTGAACTCCAATTCCTTGTTATAAGTATTTAAACTTTGGGACCACTGTAAACTATCAATTTTACAAATTTTCTTTAAGCTCTCAACTAATTTACAAGAGTCAATAAGGGAATCCGCATAATCCAGTTCACATTCATGCTTATTTTGCTGTACTAAACTTGTTTTCTTGTTTTTAAAACATCCAACTGCAATTCTTTCCATATGCTGGGCAATTATTGGCTCTATGTTTATTTCCAACACTGATAGTATACCACATCACAATTGTTGTTCACACCACTGCTGTGATTCCTATTTTTAGACCTAAGATTATTATTAAGTTTTCTGCCTTCATCATTAGCTGTGTCATAATAGGATTTATTATTACTCTTTTTAATCCGTGTATTTCCACAGATTTTTCTTGTATTATTCTAACTTGTTCCTTTGTAGTTTCAGAAACTTTTACAGCATCGACCACTTCAATTAGATCTAGTTCACTTTCTCTTAATATTCTTTCCTGTAGACCTAACCAATTGATCTGTGAAAAACAATTTGATCCCTAATTAAGGATTCTAACTGATCATCAAATTCACAGTTTGCTCCAATAGTGCGAAGCATAATTGTCAATTACCTGACCCTTTAAGTCTCAATATTTTAAAGAATGTATGCCGTTCAAACAACACATTCTTCTTTTCTTGACAGTAGTTATCATATTTAGTAATTACAGCTTTATGTTTCATTCTTTTTTATTCTTCTCGGTTGCTAACGGATAGTTTTCCAATTTTTGCTTCCAGTTTTTCCAACTTTCCGCGATATTGCCCGAAAACATTAATCCTGCGGGTTGTTTGAACTCCATCGTACAACGTGGATCACTCGGTTTCACCTTACACCATGTTATATGGGATTTGGATAATAAAACTCTCATCCTTTTCATCCCCCATTCTTCTTTTCCATTCCCTCACACCCATCTCTTCCTCCCCCCACCCATAATGACATTCATTATAATTTGTAATATAATCATTATATTTCTTCTCATCTCAACTGCACCTAAAATATATAATCTATAGAATTTTTTCTATAAAATAAAATCACAATTAGTGTTAATATAATTCATACTTATATGACTTTAAAATACGAAAAGTAAAAAGTAAGTATTTTATATAATTTAACTATTCTTTCTATTCTACCCATACAAGATTGAAAAGACAAGAAACTGCTCGAGGTTTTCGCCTACTTCAACACTTAATGTTCAAACGTTCTAAGCTCCCAATAAATTACAAAATACTCATTTACATGACAGTTATCAGACCTATTTGGACATACGGAGTTGAGCTTTGGGGCTCTACTAAACCATCCAATCCTTACAATCCAAAATCCTTCGTAAAATCCTCAATGCTCCCTATTATGTCACAAACAAACTCATCCACAATGATCTTAATATTCCATATGTTGCTGATTTGAACTAGATACCTATCCTTCCATGACAAGCTCCATACACTCTTGAATCCGCTAGTCTCTTAACTTGCTTCCCATACTATTCCTGATAACCGTCCGAGGGGTCTGAAAAGGAGATGGCCTCGAGACCTTCTACTATAGAACTTTATTGGAGTGCTACCGATGGGTAGTTTCTCCACAAGTGTTTTTTGTTTTCATGTCATTTTTTCATATTACCAAATTTACGTGTTGTAATATTATTACAGTTGTAAATATCAATAAATTAATCTAAAAAAATAAAAAATCTTTCCATTCTTATTATGTCTCACCTGTTTTTACCTTATGTCTTACTGTCATACCTGCTTACACAATGTACCTTACTTTGTACTCTTTTGCACTAGTTTTTTTATAATTTATCTTACTTTCTATATTTCTTCAAATTACTATACCTTCTGTATATATTTCTGTAATTCTTCATTGATACTGCAATGTCTTGTATAGTATTTTTCTGTTCCTTTCTTAGCCCTGAAGATGGCCTACTTCGTAGGCTGAAACGTTGGCACAAGTAAAAAATAAGTATCACTTATTTTTGTGTTATCTTTGACTGCACCCCTGACCAATTCAATCCATCATTAGAATTATCTAGTCAACTTTCTTCCACTCAAACATAAAAGTGTTTATAAGTGTATGTTTAAGAAATTTATGAGTGTATGAACAATAAAAATGATGTGAAATATTGAATGAATTTCAATTTTCCCTATTTTATTTACTACCTTTACCAGGTGGATATCATTTTGGCGAAACTTAATCTTTATCTCTATTTTAAAAGAAATTAATAACAGAAACGGCACCTTGTAGCTGAAAGATTTTAAATGTCCTAAATATTTTTAATATATATTAATCCAGGGTCCAGGTGATATTTGTTCCTTGTGAGATGACATTGTCAGTTAACAAATGCAATTGAAAATAATATTCTAAAGATTTTGGGAGCTAGAGCTATTATTTCTAATTATTTTCTATAGAGGTTTGATTGTCCTTCATCACTTTTAATAATCTAAACTATAAATTTTAGAGAAGAATTGGTCGACTGTATCTTCTAATATAAGGAAGAAATAGTTGGGGGTGCAGTCAATAAAAACACCTAAATAAGTGTAACTTTTTTATTGTGTGCAGACGTTTCGGCCTACAATGTAGGCTATCTTCAGGGCTAAGAGAGAGAAACAAACAGAAATATATAAAAACGTTGCAGTAACAAGGATATAGTGACATTTAATGTAGTAAACTGGTACAAGTGTGGAAATTAAAATAGTGACTAGATATGATGAAATAGTGAATAGATATGATAAATAAAGATAATGAATATAAGATATATAAGGTTACAGAATATATATATATATATATATATAAGGTTACAGAATATAATAAGCTTAAAATAGTGATAGATAAAAATAAAATTGTAGATGATGAACAGAAATTCAAATAGTGACAGATATAATAATTAAAGAATACAAATATAAAATAGAGAAAATAAATGTCCAGAAAGGATAAAATGTAAACATAATATAAAGGGAAAGAAAAATGAGGAGGTAGAAGGAAAGATAGGAACAGAAAAATACTATACAAGACGTTGCAGTACCAAGGAAGAATTACAGAAATATATACAGAAGGTATAGTAATTTGAAGAAATATAGAAAGTAAGATAAATTATAAAAAAACTAGTGCAAAAGAGTACAAAGTAAGGTACATTGTGTAAGCAGGTATGACAATAAGACATAAGGTAAAAACAGGTGAGACATAATAAGAATGGAAAGATTTTTTATATTTTTAGATTAATTTATTGATATTTACAACTGTAATAATATTACAACACGTAAATTTGGTAATATGAAAAAATGACATGAAAACAAAAAACACTTGTGGAGAAACTACCCATCGGTAGCACTCCAATAAAGTTCTATAGTAGAAGGTCTCGAGGCCATCTCTTTTTCAGACACCTCGGACGGTTATCAGGAATAGTATGGGAAGCAAGTTAAGAGACTAGCGGATTCAAGAGTGCATGGAGCTTGTCATGGAAGAATAGGTATCTAGTTCAAATCAGCAACATATGGAATATTAAGGTCATTGTGGATGAGTTTGTTTGTGACATAATAGGGAGCATTGAGGATTTTACGAAGGATTTTGGATTGTAAGGATTGGATACGAGATGAACTGGATGGTTTAGTGGCCATAAAGCTCTACTCCGTATGTCCAAATAGGTCTGATAACTGTCATGTAAATGAGTATTTTGTAATTTATTGGGAGCTTAGAACGTTTGAACATTAAGTGTTGAAGTAGGCGAAAACCTCGAGCAGTTTCTTGTCTTTTCAGTCTTGTATGGGTAGAATAGAAAGAATAGTTAAATTATATAAAATACTTACTTTTTACTTTTCGTATTTTAAAGTCATATAAGTATGAATTATATTAACACTAATTGTGATTTTATTTTATAGAAAAAATTCTATAGATTATATATTTTAGGTGCAGTTGAGATGAGAAAAAATATAATGATTATATTACAAATTATAATGAATGTCATTATGGGTGGGGGGAGGAAGAGATGGGTGTGAGGGAATGGAAAAGAAGAATGGGGGATGAAAAGGATGAGAGTTTTATTATCCAAATCCCATATAACATGGTGTAAGGTGAAACCGAGTGATCCACGTTGTACGATGGAGTTCAAACAACCCGCAGGATTAACGTTTTCGGGCAATATCGCGGAAAGTTGGAAAAACTGGAAGCAAAAATTGGAAAACTATCTGTTAGCAACCGAGAAGGATAAAAAAGAATGAAACATAAAGCTGTAATTACTAAATATGATAACTACTGTCAAGAAAAGAAGAATGTGTTGTTTGAACGGCATACATTCTTTAAAATATTGAGACTTAAAGGGTCAGGTAATTGACAATTATGCTTCGCACTATTGGAGCAAACTGTGAATTTGATGATCAGTTAGAATCCTTAATTAGGGATCAAATTGTTTTTCACAGATCAATTGGTTAGGTCTACAGGAAAGAATATTAAGAGAAAGTGAACTAGATTTAATTAAAGTGGTCGATGCTGTAAACGTTTCTGAAACTACAAAGGAACAAGTTAGAATAATACAAGAAAAATCTGTGGAAATACACGGATTAAAAAGAGTAATAATAAATCCTATTATGACACAGCTAATGATGAAGGCAGAAAACTTAATAATAATCTTAGGTCTAAAAATAGGAATCACAGCAGTGGTGTGAACAACAATTGTGATGTGGTATACTATCAGTGTTGGAAATAAACATAGAGCCAATAATTGCCCAGCATATGGAAAGAATTGCAGTTGGATGTTTTAAAAACAAGAAAACAAGTTTAGTACAGCAAAATAAGCATGAATGTGAACTGGATTATGCGGATTCCCTTATTGACTCTTGTGAATTAGTTGAGAGCTTAAAGAAAATTTGTAAAATTGATAGTTTACAGTGGTCCCAAAGTTTAAATACTTATAACAAGGAATTGGAGTTCAAGCTTGATACGGGAGCTGAGATTAATGTAATGCCTATAAGTTCTCTTCAAATTGGGAATAAGTACTGACCATATATATAATAATAGACAAATAGTTCTGGAGGTATTTGGAGGCAATCAGTTAAAATTTTCAGGAGTTATTAATTTAAAATGTAGTGCCAATAAAGTGAGGAATTGCCAACTCAGTTTGGTTGTAGTGGATGATGAGAACAATAATAAAATCAAGCCATTACTGAAGTTGGGTGGTTGTGTTAAATTAAACTTAATTAAAAGAATAAATTAACTTTTTAATTCTCATCTAATACACTGGACTCTATTTCTATGTAAATTTTATCTTCGAAAAAAACCAGCTTCCAGTCAATTTATTTTATTCTTTCATAAACCAGACGTTTTGGCAACTTAAATGCCATTTTCAATATTAAAATACATCAACATTCTAAAAACAATAACTTAAAAAAAGTTATAAGTCAAAATTCTCAATAAAGAAATATTTAAAAATTATTTTTTTCCTCATTTTCCTGGGGATTCACTATCCTCCCATGGTCAATTGTCCAGTTAATTGAAGAATAGATTAACTTACAGTTGATAATGAAAGTGGAAATTTTGAAGAGGAATGAAGACATATTTCAGAGAACTGGACTGATAAAAAATTATGAGAGTCACATTAAAGTGGATAAATCTGTAGCACTAGTCATCAGACCTTCTAAAAGAGTACCATTAGCTATTAGCGACAGGTTGCAAGAAAAGTTGAATATGTTGGAAAGAGAAAAAATTATTGAAAAAGTGGATTGTCCTGTGACATGGCTCAGCAATCTTGTAGTTATCGAAAAATTTAGATGGAGACCTTCGAATATGCTTGGACCCAACTGATCTGATCAAAGCCATTATTAAAACACCTGTGTTAATACCTACCTTTAATACAGTAGTAACTTCTCAGTTAGCAGGAAAATGTTGGTTTTCTTTACTTGATCTTAAGGAGGGCTTTTATAATATTAAACTGGACAAAGAATCATCTAACTTGTGTGTGTTTTCAAAGCTTTTGGGTGCTATAAGTTCCTCAGACTTCCATTCGGTGTATCCAACGCTCCTGAGGAGTTCCAAAGATTAAACACTTCCACATTGTATTCCTGTTGTATTATATTCCTATACTTATAATATATATATATATATATATATATATATATATATATATATATATAATATATTTTGATGACATACTAATTGAAACCGAGACAGAAAAAGAATATGATGAAGTGTTAAATAGAGTATAAGAAAGGGCCAGGTCAAGTAATATAAAATTTAATCCTAGTAAATTTCAATATAAAACTGATAAAATTACATTTTGGTGGTTTGATGTTGATAAAAAGGGGATGAAAATTGATCCATAGAGAATAGAAAATATTAAAAGTTTAGAGAACCCTAGTAATAAGAAGGAATTACAGAGAATTTTGGGCATGCTTAATTACATAAGAAATTTTATTCCAAATTTTGCTGACTTAACTTCTAATTTGAGCACCATTTTGAAAAGTAATGTGGAATTTCTTTGGACAGGAGCCCATTCAATACTTTTAAAAAATATTAAAGATTGAATTACAAAAATTCCAGTATTAATACACTTTAATTCATCTAAGGAAATAACGGATGCAATAGGATGCTGTTTCATGCAGGAGGGACAACCTACATCCTACGCGTCAAAGTTTTTGTTACCAAAAGAAAAGAATTTCACACAAATGGAAAAGGAATTATTAAGTCTTCTTTTTGCAACATTTAAATTTCATTTATACATCTATGGCCGTAAAACTTTTGTCAGAACAGACCTTAAACCTTTAGTGTCTCTAATTAAAAAGAATGTTGGAGAATTACCATCACCTAGATTGCAATGGATGATTCTTAAATTAATTAAATATGACTTAGATTTGAGATATGTGCCAGGAAAGGAATTATATATTGCTGATTTGTTGTCAAGAGGTTGTGAAAATGAGGAGAACATCAATTCTGGAGAAGATTGAATTAGTGAGATAGTTCATGAAGTAATATCTAATAATTATCATTTGCAGGTCACACCTAGAAGGAAAAAGATTCTCGAAGAAGAAACTGCCAAGGATAAGACATTACAATGCCTTGTGCAGTACTGTAAGAAGGGATGGCCTATCAATCGTAAAGATATACCTGAAGAGATAAAATTGTATTACAATTTTAAAGACGAAATTTGTGTTAGTGGAAACTTAGTATTTGTTGGCCGAAAGCTGTTGGTGCCTATTTCATTGAGAAAAGAAATATTAGAGTACCTTTATAGTACATTTAGAAATCATCAAAACACAAGCAAGGGCTAGACAAATATTTTACTGGCCGCAAATGAACTCAGATATTGAAGAATACGTACACCATATTAAAATGTGAAACATTTAGGAATAAAAATATAAAGGAACCTTTATTACCTTACCCTGTACCATCAAAGCCTTATCAACGAGTCGGTATTGTCTTCTTCCAATTAGAAACTATTCATACTTAATAGCAGTGAATTATTTATCAGCCTGGTTTGATGTTGTAAAGATGCCATATAAAACCGCTGAAGAAACAATTAAGGCTATTGAACCAATATTTGCCACTCATGACATCCCTGATGAAATTGTGGCTGATAATCCTTTGAGTTCAAACAATTTTGTCAAGGATGGGAAATTATATTGACTAACACCAGTCCACACTATCCACAATCAAATGGAATAGTGGAGAAAGTAGTTGGTATTTGCAAAAGCCTCATGAGGAAATGTTACAAATCTGGGCATGATTTCAATTTAGGATTAATGGAGTATAGGCACTTCCTAATTAAAGGATTGCCAGTAAGCCCAGCACAAGTACTGATGAACAGTGCTCCCAACTATTGGGGAAAACCTTCTGCCAAATGTTGTTAAGGTGAAGGAGAATAAGGAGCTTAAACAGCAAAAGGTTATACTATGTTATGACAAAACATCACAGCAAAGAAGAGGGTGAAGGGTGGTCCATAGAACAGGAAGGAGATGGGAGCCCACCTGGATTATTAAACCCAGGTCCTATATAATAAGGACTGAGGATGGCCAAAACCTTTGTTAGAAATTCGGTCCATCGTTGAAAATCGGGAAGTCTTTCTGCAATGATGGAGAGCAGAAAAATGATCCCACATTGAAGAGTGCTGAAAGCAATGAATCGAAGACAGATGAGACTCAGCTGGTTCTGGTTCATTCGCCTCAGCATCCACAAGAGAGTCCTGCTATGTCTCGATATGGAAGGCGAATTATTAAGTCAAGAAGATTGGAGGAAGAATGACTTGATCTTTAATTGTATAAATTGTGGTTTTGATTTATTTTGTGTCTATTTTGAAAATTCATTTTATGTTTCAATCAGTTTTATTTTATGTCTATATTAATCTTGAATTTAAATAAAAGGAGAGAGATGTTGCTACATCGCTTGTAGTTGACCCTCCATGGATGAATCTGAAAAAATGTGCTCTTGTTATGCTCGTAATAAAGTTTATCAAAATAAACCTAAGACTGAGACTTTTATAAACCAAATCTTATATAACAGTATCTTACTTTGTACTCTTTTCCAATAGATTTTTTATAATTTATATTACTCTCTGTATTTCTTCACATTACTATAACTTCTGTATATATTTCAGTAATTCTTCCTTTGCACAGCAATGTTTTATAGTGTTTTTCTGTTTCTTTCTTAGCCCTGAAGATGGCCTACATCGCAGGCATTAACGTTGGCACAAGTAGTAAGAGATAAGTGTAACTTATTTTTGTGTTATCTTTGACTGCACCCCTGACCAATTCAATCCATTGTAAACACTTAAGTCTAGATTTTTCATATTTAAAAAAAATAACAATATATTTTTGCTCATTTTATTACAATGACCGGTAGATACTTAAAAAAATATAATTTGTTTAATACTAATTACAATTTTTATGAAACATGGAATATAAACTTTTATACATATATATATGTATATATATATATATATATATATATATATATATATATATATATATATATATATATATAAAATTATACATTTAAAGTCATATTTGTTTTCTGTAGGAAATGATTTAACAATTTCTGAAGCAATACATTTGACAATGATGATGACTGCTATCACATAAAAATGTTCTTATCAAGCCTAAAAAGCTACCATATGTCCTGTCTTATATATATTGTGAATAATATATACATTATGTTGATAAATAAGGTTCATCAATGATTCTCAATTTGACTTTGGAATACTTTGATTATTTAGATCCTTAAAATAATGATTCGGTATTGGCATTTGAAGAAAAAGGATAACAAATGCTACATTTTAATTCTTAAAAAGATAGCAATTTAAACTAGAAAAATTAAGGATAGGTTGGACTCTATTAAAAACCATAAAGAGCAACGATTAATAAGGTAAAAATATCAATTTTCAGTTGTTATCTTGATTTCATTTAAACAAATACAATTTATGAATAACACATTCAAAACAATGTAAATGAGTTTAATAGCTCTTCTACGGTCAGTAGTCTAGTCTGCCTGAGTATTATGAATTCAATAATAAATTAACTGATATAAAAATAATATGTCAAAGAATGAAAGTCAGTTGCAATTTAAATTTGAAAAAACACTATACCACTTCAAATTTAAAAGTTACAAAAACATTAAATTGAATACTTTAGGTGGGGAAATCATCCATATCTCTTGAAAAGCTACACTCTTTAGAAAAAAAAATAGTCAATTACTAATGAATTTACATAAAAGATAGCTGGACCATATTAAAATATTAAATAATGCCATTAGATACAATCATTTTCAATTTTCATGATATAGTATTTAAATTGTTGGCACATTGCCTCAACAATTTAAAAATTAGGCAAACCTAATGTATTTATTAGGTTTATTTTTTGGCAAATAAACGTAATGGACTTTTCCTGTGTTTACTTTAAAAGAATAAGGTATTCCCAATTTCGCACCCTTTAACTTTATTACAGATACTATTGTTTGATTCTTCAAATTAGGTTTGAAAGGATTTGAGTTGTTTAAATATTGTGATAATGTGATGTCTAGTTGAGAAGTCGAAAGATATCCTATTACTTCATAGTAACCTTTCCATGATGCTGCATAGTTTAATGCTGTGAAGCCCCATTTGTCTTCCTTTTCCTTACTCAAAAGGGCTTGCCGAAGAAGTTTCACTATTTCCAGGTGACCCCTGCTAGCACTGCGATGCAGGGCAGTTCTTCCATTGATATCAGGCTGAAGGCTTTCGATTCCAGCCTGTAAGAGCAATGCAACTACTCTAGTGTGACCTTCTCTTGAAGCTAAAAACAAAGGAGTTTCACGTTTGAAATTCACTGATACAATTTGCCTCTTTTCTTCATCATTCTCAAGCAACTTGAGTATAATAGAATAATGTCCGTTCAGTGCAGCATAATGAATAGGTTGATTAAGCAACGCATCCCTACTGAATCGGTCTGCTTTAAAAATCAGAAGATTTTCTATAATACTTGAGGTATTGTCTCTAGATGCAATATGCAGTGGGGTCATTTGATTATGGTCCATTGCGTCAATATCTGCTCTATCAGCTAGCAGATGTATTACAATCCACTCCTGTACATCTTCTGTAAATTTGTTACCTGTTTCAGATACAATGTGTAGTGGTGTGCTCCCGTTTTTGTTTCTGCTATTAACGAAGGCTCCAAACTTAAGCAACAATTCAACCACATTTGGATAGCCTTCTCTTGCGGCGAAATGTAACGGTGTCATACCATCAATGTCGGGAGCATCCCTATCTGCTCCTGCTTTCAATAATGTGTAAGTTATTTCCACGTGGCCCTGAAGGGTAGCTAAATGCAATGGAGTTTTAAGATCGCTTGTCTTTGCTTCTTTATCCGCATTACTGTCCAGCAGCACCTTGACTGTTTCTAGAGAACCGCGCATTGCTGCAAAATGAAGCGGCGTGTATCCAGCTTTGTCCGTTATATTTATAGAAGCAGGAGGATGGGAAAGCAACGATTCAATAATAGCTATCAAGCCTTTGGTGCAGGCAATGTGTAGAGGAGTCGTGCCGTTAATATCGTAAGAGTCTTTATTGGAACCAGCATTTAAAAGCTGTTGTACTATTTCAACATGGCCGTTCTCACAACCATAATGGAGGGGAGAATAGCCCTGCTTATCTCGAATATCTAATGAAGCGTTGTATGTTACCAACAATCCGACAATGTCTGAGAGCCCGTGGTAAGAAGCAATGTGCAGCGCCGTTACGTTATGTATCTCTGGTACCTTGTTCTTTAACGTAAGAAGGTTTACATCACAATCTGCATCTATAAATCTTTTAAATTTCTTTTGAACTATTCTACTCGCTCCTGTTTCTAATATTAATTTAACGAAATCAGGATTTCTCGACATAACGGCTGAAGTAAGAGGCAGATTTCCATGGACGTCTTTTCGCAAAATGTTTGCTCCGTGAGAGATAAGCAGTTCGATTCCTTCAGAAAATTTGTTCCCAATGGCGTGATTAAGGATAATTGTAGGGTAAGAGTCTAAATGTTCAGTTTTGCTCAACAGAAGCCTCACTATATCTACTAATTTATTTGAAACCGCATCGAAGAGAATTTTCGATCCAATGAAACTGTTATCTTCCACTTTGGCTCCATGATCAAAGAGTAGTTTCATAATATCTGCTCTTAAAGGATTGAATGCTAAGTCTAGAGGAGTTCGTCCATCTTCGCTCATCACATTCGGGTCAGCATTCTTAGACAAAAGAAATTCTATTAACTCATTGTCATTCCTTCTGATTGCTAAATGCAATGCTGTTAAATCATTACAACCTTTTCTATTGATATCATCCCCGTACTTCAGCAATGTTCTTATCACATCTGCCTTTCCATTGTTGGCTGCCCACTGTAAAGGAGTAAAGCAGACATAATCTTCGATACTGCAACAGGCGTTCTGGGATAGGAGATAGTCAGTGACTCGAGCATATCCGATGGCAGCAGCTTCATGCAGCACTGTCAGATCGAGAAGATTTTGTGAATCTATTTCGGCTCCGTGATGAACTAGAATTTTCATTGCAGCGACTATTTCATTTTCTTGGTTATCATTTATGGTGCTATTAATTATTGGTTCCTGATGTCTTATGATTGCTGTTTCAAGAATTTTTTGTAACTCGTCATTATTTTTCCGAATTGCAAAATTGAGAGGTGTTTTACCATTTTCTCCTTTATCATTAACATCTGCACCTTGGCCAATAATCGTCTTTATCACTTTTTTATTTCCACTCAACGCCGCAAAGTGTATTACAGCATTACCAGTCTTGTCTCTAAGTTTTAAAGAAACATTTCTTGAAATTAGTAGGTTTACAATATCTTCATCACCATTTGAAGCAGCGACCATTAGCGCTGTCATTCCATTATTTCTCTGGTCATTGACATTAGCTCCATATTTAATGAGAATTCCTGTCAGGTTTAAGTTCTTCTTATTTACTGCTAAATACAAAGGAGTGACACCAATCTCATCCCTTTCATCGACACTAGCATTCCTCAATAACATCAAATTTACCAACGACTGGTATCCTTTATCAATAGCGATGTGTAGCGGCGTTATGCCCTTTCTTCCTTTGATGTTGATATTAGCACCGTGCTTGATAATTGTCTCGGTAACATTTAGGTAACCCTTCCGCAGTGCAATATATATTGGAGTTTCATTCGAATCGTCCCGTATATTTACACTTGCATTTCTAGACAAGAGCCAATTCACAAAAGATTCGTTGCCTTCATCAGCAGCGATATGTAAAGGTGTAAGGCCATTGTATCCTTTAACATTAACATCAGTAGTGAGGTTGAGAAGAATCTTAAATATGTTGGGATTTTCTTCGGATGCAGCTTTATGTAGTGGAGTGTCACCGCTTTCATCTCTTATATTTACAGATGCGTTTCTTGATAACAGCGAATGGACAATGGATTCGTGGCAGTCCCCAGCAGCGATATGTAAAGGGGTACGGCCTTCAGCTCCTTTGATATTAACATCAGCTGTGAGGTCCAATATGCTATTAAATATATCGAGATTACCGTTTGCCGCAGCCATATGTATCGCAGTCTGTTTTTCATCATCTCTTATGTTTACACTTGCATTTTTAGACAAGAGCAAAGCCACAATAGTTACCTCCCCTTCCTCCGCAGCGGCATGTAAATATGTGAGACCTTTATCGCCTTTCGTATTGATGTCATCTGCAAAGTTAATAAGTTTCCTAAAGATATCATAATTTCTATACAAGAGTGAATAATGTATTGGATCGTCATTAGTACCGTCTTTCAAATTCACATTTGCCTTTCTAGACAACAGTGTATCTACCATAGATTCATAATTTTCCTTAGTCGCTATATGTAAAAGTGTTTGGCCATTGTATCCTCTAATGTTGACGTCAGTAACCCGGTCAAGGAGACTGTTAAATATATTAAAACGACCATAAAGTGCTGCATAATGCATGGGAGTGTAACCCGAATCATCTCTTATGGTTACACTAGCATTTTTTGCCAAGAGCGTATTCACGATGGATTCGTAATTGTTTTCGGCAGCGAGGTGTAATGGTGTCAGACCTTTAGATCCTATAATGTTAACATCATATGTGTGATTGAGAAGTATTTCGCTTGTTTTGGTCTCGCCAACTTGTAGAGCAATATGGAGTGCTGTGTCGTTATTGAAGTCTGTTATACCTACGTTTGCATTTTTGGACAAGAGTAATTTCACAGCGGCTTCATGGCCCCCCAGAGCAGCCATGTACAAAGGAGTTTGGCCATCATACCCTTGAATATCAACATCATTAGTATATTTGAGAATGGCATTAATCACTTTGGGATTTCCACCGGCTGCTGCTTGATGTATTGCCGTGTTGTTCGAATAGTCTCTTATGTTTACACTTGCATTTTTGGATAACAATGTATTCACAATGGATTCGTAGCCGTCCTCAGCAGCAATATGTAAAGGTGTAAGACCATCAGAACCTATAATATTCACATCGTTGTAGTGTTTGAGAAGTGTCTTAGCAATTTTGGAATATTTATATGCAAGTGCTAAATGTAATGGAGTGTCGTCACCATCATCTTTTATATATACACTTGCGTTTTTGGACAAGAGCAAATCAACGACGGATTTCAGCCCCTCCATAGTAGCAACATGTAAAGGTGTATAACCTCCCTCCCCTTTAGTATTAACATCAGAACATTTTTCTAGAAGTTTTTTGATTTCGACAAGATCACCATTTCTTATAGCCGTGTTCAGTGGAATGTCATCTAATTCCGAGTCCCAACTACAAGTGTTGACGTCATGAGCGCCCGCCGTAGTCGATACATCGAATTGTTCCTTCTGTGCACTGTTCATCTGAAAAACATAAAATGTAAATTAAAAGAAACAATGTTTCTTAAATTATTGCATGGGAATAACACGTGAGTAGGTCATCTGAGATTGTAAATAAGATACTGGAATATATGATTTTATGATGCCTGAAGTTATGATTTGTATGTGACTTCGAAAGAAATTGTTCAATCAGCTATCAAATGGTATGAAAATAACTATGAACGAAAATCTGCTTATAAATCGATATTACACCGCTTCAATACATTAACATACTTTAAAAAATTCTAAACAAGAATCAATTTATGTTAGAGATACATTAGAAGAATTTTTGTTAGATTGTTAATTTTCTGTACCTTTTTATGAAAACAAGAAGGTTTCAATGAATTTTAAATTTATTTTTCGGTCTTATAAATGAATTATCTTACTAACCCTAGTCTTTCTTTGACCCAACCTAATTCTACCATGCTTTAAAGTAGGTAAAATATCATTGGGCCAAAGAAACCCAAACATGAGGGTAACATTGGCCCAAGTAAAAAAGAAAAAGAAAAAAGAAGAACTTAATTTTTTTTGTTAAACTCATTAGAAACTAAATTTAGGGTAGTCTAGTTGTGTATTAAAGGTTACCAGAGCTTAGATATAGGAAAGTTACAAAAAAATGTTAAGCGTGATTGAAAAATTTCAAAATATTGGGCCAAAGTAGCCCTGTTTTACGGCATCCATAAAAATTATTTTTAAATTTTATTTAAATACTTTATTAAATCTTTTAATTTACTTATGAAATTTTAAAAATAGGACATTAAGGTATCTATACTTAAACTATAGTTGGTTATTTGGGACTATTTATTTTAAATTATGTAATTTAGTGTAGTTATTATTATTTAATTTCACAAATTTTAGACTTATAATGGATGCAAAGTTATATAAAAGAATTTTTTTGATGATGCAGAGAGAGGAGTTTGAAAATGACACCATGACGTCAAAACATTTCTATTGATGTAAAGATCAAGAATATAAAACTGACTGGAAAATGTTTTTTCTCTTTCCCTATTATATAAATTATGATGAATGAAGTCCAGTTTAATAAAAAGAATTTTATAAGAAAAAATATTTTTAAAATAGTAGTTACAAGAAAAATTTTAGTTAATTTTAGTTAATTAGTTTATTAGTTAATTTAGTTAGTTAGTTAATACAACAAACAAAAGAATTACAGTAGATTTAATTTTATCGAGTTGTAAGGAATTTTATGCAGAATAACTAATATGGACTCTATAAAAATTAACTACTTTTGTGAGGAATTATACAAAAATTGTTTTAAGCAAATGGTAAATGTTAACAATATTATAACAATACATGGTGTAGTGAGTAATAGAAATAAAAGCCGAAGGGGATTAAATTATATAATATACAAGATACAAATACTTTAAAACAATACATGGCACAGAATAACAATATATGTCGTATAATAGAATATTGCATTATGTAAAGGTGTACAAAGAGGTACTGTTTAAATCCAACAAAGTAAGAAATGAAGAATTAAAAATTAGATCAAAGTAAAAAATGAGAAATTATCCAATAAAGTGTCTACGAATGTAACAAATGAAAAAGAAGACACAATTATAGTAAAATATAAAATAAAAAATTAGGACAGAATTATAGTTATAGAATATAGTAAAAAAATAGAACAAACAAAAGAATTATAGATAGATTGTAGATTGAATTTTATCGAGTTACTAGCTTTGGCCATGGCTTCGCTCGCGTGAATTTGGTCTGTCACATGAAGTTTCGTGACAGATCATTTCAAATAAATAATTTAATTTTTTTAAACTATAAGTTACTCATACATCCAAAATTTCAGATGTCTAACTTCAAAACTGACGTATTCCATGCAATCTTTGAACCTCTATTACATTAAGGGGAAAACACTTAGGGGTGGAATTGTCCAAATTCCTTTCTAAATGCTTATTTAAGCTATACAAAGAACCTATTTGCGAATTCCAAGATGCTGTGCGTTGACCGTGGAGTGTGTTAGTCAATCAGGTTACAGTTTTATATAAACTTAAAAGCCAGTGTGGTGTGTTGATAAAAAATAGCATATGTCCTTCCCCAGGCTTGAGATTATCCATATCAAATATCATCAATATCATCACAGACGAATCAGCACATCCGTGAAACATACATTGACACTAATTAACAAACGGGGCGGGCAGAAGTTTACTGTTGTTCGTGTCAGTGAAGGATTAGTATGTAATGTTTTGAATTTATTGAAAAGGATTACTTAGTATAACGGTTTCACTTGTCGCACGGCAGCAGCGAGAAGTGAACTATGTTACTTGATTTGTTTTGTTCAGCGAAACAAATTCTCATATTTTGTTAAGTTCAAAAATTGTATAAACTATACAATGGTTAATTTACTTGTACAACAGAAGGTAGATAAAATTTTAGTAAAGCTATCCAGATATTATTCAAGAAATTGACGTTCAGTATAGTACCCATTGTCTACCTCCCCTAAATAATACAATATATTTCTATTTGTATTATAGGCTCATTTGGGATATTAAAGAAATAATCTGTTGTTTAAAAAAAAAAAAACAGTCTCAATCTTATTTCACTGTATTGATTAATTAAATGTATTAATGAAAACGAATTAAGTAGTTCACCACCGTTCCACGAACAGATTAAGAAGCAAAAGAGAATTGTTCTAATCTTATTGGATGTCTTCAAGTAATCGTAGAAACTATTAAATTAATAAAACAAAATCTTATTTCACTGCACACTGAACTCGAAGCGGCAACCCACGGAACTTATACCCTAAATAATGTACTTATGACAAAAAAAAATATAATTATAACATCTGATAATTTTATTTATTCATTTTTTTCAATGATTTATTTGTAAAAAATATTATATTACATAATAAGTAATTAAAACCCTATTTAAATAAATGAGAAGATTGTAAAATCCATTCTGAGCAACATATAGCCTTTTTATTCAAGGTTAAAAGAAACCTTATTTCTTTTTATGTAGTATTTATATATTTATTATATTTGTTTAAAGTCGCAACTAGTATAGTCATTCAAACCCAAATAATACAGTCACATAGATAAAAATATAATTGCCCTAACTGTTCAGTTCAATTTTAATTCCTATGGTTTAACCCTTTTTGGAACGCTATGCAGTCAGGTATTTTGTTACTATCGTGAAACGGAAATTTCTAATAACTTGTTTATAGTTATTTTATTAGCTAGGTGTACGTCCTTTACAATAAGATGGTATAAGTAAACCTAAGTATACAGTGCACTGGCGGATCTAGGAGAGTTTTCAGGGGGGGGCATTTGTCGATATGAATTTGTTATCAATGTATACGATCCATATATGAATGAAGATACATAAAATATCAATTTTTAATTTAAGACAGCTGAGGCCAGAAAACAATAACATGGATAAAATAAGGTCTTGATCAGAGCGGTAGCTATCTATATGGAATGAAAAACAAAAAGATTCGGAATCACCGATTTTGGATGCACCCATTGAGAAAACATTCGATACAATGAATAATTTTGGTGTGTAAAACGTGTTTATTTCTTGTTTAATATATAGCTATAATTCAAGTAAATATCAACTAATGAGAACTCTAGGGGGGCCAAGGCCCTCCCCCCCCCTCAAATCCGCCAATGATAAAGTGCATATAAAGAAATGAAGTAAAGAAAATGTCAAATTTTAAAACAAACAAACTTATAATTTTAACAAATAAAATCAACATTAAACGTCATCGGGGGAGTGAATGAGCACAAAAATATACGTCGTCCAAAATACGGCCTGTGTCAGATCGTGATTCACGTTATAGCACCAGGCGGAAGGCCATTAACAGAATATTTTCATACGATTAAAACCTTTTTTTTTTAAATACGTAAATATTTTTTTAACACCCGGATAAACTATGACTTTTTTAATTAGTTTTTCTTAAATTATTTCAACTGTTTGCCAATATTTCCTGTTGTTATTCGTCAAGGGAAAAGGTTTTATATTATTAATATGAATTAAAAAAACTAATAGGCATTAATAATGATTTGAACAATTAAACATTAACATGAAGTAAAACATATTTTAACCCAACAATTGCTGGAACCTTCTGGCCAACTGTTTTTAGTGGTTGTCATGGATACGTAGAGTGTAGACTATTATAGTTTAGAGTTATGACAGTCTCTTCTTCTAATAAGATGTCACTCACAAGACATTAATAATATTAAAGTTAGTGACAATGAAGTAGGCATTTGATAGATATATCTTTACTTACAGATATCGCTAGCTGGTACAGAGAGAAGAGAAACAGATAGATACAAGACAGCGACATGACGAGAAGGCTGGAGGTACTGAAGAGGACTGAAGATGGCGTAAAGTGGTCAGTCCACTTCCAACTGGCCGCCAGCTCAGCCCTCGCACGTCAAGGACGCCAGGATCTCTCGGGTCATGGGTCGTTTCTATTTTAGTCCATAGCAATTTACAATTATCGCGAAAAAAAAAACTCGTTTTCCTCAAACCTTCGCTTCGATTGCGCTGCAGCTAAAATTCAACTCAACGTAAACTTACAGAGGTTGTCTTCATCTATTCTATTCGGTTTTGTGTTTGTTGTTTATTCATTTGACGTCATTTTATGCTGCTATGCTATAGCTAACCATTTTATGCTGTTTTATGCATTTCATGGTACAATGGGAATCCAGTTATACGCGGCAGGTGGCCCTAGGATTTTTTAAAGATAGTAAAAAATCCTTATTCTGTGTGTGTAATGAGTATTACTTCATGTGTAAAAATGTTTAATAAATAAAAAATAACGGAAACGCCGAACAGAAAACCTGTACAAACGTCAGAATGTTACAAGATTGCTATATCCTCTCCCCTTATCAGTGATGACGCCTCTATAAGAGCAAAGTACCGAAATGGATTATACCGTGAACCGACTTATACACAACGTTTATGTTTTATTATCATAAAAACATATAATGTTTACCAAAATGAGCCTTCTTTGAAAATGATTACTCATAATTCGTATAATTCTCACTAGGAGTAATGAAAATGATTTTTTTTCTTTTCGAGATTGTTGTGAATTACTTATGAATGATAAAATAAACCTGTACCAATACAACCCATGAAGGGTCTAGGGTTCAGTACATGGTAGAGACTGTACTGTTCCATGGACAACGGTTCTGAAATGAGGTGACGTCCTAGGTCACGCTCAAACTTATGAATGATACATAAGTAAATATATTCATAAAACAAAAAAGATGTTTCACTTGAACCCATGATTGTCTCCAGATCCTAAAGAGTTTGATGATTGTTAATAGAATAAATAATTTATCTGTCCCAGCCGCTCTTGAACTCCATACCTAGCGCACAGTGATCTTGCACCTTACCTCCTCGACTACCCAGCTAACCTTCGTATATTCAAGTATATATCTTATATATTTACAAATTCTATTACTATAGGCATTACATTAATATCAGCTCCTGTATCAAGCTTGAACTCCAATTCCTTGTTATTAATATTTAAACTTTGGGACCACTGTAAACTATCAATTTTACAAATTTTCTTTGAGCTCTCAACTAATTCACAAGAGTCAATAAGGGAATCCGCATAATCCAGTTCACATTCATGCTTATTTTGCTGTACTAAACTTGTTTTCTTGTTTTTAAAACATCCAACTGCAATTCTTTCCACATGCTGGGCAATTATTGGCTCTATGTTTATTTCCAACACTGATAGTATACCACATCACAATTGTTGTTCACACCACTGCTGTGATTCCTATTTTTAGACCTAAGATTATTATTAAGTTTTTAGCCTACATCATTAGCTGTGTCATAATAAGATTTATTATTACCTCTTTTTAATCCGTGTATTTCCACAAATTTTATTTGTATTATTCTAACTTGTTCCTTTGTAGTTTCAAAAACGTTTACAGCATCGACCACTTTAATTAAATCTAGTTCACTTTCTCTTAACATTCTTTCCTGTAGACCTAACCACTTGATCTGTTCATCTTGATGAATTATACCGTGAACCGACTTATACACAACATTTATGTTTTATTATCATAAAAATATACAATGTTTATCAAAACGCCCCCTTCTTTGAAAATGATACCAAGTTACTCACAATTCGTATAATTCTTACTATGAGTAATGAAAATGATTTTTTTTTCTTTTTGAGATTGTTGTGAATTACTTATGAATGATACATAAGTAAATATATTTATAAAACATAAAACATTTAGCACTTAAAACCCATGAAGGCTCTTGGGTCCAGTACATGGTAGAGGCTCTACTGCTTCCAAGCCAACGATTGTGCTGGATGGTGACTTGGCCAAAATCATCATGTCCATTCCTCAATCACGGGTATCCACGCTAATGCAGCTGGATGAGGTCCAGAAGGTCTGTAGACCCCAAAGGTACCGCTATCATTGTTACCAGATTAAGCAGTTTATATACCACATTTCTTTATTTTTTTCTATACATACGCAATTAATATATAGTTTAGATTATTAAAAGTGATGAAGGACAATCAATCCTCTATAGAAAATAATTAGAAATAATAGCTCTAGCTCCCAAAATCTTTAGAATAGTCGGCTAGGATCGACGTATTTTCGATTTCAAAAATGTGGTTAAAGGGTAGGGCCATGTGAATGGTATCTGAGAGGATGCGTTTTTTTAAAACACAATCGCTTCAAAACTCTCCGAACACGCCCTACCCTTTAACCACATTTTTGACTTCGAAAATACGTCGATCCTAGCCTCCGTTCCTAATTATAAAATAAACGCATCCTCTCAGAAACCATTCACATCAATTTAGATTCCTCCACTATTAATGCCAAGACCGACTCCCATCACCTATCCTTAACCTACTCCCAAATTTTTAATTTACTAAAATAACCTTACATTCTTAAATTATTCTAGAATCCTTACATGACTATATATCATCTCCTTTATACACATTTATCACCTATTTTCCATTATCATATTATCTATATTCATATTTTATTGTCCATTATCTATTACCATATTGTTCTCCTATCATCTCACCTATATATACACATTTTGACCATTGACTTTTATTTTTTCACGCAATTTACATTATTTATGTGTCACTTATATTCACTGCATCTGCATTTCCCCTTCCCCCTTCTTTGTCATTATTTTTTTGGCCGTCAGAGATCGCGGTTAGCGCTTCCGACTAGACCTGGGTCGATCGATCATTCGTGGTGATCGAATCGATCATGACTCATTCCTATTGGTGATCGAGTCAAAATGATTCGATCATTTCGATCGTTTGGATCATTTCAATCGTTTCGATCCTTTCGGTCATTTCGATCGTTTCGGTCATTTCGATCATTTCGGTCATTTCGATACTTTCGATCATTTCAATCCTTTCGATCATTCGGGTCTCAGACTGAGACCCGATGGGCTGAGCTGCTACTTTTCAGTACCAGCTCTAACCGTTACTGTTATTTTTGACACTTGTGATTTTTTAACTGCTACTGACTGCGATTCATGATTCTGTCGAAATGCTACCAACAGTGATTGCGTCGGCGTACTTTTAATAATTACAAACCTTAAATAATAAGCTGATGTAACAAAATAGAAAAATATTTGTATTTATAACACTAAAAAAATTGTTTAATTAACCCGTTTATGGCCACTGATGCGTATACACAACATTAATTCAACAATTTTTTTTATTTCTTTAAATTCAAATATTTTTCTATTTTGTTATAACAGCTTATTGTTTAAGGTTTGTAATTATTAAAAATAATAACAAACCTTAACCAAGGTCTCAGATTCAGACCCGATGGGCTGAACTTGAATTTGAACTCAATTTGAAAGAATCGGTGTGGAAGAAAATGGTCCGGGTAGAGGCCAATAAATTTCTCTTAGATATGGAGAAATGTTTATTTATTATTTAGTAGAAACGTTTGGACTTACTTTGCATGTTTTCATCAGGGCTAAATTCGCAAAATACAGACAATTGAAAATTAAAAAATTGTAAAAATTGCTAAGCATGGTGAATATAAAGGTTAAAATGTATGAATGTATAGCATTAACCCATTTACGGCCACTGATGCGTATACGCAATACTAATTTAACAATTTTTTTTTTTAGTGTTATAAAATCAAATATTTTTCTGTTTTGTTACATCAGCTTATTATTTAAGGTTTGTAATTATTAAAAATAATTTTTTAATAAATTTTGTGTTTCGATCGTTTCGGTCATTTCGTTCATTTCGATCGTTTCGATCATTTCGATCCTTTCGGTCATTTCGATCCTTTCGATCATTTCGATCCTTTCGGTCATTTCGATCGTTTCGATCATTTCGGTCATTTCGATCGTTTCGATCATTTCGATCGTTTCGGTCATATCGATCATTTCGGTCATTTCGATCCTTTCGATCATTTCGGTCATTTCAATCCTTTCGATCATTCGGGTCTCAGACTGAGACCCGATTGGCTGAGCTGCTACTTTTCAGTACCAGCTCTAACCGTTACTGTGATTTTTGTTACTTGTGATTTCTTAACTGCTACTGACTGCGATTCGTGATTCTGTCGAAATGCTACCAACAGTGATTGCGTCGGCGTACTTTTAATAATTACAAACCTTAAATAATAAGCTGATGTAACAAAATAGAAAACTATTTGTATTTATAACACTAAAAAAATTGTTTAATTAACCCGTTTACGGCCACTGATGTAATTTATAACTTCCCAAAATATCATTTATAAAACAATATAATCTATTTATTTAATTTGAAGCTACATGATGTTATAGTATAATACATATTATATCTATATTACGAGACATCTTTTTTGAAGGGAGTAATATGTTGGAGTGGTTGACTGGTGGGGGTTAACCCCCCATGACTCAACTCTAATCACGCCAATGATTATTTATGAATAATATATTGAAGGTATAATAGATGAGTAAATTGGTAAACACAAAAACAGACCTCTGGAAAAGAATTCAATTAAGACTAAGGCATAGAAATAATAATTTGAGTAATCATCCTAAATGATACTCTGACATGATTATTATGGAATGGCCAATGATTATTAAAGCAAAATATTAAAGTAAAACTACTATTCTAAAAGCAGTATTTGAATTTAATACAAAAATTTCATCCAGCAATTAAAATAAACAGTTTTTTAAACAAGGAATCTGATAATTTAATTGTAGCAACCCTTATTTGGCTGAATTTAACATTTAAATCTTAGTACTTAGTTGAAATATAAGCTACTTACTGTACTATTGTTTTTCAATGGGTTAAAAAAAACCCAAAATTTATTAAAAAATTATTTTTAATAATTACAAACCTTAAATAATAAGCTGATGTAACAAAATAGAAAAATATTTGAATTTATAACACTAACAAAATTTGTTAAATTAGTGTTGCTTATACGCATCAGTGGCCGTAAATGGGTTAATGCTATACAATCATACATTTTAACCTTTATATTCACCATGCTTAGCAAGTTTTACAATTTTTTAATTTTCAATTGTCTGTATTTTGCATATTTAGCCCTGATGAAGATATGCAAAGTAGGTCCAAACGTTTCTACTAAATTATAAATAAACATTTCTCCATATCTAAGAGAAATTTATTGGCTTCTACCCGGACCATTTTCTTCCACCGATTCTTTCAAATTGAAAGTTTCAATCCTTTGTTGACAATTCGAAATTACCCGCTTTAGAGAGAGTGCGACGAGCGCGCCAGCGGCCAGACTTTGAACGAAAGGATAGAATCAGTCAAAGGATTCGATCAATCACAATCGAAACAGGTCCGATTGAATCAAGATCGAAACGAGTCCTATTGAATCATGATCGAAACGAGTCCGAGTGAGTCTTGATCGAAACGAGTCCGATTGAATCATGATCGAAACGAGTCCGAGTGAGTCATGATCGAAACGAGTCCGAGTGAGTCATGATCGAAACGAGTCCGAGTGAGTCATGATCGAAACGAGTCCGATTGAATCATGATCGAAACGAGTCCGAGTGAGTCATGATCGAAACGAGTCCAATTGAATCATGATCGAAACGAGTCCGAGTGAGTCATGATCGAAACGAGTCCGAGTGAGTCGTGATCGAAACGAGTCCGAGTGAGTCATGATCGAAACGAGTCCGAGTGAGTCATGATCGAAACGAGTCCGATTGAATCATGATCGAAACGAGTCCGAGTGAGTCATGATCGAAACGAGTCCGATTGAATCATGATCGAAACGAGTCCGAGTGAGTCATGATCGAAACGAGTCCGAGTGAGTCATGATCGAAACGAGTCCGAGTGAGTCATGATCGAAACGAGTCCGAGAGAGTCATGATCGAAACGAGTCCGAGTGAGTCATGATCGAAACGAGTCCAATTGAATCATGATCGAAACGAGTCCGAGTGAGTCATGATCGAAACGAGTCCGAGTGAGTCGTGATCGAAACGAGTCCGAGTGAGTCATGATCGAAACGAGTCCGAGTGAGTCATGATCGAAACGAGTCCGAGTGAGTCATGATCGAAACGAGTCCAATTGAATCATGATCGAAACGAGTCCGAGTGAGTCGTGATCGAAACGAGTCCGAGTGAGTCTTGATCGAAACGAGTCCGAGTGAGTCGTGATCGAAACGAGTCCGAGTGAGTCATGATCGAAACGAGTCCAATTGAATCATGATCGAAACGAGTCCGAGTGAGTCGTGATCGAAACGAGTCCGAGTGAGTCATGATCGAAACGAGTCCGAGTGAGTCGTGATAGAAACGAGTCCGAGTGAGTCTTGATCGAAACGAGTCCGAGTGAGTCATGATCGAAACGAGTCCAATTGAATCATGATCGAAACGAGTCCGAGTGAGTCATGATCGAAACGAGTCCGAGTGAGTCATGATCGAAACGAGTCCGAGTGAGTCATGATCGAAACGAGTCCAAATGAGTCAGGATCGAAACGAGTCCGAGTGAGTCATGATCGAAACGAGTCCAATTGAATCATGATCGAAACGAGTCCGAGTGAGTCATGATCGAAACGAGTCCGAGTGAGTCGTGATCGAAACGAGTCCGAGTGAGTCTTGATCGAAACGAGTCCGAGTTAGTCGTGATCGAAACGAGTCCGAGTGAGTCATGATCGAAACGAGTCCGAGTGAGTCATGATCGAAACGAGTCCGAGTGAGTCATGATCGAAACGAGTCCGAGTGAGTCATGATCGAAACGAGTCCGATTGAATCATGATCGAAACGAGTCCGAGTGAGTCATGATCGAAACGAGTCCGAGTGAGTCATGATCGAAACGAGTCCGAGTGAGTCATGATCGAAACGAGTCCGAGTGAGTCGTGATCGAAACGAGTCCGAGTGAGTCATGATCGAAACGAGTCCGAGTGAGTCATGATCGAAACGAGTCCGATTGAATCATGATCGAAACGAGTCCGAGTGAGTCATGATCGAAACGAGTCCGATTGAATCATGATCGAAACGAGTCCGAGTGAGTCATGATCGAAACGAGTCCGAGTGAGTCATGATCGAAACGAGTCCGAGTGCGTCATGATCGAAACGAGTCCGAGAGAGTCATGATCGAAACGAGTCCGAGTGAGTCATGATCGAAACGAGTCCAATTGAATCATGATCGAAACGAGTCCGAGTGAGTCATGATCGAAACGAGTCCGAGTGAGTCGTGATCGAAACGAGTCCGAGTGAGTCATGATCGAAACGAGTCCGAGTGAGTCATGATCGAAACGAGTCCAATTGAATCATGATCGAAACGAGTCCGAGTGAGTCGTGATCGAAACGAGTCCGAGTGAGTCTTGATCGAAACGAGTCCGAGTGAGTCATGATCGAAACGAGTCCGATTGAATCATGATCGAAACGAGTCCGAGTGAGTCATGATCGAAACGAGTCCAATTGAATCATGATCGAAACGAGTCCGAGTGAGTCATGATCGAAACGAGTCCGAGTGAGTCATGATCGAAACGAGTCCGAGTGAGTCATGATCGAAACGAGTCCAAATGAGTCAGGATCGAAACGAGTCCGAGTGAGTCATGATCGAAACGAGTCCAATTGAATCATGATCGAAACGAGTCCGAGTGAGTCATGATCGAAACGAGTCCGAGTGAGTCGTGATCGAAACGAGTCCGAGTGAGTCTTGATCGAAACGAGTCCGAGTTAGTCGTGATCGAAACGAGTCCGAGTGAGTCATGATCGAAACGAGTCCGATTGAGTCACGATCGAAACGAGTCCGAGTGAGTCATGATCGAAACGAGTCCGAGTGAGTCATGATCGAAACGAGTCCGAGTGAGTCATGATCGAAACGAGTCCGATTGAATCATTATCGAAACGAGTCCGAGTGAGTCATGATCGAAAAGAGTCCAATTGAATCATGATCGAAACGAGTCCGAGTGAGTCGTGATCGATACGAGTCCGAGTGAGTCATGATCGAAACGAGTCCGAGTGAGTCATGATCGAAACGAGTCCGATTGAATCATGATCGAAACGAGTCCGATTGAATCATGATCGAAACGAGTCCGAGTGAGTCATGATCGAAACGAGTCCCATTGAATCATGATCGAAACGAGTCCGAGTGAGTCATGATCGAAACGAGTCCGATTGAGTCATGATCGAAACGAGTCCGAGTGAGTCATGATCGAAACGAGTCCGAGTGAGTCATGATCGAAACGAGTCCGAGTGAGTCATGATCGAAACGAGTCCGATTGAATCATGATCGAAACGAGTCCGAGTGAGTCATGATCGAAACGAGTCCGAGTGAGTCATGATCGAAACGAGTCCGAGTGAGTCATGATCGAAACGAGTCCAATTGAATCATGATCGAAACGAGTCCGAGTGAGTCATGATCGAAACGAGTCCGAGTGAGTCGTGATCGAAACGAGTCCGAGTGAGTCATGATCGAAACGAGTCCGAGTGAGTCGTGATCGAAACGAGTCCGAGTGAGTCATGATCGAAACGAGTCCGATTGAGTCACGATCGAAACGAGTCCGAGTGAGTCATGATCGAAACGAGTCCAATTGAATCATGATCGAAACGAGTTCGAGTGAGTCATGATCGAAACGAGTCCGAGTGAGTCATGATCGAAACGAGTCCGAGTGAGTCGTGATCGAAACGAGTTCGAGTGAGTCATGATCGAAACGAGTCCGAGTGAGTCATGATCGAAACGAGTCCAATTGAATCATGATCGAAACGAGTCCGAGTGAGTCATGATCGAAACGAGTCCGAGTGAGTCGTGATCGAAACGAGTCCGAGTGAGTCCTGATCGAAACGAGTCCGAGTGAGTCGTGATCGAAACGAGTCCGAGTGAGTCATGATCGAAACGAGTCCGATTAAGTCATGATCGAAACGAGTCCGAGTGAGTCATGATCGAAACGAGTCCGAGTGAGTCGTGATCGAAACGAGTCCGAGTGAGTCATGATCGAAACGAGTCCGATTGAGTCATGATCGAAACGAGTCCGAGTGAATCATGATCGAAACGAGTCCGAGTGAGTCATGATCGAAACGAGTCCGAGTGAGTCATGATCGAATCTTTTTAAATCCAGTGATTCGATCACTCGTGTATGGGTTACGATCGAATCAAAAAGATTCGATCAATCACGATCAACTCAGGCCTACTTCCGACATTCCTAACGTATTTTTCACTTGGGCCGTTGATCGCCTAGCCGCCGCGTGGTTTATTCGGTTAGTACACATCTTTATTTTTTTATCTTACCTCCATCCTTTCACCTTCACCTTTCTTCGCACCTGTTTCTCACACCTATTTTTGGCATCCATCATATGTTAATAGCATAGAGTTCATTATTATTTAGCCTCATATTTTTCATCTACTGTATTTCTATACCTATTTTCTATAGGTTTATGTTATATTCAAATCTTATTTTATATTAATACCATTTCTTTCTAACTGTATACAGTTATATATTAACTTCCCTTATTTATATTTTCTATTTACTATTATTACATTCTGTAACCACTTTTATATTCATTATCTTTATTTATCATATCTATTCACTATTTCATCATATCTAGTCACTATTTTAATTTCCACACATGTACCACTTTACTACATTACTTGTCACTATATTCTTGTTACTGCAACGTTTTTTATATATTTCTGTTTGTTTCTCTCCCTTAGCCCTTAAGATGGCCTACATAGTAGGCCGAAACGTCGGCACACAATAAATAAGTTACACTTATTAAGGTGTTTTTATTGACTGCACCCCCAACTATTTCTCCCTTATATTAGAAGATACTGTCAACCAATTCTTCTCTAACATTAAAATACGAAAACTAAAAAGTAAGTATTTTACATAATTTAACTATTCTTTCTATTCTACTCATACAAGACTGAAAAGACAAGAAACTTCTCGAGGTTTTCGCCTACTTCAACACTTACTGGACAAACGTTCTAAGCTCACAATAAATTACAAAATACTCATTTACATGACAGTTATCAGACCTATTTGGACATACGGAGTAGAGCTTTGGGGCTCTACTAAACCATCCAATCCTTACACTCCGAAATCCTTCGTAAAATCCTCAATGCTCCCTATTATGTCACAAACAAACTCATCCACCATGATCTTAATATTCCATATGTTGCTGATTTGAACTAGATACCTATCCTTACATGACAAGCTCCATACACTCTTGAATCCGCTAGTCTCTTAACTTGCTTCCCATGCTGTTCCTGATAACCGTCCAAGGGGTCTGAAAAGGAAATTGCCTCGAGACCTTCTATCAATAAATTAATCTAAAAAAATAAAAAATCTTTCCATTCTTATTATGTCTCACCTGTTTTTACCTTATGTCTTATTGTCATACCTGCTTACACAATGTACCTTACTTTGTACTCTTTTGCACTAGTTTTTTCATAATTTATCTTACTTTCTGTATTTCTTCAAATTACTATACCTTCTGTATATATTTCTGTAATTCTTCCTTGGTACTGCAACGTCTTGTATAGTATTTTTCTGTTCCTTTCTTAGCCCTGAAGATGGCCTAATTCGTAGGCCGAAACGTTGGCACAAGTAAAAACTAAGTATCACTTATTTTTGTGTTATCTTTGACTGCACCCCTGACCAATTCAATCCATCATTAGAATTATCAAGTCAACTTTCTTCCACTCAAACATAAAAGTGTTTATAAGTGTATGTTTAAGAAAGTTATGAGTGTATGAACAATAAAAATGATGTGAAATATTGAATGAATTTCAATTTTCCCTATTTTATTTACTACCTTTACCAGGTGGATATCATTTTGGCGAAACTTTATCTTTATCTCTATTTTAAAAGAAATTAATAACAGAAACGGTACCTTGTAGCTGAAAGATGTCCTAAATATTTTTAATAAATATTAATCCATGGTCCAGGTGATCCATTAATCCATTGTTCCTTGTGAGATGACATTGTCAGTTAACAAATGCAATTGAAAATACTATTCTAAAGATTTTGGGAGCTAGAGCTATTATTTCTAATTATTTTCTATAGAGGATTGATTGTCCTTCATCACTTTTAATAATCTAAACTATAAATTTATTGCGTATGTATAGAAAAAAATAAAGAAATGTGGTATATAAACTGCTTAATCTGGTAACAATGATAGCGGGACCTTTGGGGTCTACAGACCTTCTGAACCTCATCCAGCTGCATTAGCGTGGATACCAGTGATTGAGGAATGGACATGATGATTTTGGCCAAGTCACCATCCAGCACAATCGTTGGCTTGGAAGCAGTAGAGCCTCTACCATGTACTAGACCCAAGAGCCTTCATGGGTTTTAAGTGCTAAATGTTTTATGTTTTATAAATATATTTACTTATGTATCCATTTATAAACGGAAGTGAGGTAGCTCAGTAGTAGTGCACTGAGTTCCTGTGCTGAAAGTCCCAATTTCGAATCCCACTAAGGCAGCTAAATTATTTAGCCTGTTAACAGTCATAGACAAGCCCTGTGTGATCTATGGGCCTTCCTTTGGCTCCCCCAGTCTCTATGAAGTAGGTTGCCTAATCAGTATAAAACCTGGCAGTTGAGTATGATCTCAAACAAATCATCTCCCTGCACAACCGTTAGGTTAGAGTGACTGTAAAGTGTACTGGAACCAAGACTCTTCTTGGGTTCAAGTGAAACATCTTTTTTGTTATATAAATATATTTACTTATGTATCATTCATAAGTAATTCACAACAATCTCGAAAAGAAAAAAAAATCATTTTCATTACTCATAGTAAGAATTATACGAAGTGTGAGTAACTTGGTATCATTTTCAAAGAAGGGGGCATTTTGATAAACATTGTATATTTTTATGATAATAAAACATAAATGTTGTGTATAAGTCGGTTCACGGTATAATTCATCAAGATCAACAGATCAAGTGGTTAGGTCTACAGGAAAGAATATTAAGAGAAAGTGAACTAGATTTAATTAAAGTGGTCGATGCTGTAAACGTTTTTGAAACTACAAAGGAACAAGTTAGAATAATACAAATAAAATTTGTGGAAATACACGGATTAAAAAGAGGTAATAATAAATCTTATTATGACACAGCTAATGATGTTGGCTAAAAACTTAATAATAATCTTAGGTCTAAAAATAGGAATCACAGCAGTGGTGTGAACAACAATTGTGATGTGGTATACTATCAGTGTTGGAAATGTGGAAATAAACATAGATCCAATAATTGCCCAGCATATAGAAAGAATTGCAGTTGCATGTTTTAAAAACAAGAAAACAAGTTTAGTACAGCAAAATAAGCATGAAAGTGAACAGGATTATGCGGATTCCCTTATTGACTCTTGTGAATTAGTTGAGAGCTTAAAGAAAATTTGTAAAATTGATAGTTTACAGTTGTCCCAAAGTTTAAATACTTATAACAAGGAATTGGAGTTCAAGCTTGATACGGGAGCTGAGATTAATGTAATGCCTATAAGTTGTCTCTTCAAATTGGGAATAAGTACTGACCATATATATAATAATAGACAAATAGTTCTGGAGGTATTTGGAGGTAATCAGTTAAAATTTTCAGGAGTTATTAATTTAAAAGGTAGTGCCAATAAAGTGAGGAATTGCCAACTCAGTTTTGCTGTAGTGGATGAGTTTTATTTTGTGTGGGAACAATAATAAAATCAAACCATTACTGGGGTTGGGTGGTTGTGTTAAATAAAACTTAATTAAAAGAATAAAGAACTTACAGTTGATAATGAAAATGATATAAGAAAATGAAAATTTTGAAGAGGAATGAAGACATATTTCAGGGAACTGGACTGATAAAAAATTATAAGTGTCACATTAAAGTGGATAAATCTGTAGCACTAGTCATCAGACCTCCTAGAAGAGTACCTTTAGCTATTAGGGACAGGTTGCAAGAAAAGTTGAATATGTTGGAGAGAGAAAAAAATATTGAAAAAGTGGATTGTCCGGTGACATGACCCAGCAATCTTGTAGTTATTGAAAAATTTAGATGGAGGCCTTCGAGTATGCTTGGACCCAACTGATTTGAACAAAGCCATTCTTAAAACACCTGCGTTAACACCTACCTTGCAAGTAGTAACTTCTCAGTTAGTAGGTAAATGTTGGTTTTTTTACTTGATCTTAAGGATGGCTTTTATAATATTAAACTGGACAAAGAATCATGTAACTTGTTTTCGTTTTCAAACCTTTTGGGTGCTATAAGTTCTTCAGACTTCCATTCGGTGTATCCAACGCCCCTGAGGAGTTCCAAAGAGTAAACACTTCCACATTGTATTCCTGTTGTATTATATTCCTGGACTTATAATATATTTTGATGACATTCTAATTGCAACCGAGACAGAAAAAGAACATGATGAAGTGTTAAATAGAGTATAAGAAAGGGCTAGGTCAAGTAATGTAAAATTTAATCCTAGTAAATTTTAATATAAAACTGATAAAATTACATTTTGGTGGTTTGATGTTGATAAAAATGGGATGAAAATTGATCCATAGAGAACAGAAAATATTAAAAGTTTAGAGAACCCTAGTAATAAGAAGGAATTACAGAGAATTTTGGGCATGCTTAATTACATAAGAAATTTTATTCCAAATTTTGCTGACTTAACTTCTAATGTGCGTACCCTTTTGAAAAGTAATGTGGAATTTGTTTGGACAAAAGCCCATTCAATACTTTTAAAAAATATTAAAGATTTAATTACAAAAATTTCAGTATTAACACACTTTGATACATCTAAAGAAATAACTATAGAATGTGATGCATCCAAGGATGCAATAGGATGCTGTTTAATTCAGGAGGGACAACCTATATCCTATGCATCAAGTCGTCACCAACAAAAAAGAATTTCATGCAAACGGAAAAGGAATTATTAAGTCTTCTTTTTGAAACATTTAAATTTCATTTATACATCTACGGCCGTAAAACTTTTGTCAGAACAGACCACAAACCTCTAGTGTCTCTAATTAAAAAGAATGTTGGAGAATTACCATCACCCAAATTGCAACGGATGATTCTTAAATTAATTAAATATGACTTAGATTTGAGATATGTGCTAGGAAAGGAATTACATATTGCTGATTTGTTGTCAAGAGGTTGTGAAAATGAGGTGAACATCAATTCTGAAGAAGATTGAATTTGTGAGATAGTTCATGAAGTAGTATCTAATAATTATCAATTGCAGGTCACACCTAGAAAGAAAAAGATTCTCGAAGAAGAAACTGCCAAGGATAAGACATTACAATGCCTTGTGCAGTACTATAAGAAGGGATAGCCTGTCAATCGTAAAGATATACCTGAAGAGATAAAATTGTATTACAATGTTAAAGACGAAATTTGTTATTATTTGTTTTATATTAATATTATTGTTATTATTTGTTATTGATATAAGTTAGTGGAAACTTAGTATTTGTTGGCCGAAAGCTGTTGGTGCCTATTTCTTTGAGAAAAGAAATATTAGAGAACCTTCATAGTTGACATTTAGGAATCAGCAAAACACAAGCAAGGGCAAGACAAATATTTTACTGGCCGCAAATGAACTCAGATATTGAAGAATACGTACACCATATTAAAATGTGAAACATTTAGGAATAAAAATATAAAGGAACCTTTATTACCTTATCCTGTACCATCAAAGCCTTATCAACGAGTCAGTATTGTCTTCTTCCAATTAGAAACTGTTCATACTTAATAGTAGTGGATTATTTATCAGCCTGGTTTGATGTTGTAAAGATGCCATATAAAACAGCTGAAGAAACAATTAAGGCTATTGAACCAATATTTGCCACTCATGACATCCCTGATGAAATTGTGGCTGATAATCCTTTGAGTTCAAACAATTTTGTCAAGGATGGGAAATTATATTGACTAACACCAGTCTACACTATCCACAATCAAATGGAATGGTGGAGAAAGCAGTTGGTATTTGGAAAAGCCTCATGAGGAAACGTTACAAATCTGGGCATGATTTCAATTTAGGATTAAGGTGTATAGGAACTGCCCAATTAAAGGATTGTCAGTAAGCTCAGCGCAAGTACTGATGAACAGTGCTCCCAACTATTTGGGGAAAACCTTCTGCCAAATGTTGTTAAGGTGAAGGAGAATAAGGAGTTTAACAGCAAAAGGTTATACTATATTATGACAAAACATCACAGCAGAGAAGAGGGTGAAGGGTGGTCCATAGAACAGGAAGGAGATGGGAGCCCACCTGGATTATTAAACCCAGGTCCTATATAATAAGGACTGAGGATGGCCAAAACCTTTGTTAGGAATTCGGTCCATTGTTGAAAATCGGGAAGTCCTTCTGCAATGATGGAGAGCAGAAAAATTATCCCACATTGAAGAGTTCTTAAAGTAATGAATCGAAGACTGATGAGACTCAGCTGGTTCTGGCTCATTCGCCTAAGCATCCACAAAAGAGTCCTGCTATGTCTAGATATGGAAGGCCAATTATTGAGTCAAGAAGATTGGTGGAAGAATGACTTGAACTTTAATTGTATAAATTGTGGTTTTGATTTATTTTGTGTCTATTTTGAAAATTCATTTTATATTTGAATCAGTTTTCTTTTATATCTATATTAATCTCGAATTTAAATAAAAGGAGAGAGATGTTGCTACATCGCTTGTAGTTGACCCTCCATGGATGAATCTGTAAAAATGTGGTCTTGTTATGCTCATAATAAAGTTTATCAAAATAAACCTAAGACTGAGACTTTTATAAACCAAATCTTATATAACAGTATCTTACTTTGTACTCTTTTCCAATAGATTTTTTATAATTTATGTTACTCTCTGTATTTCTTCACATTACTATAACTTCTGTATATATTTCAGTAATTCTTCCTTTGCACAGCAATGTTTTATAGTGTTTTTCTGTTTCTTTCTTAGCCCTGAAGATGGCCTACATCGCAGGCATTAACGTTGGCACAAGTAGTAAGAGATAAGTGTAACTTATTTTTGTGTTATCTTTGACTGCACCCCTGACCAATTCAATCCATTGTAAACACTTAAGTCTAGATTTTTCATATTTAAAAAAAATAACAATATATTTTTGCTCATTTTATTACAATGACCGGTAGATACTTAAAAAAATATAATTTGTTTAATACTAATTACAATTTTTATGAAACATGGAATATAAACTTTTATACATATATATATGTATATATATATATATATATATATATAAAATTATACATTTAAAGTCATATTTGTTTTCTGTAGGAAATGATTTAACAATTTCTGAAGCAATACATTTGACAATGATGATGACTGCTATCACATAAAAATGTTCTTATCAAGCCTAAAAAGCTACCATATGTCCTGTCTTATATATATTGTGAATAATATATACATTATGTTGATAAATAAGGTTCATCAATGATTCTCAATTTGACTTTGGAATACTTTGATTATTTAGATCCTTAAAATAATGATTCGGTATTGGCATTTGAAGAAAAAGGATAACAAATGCTACATTTTAATTCTTAAAAAGATAGCAATTTAAACTAGAAAAATTAAGGATAGGTTGGACTCTATTAAAAACCATAAAGAGCAACGATTAATAAGGTAAAAATATCAATTTTCAGTTGTTATCTTGATTTCATTTAAACAAATACAATTTATGAATAACACATTCAAAACAATGTAAATGAGTTTAATAGCTCTTCTACGGTCAGTAGTCTAGTCTGCCTGAGTATTATGAATTCAATAATAAATTAACTGATATAAAAATAATATGTCAAAGAATGAAAGTCAGTTGCAATTTAAATTTGAAAAAACACTATACCACTTCAAATTTAAAAGTTACAAAAACATTAAATTGAATACTTTAGGTGGGGAAATCATCCATATCTCTTGAAAAGCTACACTCTCTAGAAAAAAAAATAGTCAATTACTAATGAATTTACATAAAAGATAGCTGGACCATATTAAAATATTAAATAATGCCATTAGATACAATCATTTTCAATTTTCATGATATAGTATTTACATTGTTGGCACATTGCCTCAACAATTTAAAAATTAGGCAAACCTAATGTATTTATTAGGTTTATTTTTTGGCAAATAAACGTAATGGACTTTTCCTGTGTTTACTTTAAAAGAATAAGGTATTCCCAATTTTGCACCCTTTAACTTTATTACAGATACTATTGTTTGATTCTTCAAATTAGGTTTGAAAGGATTTGAGTTGTTTAAATATTGTGATAATGTGATGTCTAGTTGAGAAGTCGAAAGATACCCTATTACTTCATAGTAACCTTTCCATGATGCTGCATAGTTTAATGCTGTGAAGCCCCATTTGTCTTCCTTTTCCTTACTCAAAAGGGCTTGCCGAAGAAGTTTCACTATTTCCAGGTGACCCCTGCTAGCACTGCGATGCAGGGCAGTTCTTCCATTGATATCAGGCTGAAGGCTTTCGATTCCAGCCTGTAAGAGCAATGCAACTACTCTAGTGTGACCTTCTCTTGAAGCTAAAAACAAAGGAGTTTCACGTTTGAAATTCACTGATACAATTTGCCTCTTTTCTTCATCATTCTCAAGCAACTTGAGTATAATAGAATAATGTCCGTTCAGTGCAGCATAATGAATAGGTTGATTAAGCAACGCATCCCTACTGAATCGGTCTGCTTTAAAAATCAGAAGATTTTCTATAATACTTGAGGTATTGTCTCTAGATGCAATATGCAGTGGGGTCATTTGATTATGGTCCATTGCGTCAATATCTGCTCTATCAGCTAGCAGATGTATTACAATCCACTCCTGTACATCTTCTGTAAATTTGTTACCTGTTTCAGATACAATGTGTAGTGGTGTGCTCCCGTTTTTGTTTCTGCTATTAACGAAGGCTCCAAACTTAAGCAACAATTCAACCACATTTGGATAGCCTTCTCTTGCGGCGAAATGTAACGGTGTCATACCATCAATGTCGGGAGCATCCCTATCTGCTCCTGCTTTCAATAATGTGTAAGTTATTTCCACGTGGCCCTGAAGGGTAGCTAAATGCAATGGAGTTTTAAGATCGCTTGTCTTTGCTTCTTTATCCGCATTACTGTCCAGCAGCACCTTGACTGTTTCTAGAGAACCGCGCATTGCTGCAAAATGAAGCGGCGTGTATCCAGCTTTGTCCGTTATATTTATAGAAGCAGGAGGATGGGAAAGCAACGATTCAATAATAGCTATCAAGCCTTTGGTGCAGGCAATGTGTAGAGGAGTCGTGCCGTTAATATCGTAAGAGTCTTTATTGGAACCAGCATTTAAAAGCTGTTGTACTATTTCAACATGGCCGTTCTCACAACCATAATGGAGGGGAGAATAGCCCTGCTTATCTCGAATATCTAATGAAGCGTTGTATGTTACCAACAATCCGACAATGTCTGAGAGCCCGTGGTAAGAAGCAATGTGCAGCGCCGTTACGTTATGTATCTCTGGTACCTTGTTCTTTAACGTAAGAAGGTTTACATCACAATCTGCATCTATAAATCTTTTAAATTTCTTCTTTACTATTCTACTCGCTCCTGTTTTTAATATTAATTTAACGAAATCAGGATTTCTCGACATAACGGCTGAAGTAAGAGGCAGATTTCCATGGACGTCTTTTCGCAAAATATTAGCTCCGTGAGAGATAAGCAGTTCGATTCCTTCAGAAAATTTGGTCCCAATGGCGTGATTAAGGATAATTGTAGGGTACGAGCCTAAATTTTCAGTCTTGCTCAAAAGAAGCCTCAGAATATCTACTAATTTATTTGAAACCGCATCGAAAAGAATTTTCGATCCAATGAAACTGTTATCTTCCACTTTGGCTCCATGATCAAAAAGTAGTTTCATAATATCTGCTCTTAAAGGATTGAATGCTAAGTCTAGAGGAGTTCGTCCATCTTCGCTCATCGCATTCGGGTCAGCTTTCTTAGACAAAAGAAATTTGATTAACTCAGTGTCATTCCTTCTGATAGCTAAATGCAATGCTGTTAAATCATTACAACCTTTTCTATTGACGTCATCCCCGTACTTCAGCAATGTTCTTATCACATCTGCCTTTCCATTATTGGCTGCCCACTGTAAAGGAGTAAAGCACACGTAATCTTCGATATTGTGACTGGCGTTCTGGGATAGGAGATAGTCAGTGACTCGAGCATATCCGATGGCAGCTGCTTCATGCAGCACTGTCAGATCGAGAAGATTTTGTGAATCTATTTCGGCTCCGTGATAAACTAGAATTTTCATTGCAGCGACTATTTCATTTTCTTGGTTATCATTTATGGTGCTATTAATTATTGGTTCCTGATGTCTTATGATTGCTGTTTCAAGAATTTTTTGTAACTCGTCATTATTTTTCCGAATTGCAAAATTGAGAGGTGTTTTACCATTTTCTCCTTTATCATTAACATCTGCACCTTGGCCAATAATCGTCTTTATCACTTTTTTATTTCCACTCAACGCCGCAAAGTGTATTACAGCATTACCAGTCTTGTCTCTAAGTTTTAAAGAAGCATTTCTTGAAATTAGTAGGTTTACAATATCTTCATCACCATTTGAAGTAGCGACCATTAGCGCTGTCATTCCATTGTTTCTCTGGTTATTGACGTTAGCTCCATATTTAATGAGAATTTCTGTCAGGTTCAAGTTCTTCTTATTTACTGCTAAATACAAAGGAGTGACACCAATCTCATCCCTTTCATCGACACTAGCATTCCTCAATAACATCAAATTCACCAACGACTGGTATCCTTTATCAATAGCGATATGTAGCGGCGTTATGCCCTTTCTTCCTTTGATGTTGATATTAGCACCGTGCTTGATAATTGTCTCGGTAACATTTAGGTGACCATTCCGCAGTGCAATATATATTGGAGTTTCATTCGAATCGTCCCGTATATTTACACTTGCATTTCTAGACAAGAGCCAATTCACAAAAGATTCGTTGCCTTCATCAGCAGCGATATGTAAAGGTGTAAGGCCATTGTATCCTTTAACATTAACATCAGTAGTGAGGTTGAGAAGAATCTTAAATATGTTGGGATTTTTTTCGGATGCAGCTTTATGTAGTGGAGTGTCACCGCTTTCATCTCTTATGTTTACAGATGCGTTTCTTGATAACAGCGAATGGACTATGGATTCGTGGCCGTCCCCAGTAGCGATATGTAAAGGGGTACTGCCATCAGCTCCTTTGATATTAACATCAGATGTGAGGTCCAATATGCTATTAAATATATCGAGATTACCGTTTTCCGCAGCCATATGTATCACAGTCTGTTTTTCATCATCTCTTATTATAACACTTGCATTTTTAGACAAGAGTAATTCCACGATAGATTCCTCCCCATCTTCAGATGCTGCATGTAAATATGTCTGGCCTTTATAACCTTTGGTATTAATATCATCTGCAAAATCGATAAGTTTGTAGAAGGTATCATAACTTCTATACAAGAGTGAAATATGTATTGGATTGCCATTACTATCGTCTTTTAAATTCACATTTGCCTTTCTAGACAACAGCTTATCTACCATAGATTCGGAATTTACCCTAGCCGCTAGATGTAAAAGTGTTTGGCCATTGTATCCTCTTATGTCGACGTCAGTAGCCCGATCAAGGAGACTGTTAAATATATTAAAACGACCATCAAGTGCTGCTCTATGCATCGGAGTGTAACCCGAATCATCTCTTATGGTCACACTTGCATTTTTTGCCAAGAGCGTATTCACGATGGATTCGTAATCGTTTTCGATAGCGATGTGTAATGGCGTTAGACCTCCAGATCCTATAATGTTAACGTCATATGTGTGATTGAGAAGTATTTCGCTTGTTTTGGTCTCGCCAACTTGGAGAGCAATATGGAGTGCTGTGTCGTTATTGAAGTCTGTTATACCTACGTTTGCATTTTTGGACAAGAGTAATTTCACAGCGGCTTCATGGCCCCCCAGAGCAGCCATGTACAAAGGAGTTTGGCCATCATACCCTTGAATATCAACATCATTAGTATATTTGAGAATGGCATTAATCACTTTGGGATTTCCACCGGCTGCTGCTTGATGTATTGCCGTGTTGTTCGAATAGTCTCTTATGTTTACACTTGCATTTTTGGATAACAATGTATTCACAATGGATTCGTAGCCGTCCTCAGCAGCAATATGTAAAGGTGTAAGACCATCAGAACCTATAATATTCACATCATTGTAGTGTTTGAGAAGTATCTTAGCAATTTTGGAATATTTAATTGCAAGTGCTAAATGTAATGGAGTGTCGTCGACATCATCTTTTATATATACACTTGCGTTTTTGGACAAGAGCAAATCAACGACGGATTTCAGCCCCTCCATAGTAGCAACATGTAAAGGTGTATAACCTCCCTCCCCTTTGGTATTAACATCAGAACATTTTTCTAGAAGTTTTTTTATTTCGACAAGATCACCATTTATTATAGCCGTGTTCAGTGGAATGTCATCTAATTCCGGGTCCCAACTACAAGTGTTGACGTCATGAACGCCCACCGTAGTCGATACATCCAATTGTTCCTTCTGTGCACTGTTCACCTGAAAAACATAAAATGTAAATAAAAAGAAACAATGTTTCTTAAATTATTGCATGGGAATAACACGTGAGTAGGTCATTTGAGATTGTAAATAAGATACTGGAATATATGATTTTATGGTGCCTGAGGTTATGATTTGAATGTGACTTCGAAAGAAATTGTTCAATCAGCTATCAAATGGTATGAAAATAACTATGAACGAAAATCTGCTTATAAATCGATGTTACACCGCTTCCATACATTAACATACTTTAAAAAATTCTAAACAAGAATCAATTTATGTTAGAGATACATTAGAAGAATTTTTTGTCAGTTTCCACCACCTCCTATGACATAAACCGTTAGATATTATTTTAAAAGTTATTTACTAATGCACAACTACACACATCACAAAAAAGGTTTCTCATTAACCGTGCATAGCGTCATAGTACACAATGTACATGGTAATGTCCGTGATACGTCGGATATTGCCAGTAACAGCACCAAAACCGGATTGCGCTTGCGCTGATCACTTTATTTTTCATCAGCTCATCACATCATGGTGCCATTTTCAATCTCTTCAAACTCCTCTCTCTCTGCATCATCAAAAAAAAAATCTTTTATATAACTTTACATCTATTATAATTCTAAAATTTGTGAAATTAAATAATAATAACTACACTAAATTACATAATTTAAAATAAATTGTCCAAAATAACCAACTATAGTTTAAGTATAGGTGATAATGTCCTATTTTTCTAAAAATCTTGGGGATCAATATATCCTCCATGGTCAAATGAACATTAGATTAAAAACCACCTTTGAACCCTGAAAGGACTAGATCATTTATTAGGACTCGTGAATATTTATTTTTATAAAATATATTAAATTTTGTCCAAAAATAAACCACCGCAATACCGGGCTACTTTGGCCCTAGGGTCCTTCTTTGACCCAAATGTAGGAAAAGATAAAACGTTCTCTAAATACTTTCAAGTAGTAGTTGTTCAACTAGTTACTGCAGTTTCCGCAAGGCTGCAGCCCCAAGTCGGCACTGATGTAGTCGATAATTTTCACAATAGTTCGATATTAGTACCGTGTTCGATAATTGCCTGCTAGTATCAGGACCTCTGGATTTCTTAACCTTGTGAAAACACGTGTTTTATTTACTCTTAAACTTTCAACTTTCGAAACCGTTCCACGTATCTTACAAATTTGGTAATTACCTAATGAACTAATTCGCTTAGTACGGTAGGCAGTGGTATAGTTGTATCTGCCATTACGGTTTAGTTTTTTGGTAAAAAAATATAAAATAACAACAGCTCTAGTAACCTCAAAAATACGACCTACTTTGGCCCCCCTGTTTTGTGGGCCAAAGTAAGTCGTGCTTTTGAAAACTTATATTTGTAGTTATTGCTATGCATTACGGGGGGGGGGGAGGGGGCGGCATCATGAAAGTAAATTTGTTTTGCACAAAGAACAATGTTGGTTTGCGAGAAGTAGGTCACGCAGGTAGAAGGGTGTCCCCTAGGTCCCCTTGTGGTCAAGGTGACTGAAGAGTTAAGAAAAGGTGGGGAGTCGAAGACTCACTAGAAAGGGAATCTCTACACAGATCCCAAGGAACTAGGAGGGAGCGGAAGACGGAGCCGAAGAAATTTTAAGTCTGGATTTAAGAAGGCTGGAACCAACCAATAGAACAAGCTGGCTTTCGAAAGGGCCTTTCTACAATAGATAATCTCCATGCCGTTAACCAAATCATTGAGAAATCGAATGAATACCAAATCTCAATATATTTTGCATTTATTGACTTCAGTAAAGCTTTTGATACAGTCAAGCACTCATTTCTTATCAACAGTCTAAAACGCCAAGGCATTAATAAACAGATTTTGGATATTCTTCAATGTTGGTATACCAACAGCCAAGCGAGAGTAGTTCTGGACTTACGAGATGGTATTAATGGTAACAAACTGTCAAATCTGAGATTCGCCGATGATGTACTTCTCATTTCACACTCACCATCTGAACTGAAGAAAATGCTAGAAGAGCTAGTCCTAGTAGGAAATGAGGCTGGGCTGGAGATAAATTTTAACAAATCAGTCTTAATGACAAATGCCGAAGAAGAAGAAATATTTCTCGGTACCAGCAAATTCCAATGGGTTAAAGAAACAATATACCTAGGGCAACTCATATCATTTGCAGATAAATCCAAGAAAGAGGTGAATAGAAGAATTAAAATAGGATGGTCCAAATTTTGGTCACACAAAAATATTTTTAAAAGCAACATGGCCATACATCACAAGAGAAAAGTTTTTGATGCTTGCATCATTCCCTCTTTAACTTATGGATGCCAAACTTGGAGCTTAAATAATGATACATCTAAATCCCTAGCAATCACTCAGCGTGCAATGGAGCGAAGTATGTTAAGGAAAAGTAGAAGAGAAAAAATTAAGAAGACAGAACTACGGAAGCTGACTGGTACGCGCGATATTCTCAGGGCAGTATCTGATCTTAAATGGCAGTGGGCTGGACACATTGCAAGAATGGCACCAACACATTGGGCTAAGGCAACAACGGATTGGTATCCAATACACCGCACTAGGAGAAGAGGGAGACCAGCTACTAGATGGCGGGACGACGTACAAAACTTCATAGGAGTATTATGGCACCGTTCTGCTTGGAACAGACGTAGCTGGGGTAAATTGGGAGAGGCTTATGCCCAAAGAAGGGCATTTTTTTCTTTAAAAAAAAAAAAAAACTTGTAAATATAAAAACCATGTAAAAATTGTACATAGAAGAAAGAGGAAAAATAAAGCTTATTATTATTATTATTATTAAGAAGGCTGGAATACATCCTATTAATGAAGAAGAAGTTTTAAAACGGTTACCTTCTAAGGGTGTATCTGTTAATTTGGAACTGGTTGGAGAAACTTTCATTCACCATTTGGAACAAAAAAGAAAAGAGGTTGTTCAGCCCAGAACAATAAAAAGACAAAAACTGGAAGTTGCTGCTGGTAAGAGCATTACAGTCCAAGATATTCAATATCAAGAAATGCAAAAGTATCAGAAAGAACAACAGAAAAGAGAAAGAGACATGAAAAATAGCAAAACCAAGAATTAAGAGAAAAACAAAAACTAACGGAACTACTAAGAAACACTATTATTTATTATAATGCAATTGGGAAAAACCACAATGCAAAGCCTTATGTTTCAAAAAATACACCTACTTACCAGTCGACGTTTCGCCTATTCAGGCATTATCAAGACACCAAAATCAAAAAGGGGTTCTGTGAATTGCATCTCGAAGACAAAGGTGCAATACATCCCAACGAACAACAGCCCAAACAGGCTCCAAACATGAGACAGCACACCACCACCAAGACGTTTAACATGACAATATACCAAGTATCTGTTGATCGTTGGGATGTATTGCACCTTTGTCTTCGAGATGCAATTCACATAACCCCTTTTTGATTTTGGTGTCTTGATAATGCCTGAATAGGCGAAACGTCGACTGGTAAGTAGGTGTATTTTTTGAAACATAAGGCTTTGCATTGTGGTTTTTCCCAATTGCATTATAATGAAAAACAAAAACTTAAAAAAATACAACAGAGAGCATTGAAAACAATAAAGTAAATGGTAAATTCCTGATGAGGACGACTACAAAAAAATATAACATCTCATCAACAGGAGAAGATAGTGATAACTACAGCCTCATTTCTTCAGGCCACAGCGACCTCGTTTTTTCAAGTGATGATGAAAAGGAATTGGTTGACTCAGTTGTACCACCTACTTCACAAAATGGCAATAATCCTCAAGATAGTAACGAATCTCCAGAATAAAACACCAATACACCTCCAGAAAGTACTCCTAAAGAAAATTTAAAGGCAAATCTAAAAGAAGGGAATTTTGTTGTGGAATGGAACGGGCTAGAGTTCCCTGGGATAACTGTAACTGTGACGGATGAATGTGGTGATGTTGAGTGCATGGGACGCACTCACAAATTTTGGAAGTGGCCAGCAGTAAAGGAAACTTTGTTTAAGAATGGGCTGCTATAAAGAAGATAATCGACCCTCCAAAACTGGATGAAAAGTCAGCAATTAGTGAGGCATAAGATAAATGTGTATTTGTTAGATTGTTAATTTTCTGCACCTTTTTATGAAAACAAGAATGTTTCAATGAATTTTAAATTTATTTTTCGGTCTTATAAATGAATTATCTTACTAACCCTAGTCTTTCTTTGACCCAACCTAATTCTACAATGCTTTGAAGTAGGTAAAATATCATTGGGCCAAAGTAACCCAAACATGAGGGTAACATTGGCCCAAGTAAAAAAGAAAAAGAAAAAAAGAAGAACTTAATTTTTTTTGTTAAACTCATTAGAAACTAAATTTAGGGTAGTCTAGTTGTGTATTAAAGGTTACCAGAGCTTAGCTATAGGAAAGTTACAAAAAAATGTTATGCGTGATTGAAAAATATCAAAAAATTGGGCCAAAGTAGCCCTGTTTTACGGCATCCATAAAAATTATTTTTAAATTTTATTTAAATACTTTATTAAATCTTTTAATTTACCTATGAAATTTTAAAAATAGGACATTAAGGTATCTATACTTAAACTATAGTTGGTTATTTGGGACTATTTATTTTAAATTATGTAATTTAGTGTAGTTATTATTATTTAATTTCACAAATTTTAGACTTATAATGGATGCAAAGTTATATAAAAGAATTTTTTTGATGATGCAGAGAGAGGAGTTTGAAAATGATACCATGACGTCAAAACGTTTCTATTGATGTAAAGATCAAGAATATAAAACTGACTGAAAAATGTTTTTTCTCTTTCCCTATTATATAAATTATGATGAATGAAGTCCAGTTTAATAAAAAGAATTTTATAAGAAAAAATATTTTTAAAATAGTAGTTACAAGAAAAATTTTAGTTACTTTTAGAACAGAATTATATTAGATGTAAGAATAAAATGAAAAGTGATACAGATAAAAAAAAATGAATAAAATTAGTTAGAAAATAAAGAACAAACAAAAGAATTACAGTAGATTTAATTTTATCGAGTTGTAAGGAATTTTATGCAGAATAACTAATTTGGACTCTATAAAAATTAACTACTTTTGTGAGGAATTATACAAAAATTTTTTTAAGCAAATGGTAAATGTTAACAATACATGGTGTAGGGAGTAATAGAAATAAAAGCCGAAGGGGATTAAATTATATAATATACAAGATACAAATACTTTAAAACAATACATGGCACAGAATAGCAATATATGTCGTATAATAGAATAGTGCATTATGTAAAGCTGTACAAAGAGGTACTGTTTAAATCCAACAAAGTATGAAATGAAGAATTAAATATTAGATCAAAGTAAAAAATGAGAAATTATCCAATAAAGTGCCTACGAATGTAACAAATGAAAAAGAAGACACAATTATAGTAAAATATAAAATAAAAAATTAGGACAGAATTATAGTTATAGAATATAGTCAAAAAATAGAATAAACAAAAGAATTATAGATAGATTGTAGATTGAATTTTATCGAGTTACTAGCTTTGGCCATGGCTTCGCTCGCGTGAATTTGGTCTGTCACATGAAGTTTCGTGACAGATCATTTCAAATAAATAATTTAATTTTTTTAAACTATAAGTTACTCATACATCCAAAATTTCAGATGTCTACTTCAAAACTGACGTATTCCATACAATCTTTGAACCTCTATTACATTCAGGGGGAAACACTTGGGGGTGGAATTGTCCAAATTCCTTTCTAAATGCTTATTTAAGCTATACAAAGAACCTATTTGCGAATTCCAAGGTGCTGTGCGTTGACCGCGGAGTGTGTTAGTCAATCAGGTTACAGTTTTATATAAACTTAAAAGCCAGTGTGGTGTGTTGATAAAAAATAGCCTATGTCCTTCCCCAGGCTCCAGATTATCCATATCAAATATCATCACAGACGGATCAGCACAGCCGTGAAACATACATCGACACTAATTAACAAACGGGACGGACAGAAGTTTACTGTTGTTCGTGTCAGTAAAGGATTAGTATGTAATGTTATTGAATTTATTGAAAAGGATTACTTAGTATAACGGTTTCACTTGTCGTACGGCAGCAGCGAGAAGTGAACAATGTTACTTGATTTGTTTTGTTCAGCGAAACAAATTCTCATATTTTGTTACGTTCAAAAATTGTATAAACTATTCAATGGTTAATTTACTTGTACAACAGAAGGTAGATAAAATTTTAGTAAAGCTACCCAGATATTATTCAAGAAATTGACGTTCAGTATAGTACCCATTGTCTACAATATATTTCTATTCGTATTATAGGCTCATTTGAGATATTAAAGAAATAATCTGTTGTTTTAAAAAAAAAACAGTCTCAATCTTATTTCACTGTATTGATTAATTAAATATATTAATGAAAACGAATTAAGTAGTTTACCACCTTTCCACGAACAGATTAAGAAGCAAAAGAGGATTGTTCTAATCATATTGGATGTCTTCAAGTAATCGTAGAAACTATTAAATTAATAAAACAAAATCTAAAAATCTTATTTCACTGCACATTTCGAATGCAGCTCGAAGCGGCAACCTACGGAACTTGTACCCTAAATAATTTACTTATGACAAAAAAAAATATAATTATAACATCTGATACTTTTATTTATTCATTTTTTTCAATTATTTATTTGTAAAAAAAATTATATTATATAATAAGTAATTAAAACCCTATTTAAATAAATGAGAAGATTGTAAAATCCATTCTGGGCAAAATATAGCCTTTTATTCAAAGTTAAAAGAAACTTTATTTCTTTTTATGTAGTATTTATATATTTATTATATTTGTTTAAAGTCGCAACTAGCATAATCATTCAAACCCAAATAATACAGTCACATAGATAAAAATATAATTGCCCTAACTGTTCAGTTTAATTTTAATTCCTAAGGTTTAACCCTTTTGGAGCGCTATGCAGTCAGGTATTTTGTTACTATCGTGAAATGGAAATTTCTAATAACAAACTTGTTTATAGTTAATGTATTAGCTAGGTGTACGTCCTTTACAATTAGATGGTATAAGTAAACCTAAGTATACAGTGCACTGGCGGATCTAGGAGAGTTTTCAGGGGGGGGCATTTGTCGATATGAATTTGTTATCAATGTATACGATCCATATATGAATGAAGATACATAAAATATCAATTTTGTAATTCAAGACAACTGAGGCCAGAAAATAACATGGATAAAATAAGGTCTTGATCAAAGGGGTAGCTATCTATATGGAATAAAAAACAAAAAGATTCGGAATCACCGATTTCGGATGCACCCATTGAGAAAACATTCGATACAATGAATAATTTTGGTGTGTAAAACGTGTTTTTTTCTTGTTTAATATATAGCTATAATTCAAGCAAATATCAACTAATGAGAACTCTAGGGGGGCCAAGGCCTTCCCCCCTCAAATCCGCCAATGGTAAAGTGCATATAAAGAAATGAAGTAAAGAAAATGTCAAATTTTAAAACAAACGAACCTATAATTTTAACAAATAAAATCATCATTAAACGTCATCGGGGTAAGTGAAAGAGCACAAAAATATACGTCGTCCAAAATACGGCCTGTGTCAGATCGTGATACACATTACAGCACCAGGCGGAAGGCCATTAACAGAATATTTTCATACGATTAAAACCTTTTTTTTTTAAATACGTAAATATTTTTTTAACACCCGGATAAACTATGACTTTTTTAATTAGTTTTTCTTAAATTATTTCAACTGTTTGCCAATATTTCCTGTTGTTATTCGTCAAGGGAAAAGGTAATATATTATTAATATGAATTAAAAAAACTAATAGGCATTAATAATGATTTGAACAATTAAACATTAACATGAAGTAAAACATATTTTAACCCAACAATTGCTGGAACCTTCTGGCCAGCTGTTTTTAGTGGTTGTCATGGATACGTAGAGTGTGGACTATTATAGTTTAGGGTTATGACAGTCTCCTCTCCTAATAAGATGTCACTCACAAGACATTAATAATATTAAAGTTAGTGACAATGAAGTAGGCATTTGATATATATATATATTTACTTACAGATATCGCTAGCTGGTACAGAGAGAAGAGAAGCAGATAGATACAAGACAGCGACATGACGAGAAGGCTGAAGATACTGAAGAGGACTGAAGATGGCTAGAGTGGTCAGTCCACTTCCAACTGGCCGCCAGCTCAGCCCTCGCACGTCAAGGACGCCAGGATCTCTCGGGTCATGGGTTGTTTCTATTTTAGTCCATAGCAATTTACAATTATCGCGAAAAAAAAAACTCGTTTTCCTCAAACCTTCGCTTCGATTGCGCCGCAGCTAAAATTCAACTCAACGTAAACTTACAGAGGTTGTCTTCATCTATTCTATTCGGTTTTGTGTTTGTTGTTTATTCATTTGACGTCATTTTATGCTGCTATGCTATAGCTAATCATTTTATGCTGTTTTATGCATTTCATGGTACAATGGGAATCCAGTTATAATTAGGATAGCGATATTTAATGAGTACCTGACATCGCACAGGCTCAGGACCCACATTTCAAGTCCCTTCCGAGGGACGGGCATAACTAAGAATTTTCGGGGTCTAGTGGTTAGCATTATGACACATTAAACCCAAGATCATGGGTTTGTTACCCGGCAGGAGAACTGAAGAGGACTGAAGATGGCGTGTTTGCTGTGAACTTCATGTGTAAAAATGTTTTATAAATAAATAATAACGAAAACCCCGAACAGAAAACCTATACAAACGTCAGAATGTTACAAGACTGCTATATCCTCCCCCCTCATCAGTGATGACGCCCCTATAAGAGCAAAGTACCGAAATGAATTATACCGTGAATCGAATTATACTCAAAATTTATATTTTACTATCATAAAAATTAATAATGTTTATCAAAATGTTCTCTTCTTCGAAAATGATACCAAAATACTCACATTTCTCATAATTCTTACTGTTGGTAATGAAAATGATTTTATTTTATTTTCGAGATTTTTATGCAAGATGCATAAATAAATATATATATATATATATATATATATATATATATATATATATATATATATATATATATATATATATATATAACTTAAGTACTTTGGCTCGCGAAACATTAAAAAAAAGAGTAAATTGGGAAAGAAACTACACACTAGCAAGCTGGTAAAACACTCACTTTATTTATCAAGTAATCCTTCTTATATAGTATCTGGGAGTTGTTTACACTCTTAGTAGTATTTAGCTCCACTATTACCAGGGCCTGACCCTTAACTCTCCCCCTCCAGTTTCCAGACACCTTTTGGAAACTAAAAGAAGTGACTAGGCTGGACAATTAGTAGAGCTCGCTCCTGTACAACTTACAGCTCCCAGACACAAATAATTACAGTCAATAAGGAAATAACAAAGCAAAAAAAAACTGTAGCGTCCTGAAATGAAGAAAAATAACCACATATAATAAGAATATTAAAAAAAAAACAATCATTGTCTTCACACACAAAAAAAAACTTCGGTTGACACACAAAACTGAATATATACAATTAACATGGTACATCTTTATAGGACATGACGTTTCTATATAGAAAAACAAAATTTAATACATATCTTGGTTATTACATGTTTTCCGGTTGCACAGGCGAAGGCACCCCAGATTCCAAAGGAAACTTTAATTGTTCAATATGACGGTCCGTCGTCTTCTGGGGTCTCCAACACTCTCGATGGTGACTACGTTGTGTTCTCTCAAGACAATGACACGGAATGGCCCCTCGTATCTCCTCGGTTCTTTACTCCTATTGGACCCAATCCGCCGGTATACAATCATCCCAAGTTTCAACGCTCCCGTGCAGTCTCGTAACCTCGCGTTCTCCCTCGTCACCCTGGTTCGTTTTTCCTTCCAGATTTTTCTCCTCACCTTCTCCCAGGCCCCGCGAATTTGCACGTGGTTTGCCACAATATCGCGAACAAACGCATTGTCCTCGATTGTCCCACCGAAATCCCTACTAGGCCCCCGAACTCCGAACATCACCTCAAACGGAGAAAACTCTGTTACGGAATGAATCGAGTGGTTATACGTCGCAACCGCTTTCCGCATCGCTACATCTGGAGTCAGCCCCTGGTCGACGTAGTAAACTCTGAGATGGTCACTGAGTGTACCATGCAAACGTTCCACTCCTCCCCTACCCTTCGGGTGTCCCCGAGTGTTGAAGTGCCACGTGACCTCTAACTTACGCATTTCTTCACTCACCACCGCATTGTCGAATTCCCTCCCTTTATCAGACGTTATGCTATCCGGTACCCCGTAAAACATGAACCATGTCCGGAGAGCGGACAACACGGACTCTGCTTCTTTAGACTGGATCAGGTGAGCCATGGTGATTTTACTGAACACATCGATGACCGTTAACCACGTAAACCCCCTCCAGGTGAACATGTCAACTTGCAGATCCCGGAGCGGCCGATCGCCCGTTGGCGTTGCTTCTTGTACGGCTCGCGGTGGGTGACGGTCGTATTTCGTAGTCATGCAGACCTCGCATGCCCCTATGACCTCTTGAATCGTTTTCCGCATACCAGACCAATAATACCGTCTCCTGAGCGCCTGTAACGTCTCATTGACCCCGCGGTGATTGGTCTTGCCTTGGTGATACGCCCCTGTTAGCTCCTTCTGGCGCTCAACATCCCTAATGGTTTCCACCATGACCCTGCACCGAATGAAGACGCGGTCCGGAATCTGGTCTGTCTTCCACACTTGCTTGATCTTTTCCCAAATCGCGGCGTTCCCCACATCTAGGTGGTGTGTGCGACCTGGTTTTGAAGCGTCCTTCAGGGCTTTACACACTAGATCCAACCTTATCTCTGGTTGTAACGAAACTACGTTGACCCACGACCTTCCGTAACGTGAGTATTCTATGGACAGCATGCCCGACGTCTTTGTCCTCCAGATGATTTGGTGCGGTTTATCGTTGACGATCTCGCCAATTTCTTCCAAATCTTCTGGTCTCTCGTCTGTAGAACTGTCTCTGGCTGAGGACATCTCTTCCCTTTCCGCCTCTGTGGTATTCTGTTCCCCTTCGCCTCCTGGTGACCAGTCTTGAAGAAATTGGCGGATGTCCTGCGATGGCCCCGCAGTGTCTTCCTCTAGGGCATTTACCATCAGCGCCCGGGATAACCAGTCAGCGACGACATTCTCTTTGCCGGGCTTGTAGACGACGTCCATCGAATACTGGTTGAGCCTCTCTTTCCAGCGTGAAACTCGCGCCGACGATTCCTTCAATTGTCCCACCCATTGCAGCGGTCTATGATCAGTTTGTACCCGAAATCTCCTACCGAAAAGGTATGGCCGGAAATGATCAACCGCCCAGACGATGCCTAGCAATTCCCGCTCCAATGCGCTATATCTTGCCTCAGCATCAGATAACCGCCTGCTAGTATAAGCAATGGGCCGCTCCCCGCATGCACTGTCTTGGGACAACACCGCACCCAAGGCATATTCACTTGCATCTGTGGTTACCGTGAACTGTTTCGTGAAGTCGGGAAATGCCAACACGGGTTCTCCCTTAAGGTGCTCCATACAACGCCGTATATTGTCCTCCATACTGGGTGTGACAATCATCCTTGCTCCCTTCTTCAGTAGGTTGTTAATGGGAACCAAGCATCGCGCCATGTCTGGTACAAAGCGCCGGTAATAGTTCAGCGCTCCCAGCAGCCGCCTGATACCCTTTACATCGCGGGGGATTGCCATCTTGGTAATTGCTTCTACTTTGGACTTATCCGGCTTCACCCCATCCCTTGACACAGTGTGACCCAAAAAATTTATTTCTGCCCTACCCAAAGTGGACTTCTCCGGGGACAATTTTAACCCGAATTCCCGAACCCTCTGAAATACCTGTCTCAGGTGTCTTTCATGCTCCTCCTCCGATTTACTGAACACCAGGAGATCGTCCATGTAAACCTGGCAGATCCCTTCATCGATACCCCTAAGTAATTCGTCCATTAATCGTTGGAACGTGAGGGGGGCATTCTTCAACCCAAACGGCATCCTGGTGAACTCATAGTGTCCCCGTTCGAATGTGAAGGCCGTTTTCTCCTGATCCCGAGGATGAAGTCGGATTTGGTGATATCCAGCCTTCAACTCCAGAGTACTGAAAATTGTGGCTCCGCTGAGTCTATCCATGATGTCGTCAAAACGAGGAATCGGGTACGCTTCATCTTTTGTATTGTCATTCAACTGACGAAAGTCAACCACCACCCTGTATTTCTCCTGCCCCTTCGGAGTCTTCTTTTTGACCGCCCACCGGGGGCTATTGTATGGGGATGAACTATCGATGATGATTCCCTGCCTACGTAACTCCTCCCGTATGTGTTGTCGTAAAGCTTGGGGATAACGCCTCTCTTTCACGTAAGTGACTTTTTCCTGTTTTAACGGGATTTCATGCACTGTTTTCCCCGTAGCTCCTAATACTTCCCCTTCCTGAAAAAAAATGTCTCGGAACTCATGCAATAAATTTGCTCTCCACTCTACCCACCTACTTACGGCCCCTACACGCGTGCCCCTAACTACACGATGACACGCGAATGACCTGCCGGCTAATCTCACGGACCACCTGCCCTGCGTATTTTTTACTTCCACGCCCACTTTTTTTAAAAGATCACACCCAACTATGACCTGGTATTCCCTGGGCATACTCTCTACCACATGCACCCGCAACCTCGCCCCCGTTTTACCCCACTCGTCCAACCTAATGTTTGTCTGGCCCATTACTTTACACGGCCCTCCCAAAGTAATTAATCTGCAATCGCATTCCCGAATCTGAAGTGCCTTCCCCCTAACACATAAACTCTCTATCGCTATTTTTGACAACAGGGTGCTCGAGCTCCCTGGGTCCACGAGGCACTTCACTCCACACTTAGTTTTGATAATAGGCAACCAATTCTTAAGTTTCCCTTCTAAGTTGTTGATGGTGCAAGCTCGGTCGCCACTCTCGACGCACCCTCCTCATACTGACGTCTGCTTCCGTCTCACCGTCAGCACCTGGTGCCGTCCTTGATTCTGAGCTGCTTTCCTTTGCCGGTTCCGGCCGCTACTCCAGCTGCCCTCGCCGCCACTGCTCCTCCTCCGTCTCTGAAGATCCAGATCCACTGGTCGAGTCCCTGGAAGCCTCACCTCGCATGGCCGAGTATCTTCTTTTGCGCACCTCCTGCGCATTTACCTTCATCGGCTCTCCGTGGTATGTATCTTTCCTGCGGAACATGTATGGGCATTGCCTGGCTAGGTGCCCTTCCATTCTACACTCGTAACATCTGGTGCGAGGGCATTGTGCTACCAGATGTCCTGCCTTGCCACATTCATGGCACTTCCTCTCCTCATCTCTAACATTCTTCTTATCTACGACCGGCCTTCTGTCTCTTGGTTGCGTTTCTCTACTACTACTACCCACTTCTCCGTCTCTCTTCTTCCCTAGATCCTGTCTTCCCCTATACCTCCTTACTTCATTCCTGCGGTAGGATACTCTACTCCACCCAGGTTCAAAAACCTCCCGTTCCTCCTTATCACGAGCACTTGCATCTACCATTTCTTGAGCCCATTCTACGAACGCCTTGTCCCTAGGAAGACCACCCTTCTTGCCAGTATCCCTGGCCAGTTGTATCTTGAGCACAGTGGTCATAAAGAGCATCCAGGCTTCAACGGAGCTCGTGTCCATTACCTCTCGCAGCTTCTCATTGATCTTATTCAACTTTGCGAGAAGTCCTGCAGCGTACTGACCGTTCGACTGATTGGCCCTCTTGGTCTCCCGAAATAACTGGAGCATGTCTTCTTCTGGGGCCCATCGCCCCCTCCATAAGCCTTCTTCAGCCTTTCCTTGATGACTCGCCACGTAGTATCTTCGTCGGCTTGAATCAGGTTCAGAACGCTCCTCCTTACTCGACGCGCCAGGGCAACCCGTAATCTCTGCGCATCTGTTTCTTCCAATAGATCTGCTGCTACCTGGGACTGAATACTGACCATGATACCATCTCCGCCCTTAATAAAGTGGTTAAGTTCACCCACGTCACCATTGAACCTTTTCAGGTCCGATATCTCCCTCCTGATATCTTGTGCATTGGGTTTTTTTATTTTCATCCTCTCTTGCTCATTTGTTTCTTGTGCGATCCTATTCGCTTCTTGAGCTGCTAAGTCTGCTCTCGCCATTGCTAGTGTGGTAGATGGATATGGAGGAAACTCTGGATTCACCTGTTCTGGCCGCGGCGGCTCTAAGGTTAACGTTGCCGGTCTGAGAATGCTTTGTCCTTGTTGTTCATTCATATTGAAATTGTTTTCCCGGTTTCTTGAGAAGCGAGTAACAAAACCACAGGAACAACACAAAAAAAAAATTTAAATACTTCACAAAACAAAAAACAATTATCCTTGTGATTTCAAATAATTTTCCCGGGTTTCGGCACCACTTAAGTACTTTGGCTCGCGAAACATGAAAAAAAAGAGTAAATTGGGAAAGAAACTACACACTAGCAAGCTGGTAAAACACTCACTTTATTTATCAAGTAATCCTTCTTATATAGTATCTGGGAGTTGTTTACACTCTTAGTAGGATTTAGCTCCACTATTACCAGGGCCTGACCCTTAACTTATATATATATATATATATATATATATATATATATATATATATAAAACAAAAATGATGTACAACTTGAACCCATGAAGGGTCTAGAGTCCAGTTCTGTTTCCAAACCAACAGCTGTGCAGGGTTATGATTTGGTCGAGATCTCACTCAACAGCCAGATCTTATCCCAATAAGGCGACCCACTTCATAACTGGGTGAGCCACAGAAGGGTCTCTGGATCTCACAGGGTATGTCTGTGATTGTTTACAGATTAAATAATTTATCTAGCGCAGTGGAATTTGATGCCAGGACCGGCACAGCAACTCAGCACCCTACCACTGAGCTACCCAACTCCTGTATATACAATATTTACTACATTTAAAATCAATATTCTCTATATTGGGGACCGCCTCAAGTTTGGCACCCTCGATTCTGGTTAGTGACTCTTTAGGCTTGGCTCATGCTTTCAGCTACAAGTTATCATTTCTGTTATTTGTTTTTTAAAAAAACAGAAAGATGTTCCTGTCACAAAGATATCCTACCTTGGTAAAGGAAGTAAATAAAATAGGGAAATTTGAACTTTGAATATTTCACTTGCATATATCATTTTTATTGTTCATTAGATTTATGAATGAAACTTATAATTTATAAAAAATAATTAATTATAGATAAAATATATTAATGATCAGAAAATAGTCTAAAAATTTATAAATATTGTCTTTTCTTATTAATTTTACTTTAAACCTTAATGTAATATCACATTATGCAACAATAAAAATGCACCTTTCTTAAACTATTACTTATAATAAAAATAAATAATATTTAATTGTATGGTATTTGAAGTTAATTGGGGAATAATGCCTCATTTTGATTCTTAATAAGGTAGCATTTTTAAGTAGAAAAATTAATGATAGGTTGAGCAGTCTATAAAAAAACCATAAAGACAATTCTAGTTTTCTAATCTAGCTATATAGAGATATATTTTTTCCAGTGTTAAAGGAAAAATTACAATAATAATGTGTTAATACTATATGTACATACATTAAAATTATAGGTCCCTTTCGCAGGATTATAGATAAAAAAAGATAATAAAAACATCAATAAGTATATAAAACTTTGAGATCATAACTAACCATTGTAATACCATTGTTAAAAATACTTATTATCTGTTTTTAAAAAAATTTACACAAATACATTATTAAAAAATTGACATTTTTGTTAAAATATGAAACAAAATTATTAAACATACAACATATTGGTTGGATAGCTTTAAAATATTGCTGGTAACAATTTAAATAATTTGGCAAAATTTTACAAATAATTTTAGTCATTTACAAATGTTACTGACTATAATATGAAAAGTTTAACAATAACGGAACTTGTCCAAAAGTTTTTATTAAAAAATATTTTTTAATAAATAACGAAAAATGTTCCAAAACATAAACATATATGCATCTAATATTCAATTCTTTGGAAGTTTTATTTTAACTTTATTCCAAGGTTCAGAATAATGTAAAGCAAATTAAAATTTTCATGGAAATTTTACATAATGCTACATAACTGATGCCAATAACATTAAACGTAATTTATAAACTATATATACTGTTCAAGTTCATTTGGCATCTAACACACATGAAAACTCTAAAGTATTATGAATTAAAATTGTTTTATTTAAAAATTCTGTATGGTATTATTGGGTACAATTGTATTAATTACATAGTTACTCAAATTTATTGCTCAACATTTTTTGACTCTATTACTTTTATTACTATTACTTTGACACAAAACCAAAAGTTGTTCAATTGTTCTTTTATGGTTAGTAGTCTAGTCTGACTGAGTCTTGTGAATTTAATAATAAATTGATTGATATAAATATAATATGTAAAATAATGAAAGTCAGTTGCAATTTAAATTTGATAAAACATTAAATTAAAAAACTTATTGTAAAGGAGATAGTTGGGGGGTGCAGTCAATAAGAACACAGAATAAGTGATAAACTTATATTATGTGCCGACGTTTCGACCTACAGTGTAGGTCATCTTCAGGGCGATTTTGGAGAGCGATGCCGTTAGATTTAACGGCTGGCTAGTACTGGTCAGTACTCCCCGAGTACTAGCCAGCCGTTAAATCTAACGGCATCGCTCTCCAAAATCGCCCTGAAGATGACCTACAATGTAGGTCGAAACGTCGGCACATAATATAAGTTTATCACTTATTCTGTGTTCTTATTGACTGCACCCCCCAACTATCTCCTTTACATTAGATCATCCAGTCAACTATTTTCATCTCATAAAAAACTTATTTGTCTACAATCTAGAATTTACACATAAATTATAAATTAAATAGATATGGTTTTTATTTTTAAAGATAACCATCATACTTACCATTATTTATTTATAACTAATTTTTATTTAAGACCTATACAAATTATAAAAATATATAAATATCAATTGAAATTCTGTCTCAAAGTAAATAAGACATCAAATTATTTTTTTAAGGTACTAATCAAGTCTTTAATCTTAAGGTAAATGCTGATCTAGCTGGAGTATTTTTAGAAGCTTAATGTGCAATTCTCTTAATGGATGGCAACTAAGACCCACTTAATTGTTAAATATAAATCTAAAAATCAATTTTCCCGTCAGCATTTCTAAAACAATATTGCCTAAATATAATAAAAAAATATTTACTCTGTCTTCAACGCACTCATTCACATACATTAAAAACATTGATTAAGATACTACAGCCGTGTCAAGAAAAAAAAAACAAATTTTTAAATGTAAGTTACAAAAATTTAACTTATTAAAAATTATATTGTCTAATACACTTAAGTTGTAGTTTTACAATTACCTAATACTACAAATAATATCTTAAGGAATAAAATAAATATGAAATTCCAAGGATAATTTCAAGGAACAGGACACATTTTGTACAGAGTTTGTCACCTCAAGCCTTTTACTCTTCCTTTCAAGTGACGAAAAGTAGCTTAATCCTGTGAAAAGGTCTTATTCGCCAATTATGTATTTATATAAAACCGATATTACACACTGTCCATACTATATTTCAGTATCAAATGCCTCCATGACTGAAAAAAAAAATAATTGATAGAAAAATCAGGTATGAAAATATAAAAATACATTTTTAAACATACAAGTTGTGATATATGATTGACTTAAGAATTATTGATTAAAGGGCTTAATCAGACTAATTTGCAGTCATTTTACGTTTATGTAAAGAAAAACATTCTCGTAGATTTATAAACTCAACAATTTCTTTCTCATTAGAACAATGCCAAGCCAGCAAAGTTTAAAAAAAAATTATGTTGTAATGTATATTTCGATTTTATAGTGGCACTTGTGTATTACCCCATTTCCATGAAAACTACCTCCTTATCTTATCAGTCATCTCACTTCAGTTATTTATGTGTGATATTCAATTTTTTATTTGTCTTGTTAACCATGTTTATTGCCTATTTAAATTTTTGAATTGTTTATTAAATTTAATTTTGACTTTTTGTCTTATCCCTTTCGTTATAGCCTATTTAAAATTAATAAAATAACATTTTAGGAATAGCCATCTTTAAAAGGAAGAAGCTGTGAAATAATTCCAAAGATGAAATTATGTGAAAAAGGTCACCGAATGGAATTCGACAAGGATAGAAATGGAAATGTTCAAAAGTATAAGAAAATCATTTATATAAGAAGAGGAAAATGGCTGGAGGAATCTAGAATTAGCATTGTAATATTACATTTTGTAAATTTCAATTTTCATTAATATGAATAAGAAGTTAGGTGCCATCAGTAACTGAATTATCAGTGTTGAGGTTATAAACACTGGGGTATAGCAGTCCCAGCAGACCAGATAATACACAAGTGCCGTTATAGAAACAAAAAATGAAAGTTATGTAGAAAAACTGTTAAACTAGAAGAGTATTAGAAAGAAGCAAATTTGGTAAGGAAAAAATAAGGTACTTTCCTCGTATAGAGATGTCATTACTGATAAGGGTAAAGGTTATAGCAATATGACAACCTTATGACCATTTGGGTATGTGCTCTGGGTACTTGTTTTTTAGCCGGTTTTCAGGGATTGTTAATTCTAATCAATACTGATAACAGAATTAATCAATAATGAATTAAATCAACAATGAAAAACTAATCAATGGATGAAATATTAAGTAAGATGAATAAGTCACTATAGAGAATATTTCAGGGCACCTGTTATAAGTGATAATCTGCTTTTGTGATATAAAATCCAACCGCTAAAAAGAAAACAATGAGGATCACCTGTGGTCTAGTGGTTAGCGTAACAAACTACTAAGCCCAAGATCGCTGGTTTTTTGCCCGGCAGGTTGCCCTAGGATTTTTTAAGGAAGTAAAAAATCCTTAGTTACGCCGTCCTTCGGAAGGGACGTTAAACGGGGGTCCCGAGCCTGTACGATGTCAGGTACTCATTAAAAATCCCTATCCTGATTAAACCTGGATAATCAAAATTTAGAGCTCCCACTGTAGCATCGTCCGATTAGCCATAGCAGCATAAAGTGACGTTAAATTAACAAACAAAAAAAAGAAACAATTCCGAAACAGTTGTGGCTTCGAGTTGTCGCACTGTTTATTTTTTTTATTCGTTTCCTTTTTAATATTCTCGAAAATAAATATAATATTATTACTAACTGAATATAGTAACTATTTCTGACTGTATATAGTAACTATTTCTGACTATGCAGATCAAAGAACCAACTTAAACATACTGTTTAGTTTATATCACCATCTATTCTTCGAAATATTTTTGTTTTGAAAAGAATTGCGAGAACACGGGGATATAGGATCGGTGAAGAGAACGGATTTGTCTGACTTGGATATGACCCCTGGTAGCTCAGTGCTTTAGAGCACTGCACCGGAGATGCAGACGGCCAGGACAAATTTTTTCTCATCAAAACAAAAATATTTAAAAATAATCACTATAAAAATAACAATTAATAAAAATATACTTCAAAATGTTTGTTGAAACGTTCATTTCTTGATGTAATAATTACCGAAATAAAAAACATTTTCCATAATTACTCTTTTTTCATATTAAAATTCAAGATTATTTTTATTTTCGAGAAAAATTAATGCTTATGCATTTGTATTAAAGTAATAATAGGGCAAAAGAAGATGGGTCTAATATTTGAGTAGTCGGTATTCCAGTGATGATGATGAACTAGCAGAAAATTGAGATCGCGAGTTGATAGGAGAGATTTGAAAATGTTATAAACAACGAAGTATCTGATACAAATGGAATACATACAGAACTCATAAAATATATTTGATAAGGAACATAGGCGTAACGAGGGGAGGGTATTGGGGATGTTACCCCCCATTGCTTAGAAGAAATTAATTTATAACTTCCAAAATAACATTTATAAAAAATGTATTTGTTTAATTTGAATCTACATAATTATAGTATAATACACATTATACCTATATTATGAGACATCTTTTTTGAAGGGAGTAATATGTTGGAGAGATTGACATGGTGGGGGTTAATCCCCCCTCCCCATGAGTCAACTCTAGTTACACCAATGATAAGGAATGATACTTTATAAGATATCATTACATTATTACAATTTATTGCTTAACATATTTAATATCCTCTAAGAGTATTTTATATTTTGGAATAAATACCATAATAACACTAACTCATTTTAATATTTCACTAATTGAGTTGAAAATGTAACAATAAAAATAAGAAACGATATTCGTTGATAAATCTAAAAATAAAATTTCTCTTAAAAATCCCTCCGATCCTGGTGTTTATATTTCGGAAGTAAACAACAAACTAAATTATGTTAAAAAATTATGTCAATGCTTTTACTATTCCTGATAATATTTAAAAGTATTCAAGCCATTAAATGTTTTAATTTAAAATATAAATTTGTAAATACTAATTAATCTATTCTCATATAGGATAAATATTTACTTACTAACGACAATAATGCTTTATTTACAGGATGGGAGAACTATGAACCCCTGTTACTATAAATGCCTTTATTATTTCTAAATAAATATATCTCATATCTGTTACACTTAAGGATAAATAAAATGACTGATCGATAAAGTCTTATCTATGCCCATACAGGAGATAAAAGGCGGTTTTATTTCAACAATAATATGATGTAATAAACTATTCAATAAAAATTAAATAATTAGAAGGAACATACATATTTATGATTTTTAAGTATCAGGAGATAATTTTTTTATTTTTTATTATTTTATTAAGATTTTAACTTTTCGAGTAATTTTATATTCTCTTTAAATAATAAATTTTAGGACAAACTTAGAAAATACATTTTCTACTCGCAAGAACTATAAGTTATAAATGTATTTCCAAATTTTCATCACTGTTCAAGAATTTTCAAGAAATTTAAGAAATAATAATTTTTATGATGAGATCTGGGAAACATTTAATCAGGTTTTTTGAACTAAATATAATTAATAATTATAATTTAAAATGCTTTGTTATAAATTAAAAAAAAAACTGAACCACTACAACCCATGAAGGGTCTGGAGTTTCAGTACGAGGTAGAGACTGTACTGTTTCTTGGACAACGGTTGTGAAGGAAGGTGATGTCCTAAATCACGCCCAACTGTCGGATTTTTCTCCTATTTTGGTTTCCAATTTTACAGAGGATGGGTGAGTCCCAGAGTATTCCGGGATCTAAATCTAACAGATTAAATCAAATCTGCTAGCAGCCGAATTTTAACCCAGGACCTTCGGCACGGCAGCCCTGCGCTCTATACTCCGCTCACTGTATTATATAAAAAAAAATCTGTACCACTACAATCCGTGAATGGGTCTGGGGTTCAGTACGTGGTAGAGACTGTACTGGACAACAGTTCTGCAAGGAGATGACTTGTCCTAGGTCACGCTCAACCGCCAGATTTTTCCTTCCTTATTGTGGGTACCTTACTTTTATAATATTTTATAGAGGCTGGGTGAGCTCTAGGAGGGTCCATCTCCGGCTGCAAACAGACTAAATAAAAGTCTTGCCCGCAGCGGGATTTGAACCAGGGTTTCCGGCATGGCAACTCAATGCTCTCACATTAAGCCACTCCTCTCCCATATTATAAATAGTAGTAATAAAAAAAGTTTAAATTTTCAGTTACGCATATTTATTAATGTAACTGAATCAAGGCTAAAATAAAATTTATTAGAACATTGAAAATTTCTCTCATGTAGTTTATTGTGTTTTTTCGAGTTATAGTTGTCTCTATCATTTCAGTTATAATTGTTAAAAAGGAAAGTAATTAATGCGGTTGTCCTTCGAGTTAAGTCAGAAGTTTTAACTTTTCATTCGTTTCACTATAATATTTTCCCGTAGTTCAGTTCAAGTTATCACTAGCTTTAATATGGGAAAGAGAATGTAATTATGGGAAAGGGATATACATCGCCAATCGTTTCATCTAGAAATTAACTAACATTCAATTTAACTAACATATATAGTATCGTCTATACTTTGAAATGTTAGTTGAAACTTTTATTTCTTGATGAAATGATTACCGAAATCTACTAATTACCCACAATTAAAGTCTCTTTGCTTTGCTAAAGTTCATGATTACCAGTATTATTGGAAAATATTAAAAATGAAACGAACAATAAGTTATAACTAGTTGTGACTCAACTCGAAGCGACAACCTGCGGAACATATACCATCAATTCGAAGAGTGTGAAATGTTCGGGGGGGGGGGAGGGTGCAGTCAATGAATGTACATAAATTAAGTTAGTTTATTTTTTGTATATTTTTTGGCCATTTCACACTCTTCTAAGATATATCAAGTCAACCATTTCCACATCAAGTAAATAATTCTTTTTTTTTTTTTCAAGGGTTTCTGTAGCTTTTTGTTTTGGCATAAATATATTACTCACATAATGCATGCTTAAATAATGCTCTAAGGAGTACTTCGGGTGTTCTTTTAAATAGTCCAGTTTTTCCGGATCTATGGTGTTTGACGCAGAACTGTGGAGGGAATAATCCGCTTCTGACTCCACACTCATTCGATCATCATTGGAGGAAGCGAAAGAGGCACTTTCTTCAGATTGGAAGTCGTCAACAGCCAACCACGGTAGATCCTCTGCTGCCATTTGTATTCCCGGGCCTCCCTGGAGCATCTCCATCTTGGCCTCGAAGATTTCCTGCCTGTAAACGTGACAGCCTCTGTAGCTGGGAGGATGATGCCGACCACACCTGCAATATTTCGGTGGTATAGGTGGTATAATAGGTATAGGACGTATAGGGGATCCCCCACCGACCTTGCATTGCCAGGCCATGTGTGGTCCGTTGCACCTAGGGCATATCGGGAAACAACTGTATTCTTCTGGATTAGGGTTGGTTCGATTCGTGCAATACCTACACCTGCAAATCTGCTGGATCTGTGAGAACCTCTCTACGATGACGTTCTGGTTCGCGATGCGTTTCATTCCTAAAATGGTCTCGTTAAATGGCGTTCTTAATAGCTCGACTAGAAACTCGGGCACTGGGCGGTGCGTTGCAGCATCCATTGCGTTCTTGATGCTGTGTACTCTATAGCCGAGGCGCTCGACGTCGATGAAGATCCTTCCGACTTCTGTCCGTGGGTCGATGTTCTTGATGATGAACATTTCCGGCGGCGGAGGACCGTTGTACAGCATGTGCCTGTTCATTGGAGAATGAAACATGTCGTCTTTTGTTGTTCTTGATGATTAAATAAGAATTTTTTTTGCATTAACGCAGAACGATACGAACCGCCTTTGCACCTCGGCCAAACACACGACATACGGTACCACGTCGGCTGTTGGATGTCAACTGGTCTTAATACAGATTCCGTATATGTAAGATGGCGGCGATCTGGTATTAGGAGGGATAATATTAAAAACAACAATATTTTATTGTCTCGAATAAATCAATGTTATGATTTCTTAATTACTATTTAACTTTTATATTTCTATTTTAAATTTATCAAAATCGAAAAATTATTGGAAAAATATTGTAAAACAAATTTTAAACTTTAGTAGTAGCATTATTATCATGTTTTTTTTTGTTCAAATAAATTTTATAAATTCGTCCGAAACTCAATTTTTATTGGAATAAATTACTAGTGTTATTTTCATGAAAAAAATAATAATATTTCTTTTGCACCAATACATCTAATGAAGGATAATATTTATATGAACAAAAATTAATTAAAAAACATACTTACTGTTAAAAAAAATTGATTATTTTTAATAAGCGTGAAAATATACCATATGCTTAATTATTTAACATCACTTTATACACATTTACTTAAAATGTACTTTCGGTTAAAAATAAATAAAAAAAAAGGAACATTTAACACAGATTATATTTTTTGTATATATGTATGTATATACCGTATAATTAAAAAATACAATTACCTAAAATGCTTTTATAAATTTTAAATTAAAAAAATAAATAAATGTGGAAGTTTTGATAATGTGAATTTACAATTAACTTTATTTTTTTCAGGGACATTTAAGGGTCTCCTTAAAAAAATTTCGTGTGGGGTTAGAGGCGAACTACGATAAGTCTTAGATAATTAACCGTCTTATCTAATTAAATTTAAATTAAATATAATTTGTTTTATGTTATTTTAAAAATGTAATTAATTAATAATAATACTTTATTTGCTTAATATACTTCTGTAAATACTTCGTTAAACATTTATCTAAAAAAAAAAAGAAAATAAGTCAAGACTTATTTTAATAATGTCTTGAAAAGAGTAATACAAAAGTTTTACTTTTCTATTACTCTATATGTTATTATATTCTTGGTACTGTAATGTTTTTTATAGTTTTTTTATTTATTTTTTTTTTCTCATAGCCCTGAAGATGACCTACAAAGTAGGTCGAAACGTCGGCACAAATAAAGAATAAGTCTTGACTTATTTGCTGTTGTTTTTTTTTCCAGCACCCCCCAACTATCTCCATCCTCCATTTAACTCGAATTGATGGTCACATCAACGACGACTAAAAAAAAAAATAAATCAATGCTTACGAATATGTTTCTTGCAAAATAAGAGTTTACAAGGAAATATATTAATTTTTCAAACACTCCAGAGATCTTATAAATGTTACCAGTAGCATTAGAATGGACTTAAATAATTTAAACAAAAGCTAACAATATTTTACAGTTATCAACTGACGCCGAATAAAATAATGACCAAATTAATTTGTAATTTTTAAATATTTATTTCTGTTAAAAATAATAATGAGATGAGTTTATTTTTATTAACGAGTAAAAAATAATAAGATAATATTTTGAATAATAGGTATCAACAATAGAGATCTTGGCTTCCTAAAAAAACAAAGAACTAATCAACTGTCAACAATACAAGTGATTTGAGAAACAACAATGTAATTGTTTTATTATTCTAATTTAATCCAAAATTTGCTAGAAATAATCGACTGCTTATTTAAATTTACAATAATAAATAGTTTTAGTGCTACAGAAATTTATTGTTATTCTCATATTTAACATATATTGTTTAAAATCAAATAAGGTTAAATAAAAAAAAATCTTTTCTTAAATTAAAAAAAAAAATATTCTGTGAAATAACTAATATTCTGTAAAAATAGATCAGTACATTATGAATTGGCTTTGAGTAAATATAAATTATGTATATAAAGACTATTTACAACTATTAAATACATAAAAATAATTAATAAAGAGTTCCTTTTACTTATGTTCATACGCACATCAAATCGTGGATTAATTATAAAATAAAGAAAATAAATAAATTTAACTTCGTGACACAAAACGTGACCAAGATACGCTTTTAGGCTAAGTATCCATTTGCCTTATACACTTATGTGATAAATTAGCTGAAATAATAAAAACAGAATATAAAAAAGATATGTAAACATCACCAGAGTTTTTAATTAGAAAAATTAATACAAATGGAATTTTTCTTCTGTCAGTTTCTAATAAACAGAGTGCCACATTTTTTAGAACAAAATATTTATTCACGTTAGTGATACCACTTAAATGCACTTCAAGGAATAGGGCTTGTTTGAGAAAAAATTACAAACAAACAATCATTAATATTAACGATTTCTTATATTTATTTTGTATTATAACGGCTATAATATTATATGGCTGTGAAACATGGATATTGGGACCGGGAAGCAAAGAGAAACTAGTATTCGCAGAGATGGACTTCTGGAGAAGGGCTGCCGGAATATCTGGGTGTGATAATATACCCAATTCAGTAGTGAGAAAGATAATAGATATTCAATACACCATTCTCGAAAAAAATCTTAGAGTGTTTTGGACATCTAATGAGAATGGAAAACAAAAGAATTCCAAAAATGACCATGCACTGGGGCTCTGATGGAAGAAGAAGAAGAGGTCAACCGCAAGGGCGGATCCAGGATTTTTTTCTGGGGGGGCACAACGGGCTGACGGGCAAACAAAACAACAATAACTTAGAAATAAACTTGTAGTATTTATAGAAAGGTTTCAAAGGTTTATTAAATTTCTAAACAATAGTTTCACTCATGTTATTTCCGTTATTTTATTCATATATTTTAACAACTATCATCACATGATTTACCTATAAGTATGTAGTTTCTACACAGTACACAAAAAACCGTCTGGGGGGCACGTGATCCCGTGCCCCCCCCCTGGATCCGAATATGGTCAACCGAGAACCTCATGTATGAACCAAATGCAGAAAGACATGGCAGGATATGGTCTCAATGAAGTTACTCTTGACTCTTCTAGGAAAAAATATTATCCTGAAGTTTGGTTGGTGAAAACCTCAACGTTACTTGTGACCACCGTGTAACGACCCTTCCCAAGGACGATATAACAAAGGATTTTTACTAGATACCACAGTGGTAACTCCTATTTACTCCTTGTATTAAAATAAGATTAATGTGTTTGATCGTTATTGAAATTTTATCGACAGAAGAAAATGAAGAATTGAATGAGTTATTTCAATAGGCTGTTTTTAATAACACGTTATTACAGTGAGTGTTATTTTTCAGTAACATGTTATCTTGGAATGGTACATTATTTTGATACCGCTATTATTAACACTGTTGCAACCTTCCCTTATCTATATTCATTGTTTTGTATTCTTTGTGAATTGATAACTGCAGTTTTTTTATAGATTTATTATTATAATTAATACATCTTATTCTTTATTAATTTCATAAAATAATGATATATCCTGATGTTATCGTTATAGTTCTTCTCTTCATAATAAATTCGTATCCACAAGAATAAGAGCATAATGGAATTGCTCAATAAATATTTTGTGTGCAAATTGTTTAGTATATTTCTTATAATTTTTGGTGAGTTACTATAATAGTCTGATAACAATAAACTAATGAAGCCAATTAGATTAATAATTTCGTTGAACCTGGATTGTGAAATATTTATGCATATATTTTTCTTCTTGAATGATAATTGTTGACCTTGTATGTATAAGTGAAGGATTTAAGAGCTAGTGACGGACTTTAACTGAGTCCCCTCGACAGCCCTGAAGAAGACCTGCAATGTGGGTCGAAACGTTGGCTTTTTAAAAAACAATTCTTTCTTCTTTTTAGAAATTTACTGACCTCCACCCGGACCAATTTCTTTCACCTACACACATTTATTCATATATTTTTTTATAATTATTGGTCAGCTGTACTGAATTTTAAATATTTTTATCTTAAAGAGAAAAGATATGCCCCCAGGCCGGGATTCGAACCCGAAACCTCTGAAACGGGGAAATGGGATCTGATAAGAGAAAAGATGTTCCTTGCCAGCAGGTGACACGGAGAGACAGAGCTTCCGGGTTTAAATCCCGGCCAGGGTCATATCTTTTCTCTTTAAAATATAAATTTATTCATATAATTTGAGACTACTTGTGATTTCATATAATATTCTATTGCTCTTTCTTTATTTTATTTATTTCCTCTATTTAATCACATAATAAATAATTCTGTATCTCAGAGGTAAACTATCGTAACTGACATTTTTCAAACTTTACAGGAGAGCAGTTTTGATGTTAAATTTTCCTTTTTATTGTTGTTCATGGTTTTCAATGATAATTAGAGGTCATCAAGATCAAGATCAATGATGACCTCTAATTATCATTGAAAACATTTAACAACAATAAAAAGGAAAATTTAACATTAAAACTGCTAAAGTTTGAAAAATGTCAGTTACGATAGTTTATCTCTGAGGTACAGAATTGTTTTATTTAATTCCTTGCTTTGTTTTTAAATCTTTATTACTAAATATAATTATTTGTCATATGTGATTTTTGATTTGTTTCAATAATGAGGTGAAAAAATAAAAAGGGTTTGTTAATGGTAACAATAAAACGTGTGTATATTGCAATATTGATTTTTGATAAAGAAGTGAACATTTCAAAGAACAGCTTGTAATATGAAGTAAAGGATATGAATGGTGGGGGCTGTTTTCAGTTTTCTAACAATTAATGTTCTCACAGTATTTTATAATTTATAACAGTGATCAAGAGAAATAGTGAAATAATTTAAACTTGAATAGTGCATATTAATTGCTAGTTCCTTAGGCTAATTAATCTTAGGTCAACAATGAATTTCTAATAGATACCTCTTTCATTGGAGTAGTTCGTTATTATAATCAATTATAAGGTATCCCAGTAAATTGTTCTTAATGATTGTCCCTTTAATCGATTATATTTATTTATTTAGTTACATGTACCCTTCTTCAGATTTATGAATATAAAGTTTTTGGACTATTAAAGGAAATCTTTCTGAAGGTAGATTAGGACATGGATAGATCAATGCCAATACCTGTAACCACTATGACCCGTGAAAAAGTCAGGGTTCAGTACATGGTAAAGACTACTGTTTCATGGACAACGGTTCTGCAACAGTCCTGGACTTGTCCTGGGTCACGCTCAACCGCCAGGTTTTTCCCCCTTATTTTGGGTACCCTATTTTTATAGTATTTTATAGATGCTAGGTGAGATCCAGGAGGGTCCTAGATCCCATATGAACCATCTCCCACAGCTAACCGACTAAATAAAAGTAACTGCCTGCAGCGGGATTTGATCCAGGATTTTCGGCATGGCTATTCAGTGCTCTACCACTGAGCCACCTCGCTCCCTGAGATCAATGCCAGTAAGATATCATAATATTGAGAGATAATTCTTCAAATCTGAGTTTCTATTCTATTGATTGGGTTGATATTTCCTTATCCACGGTTTTAGTATTACCATTGTACAATTTAGAAGATGAAAAAATTATAAAATACTTATTAGGCCATTATACTATTTAGTATTTATATCTACACAAAACACTGAAAAAAAGTAGAATTTGAAAAAACTGTATCTACAGATTACGAATTTAAGATACCAATGTATAGATTACAGAATTTTTACAGTTATTTTTGGAAAATGGTGCTTAGCGACAACTTATATTGAATATTTAAACTGAAATGAACTTTAGAGGTTTTTAGATTTCTTTGACTAGAATACCTCTTGTTATTATTTTTAATTTCTCTGTTCTCAGGGTTTGTGAAATTAAATTGAGTTATCGAAATTCGCCTTTATTATAATCATCATCCTCATTAGCAGATTGAAACAATAATAACTTTAAGATAAAAAAGTTTATAAACCCTGTATAAAGTATGTCTGAGTAAGTACTTACCTTTAACTAGTAGATCAACCAAACTAAATTTCTCCATAGAGATTATATTTATGTTGATGTAGAGTTTGAATTTGTAATTATTGATTTCATATAACTTAAAATCAATCTTATTATATGAAACCATGTTATTTTTATCTCCTCAATGAATCTTCATATCCATTGATGATTTATAGCATTGATAAAACATAAAGTGACTATTCTTTTATTGTCAGAACTCATAAAAATATTTGAGACAACTAACCCTAAGCTAGTAGGTGATATGTTTTCTATAACAGTTATGAATTAGTAGACTAATGATGATGGTAAAAAATAATTTTATCTATAAATTTAGGATTCTTCATTATTTTTTAATTAACTAAGATAGAAATTGATGATTTTTTAAAAATTAATTATAATAACATATCATACATTAATTATAATATGAAAAATGTATCATAAGTAACCCGATAGGTCTCTTGGAGGAAGGAATGTTAGTCTTTGCCAGGCTTATGAATCATGGATGTATAAGAATGCTTTCATTGAACAGGAAATTTTGTAGTTCTTTGTATATCATTGTAAATGACAATTAGAAACTAAAGAGCTCTCCCGGTCATTTTCCTTATTTTTTTAAAAACCGTTTGTTCAGCTACTATACATATACATAGGAACGAGAAAAATGAGGAGGTGGAGTTGATTGCAAGGGTTGTCCTAAGTTTTTAGTATCATTAAGACAACACATCATCATCTTCAGAGTTTGATCTGGTGGTACGACATGTAAAACCGATAAAATGTGGTCAACAAATAGTTCAGATTTTTATATGTTCTACATAACTCAGGAATCATCATTATTAGGAAGTCATACTGACAACTCTCATTTCCTTTAGAATCTTCTTGGCATCTCTCTAAGCTTCCATCATCTGTTGAGAGTTTGCTGAGATGCTTTGCATATTGCATACTTTAATCGATTTGAATTTTTGGCGCTTCAAAGTATTGAGTGTGTTAAATATCCATCTATATGATGCTAATTTATTTGTTTGCCATACTTTTCGAGTGCTTCTCTTGGCTCTGATCCAATCCCTTATGTATTGTGGGTAGATGTCTAGGTTTTCAGATTTTTGAGGGCTAGGAACAGAAGATGACCAAGTTGCATTTCAGACACTCTTTGTGAAAGTGTCTCCTGCTTCTTCCAATTCTTCCTGCACCTCAATAGACATTGGGATTGAGATAGCGGAATCCAAGAGATAGTTGTTTTGGTGCCTCTAAAGGGCACATCCTGTAGCACCAAGTTAATAAGGAAATAATGAGAAAAAATTTTTATCTAGTATATGCGTGTGGTGCAGCACAAAGATCTTTAGTGATAAAGAAGTCCAATAAATCAGGTGTTTTAGTTGTGGTTGTGGGCCATGAAGTTGGAGAGTTTGGTGTTATTTTATCCAATGAAAGTTTGAGGGCTGTCCTAAATTTCCTGTTCTTCCCCTCTGAGTACAAAGTCGAGACCCATACATCTGGCGTCTTGCATTATAATCCCCTCCAGCAATAAAAGAGCTTCCTAGGTATTAAGAAACTAGACAAAATGGCAGGTGTCTGCTCATACTCAGAGGGGCAATAAAATGTAGCAACAGTAAGTGTTGTGCTTGGTATATAGTATGATGACATTGGATTGGATGTAAGATATTATGGGTAACCATATGTGGATGCATTTTAGCAAAGATTTTATTAGTATTACAGTAGCTGAGCAGTGCTATCTGGGTTATTTTGTAAGTTTTATAACCTGAAATATAAAATTTTAAATGTGTTTCAGTAATCAATTCAATATTAGTACTTCTCTTCCATATTTGTCCAGCTCCAGGAGGGAGGGAGAGGAAGAGGGGTGGAGAAAGAGAGAAATGAAGAATGAGAAAAATATCTCAAAAAAAAAATCAATTTTTCAAAATAAATTATTGTTTATTTTTAAAAGATAAAATTTATTATTTCACGAAATTAAAAAAAAAAAATTCTCTTGACTTACCAAACATTAAAACAGATAGATTACATTAAAAGAGATAATTTAGTAATAAATTAAAGTCCTAATTTTTTAAAAACAGTTTCAGATATTTTTTGGTTTCCTAGGAATTTTAAGAAAAAGAATTTTAATTTTAATAACTTAAATTCGTTAAGCCTTATCTCTTGCCATAGCAAGTATTTTTGTAATTTGATGTCATCAAGTTCTTTTACACATTGAACTGATAACTCCACATCATGCTCTCCATACTGGATGCATTCGACTGTAGTTGTTGATTCTGAAAAACATACACATCAAGCAATTTAATACAGACCAGCATGATGATGAAACATATTAAATACTATGGTTTAAGGAAAGAGACAGGGACTGTTATATGCTAATCATTCTTTGAGATTAGAATGGTTGGAACTCTGTTTCAGCCATCTTATTAACTAATTTGATGATGATTATCAACTTCTTTTCTAGCAATAATTCTTTACTTTTATTTTTATCAGAAAAAGAGAAACCCCCAATTGTATTGATATTCTTTCTTAAAGAATTATAGGAACCAATGCGAGGTCCAAAGTACTGGATATATGTTCAAGATATACAAGTGTTCTCTGATGCAGGATTTATTGACGAGAAACTTTCTTCATTTGGTTCCAGAAAGGGATAATATCTAAGTGATGTCAGTTATGGGCTCAGAACTGTTATATCTGATAGGGATGATTTGACTTAGATCAGTAATGATTACACTAGTGATTTCATGATTACACTAGGGATGATGTAAAGATGGTAATTGGAGACATGAAAGCGGAAATTGGATAAGAGCCTCTATTGAGATTAATAACAGACAGTAACAGTAAATATGAAATAAGAATGAAAAAGTCCTGATTTTTCAGTAGAAAAAGGGAATGGTAAGGAATAATATGTTTCCCGGAGAGGATATGTGCAAAGAAACATGGATATCCCCAGACGGCACAGTTAGAAATCGTGATAATAAACAGTTGACACTTCCCAGACGCGACAAATGTACGATCTTGCTGTTTTGAGAGAATGAGACATTCTACAAAGGACAATTATAAGTGAGGCAGAAAAAAGAAGCTCTAGGGATTTATGAAACTCCGGCTGTAAACAAATAGTTTTATAAGATATGTGCGAAAGAAGTCAGATTAAAAATGCTTAAAAGGAAAACAAGAGAAAGCAGGGAGGAATATACGGCATAAAGAAAAATGGCATATTTCTCTGTAGAAGGAACAAAAGAGCCTATGAAAATGAACAAACAAGGAATCTGCAGGAATAACATGAAATTAAGCAAGCCAAAAAATTTTACAAGGGCATGCAAGAGCTAAAGGATTTTCATGCCAGAACAAGTACATACTAGGGAAATGGTAACCTAGCAGCGAATCCTTTCGCCATCTTGGAAAGGTTGCTGTACCATTTCAGCAATCTCTTCAAATCGGTTAAGCAGTCTCATGCAATAAGTATAAATGCCGCGGATGGAATATTCGGCAGTGGAGAAACAAATAGAAAATAAAAGAGGCAGTATGCAGCATAAAAACTATGAGTATCTTGCAGCAGATGAAATAAGTGCTAAACAACTGAAAAGTGGTGGTGAGAAACTTTGGGAAGAACTGTGCCAGCAAATAGACGGAAGAAAAGATTCCAGGCGAATGGAACCTGGCGACTATCGTATCGATGAAACTAAATGCAATAAGTATAGGGTTATCTGAGGACTGTGTACTTTGTAATAACAATGTTTTTAAACCTTAGGCTGCCCATGTGATCCGAGATAACAATTGGGGACTACCAATGTGAGAATAAACCGGCCCCATCAATAAATGATCAGATATTTGCTCTATAAATATAGAAGAAATGTGAATATAATGCTGACCTGCTCCATTTTTTGTCGACTCCGACAGCATTAACTGTGGCAAACTGTTACATGCCATGCTGGAGCTAGGACTATTCAAGAAAGCTTGTTCACATTACAAAGATGACTCTCAGAAACACTATATGCCAATTTAAAATAAGCAACATCCTCTCTGGGGAATTCGCGTAGGTCGGTGGTCAAAGACAAGGTAATCCACTGTCGCCAATGCTCTTCCTTCAATTTAGTTCTTGAAACGGCAGCGCGGGCGATTTAAATAAATCTAGTCGTGTACACACAAAAGCAAGACAGGGGATGATCTAAAAGGAAGACTTACCGCTGGTAATTCTTGTTATTATGCAATTGAACTGAGCGAATGCCAAGAAGAGCTGTATCTATAAGATCGCATTAAATCATTAAACCAGTAGCGGCATAGGGTTGCGAAAGTTCGGTCCTGAATAGAAAATCGGAAAGAATGGTGAACGTCTAGGAAAGAAAGACACCGTGGAAGATATATGAACCCATCCATGACCAAGCTGCAAGCAGAAACCGTAAATATGCAAAACTTCGATAACATTATGGAGAACAAGACTTAGTGGGGTTTGACATGGTTAGGTTGGGCTAATACCTAAGTTTCAATTGACCCAGCATCCCACAGGAACAAGGTCATTTGGTGAGGATGTTGTGAGCGAGAATGCCCAGAAGATTGTTGTATGGTGAGCTCAGAGGTAGAACACTCGAAGGACGGCTAGGTGATCACTTGATGGTTCGGTGATGTGGAGGTCGATCTTCGTCAGCTTGAAGTCAGGGAATGGAGAAGACGAGCTATGGACCGCAATGATTGGCAGGAAGTGGTTAAAGAGTTCCTAGCACTGAGGAGTTAGTTAGATAGCCCCAAAATATGTAACAATTGAGTGTATAGCCACATGGTTTATAGTAAACAAATAGATTTTTTATATAACTAAAATGTTTTACTAATTAATTAAATATTCAGGAATGATTTATACGTACCTTCGACTAAGACCGGTGCAGATTCCTTTTCCCCCAAAATACTTAACACCTTCTCATCATCTGGGTGCAACGTGTTTTTAAGACCTTCGTTATATTTTCGGAGATTTTTCTGTCATAAAAAAACTTTGGAATGTGAGTACATTCTTAGAAGGCCATGGTGATATAATATAAATGAAGAAAAATAATGTAAATATAATATACTGAATCATTGCGAAAGAAAGAGATGGGTACTTATCTGTTATCTTCCCGTCTGTAGAAAATGTCTTTAATATGGATAGTATATTACCATTAAATATTCATGTTGTTTTACCATTAAAAATAATGGCAAATCATTATAATTTAGAAAGTATTTTAGGGATATTTTTGATGAGGAAACTGCCGCAAGGTTTTTCAACATCATAAAATTGTTCCGGAAATAAGAAAGTGTAAAAATTACCATGAAATGTAATTAACACTAAAAGGAAAAATTAGAAGGAGGTGTTATGTGAAGACTGATTTAGCGGAATTTATGTGTTGGAAAAAGATTTTTTCAATGAAATTTTAGAACATATTAAAGATGTTTACAATTACATTTCAAACATTTTAATGTGTAATACAAAAATAAAAATTAATAATTAAATTAAATTTCATATAAATAGAGAACATATGTTTTATTTAATAGTAATATACTATCTATATTAAAAACAATTTTTATAGACGGGGAGGATCGAGGTTTTTTTTTTTTGGATTTTTTTTCTGGGGTGAGGCACAACAGGCAGATGGGAAAAAAATCAACAATAGCATAGAAATAAACTTGTAGTATTTATAGAAAGGTTTCAAAGGTTTATTAAAATATCAAAACAATAGTTGCACTCATGTTATTTCTGATTTATATTCATATTTACTTTATTTATATATTTTAACAACTATGATGATCTTGTGATTTGTCTACAAGTATGTACTGTAATGGATTCTCCATAGTACAAAAAAAGCGTCGGGGGCGGCACGTGCCGTCCCTTTAAAACCTGTATGTGTTTAGGTTATATCTACAACCCCGGTGAATAAGTGCTTTCAGATAACCGGAATCGTATCATTCTCATAGTTTTTGCCTTGAAATGGAGTTGAAATATAAACATAGGCGTAACGAGGGGGAGGTTATTGGGGATGTAACTCTCCCCATTGCTTAGAAGAAATGGAAAAAAAATTGTAACAATTTAAAAAAAATAAAACTTTGAAGGATTTTACTTTTTCAAAGTTACTATTGTGGGATTACAGAAGTAAGGGTCAATAATGCCAAAAAAAAAAGCAAAGAAAGTGCAAACATAGTTATTTTAATGAATAAAAGGTACACTAAAATGACAAACCAAAACGTGATACTGTTTATTTACAATTAATTTTATTATTATAGCGGCAGTAGTGGCATTGAGCGGCATCAATAAGATCACAAATGTGAGAACAGCTTAGACAATTCTTAGAATCTAGAAGTTAAGTCTGGATGGGTCTTGAAAGTTCCCTATGCAATTAAGTATAGTAAGTTGCTGTAACCAATAAATAGGGTTACTTGTATTTAAAAGATACTTCTTCCAAAAATAACATTTATAACTTCCAAAATAACATTTATAAAAAATTATAATCTATTTATTTAATTTTAAGCTACATGATTATAGTATAATACATATTATACCTATATTAGAGACATATTTTTTGAAGGGAGTAATATGTTGGAGTGGTTAACCCCCCCATGAGTCAACTGTAGTTACACCAATGAATATAAACAATATCTCCTTTTCAAGCCAATCCGGCCTTGGACGGGACGTTAACAGAAAAGTACCAAAAGGTGATTGAAAGGAAATTTAAAACTACTCGAAGTTGAAGATTTTATCTTATTTTTTATATTTAATAATTTTAATAATATTTAAAAAACTTATTACTATTTTAAGAAATATTGTTTTCACATGATCATTATTACTGATTAATTATCATTTCCAAACATTAGGAATATATAATCTAATTGGTTGTTATAATTTTAAATGTTGTATATAGTTGATATGAAAAATCAAACCAAATATACATAGCTCTGACAAGTAAAGGATGAACATTGAAATTTCTAAAAATTATGTAATGATGAAAAAAAAAACGTAATATTAATTCATCAATATCAATTGAAATAATAATTCAAAACAGCTACTGTATTTTTTTAACTAGAAACATAATCCATGTTACAAAATACTTCGTGAAAAAATATCAACTTACAAGATTTTTTTTAAAATTTATGTGTCGATTATGCCCGTAGCATATGACAATCGATTTAATCTATTAATATATTGTAACCTGTCAATTAATTGTTCTTACAGTTGTACGAAGTGTATTCAATACTTTTGGTTTAATAATAATTATTTGCAATAATTAAGGACATAAGTTATTTTTAAATTGATTACTAAATATTAAATTAAACTGTGCAAATAATAATCATCGACTTTAAAATTAGTATTATGAGAAACTTAATTTTTTTTTAAATTTGATTTACGAATATATGAACTCGAAACAGCTGTTAGATTTTCCATGATTAACAAGTCAGTAGTTTAACATTTAATATTTTGCTTTTGTCTACCTAGTGTGCAGTTCAAACAGTAACATATGTTGCTACTGACATGAAAAAAAAGTCATATATAAAAATATATGTATATATATATATATATATATATATATATATATATATATATATATTTCTGTTATAAGAAATAAACATGCTAAATTAAACATTTGGCAAAAAATAACATTATTTCGTTATTTTTATATTATCTCCAAATACACAGTAATATTAAATTATAAACATTTATAATTTGGAAAATGAATTATATACAATTATTTTGAAGACTGATAATATCTCCATCGCCTACTTATAAACATATGTATAAACATTGCGTATTATTGTCATAAAACTTGATTAGATTTATCTTAGTTAGATACTTAAATTAAATTTGTGATCGTTAAAAATATACCTTGGCCGTAGTTACCATTCTATACCACTTGCTCCTGGTGGTAGACCAATCCTTCATAGGCTCCACGTAACCTTTTTCCGTCATTCGAGTGTGGATGTCTCTCCATTTTTGTTGCCTATTTTTGGTTGCTTTTTTGTCCCTTTCTTTTGTGAACAGCTCTCTTTTTCGAGCTGTAATCTGTTCGAGTAGAAAACTTTCACTAGTTTCCATTGATAAAAAATGAACTAACTATATACTGCACACAGAGCGGTCGAAAATAGAACTGAACCGAACAGAAAAGATTCTGACACAAGAAAGCCGAAATACTGAGGCTGACTTGATCAGAAATATGCTAAGTTTTAATAGAGGAAAATAAAATAGTAAGATTCCATAATCTAATTATTCACATAATACTATTAAGTGATAATGAAAACTATTAGACGTTAATATTCACTAATTAATAATAATAATAATATACAATATAAAGATATGAACGAAGCATTCTTGAATACACTTCAAGAAAATATTTTGTAGAAGAATAGAAGTATATTTAAAATTTTATCAATCAATGAAAAAAAAAGATAAATAATTTCATATTAAGCTGGCGAAATTTCACAAGCAATCTTGAAATATTGAAAAACCTCAAAAATTTCGTTTAGTAAGAAACTTTCGCATTTATAATATCAGTAGGTTGAAAAGATTGGGTAATCATTTCATCGAGAAATAAAAGTTTTAACTAACAGTTGTTGGAAGTATAGATAATATATGTTTGTTGAAACGTTCATTTCTAAATGAAATGATTACGAAGCATACACATTTCCCATAATTACATTCTCTTTTCTAAACTAAAGTTCATGATGACTTGTATTTTTGGAAAATATTTTATAGGAAACTAATGAAAAGTTAAAACTTGTGACTCAACTCAAAGCAACAACCTGGGGAATAACTACCACTACAAACGAGTTACAAGTTCTTTGATGATTTAAACTTCTGCAACAAATTTCTATCACAGTTTTATTATTGAAACCTAAGGGATTTTGTTTTAAGTAATGAAGAGCTTAAGTAAGTTCTAATTATTATAAGATTAGATGCATTTCCTCTTTATTTTTCTAATTCGCACTCAATTTAGAATAATTGAATTGACAAAAAAAGGTTCTTAATCTAAATTAAACATTGCAAAAACCGAAATTTCTGGATCTTGAAAAGTTATGATGCTATCTTCATTAGAAAAAAATATTTGCACCATTTAATTGTTAATTAGGGAGCGGAGTGGCTCAGTGGTAGAGCACAGATCTGCCAAGGCGGAAATCCTGGTTCGAATCCCGCTGCAGGCCATGACTTTTATTTAGACTGTTTGCAGTGGGAGATGATCGTATAGGATCTAGGACCCTCCAGGGGCCCACCCAGCTTCTATAAAATATTATAAAAATAGGGTACCCAAAATAAGGGGGAAAATCTGGCACTTGAGCGTGACCTAGGACAAGTCACCTCCTTGCAGTACCGTTGTCCATGAAACAGTACAGTCTCTACCATGTACTGAACCCCAGACCCTTCATGGGTTATAGTGGTACAGGCTTTTAATAGTTAATTATTATTAAACACGGTATTATTTATAATTAATCTCTAAATGTGTTATGTTTTTCCACTGTAATTTCTATTTAAAAAAATGTATGCCTTCTTTACAATAATTTATATTTGTTTTAGATATCGAGATGATCTATACCTCTGAGGATGATGATGAAGTAGAGGTAATTCAAGATGATGATGATTATCAATAACATTTGTTAATATTTAATAAGAAATGCATAGGTTAGATTAATAGTTGTGTTCTCAACACCTGATAATGGGTCAGTATTACATCTTTGCAAGCTCAAAAGTGTTTAATTTTTAGTTTAAAGTACACAAAATTTTTTAAAGTTCATATATACACTATTGTATAATTCTATAAGAATTTTTTTAGGGTATAAAGAATATTCCTATAATGATTGACTTCTATGGAAATATGATTCATGAACCTATTAAAAAAAACAGTGTGCATGCTTATATTATATTAAAAATTAAGAATATAAAAGGATTTCTTTTAATACATGTTTTGAAGTCTCAATCCAAATTCATGATGATTTGTAATTGATCAGGAACGATTTATTTACATAAATTGAGGTATCCTGATTAACATATTCAAGTTTTATTTTGCAAAACATTCCATGAATTTAACTTTTTTGTGTAAATAATATGTTACTATTTATTTGTGTAACATTAATACAATTTTCTGTGAAATTTTCCAGTTGTTCCTCTCTTTAAATTTTTTAATCCTCATGGTGCCACCACACTAGTACTATCTAGTGGAATGCATGGCAATTTACTTTTTTGTATTCAACTCTCAAATTCTTTTATTCGTTGGAACTATTAAAATTTTAACTGCTTTAATTTGGTGTTACTTAATTATTATTGCTGTTGACTTCTGATCGCAATTCATCCTAATAATCCCCATGTTCTCTAGTGGAAGGGGACAGATTCACATAGAGATTGGGATGGTATTACCAATGCTGATAAACCATCTTAGTAACTGGACTCTCCAATTTGAAAAGAAAATTGATCACCATAAGACAGTTTTCTAAATCTAATTCTCACAATAGTGATCAGGGTTACAGATTTCAAAAAAGGAGATTAAAGTGTCTTCCCTTCACTCTGGAAGAGTAACTGATAGACGATTGGGATGTGGCAAAGATAAATCTCAAGGATTATCTTTACTTTGTATTCACAACAACTGATGGAGACCCAGCCATCATTGGTGCTGCTGAGGTATGGTTTTGCACTGGAAAGAAAATGATCAACCTGTCCCATAGTGGGCTCTAGCTACCAAAAATAATAGGCACACTACAAATAGTATCAAATCCACATTAAAAAACCAATGCATAACAAAAGGGAAAGGTTTGGGACAGGTTTATCTTTACAGAGTCATTCAAAAATATCGGAGAGAACCCCTACAGAGTAATTATTGGTGAACTGATATCTCTGTTTGTTAGGGATAATCGATCTCATGAAGAGGATAAATTTGTATAGTATGGGATCTCAGATAGCTTTGAAAATATATCTTAAAGAACAGCATTCTCTATATTTAAGAAATTCCCAGCAAAGCTTTCCAAGACGTTCTCTCTCCATCCCTCTGCTGGGCCAGCTTATTTGACTCTTTGTAGTATCGGTCAGCTTTATTTCTTTCTTTGTCCATGCTTGACACAAATATCTTCTTTAGTTGGGAGTGTGTGCACCTTATTCATAGACTAGTATTATTATTAGCCTGATCAACCAATAGTAGGGTGAGACTTGGCAAAGACAGATCTGAAAGATGATCTGGATTACCTTCTATTCAGGATTACTGATGATGACCATATCATCTCTGATGCTGCTGGGGTATGCTTGTGGACCAAAAAGAAAAAGCTCTACACTTTTTTTAAAGGTCACTTATCTGACAGTTTTCATGTTTCTTTGGATTTTTATAAACCCTGGACCATACCCCAGCATAGGTAAATTTTTCTTTTTTAGTTGATGCCTCTTTTCCTGTATTGGTAGAATTATGGAACACTTCAGTTCTGTACATACTCATCATATCATGCATACTCACCAAGATATTACACTGATGATTTATTATTATTCTTTTATTTTTACATTTCCTTGCACCTGCGTAATTTCGCATTAAGCAAATTTGATCTATGTCTGTTTTTCTCTTTGATTTTCAAAAATTTTAACTTGATGAAATGATCAATAGTTCTTGAGCAGGTCTCTATGTCATTGTCTTTTTAATCTTATCCTAGGAATTACGGGTTATAGGGAATTGGAAAGAGAAAGGACAAGTGGATTTTGGTGATTTTGTGTTGATGAGTCGAATGTTGTGTATTTGCTGTGAACATATGATTTTACAGTGGGAATGTTCATGTCATGGTATATGATATGATTCAAAATAAACCAAGCAGCATTAAAAATTTTTCTTAGAATTTCAGATTGTGTTGATTTTATCTTATGTATATGAATTTGTTTTGCGGTTTCCCAAGTTCTGCACTGCATATTCAAATAGGTGGTATAGTATTATAGATAATGGTATAGTTAAATAGATTTATATAATGATATAGTTAAATAGATAGATTACTCATTTGTTTTGGAAGTCTTCACTTATCTGAAGTCGAGAAGATGTGATAGTTGTTTGTAGCGTCTTGTCATTTCTTGTGTTTTTAATTTTGTATGTATGTTCCCTGTTAGTCTTTTGTTCAAATAGTGTCCAAGGTAATGAACATATTTTTTAGAAGGCACACAGTCGTCAATTTGGACTGCTGGACACTAAGCTTTCCTTAGGAAGAAGCTAATGTGACATTTATTTTGATTTTCCATTTGTGGAACCACTTTTCTGGATTGAATATGTGATTTGAAGAGCTATAGATGCTATGTTAGGATCTTTGTGGGAAGAAATGATGGCTGTACCGTCAGTTAAGGTATAGATGGGATGCATAAGTTCCTCAGAATATCAGAAGTGTAAAGGAAATAGAGAATAGGCCTTAAGACACTTGTGGTACACGCTTGCATTGAGGAAAGAAGGAGGAAATTGAAGAATCGATAGAAGTACAGAAGAACCTGTCTTGGAAAAAAGATTGAAGAATTAAAGAGTGTATTGGAGCTAAGTGAGTTTTTTTTACATTAGACCCTTGTGCCAGGCACTATCAAATGCTTTCTCAATTTCAAGAAAAATCGCAGTGCATTATTAGGAGCGGAAAAAAAGTTGTGTGCCAAATTGAATTATATATGAGAGTTAGAAACAAAAGAGCTTTGTGAGGTTATTGGGGAAGGATGGAGTGAGTGATGAGATCATAGCAAAAAGCTTTTATGTTCTTTCATTCTGTTCAATACTTGATGAACTTCTTTTAGATGAAATACTGGAGGAAAAAGTAATGAAGGCAGTGTTGCTGTCAAGTCATCATCAATTTCATTAGTGAGAGAGTTTTTCATACTGAATTTCCTTTATCCCAAATACTTGCGCTAGATGTTTTGCAAATTCGTTAGCTTTTTCTTCGCTTGTCATTGCCCAAGTGTTCTCTGTATGTCAAAGAGGATATTGAACTTCCTTTTGCTTTTGTATACCTCTTTTCCCTGTCCTCACTGATAAATCTCTGTTGTGTATGGAATTTCAACAGTTCTTGCAGCTGTTATATCTAAATTTTGATAGTTCTTGTTGAAATTTTCGGATAAGTTTTGCTATGTTTCTACTCTTAACTATATTTTGAATATATGTATTGATATTTAGGATGAGTACTCAAATTATTATTTATATTCCTTCATCTTAATTGGGTTCCTTTCCAAAGGTCTATTCTTGTGTTTACCAATTTACTCATCTATTTTACCTTCAATATATTATTTATAAATAAATAGTATATCTGTGGTATGTAAGCACCAGAAGAATTACAATAAGGATCGTTTATTTATTCAATTTCAAATAAGGTTAATGATTCAGGTTTTATTATATATAAAAAGGATTGCCATAAAATACATTACAGGAAATAAATTAAACTTATCTGCAGACAGGGGTAGATTGGGTTACAGGTCGGTCTTCTTCCTTGACATCTCCACCCACTCTTCTCTCTCGGGGTACCCGTCCTTCTTCTCTCCAGCCTCGTCTCAAGAGCACCTTCCTTCTCCACGTCTATCTCCCAAGTACCTTCCTCAGCCTCGAAATTTCAAGAGTTTTCTTCTCTCCCCCTCTTCTTCCTTCTCCACCATCTTGGACCATAAAACTCCATAAGGGACCCAAAAGGTCTGTTCTTTGTCCCAAACATATTCCCTTTCATGTGTCCCGACATGACACATTTTCCCCGCTCTGCATCCCTTTCATGGTGCCGCCCGCATCAGTACATAGCAGTATCCCTGGGGTTGCGGGAAAAAGAAAAGATGTTGAACAAAGAGAGACTTCTTTTCTTTTCTAAATGTTAAAATGTTCTAATTTTTCAAATGTTATATAAAGTTTTATGGCAATACCTTACATCTTTACAATTATGCAATTATTTACAAATAATTTGTTTGAAGATCTTTACAAGTTTACTTATTGTTATATATTTTACAATGCTTTACTTACAGAGTGTTGTTATATACATCAGTAATGAACTAGAATTAATAATTGTACATGATAAAATGAGTTAAATATTCTTAAGTAATATTACGTGTCTCACTTGTTTTCACTATACATATTTCAATATTAGATCTTAACGTAACAGAGAACAAAAGCTTGTTCTTTAAATAGTCTGTTTTAATTAATTGTTTCAATTTCTAGGTTGATCGTTAAACTGGATAACAAGAGGAATACCTAATAACCTTACATGAACAATAATACCGCAAGTTTTGTTTAAATCAATAGTATGGACTAGTTGAACCTAGCGTCTATATGTATTCTTACTAACATACTTCAATATCATTATTCAATAGTTTTAGAGTATACCGGCTTATTATTGTAATGTTGAATTATAATTAATGGTTCCAATATTAATTATAATAATAAAAACGGCTAACTAGGGGAATACCCAATAGACCTTAAATAAACAATAGTACCACTAGTTTTATTAAATTAGTTAGTGTTAAATTAAAAGAGTTAAATTAAAAACCTAGTGTCCTACGTCTTAACACATCTCAATATTAATATTTACTAAATTCATACACGGGTACACCTCTATCTTTCTGACAATTACTTTTACTTTTATGACAATTTTTACCTACTATAATATTATAATTTATATACATGATTAAGATTAATATTGATGATATATAAAACAATAGCAATAATATACAAAAAATATCGACTGTACAAAAAGGTTTGAATCTTATCTTTTTTTATTGCCACCTCGGCCTCTTTTGCCTTCAATATTGGGTACCTAGCAAGTGTACCCTTATGGTACCTAATAATGTCCACTACCCTTGGCAAAAATATTTCACCACCTGTACAGCTGGTTCCTTTGAACTACATTACCATTTGTAAAGGCGCATGCCGCCTATGCACGTGTGGGTGTGACCTATATAAGTTAGTATACCTGCTCGCCCTAACCACTTACTATACCTTTAACATATTTTTATGGTCTTGCATTTTATGGCGTCCATTAGTAATGGTAAAAATATTTAAATTTTATAGATTATTATTACAACAATTTCTAATACTACTAATATTATTTACAAACAGTTGACTATTCTTATTTATAGACAATTTTCGAATCGTTCTGTAATTTAAAAATAATCAACTACTCTTTTAACCAATACCTAAAATCAAGAGACATTCCCTTTCATTAAACAATATTCCATCCGGCGGTACATATTAAACTTTTTCTTTACCTGGCCCCTGAGATAATTTCGGACATCTGCAGTCCTATATAGAACATTTTGTGCTACCATATCATTCTTCATGTTTAGTCCAAACATTATCAAAATTTTTATATTTAATTTCTTTATATTTTCTATACCATGATTATATTTTTCATACATTTTCTCCACTTTTACCATTGTTCCTTGATGTTTTCCTTGGCTCTTAGCCATATGTGGCGACTTAAACTTTAAAACTTCTGTGTTTAAAGATTCCCTGTGTTTATAAACCGTCAGTGCAATATTTTCACCTAGTTCTACTCTGTTTATTGTTTCATGTAGAGACACAAATTCCTTAAAAGATTCTCCATACAAATTTATATCGGCGATCATTTTAATATTATTTCTAGGTTTAGGATTGTCCTCTTTGAGATCTTCTTCCACTGAAGTGTTCCCTATTTCACATTGGCCATCTGGCATTTCTACTTTACTTGTCGAACCCAAACTATTATTTACCAAATCATTATTGTCCTTAGAAGCTATATCTGTGAGTACTTCACGATCATATCCATAATTGGGGCTGTTCTCTTTGAAATCTTCTTCAATCGAAGTGTCTCCTATTCCACATTGGCCTTCCATTGGCATTTCTTCGTTTCTTGACAATATATGACTATTAAAGTTTGTATTTTCACTTATTGGTCTGCTAGATGGAGGTACTTAAGCGTCAGCAATATTACCCTTCATTAAATTAATCTTACAGTCTCTTGGATCGTCATAATTACTTATAGGTCCCTCAAAAGAGTAATTTTCTTTATGGATTACTACCTCTTCTTGGTTTGTTTCTTCTTCTTAATAACTTCTACCCTGTCCGTGTTATTATCCATATCCTCTATCCCTTTGTTTATATTTGCATCTATTTCTTTAACCATATTATCCATCTTTTTTTCAATGTTTTCCCTCAATTCTTTTAATTCTTTTTTACTGTTTTCCCTCATTTTTTTTAACAAATTCAATAAACTAGACTCCATTTTGAATTTAAAAGTTCGAATCACCCCACGCGGAAATAAAATAATAAGAATAATCAACTATAATTATGTCACTAGAAAAAGTTAAGAAACAAAAAATTCAATCTATTAATCTGAATCATTAACCAAAAGAGATTTTAAAATTATTGAGAACATAAAGTTAATAAGCATACTTCATTAAACAAATTATGATTAGTAAATTGTATAGTAAGTTCTCCACAAGCTGGATGCCATTATTAATGCTATGTTTCTACTCTTCAATATATCTTGAATATATGTATTGATAATTGGGATGCCAGAGTCTCATTTAGGATGAGTACTCAAATTATTATTTATATTCCTTAATCTTAATTGGGTTCCTTTCCAAAGGTCTATTCTTGTGTTTACCAATTTACTCATCTATTTTACCTTCAATATATTATTTATAAATAAATAGTGTATCTGGGGTATGTAAGCACCAGAAGAATTACAATAAGGATCGTTTATTTATTCAATTTTAAATAATGTTAATGATTCAGGTTTTAATATATATAAAAAGGATTGCCATAAATTGACATCTCCACCCACTCTTCTCTCTCGGGGTACCCGTCCTTCTTCTTTCCAGCCTCGTCTCAAGAGCACCTTCCTTCTCCACGTCTATCTCCCAAGTACCTTCCTCAGCCTCGAAATTTCAAGAGTTTTCTTCTCTCCCCCTCTTCTTCCTTCTCCACCATCTTGGACCATAAAACTCCATAAGGGACCCAAAAGGTCTGTTCTTTGTCCCAAACATATTCCCTTTCATGTGTCCCGACATGACACATTTTCCCCGCTCTGCATCCCTTTCATGGTGCCGCCCGCATCAGTACATAGCAGTATCCCTGGGGTTGCGGGAAAAAGAAAAGATGTTGAACAAAGAGAGACTTCTTTTCTTTTCTAAATGTTAAAATGTTCTAATTTTTCAAATGTTATATAAAGTTTTATGGCAATACCTTACATCTTTACAATTATGCAATTATTTACAAATAATTTGTTTGAAGATCTTTACAAGTTTACTTATTGTTATATATTTTACAATACTTTACTTACAGAATGTTGTTATATACATCGGTAATGAATTAGAATTAATAATTGTACATGATAAAATGAGTTAAATATTCTTAAGTAATATTACGCGTCCCAAGTACCTTCCTCAGCCTCGTATTTCAAGAGTTTTCTTCTCTCCCCCTCTCCTTCCTTCTCCACCATCTTGGACCATAAAACTCCATAAGGGACCCAAAAGGTCTGTTATTTGTCCCAAACATATTCCCTTTCATGTGTCCCAACATGACACATTTTCCCCTCTCCGCATTCCTTTTATGGTGCCGCCCGCATCAATACATACAGTTTGTTGAGTTCTTCTTCTTCTTTCTCTTCCTCTTGTGCCTTTCAGCGTCAAGGTACCGCATCAACCCAGGATCTCCATCTATCTCTATCTCTCGCCATAATCCTCAGATCCTGCACTTTGTTCCCTCTTGCTTGTCCCAACTTGGAAATGTAGTTGGAGTACGTCTGCTTTGGTCTCCCTCTAGGTCTAGTGTCCATGGGTTTGGCTTCCATTAACTTCCTCTTCCCATATTACATTTTCATTTTCATCTTCTTCTTGATCTTGTTCGTTCATACACTAATTCTGCATTTGGGGGATCTCAGTGATAAAAGTGTTTGAAAAGTGTCGTGTCCATCTTTCCAAAATGCCTTTCTCCTCTGTTATTATTTCCCCTCCTTCATTTTTCACATTTCGAATGGGTTAGCATTTCTTCCCTCAGATGGCTTTGACCTTTCTCTTTTCTTTTGCTTTTGAATATGTCTTTTCCCTGTCCTCACTGATAATATCTGTTGTGTATGGAATTTAAATAGTTCTTGCAGCTGAGATATCTGATAGTTCTTGTTGAAGTTTTCGGGTAAGTTTGTTGAGTTCTGTTTTGTATAAAGGATATTTTGTTCTTTCCTTGGTTTTTCTTTAATAAGATTTCATATGGGTTCAGGTAGGTAGATATAAGATTTTTATGAAGTTGTCTTTGGTATAGTTTAATTCCAAATTGCAATTTTAATACATTTTGTCAACTGATTCATTTGAATTTGTACACATGCAGGTTGCCTTGGAGGTTACCTCTGAGGCAACCTTCTCAAGGAGAATCCTGCTGGTGGGAAAATGGTGGTTACCAGCTTCTTAACCATTCTAGAATAGCAGCATAGTATATATAAAATTTTATCAGATGGGAAAAACCATTGGCAAACTGGAATGTGCGAGATTTCAAAGGGAAAGAGTACACATTGTTGGTGGAGCATAAAAAATTAAGAATTGGCTATTGGCAATACAAGTGGAAAAATTGAAGTAAGAATTGGTGAAATTACTCTCTTTTAGTCACCATTCAAAACAGAACAATTAGAAAAGGTTTTTTTTTTATGTTAAAAAACTCTGCTTGCTACTTCAACCGATGGATGGATTGGATTGTAAGTTTGTGAATGATAGGCTGCTGGTTTAAATATGAAAGAAAGAGAAAGTCAGTTGAACATCATTATAGCAAAATCATTTTAACTAGATGAAGGCATTCTGAAGACAAATGTAGATAAGATATTAAACCTATAAACAAGACATTTTGGCAAAATTCTGAATGAAAAGACAAGAGAAGAGAGTAGTCACCTAGTACCTGAGGAGTAAGTGATAGTAAGTGATGGAGCTGCCTGATGAGAAAGAGACTAGGAAAGATACAGGCAAAATAAAAAAAATAAAAATGTTTCTGGCTGTGACTATTTGCACCTGGAATTATTTAAATATGGCAGGGAGGATCTTATAATAGAAACGAGAGAGATACTTTATATTTTGGAAAATGTAGTAATAAGTCCAATATATAAAAAAGGAGACTAGTTTAAGCATAATAACAACCATGGAATTTCTCTACTCAATTGGTTATAGATGATCTTCTCTGATGTTCTGTATGCCTAATTGCTACCAACTGCTGAGAGAGAAATAGGTGGACATCTTTGTGAGTTTAGAAGAAACAAAACCACCACATCAAATCTTTACCCTTATATGTAATTACAATGTAATGTAATATGTTCTTAAATAAGGCAAGGAAGTAGAGGAGAGTTGTACATGTCTTTATTTGATATGAATGTTACACCTAAATTTGTTCGCTAGATTAAAATGACTCTGGAATACATGTGAGATAAAGAACCTCTCAGCTAAATTTTGTGCCAATAAAGGTTTAAGACAAGGAGATGCACTATCATGTGAGCTCTTTAGCCTAATTTTGGAGTATGTGGTCCACAAAGCAGGTATCCAACAAACTGGTACAATAGTCTATAAGTCATATAGATGATTTAGACCATGAAAGATCCTTTGATAAATTGGAAATTGCATTCCTTAATCTTGTGAGAGCTGGGGCTAAGGTGGGATTAGTGATTAGTGAGGCCAAAACTAAGGAGGCCTTAGTATTGAAAGAGTGAGCTCCTTTGCGTACCGTTAGGAATGATAATGATGTCTCAATTCATGTAAGGAGGGAAGCTAATAAATGCTTCTTAGGCTTTACCTGACATGTAAAGTGCAAACTTAAACTTGTGTCGTGGATTACAAAAGCATTCCTCTGTAAGAAACTCATTCTACCCGTCCATCTATAAGGTCCAGAAGTCTGGCTTTCTGGGTTCAGAAGCCTTAACAAGCGCGGACAAAAAAACGCTGCTAGCTTTTGAAAGGAATATTCTTCCATGAATAAATGGACTTGTTAGAAAGGAGAAGCCAGGAGAAAACATACAAATGTGGAGCTAGTAATTTATTCCAGTTCCTAAATGCCATTGAAATGATAAAAGTTAAGTAGGTTGCTGCTTAGGCCACTTAGAAAGGCTCACAAGGTTCAAAATACCCAGAATGTTAATGGAAGATTAAATACTCTGCCTATCCCTGGGGTTTACAGAAAATAGAAATGGTGTGGTTCTGTTTCGAGAAAATAATACTGGAAGTATAAACATTATTGAGTAGAAGCATGTAGGAAAATTTACAGTGCTGAAGGTATAAGGTTGTAATGAGAATCAATTATGATGATTCCCTTATCTCTGACACTAACTTAATGCAATGTTTGATCTTATTTACCAATAAACAATGTCTCAGGTCGGTATAATTTGTATTATTATTATTTGATTTTTTCCCCATTTACTGGTCTCATATCACCTGTAAATTATGTCATCTGGTAATTGTTTTAAATGTTTCAAGGAAGGATATCTTCTTGAATATATTGCTTCTGGGTTATCTTTGTTTTCTTTAATTTCGATTTCTTGAGATGAGTGCAATGGAAAGGTCTCCATTGAAATTTAAATTTAATTAGTTAAAAATTGTTATTTAACTAATTTTTTTAGTAGTTATTAATTATTATTATACGTTAGTAGTTATAGTTATTAATTATTCGTAATAAATGATAAAAATGAAATAAAATTTTTTAGATACCATTATACTTTTCGGTCTAACAGGTTTAAATTTAATTTTTTATATGTTTGTCTATATAGTTTATAAATTCAAACATTATAAATTTTAAGTGGATCATTATTTGCTTTTATTGTTTACTCTCTAAATTGATACTTGGGCTCTTTTAATTGGAGATCTACAATGAGGTTTAGTATTCCACGGTTGAATAACTCAAATATTTTTACTTAATTTTATTTCAGATCCATTGTTGTATACTTGCTTTCATGTCATTAGAGAATAAACTTTTAATCTCTGTTAAAAGTTTGATGTTAGACACGGTTGATGTTGATAATAAAAAGAAGAAATGTAAGAGAAATGTAAGGACAATATTTGAAATTATGAAGTAATGTGATCTGTTATATTACAGAGAGTCATGTCTGTTGAAAATACATGTGGATTTCACGGATTGAGATTCTTTTGACGATATTTTGTTGGAGCATCAGAGTATTGATGAAAGCGAATAGATATGTATCCTCCCTTGGATATGACACTTGGTCCAATATCATGTCAAAGAATAATTTAGCATTGCAACATAAATGGTTGAGTAGTGAATCATATCATTATTATCAGCCATTGATAAAAGTACAGAAAATACAGCAATCATTTATACATATAGTATAGGATGGAAAACGAAGGTGTACAAATTATAAGAGTTAAACAAATATGGTATATTTAAGAAAAAATATTTAGTACATTTTCGAAAGAATTTGATTCACAATAGTTCAATTTATCAATATATTAAATATGGATCTTATATATTATTATTACAGTTATCAGTTAAAAATTACAATTGATTACAAATGGGTATGATCTATATAATGAAAAACTAAATAAAACCATCACCAAGAGGAAATGAGCATCCCCATTTCATTTATAATTAAATGTTCGTCGACGATCATGTATTCTGACATGTTGATCTATTTTATAAGTACATACCATCACATTCTAGGTAACAGTAACGCATCGTATAAAATTGCATTATACAAACATAAATATATTCAATAAAACAATTATAACGACAATATGTCAAATACAAAAATATAGCTGACTTCCCAGTCCCACTCTGAGCTTGCATTTTTTCAAGTGAGTAGGCAGAATGAAAAACCAGCCTCATAATTCAACTAATATTAACAAAACCTCAAACTCCAGGTATCCATTTTGTTTCATTCCATCATATACACTATCACAGGATTTTTTTAATATATTTTTTTTGCAGAGATAGTCACTTTAACAAAACCAAAACTATTGCATAGGAACCAAATGTCTACTTATTGCGCAGGTTTCTTTTTGAATAAACACTCAAATTCAATGTCATTGTATCAAAATTAAATTAAATTGTTTTGAGCATTAATAGATGTATTTATTAAATATATAGGAAGACTAATGAAGTTATTCAATTAATTAGAATAATTAATAAATGCACTGTTATAAAATAAATGCAAAATTATGCTAAAATTGGCAGTTAATTTTACTTATCTCTATTAATATTAATACAACCTATGTTAATACTAAATTTCCCTAAAATATACAAGCACTCACTAATGAGTTTGGCACATAAACTATGTAATTAATTGCAAAGTCTTAAGTAAATTATTTTGTTAGTGAGGTCATTTCAATGCTTAAGTACATCTATCACTGGGTTACCTCCTGTAAACCACTTAATTATGTAGTGGGTCGTTCGTTCGTTCGTTTACTTGTAGCTGGCTTCACTGTCGGCATCGCCAAACCATCCTGAAGTTCTCTGATATCTGGCCTCTGAGACCCTGTACCCCCTAGTCCTGGAAGATCTTGCAGACTTGGGTGAGTGCTCAGGACTCTCCCAATGGCGGGACCGCACCGCCCAGTGCTCTGTAAATTCGGAGCCGGATCTTGCTAAAGATGGCTGGCTCATTGACCTCTGGAGGCTACGTGCATCCTCGTAATCCTCTTCGTAGTATCTTCGCTGATAGTAAGAGCTGACGTCGCTCACATTGTCGGGAATGTGTGCTCTCATATCAACTGTGACCTCACTCATTGAGCGAAGGTCCATCTCCGATGATCTAGATGTCCTTCGAGAGCGGAGAGGATCCACGGCCGGCCCATGCCCTCCTTCTGTTGTGAGGGTCCTCATAGAGGATCCACCATCAGAGTCATATTCATAGAGAGTTGGTAACGAGCTCCTCCTGCTACGGGTGTCCCAATCAGCCTTCCTCCTATACTTGTTGCTGCCCCCACCTCCCCTTTGATCGTACTGTGGTTTCTCTGGAGGTGGTGCGAGTACGCGGATAATGACATCCCATTTCTGTGGATCGAAGAGTTTCTCATATCGTTGATCTTTCCTGATTCTCTCATAGTCTTCTTTGACTGTTGCTTCACTCAGCATTGTGCGTAGGTTTGATTCTGTAGTAATGATTTCATGCCACTTCTTTTTATCTTCAATTGTGAGGACAGAAGCGAGGCTTTCTACGTCAGATCGGTCGTCTGCAGATTCGTATTGAGGTGGCTCTAAAACACGCAAGAGTACGTCCCAGTTGTGTGGTTTCTCTGGTGGTGGTGTATTCATCTTGGATCTGTAAATATTCTCCATTTCTATTTCTGTCCTCCTCTGCTGCCAGTTTTGCATATGTGCTCTATACTGAGGTTGCATGTTGGGGACGTTTGATATTGATGAGGTTTCTGAATAGCTTTCCCAGTCAGTTGCTGAGTCTTCAGCTCCATGTCCATCTGGGCCAGGATAGTTGCGAATGGTGACGTCCCACTTAGCAGGTGGTGGTTTGCGGTAATCAGTCACCTGGCGTCTGGTTCTTTCGATATCTTCAATCGTTTTCTTTTCAGTGATAGTTCTAAGGAAGACATCGTCAACTACGTGAGATTTTATTTCTGGTCTTCTAGAAACCACTACTGGTGGCTCAATCACATCTACAGACTCTTCCATGCTCTCTCTCATGTAACTCTGAGGTACTATTGGAGGAGGAGGTGATATTTTAGTAGGAATGCGTTCTACAACTTCTGTCATCGATCTGGATTCAGTCATTTCCGTATGATCACTAGCCATGGATGGTCTTCTATAATCTACCGTGTCTTCTCTCATATAGCGTTCTTCAACCATTGCGGCATTCTTGCTCTCAGCAGGATGCTTTCTAATTATTGTGGAATATACTGGTGGTGAAGATGACAAATGAGCTGGTGACGGAGGGCTGTGAATCTCTGGTACGTAGGTGAAAGTGGTCTTCACTGGTCTTCCTTCTTCAAGGATGGTAGTTAGGTTGCGTTCAGTCATCTTCATACTCATTTCTGATTCCGAAGGTGGAGGCGTTGGCGTTGGAGGTGGTGGGGCAGCCTTCTTTACTCTTACTTGAACATCGAACTTAGGTTCTGGAGGTAGCCTCTTATGAGCCAGGTTTCGTATTGCAGATTCCGTGGTCTGTGCTATCTCTTCAGTGTAGTAGCTGTCCTGTATATAAGCCTTGTTCTCATATGAGCCTCCTGAACTCAGGGATCTTCTGTCGACATGTTCTACTTCCGAATGTGTCGAACTGGGCGACTCTGATGGATAGTCTGATGGAAGGGTGTCGCTGATGAGAGCAGCTTCGGATCCTGAGGTGCTGCCTCCACCTGTGGCATGGGCTCGGGGAATCTTGAGGCCTTCGAACATAGAAATATTTCCTAAGCTGGAGCCAGATAGTTTAGTTATTTCGGATCCTGTGCCACCTGTCGACAAGGGGTGTCTCCTCACTACCTGAACCCTCCTCCTCCTCAAGAGATAGTAAGAGCAACCCAGTCCCAAGAGGACTAGTGAGAGGAAGAGGATTCCGCAGATGATCAGGAGTATCTGAAATCCTTTCAGTGGCGGAGCCAGTGGAAGAGCTGGTACTGGATCTTCTTTTCTGTAACATAACAATAAACATATTAGAATACTTTGAACATTCCATGAAATATTAAACCATTTTTAACTATGGTGAATATTGTTCTTACATATATCCAGGTACTCCTGCTGGAGGAGGGGCGACTGGAGGCGGGTACCTGCAGACGATGGTTATTACCTCGTCTCCGTCCATCTCCAACGATGGATGGAACCTGACCACGATGTTGTTGGTGAACACGCGCTGAGGATCCTGTTAACATAAATCAATGATGGTGTTAAATATATAAACATATGTTGCTAGTGATTCCTTTAAAGTACTAATAGCCGAAAAGCTTGCCTGTTTGGTTCCGCATCCTTTCAGCGGGAGGTCAATTCTAGCTGTGAGGTTCCCTGTTCCTGTCGTCTGGCAGGCACTGGCTCGGTTGAAGTCGGCGTAAGCAATGCCATAGAAGGGTTCATCGAATCGTAGTTCGATCTGAAATAAGAATGTTATTGAATAAACTCGCAAACCATTGAAATTATTATAATTCTATAAAACCAAATCCGACAACTCACATATTAATAAATATACATTACCTGCATTTGGCCTGCGGCACAGTTGAGTGAAGCCTTTGTCCTGTTGAGGGATATGACCGGGGAGAGGTCGTCCAATTTCGTGACTCTTCCATCAAGAACCGTTGAGTCGGGAAGCCCTTCGTTGCTGTACTCGATGCTATTGCCTTGACTGGCGTAGTTGCTCTGCCCACTCGCCAGGGAGGCTGCCCCCAGCAGCAGGATCAGAACTTTCATCTGCAAAATTTGGTGTTGTGAGAAAAGTACATTTTTGAGGAATAAAATATTAATTAGTTTATAATATTTAAATTAAAGCAGTTTATAGTTATTTAACAAATTTCTTACCATGAAGAATAATCCTGTAATTACCCAATTTATTTTAAAGTTTTTAAGATTTGACAGAGAATCTTTGAAAATAGTAAAGTGTATTAATTTAGTTAGAACACATAGCTAATATTCCTACTAAAAGTCAGCAGATATTATATAAATATCTCCAGCATTAGGTTGAACTTAGTCATGGTAATATGACTAAATAAAAATGGTTAAAATGTGTACATTAAAGTTTTCACAGTATCATTTAATAATTATTCCTTAAATTTTCTGTCTGAAAATAGAATCAACTTTCCAAAATTGTACAAATAAAATGTTTTAGTATGTTAAATTAATCGTGTAAAAAACTTCTTTAATCAATTAACAATTGTTAAATAAATCATGTAAAAAAATTCTTTAATTGTACAGAATTCGGAGTGAAAATAGGAAAAAAACCATCTTAAAATATAACTTAATGCACAGTAAATAATAACTACTGATGCTCCTTAACGGACGGGACTGTATGCTCTGCTGGTTCACACGCCCACTAAAAGATAGCGCTCGGCTCTAATTCCCGTCATAAGTCTTAGCTCAATAACATTGTTATACCATCTAATTACATATCTCATTGTTAATATGTATCTTGACTTTTTTTTATATTGAAGCTACGGTATAAAGGTCTGACACAATCCTGGATGTTTACGCTTTTGACAGTATGGCAGAAATACCACAGAACTGTGATGATTAAATCTATTTCTCTTTTCAATCCCCTAATTGTTGATTAGTTGGAAACTGGATTGAACGGAACATTTAAATTGAGAATTATATAGAATATTGTTCTTATCACCCAGTGCAGGAAAATCGTAAGGAAATACTGACTCAGCAAAAATAGTACAATCTTTAATCAAAAGGATTTCATGCAAGTTGCGAAATGAAAAGATTCTACGAAAAAAATTGGTCGAAAGTGACACCATGTTTTTTTACTAGGAATGTTAGCCACAGAAAAATATATTTTATACGATTTTAATCACAAAATTGACTTGGCGTCCTTGGTTGAAACATGCGTATTTCAACTAGAGTCAATTCTCCTCAGCTTAAAGGCTGTGAAGAAAGGAAATTTGCCAAGATAGTAGGAGTGCTCAAGATGGTTCTTACAAAACCGACTATTAGTTAAGGAAGGCTCAACCATTGTGGTTACAACCGTAGCCACCACATCCATCACCTGACCAACCATACGACCGCACAACCATCACAAATACGTGTGCCAATGTGGTCTGCAGTCCTAAATAACTATAGGACTGGGTGGGCCATAAGTGTGTTGGCGGTTGCAATATTCAATTAAAAAATAACTACGAAACAGTAAAAAAAAATTATTTTATTGTTATATGATATAATTTTTTAAAAATATTTTATTTTAAATGAAAAGATATGGTCAGGACCGGGACTCGAACCCGGGTTTCTCGCAATTTGTCCCCGTGTGTACATCGCAAGTTGTGAGAACACGGATATATAGGATCAGTGAAAAGAATTGATATGACTGACCGAGAAACAAGCCAGGGTGGCTGAGATGGTTAAGGCGTCACCACGGAGAGGTGAGAGACCCGGGTTCGAGTCCCGGTCCTGGCCATATCTTTTCTTTTCAAATAAAATAATTAAAAAAAAGATTTGTATTTTTAAAATGTAGAAACATGGGAATTTTTAGGACTTAAAAATAATGTTGTTCAAATGATGTGTGGGGGATGTATTGTAATTTGTTGTGAGATGTGTGGGGATGTGTGATGTGTGTTTGCGTTGGTTGTGTGTGGGGGGGGGGGGTAATGCGGATAACCAAAACAATAAATCAGTGATTATTGCACGACGTTTGTATCGACAAGAACTTTAAGGCAATGCCTAGAGGATGTAGTTTCAACAAGATGGGGCCACATGTCATACGGCTAGGGTATCCATACAGCTGCTGAAAAATGTTTTTCCCGGAAAGCTCATTTCGAAAAGGGGGGATATTGGATGGCCACCACTTAGCCCCGATCTCTCTCTATGCGATTATTTTCTATGGGGCTACCTCAAATCGGTGATCTACGAGAATAATCCGATCAATTTAGAGCAGCTGAAGAGGAATATTATCCAGGAAAGTAACAAAATACCAAGAACAACTTTTAAGCGAGTTTTCCAAAATCTGCAACTTCGGTTCCAAGAGTGCCAAGCAGCCGAGGGAAGTCATTTGGAGAACATGATTTTTAGGTCTTAAAAATTCCCATGTTTCTACTTTTTTAAAATACAAATATTTTTTTTAAAATGTTTCGTAGTTCTTTTTTAATTGAATATTGAAACCGCCAACACCCTTGAGGCCCTGATTATATTTATCAGCGAAATAGAAATTACTTTTTAAAATATAACAACGAAAAGGTACTGTCTGGGACTTTACTTCCAAATGAAGGAAAAAATCAGAAGTACAAATAAGCCAATGATACAATATGAAATGCTGAAACATAATGTAAAAAAAAAAAACAATTTATACTCAATAATTACAGTAAATGTGACCGATTTACATATCGTTCAAACAGAAAACCATATAGTACAATATATCATGGATACAGTGCCCCTTTGATAATTATTCATATAAACTTAAATTGTATTCTTATCAACTAGTAATATAATAATCCGTGAGTCTACGGGATTGCTTTTATTCACTTATAACTATTTCTGTTGCTTGAAAGTTTGTCTGCTATGTTTCCAAAATAGCAACCCAAATCAATTCTCTTTTTTTGGGGGGAAGGGGGGAGCGCAGCAATAAATTCATGGAGAGAAATAACTAACCAAGACGAAAATATAATTAATATTTTACAACAACATTGGGCGGAATTAGACTAGTTTTGCAAAATTATAATATCACAGAAAGGATGAAGGAATGAAGTAACTTAGATGAACTACTGAAATCAAGAGCTTGAAAATTGTTTGTTAATGAATTAACGGGCTAAATCTGAATGTTATTCCATTTTATTTGTTTACTCTGATTTGATTGTTACAAAAACAACGAAAGTAATATTTGTCCAAAAATTCTATACATATTATAAAACAAAGTGCTCGGCCGCGTTTGTTCGCGGTAAACTCAATAACTACTGCACGGATTTTCATGCGGTTTTCACCAATAGATAGACTGATTCGCAAAGAAGGTTTAGGTATGTAATTTGTCCAGGTTTTGTGTAAATGGGATGGAATATCGATGGGTTCCACCGAAGACGCTGCCTAATTCCGTGCATTTATCTAACGTGAAAGATAAATTTCTATATAAAGAAATATTTGTTTTTATTTGTATAATTTCTATACAATAAAGTACATTAGCATTAGAGAAGAAAGAAAATCAAGACTCCCAAAGAAGCCTAACCAATGATATTCACGTGGTCCTTAGTGGCCGCTACGTGGTAAAAAAAATACATTACACAGACAAATTATGTAGGCATAATATGCCTTATTACCCGAGCAAAGCTCGGCTGGGTCGCTAGTAGTTACTATATTGTAAGCTTATCGAAATGCTCAGAACTTTGTTTTTAATTTTACAAGAATGTAATTGTCTTCTTAAAATCATATCTAGAAAAAAAATTGAGTTAAGAAGGTGCGGTTGAAGGAACTGAACTAAATTTTTACAGCCTCCCCTCCATATCTGACATTTCCTCCAAGGACAACATGTATATTAAGGGTTTTTATCGAGGATGAAGGATGTGGGAATATTTTTGGATAGGCAATTTGTTTGTTTTTTTACGAGGCAGGACTTAAAATCTGTGATGACTTAACTTTAGATTCATGTGGGTATAGAGTTTGAAAGGTTTTTTTTCCAAAGAGTTAGTATGAAAGTACTCATGATAAACAGTGTATTATTTCTATGCCAACGCGCAGGGAGGTGATTTGGCCCCTAATCAATGATATAATTTTTATTGAGGCTGTGGGTGAGCCAAAGTCAAAAGCCTTTTTTTTTACGAGAGCCTGAAATGGTAAACTGTTGGTAAATAAATAAAACAAATCTAGCAAAAATCGTCTCTTTTATGGATGAATTCAGTCTTGAATTTAGTTTTCAAACCTAAAAAACACTGGGACATATGTCGGTTATTGATGAAAAACATGGTGGCAACAAAAGAGCAATAAAGCCGATGCAGGAGGCAGAGGAACGGTACCGACAGAGCAGTTAGCAGGTAATTGCTTCCGCTACACTCCGCCACTAGGTCAATGTCGCCTCGCTCTTTACTTCCGCTTTGTTCGATAAATCGATTTATTTACGCTTAAAACGGACTATTATGCCTATTAATTACCGCAATCCTTTAAACAGTTAGGTAATTAAGTTGACTAACCTTCGGCATAAAAGTGAGAACCAGATGTTTATTCGTCAGTTTAAAGTTTACGTTTAATCATATTTTTTAAAATCTCATTAATTTTGGAAGTATCTACATGTAATGAATACGTTCAGTGATGTGTAAGTGTCAGTGGGGTGCCATGAAACGCCTACTTACTTAGCGATATGACGAAGATCCTGGAAAACCACTTCCTATGTCACGAATCCTATGTTACGAAATCATTTAGGAAACTCCAATTCGATTGGGAGCGGAGTTGACTAGTTGCTGAGCTCTGTGTTGCTGTGCCGATGGTCCTGGTTCAAATCCCACTGCTTGGCAGACTTATTTAATCTTTCAGCATTCGGAGGTAGATCTTATGGGATCTAGGAATTACCTGGGTCTCATCCAATGGCTCCCAAAATAAGGGGGAAAATCTGGTGATTGAGCATGATGTAGGGCAAATCACCTCCCTTTATTCACAACCCGAGTCTAAGAAACAGTAGTACAGTCTCGACCTCCTACTGAACCCAAGACCCTTCATGGGTTATAGTGGTGTGGGTTTTTTAATTAAATTGGGACTTTCCCGGAAAAATAAATAGAAACCTTTTATTAGTAAATTTACGGATAGCGGAAAAACCACAGTTTGCATATGTCGACTTTGGAGTAAAGATAGGTTCACGATCTCGAGGAATTAAACCAGTTGAACGCAGCCATATCCAAAAATTAGTACAGGTCACCTGTGGTCTAGTGGTTAGCGTAACAAACTACTAGACCCAAGATCGCGGGTTCGTAGCCCGGCAGGTGGCCCTAGGATTTTTTTAAGGGAGTAAAAAATCCTTAGTTACGCCGTCCTTCGGAAGGGACGTTAAACGGGTGTCCCGAGCCTGTACGATGTCAGGTACTCGTTAAAAATCCCTATCCTAATTAAACCTGGATAGGCAAAATTTAGAGCTCCCACTGTAGCATCGTCCGATTAGCCATAGCAGCATAAAGTGACGTTAAATGAACAAATAAACAAACAAACAAAAATTAGTACATTTTCCGGTTCCTTTATTTGTTATGTAAATATCAACCTATATCTACTGTACAATGCTCATTTTTTGCTGTGTTTCTTCCGCTTTTACTGGCTATTTTATAAATATCTGATAAAAAAAAAAATCTGATATATACATTTTAAAAACAGACTGACTCGAGTTTATTCAGTTAACCCTTTTGATAATAAATTGTGCTCAGCAAATATTGATCTTACTAATAGCACAATTTTAGTGGAAATGTTCATTTATTTTTAGGCATCAGTGTTATTTATTCTTCTGTTGGATTGGTGAGTTGAAATATGAAGATCGGATGTCTTTGTAACCCAGCATTTGGAACCCGACAAGGGTTGCAGCTAGACGGTATATATATTGAGCGAATCATAATTTTCTCACATCAGACAGTCTTTCTTTGTTCCATTTGTAAATACATGATTACATCAGTATTGTTACGGGCTACTGGGTATTAAAATGAATTAAACAATTCCTTAATTACAGATACTAATATTTATTAACACAAGTGATAAAGAAGGATACAATTAAATTATTGAACTAATATACATTTATATTAACAATATTCTAAATATTTATTATCTAGGCCTAACTTCTATTTAATTATTACAATAATATAAGATATTACTAATCCTAGGTAGCTTAACTAGTTACAATAGTTTCTATGAATATTATAAAATTACACTACAATTTATAACTAATAATTAACACTTACAGTTCACTAGTCCACCGACCTTAAGATTCTCCAAGTATGAGAAACTGACACACAGTAACAAACAGAAACAGTTTATTACACTCGCGAGACTGTCACAGTTCACTGACACACTTATTACACTGACCGGTTCAACACTGACTAGTTTATCACACTGACACTCACTTATCACAGATCTTGCATGGTCTACTCTCAGGCTAAGACTGACTGGCTCGAGGTGAAGGAAGTATTTAAGTAGGCAAGGCCGAACATTCTAGAACACGGAGGGGCCAGACAATTCTGGAATATTCTTAATCCTTTTCCGACAAAACGAGACGATCTAGAACGGTCCTAATCCTATTTTAACGTCTCCCGTTGACGGACTTAAGCCGCTAATCCCCCACTTCCGCCTTCCTTTGTGCGGCCGTAACAGTATATTATGCACTTGACTAATACCAAGCACACTTGACTACTACGAAGCAGTATGAAATCTGTACGTATTTCGTCATAAATAGTTAGTTTAAACTATTTTTATTTGATATATTCTTAACTTCTTCTTCAACTGCCTAATATAAAACAGAAACAAATCCAGGAAGTCGACTAATACGATCTAATTCTATACACCTTATTCTTGTTGTATAATCTATCTCACAATGGGCAGACCAGTTACGCTCTTCCCACACACTTTCTTCCATTGTCGTACGTAGATTTTCTTTTTAGCCGTAGATGGAAAGTTGCTTCTGGTTGAGTAGAAAGCAGAAATAAAAGAAATACCAAATTACGAAAATTATATCTCAGATTGGAATTAAGATGAAAGCAGAACAATGCTAGACACGACTTGCAAACTATGACACAAGAGCTTGAACCGCGAGTTCGTGTATAGACGAGAATAGATATGGCGAAGTATGTCGAAGGAGAACTGTTATTTACCATATCTCTACCCGCATCCTTCTCCATCTCTACCTTTATGGATAATAATTTGAAAGATTGTATATTAAGTGGCACGCTACATTCACCGACATCCTTATATTTCTTCGGGACGGCGACAAGTCCTACTTATTTTTTATGACTCTGTAGGGAAATGAATAAGTGTGGAATATATTAAGCTAAATCAAAGTTTATTGATAATCGAATAAAGTAGATAATGGAATGGGATATATTTTGGTCTAAAATAGGGGAAAACTTTAACACTACAGCCCATGAAGGGTCTTGGGTTCAGTACATGGTAGAGACTAGTGTTTCAAGGAAACAGTAAAATATTATAGAAAAGTGCGTTAAAGAGTCATCAAGCTAATGATTTATTAGGCATAAAGAGAAAGAACAATGTTTGCACTTGCTTAGTGCTTCTCGGATTACACTTACGTATTTTAAAAAAAAAGACTGATGTCTAAGCGATAAAGACTGATGTCTAAGCGATAAAGACTGATGTCTAAGGGATAAAGACTGATGTCTAAGCGATAAAGACTGATGTCTAAGCGATAAAGACTGATGTCTAAGCGATAAAGACTGATGTCTAAGTGATAAAGACTGATGTCTAAGCGATAACGACTGATGTCTAAGCGATAACGACTGATGTCTAAGGGATAAAGACTGATGTCTAAGCGATAAAGACTGATGTCTAAGCGATAAAGACTGATGTCTAAGTGATAAAGACTGATGTCTAAGCAATAAAGACTGATGTCTTAGCGATAAATCTTTGATAAGAAAAGGTTATCAATTAAAGCAAAAGCAAGTGGAGATCGGTATAATATGTGTTTTGTTGAAAGGTAAATATAAGTATTGTCCATTTTTTTCTGGTCATTTAAATTATGTTCTACTTCATGAGTGGCGTCATATTTCAGAATGAAGAGAGAAGAATTTTCTTCCAAATTCAGCTTTCTTGAAACATCCAACCCTTGACTCGAATCTTTAAAAAAATTCGGAAATTAAATCGTATTCGGAAATAAACAGTATAATACAGCAGGAATAATGGTACTCTAGAGATAAATTATTATTTTTTTAAAATTTAAAAATCAACTGAAAAAAGTAACTAAATTGAAACCTAATAGTCCTTGATCCATGATCCATTTTTGCACTTGATTACTATCAAGCTGATTCTTCCTGAATAGCTTCGTTTCAATAAGACGCCCAACAATTTCCTGTGCGAAAATTCTCGATTGTGGTAGCTAATAGAGATAGCAAGGATAAAATATGTCGATTTGATGATTCTCAAACATTTATTACTAACTGTGTTTTTTTTTGTTAAATCTCAAAATAATTATCTAAATAATTTGAAAAAATATTTTTTTTACAAAATGTATGGTTTGATCAAAGAGTCCCCTCCTTCCAACATGTATCGATAACGAGGTCATCAAAAATGATTACTAACCAGCTGAATTTTTTTTTTTTTTACTTAGTTAATATTAATATAATTTAACAGTCATATTGCTCTACAAATCACGTGGTACGATATCCCCGGTCCTATGCTCAGAATTAGTGGTGTAGATCCTAATAAATAAGTTATCGATACATATTGGATGGGGGGGGGGGGACTCTTTGATCAAACCATACATTTTGTTGGACAAATATTTTTTCAAATAATTTAGATAATTATCTTGAGATTTAACAAAAAAAACCCAGTTAGTTATACATTTTTGAGAATCATCAAATCGACATATTTTATCCTTGCTACATCTGTTAGCTACCACAATCGAGAATTTTCGCACAGGAAATTGTTGGGCGTCTCATCGAAACGAAGCTATTCACGAAGATTCAGCTTGATAGTAATCAAGTGCAAAAATGGACCATGGATTCTGGACTATAAGGTACAAGACCTTCCCATATGTATAAAGTTACTAAATATAGTGCTATACTATACGACAGGATTTGTTGCTAAGGACTAAAGCGGTTGTCCTTGGAGGGCAGGTGTCCTCATTGAGAGGATAATAAGCTCAATACTAAGGCGCCCTTACAAAGGCGAAATATGCAGGCCTTAAAAGGCACTTACAAAGCCTCGGCTCTTTGAAGTATCCTCTTAGAGGGGCTTAGCTCTGTCATTGTGTAATAGTCGTCTTTGTCTTCTGCAATGTCTTGAATTATTTTATATCTCATCAGTAGGGCCCGGATTTATATTTAACAAAAATTGTGAAATATGTACATATATATATCTTACTAATATTATAAATGTGAAAGTTTGTATGTTTGTCTCTCTTTCACGCTAACACTACTGAACGGATTTGGATGAAACTTTAGAGTAATATAGTTTAGACATTAGAATAACACATAGGCTATAGCAAGCGCGGATTTAGGGTGCACTTGATCATAATTGTTAAAATAACAGAAAGAACATGAGTGAAACTATTTGTTTTGATATCCTACTAACCTTACTAATATTATAAATGTGAAAGTTTGTATAATTGTCTCTCTTTCACGCAAAAACTACTGAACGGATTTGGATGAAACTTTGCAGTAATATAGGTTATATATCAGAATACCACATAGGCTATAGTAAGCTCGGATTTAGGGGTGCACTTGATCATAATTGTTAAAATAACAGAAAGAACATGAGTGAAACTATTTGTTTTGATATGCTACTAATGTTACTAATATTATAATGTAAAATATATATTATATGTATATATATTATTATATTATATATAATATTATATGTATATATATTATATGTATAATATTATAATTAAAATGATCTTTCACAAAAATTTATGTGGCGGACCAAATTCCATGCGAGCGAAGCCGCGGGGATAAGATAGTGTGGTTATATTTTGAGTAATACGTAAGTAAAAGGGAAGAATATGTAAAATCAAAATCAGCGAAAAATGCATTACTTATTGTTTAAATTTTTTTAGAAGTATATGTATATTTATTAAAAATTAAATTATTATGTATACACAAATACACAAAATTTTTATGTATTGTTGGAAAAAACGTAAATTTTTAAATTTTCAAATCAAAAAGACCGCCATTGGGGTCTTAAAATCACTTGTAACGACTAAAGGATCGCTCTACGTCCACTGAAGTCAATGAAGGCTACTTAAAGCTCGCTGTATGAAATGGTGTAAATTCTTCTTCATGATCAAAGCACATCCAATCCCAGGTGTATTTTCGCCATGAGCATGATTTAATTATATCAAAATACCGTTTTCAACAGTAGCAACGCTCTCGGATAGTAGCATGCTTTTGGTTTTCGAGATTTGTTGTTGCCAAGTTATTTTTCAAGCTGAGTTTCTCCATCAGGAACGTAGTTTTTTCTATTGCTGCAGACGAGTCTGAATCAAGTTTGTACAGAAACAAAATGTAAAATATGTGAAATATGTGTTTTTAGTGAAATATGTAAATACAAATGGGCTTAGATGAATCAGAATGCCTTAAAACATATTTTAAACTGTCGTTCATTATGATATCTAACTTAACTAAAAATATATAAACACGTGAATCCGAGCCCTACCCATCAGGAATCACATCGCAAATAAATAATTACACCTTTTATGTTTTGTAAATAACAAAATCAAATCGAATAACTAATAAATAATTTTAAAATAAATAACTACCTTACAATATATGTGGCTTTTGTAATAAATAAGTGAGTGGGGTAGGTATGGGAATTATTTACTAATGTAATGATCCGTGTTGGAGACCTATATTCTGTTAAGTGAATCGACTCTGTGGATCCGGAGACCTTCCTATTGGCTCATCCAGCCCTTAAGTGGGTACCCTTTACAGGGGAAAACGTGACGGTTGAACGATCTCGGAAAAATAACTTCTCCGCAAAACCATTATTCTACAAACAGTTGCGTGTTTAAAAAATAAATAAGATAAAAAACAGTGAGGTACGAAAAAAGATTGGCATACATGCTAAGCTGTTACTACGTCACAGGAGGGCAAACCCAGTTTACGGTATCTCACGGTCCATTGAGATCCGTATTGTGCAAGGAGGAAGCGCTATTGTATAATTCAATTATCAGAATACGCAAAACGGGCTCGGTCACACTGTGACCTGTGACGCGGTTACTTTATTTAACGTGAGAACCGGTAACATGATACTTCGCGTTGGCGTTCTCCCCGTTTTTGTCACGTTTACGGATCGCCTTACGTGGATAGAGAGTGTAAAAACGGCGAATATAAGGCTATATAACGTAAATATACGCTATATAACGTTAGTATCATAGCTTAAGCGTCTGTTCTCTCTTCCAAACCGTTGAAGAGGAATCGATTTAAAAAAGGATAAGTCAATGGACTCATCAATGATTCAATTCGGTGCAGCGAAGGGGAGGGGGGGTGCAGTAGGAAGTGCATCCTAGCGAGTAACGGTAGTTCATTCAATGAGCTGAGCGTCTTTCATTCATAAGTGATTGAGATTATATATACATACCTGTTCCACTACAACCCATAAAGGGTCATATTTCTAACCCAACGTTTGTGGATGAAGGTTATTTTATACAAGAATCACTTTCAACCCCAATTCAGGTAGTCCAATTTTTAGGGGCTGGGTTAGTACTAGGAGGATATGCAGATCTTCAGGATCCAACTATAGCTGTTAACAGATACATTTGAACCCGGTATCTACAGAGGACTCAGCGCTTTACACACAGAGTGTTTTAGAGTTTGTACCAATATATTCTTGGTAAGATTAAAGCAGACTGGTAAGATTGGTACACAACAACGATTCTAAATGAAGAATCCTGCTACAAGAAGATGTCTGAAGCCTTTGAAGTTAAAACAGGTCCGAGGCAGGGTGATGGACCTTTGCGGTTGCTGTTCAACCTATCCCTAGATAAAATTATAAAAATAACTTATTTGTAAGGTTTACGTCGAAATGAAGCATAGAATCCCAGCAATACGCCTATGATGTAGCAAGGAATTGAAAGACTGACTGAGGCTTTGACATAATTTGCAGTACAGAAGATAGATTAAAATGCAACATTATACGCAGAAGGGTCCAACGATAGTAAAATATCCTAGTAAATTTCTAAAAGAAGACAGCATCTGAAATAAAACCGGCCTACACCATAACCTGAGAAAATGATAAATATAGAAAAAAAAGTATTTAATGATTACTGAAGCCAGTTAGAAAGAAAATTTAAAAATTCAATATTTTTTTTCAATCTAAATTTAATTTATTGATATTTACAACTATAATAATACAATAGTTCTATAATAGATGATCTCGAGGCCATCTTCTTTTGAGAGACCTCGGAGGGTTATCAGGAATTGTATGGGAAGCAAGTTGAGAGACTAGCGGATTCAAGTGTGTATGGAGTTTGTCATGGAAGGTTAGATACCTAACCTATGGGGTATTAAGATCATGATGGATGAGTTTTTTTGTGACATAATAAGGAGCATTGAGGATTTTAAGAAGGATTTTGGATTGCAAGGATTGGATACGAGATGAATTGGATGGTACAGTAGAGCCCTAAAGCTCAAATCCGTAGGTATGTCCAAATAGGCCTGATAACTGTCATGTATATGAGTTTTTTATAATTAATTGGGAGCATAGAGCGTTTGTCCAGTAAATTAAAACTCAATTTTAAGCCGTGGTTATCATGGAAATAATTTATTGTCTTCAGTTGAATTAGTATTTAATGGCTGATAATACGATAGTTTCAATTGCATCTCTGAAATTTAATCTTAGCTTATTTTCAAGAATATAATGGATAGGTATAACTGTTCCCTTTTCAAATAAATACTTCAATGAAAAGCACTTTGTTTGTAATTGCTACAAACATGTTATTATGAGCTCGATACCGTGGAGGTTAAGCGCAATGATCGGCTTACGTAAGAGTCACTTTAAGACAAGAAATAATCGTTCCCTAATGACCCATTTAAAATGTTGCTAGCCTTTCATGGTGAGTGGAAATAAGACAAAAGGAGAAAACGACAACGGCTCAAGGACTCGAGTATTGTTATGCTAACTGTTCATCCGAGACCGCTAACAATTAAAAAAAAATTAGAGTTTATCTTTAAAAAAATATAACAAAAAGTATTTTAAGACTATTTCGGACATTGTATTTATTATTTTATTATTATTGTATTAATATTTTTCTATTCAAATCACTTAGTAACTGCTTCAGCAAGTGATGAGAGAGGTTATCGCGATCACGTGGAGAGGAAGGGAATGCCTCCTACTTCATACTCACTCATGTTGGCAACATTGCTGGATACTCGAATTTTGTTCTGCTCTGAAAACTGCATTTTTCCAACAGTTTTCATTACATTCACCCCTAATTTAATACCTCAGCGTTGGTTATATGATCCGTCTAAGGAATTGTAAGGATTCTCCTGAACACCCAGGTCTAAAGACGATTCAAGGCATTGCCCTCTATTTCCAAAGTGCACTGAATATATGAAGCGTTTCACAAAATGGTACCGTCATGTTAAATTAAGTCTTCCCCTGCTTCCGTGGTATCTCGACTTGGAGACATCTTGGATATACCCCCTATTCAAGTTGATACTAGAAATAATATTATAGCTTACAGTATCTTATACAAACATTACTTTTCACACAATCATCCGGTTTATGGACGCGAAATTTAAGAGAAATTGCGATACATATATATTCTTAAATATGTCGGCAATATACGATAGTCTGAAAATTTGCAGATTTATTGCTATTCTTGCTGAGGGAAACTTCCGAAGACCTCTGGATTACGATTGGGTAGGGTGGCAAAATATTCCTTTGCATCTCTAGCGCAGTACTCAAACAAACTGAGCTACCTGCCTCGTAACAGGGCAAGACAAATCCATTCTCTTCACCGATCCTACATCACCATGTTCTCGCAATTTTTGCGATGTATACAAGGGGAAGAATGTTCATTAAACATTACTTTAATAAGGATCTCATTGACTTACTTCAATTTTATATGATAATTTCTTTTATATATATTATTCTTTTGATGGAGAATAAAAATATTAAAAAACCCGGTTCTTCTGCATCTCTAGCGCTGTGCTCTAACCAACTATAACACGGCCAGACAAATCCATTCTCCTCACCGATCCTACCGCCTTTATACATCGCAATATTGATACAAAGATATAGGATTCGGATCCCGGCCTGAACAAATCTTTTCTCTTCAAAATAAAAATATATAAAAACAATCTCCATCATTTGAATGATAAGTATACATTTTTTTTTTTAATTATTTGGTTTGATGCAGTATGAAATTAAAAAGTAAATCCCCCTTAAAATCTGATATTATAACATGAAAGAGACTAAGTTGGCCGGGAACTAGAAGTGGACATTAATTAAGGACTACAAGAAGAGCTGCAGGAACTGCCAGCATTATCTTGTTCACATCTTTCCTCCGCGTCCTGTTCGCTCCGCAATCTTATATCGTTTACATTCAACTCTCTTGTCTTGTCTGCTCCGGGTTCACTTCATCTAGCCGTTATTCAGTATAAACATATATATTTGTGAGTGTGTGGAGGAGGCATCGTGCCATTCTCGGTTTTCTGGCTTGAAATGGAGTTGTAATATAAGAAATGATTTTTTTTTTCTACTTATAGCAAGTAAAAAAAGAACTCTTAACACTTAGTCACTGGGTCCGTAGATATATAGTTACATAATATTCGCCAGAATTGTATTTCATCCACTTTGATCAAACTAACATTGATTGAAATCTTAATTGTCACAGATCTAGAGATCACCAAATACAAGAGGTAACAAATACTTGTGTGTACTATTTTTATTTTTTAATTTGTGTGTGTGAGTATATTTTCCTATATTCTATTAATTTTAAAGCTCTCAATACTAATGCAGCCTGTTATACTTTGCATCTCTATATGAAATTTCACGATTAGAATTTTTGGAAAAAGAGAGATTTGAATGACGCTAAGGAACATGGAAAATACTAGCGAAGAATTCCCATATGGTAGTGTAGATGGAGAATAGTTAAGTGGAACGATGGCGTGTATTGAAGGCGGCTTAAGATGTAGGAAGGTAGATTATTTATCGAGTATCGAAAGGAATCTATGAAATATTGTCTAGGTTATGTCTTCGAATAGATGGGATATATGATTTACTTTATAATGTCTCAAGTTCACTTGTAAAGCCGCCACACTCGTATATGGGGGGGAGGGCTTCATATACAAGTATGGCGGAGTTGTGAGTATACAAGTAGCTTATGAGTAAGATGAGGTAAGATAAGGAAATGTACCGTCAGGAACTTGGGGCGATTTGGTATTTTCAGAATGGTTATTATTAGTGATAATAAACAAGTTTTTAACAGTACTGACAGTACCACGGTGTTAATTTAGTATTAAAGTAATTAAAGTACATACAAAGCAACACTGATAAACTGTAAGTTACACTTTCCCCGACTAAGATGGCACTGTATCAATAGAGCCGTGGCGAATACTGGACCACCTCCCATCAAAGGGAGCTTTCACACGTGGATGCCACGTGAAGGAGTTGTTAACAGCTGGCCAATGACTGGGCGGGAATCCATCAATTATGGCGGGTTTCGCTCTGTCAATCAGCTGATCTACAGGCCTGCCAACATGTACCCTATTTTTTTTCTTGCCGCGTGAAGCCTTTTATTATTTTTTTTTTATATCCGAGCATACGGTGGCGTATTGAATGTCATCCTTACCACCGTTGAAAGGAATTTACCCTTACAAGTCAATTTTCTCAAACAGCTATTGATTTCTAACAAAATAATCTTATATAAAGTTTATTGTTATGTTAAAAGTAATATATAAAATTATATTATAAAATCTAGGTACCATTTTTTATTGTAATCGGAGTAACTATATTTTCAGCGACATCTTCTTACCTAAAACATAACAATTAAAATGTTAATAAAAATGAGCAAAAAAAGACATAAAATATTAATTACAATGCACTAGTGAAAATCTCAAAAACCAAAGCCTTAAGTTTCTAAAATACAAAAAAAAATTAACCAGTCATTTTAACCACACTGATTAGTTATTTTTAGTATTTTTGAGACTAAAGAATAAACTACTACAAATATAAAAAATATATACATGTAGTCATACATTTATAAATAAACTGTACACATTTATTTATTTGTTTGTAATATTCAACATCATTGCTAGCCATACGTTTGTAGAAGATTGACATGTTCAGAGTTTTATGTCACATATCCTATGTCACATAGGTTTGGTCCTGCTTCTAGGAAAAAGATATAGGTCCTCGCTCACCTGTAGATTCCGAACGGCCATGATCCGTGGATCTAGACCGATTTCTTATTGTAATTATATATATGTTATACATAGTTATGTATAACATAACAGTTAATCTTTGGCTGCACTTAACCTAAGCGTGGCAGCCTACCCTGCCCACATCATGCTATCCACTGACACCCACAGGCATTGCATTATGCGATTTGTCGCTAAGACAGCTTGTGTCCTGCCGCGTAACCTAATGTATCCGGATGCCCACTCCACGGCGTTACAAGCGTACATTCACGCTCATCTCTCGGTAATAAATAACTGTACGATGTTTTCCAAACAGACATTGTAATTTTATTCATCACATTATTACTTTTATGGCATGGATAACTTAGATCGTAAATAATGATCACGTTCGTTGCAATATCCTGGGTTATACAATACTTCAGAGGTCCTATTTGGCATTTATACATACCATAGCTTTCTCAAAAGGGCACTTGCAGCGTCTAACCTAAATTGGAAAGGAAGACAGGGTAATGGCTCATCCTGGGGAAAACCTTTTTCACCAGCTTATCTTTCAAAGCAATATTTATTTGAGCCATATATCTCATATCTCATTATCGTATTATAGGAAATGCAGGATTCATTTTAAGGCTCTCCACGACTAACGCAGTCATATGGCGCTTGAGAATCGATGAAGTGGTGGAGGATTTTTATATAATTTTCTCATTCCCACTCAGGAATTGATCATAGGTTGAATACCTGGTCGAAAGTAGACCAGCTCTTTCTGAAACCAAACTGGTAAGGCTCAATTCTTGTTCTTCCAAGTTCTTGTGAATTTGTATGGAGGTAGTGGAGGAACGTGATGGAGAGGACAAACTTGTAGGAGTTTGTTTATTCATTTAGCACCACTTTATTTACGGCTAATAAGACGATGCTGTATTGGGAGAGAATTTTGCCTATCCAGGTTTAATTAGGATAGGGATTTTTAACGAGTACCTGACATCGTACAGGCTCGGGACCCTCGTTCAACGTCCCATCCGAAGAAAGGCTAAACCAAGGATTTTCTTTAAAAAATCCTAGGACCGATTCTGGGCTGCGAATAGAAGGAATCTTAGCAGTTTTCTTTCTATCTTGACCCCATTTCAAAGTCGTTTGAACTGACTATGGTTTTAGGAGATTGGTACCTGAATAATCATTTCAAATTACAACCTTTGTAAATAATTGACTTATCTAAATAATTAAACATTAAAAAAATATGCTATATATTAATAAGGTAACATAAATAGTAATTAAACATACTTTATGACCTGCGCAATGAGCAATAAGCAATTCAGGCGAGGTTGTATTGCAACACCCTCGGCCTCATACAAGGCAGGCAACTTTTACTAGACAGTTAGTTTCTAGCTAAATATAACTAGAATTACTGATCTAATCGTTACTAATATGACCTATTTTACATCAATGAAAATGCTTAACTAATTTTGATATCGAGTTCTAATAAAAGAACCGCTAAAACCAATGAAATAGCTAGGATACGTAGAGAGAACTCTTTCTAGGCCAATGGTGAATGGAGATCATTAGGAGAAGATCGCCTTTACTGACTTTGTAGAGACTGTATGAGCCCCATTCCTCTCTACTGTAAGGGATCACCTGTGGTATAGAGCGTATGTGGGCAACAACCGGCCAGCTGTAAGATTTTAATCGGTCCGCGAGACATTTTGAAAAACTCAATTAGATAATTGATTTAATTGAACATTAAACCTATTGAAAACTTTTTACGTCTTTGTATCGGTGGAATTAAACCAAACGTCGATGGATTAGTTTCCCAAATTCAAGCTCAAGTGTCTCATTCATTCCGGTGTCGCTATTTAACTTTCGTAGTTTGTAACAATCCCAAATTTAACGAATTAATTATAATGTTGTGCCTATTTTTTTCATCTCATTTTGTTATTTTAATAAATTGTATCATAATAACATTGTCGTATTATTTCATGCCTGATATCTATCGCTTAAAATTATCAATTGCAATTGCTTAAAATAGCAAACTAAAGTTTGGCCCACAACATGTCAAAGGTTGCACGCTATAGAGGCTAGGGTAGTAATCTACTACACACCTGGGTACCTGACATCCACGCTAATCTTTTCTCTTCAAAACAAAAATATTTTAAAATAATCACCATCAAAATAACAATCAATAAAAACAAAGTTTAGACGGATAAATTATAAGAAAGACATTATATATCTTATCGAATTGTGAATATAAACCATTCTCGAACCCACTTGAACACAAACAAAACAATCATCAAAATGGATCCAACAGTTAAGGAGTTCAGGGATATGCACACAAACAACAGAAGTGTTATATAGTATATTGCCTATATAGAGGCTACTCCCACAGAGATCCAAACCTAGCTTCTATAGCTCTTCAAAATAATTTATTTGATTTAGAAAAATGGTTCTAAAAATGTCTAATCAAAATAAACGCCTCAAAATCGAGCCACGTAAGCTTCTCTCTAGGCAAACCTTTTTGTCCAGCAGTCAAAATCGACAACGGCGAAGTACCTTCCAAAAACTATGTACGTTACATACGAACTACGTATGTATTATATCTCGGAATATACTTCGATAAACGATTTTCATGAAACTTACATTCAAAATTAAATCAAGAACTGACAAGCCACTACAAGCAACTATCACATCTTGTGGACTACAGATCTTCACTTGACTTAGGGAACAAAAGACTTATCAATAATACCATACTAAAGTCTACTTGGACTTATGGAGCAGAACTTTGAGGTTCAGCAAAACATGTCCACATACACAAGATACAAACAACACTGTCCAACATTCTAAGAAAAATCATTAATTCTCCTTGGTATATATCGAATCATACCATACACAACGGCATGGACAATCCCACTATAAAATCACATATTTATAAAATAATGCACAATATTCCATCGACACAAAATCGCCCAAATCCACTCGTTCTTCCGCTTTCCTACTCCCTGTTACCTAGAATTGATAGGAAAAGATTAAAAAGATAATGGCCAAGGGACCTGCTCAACTATTGATGTTTCCATTTCCAAACTTTGATGTTCCTTTAGAAAAGTAAAGAGATTAACACTTCGATCAAATTTTCTGGATGCGCAATTGTGCAGGTGCAAATGAACATTAAAGAATAAATAATAATAAAAACTTTGCTGGAATATTTTCAGTCCAAAGAGAAGACAGAAGAAGAAAATTAAATGGCGGTTAGACAGCGAAGAAGAGTGAAGGGAGACTTTACGGGAAGGGAGACGTTAATGGCGTCAAATACCGCAAAATCGCAAGCTTTGACAAAAACCAAGTCTCATTGTCTCTCCTTTCTTCAGGTTCCAAATAGCTTAGGGTCCATTCCCGCTCTCATTGTCGTCGGAAAGAAATACCATGCTGAGAAATACCATCGAGGTAGGCCAAGCAAGAACTAATATTGTCTGTAAAAGTAATTTTGGAATAATTTTATGTTTCACGGACTAGTATAATTTAAAAAAAAAATGCAACTTCTAAAAATATTACTTCAAGCATTTCGAACGGGGTCATATCGGCCCAGAATACGTTTTTGTTAATTTAATCTATATGCGATCAGGGACTCACTGGCATTATTTAGAAAATGAGTCATATTACAAATATTTAGGAACATTATAGATTATTAATTTGAATGTATTAGGAAAAGTCACAAAAAGCAAAGCCTTAAGTCTCTTAAAAACGTACGACGTTTCGCCAATTCTAGCATGATCAGGATATAAACCAAAAGAAAAATCATATGAAAGAAGACATATGTTACATTAACAGCCGAACAGGCTCAACAGATACAACTAACTACCTCACTCCAAGACGCTCAACAAATACCTACTATTAATAAAAGCTTTTGATTTTTTGGATTTTCCCTAATTCATTCTAATAAATAGGGAGCGGGGTGGCTCAGTGGTAGAGCACTGAGTTGCCGTGCCGGAAATCCTGGTTCAAATCCCGCTACAGGCGAGACTTTTATTTAGTCTGTTTGCAGCGGGAGATGGATCATATAGGATCTAGGACCATTCTGGGGCTCATCCAGCCTCTATAAAATATTATAAAAATAGGGTACCCAAAATAAGGGGAAAAAATCTGACGGTTGAGCGTGACCTAGGACAAGTCACCTCCTTGTAGAACCGTTGTCCATGAAACAGTACAGTCTCTACCATGTACTGAACCCCAGACCCTTCATGGGTTGTAGTGCTACAGGTTTTTTTTTTCATTCTAATAAAAAATATGCTACTTCTCAATGGGTACTCATAATCGATTTTTTTTTTAATTCATTCGTTTGTTTTGTTTAACGTCAGTTTATGGTGCTATGACTCATCAGACTGTGGAATTCTAAATTTTGCCCATTCAGATAAAGTTAGGATCGGGATCCTTAATGCTCTTTACACCGCACTAAATAAAATATATAAATCACTAAAATAGAGCCAAAAAACTCAAAAAGAAACACTATTATTTATTATAATGCAATTGGGAAAAACCACAATGCAAAGCCTTATGTTTCAAAAACGCCTTCGAGATGCGATTCACATAACCCCTTTTTGATTTTGGTGTCTTGATAATGCCTGAATAGGCGAAACGTCGATTGGTAAGTAGGTGTATTTTTTGAAACATAAGGCTTTGCATTGTGGTTTTTCTCAATTGCATTATAATAAAATATATAAAATTCAATTATCTGAATGAGTAGAATACATTAAACCTATGTTGCCTGTTGTATCGAAATCAATTATCCGAGTTAATATTTTATTTAGATTGTTGCCGTTTGAAGATAAATATAACAGATAATAATATTACTAATACCATCGTTTGTTTTATTATATTGTAGCTTGTGAAATGACTCTGTACAATTTAATTTAATTTTCCACTAGAAAACGAAATTAATTATCAGAAAAAAAAGAATATACTAACAAAGCGTCGTCAAGAATACATAAAAAATAAAATCAAATCATCTCTACATATGATAAAACAAAGTCCTCGGCCGCGTTTGTTCGCGGTAAACTCGATAACTACTGCACGGATTTTCATGCGGTTTTCACCAATAGAGAGAGTGATTCACCAGGAAGGTTTAGGTATATAATTTGTCCAGGTTTTGAGTAAATGGGTTGGAATATCGATGGGTTTCACCGAAGACGCTGCTTGACTAATCCCGTGCAAATATCTAATGTGCAAGATAATAAATTCGTATATACGAAATATTTTTTTTGTTTTTATTTTTATAATTTCTATATAATAAAATACATTAGCATTAGGGAAGAAAGAAAATCAAGACTCCCAAAGAAGGCTAACCAATGATATTCGCCTGGTCCTTAGTGGCCGCTTGTGATAAAAAAAAAAATGTTTACAATGTTTTACTGAAAAGTTACTTAAAATATGGTAAATTTCAAATATTATAAAATAAAAATAAATGTTATATTATGTTATTTTGAAATAAATCAAATACATTTTTGTTCACATGACCCCCAAAATAGCACCGTATGAATTCAAATAAGGACGTTCAGTATTCGAAACGTTTTCATCCTTGGACTTGTTTGCGATTCGTATAAAAAACACATGAAACTAGATACTTTTTTTTAATTTTTTTTTTTTTTTTTTTTTTTTTTTTTAGATTCAATATATTTCCTTCCTGAACTTTCCCACTTTCTGAGGTTTTCTTCGGATTAAGAAAGATTCACAGGTGTCAATTGTTGTTTTCTAGGCAGAACAATACTATTTAAAAAAACAAAACACAAACATGTACCACTACAACCCGTGAATAGGTCTGAGGTTTAGTACATGGTAGAGACTACTGTTTCATGGACAACGGTAGGGTGACTCTTGCAGAACCGTTGTCCATGAAACAGTACATCTGCAGTTCGGTGCACTACGCATTCAGCCAATCTGATACAAAAAAATAATTGAACGCTTAAAATTCATATGCTGAGTGTGCTCTTAAATGGACTTTTTGAGGTCTGAAATTTATTCTTTAACCTCAATAATGATATTTTTTCATTTCTATTTTGTACATTAGCTTCTTTCAAAGATAATTTAAAATATGGAGCAAGTCATGGAACTTTTCAAGATTTATTTTATTTATATTTTAACGGTTAGAATATTTTATTGTAAAATCGAATATACACAGACTGCCGGATACAGTTATACAGCGACAGATATACAACAGTGATATAGACGGCAGTGGTTTAGAGGCGCTCCTTTATTCCCGCCATTTACAGCCCCGCTGTCGGCACTTCCTTTGAATGCAAATAAAAGCAAGATGGCAGCGGGGGAGATGTATTGGTCCCTGTAATAGTAAGAAGCAGATGGCCATTTCGACCATATTCAGGAGTATCCACATGCAATAAAAGACAATACGAAACTTTAACGGAACAGGGGGGGGGGGTAATAAACTCTAATACATTTACATAAGTTTAGGGTTACTGTCGTAATGAGTAACACTCATATACCTGTTTTATGAATGTATTGTAATACTACTTAGTGAAGATATGTAGGTATTATACTTGATAAATTAACAATGTTCATTCAATCAATATATAAGATGTTTTTAAATATTTTATTTGAAAAGAAAAGGACCGGGTCTCGAACCCGGGTCTCCCACCTTTTTTGGTGGTGCTTAGCCATCTCAGCCATCCTGGTTCGCTTCTCGGTCAGTCATATCCCTTCTTTTCACTGATCCTATATCTCCGTGTTCTCGCAATTTGCAGATTCTTTGTTGTGTTTTTGACATTATTGACCCATGCTTCTGTAATCCCACAATAATAAATTTGAAAAAGTAAAATATACATGGGGGACTCATACATTGGCGTAACTAGAGTTGACTCATGGGGGGGGGATAATCCCCACCAGTCAAACACTCCAACATATTACTCCCTTCAAAAAAGATGCCTCGTAATATAGGTATATTTTATATCATACTATAATCATCTAGCTTCAAATTAAATAAATAGATTATAATTTTTTATAAATGTTATTTTGGAAGTTATAAATGTTATTTTTGGAAGGGCAATCAAGAAATAGCTTTTAAATACAAGTAACCTTATTGGTTACAATAACTTACTATACTTAATTGGATAGGGAACTTTCTAGACCCAACCAGACTTTAATTCTAGATTCTAAGAATTGTCTAAACTGTTCTTCTCACATTTGCGATCTTATTGTTGCCGCTAGATGCCACCACTGCCGTTATAATAATATAATTAATTGTAAATAAACAGTATTACGTTTTGGTTTGTCATTTTAGTGTACCTTTTATTCATTAAAATAACTGCGTTTGCACTTTCTTTGTTGTGTTCTTGACATTATTGACCCATACTTCTTTAATCCCACAATAATAACTTTGAAATAGTAAAATCCTTCAAATTTTTATTTCTTTTAAATTGTTACGTACAAATTTTTTTTAAATTTCGTCTAAGCAATGGGTGGGGGTTACATCCCCAATAACCCCTTTGTTACGCCTGTGGACACATACGTGGTCATTTCTTTTCTTTTCTAATAAAATATTTAAAAAATTATACCTTATAACTATAAAATAAATTATAATAATATATAAGCTAATGTTTCGCTCTTCACACTTACAATAAAATAATTAATAAAAAACCTGAACAACTACATCCCATAAACTTTTCTGTATCTAGTTATGCAACTACTTCTAACACTTGTACAAGGAGACGATTTGTTCGAGTTCACACTCAATCCTCAGGTTTTCCCCAATTAACGATACCAACTTTATACTCCGCGGCTGTTAACAGGTTTAATAACTTATCTGCCGCAGCTGGATTCGAACCTGGGGCCTTAGTCATAGTAACTCAGCGCTCTAACCACTGAGGTACTCCTCTCCCATAATTATTATAAACAAAAAAAAAATGAATGAATCTGTACCACTACATCCAATTAACGCTTTTGGTACTGGTGTATGGAGGTGGTACTCTATAAGTACCTATACACATGTGTGTAGGTACTCTATAAGTACCTATACACATGTGTGTATTTGGTACCTATAATATGGTAATCAGTGAGGGACCAAAAGCAGACTACAGATCACATTTTTCGCTCCTTCAACCGAGTAAGCATTAATATCACGAAACTCCAGAACCGGAGTAAAAGCACGAGAATTGGTAATTGTTAATGCCAAGTAAAAGTGGCAAAGGCTCGTGTTAGGTATTATTCATTATATAACTTATTGTGTGCATTTTTGCATTGATTTTATTCATAGTTTTGTTCGGAACGATCAAACATTTAGAAAAAATTAATATGTAATAGATAGGTTTTTATAGGACGTGTTATGACGGCATTAAAGTCTACCTTTGAAGAGACTTTAACGCTCTTGGGTTGAGCTCAAAGTCGTTGACAATATTTGCTCGAGTCCTTACATGTCGTAGATAAGGTTCGTCGAACTGAGGAGCGGGTAAACCTCAAAAAAAAGACGAAGAGCGTCTTGTTGATTTATATCCTTAGTATCCTTAGGATCCTTAGAGTCCTTAACAGTTGGCGACAAAGGGTCTATTGAGCGATGAGTAATGGCTCTTGCCATTGACCCCACTCTTAAACACGGCCTTCTAGATTTACTACGTCTACTTCTTAAAGGGGTGTATGCAACTAGATGCTTTCAATTAGACTTAGTGTAGTAGTTTTATTCTTCTTTAATTATCTTTTTATTGTTTCAGTGTTATATTAAAAAAAATGTAATATCGATTATTCAAAAATTAAAATTCGAATTAACATAGTTGTATAGAATTCTTCTCTAATATTGACGACACAAAATTAGGCGGCTCAAAGAAAATGCGGTGTTGCCGCTTGTAACGAGAATGTGGGCGTTTTACTCAAAACTGCCAATATTTCACAACAATATGCTAGCAATGTTGCCTAGTTCTCCCGGTTTCAGTTATTTGGTTTTTACCCTTGGTACGCTAGTGTAGGTCGATTTGGCAACACCGCATTTTCTTTGAGCCGCCTAATTTCATGTCGTCGACTATAGAACACTTCCCTCAAAAAAGGTTAAAGAAGTACGTTTTTCAAAATCTGTATAAAATAATATTTATTTATTCATTTAACATCACTGTATACAACTAAAGCTAATCAGATGATGCTACGGTGGGAGCCTTGAATTTTGCTTATCTATATTTAATTAGGATAGGAATTTTTAACGAATATCTGACTACGCAGAACCTGTGGAACGCCATTTTACGTCCTTTCCGAAGATGGCATACTATACCTTGGTAAAAACTCCTAGGGCAATCTACTGGTCTGCGAAACCGCGATCTTGGGGAAAGTAGGCTGTTATGCTATCCAATACATCGCAGTTGATTCCATGTTTGAATCAATTGTTATTGACTTAAATATTTATAAGATAGAGTGGATTGAAGAAAAAGTTAGAAATGAGATACGAACAAAATAAGGTCAGTAAAGATGTGAAAGAAGATTAGTTGTAATAACGAGCCTTATTTTGTTTGTTGCGTCCATCTGAAGGGACGTTATTTATAAAATCCTAATTAAACCTGGATAGGCAAAATTTAGAGCTCCCACTGTAGCATCGTCCGATTAGCCATAGCAGCAAAAAGTGACGTTAAATAAACAAACAAACAACCTTTTTTTCAATTTAAAGAGAGCTGAGTTGCTGAGCAGACCAGGATCGAATCCGGCTATGGCAAATAAACTATTAAACTAACAATGGACACTGAGGTGTTTGAGTCCCTTTTTGGGCTCATACTGCCTCAATAAAATTAGTACCCTTCATTGGGGATAATCCTAGCTGTAAAAATAATTCAGTTGAAGCTGATCACCACCACATCACCTCTAAGCACAACCCCTGGTTTAGAGTTATCACAGTCCCTGACATACACTGAACAGAAGAAATTCCTGGGTTGTATTTGTACAGGTTTTTTAAATACGTCAAGACTAAATAAAGATTTCTTTTGGCCCACCTACTCGAAGAGTTATATCTTATTCCAGAGAATCAAAATTCAGAAGAAGCACTCGCCCAGTACGTGACGTGCTCCAACCTCCTAAATCTTCGTTTCTTCCTTCCCAAAGTGTCCCTCTAATAGGACTAGGACCTCTTGGCTCGCCCGAAGAAGGAACGTCCGCATACCAGGACTCCTTCCACAGGAAGAATCTTCTAGCACCTCTGAGGTGCCGTTTATGGCTATTTATGACGCACCGCGTTGACAAGAACAACGGCTCGAAGAGGAAACTCGGCCGAAAACATTTAGATCTGTCCGAGATCAGATCTCAAGTGGGGGATTCTCCGAGGAATGTCAACTTCTTTTCTGTTATCAAACATCTTCCGTCCTTGGAGTGTTTATGTAATTGTATCCTACTTCTACTCCTGACACGCAAACCATTATTTTTTAACTAAAAATTAATTATCTTGGGCTATTACAAAAATGTTTAAAATATCTATATAATAATTCAAATAAAAAATATTCAACAATTTTCAAGATTGTAAAAAATCAATGACTTGTTGAGACTTCGTGTTCCAGACCATACGTACCCACATATACTTAGAGAGAGATTCACATTAGAGATTCAACCTCACTGAACAAAAATAATGGTAGTGTACTGTTTAAAAGATAGAAAATAATATAAATTAAAAAAAAAATCAATGACTTTCGGGCTTGGGCAAACGAGTTTCTGACCATTTGTTGATTTGACAAGAAAAAAAAAATAGTTCTGTTCTTTTGAAAAAAGAATTGAAATCCTATGTTATGACTTAGTAGCTTACTATATGAAAAGAGTTTTTAAAATGAAAAACAAACTTCTCAAAAATAATCAATCATAATCTAGCAGGAATATCAAGTATACTCGTACCTCTTGATTCATCCAATATCCTACAGTTCAAATCCTCTATTCAATCCAAGAGCACAAGATCCCGCCTTCCGACCTTTATTCCCGTTCCCACAGAACTAAAACCTTTGAGCGGTCCTTCCTCGCCCGCTCTAGCTCTCTTTGGAACTCACTCCCACCTGATATCCGTCATGCGTCTTCTTTATCCCGATTCAAATCCAAACTATTCCTACATCTCCTGAATTCCCAAACAGATGCTCTGTAATCAATAAAATAAATAAGCTATATTCAACATTTCTGAATTTTATTTTATATTCGTTGTCTTTAATTATTTTATCTGTCAATATGTTATTTTATTATATTCTGTCACTATTTTAATATTCGTTATCTTTAATTTTCATATCTGTCACTATTTTAATTTTCTACATTACATGCCACTATATTCTTGTTACTGTAACGATTTTATATATTTTTTGTTCTGTTTGTTTCTTTCTCATAGCCCTGAAGATGGCCTACATTGTAGATCGAAACGTCGGCACTAATTAAATATAAGTCTAGTACTTATTTGGTCTTTTTTTTTACTGCACCCCCCAACTATCTCCGTTCTCCATTTTATCATCCAGTCAACTATTTTCCTCTCATATATTCAACATAATAGATAGAGTAAATACTGTAAATATTTCACACTCATTATGATACTATTATTCATATCATTAGGTGTTCTTATCTACTTTTTTATTTTTCCACTAGCCAACTTCATATATATGTGTGCACATATGTATATATATATATATTTTTTTTATTTATTTCTAAATTGTAAATAATTAATATATGAATGTTTTTATGTATGTATGTGTGAAATTATGCCACACTCATTATGATACTATTATTCAGGTTATTAGATATCCAACGAAAAGCCTTAAGTCTCCAAACTAAAACAGAAATAGAAATTACCTGTCCAATATTTCGCCCATTCAGGCATCCTCAGGGTAGAAAGAGAATACCAGTAAAACAAAACATGAATAATGTACCCAAGAAACATCCCACCACCTCGAAGGCTCAAATGCAACTAGTGAATCATATGGAAGGTTACTCGACCCCAGCTGGTTAAGGTTAAATAAAAACAGCTGATAGATACTTCAGAAATTCAAAATTCAATATACTCTCACCAAATTTCTAAGAGCACCACAGGAAAAATAAATAATAGCAAACATCTCAAAACTTAAGACTAAAGGCCATATGAAAAATGAAAGTAAAAATGCAAGAAAAAAAATTATCATTATCAAGAAACCAGTGGACCTACGGTTACTCCACAAAATATATTAATATTGAAAAGTAAAAAAGTCTTTTTTCATATGGTCTTTCTTCTTAAGTTTTGAGATGTTTGCTATTATTTATTTTTCCTGTGGTGCTCTTTGAAATTTGGTGAGAGTATATTGAATTTTGATTTTCTGAAGTATCTATCAGCTGTTTTTATTTAACCTTAACCAGCTGGGGTCGAGTAACCTTCCTTATGATTCATTAGTTGCATTTGAGCCTTCGAGGTGGTGGGATGTTTATTGGGTGCATTATTCATGTTTTGTTTTACTGGTATTCTCTTTCTACCCTGAGGATGCCTGAATGGGCGAAATATTGGACAGATAATTTCTATTTCTGTTTTAGTTTGGAGACTTAAGGCTTTTCGTTGGAATTTTTCCACGGACTTAACATTTATGTAAGGTCACTTTTTTACTTTTCAATGTTATTAGATATCCTTATCTACTTTATTATTTTTTCATTAGCCAATTTCTGTTTATTTATTTTTTTTCATTCTACTATTTTTTTTTTTTTTTTGTCTTATATATTTTTTTTTCTTTATGGGAACATACGTTTTAGTTCATATTTAATTGTAGTATTCCAATAATGTAGCCGTTCGGCCAGAAACATTTCTATTAATTTGTGTACAATATTGTTATTCTTAAGGGACCTGGTCTCAGAATACAATTATTTTTATATTCTATTCTACTCTAAGAATTAATCCGCATAGATTCTCAAAACAAATATTCGACGAGTATTTCTAAAAGAAGGAAATCACTACATCATGGACTGAAGAAGTAAGGTATGATTTAGAAAAGTTGAACATCACAGTCTCACATTCTATAAGGTATACCAGAGAAGGTTGGACGAAGTTGTGTAGAAGATCAAAGGAGGCCTGTGAAGACATGAAGGAATATTGGAAGCAGAGAAAACTCCATTATAGGAATGGAAAGAAATAAAGATGTCCCGTGATCCTAATTGATCAACACGAAATAATAATAAGTAGTATTTAGTAGTTAGTAAGTATATACACACAATAATAGTTCAATTCCTTCTTCTTTAACTGAATAAATTAATACGTATAAGATGGGCATATTTATGTGTATATGTGTGTATATATATACACACGAATATTTGCATTGATATTTAAATTGAAGTACCTTAAAGTTAGCAACTGCGAAAGTTCAACTGGGCGTGGTGCTTTTGCTCTGAGCTAAGAGAGAGATAATCTCAAGGCATGCCCGTCTCATAGCACCCAACTCTTTCGTAATTGTTGACATTTACGCCCTTATGGTTTATTGTTAATATATTATTGGTATTTTTAATAAAGTTTTTGTATCTATAATAAAAAAAATTAACCTGGATCCATACAATGAACGGTTTTAAATTCAGAACATGGTACGATATGTACTGTTTCTAAACAAACAATTGTCTAGGGAAGGGATTTGATTGAGATCACGTGTATAATGAAATCAACAACTGCCTTCAGTATCTTAACCAAGGTTTTCAAAACCATTTGGAATAATAATATCAATAGTATTATTTAGTTGTAAAAGTAATAGCAATAGAATTATTTTTTTTTTTTATGAGACGTTGATATAAAAGATTTACGGACTAATTAAACCGCTCATATATAAAGCCCGGTTCATTAAAACCCAGTGGGATTTACTTCTTGTTCTTATAATTTTTTCTTTTTTTCAACTGGATTTATTTAATTTTATCTTCAAGAAAATAATAAAAAAATCAGCTTCCAGTTATAATTATTTTATTGTTTTATATAAAACGTTTCGACATCACTGTGTCATTTTCAATTATTTCTTCCTATGCATTCTACAATTTTAAAAAATAAATAATAATAAATTACAATAATATAAAATTTGTTTACATAAATGTCCGAAAATAATTTACTATGAGTACAAATACCTGGAAAGTCAGTCTTTTTATTTTTAAAAAATTATTTTTAAGGAGGTCTTTATTCTCCATAGTCAAAACTTATACTCCATTACATTAAAAACCAAACCCTGATCCTTGAACCATCTAATCCCTTATTCTTATTTTTATCAGTTATTAGCCTTTAGTACAATTTTAACTAATTATGTTCTAAAAAGTACATTAATAAAGTAAAATTAAATTTAAGTTTAATTTTACTTTATTAATGTACTTTTTAGAACATAATTAGTTAAAATTGTACTAAAGGCTAATAACTGATAAAAATAAGAATAAGGGATTAGATGGTTCAAGGATCAGGGTTTGGTTTTTAATGTAATGGAGTATAAGTTTTGACTATGGAGAATAAAGACCTCCTTAAAAATAATTTTTTAAAAATAAAAAGACTGACTTTCCAGGTATTTGTACTCATAGTAAATTATTTTCGGACATTTATGTAAACAAATTTTATATTATTGTAATTTATTATTATTTATTTTTTAAAATTGTAGAATGCATAGGAAGAAATAATTGAAAATGACACAGTGATGTCGAAACGTTTTATATAAAACAATAAAATAATTATAACTGGAAGCTGATTTTTTTATTATTTTCTTGTTCTTATTGCTCCTGATGGATGGTATCTGATGGTGGCATCAACTCCAAGATGGTCGTACTCCGGAACCAGTTTGCCAAGAGGCCTTCGAGTAGCGACTCTTTGGTCAGGTGTCCTTGCCTATTTCACTTTTACTTCATTCTACTTACTTCTTCCCTTTCTCTTTCTGTCTCCTTCGTCTGGGTGGTAACTCGTGGCTTGACTCCTTCCGATATGGAAACTTGTAGATTGTGATATCCACACAGCTTCTCTTGTTTTGAGTAAACTCAATTCAAAGCTAAATAAATAAATCTATTTTTGTAAGCTCACTCTATAGAGATCTCCAGATATCACAGGGTCGATTCACAGCTGTTGAAAAAAAACCAACTTCATGAAATTTTCTCCAGCGTGTTGTCAAATTTAAAAAATACCAGAATTAAAAAAAGATCAGGGTTTTGTGATAAAATAAATTCCGAAAATGCGCTTTGTCTTAAGAATTATTTCAAAAGTTCTACTCATAATGAAGTTGTCTAAATTCCTGAACAGATGGAAATCTGTTGGAGAAGATTGACGAATAGAGTGTGGGAGGATTTCGTAATACCATTCGTTTAGTTTCTTTGTTGTTTTTCGTGAAACTCATGTAAGAATATAGATTTCTTCCTAATAACCAATCCAGTTTGGTTTTTGATATGTTGCAACATGTCAATAACTCTGCAGTATGACTTCTAGATAGAATGGAGAAATTAATTATTTATGAATTAATCTGTGTCATCATCTGAAAGTTTCTCAAATCGTTTTACCCGAACGCATTGGTAATGTTTCCAAGCTTGGGCTGCCAAGTGACCAATTTTAAACTAAAAAAATTAATTACAAGAAAATCGCCTATTATCATGATCATGCTTGATTATATACTACAAAACGTCCATCGATCGTAGTGATAGTAAATATTATAAAAAAAGATAAGACAAGGATTGATAACAGCTCATTACTACGTTTGTTTAAACATCAGAAGTCCACAATTTCCATTTTGAATTTTAGTATATCATATACACCAAACAGAAATCTTTATTTTCGTATGTGATACGAATAGTTGTGCTGTGTATAAAAGATACTATGTATTCCTATTTTATCAACAACAAATGGTTTTATACTTAACGCGTCTAAATTGTGGTTTACGCAACAACGGATCTGTTAGGATGCGTTCCACCCTGAGGTTTGGCTACAACAATCTTAACTCTTGGAAACGTTTCAATAGCCTTAGTTGGCGCCGCTTGTTGCATAACAACGTAATATACCATTTCCTGAACAAGTGTGGGGGAGAGGGGGGGAGGGGTAAAAAATCTCGCAGCACGGAATGGTAGCCCGGATGAGTGAACCCAGGAGTTCGCTGGAATCGGATTAATCATCGATTCCTCCACTCAATTTCTTCCTTCCAAAGCTAACACTTATATTAAAGAATATGATATTAAAATAATTGAGTAGCTATCTATCAAAAAGTTAGCATACCTAATAAAGATACTAAATCCGCTTCACAAAAGTAATATTTCTTTTTTACTAATTTAAATGTTAACAGATAATTTGTCAAACGAAAAGTTTTAACCGCTAATCGCTGTTATTCTGGCCTCAGTTCATATTTAAGGAGCCGTGCTTTGAATAAGGACACCAAAATTCTTCTATATAAAACAATTATCTGGCAATTCTCCTATATGGATCAGAAACGTGTGTGCAGAATTTGAAAATTTTTGAGAGGAAGATTCTGCGTAAAATCTTTGGAGCCGTGAAGGTGGATCAGGTATGGAAAAGCCGAACAAACGAGGAGCTCAAAGATTTATTTAAAGAATCAGATGTGGTCCAGTTTATGAAACTCGGTAGGTTGAGATGGTCCGGGCACGTTGCTCGGATGGCCGAGAATGACCTGCCAAAGAAAATAATGATAGATGCGATGTATGAAACAAGACGCAGAGGAAGACCTCAGCTTCGATGGAGTGATGGTGTGTGGATTCTTGGTCCATGTTGGGAGTTGGGAATTGGATGGCGGCGGCACAGGATCGAGACAGTTGGTGAATTATTTATTTTATTTAAAGTCTTACAGTTGCCAAAGAGAAATAATAAAAGAAGATTTTCGATAGAAACTGGCATTATCTCAATTAAATGATCCAATAATTTTTGGATCAGTTTTTTTAGGCTGAAGCCTTCTTCATGCAAGGGGGTTAATTCGGCCTGTAGGACGGCGAACAGCTGTCTTGTAGATTCCGGGTTCGATTACGGCTATGACAGACAAATTATGTATCAGAGGTATTTGGATCAAATGGGATCTGCAGATGGCATCTTCATGGGGCTCAAGCAGACTCTATAAAGTAAGCAAAGCAGTTTCCTTGGAAACAGTGCAATCCCTAACATGTATTGAACCAAGTACTCTACATTAAGTGTAATGGTAGAGCTTTTTTAGGGGGAAACATTCTATTTGAAACATTAGTATGTTTAATTATTATTTAACCATTATTTATATAGTATAATCTAAAAGGACGGCTTGCGTCACTAATGATGCCAAGGAAATTGGAGCAGATTGCAAACATGGAGCAAATAGCAACTGCCAGCAACAGAAGAGCATGGTGATTGGTGCTGGAGGAGGCCAGGACTTACCCTTGGGTTGTAGTTCCAACATAATAATGACACAAGTATAATTCATTATTAATTAACTTACAGACTTATTAAATATCCCAATTTACTATAGTGTAATAAAATTTACAACTTTGTAACAGGATACATCAAGTAAATATAATGAATGTATAAATTGACATGAAAAGGGAAGTAGAGAAACTACCCAGTGGTAGTACTCAAATAGCAAGTAAAACTTGGAAGTTCAAGTACCCAAGTACCCCAGTCTTATTTCAGACGCCTCGGAGGATTATCAGGAATTGAAGAGGTTGCTGGGCTTGAAACCAGGGGGTTTGAGTGGGAATGTAGTTTATCATGAAAAAAATGATTCGGGCTAAGTCAGCAATAAATGGGACATTAAGGTCATTGTGGATTACTTTGTTCGTAGCAAAGTAAGGAACATTGAGGATTTTACGAAGGATTTTGGATTGTAAGGATTGAATACGAGAGGAATTCGATGGTTTAGTCGAGCCCCAAAGCTCTATTCCGTAAGACCAGTCATGTATATGAATCTTTTGTAATTAATTGGGAGTGGCTCTAATGATTGTCATGTATATGTAATTAATTGGAAGCTTAGTGCGTTTGTCTAGTAAATGTTGAAGTAGCCGGAATGGCGTGCTGTTTCTACTCGTTTCAATCTAGTATGAGAATTCCAAGTTAATCTTTTGTCAAGTTGTAGTCCTAAGTACCGGACCTGTTCTACAGGAATCAGTGGGATGTTATTAAACGATACAGGAGGACAGGAGATCATTGGTTTACGACGGAGGGTAAAAGTAATTTCACGGGATTTGTGGAAATTCATTTAAATACTTCTGTTTTTACACCATTTTTCAAGGTCAGCGATATGGGATTGAACAGTATGGGGTGCTATAACTGAATCGGTGTTGACTGATAATAGCCATGCGTCATCTGCATAAGTGATAAGGATAGTATTAGGAAGGGTTGGGGTGTCAGATGTATAAATTGTGAAGACGGTTGGGCCGAGGATACTACCTTGAGCAACACCAGCGGATTGAGAAAAGAGGGATGAATATAAATAATTTTGATTTACTTTGAATGATCTGTTAATGAGATAGGATTGAATAATGAGAAAATATATAGGAGTTAAGAATTGGCGGAGTTTGTAATGCAATACCGAGTGCCATACTCTAGTAATAATTTAATTATTTTTACAAAACAATCGCTATACAATGATTGTTAGTGCAATCCAAGATTTTAACGAGGCATTGAATTTTCCCTCTTCCCTATGGCTACTGATTCTATAAAATATAGCCAACCTCTTCTTCTTCTAATGACGCCATTATCCTTCTCCTTAAAGGACATTTAAATAATGGATTCCTTCCCAGGGCATTGTCCCATCGCTCCAAGAGTGGGGGTGGAGATATTCGCCAAAAAATGCAAAGAAAATCTTTACCAGACTAAAATTCCTATAACAGTTAGCCGGTACTTGTTATTTTAATGTATGCTAATGGGCTATTGAGACTAATACTGTTTTGAATAATATTTCTATGCAAGAGATAGTTGTGGAAACTAAAAAAAAACATAGCTGCATAATGCCTCGCCCACTATGTGAGGAAGTTGAGAATGCACTCTGCCCACCCCTTACATATAATATGGAAGAGAAGGTAGTCAATCCTACATTGACTTAACATATATATAGTTTATGCATTCATTCAACATCAGAGAAGAAAAAAACAAAATTACATAAATACGGATCAAACAAATTAAAATAGAATGCATATATAATTAATCTGTACCACTACCGCACAAGAAGCCTCTTGCGTTCAGTACATGGTAGAAACATTATTGTTTCTAAACTAAAGGTTCTACAAGCAGCGGATTTGGCCAAAACCACACTCTGGTTTTTTCATCCAGTTTTAAGGATACTAACTTAGTAGGGTTTGGGTGAGCGCCAGAATGATTCACAAAACCCAGAGGGTCACATGGCAATTAAAAGATTCAAATAATTTATCTACCATTTATAATTTATTTATACTATTATATATATTTATATTTATTATATTATATATAATTTATTTATACTATTATATATTACCATTTATAATTTACCACATATAATTTATCAGGCTAAAGTTGACTTGATTATTTTATGGCGCTAAAATTTCTGTTAGTAATAATATTTTGGATAATATTTAGAAACAATGATACCATCTCATATTATACAAAACGGAGAAAAAAATAATATATCCTGATGACCACAGAATGATAGTGAGGAAAATGAAATTACTGCTTCAGGTGTGTTAAAACCTGTGGTTTAGCGGTTACCATAGCAACCTATTATGCCAAACATAGCGGGTTGGTAGCCCCGCAGGTGGCCATAGGATATTTTAAATAGATTAAAAAATTCTTAGTTATGCCGTCCTTCGGATAGGACGTAAAATGACGTTTCCAAGCCTTTACAGTGCCAAGTCCTTGTGAAAGATCCCTATTTATGTCGTCCAGCCATAGTAGCATAAATAAATGGCATAAATAAATAAACAATAAACTTCTGTTTTATATCCAATGTTTATTATTATTTATTTATTCTTTAATTTTAATTTGCACCTGCGCAATTGCGTATCCAGCAAATTTTGATTCAAGTGTTATTCTCTTTATTTATTTCACTTGAAGTATTTTAAATTTAATTGTTTTTCAGAACTATTAACCAAGAAATCGATAGTTATGCTTCTTTTTAATCTTCTGCGAAATTAATTATACGAAAATGAAATTTCATATTACTAAAAGAAAAAAAAATCTTATAACTGTGGTTAACAAGAACTGAACTTTAGATACAGCGCATAATTTTATTAGAGCAATTTTCTGAACCACTTAAGATTTACTTCTGGGAACGATTTATATTCCTCCTAGTAAATAACCTATATTAAAGTACCTGCCTTTTTCTCAACATTAATTTGAAGGAATTAGCGTTGGTAGATGCATTTGCAAAATATATTAATATAATACAGTGAGAGAGAGAGAGAGACATTGGTTCCAAAAGTCAAGGATGCCCAAGCCCAAGATACTGTTAGCAGCTCCGGAAGGTCCTTGGCATTATTGGATCTGCGTGGGACGGGTCCTCAAGGATCGGGATAAAAGAAACCACCTGTTATCGATTTTAAACAAAAACCTGTTCCAAAAGAGATAAGGTTTATAACAAACAAGCTTTTGTTCCAAGGATCACAATTTACATTTATATGTGATAAAAACAACATTTTTTTTTTTTACTCAGCCACTTCGTATTTTTTTGAAAATTTAAATAAATACGAAATTTTTTTTAATAGACCGGGGAGACCGAGGCGTAGGTGGGATTACGTTAAGAGTGATCTGGCGGATTTGGGTTTGGGTAACCGTGAAGAGATGTTAGTAAGCAGAAATTGGTGGTATTCAGTTCATGAAGCCTTATTATTATTTCAATTTGTTTTATAAATTATAAAATTAAACAGTGACCGAAATGGTTACCTTATAACAAAGGTGTGCACAACATGCAATAACACACAATTAACAATTAAACACACACTGGAGGACTGCTCCCTCTGGGATAGTTATTTTCAGGAAGCTCAATTACAAAGATACCTCCCAAATATTCTTGGTGATAATAACAAAAATATAGACACAGTCATCAAATTCCTAAAAAAATATAATCTTTTTAACAAAATTTAAAAAATGGTCAAGAATATAAATAATAAAGAAATAATATAGATTGAAGGACGGACACTGAAGACCCTTGATGTTGAGTGTCCATAAGCAATTCTACCTAACCTAAACAGTGACCGAAATGTACCATTGAGCCTATATTACACCTTGGATCATTAAAAGCCAAGCCTATAAGGTTATTACGAAAATTTGTATTTTATTGTTTCTACAAAAGTGGTAATAGATATAAAGGTTATTCTTGGTGGTTATAAATATTTTTATTTCGCTCGAAAATAGTAGCACATGAAGAAACTATAGTTGAGCTGTAGGTCCCGTGTTCGAAGCAAAATGTGGCAGATAAATGATTGTATTTTTAACAATATGTAGATATAAATTTTGGAATCAGACCTTGCAGACCTTCGGAGGGCTCATCCAGCCTGAATGAAGCCCCCTTAATTTGGAAAAAAACATGGCTTCTGAGACTGGGTCTTATCTGAGCAAGACTAAGATCCTTCGTGGTATAGTTGCACAGTTATTTTTCTTAATGGTATATTCAACTCAAGCTAGTCTAAGTTCACTCAAGATAGTATTTTTTTAGTATCAGACTAGTATAAGGAATAAAATAAAATTTTGGATATGCAACATCCTTTACAGTATTGATAGGTATGTAACAGTATTATACCAACAACACCCATTCCATCGTCTATGTGATAGAATTTCTGAAATTGTTGCAATACATAAAATAAGCTAAATAACTCTTAAGTTGTTGAACCATTGCCGCTGCAGGAAATGTTGGTCATGTGCCAAGCAAGAATGATTCAAAGAGCACTCCCTGCTTGGAGATGACAACATAAGTCAAATTAAAGTTGCATGGCTGCCTCGCATTCATAATGAGCCAGGAAATTACCATAGGCGATTTCACATCCTGAGGCCAATATAGGAACCTTTGGAACTATGGTTCACTTACTTTAATATTAAATACAAAAATAGGGGTGTAACGTAGTAGGCCTCCAAGTAGTGCACCCTGGGTAACGATAATTCTGCTACAGCAACCGCTAACTTTCGAGTCTCCATATTGGATGCTCGATGTCGATTGGTTGAGGAACCACGTAAGGGCGTTGGATAAATAAAGAAAGACATGCTATGTATTGCCGGCACCATAAAAGGGATGCGGAGTGGGGGAAATGTGTCATGTCGGGACACATGAAAGGGAATATGTTTTGGACAAAGAACAGACCTTTTGCTCTGGAACCTTTATGGTCAAGTTCCTGAGAAGGAAGGAAGGGGAAGAGGTCACTCTGGAGATAGACGCAGAGAAGGAAGGAGGTGCTCTGGAGACGTACAGCAAGGAGGAGAGATCTTGCAGAAGATGGAGAGTCCCGGAGGCGACAAGAAGAAGACCGACCTGTAACCCAATCTAGCCCTGATCACAGATAAGTTTAATTAATTTCCTGTAAGGCATTTTATGGCAATCTTTTTTATATATTTAAAATCTGAATCATTAACCTTTTTTGAAATTGAATAAATAAGACTATTTATTATTATAAATTTGTTATAAATTGAGATAAATATACCCCACATAGCAGACATAAAAAATATATATATAATGGCAGTGAAAAATAAATAATGAATGTTTATATAGTAATAAAAAGAGCGGAGTAGCTCAATGGTAGAGCACTGAGTTGTCGTGCTGACCTAACAGAAGCAGGGTATGGACCCTGGAGACTGGGATACCTTAGGGCTCACCCAGCCGCTATAAATTGGGTACCCTGAATCGGGGGAAAACCTGGTGACAACGTGATTTCGGAAAAATTACCTCCCTGAACAACCGATGTCCAAGAAACAGTACATTCTCTAATTCGCGCTGTATCCAAGCCAAATGATGGACGGAGACAAATCACATTACATCGCGTTACATTCTATGGACATTAAGAGAGAATAAATGAATTAACTCGATTATGATAGAACAACCTTTCATACATTCTTTCGAAATTGAAAAACAGACAAAGTACATGACCTGGAGCAGTGATAAGAGAACAGGTCTTATGCCAATCCATATTAATCATGAGACCATACAAGAATACCTATGGAGCGGAAATCGAGAAATTTGAAGGTTTTAGGAAGAACAAACCAACAAACGATCTGGAACCAAATAATCAAAGGATAGGATTTCATTAAATGAAGGAGTTCTGGAAGAGGATTAAATAGAAGATAGACATCTTAGCGTAGTCCTTAGATGCTTTTTAACGAATAAATAAATAATTGCAATATATTTGTACAAGCAAAATAAAACAAATGTAATTGAAAACTCTAAGAATTGACTCTGTGGGATCTGGAGATCCTATTGTGGCTCTCCCAGCCTCTATAAATTAAGTATCCTTATTGAGGAGAAAACCTTACGATTGTACGAGAAAACCTTACGAGTACTCTCGGCCAAATTACTTTATTGTACTACCGTTGCCTTGGAAACAGTATATGTTCATGAGTTGTAGTGATATATGTTTTTTACCAAATTACTTATAGTATCGGTATACAGTGAATTGCATCAAACTCATATGAGACTTTTGGATTGTACCAAAGGATTCAATTTTTAAACATATATCGTTCAGGGATTTAAGAGATACCATTATTCCTGCTTACTTTATTATTATTTATATTAATTATGGAATACAGAAAGTAAAGGTGCAGTACTTATTATTTAGAGTGCGTTTATGAGACAGATTGTGATAAAGAACAAACAGAAATGAAAGAATTACATTCAGAGTGTTGCTCTAACACAAAGAAAATTCAAAATAAAAAAAATAAATACCCGATGTCATCTTCAACAAAAGGTCTCAACACCTGCTTTTATAAACTCCATAATCGGTTTTCTTCTTAGTTCTTCTTAAGCAATAATATCAAAAGGTCAGATTTGTAAAGGATTATTTTTTAATTCTTTTCTTATCCTTCCGATAATGGTACAGGTACCGGTGATAAAGATAAAGACAGAGGAAGAGACCCTTGAGTTCGATCGCAGCTGAGCACTTTCGCTAGACCTTGGCATTTAAGGACTGCAATCGTTGGCAGAGCAAGTGTTCTTCTCCTTGAAACCGGATCGTGGAACGGACAAATCGTAAAAAAAAAGGAAATAAATAAAATAATAAACATAAAAGGAAGAAAACGAAACGGACGCAAAGAAACCAATTAAAAAGGAAAGATGTCTTATCTCCGCTTATTTGGAACAAGAGGAAGGCATCCTTTAGAAAATAAAAGAACAATAAGCGTAGATGTATACAAGTAAGAGAGGAAATTCCTACAATGGACAGGTTATCTAGTACACCATTATCAGATCAGCTGATTATTTTCAATTTATTGGAAGAGACATATGGTTAATATACCTACAATATCAACAGCAACAACAAAAAATTACATCAAATAATTCACACTGTTTTAAACAACGGTAAACCTATGTATGGTTCAAACATATAGATGTCCTCAGGACAAAAACCAATGAAATAATACATATAGGCACATCTCATACCAACATCTAAATAAATAAGATATCTTCACTCCAAGAAATATTTATATTTACTGAAAGAAAACGAAGGTAGCTGTTGGAAAATACTTCAGTATAACAGCTGGCAAGAAAATATAGACATAATGAATAAGTTAAATTGTCTTATAAAAGCTCATAAAAATAAACCAAATTCAATTGGAATGATATTAAATCTGCAGCCCCAGTGTATAAGAGGTTAAGGCTAATTTTATTCTTAACTCAAAATGAGTCGAGTTGAGTTTATTGTATTCAAGAGTTTTATTGTTTGTATTTTCATATATCTTAGCTCGAAGTGGTGTTCTAGTATAAGGAATAACTCCATTTCAAGCCAATGCTCGACATAGCCTCTTGTTTATTACGAAAATAACTCGATTCCGCTTTCCTAAGTACAATAAATTTATTTTAGAGGAAATTGGGGACTTAACTACTTAATAACCGGGGCTCTAGAAATATAAATACCTGGATAAATTATAGTCATAAGCAGCTGATCGACTCACACGAGAAACAAACTTAATACGAGATCAATCGATTTTATTGGACTTATCCAAAATGCTTAAGAGTTTCGGTGTAATAAATGTCCCTTATATTGTTGAAGATGTGCTACGATTTATGTTTGAAATGTCCTGTTTATTTGCAGCAAACAAGAAAAACACAGTACAATAAATCAACTGTTATTAAATTAAATGAATTTAAGACCAGGGAGAATATAGACATAACAGTGAGCTGTACACTCACGTCCCAAAAATATTGGATATTATCAGTAAAAGGAGAATTGCATTTTTATGGCCAATTGCTAAGAATAAAAATTGACTTACAGTATTTTTATCCTTTTAAAGAAAAGAAGAACAAAAAGGAAAGAAGGTTAAAGGAAAGAAGGCCAAACCTGCCTTGTTCGAAGAGGTAGACAAATATTTACAAGAGATGAAGATTACTTGTGAGTATATTCTGGAATGCAACCGTCTCAGGAGGAAGCTGAGTGCTCACCAGGGCTTTCAGGAAAAATTAAAGCGAAGATGGGAAAGAAATGGGCGGAGGAAAGAAGGGAGTACTGGGGAAATATCAAGGCTAAATATAAAAAAGACAGTTGAAATGACATGGTCTTTAGCAGTGTAATACGAAGAAAAAATTATATTGATTTTTATTTATAAATACTGCTATGCGCAATCAGTATAATTCAGTGCCCACTAACCGGAATGAACTACAAATACAATAATTAATAATTATCTGTAAATCTTTAAATGAAAAATATTAACTAAAGACATTTATTATATATACTATAATATATACTAAATATATAAACTAAAAAACAACAAAATATATACTATATATATAAACATAGCTTAGTCCTCACGTGGAATAACGTTTCCAATACTCGCTCCAGAGAATTGTTTCCATATGAAAGGTATGAAATAAGATGTAGAAATGGAAAACGTGTCCCGGGAGGTGATTGGCGCACGTAGTTCGCTTTACGGCAGTTTGCCCACTTCACTGGGATCTATTCGCCTGCCGCCGTAACCTACCGTTGAAGTCTCCGCCGGGTCCAAACCTCAATACGATGTGGGTGGTCTTCACTATCCCCATTTATAGGAATATCTCATGATTTTATAAATAAACTGGGTACCAGTACATTTAAGGGCCTGCTGGCATCAGCGCGCTCAGGTGTCACTTACCTCAACTATTTGGACCTTGTCAGGTTATGTATCAATTTGAAATAGGCATTGCCTTTCATAATGATACAACAGATTATAGGAAATGGAATAAATAAGGAACATGTAGACAAAATTAAACTATAAATAATAAAACATATATTACAAGGAGTATTCATTAAATAACAATTTTTAACTAAAATATGATTATTTTTTTTCATTTTTCAATGTTTTTCTCTTTAAAATAAAAACATTGAAAAATGAAAAAAATAATCATATTTTAGTTAAAAATTGTTATTTAATGAATACAATATAAATATCTAAAATATTATGTTCTGATAAACGATTAAAGATTGATTATAAACAATGCTCATTAAAAAGAGCAATATATTCAAAAATTGCATCGAAAGGGTCTCTTCCCTCTAACTTGGTTCTCCACATAAACTCCGCCAAGTAAGAGTCTATATGATCTCTACTGGTGCCTCTTTTTCTCTTGTTTCCCCACTTCACTGATCCCCATAGCCTTTCGATTGTTTGGGTGTTAGCCAGTGTAGTTGGATTAAAGGAAATAATGAAAAACAGATTCACGTTCAACTTGACATAAACAATAACAAAACAAAGAAAGGTTACTATAACAGTAGGAGATGGTTAGGAGACGCGTCACCAGAGCGCGCTGATGCCAGCAGGCCCTTAAATGTACTAGTACCATAAACTCTTGCATACATGTAATAGAAACATTTATCATCAATTTCTATAAATGTAAAAAAATGTACATCGATGCCTTAATTCACAAATGTGATAAGTGCTAATTTTTCGAAAATGGGTTTTGTTATATTAATAATATTGTAAAGTTGTTATCAGGAAGTCATATATCATATGTTGATGTGAAATTAATAGAGAAGCTGTGAAGGTTACAAAAATATATTGTGTGCTTAAACTTGAACTGTATTTCTTGTGTTATTTTCTTGTGGGTGGGGGGTGGGGTTAGTTGAGGATTTAGGTTCTTGTCCGGCAGAGGAAGATGAATTATCGATTCTGTTAACAGCATCGACCTTGTGTGATCTGAAGACCTTATCTGAGAGAAAATCCTCACGTAAACCTTGATCTCGACCAAATCACCGTCTTTGCACAAATGTTGGCTTGGAGACAGTACTCTGTCTTTGCACTGTTTCATTTGGACTTCTGTTGGATAATTCTAAGAGTGGTGAAACATAGTCATAGGCCTAAACGTAAGCAATATAAAATAAGTCATTTAATTTAGTGTTATCATTGACTGCACCCTCTGTCCATTTTACACCACTCTTCTAGTTAATGTATGTTTATTGAAACGTTCATTTTTTTATGAAATGATTACCGAAATATATATACATTTCCCAAAATAAGCTGATGATAATTTATATTTTGTCGAGAACAGTTAAAATTGTAGTACAACTCGAAGCGACAACCTGCAGAACTGATACCACCAAATGAAGCGAATAAACCTTCAAAAAACTTAATCAAGGTATTATGAAATTAACTTCGCTTTCAAACGGTACCTTTCAACCGTGAAAAATCGTTTGCATTTTTTTGTGGAAAAATTTTACGAAAAGAGATGATAGGAAAAAAATGCAATTAATAATAAAAATATATAACTAATTAGAAAATAATCGATTAGACTAATCTCGATTATTCTTCAAGGTTAGCGCATGCGTATCTCACAATAATAATCTAAATTGTCTTTCGTATCAAGCGTTTTTCTTTTTTAAAGGCGTAACCAATCGCTAATTTAATGGATAAGGTGTTGATGGGAAAATTACATCAATTTCGTTCGAACTGATAAGAATATTGCTCGCAAAGGTTTCACATTTATACTCCTTTATGATAAGTCTTTTGTTCCATGTAGCTAAAAAGAAAAAAGAGAATTTTAATAACAGCTGTTTTTTAAATATTCAGCCTTGCAATGAACATTCAAGGCTCATATATCCAGATCTTTTTCTTATTAAAACTATGTTATCGATTAAAAAATTTAATTAAATGTTAAAGTAGCTCGCCGTTTCAGACGTTCTAAGTTCCCAATTAATTACAAAAGACGCATATGCATGACAATCATTAGACCCATTAGGACTTACGGAGTAGAGCTTTGGGGTTCCACTAAACCATCGAATTCCTCTTGTATTCAATCCTTACATCCAAAACCCTTCCTAAAATCCTTAATGCTCCTTACTTTGTTACGAACAAAGTCATCCATAACGACCTTAAGGTCCCATTTTTTGCTGACTTGGCCCGAATCCGATATCTATATTTTCATGACAAACTTTACGCCCACTCAAACCCATTAGTTTCAAACCTCTTCAGTTCCTGATAATACTTCCGAAAAGAAGATGGCCACGTGACCTTCTAAGTTGAACTTGTTGTTTTAGTACCACCACTGGGTAGTTTTCTACTTCCGTTTATTCATGCCAATATGCAACACATTTTCTATTTACTTGTTGTATTAGTATAATACAGTCGTACATTACATAGAATAAATTATATAAAAAAAAATGTTTAAAGCGATTATAGACGCTTTCCCTTTTATATTATTTTTAACCATAATATTGTAGAACTAGAATATTCAAATGCTTTTACTTAATAAAAACTGTTTCTACTTATATACATTACAACGGAATCATTGCTCTTTTTATTACTAACCATTTTTTGTTATCCATATTTATATTCAAAGCTACTTATTTAGTGATAAACCTCAAATAATTGAATAGCATCCTTGTTTGAATTAAAAAGACCAGATCATAAAAATACCCAAGCACAGCTATTCTGCACAGGTATTCTCAGGTCACAGATTTGAACTCTGAAAAAGCCAAGAATAGTTGAAATAAATGTGTTTAGACACAAAATTAAAGTTTAGTGAAAGGTGATGGAAGGATGTGATAGACCAAAGCAAACAGGAAGCCGTTTAACTGATGGAAGAGGAAACTATTGAAGAATTCTCCATGCTCGCACCGTGACCAACGCTGCCTAGCAGCTGGCAAAGGTACTAACACGCAGGTGTTTGTCTTAATGTGTTTACAGTTTAATATTTTATTTTTTAAGTATTTTAGCACATAATCTTTCTCAATCTACACTATGCCAGATATTCTTTTCAGACGCTTGGGAGGATTATAGAAAATTGAAAAGGTACCTAGGTTTGAAAATAAGTGGTTTTGAGTGAGATATTTGTCATGAAAAGATTGATTGAGAATCGGGCCAAACCAGTAACTAATGGGACATTAACGTCATTATGATTATATTCGTAACAAAGTACGGAGCATTGAGGATTTTATACGAGAGAAATTCATGGCTTAGTGGAGCCCCAAAGATCTGCACCCTTAGTCTAAATATGTCTTTTAATAGTCATGTATATGAGTCTTTTGTAATTAATTGGAAACTTGAGCGTTGGTCAACGCCGAGACACAATACATAGACTATTACATACTTCCTAATTATTAATAAATTATTAGTTGTGTACATTTCCGCTTCCTGTTAAAGTAATCAAGATAGCTTAGTTCTGAAGGTTTTCAACCTACTTATACCAGAGAGGGAAGATGCTGGGGCAAACCGGAATCATTTACTGGTCACAGCGGACTCGAAGTTGCTATGGTGACAACGTTTTTAAGATTTTAAGGTTATACAACCATCAAAGACGCCCAAGATCGAGAGTTCGTAGCCCGGCAGGTGGCCCTAGGATTTTTTTAAGGGAGTAAAAAATCCTTAGTTACGCCGTCCTTCGGAAGGGACGTTAAACAGGAGTCCCGAGCCTGTACGATGTCAAAAATCCCTATCCTAATTAAATATGGATTGGCAAAATTGAGAGCTCCCACTGAAGCATCGTCCGATTAGCCATAGCAGCATAAAGTGACGTCAAATGAACAAACAAACCATCAAAGAATCAATAATCATCAAACTGTTGAAAGCATCACATCAAAACCTCCTATAATAAGATAATAAGCACACCATGAAAGTATATATTGATGGCTTAGGCGCAATAGATCGTACCCTCTTAACAGTAAACTTTACAGGAGAGACAAAACAAAAAACATGACAGTTACAGTATTCAAAATATTTTTGATATTTTTTTTAGATATTGAAATAACAAAACAGAGAAGTTTTTTTAGGGTGATGAGGCTTACGACGTATTTTAGGGATACGTCGCTGTGAGAATCAAAAGGCTCCAAAAACGCTAAAACACATTTTGTGTGGGATACGACCTATTGGGCCTAAGCCGTCGATATGTTGCATAATAACGGATCTTGTTTGTTCATTTAACGTCACTTTATGCTGCTAAGGCTAATCGGACGATGCTACAGTGGGAGCTCTAAATTTGGCTTATCCAGGTTTAATTAGGATAGGGATTTTTAACGAGTACCTGACATCGTACAGGCTCGGGACACCCGTTTAACGTCCCTTCCGAAGGACGGCGTAACTAAGGATTTTTTACTCCCTTAAAAAAATCCTAGGGTCACCTGCCGGGCTACGAACCCGCCATCTTGGGTTAAGTAGTTTGTTACGCTAACCACTAGACCACATGTGACCTTTAATAACGGATCTGAATCTTATGAGTCCTGGGTGATATAATATTGCAGAACTTAAGACAGGATTATTTTCTCTTATAAACTCGTATGAATCATGGATGGAGTATCATGTTGAAAAAAACCATTGTGCTCAGGCCTTATTAAGTAGCCAATAAAAATGGCAACTGATATATATATTTTTTTAATGCATTTCAAAGATCTAATATTTATTTTATTTTAAACAATGGTATTAAACTTACTTTAAATAATGACAATATTGTTTAAAAATAATGTACATTAAAGTATTAAAAAAATTTCAGCCGGACGCCGGTGTGGGGATGACTGTAATTTTCGAATCAGCAAAGGGAACCATTTGCCGACGCACATCTCCTGCGGCTATGTCCAATTGATAGCGAACTGGAGAACTGGAGAAGATGATAGCGGTCCAGGACAGGTGGATAACTACCTCGAATCAGAGGATCCAGTCGTTAAAAGTGGATTTGGGTGTTGGGTCTGCTACAGTCGTGGTCCGGAGTCGTTACTCCAGGATCTGTCCTTCTGGGTGGTCCTAAGTACCATCTTAGCCTTTATTTTATTGAGGATTTCCAAGAAAAAATTTAATCAAAATTGAACTAAACACAAAGAAAATAACAATAAAAGTCTTAAATTGTGGCAATAAAAGCCATAATTTGCGATTCCCAACTGGAAATATTCAGATCAAAATTACAGGAAACCCGACCCGTGAGGGGCCTTGAGTAGGTGTTTGGGACTCTACAGTTTCTAAGCCAAGATTTGTGCAGGCTAATGATTTGGCTGAGATCAAACTCAACCGCCAATTTTTTCCCTCCATCACATTTCCCTTGAATAGCCCCTTTAGAGAAGGTTCCATTCCAGAAAGTTCCGATAGAGGTCATCAGCATATCAACACAACACTACTACACTCAGTTACCCCAATATGAATGAAATAAAAGGTTATAAAAAAATCTAGTAAAAAGGTCTAAAAAACATTCAACGAGTTATTAAAAACTTTCAAAGTACATTTAACTTATACTATTGGTAGTACTATAATGTTAAGAACTAGAGAAAAATGAAGTAGCGTAAAAATAATAAATTAAAAATGATAAAAATTAAAAAAAATCATAATAAAAAAAGAAAATCATAATTGAATTGATAATGACTAAAATAATCTCTAGATAATCTATATATTTTATATATATTATATATATTATATAATATATATATATATATATATATATATATATATATATATATATATATATATATATTATAGACCTAATTTAATATTAGTACTATTTGTTTTTGTTTATTTACGGAAGATTATGTCGGTATGGTTTATTCAGTTTTAATTTAATTTTGTATTTATTGTTCTTTTGATGATTTTTAAATATTTTTATTTTGAAGAGAAAACATCTGTCTTGGCCGGGATTCGAAAAAGTCTTAAATAAAAAAATAAATAAAATAATTACCATCAAATGAACAATAAATAAAAAATAATATAATAATATAATTTTTATTTTGAAGAGAAAAGATTTGTCCAGGACCGAGTTGGAACCAGGGTCTCGCACGCATCCGTCGTGGTACTCTGCCACTTGAGCTATCCTGGCACGTACCTCGGTCAGAAAAATCCTTCCTCTTCACCGATCCCATATCCCCGTGTTCTCGCAATTTGCGATGTATAAAAAAATAAAATAACAAATTACATATAATAATATAAAATTGACGTATGTCTAATAGACCCTAATTAAAGTAATGTTCAATGAACATCCTTCCTCGTGTATACATTGCAAACATTGCGAGAACACGGGGATACAGGATCGGTAAAGAGAATGGATTTGTCTGGCTTGGATACGAGCCTTGGTAGCTCAGTGGTTAGAGCACCGCGCTAGAGACGCGGGCGACCCAGGTTCGATTCCCGGGATAAACCTTTTCTCTTCAAAATAAAAATATTTAGCTTTAATTTTAATTTTAAGGATATATTTTGTTTCTACTATTGTACAAAATCATCAGTCGATATCAAAATCATAGATCAGGATTCGCAGCTCGGTAAGTTAGGATTTTTAAATGGAAGTAAACAATCTGTGGTTAAGTCATTCGGAGGGGACTTAAAATGACTTTCCTCCAACCTTTGCATTGTCAGGTACTCCTTAATGATCCCTATCCTAATTTTACCTGGATAAGGAAGATCTCGAAGTCCCCCTGAAGCGGATTCCGATTAGCCGTTGGAGGATACTGGAATTGGAGGAACTGAATAAACAATAAACAAGCAAATCGTCGATTTACTTATATTTTTCATTTATCCTAACATTCTTCTAATAGATGGTGTTAATGAAACAAGAGAAAATAAAAATAAAATGTTTACTTTCAAACTAGTATTTCTATATAAACAAAAAATACCAACACTGTACACATTAATATTTTTTCCAATATTAGTATTCTTACTGAAGATCTGAAATTAATAGAAATATACTGAAATAAGGAAGAAACTGAAGTTTTTCCACTGTCGACTTTTTAAATTTAATAATACATAGAAAGAAAATCTTCTTATTCGGTATTGACAGCGAGTTATCTCAAACAAACACCGCCACGGATGAACTAAAAAAATATATATGTAAAAGTACACAAACAACACGCTATAATTTCTGTTTAGTAATCATCCCGTAAAATCAGTTTTTATAAATAAAAAGATTTCGCAGAAAAACATAAACACGGTTGACTCCTTAACACGAAAACTATTGTCACTTTTTAATACTCGATAGAAACTGATATCCTTGAATATAAAAAAATTCGTCCTTGAGAGAGTTCCTTTTGTTGCTTGTAATAGGATTAATAGTATAAGTGTGTGAGTGTGTGTGGGCAGGACCTGTCCAGGATGTTAGCTCGCAACCTTTTATCCTTTTTGATTTATAATATTATAATAATACCTACAATAATATCACAAATTTTAATATGTATTTCCAATCTTGGGTGTCCCTTCTGTATGGGATACTTATTTAAAATAAAAATAATGCTGGTTGAATTAACATAAATTCGGTTGAAAACTATGGATTTTTTAAAAATATATCTATAAATCGGTATTTTTTCAGAATCTCCAAATTAAGATGGTTGACTGAACAAGGTATTATAGATATACAACACAGTAGGATTTTTTTTGTTATTTATTCATCAAATACTCTTTCTTCACAAATATATGCAGAAGAAAACATATATATGCATATTTAAGAAACTTAGATTTTATATTAAATAAATGTATCAGATAGTACTAATGATGTTATTTTAATATCGAGAATATTCATTTGCCGATAGTTTATAAAACACCACTCTTGGAAATTTTGTGAAGGACTTCGGTGTACACAATGGGGTACCTAGTAATCCACCCACCTTGAACTTTACGAAGAAAATATATTTTTAATAAATCATTAAAATAGATTTTGGGGGCAAGCTGTGGTCTAGTGGTTAGCATAACAACCTACTAAGTCCAATATAGCGGGTTCTAAGCCCGGCAGGTGGCACTAGGATTTTTTAAAGGGAGTAAAAAATCCTTGGTCATGCGGTGCTTCGGAAGGGACGTTAAACGGGGTTGTCGAGCCTTTACATAGTAGCGTAAAAGTGACTTTAAATGAAAAAACAAACAAACTTGATCAATATAATTATTTATTCACTTATCAATCTCTTGATGGTCAACCAGAAACGAGTTTTCGGCCAAACTGCTTCTTTGCACAACTATTGGATTGGAAACAGTCTTTACCATGTATTGAACTGTAAACGCTTCTTAGAACCTACATAAGCATTTTATAGCCAACCGTAAGCTCAGATTTTCTAATTAGGATTCTATAAGTATAATTAAATAAAATATATATATATTATACCTATATATATATATATATATATATATATATATATATATATATATATATATATATATATATATATATATGTATATATGTATATATATACGAGGATTGCAACCTAAATCTATTATGAGGATACAGGATGCAAGATAAACAGATACAGGACGACCAAAAGATAACACACTAGATAAAATCTTCTATTGAATATTCATCGCCAACAGGAGCCATATCGGGTATGACTGACTACCTGTAATACCTATGTACCTGTATGTATAGTATACACATACACACACACTACCTCACATCAACCCACATTTACCGTTTACCTTTAATTACCACCCTGCTTTAGCCACGTTAATGACCAATCATTAACAAAGGTCACAGTATCTTAACGGCTGCCATTTAATCTTGTCCCGTTAGAGGGTGATAAGTTGCAACACGTTTATTAAAAGAGAGTCCAAAATTATCCCGATGTATAGAGGCGGATATTTGGATCGTTCAAAGTAAACGTGTCTATAACCTCTGGTAATACAAACAATAAAGTCATTTTCTCCAGTAGATATTGAAAGGAAATTCTTAAAATCTTCTCCTTAATCTTAAGCTAGTTTAGGCCCTATGTTATTGATTGATTATTATTATTGATTGATCTCTGGGATTTGATTTTATCACTTAATACGAAATAAAAAAACAGTTTAGGTTGACAAGTGTTAGTTTGTCAACTCACCACAGCCTCTATTTGCGATGAAGATCGTAGGCCGAAATGTTGGCACAATTAAAAAATAAGTTCTGCTTATTTTGTGTAATCATTGACTCTACCCCCTCATCAATTCAATCCATCATAAATGTAATAGTTATTATTACTAAACACATCATTAATGAGTAAAAAACAAATTACAGAAAAGAGACTAAATATTAATCAGAATGCAATAGGAAAATTCTAAAAAGCAAAACCTTAAGTCTATAAATACTGTAAAAACACTAATCAGACTAGTCTTCTGCTATTCAGGCAACATCAAGACATAAAGTCCAGTATACCTCACATCAACAGCCCAAATAGCGAAAACAACATGTAAGTTGATTGTTGAACATCTTGAAGTGATGTTGCTGCCTATACTTAATGAGTCTGTGCGGCTGTTGATGTGAGATTTTGCCGCAGTGAGTTTTTTTTTCAAACCTGTTGTATAAAGGATAAATAAATAAAGATAAATAAAAAAGGATAAATAGATAAATATTAGATAAAGATACTATAAAAAGAGAGGGGATTTCCTAAGCAGACTAATTCACGTTGGCTGGAAGTGACGACGTTAGAACACTTTCTCGATAGTTCTGCCAGATAGTATTCATGCATTGTTCCCTATTACGATTGGGATCAATGCTTGTGCCTTATTTTTTGGTTTTTGGTTTTCCTCCGATTTACAACGATTGTCAGTGTTGGCTAATATTTTACAAATTGCATCGATAACAACATGGAAAATAAGCCACTGACCACATTGTTATACTATTTCTATATATCTTAGCTGTATTTCAACAAGATTGTTTTGTTTTTTATCATTCAAGGATAGGTTGCTACAAAGTATCTGGTCGAATGTTTTGTTCGTAGTATCATTAAACTTAAATTTAGTGGTAAAGTAAAACAAAATATCTAACATAGAAAACAGATAACTTTCTTGTCTACATATTAAACTGTGTTTTACTGATTACTTATTTCAGAATACTGTCAAATACCATACGATTTAAACTAGTAGTACTCCCCCATGTCCAGAGAGAGATAGGAATGTACCAGTGCAGATTTATGAATGGTAGATCTTGTATTGATCAAATATTCTCCCTGAGAACTCTTATGGACTAGAGAGTACAATGTAACGACCCATCACCTTTTCGTGGATTTCAGCAATGCCTATGACTGTATCATCAGGGGAAAACTGTATCAAAGTATGGAAGAAATGAATGTCCCCAGAGAATTGATAAGCCTCGTGGAATTGCTGATGAGGGAGTCGAGAAGCCAGGAAGATCCAGAATGACTTGTCTGAAGAATTCAAGACAAGTAGAGGTCTGAGACAAGGGGATGGACTCTCGTACCTGTTGTTTAATTTTGCACTAGAAAAGGTCATAAGAGACTCAGGGTTACAAGTCACTGGAACGATTCTGACTAAGTCCATCCAAATACTGGCCTATGCAGATGACATAGACATAGTGGGAAGAACACCGAGGGATCTACAACAGCCTTTTCTTGCTCTGGAAAATGCTAGACGGCGTATAGGTCTTCAGGTAAATCTAGTAAAGACTAAGTATATGGTGGCTAATCGTTCAAGAAAATCGGATCCCACCACGTTTGGTGCCTACACATTCGAAAGTTTTATCTACCTGGGTTCTCTGGTCAAAGCAGATAGCTCAACCAGTCCAGAAGTTCAAAGAAGAATTTTGGCCGCTAATCGATGTTATTTTGGGATGGCAAAAATTTTACGAAGTTGTCTGATATCAAGAAGAACCAAGGTCATGCCGTACAAACGATCATCATGCCTGTTTTAACTTATGAATCGGAAACCTGACCTCTGTCCAGGGCAGATGCCAACAATGCAGCAAAGACTCGTGCTGGGTTGTAGAGGCAGTGTTGATTGATGAACTAATAGTGAACCCTGTACTACAAAAAAAGAAAAAGTCTTAGGTTTGGTACTTGATAGAGACTGTACTGTTTCCGAGACATCTTATAAACTTATCGTTACGAATAGCTATATTTTTTTGAGCTATAGGATAGACATAGTAGAATGGACGAAGAAACTATTAAGCCAGTGAATTTTTTTTTTTTTTTTATTTTATTGAGTTGTACAACTGTAATACATACATCTAGTACAATTGCTATAAGAGTAAATAATACATGATAGCACATGTAGAGATACTACCCACTGGCAGCACTCTAATAAAGTTCTATAATAGAAGGTCCCGAGGCCATCTTCTCTTCAGACGCCTAGGAGGATTGTCCGGGATGGAATTGGATGCAAGGATGGAAACTAGTGGGTTTGGATGGGTTTGAAGTTTATTGTGGAATGATAGGTATCTGGAATGGGCTAAATCGGTAACATATGGAACGTTAAGGTCATTATGGATGGTTTTATTTGTGACAAAATAAGGAGCGTTTAGGATTTTGCGAAGGATTTTGGATTGCAAGGATTGGATACGAGAGGAATTCGATGGTTTGGTGGAGCCCCATAGTTCAATTCCATAAGTCCATATAGGCCTTATAACAGTCACATAAATAAGTCTTTTGTAATTGATCTGAAGCTTTGAGCGCTTATCTAATATGTGTTGAAGTAGTCGGAAACGTCTAGCTGTTTCTTGTCTTTTCAGTCTTGTGTGAGGGTTCCAAGTAAGACGCTTGTCTAAGTTGAGTCCCAGGTAGCGAATCTGTTCAACAGGGATAAGTGGAGTACTATTAAAGAATACAGTAGGACAGGAAGTCAAGGGTTTTCGACGAAGGGTAAAGGTAATTTGATGGGACTTGCTGGGATTGATTTTAATTCTCCAATTCCGACACCATTCTTCGAGGCTTGATAGGTGTAATTGAAGAGATTGGGATGCAATATATGGGTCGTTATTAACAGATAACACACATGTGTCATCAGCATACGTGGAGATGAAGGTGTTAGGATGGGTTGGAATGTCAGCTGTATATACTGTGTAAAGGATAGGACCGAGGATGCTACCTTGAGGAACGCCAGCAGACTGGGAATAGAGGGATGAGTAGGAACCTTTATGACTTACTTTAAATGTTCTGCCAGTTAGAAAGGAGCGAATGATTAAAAAGTATGTAGGAGGAAGGAATTGTCGGAGTTTGTAAAGGAGACCTGGGTGCCAGACTCGATCAAAAGCCTGTTCTACATCGAGAAAGGCTCCCGTACAGTACAATCTACGCTCCAATGCAGAGGAGACAACATCCACCACACGATGACATTGCTGGATAGTGGAGTGGGATGTTCGGAAACCAAACTGGTGGTCTGGGATTATGCGGTTACTATCTAGGATGGGATAAATACGTTTTAGAATGAGTTTTTCGAGGATCACGCCCATTATGGGTAAAAGGGAGATAGGACGATAAGAGGATGGGAGTTCTGGAGGCTTTTTGGATTTTGGGATCATTTTTACTATAGATAGTTTCCATGTATCAGGAAAATAGGTAGTACGGATTACAGAATTATATATGTATGTGAGGAATAGGATAGCTTTTCGAGGAAGGGATTTTAGGATGTGAGCTGTAATAAGGTCATGTCCAGGAGCTTTACGGGAAGGTAAACTATGAATAATATTGGATATTTCTGACGGATGAAAAGCCTTAGGTGGGAGAGACATTTGGAGTGGGATATCCAGTTCTGCTTCAATACGCTCAATGTGAATAGGGTTGAGAATATCAGGGTGTGGATTAAAGGTTTTGAAGAGGTGTTGGGCGTATATGTGAGATTTTTCTTCATCAGATCTGGACCAAGTTTGATTTTCAGTAAGGAGAGGATGATCAAAATCTTTGAATTTAAGGATCTTTTTGGCGGTCGTCCATAGTGATTTGTTAGTAGTCGTAAGATTTTCAGTCACACTAAGTAAATTTTGGATTTTGAAGTTTCTAATCTCCGTTTTCAGTTTGTTAGTCAGTTGGGTGTAATACGTTTTATCTGATGGGTAACGAGTCCTATGCCACTTAGATCTTGCTCTGCGTTTTTCGCTTAGCAAGATGCGAAGGTGCTGTGGCAGGTTAGTCTGTTGTGTGATATTATTTCTGTTTATGGTAGTGTTATCTCTTATACTTTGTGTTATTGTTGCTGTAAGTATTTCTATTGCGCTGTCAATGTCTTGTTTAGTTTTGAGTGGAATCCGTAAGTCTAGTTTGCTTTCCAAATCGTTATTAAATTGCTCCCAGTTAATTCGTCCTGTAATCAATGAAGGAGAGGAGGGCTTAGGAATGAAGGTTGAGTGTAATGAGAGCAGAACTGGACTGTGGTCTGAGGAGAGGTCATCCAGGGATTTGATTAATACATGGGAAGGAGAAATCTGGGATGTGACAAATATATCCAGGATATCAGGGCGTTTTTTCAGGGAAGTTGGCCAATAGGTAGGATTCGAGGGAGAGAGAATTGAATAACTACGAGAAGTGGAGACATGAGACAGGATGTTGCCACGAGGGTTGGATGTTCGGCAACCCCATCGTTGGTGTTTAGCGTTGTAGTCTCCTCCAGCAATAAAGCGTGATCCACCAGTGAATTTAATAAAATTATATACATGCAAACCATCAATGCATAAAAAAAATCATACATCGTACATACGTGATTGGATCTGAAGATATGATGGTTATCTGACTTACCTGAAAATAAAAAACAAAACAAATTATAACAGTAGTAAATGCTTAACATATTGTATATATTATACCAAATATTTAAAATGTCAATGTTGTAATCATTCTCAATTTTTTATCAGATTTTCCAGAGTCAATCTATCTAGATAGATTAATAATAACTGTAGCGATTTGAGTCACTTGTAGAGTAATGGTTAAAATAACAATCTAATATGCTCAAGATAGTTGGTAAGCAGTTCGGATGGTGGGCCTAAAGATTATTTAACGGGAGTAAAAAATCCTTGGAATGCCGTCCTTCGGATGGAACGTAAAGTGGATATCTCAAGCCTGTCTGATGTCCGTTTCTCATTAAAGATCCCTTTATAATTATACCAGTAAAGGAAAAAAATAGAGCCACTGTCATCGTCCGATTAGTCTTATCGGCGTAAAGTGAAATTTTGTGAATTGAAATTTCCTCAAAACAATAAAAAAAAAATTTAAAATAATATAGAACAATATCTTATAATAAAAACATTTTACACCTCCCATATCTGATCCTAATCTTTTGAGAAAAAATATCAGCAGGCAGAAGATGTGGATTATTTGTATGGTAGAACAGAACATTTTCAAATTGCTCTTATTATTGACAAAAGAAACTGGAATTTCCGTTTGCTAAACTAAAGTGGACTATTCAACCAGTCTAAGATCATCGGAAGATAAAGAATTTTTAATCCTTTAATGATATTCAAGGATTTTTGAATCCTCATACGAGAAATTTGCTAAATTATTAATTAGGTTTGTATTTTCGAAATAAGTGTGTTCCATATCGGAGTTTAATACCTAATAATTGTGAAGAGTAAACCTAATTTTTTCCACAGCTACGGGTTGATAAAAACGCTTCCATGAATAGAGCACTATGCGACATGTTGACTCGCAGCATTAAAAACTTGATAAAGAACTCCTTAACGGTGAGTGAGACATAATAAAAAATTATATTGAAAAAGTAAACAAACATAGGTAGGACACTTTTTCCATCAACTTCTTGTACAACGCCGAAAAAAGAACAGACTGCGCCCATGGAACTGACGAAGACATCAGTGGCATAGCTGTTACTCCAGTACCGCTACGGCGCAGAAACTACAGAATCATCCTCAGGACTAAGAACGTATATTTCAATTATATGAAGGTATGAGGAACATAACAAACGCAGTATCTTAAAAGACTTGAACACTTGTATATGCTTCTTTTTTTATTCCTATTATAAAATTTATATACCATAAACTTCTTAACAAAATATTGACTATGATCGAGGATCGAGGATTTTAATACCTTAATACCTAAATTATAATTCATGATAATTTTTGAAATTTGGATAAATTTGCCCATATAAACTATTATTGGATGATGAATGATTTAAATGCAATACGCGACAACAACAATACTTCAATTCTTGATTTTCGATACAATTGTTAATTATTGTGAAGTTGTTGGAGGACATTTTCAAGCAAATATAAATATAAGTATGCTTGTTGCAATGCATAATGATGTAAACATTTGTTGGATCCTCTGTGTGTGTGTGTGTTGTTTTTAATTTAATTAGCACTTTTTTTACCTAGTAATAATTATTAATACTAACTAAATTTCGGTATTTCGGGGGCGTTTTGACCCCCTAACCTCCCCCCCTCTTGGCTACGGCCTTTCTTTCTACCATTCGCTTTTACCAGCCTATTCTGCGCTTATTAACCCTTTAGGCTTTCTTTCGCTAAGCCCAACAAATTTACACGCTCATCCCAATCTCAGCTGTGCAATCATTACAGTTACATCAATCAGGTACATCCTATGTACATACAGGTAACTCCTTGTTGTTTATTTATCTAGATCTCAGAAAGATCCAAGAGTATAAAACTATGTAAAAACTGTCTGGGGTAAAAACCATGCGAGCTATTCAAATATTCGTTACATCCACCAGAAAACTCTGTGAGACCACTATGGTTGTTGGTCAGCGAATCCATCGGGAGCAACTTCTGGCCCTTATACCAAGCCGAAAGACGAAAGCTTCCCAACGTAGTAATGAGGTAAGTGCAAGAACCAAGAAAATAGCTATTTTTTCAGTAATTCCGCATTATCTCTATTTCAGAGGAAAAATATATCATTGGCAATTTTAAAAAAAAAAATCTTAAGCAAGTTTTATATGTAATATTTTTGAACATAGGTATTTGTAATATGCCTAAGTGACGTTCGAATTACTTTTTGGATGCTTCATATCCTATGAGTAGAGAACTGGTTAAGTCGAATTTCGTACAGAGTTACTTGTATTGAGGGAAGCAGGACCGTGCGCCGTAGTTTCTGGCTCGAAATGAAGTTGTAATATGAGCAACAACTCCATTTAAAGCTAATGCCTGACTTAGCAACTTGCAGAGACTAACTTGTCTAAGTACAAGAAACTCATTTAAGAGGAAAATCTACTTAAACACTTAATCACCGGGCAGTAGATATATGTTCTGTTTTAAACTTTGAATTCGGATCTTATCTTGGTGACGAAATTGTACCATTCTGGAATCATGGTGTGATTATATCGTTTCTTAGATGCAATAATTATTTGAAATATCAGGAATGTATTATAATGTCTTTGGAGAAATGGTGAAAGATTGGAGAAGATGGAAGGCGCGGCGCGGTGGCAGGTAGTCACGCGAATAGTTGGGGCAATCCTCTTCGCCAATCCTAACTGTCAGTCAAGTCACGATGGTCAGTCAACAGTCTTCGACCTCTGTTTGAAGACTGGTGTATCCTTGAGGGTATGTTATTTTCTTTAATTCACCCAATGGAGCGCGAGTTAAACAAATAAAAAAGAAATAATTTAACGGCATTAACTATCCGACTTAATTAAACAATTCATCGGTAGTGACTTATTAAGAAGTAAATCTAAGCTAAATTTTGTCTCTTGAACTCTCTATTTTAATAAATTGTCGTTACTAAATTCTCTAGAATGACGTGAATCTATACTTGTATGAAGTCTTGTCACATAAATTATTTTAAGCCTATCTGATATTTATAATTATATCACCAAGATTATATGTAACGTTAATAATTTTAATCCTAATGAAATTAATACACATTGGTTTGTTTGCTTATTCATTTAATGCCACTTTATACTTTTTTTTAAAGATTTTTAAAAACATGGTTGTTTTACCTCTATAAAAGATCTCCCCACATATCTCGGTCCAGCCAGAAGACCTCTCGCTACCATGAACCTCTCCACATCTTGCAACCATCTTCTTTTAGGTCGTCCTCTTTTCCTCCTTTCCACAGGGAAATATTCGAAGATTATTTTTGGCCATCGGTCCTCTGCCATTCTTTTTAAGTGGCCATACCATTTCAATCTTCTTGTTTCTATTGCGGCGAGGAACGTTGTTTCCTGATCAATCAATTTCCTAATTGTTCTATTAGGGACGTGCTGAATTCTGGAAATAGCACAACAGCGTCTCCAGAAGTCCATCTCTACGACCAATAACTTCGTTTCCTCCATTTTCATAATCGTCCACGTTTCGGATCCGTAGAGGATAACACTTTAAACCAACGCGTGGAACATAATTTTTTTTGTTTTGAGGTTAACCTTCTTGCTCCACAGAACAGAGTTAAGATACCCAATAATTTTTCTGCTTTATACAATTTTATCTGGTATATCCTTATTGGAGCTTTCATCGCCTGTTAGCCATCTGCCTAGATATTTATGGTACATTCATGGGTTTTTACAATTTTCCAATTTTCGAGAGATAAGGTTGTATTCGCATCTATCTTCAGGTATTCTGTTTTCTTCCTGTTCATTTCCAGACCCCAAGCAGCATATTCCTCCTGAAGTTTTCTAAGCATGGCATCTGCAACATCACTTGTGACTATCACCTGGCCATCAGCAAATTTGTAGAGGACTTTATTACTAATTTGTACACCCATTCCCCTATACTTCCTCTTCCAAGTTCTTAGTATCTCTTCAACATATAGATTGAATAACAGAGGGGACAGAGGACATCCTCGTTTGAGACCTTTAGTGATGGGGATGTGGTTAGTCAATCCATTCCTCAGTTTTATCAAAACTTTATACTGTTATGATTAATCAGACGATGCTACAGTTGGAGCCCTAAATTTATCTTATCGAGGTATTATTAGGATAGGGATCTTTAACGAGTATCTAACACCGTACGGGTTCGGAACCGCCATTTTACGTCCTCTACGAAGGACGGCATAAAATATCTTAAGATCACCTGCCAAGCTGCGAACACTCGATTTTGGGCATAGATTGTTAATATAACCACTGCTGGTGTAGTGGTGTAGAAGATGACTCTAATATACTTTGTTCCACAGCTCTTCTAAGATAATATTAACAAAATTAGTCTCATAGTTTTTAAAGAGCAAAAAATATGATTACAGTTCTTAAACAAAAAAAAAATCGTTATTAGTAATGATAAAATAGTTTTAAAACTGCAGTCACAATTTTTATATCCCACCGCTGCGTGCCAGTTGCTTAACACGACATAAGTATGATCATGGATTAGGAAATAAATTGGATCAAATTGGGTGGATGTACAAGTTTTAGTACTTATTCCGCAGATTGGTGGTTAGGGTAGTTAAAGCCCCGTCAAGTCATGCCACGTTACATCATTTCTATGCCACATGTCAGTTAGAAAATAAAACAATTTCCGAACTGGGCTCTAACAAGCGATAACTTGTCACGTGTTTCAATTTGCCGCTGAACGGAATAACTACAGCTGTTTAGGAATTTCCGGACACCATAATCCAGAAGTGAATGTTTCAAAGGAAACGATCCGTGACGTAAATAGGAGATTGTAGTGCTCAAGGCTCTAGAAGTGTCTCAGTCTCAAGGAAAACTTCTCTTAGTAGCGGCCGGCAATTGTTACCTGAGCAATTGCTATCTAGGCAACGGTTACCAGAGCAACTGTTGTTACCTGGGAAACCACTCAATACAATATGGAGTAGATGACTGTCGATAATTAGGCTTTCTTAACCTTGTAATGCTAGTATTTTTAAACAAATATTTTGGGTGAGACTTGATCATTATGCGTTTTGGTGTTGCGGAATAGAAAATAAATAAACAAATTTTATTCGAAAGAAATAGTGAAACCGTGACTGATAGAAACCTGAGCAAAGAGTTATTAGTTGACAGAGATATTAATGAGCTGCCGATTTGACAGTTTGGTTACGTAAGGACAAGATGAATCACTAAGATACCGACTGGGGAAAGTATAAAGTTCCCTTTCAACTGATATCACTCAGCAATCGGTCACGAATTATTCATCAGAAAAAGTAAAATCCTGGGAGGTGGATATCGATAAATCGAAATACAATATCAATATATCGAACCAAGAAATAGGTTATAAAAAATGGAGATTTTTTTTATGTAAAGGAGATAGTTGGGGGGTGCAGTCAATAAGAACACAGAATAAGTAATGAACTTATATTATGTGCCGACGTTTTGACCTTCAGTGTAGGTCATCTTCAGGGCTAACAGAGAAACAAACAGAACAAAAAATATAAAAATGTACAGTAACAATAATATGGTGACAAGTAATGTAGAAAATTAAAATAGTGGCAGATATGAAGATAGAAGATAACGAATATTAAAAAAGTGCCAGAATATAATAAAATAAAGATATAGACAGATATAAAAAATTAATGATAATGAAAAGAAATTAAAATAGTGACAGATATAATAAAATTAAGATAAAGACAGATATAACAAAATTATTGATAATGAAAAGAAAATGAAAATAATGACAGATATAATAAAGTAAGACAGATTTAATAAAATTAAAGAAAATGAGCAGAAATGATAAATTATAAATAACGCATATAAAATAAAAAATAGGAAATAAATGTACAGAATGGATAGTAAAGTAAAAATAATAATATAAAGGAAAATCAAAAGGAGGAATTAAACAAAAGAAACCAAAATGAGGAAATTTACATACACAGAAAGGTTGGAAGAACAAAGAAATGACATGAAGAATAAAGAAAAGCTAGTAAAATAACGGTATAAAAAGTATGATAACGGACTTAAAGATGTTACATGTTACAGAAAAGTATGGAACTGTATGTACAATAACAAATGTGAATAATAGAAATACTATTGTACAGTAACAACAGTGTACAATGACTGTTTTGAAAAATAGTTGATAGGATTAATGAATTTGAAAAATTAAAATAAGTGAAATACTCTTGTACAGTAACAATAGTGTACAATGTCTTTTTAGTTTTCCAACACTGCATTCTTCTAAAGACTGTTGAAGTGTTGGGAAATATCGACATTTTAAAAGAACGTCATTGATAGTTTTATAGGAGTATCTAGGACAATTCGGGATCTTTAAAGTTCTCCAGCCTCTATAAAGTTGATATCCAAGAGGAGTGAAAATTTAGCGGTCCTTCGGAAGTGACGTAAAACGGTTGTTCCGACCCACTTAAATGTCAGGAACATGTTAAAAATCGCTATCCTAATTAAACCTGGATAGGCAAAATTTAGAGCTCCTACTGTAGCATCGTCCGATTAGCAGCAGCGGCATAAAGTGACGTTAAATGACAACTAAGATTGACACAAGTGCCTCCTGGCAGGCAAGATCTGAAGTTGATACAGTTTCGAGAAAAAGATTAAGAGGTACTTAGCCATTTCTTTAATGGCCATAACTCACCACCGGAGATATTTGAGTTGTCACTTTAGATATACTAGTGCGATATGTATGCTTGTATAATATATATTTATGTATTAATTTTACCTTCTTTCCTAAGATAATTGATGTGAAATGAATTAATCATCGAATAATCCGGATTTCATCATTCAGGTTAATTTTTTTTTTCAAGGAAAAAGATTAATGTTTGAAATGTTGGAGGTCAGTTCGACAACGAGGTAGTAATTGCATCGATAATGGACCAGTTTTATATTTCTCGAAACTCGATTAAGTACGACTGAAGGTCGCTTTTATCGAAAGTCTGTTCTAAATATAAGTCGTTAACCTTCGATAGTCGTACTTCATCGAAGCAAGTAATTTCAATACAGAGGCTGATATTAGAGACTAATAAAAGATATTTAATGATGGATAATTTAACTACCAATACCTGTGTATTTTAGAATGAGAACAATAATTGACTTAAATAATGAGGCCTCGTGTTAAACTGAAACGACAAGAAACTGCTGACCGTTTTAGGCTACTTCAACATGTACTATACTAACGCTCTAAGCTCCCAATTAATTAAATAGTACTCACATACATATCTATTATAAGATCCTTATGGACTTAAAGAGTAAAGCTTTGGGGTTCCACTTAACCATCGAATTCCTTTCGTATCCAATCCTTATAAACCGAAATCCTTCGTAAAATCCTCAATGCTCATTACTTTGTTACGAATAAAGTCATCCATAATGACCTTAATGCCCCATTTGTTGCTGATTTTGCTTGAACTCGATATCAATCCTTTCAGGACAAACTGTACTTCAACTCAAACCTAGTTTCATTCAATATATATCTCTCTAATTCCCGATAAACCTCAAACGCGTCTGAAATGACCTTCAAATTTGCTATTTGGGTGCTACCAGTGGGTAGTTTCTCTACTTGCTTTATCTCATGCCACTAAGCACGATTCATTCTATTTGCTTGTATCATAATAATAAATAAATTTAAACAAAATAATCAGAAGAACAATCAAAGATCTAGAGTATTCCCCAGTTAACGGTACCCCCTTTATAGAGGCTGAGTGAGCCCCAAGAGGGTCTCCAGTTCTATCTCAGTTAAGATAGAATATGATAAATAAATTATTAGCCGAAGCAGGATTTGAACCCGTGGCCTTCGGCACGGTAACACTATGCAAAAGCTCCAAACAATGCCATCATAAGTAAGTATTTTAATATAGGTCTCTCCATTTTCCAGTTCCGCAACCTGTCCTATGTAAGCGCTAGATACTTTAACTTTTAAATGTTCACTAAGTATTTTGGTATAATTCCTGTATGAGTATACAGTATTATGAAATTCAGAGGCTTCGAAGTAAAATAGAATGTTTCGAAGAATACCCGAGTTTAAATTTTCACCGAACTAATTCTGATGCAGATTGAGTCATCGACGAAGCAATGATTCATCGCAGATGTGGCCATGGAAGAAAAATTTCGGATTCGTTTCACATTCAGGTTGTCACAATGTTCTTTGTCAGCTGATTTTAAATTCGGGCACGATTTATCATTGACCATTTCCAGTCATATTGACCTCTCTAAATATATCTTTGTAATACGTCAAGAAGTTTCCGCGTAAACGAAACGTCAGAAGAGAAACGTTTTCATTTATCAGTGAACTAAATATTTCAGGGTATTTATCATCGTTCCTCTGACGTTCAAATTATTATTTATTAAAATGCAAATACCTATTATATATATTAGTTCATTTTACGCCTATAGATAAGACAGTTATTTAAATATTCATTTAAATTGCTACGGCCAATATTTTTAATCCATTCATCACGCAATTTTTTTAGTGTCGACTGTTTAGTCAAATTCTTTGCCTACGATTCACTGGCCATACTGCACCAGACTTCAAACTCTCAGAGGGTCTCTCAGATCAAGCCCTGATGAAGCTAGTAATATGCCCTGCGAAACGTGGGCAAAGAATTTGACGAAACGGTCGAAACGAGAAGAACTAAGTGATGAATGTATTAAAAGATAGTTATCTATTGAGATTGTATTTATATTGAAAACATTTTTTTTATAAATTAGTTTGTAGTTTTTTCTGAAATGCCTAAAAGTCTCCAGTCATTAAATAAAAATCTCAAATCTTTATTTATTTGAGATTTCGTCCAGTAATTTTAGTAAAATCCAAAAATGAAAACATTTTTTCCGCAATAGTTATAATAAAACCAAATTATGTTAATGAAATGTATAAAGAAATGCATTTAAATAAATTTTTGTTTGTTCATTTAACGTCACTTTATGCTGCTATGGCTAATCGGACGATGATGCTACAGTGGGAGCTCTAAATTTTGCCTATCCAGGTTTAATTAGGATAGGGATTTTTAACGAGTACCTGACATCGTACAGACTCGGGACCCTCGTTTAACGTCCCTTCCGAAGGACGGCGTAACTAAGGATTTTTTACTCCCTTAAAAAAATCCTAGGCCTACCTGCCGGGCTACGAACCCGCGATCTTGGGTTTAGTAGTTTGTTACGCTAACCACTAGACCGATGATTTCGATGAAACGCCTAATGCGCTTTTCATAAAAAATGCCCATCCCAAAACTAGCTTGTTATTAGGATCAATTGCAAAACTATTTAGCTGTTTAGATAAATATAATGGTATATAAGTGTCGCATATAGTCGAGCATGTTGCTGACGCTAAGCTAAAAGTCTACCCTCTACCAACAGCCGCTGAGTGCGGCTATAGAAGTTTTGACTTATTATTATGATATAAAAATTATTTATAAAAACGTGGTGATTGTTTGTTTGTTGTGATGATTGGCATTCTTCTTCCTTAAAGAGAATTTCGACTAAACCAACTTCGGATAATTGACGCTCAACTGTTTCTACTTTTTTATGGACACCCCCGAAACTTGACATAAATAGCGAATAGAAGTAGAGAGGAGATTTCATCTACTGTTTATTAACCCTATGAAACTTTGAGGGGAATTATTTATTTATAGAGATAATCCGATAAATGTTGTATACACTGATCTAAAGTAAAACTGAAGAATATAGAGCCAATTTCACTTCGTTCGATATATCCACTTGACTTGTTGCATATTTACTCAACCGTACTAGGGTACCTACTCAGTAATGTAGAAGTACTTTATTGAACGTACTCCAAGATGAGGAATAAAACCCGCTACATTAGGGATACCGATCTTCCAGAGTAACGATCCCAGAGTAAAACCTTAGAGCATTCTAAGACCCAAAGATATATACTTCATGATTGAGTATGATAGCGACCAGGCTGTAAAGTGGGACTTTGTAGTCCGTTCTGATCGTAAATAACTTCAGATTCGTTCTTGCGTCATAAAACCTTCGCATTTTCAAGTATGAGGGTAACTTTGTTTACTCAGGATATGATATTGGCACGAAGTATAAATTATCCTTCTCATGGGTATGGAATATTCATAGACCTGTAAATATTAGGTTTAGATGAAACGACATAAAAGGAAACATATAAGTGAAAACAAAAGTAGTTCTTAGTAAAATGGCGTCCCTAAGAGTCTTTGGCATCCTCTTCTCAGCAGAGAAATGTTTAAGAATTGGGAAATGTTTGTGTAAGATGTGCTTTGTCGGAGATCATGCTCAACCGCCGGGTTTCTGGTACTCTAAAGCTCACAGAGACTAGGTCAGCGTCAGGGAGTCTGCAGATGCTACATGATCCATTTCCGGCTGTTAAAATATCAAATAATTTATCTACTACAACCGGAATTTAACCCGGAAACTTCAGCATAGCAACTCTACTCTACTCTAGCACCTCTACACTCTACATAATGAAATACCCCGCTCTAAAGATGTATAATAATCGGTTCAAAATTTGATATATGTCCTGTCATTGTCCACTTTTTTTTTTAGAATAGAATAATTTATTGATATTTACAACTGTAATTATATTACATCAAGTAAATCTGCTGTATGAACAAAGGACATGAAAAAAAAAAACACATGTGGAGAAACTATCCATTGATAGCACTCCAATAAAGTTCTACAGTAGAAGGTCTCGAGGCCATTTTCTTTTCAGACGCCTCGGATGGTTATCAGGAATATTATGGGAAGCAAGTTGAGAGACTAGCGGATTCAAGTGTGTATGGAGTTTGTCATGGAAGGATAGGTATCTAGTTTGGGCCAAATCAGCAACATATGGGATATTAAGATCATGATGGATGAGTTTGTTTGTGACATAATAAGGAGCATTGAGGATTTTACGAAGGATTTTGGATTGTAAGGATCGGATAAGAGATGAATGCCATATAAATGAGTCTTTTGTAATTAATTGGGAGCTTAAAACGTTTGTCCAGTAAATATTGAAGTAGGCGAAAACGTCGGCAATTTTCTTATCTTTTCAATCTTGTATGAGGATATATGTAACTAATATATATGTATCTGTACTTGGATACATTAAGGAAATATATATTGTGACCTCATGGCCAACTTTAGCAAACTACGGTCCTGTATTAATATTAGCAATAATACATTACAGTGATGTAGAGTGCTCTTAGCTTTACAATGTAGGTACTTCATTGCGTGGGTTGGTTTCTAAAGTAAGTGGATTCCAATACATCTCTATTCTATCTTATCTTCATTTTGTTCCATATCTTTCCTCGGTTCATAAAATAATAAATGTGTTGAATTTGCAGTTGAAAACTGAAAAATATTTTCTCTTTGTGATTTATTGTATTTCACTTAATGCATACGAGGCGTTAAAATATAAGTAGACCAAAGATGACAAATCAGTTCGGTGAAAGTCTTTCGATAAGTCGAATTTTTATACGAAATAATATGGTTGTTCCAAATTTGAGGCGTAAAACCGATTGGCCATCAACACCTTAGTAGTATAGTAATTTTTTAGTAACAAATGTTATATAAAAAAAAGAAAAAAAAGAAACTGCATCACATATTCCTAATAAGTCCTTCTTATGATAGAAACGTGATGACCTTATTAATGTATTCTTCCTCATTTCCCAATATCATGGATACATTGGCAGGTAGTCCTATTTTATCCATCGCTTTTTGTAAAAGGCACATCCTTCGAAGATAAGGGCTATTGACAAGCTCTCGCTGCACTTTGAATGTCCTATTCTAAGTCGTGTAAGGACCCCTTCCTCTCTTCGGGTGCTACGACAGGAGCTGCTCCTTGGTTTGACGTCGGTTTTAATATGCTTCAATTTATATGGAGGGCTATTGTCCCATAAGGCCTGGCACTCTTGGAGTACGTAGCGGTCGCGCTAGCTCAGATGGAGACCAATCAAAGAGCTTTACCACGACCTGGAAGAGCAAGAGATTCTTTTGTTGCCCTATCAGCCAGTTCATTGCCTATAATGTACATGTGCCGGTGACCAGATAAAATTTATCGATGTCCAACATCATGTTGCTGTTTCGTAAGGTTAACATATATTCTATCCCATGGTGTTCTGGGTACATGTTACTTATGGCTATTAAGAATAAGTTATTTGTAAAATAAGTTACAAAATACAATATAAAATAACCGCAATAAATTATTGGTACTGGAGGACGTGGAATCGTGCTATTATCGAAGTTTTGGGCTTGAAATGGAGCTACAATATAAGCAATAACTCTATTTCAAGCCATTACTTGACTTAGCAACTTATACACCAATGACTCGATCCCGATTTCTAAAGTAGAACTGCAAAAATTGCCTTAATTATTTATTCAACAGGGCAGGATATATAATAAAAACATTTTTTTTTTTTAAACCTTTCTACAGAAAAAAATAGTTAATAAAACATACCGTCAATACATTTGTGGAAAGTGTACGGATAAAATAATACATACCCAGAAACGTATTTTCCAAAAATAGAAATAGTAGTATGAGAAAACGAGTGAAATTATGGAAAATGTTTATATTTCGGAAATCATTTCATCAATGAACATATGTATATTATCTATACTTCGAAATTTTAATTATAACGCTTATTTCTTGATGAAATAATTTCCGAATAAACAAAAATTTCCCATTAATACACTCTTTTTTCCATAATAAAACACTCGATTATTTTAATTTTCTTAAATATTAAAAAGGAAACGAATGAAGGGTTACTATTAGTGACTCAACTCGAAGCTACAACCTGCGGAACTGATACCCAATATGCGTATCATTTTTCTCTTTTTTTTTAAAACCACACGCCCTAATAACTTTCTGGATATGATTATCCAACAAACCTCCACAAATGCATTTTTGCTTGTGACTCAGCAAGAAGAGACAAACTGCGGAACTAATGCCGTATATTATTTTATATTTTCTCGTAAACCAAGATGATATGAATATTAAAGACTATATAATAAATAATAATGACACGCTGCTATCAATTTATATAGATCAACTAAAAACGCCTAGAAAGTCGATAGTTTGAGGTTATGCTGACCCCATATCCTGAGAAATCACAACGGTTTCAGATACGATAAAAAGATACGCAATAAAGAAACGTAAAGATATTTCTTATTAACTCCTTTCTCGATATCTCGAAGCATTAGCATATATCGATATGTGAGCTGAAGGTTGTGAGAAGAATACACTCGTAATTTTATCGATATCTGATAAAGAATCGATTACTGCCATTCGATTGTGGGGATCGTGACCCGAGAAGAATAATTTGGATGTTAAATCACTAAGGTCAGTTTATCCCTTATCTATCGGGACTTAATTTATTCGAAACAGGTCCGTGTTAGCATAACTACTGTCACGAGGCTTGAATATCCCCATATCCGAACTTTTTTTCTTGTAGGGAAGAGGTTAATGAATAATCTAAAGGAGTTGAATTAACAAGGATTTAAAAATACTTACATCATGAACATTTTTTTAACGGGCAAACTTAATTTTGCGTCATTTCAACCAAACTTTAAAAAAAAAAACCTATACTGCTACAACCCATGTAGAGCCTTGGGAACAGTAGAACAATCTATGAAGGGTCGTGGGTTCAGTACGTGGTAGAGACTGTACTGTTTCTAGGACAACGGTTGTGCAAAGAAGTGGTTCGTCCTAGATCATGCTCAACTGCCAGATTTTGGGTCATTGATCCAAAAGGATCTATCCGAGTGTTAACAGATTAAATAAAATTCGCCATCAGCCAGATTCGAACCCGGGTCTTCAACAGGACAGTTATCAGCTAACCCGCTATTTATAGTTTATATTATTTATTATTACTATTTATAATTTAATTTCCTGATTTTGTCTTGTATGTGTATTTTTATCTACCTTAACGATTATGGATTTTGAAAAATTAATTAGTTGTGCTCATAATAGACCAACCCTTTGGGATAAACATTCAAAAAATTACAATAATCGTGATGTTGCGAAACGTTTATAGACTGAAGTGGCATCGGAAATAGATATATTGTATAATACGGTTGCAAACATTAAAACGTTACCCTGTTAACCGGGCGGGACGTTTTTATTCTTGGAAAACAGTTGAATTTTGAGCGTGGTCTCAAGTTTTGGTTAAGAAACATTACATAATACATTAGTTCATGAATAATATATTACCGAAATTACTGTTGACATTAGTTTTCGAATGTATTCATGAACTGACCCTAGGCCTACACCAAAATCGATATATATATATAAATATTTTCGTTTATTTATACATATATAGCACAAAGGAAAATACAAAATTAATTTTGACGTATTTATACATCCCGCCCGGTTAATAGGTTAAGCCACAAAATCAACTACAGAAGATCGGCAACGTTCCGCCGGCAACAGTGTGGGCACATGCACGTCCAAGTTACTCGTCCGAGTAATTCTGCCCGACAAAATCGATTTTGGTGTAGGCCTAGGGTCAGTTCATGAATACATTCGAAAACTAATGTCAACAGTAATTTCGGTAATATATTATTCATGAACTAATGTATTATGTAATGTTTCTTAACCAAAACTTGAGACCACGCTCAAAATTCAACTGTTTTCCAAGAATAAATGTACCCAATTTATAGAGGCTGAGTGAACCCGCGATGGTTCATCAAAAGTCTCTGGGTCGATATATCGCATTCAATAAATAATTAGTTTATCTACCATAGACGGTTTCGTACTTTCGCTTGAACTCATTAACTCAATGCTACACTGAGGTTTCCCTCTCCAAAAATAAATAAAATAATACATTCACAAAAATTACTTTAAATAAAAATAATTCATCGAACAGTGTAGAAAGAATATTTATCGATAAGCTCTATTGGTCTAGAAGATACTGAATATATACAACTATTGCATTCTAAACAGTAATAATTTCTATTTGACCTCGCTGGATGAAGCAAAATTAATGAATGTTATAGATCGAACATTCAATTATGTAAAATAGATGTTTATAATTGGATATTAACCGCAGAACGGGATGAAATTTCTTAATACTTTCTTGTTAATATTGCATAATGGAACAAGCTGGATCATGATAGTTCCTTGATGAAATTATGACATCATGGAGATGGAATGTGTACTCATTCGCCAAGATGTTGCTCAGGACTTAGTCATAGAGTAAGTGGAATTCCACAGGTGGGGTTGTTGGGTGACAGTCTGTAGAGATGTTTAATCTTCTCGTAGGCGGGAATCGTTCAGTTATGAGCGGTCAAATCCATCGGTTTGGTTCATTGATGATTTCTAGATGAATACATTAATGAATAGTATTGGGTTCAGTACACGGTAGACACTTCAATGTTTCTATGCCAAAGGTTGCGGGGTCGTTCTTTTTCGAACCTAATATTCCAACCTTATTTTCCATTACCTTAGGACGTTGTTCATCCTTTAAAGTTTTCGGAAATTTTTCACAATGATATTTAACTGTTAGAATTATGATAGTTTTATAACTTCTAGTTTTTATGTGGATCTAGTTTTTATTTTCTCCAATTCTACAAGAAATTCATTGTGACCTCAACCCGGACCACTTTGTTCCACATATATTATCAAGGTCAACAATTATCATTCAATATGAATCTAGTTTTTATGTTTCGGGACAAGGTGCGAGCGAAGAAAAAACCAACATTTCCTGCGTTGAACCGCGCCTTTTACGAACCATCATAATTTGTATATCTTGGCATGTTCAAACTTATACCCTACTGTAGCTATTGCGAACTAACTATTTCAAGATGTACCTTCAAATCAGTTTCGTAAAACGTATATTACCAATATCAATATGCTTTTTTTTGTGCCTTATAGATTACTCTATATAAAGTTTATATTAATTACCAATTCTAAAGCAATCACTAGGGATCGGAAATCGATATATATATATATATATATATATATATATATATATATATATATATATATATATATTCAGCTTTTATTTGTTATCTGTATTACCTTATTATTTTTACTTGCAACACTTTCTGTTTTATTATTATTTTCTTCATGATGTGGGTTACTACCTTTCTGGCACTTCGTTCTTTATAGTATACACTCATACATTTTAACCTTTATAATTACCTTACATCTTTATCAGTTTTATTGCCTGTATTCACCTTACTTTTGGCTTATTTATATTTAAAATGTTTTAATATATTTGTATAATTTTCTTATATTGTCTGTATTTTGCATATAGCCCTGAAGAAGACCTACAACGTAGGTCGAAACGTTGGCTACCAATAAAGTTTTTCTCAAATTACACGAGAAATTCATTCAGTGACCTCTACCCGGACCGATTTCTTCCACATATATTATCAAGGTCAACATTTGTCATTCAAGATAATTCTGTAAATTTCACATTTATATTGACAATATCACAAACACTACCATTTCTCTTATTTCCCAATTGCTTCTTCCTATCCGAATTTACCTGCAAACATCAAGGTTTTTAAATTTAGTTCTGTAGTGTCTCTGTAATTCGGTGTCCTCGCCCGACATAACCAAATTCTCCGCAATCCGGTGCACGAACATTCAATTATCTAGTCAAAACTTTTTTCTATGTTTATGTTTTTTCATTGTACAGATGAAAGTGAACCAACTTGTTTTAATAACCAAGAAGCCTACAGAAAATTAATTATTAATTCTAACTTTATTGAATGGTTTCGTATATGCGTACTATATTAGTTTTACTTCCTATAAAATTACCTCACCCAGCCGAGCGTGCACGAAGAAACCTTCTATTCACATTTGATATTTGGGCTAATGGGACTACTCAATATGGCCGACATATGACCCCGCTGCTAGACTGATATATATTAAGAAGGCCTCGAGCCGGAGGATCCGTTGCTAAGTCACGAAACGCGGGCAATCTGCCCTTTTCCCGCCTTTTCATCGCTCCATTTCCCGCCCCCGCCTTGTGTGCCATACCGTTCCGGCCTTATCTACACGTGGCCCGGGTTCGAGGCACGTTTTGGCCGTCATGATTCTTCGCTTCAACAATTTTCGGTTTATTAGTCCTCAAAGAGCCGTGTGTCGAGGAGCTGTTTCTTCCGTTACCTCTTTCAGAATGAATTTGGATTACTTTCGAAAATTGGGACTGACAGCTTAATAACTCGACTGTTAAATAGATGCATCACGTTTTCATAAATAACAAACATAAATTCTTAATTTATTCTGAAAGAAGTCTTTAGAGGATAAGAATTCAGAAAATGAAATAGCAACTTTTGTCTCAAAAATTAATGAGTTAAGTTGTAGTAATGATAATAGTTAAAATATTGACTTAACAATAGTTACAATTTTTTATTAAGTTAAAAATTGTACGAAGATAAAAATACAAAAAAACATCCATTTAAATTTTTAAATGTTTAACTGATACCACAACGTTAATGTGTAAAGAGCTATAATGTAACTTGATGTGTAAAGAACAGAAATAAAAAAAATAACATCATTTACGATTTCTTGGAGTGATTGAAGAGGGATTTGAAGATGGTGTCGGAGTAACGAATAGTGACAAGAGTGGGATAAGGAAAGATCACTCAAAATCTTCGGTTCGATGTTACGCTGTTGAAAGATTTGAAAGCTGAGAACGCATGTTACAGGTGTAATATGAGGTTTTGAATATGCCTTAAGGAATAAAATTTGTATATTAAATCACACGTACAAAGCATTTTTTCATTAAGTTTATATAACAAGGTTGTATCCTGTGTCCCATCCTATGCAAGATATATACAGCTGACATCCCAACCCATCCAAGCACTGTCCTCACTACGTACGCTGATGTAAGGATCAATTTGTTGCATCCTAATCTCTTCAATCCCATAACTCAAACCTTCAAGAATGGTGTCAAAATTGGAGAATTAAAATAAATCCTAACAAATCCCATCAAACTAACTTCACCCTTCGTCGTAAACCTACGAATTCCTGCCCTACTGTATCCTTTAATAATATTCCACTGATCCCTGTCGTACAGATACGTTACCTAGGACTCCATCTAAACAAACGTCTCACTTGGAATCCTCATACAAGACTGAAAAGATAAGAAACTGCTCGACGTTTTCGCCTACTTCAACATTTACTGGACAAACGCTCTAAGCTCCCAATTAATTACAAAAGACTCATTTACATGACAGTTATCAGACCTATTTGGACATACGGAGTTGAGCTTTGGTGCTCTACTAAACCATCCAATTCATCTCGTAACCAATCTTTACTAGCCAAAATCCTTCGTAAAATCTTCAATGCTCCTTATTTAATGGCTGGACCTTCCTAAGAATTATTCATTACAAACTTGAAAAAAAAAATTGTACCTTTAAACGGGGAGCTTTTTCGTGTCGTTTCATGCTACTTTAACAATTATTTGGCAAACGCTCTAAGCTCCCAATTAATTACAAAAGACTCATATGCGACCTATTTGGACTTACGGTGTAGAGCTTTGGGGTTCCACTAAGCCGTCGAATGCCTCTCGTATTCAATTATTACAATCCAAACTCTTTCCTATAATCATACGATTTCGTATTCGAAAATAAGTTATGGCTTCTTTTGGGCTCCAATAAGGGATCCAATTCAAAATTCTTCGTAAAATCCTCAATGCTTCTTACTTTTTTACGAATAAAGTAATCCATAATGACCTATGGTGCCCATATGTTATTGATTTGGCCCGGACCCGATATCAATATTTTCTTGACAAACTTTATTCCTACTCGAACCCAATAGTTTCAAACCTAGCAACTTCCAAGGCGTCTGATAAGATGGATATTGACTTTCTGACTTAAATATACTATTTAATCTAAGACTTTAGTTTCTTTCCATTATAAATCATTCATAATATTAAATTGTTTTATTATTATATAGTTATAAATTTCAATTAATAATTTTTTTTAAATAACAAGTACTTATCGGGCTTTATACTCTAGACATTAGCGAACTCTAGACAAATCGTGGGAAAACACAAAACTAAATGAAGGTGTAATCAGCTGGAGGAATATTGTTGGCCCACTTGCAGGATTCTTTCTATTTACTAATGGCTATCCAGCCTTCATGCCTGTAACATCATATCAGCCAAGACCATGCTATATATTTATGTACCCATATTTTATTCATAATCGTAATTTGTTAACAGATTTATTTTCCTTATGCACAATGTTCTTTTTAATGAACTTAATAGGTTAAGACGTTATTCATTCAGGGTAATAAATGCCACTAATGGATGATACATATGCATATAAATAAACTAATTCTAGTACACGCAAGACTTCTCCCACGCATGCGTGCAAGAAAATTATAAGGGAATTACAGATGATCGCTTGTCTTTTCCGCTGACGTAAATTATATCCGCGGTCCGACTTAGCATATCCTTTGGCATGTGCCTTTGGCAAACATGCCATCGAAGTGTAAGAGCCATAATTGGCAACGATATGAGGTCCTTAATTGTAATGCCAGGAAGAGGGCATTAATAACCTTCTACAATGTCCTTCACTACTTATCGGCAACTGGTGAAAAGGAAATTATACTGAATTTTTCCTTCTAATGAAAGAAAAAGTAATAAAAAAGTTAAAATAAATGATTTTCTTTTAAAAATAATACACAAGTAGTCTTTTTGTATCCTGTTAAATTCAAAAACCAGTTTTTCCGAGTTGTAGAGCTTGTTAGATCTACATAAACATGAGGGTGCAAGGCTCAATACTGTGTGCTTGTGATGCTCTCCTATATCATATATATATATATATATATGTACACATATATGTGTGTATTTGTTACAAAGTTTCTTCACATTTTTTTAAATTTTAATGAATACAAATTATTAATGAAAAATCTAATTTTTATTACTATCACACTCATGTTTGTGAAAGGGATTTTAGTATTGATATGTAATTTTCAATGCCGTAGTACGAATCTTTCCATCAATACGCACTAAAATCTTGTTGTGTAAGTTTATGAGGGTAAGGTAGCAGCCACATTGATCCACAGAATATTACGGATCCTTTTGATACGAAGAGTTTGGAATCAAAACTGGAAACTAAGTAATATTTCAAAAATAGAATATTTTCAATCAACCTAAAGTCGCTAGTTTTTTTCTAAATACCCAGTTTTGAAATTTTGGAGTGGTAGAAAAACAAATTGCAATCCTTAAATAGACCTAAAAAAATACTCTTTAATTTTTTTTAATTCGACACTTTACCAGTTTATCACGCAAAGTAAACCTTTTGTTTAAATAACAATAAAATTAAAACCAACATTAATAAATCTCTTAGTCATAAATCAATGCAGAAATTATAGATGCTGAAATTTATAATCTAATAGGTGATATCGATAATTCTTTTCTATTGGTCAAAATGAAGATATTGACATATTCTGTGATTATGTACATTGAAAAACAGATAGTTCCACTAAAAAATTATTTCCTCTGCTTAAATAAGTTTAAAAACTGGGATAAATCCTAAATGCTCAATTAGTCAATAAGGAAATTTTGGTATAGGTATCTGTTCCGCAGGTTGTCACTTCGAGCTGAATTACCACAAGATTTAAGTGTTTATTCGATTTATTTTTAGTATTTTCGAAAATACAATTTATCGCAAGTTTGAGTAAGAAAAAGAGAATATAACTATAAGTAATGAGTAGATTTCGATAATAATTTCATCAAGTAATAAAAGTTTGAACTAACATTTCAAAGTATAGATGATAAAAGTATGTTTTTTTAAACGTTCATTTTTATAAGAAATTATTGCCGAACTACATAGATTTCCCATAATTACATTCACACTTTTCCATACTAAAACATATGATAACTTCTATTTTTGGAAAATATTAAAAGCTTAACTAATGAAAAGTTAAAAACGTGTTGTGATTCAACTCGAAGCGACAATCTGGGGAATAATTACCAAACATTTTTTCAAAAAACTCATGATTAGATTCTTCGGAAATCTTGCCAAAGTTACCTCAATTTCAGGCCTAAGTAAAGAAAATAATATTACTATTTTAATTATATCCTCAATCTAGTATGTATAAGCAAAATTTTTTTTTGTAAAGGGATTTAGCCCTAGAAAAAAAATCTATCTATTTAACATATTTAATGTTAATAATTTCATTAATAACTCACCTTATTCTCTCTAGAATAATCTACTATAACTAGACACTCCACTGAGGACTATAAACTACACAAGATAGAAGAGCACACCTATGATGACCATTCACCACTCCCTACACCACTGACTCTGAGAAGACTTCCTTGACTCAGCGCCGGTACCTCGCACTCCGGCTTCGAAGAACTGACTGGCGAGCCTTCGGATAGTGCGAAGGCCGCCAAGGGCGTGGTTGCCCTTACTTCTTCTGGTTCACCTTAGGCTATCCCCCACGATCTAGATATATACTTGGTATATTCATATATATATATATATATATATATATATATATATATATATATATATATATATATATACAACCATGGAGGGTTGTCAGATCCCAGAGGGTCCAAACACGGCTGTTAAAACTTTAAATAATTTACCTTAAACAACAGATTTTGAACATAAAAACTTCAGCAGAGTTGGACCAATCTCTTAGATTTAAAGATCATCTTATAATAGCTTCTGAGTTCAATCACCGACATTATCAATAAAAAAGTAACTTTAAACATAAAAATATACAAATAAAACTTAACACTACGACTAGAAAATCGGTATCAGTCTCAACTAGACTGCATTAATAAATAAGCAGAACTGACAGCTGAATAGAAGTTTTTGTTGTTTATATGTGCTTGATCCTGTCCTGTATCGTTTGGTAATATCCCACTGATTCCTGTAGAACAGGTCAGGTACGTAGGACTAAAGCATGGCAAACGCTTAACTTGGAATTTCAAAAAAAAATCAAAAAATTCCTCTCGTATTCATTCCTTGCAATCCCAAATCCTTCGTAAAATCCTCAATGCTCCTTACTTTTTTACGAACAAAGTAAGGTATCCATAATGACCTTAATGTCCCGTTTATTGGTTTGAATAAAATCCGATATTAATCTTTTCATGACAAACTCCATTTCCACTTAAACCTCGCAACCTCTTCAATTCCTGATAATCTTCTGAGGCGTCTGAAAAGTAGATGGCCTCGTGACCTTCTAAGCTGAACTTTTTATTCGAGTACTACCACTGGGTAGTTTCTCTACTTGACTTTGTCATTGGACATGATTTATCTTTCATTATATTTACTTGATGTATTCTGTATACAGTTGTAAATTTCAACAAATATATTTTTAAAAAACACAATTAGTGCTAGATTAAAAACATTGACTGTACTGGTAACTGAAGCGAGGTAGTTCAGTGGTAGAGCGCTGAGGTACTATTCCAAAGGTCCCGGGTTCAAATTCGGCTTAGGCAAATAATTAATGTTATCTGATTACAACCGGAGATGAAGCAGGAGAGATCGAGAGACCCTTCTGGAGTTGATCCAGCTTCTGTAACTTAGGAACTGTTAATTGAGGGAAAACCTGTCATTGTGAGTGATTTCGGACCTGCACAACCGTTTCCCTAGAAACAGTACAGTCTCTACCTCTTACTGAGTCCAAGACCCTTGATGGGTTGTAGTTTTTTATAAATGGAGTACTTTGTCTGACTAAAGAGCTTAAGAGAATAATATTCCCAACGCTTACCTTGTTCACGTACAGACCTCGCAGTTGTAAACTTGCATTCGTATTCTATTTTCGTTTACCTTAGTCCCATTGGAATCGTTACAGTTTTTGCCTTGTCCATAGAACCCGTTCTCAAGGCTGCAAGAAGAAGAAGGAGATGGAGAAGAAATAAAAGCGAAGTAGACAAAAAGAATGGGACAGGTTGAAATAGGTTCGAATTAGAGCGAACATAAAAAGGAGACTTCAGATTTATGTCAAGGCCGCGATCTGGAGACTCTCATTGCTCGCAGAAAAAGGGTTGGCTGTCTGAAACAGAAGAGATAATAGCTATATACGGGCGATTATTATTCAAGATGGCTTTATTCTTCAAGACATCACTAGAATTTATTGTTATTCTTAAAATAAAGAATAACTGTAAGAACAATTTAGAAAAGAATAAAAGATTGAACTGGCTTTCCAACCCTCCAAAAAAACCTAAAACAAAAATGCCTCTCTTTGTCTTCGGAAAGCTATAACAAAGATAGTGTTACGGCCACAGAGAGAAGGACGAAAACAAGGGATTAGCGGCATGCCTCCTTTTGTCGGAAGTAATTAAGAAGGTTCTAGATACTCCCAGAACCCCCCCCTACTTCCGTGTTCTAGAATGTTCTTCCTTGGCTATTTAAATAACCCTCTCGCCTCGAGAGAGTCAGTCCGAGAGTAGACCAGGCACTGTGATGAACTGTAATAAGTGAGTGTCAGTGTGATAAACTATTCAGTGTCGAACCGGCCATTGTAATAAGTGTATCTGGAACTGTGACAGTCTCGCGAGTGTAATAAACCGTTCCTGTAAATTAATTTGTGTCAGTGTGTTATATTTAGAGGATCTTACGGTCGGTGGACTAGAGAACTGTATGTGTTAATTAGTAGTAGTTGTAATTTTATAACATTCATACAAATTTATGTAAGTAGGTAAGTCATTTAGAATTAGTAATAACTTATATTATTGTAATAATTAAATAGGAGTTAGGCCTAGATGATAAATATTTAGAATATTATTACTGTAAATTTATATCAGTTTAATAATTTAATTGTATTATTTTTATCACTTTTGATGATAAACATTAGTATCTTTAATTTAGCAGTAGTTTAATTCATTTTAATACCCTGTACCCCGTAACAATATCAAACACTTCACCACCAATAATCGATCAGTTGAATGAACTTAAATCAAAAATCCAGGAAGATATTAACAAGAATCATTTATCAACAATAAACAGATCAGTATCAAACAATAAAATAAACGAAAGACTTGGAGCTCCTCTAAGCCATCAAATTCCTCTTGTATGGAATCCTTACAACCCAAAATCTTTGGTAAAATCCTAAATGCTCCTTGTTACTAATAAAACTATGCTTAGCGACCTCAATTGAAAAGACTAAGTCCGCTACTTAAAACTAAATCTAGATATATTTTTGAATTTTAATCCTCATACTATGGGGCTCCACCAAACCATCGAATTCCTCTCGTATTCAATCCTTGCAATCCAAAATCCTTCGCAAAAATCCTAAACGCTCCTTATTTTGTCACAAATAAAACCATCCATAATGACCTTAACGTTCCATTTGTTACCGATTTAGTCCATTCCAGATACCTATCATTCCGTAATAAACTTCAGACCCATCCAAACCCACTAGTTTCCATCCTTGCATCCAATTCCATCCCGGACAATCCTCCTAGGCGTCTGAAGAGAAGATGGCCTCGGGACCTTCTATTATAGAAATGTAATTAGAGTGCTGCCAGTGGGTAGTGTCTCTACATGTCCTGTCATGTATTTATTTCTTCATATAGCCATTGCACTAGATGTATATATTACAGTTGTACAATTCAATAAAATAATTTTTTTTAAATAATCCTCATACTGCTTTTTTTTAAGATTAATTTATTGATATTTACAACTGTAATAATATTACATCAAGTAAATTTGATAATATGAAATGACATGACAACAAAAACCGCTTGTGGAGAAGCAACCCATCAGTAGCACTCCAATAAAGTTCTGTAGTAAAAGGTCTCGAGGCCATCTTCTTTTCAGACGCCTCGGAGGGTTATCAGGAATAGTATGGGAAGCACGTTGAGAGACTAGCGGATTCAAGTGTGTATGGAGCTTGTCATGGAAGGATAGGTATCTAGTTTGGGCCAAATGAGCAACATATGGGATATTTATTTAGATCATGATGGATGAGTTTGTTCGTGACATAATAAGGAGCCTTGAGGATTTCACGAAGGATTTTGGTTTGTAAGGATTGGATACAAGATGAATTGGATGGTTTAGTAGAGCCCCAAAGCTCAACTCCGTATGTCCAAATAGGTCTGATAACTGTCATGTAAAAGTGTCTTTTGTAATTAATTGGGGGCTTAGAACGTTTTTCTAGTAAATGCTGAAGTAGGCGAAAACTTCGAGCAGTTTCTTGTCTTTTCAGTCTTTCATACTGGACTGAAAGGAAAAGAAACTGCTCGCCGTTTCGGGCTACTTTGGTACTTACTGTAAGCTACTAATTAATTACAAAAACTCATGTACATGACAATTATAATACCTATTTGGACTTATGGAGTAGACCATAGGGGTAGATCCAGTACAATCCAAAATCCTTCATAAATATCCAATGCTTGTTACGACACTTTGTTACCAATTAAGTCATCCGAAATGACTTCTGTGTAGCTGATTTGGCCTGAATCCGATATCAATCTTTTCATGACAAACTTTATTCTCACTCAAACCAACTTGTTTCAAGCCTAGCTTTTGGATGATATACATATATATGAAACCACATCCGTCATGAAAAGGCATATACTTAATGTATATATATATATATATGTTTGTACGTATATGGTGTAGTTGTTTTTTCTTTAAATATTACGATCCTAATTTTTAGAGATTAAATGTTGGAACTGTTACAAGCAAATAAAATGTTTAAATAACCATTTATGAAACATAACAGGAAAGGTTACATAATGCGACCTTGTACCTTTTTTTTATCGGCTAACGGGGCAATGTTACGTCACAAAAATATTCTCGTACTTACTTAAGAAATGGAAATTACTTTAAGGTACTGTTAAACTTCATATAAAAATAAAACGAGTAAAAAGAATTAATTTGCTTTGCTCGGGTAATAACGCATATTATGCCTACATGATTTGTCTGTGTAATGTATTTTTTTTTATCACGTAGCGGCCACTAAGGACCGTGTGAATATCATTGGTTAGGCTTCTTTGGGAGTCTTCATTTTCTTTCTTCCTATCTCAGCTCATGTACTTTATTATATAGAAATTATAAAAATAAAAACAAAACCAAATGTTTCTTTATATACGAATTTATTATCTTGCACGTTAGATAACTGCACGGGATTAGGCAAGTAGCGTCTTCGGGAAAACCTATCGATATTCCAACCCATTTACACAAAACCTGGAAAAATTATATACCTAAACCTTCCTGGTGAACCACTCTATCTATTGGTGAAAACCGCATGAAAACACGTGTAGCAATTATTGAGTTTACCACGAACTAAAGCGGCCGAGGACTTTGTTTTATAATATGTATAGATGTTTAAAATTAACAATAATAGTAAACAAAATAATAATAACTCATTATGTTTAAATTTTTATTTACAAAATATCTACAGCCATTGTAAAGTGATAAAAATCACTCATTGGTGAAAACCACATGAAAATCCGTGCAGTATGTATTGAGTTGAGTGCAGTAGTTATTTTATAACGTACTATAAATAAATGCAATTATTATTCATATTAGTTTAATGTAAGTTTTAATTTACCTGCAATATAAATAAATATTGTAACGGTAAAGTGTAATTGAAAGGCAGTTGTTTGTTAATTACTTTTTTTATTTTTGATCTAACGAGTTTTATAAAATAAAACGGATAAAAAATTTAAAATGGAGGAGATAATGTGTGGTATTTCCGATGAGTCAATTTCTTTGAAATGTTTCTGTAACATTTCAAATACATAATCTTTATTTTTTTTTTTGAGCTGGACCAAACACGCAGACCTTTTCCGAGACTTGTTTAATTGTTTTCATTAATTCTAAATTTCATATGCATTTCTAGTGAAAAGTAGGAATACATATATCCCACGTTTACAGTACGTATGTTAATACGAGTATGTATTTTTATATCTCATTTATTGGTTGCTGTTTATAAAAATGATTTTATAAAGAGATTAATATGAACTAGTACATCCATGGGAGATAATTAGTAAGCTACTGAGTTTATAATTACTATGCTTTAGTAAAATCTTACTATATAAGTAGTCAAATAATTTTTTTCTGATTGAGAATCAGTATAAAGATTCGTAACTTCGAGAAATCCCCTCCATTGTGTTAGCTCTTTTAAGGATCTAAAGAATACACACACACACACACACACACACATAGATGCTTTAGGTCCTACCAGTACAGATTCAAACTCGACGGAAGTGCTGAATGCCCGACGTGTATGGCGGTAGAGGAAATAGCAGACCATGAATTTTTTTAATTTACCCGCTTAAATGACGAAAGAAGGGAATTGGAGGTGGCTAATGGAAAGAAGGTGACTCCTGAAAATTTATTGAGCTGCATGCTAAAGTCGGATGAACAGTGGGCAGTGGTGAAAAAATTCGCCATAGGGTCCTCAAAAGACTGAGAGAGGAAGGAAGGACAAGGAGAGAGAATCAGTAAAGACTGGTGCCTTCTTGGAGAAGAAGAATCTAGATCAAGAAGCTACAAGTTGGAGGAGGCACACAGCCATTCCCCTCCATGAAGTAATGCCTAACGGCGGTCCCGTGGAGTGTGGAAAACAGGTGTAGGGAAGTGGTTTTAGTGGTTAAAAACCCCACACACGGATAGGATCCTCGGCTTTTGAAGATTTCCACTAGCCCACGTAAAAAAAAATTATATATATATTTATGTATGCGTATCGATGCCTTAGTTCACAAATGTATTAAGGGCAAATTTTTCAAAAATGGGTTTTTTTATATTAATAATATTGTAAAGTTGTGACCAGGAAGTCATAGAACATATGTTGATATAAAATTAATAGAGAAGATTACAAAAATGTTTAAAAGTTGTATAAAGTTGAATGCTTTTACTTTTATTTCTTATCTATTTTACACACATAATTATAAATAATCTATTGTTTTAGTAATAATCTAGAAGTTCTAATTACTTCTTAATTACAAAAAAATAAAAATATTTTTCTATGTATTTTTATAAAGTTAACAATATCATAACCTTCCCTCGTAATTGTACATGTGTTTCGTCTGATTACCTAACCTATAAACAAAGTAAATTATTTTTGGAATTCGATAAAAAGCAAATGAAAAAAACAAAACATGCACTAGTATCTCGTTTCAGCCAATTCCATTGTACTAAAAACAATACATCGAACTGTATCAGAAGTGTATTTCGATTTATCTTTTAAGAGGAGATCGATTTATAGCCCCGATAGCAATAAGTAAATATATAAAAGGAGTGTGAATAAAAAAAAAAAAGAAGATATAAGAGTCGTTTCTTTCCTGCGGGGGAGTAAATCCCCGGTTATCTCGGACCATGATCGTCGGAGGAGTTGATAATGGGAGTCTTCCTCAGGGCCGACTCCGCGATTTACAGCCTTTCCAGGAGTACTCCCATCGGCGGTTATCTTATCTCTTCTCTAATGTCTTTTATCCCGGCTAATGAACTGAAACATGGTGATATGTTAATCTTTAACTGTACTCGGAAGTTTTTAATTAACTTCGAATTAACAAGGATAGTTTTGAATTTTATATTTTTTTTATCATATTTAAATTATCATACTTTTTCCGCTGACGATTACAATTTAAATAAGAAAAATTCAGAAAATATTGGCTTGTAATATAACACAAAATAAAAAAAAGTTACACCAGTAGGTTCAATACTTCGTAGTGATTCAGTTTACATCATGGAAAGAAATCACGCTACCATGTCACGTATGGTAATCATCATCATGGATATGCAGGGATCCGATTGGTCCGAAGATCATGCTCAACCAACAAGGTTTTCTCCAATTAAGAGTACCCAGTTTATAGAGGCTGAGTGTACCCCAGGACGGTCTCCTGAACCCACATCCTCGGCTGTTAACAGATTGAATAATTTGTTATTTTTCGCACCTTGAGACTGTTCTGTTTCAAAGCCAACGGAGCAAGCAAGGGCTTTCGAAAGTTGCTTCAAAGCAAGGAGGTGATTTGGAAGAGATCAGTTAACCACAATTAACTACTAAGTTTAACCCAATTAAGATAATCCACTTTATAGAACCTGAGTAGCTTCATTTGGCTATAGTTTTTATTTTAATAATTGCTTCATAAGTGAATGAATCAAGTAATGTTAATTATAAATATTATTATAATTTTTTGTAAGTTAATTTATTGATATTTACAACTGTAATAATATTACAACAAGTAAATCTGCTAATATGAACGATATGACATGAAAAAAAAAACACTTGTGGAGAAACTACCCATCGGTAGCACTCCAATAACGTTCTATAGTAAAAGATCTGGAGGCCATCTTCTTTTCAGAATTTTCAGAAGCCCCGGAGGGTTATCAGGATTAGTATGGGAAGCAAGGTGAGAGACTAGCGGATTCAAGTGTGTATGGAGCTTGTCATGGAAGGATAGGTATCTAGTTTGGGCCAAATCAGCAACATATGGGATATTAAGATCATGCTGGATGAGTTTGTTTGTGACATAATAAGGAGCATTGAGGATCTTATGAAGGATTTTGGATTGTAAGGATTGGATACGAGATGAATTGGATGGATTAGTAGAGGCCCAAAGCTCAACTCCGTATGTCCAAATAGGTCTGATAACCGTCATGTAAATGAGTCTTGAGTCGTTTTTCTAGTAAATGTTGAAGTAGGCGAAAACGTCGAGCAGTTTCTTATCTTTTCAGGCTTGTATGAGGATTCATAAATACCATAAATCATGAACCGAAATCGTTCCAATAAACTAATATAATAATGAGAGAGACGGGTATAAAATTAATAAAATTATTAGAATGCTTAGAGTAAATATAGGAAAATAATATATATCCACTTGATATTCTCCATAATTGGAATCAACTTTGATATTTCGCGAAATCCGGTTCTATCAGTATAAAAGAAGAGAAGGAGGAAAAAAATCAACAGAACTCCCACCCACAGTCCAAAAAAACTCCAACAAGAAATATCCTCCTACCCAAAAACACCCACACATACAACAGTAAAGATCAAATACATTCGAAAAGATCAAATAAAAAACAACTAATCTAAAAAAAAAGACAGTTAAAAACAAAATGGAATAAAAAAGAGATTTGAAGTGAGGTTGCTGTATGAGATTGATGAAACTGTTGACATGAGATGTTTACCATCAGATTTGATGTTGTTTTTTTTAATGTCCTAATGAAGTCTGAATAAGCGAAATGTTGAAAGGCTTGTCATTTTCCAGTATTTGTTGATTTTTTGTGGTTTCTAATTGCATTTTAATAATTTATTTTGTATTATTTTTGAACTTTTTATTTCATTTACTAATATTTCTGGGTTATTATTTTTTTAAGAAGATATTTTTATGGTATTTAGGTAAGCACCAAACTTATAGTCTAGTGCCTACATTCTAGCCTTGAAGAAGACCTGCATTGTGGTTCGAAACGTCGGCTTTCCAATAATCAGTTTTCCCTACATTTTTTTTTACCTAAACCCGGACCATTTTATTCCACACCAAACTTATACTTTACTGTATAAGAGTATCATAGGTGAAAATTCCTCTGTAATTGAGATACGGTTAATTAACATCAATGAAAACGAAATATCGGATTTCAGACGGACGCGAAGCTAGCGAGCGAGCAAGCTACCATATGAGGGAGGGGCAACCGCCGTGAATCCGATCTGAAATGGGTCAGAGGATGGAGTATTGCGAAACAGGTAGACCCTAGATGGACTTATAAGGCAGCGGCCTTGCGACCACCGTATGCTTCAACTTTCATCTTCATCCAAAGAGGTTATGAAAAACTTGGGATTTTGTCGAGGTTAAAGAACTGAGTCACTCACTATGTCTCGTAGCGACCGTTTCTAGCTTTTATATTTTGTTTAAATATTCAGTGTATACTGATGTTCATAATCAATTATGGTGTTCTCCATATTTGTGTAATCAATTGTTGATACGTATATACATGCGTATACATAAATATATACATGTAGGTATCGATAGATACATAGATAACAGAAACGGCGACGATTTGGTGATAGACATATTAGATGGAATAAGTTTGAAGATGTTGAACCTTGGACAATTTAAGTATTTACACTGCATGATAAATACTAGAAAAAAAATTCTTCAGGTGGCCGTAGGATTTAAAAGGGAGTAAAAAATTCTTGGTTATGTCGTCCTTCGGAAGATGCGTAAATAGTTTTCGAATCTGTATGATATCAGTTACTCATTAAAGATTCATGCAAGACGAAATAAAGAGACTATTAATGGCAATAAATATTTCTGATTTTTCCCTTTTCAATTTTTCTTGATAATGGCGAATGTGTTGTGTTAGAAATGAATAAATTCCTTAAAATTTATTAATTTTAACAACTATTTAATTAATTTAAATTAATAAATGTTAGTGAAATAAGTAAATAGATACCTCAAGAATAAACACTTTCTGGCCGCCATATTGTTTTTCCAACTCGAAGACATTTAGGAGACCCACACCGCCAATAACATCTACTTAGGGACTAATGTTCAATAATATACATAAATTACTCAAATTACACTATACATACATAAAAATATAGATAAATTATACAAAATACCCGGAAAAAAAGAACAATAATTGATTTAGGTTTAAAATGCGTGCAATGGACTCATAAAATTTATTTGTACATTCCTCAGAGCTGATTATGATAATTATTGTTCATAGAAATTTGAATTTCAAAATGGCCGATCAAAGCTGCGTCATTCAAAAGTACGATAATTTGAACTGACCAAGAAGGTACAGAACCAATAGCGCTAAGTGTTTGTACAGTCACCGTGCACGGTGTGTGCTCGGAGAGGTGACTAGACCACACTCTGCGGTTTCCGGAGGTTACAGTCTTACAGTAAAACTAAGTAATTGAAATAAAAACAGTTAAAAATAATTATAGTTTAAATAAGGTCTTCGCTAAATTATAATCCACTTAAAATATAAATAATTTTGTAACAATTCTACTTTCGTAGTTTAAAGCGCAACGACAATACAAACCTAAAACCTCTACCAATACAACAGTGTTTGGGGTTCAGTACATGATAGAGACTTTACTGTTTATTGGACAATGGTTGTGCAGTAAGGTATTTATAAACACTCTTCTTATTTATCTTTATTAACACGAAAATAATAAAATGCTAAAGGAAATCACGATCACACATTTTTTCTTCATTATTTCCCTTTTGTGTATTAGTTCTCTATTATTTTTTATATATTCTAATTCTAATTAATATTGATGTTACAAAAAATACGCAATATTCAAATTTATACAGCAGAGCGTTGATTTTCTGAATTAATGTAGTCAGATGTGGTTCGGATAATCAAAAACTGGGATAAACTACATCAGTAGTTCCAAACCATTTTTGTACCACCCACACCTTGCACAACAAATTGCACGAACATATGACAAAAAAAACAGTAAATATTACATTGAAAACAGAACATTTACTTATTATTATTTATTATTTAATACTTATTATTACTTATTTATTTAGTTTAAGTCACAAGATACATTGTAAGTTACAATTTAAGATAAGTCACTCTTAATAGCTCGCTTCTCGGTCAGTCATATCTCTTCTTTCACTGATCTCCCCGTGTATACATCGCAAATTGCGAGAACACAGAGATATAAGATCAGTGAAAGAAGAGATATGACTGACCGAGAAGCGAGCCAGGATGGCCGAGATGGTTGAGGCGTCACCACGGAGAGGTGAAGGTCCAGGGTTCGAGTCCCGGTCCTGGTCATATTATTTCTTTTCAAATAAAATATTAAAAAACTGGTCCGAAATATTGGAATAAGATGGAACTTGTTTTATTATTTAAATCCATGGGTTCCATTTTAATTAAAAAAAAAAAAAAACTGTACCACAACAAGCCATGAAGGGTCTGGGGTTCAGTACATGGTAGAGACAGTACTGTTTCATGGATAACGTTTGTGCAGGTAAGTGATTTGTTCTAGATCAAGCTCAACCACCAGATTTTTCCCCTTTATTTTGGGTGACCATTTTTAGAGGCTCAGTCAGATCGTATATGATTCATCTCCGGCTGCTAACAAGCTATATAAAAGTCTCGCCTGCAGCGGGATTTGAATCAGGATTTTCGGCACAGTGGTAAATTTTTTGTTATGGCTTGAAGAACAATGACTTACTGCCTTGCCAATTTTTAAAAATATTTATAATCTAACTGATCAATCACGACCAAGGACTAAAACTAAAAAAAGTAGTTCCTCAAATACTTACGTGAAATACCGAAATTATGGATGGCGACAACTGATTATAGAGTAAACATTATGAAAGTATTGAGAATGGATGTTCTCTCTTCCACAAAAGAGGTAGAATGTCCATCAAAGAGGCATAAGAACGATAGGAAGACATGGTTGCGATATGGGAAGATTCCGATCTGTAGTAGTTGGACCGTTGCAGAAGAACCAGTGACACATATCTTAGCATCCCGTGACCAATCGCAACGGCTGGGAACTGCGGAACCATTGTATTCTGAGCTTATTCCCAACTTCTATACCGTGACTCAGATATTTAATTCCATTCACTTTCCCATTCATACATCCTTACATAACGGAATGTATGCATAATCATCTTGAGATGAATGTTCCTCATTCACAATATCTTCTTAATGATGAATGAATTATAATATTCTAGCTTTTGCCTGCGTATTCGTCCGCGTTGATTTTAAATAGAAATTTATGTTGAGTTTAAACGGAGAGTGAATTTGGAATTCCATTAATAAACTCTATATTATTTGTCAATTGGGCCAGCTTACCAATGCTTATCGCTTTGTTGATAGATTCTAATAAACTGTTCTCTTAAATGGCATAATTACAGAACGATCGATAAGTTTTCTATTGAAATCCACCAGGTAATATCCAAAACTATAATATCTAGACTATAACGGTTGATTTTACAAAATCTTGAATATAATTATTATTATTACAAAAGACTTTGTTGATTTCTTCTGGTTTAGATCGTGTTGATAAATTTTTCGCCAACGTTTCGTCAACCATGCTGCTGACTTCTTCAGGGCTGAAATGAGAACATGGTAGTGACAGTACTGTTTAATGAATCACGTTTGTGCAGGGAGGTGTATGTTCTAGATCACGCTCAACCGCCAAATTTTTCCCATTTATTTTGGGTAACCATTTTTAGAGGCTCAATGAGATCCTATATGATTCATCTCCGGCTGCTAACAAGCGATTCTCATTTCAGCACTGAAGAAGTAAGCAGCATGGTTGACGAAACGTTGGTGAAAAATTTATCAACACGATCTAGACCAGAAGAAATCAACAAAGTCTTTGGTAATTATAGTGGCCGTGGAAACCTAAAAGAATAATTATTATTATTTTTTCATATTATTATATTATACAATTATTATTATATCTCTAACTTAACATTTTACGATTATTACTTTTAAGTCACTTTTAAGGGTCGATTTAAAAAAAAAAAAAAAAAAAGTATTTCTTTAATTTTAATATAGAAGCTAAATCTAAATTTCATGGTCTTAGCTTTAAAAATGAGTTTTATTTTTATTTGTTATTACAAACGTTTGTCACCCTTCTCACCCTCTTATAGGATCAATTTTCAGAAATCCTTTCTTAGTCCTCGTTGGCCTTATAAAATGTACCTACTGCCCGAATTTCAAGTCTGTAGCTTATGCCGTTTTGGCTCTGCGATAGTGTTTTCAGTCAGGACGAACTCTTATATATATAAATAGATAAAAGGGGGAACTGTCACATCAAGGTATCGTTTAAAGAGGAACGCTATTTTAGAAGGTTGGCTAAAGTCCATTTAGATCTAAAGGTAAATAGGGTAACCGAAAATAAAAGAATGTAAGAACTAAAGGATTTAAGTGATTTTGCTCTGAAGAATGAAATGTGATAATTTTGTTTTAGCTGGCAGATTTTACTATTGGATGCTTAACGTTCATAAAGTGATTCTTGATAAAGCAAGGGACATTTACATTTTTTAAAAGAATTATTCGAACCTATTCTGTGTCAGAAACACTTTAAAGATTTTAATCCTAATTACACCTGGGTAGTAAAAATTCAGGGATCCCACTGTAATATCACTACGATCTATGAAGAGTCTTCGGTTGAGTACATGGTAGATACTGTTCTGTTTCATTAACAACGGTTGTGCGGGGAGGTGATTTGTCCTAAATCACAAGAAAGAGGGTTTATAAGCGAAGGACATTGTCGTGACTCCGATGACCTAGCTCAAGAGAAAAAAGAGAACATTATAAGGTAGCTATGCATTGGGCAGTTGTTATGGTGATACGCAAAGAAGTTACAAATTAGAACTGCTATAGAAGTGATATGAGTCACTAATACGATGTTTTGAAACTGTTCTCAATATAACAGTTACAAAAACAAGGTCGTCTTCTTCCCTTACTCAAAATAAATACCCGTACCACTACAACTCCTGAATGGTCAGTATCAGTACATGGTAGAGACCGCACTGTTTCTTGAACAATAAATACTATAGTCTGGGAGGCGATTTGACCTAGATCATATTCTAAATAAGTAAAATAAACTTCATTTATTGATATGATATCACTACTAATACCATAAAAAAACTATACCAATACAACCTATGCAGGGTCTTCGGTTGAGTACATGGTAGATACTATTCTGTTTCATGAACAAAGGTTGTGCTGGGAGGTGATTTGTCCTAAATCGCGCTCAACCGCCAGATTTCCATCTGTATTTTAGGTACCCACTTTAAAGAGGGGTGAGCTCCAGAGGGTCCTAAATACCCAATGATCCATCTCCGGCCGCTATCAGACTATACCTTATGAAAGGATTGAAGTCTTGCAAGCAGTGGGATTTGTATCAGGATTTTCGGCATGGCAACTCAGTGCACTTTCATTGAGCCACTCCGCCCCTTGGGTTCAGTAAAACAAAGTGTTTTCAAGGATAACGGTTCATGTCCAGCCTCCACGGTTTTCTCTGTTGATGAGTGTCTACTCTATAGAGGCTGGGTGAGCCCCAAGAGGGTCTCCAGATCCCTCAGGGTCCATTCATGGCAGTTAATAGATTAAATCATTTATCTGCCATATCCGGATTTGAACCCGGAGTCTTCAACATAGCAGCTCAGTATTCTACGCACTGATGTATCTCCATATTCTTCCATTCTTTTCCACATATTATATATCTCTTTTCTAGGAAAAAAAAAGTTGTGTTTTTCAAAATTTAATTAAGTAACGATATATCTATTGAACATAAAAGTTGGTAGAGTTCATATTTACAAGCTCTATTTTTAATTTTTCATTTTTCATTTATTTTCCAATTAATTTTTCATTTATTAATCCAATCAACTATTTTTATATTACATCCCAATCAATTTTCTATATTACATCCCATACTTATATTTTAATTTTTTTTGTCATTTCTAACGGCCATTCCACGAGATACCTATTCATTTTTTTCTACATATTCTTGTATTATTATGTTTGGGTTTGTAAGGCATAAAACCATACGGTTATCAACGCCTGTGATAATTTGTTTATAGAGTCTTATATCTATGTGAATTCTAATATTTGATTATTCCAATAATCAGATTTTCAGTTTTAATTTAATTTCTACATTATTCATCTACGTTCTTTTAAATGTTTAATAATTGTGAATTATGACTTATCTATTCTATGAATTAAACATATGGAATTTCTAAGAGGGGAAAAATAAATAAATAAAAGATAAACAGATAGACACAAAATAAATAAATAAATAAAAAATTTATATTTGTCTTAATATGTCCACTTCCTTTTTTATTTCACTACCAATCTTATTTTATCTTGATTTTCACCAAGCGTATTCGAGATATTATTTGTAAGACCTAGTTTGTTTAACCTAGAGGTGTAAAAAGAACATTCTTGAAAAATATGATGGACTGTAAGGATGCTGTTGCAATGCTGACATTTCGGAGGTGGCTTTTTTAGGATAATATGGACGTGAGTAAGGTTTGTGTGCCCTATTCTTAGCCTGGTTAAGGCAACTTCCTCCCTGCGATTGGAGAGATTTGAGGTGATCCACGGTTTCACCGATTTTTTAATCTGCTCTGTGGGCTCTCATTCCACATGGCTTGCCAGTTTTCGTTGATTTTCTTTTTTGGGGAAGCCCTATTTCTAGAGGTGTTAAAATGGCCACGCCTCGTCCTGGGAGCGATAGCGCTTGTTTCGCTCCTTTGTCCGCGAGTTCGTTTCCTTTAATCCCTACGTGACTGTATTATTATGTTTCATACATTTTACTTATGTAACCTCTAGATGTCCATTATCACACATTTTATATCTTTAATTTACTAATTTTTTTCTAAATTCATTCGTGTTCCAAACTTTTTTTATATGTTAATCTTCTCATTTTGTATCTTTCGGTTTACCTCCTCATTTTTATTTCCCTTTATATTATGTTTTCTTTTTTATCCTTTTCTGTACATTTAGTTTCTGTATTTTATTTTATATTCGTTATCTTTAATTATTATATCTGTCAATATTTTAATTGTATTATATTCTTTCACTATTTTAATATTCGTTATCTTTAATTTTCATATCTGTCACTATTTTAATTTTCTACATTACATATCACTATATTCTTGTTACTGTAACGTTTTTATATATATTTTTTGTTTTGTTTGTTTCTCTCTCATAGCCCTGAAGATGGCCTACATTGTAGGTCGAAACGTCGGCACTTACTAAATATAAGTCTAGTACTTATTTGACGTTTTTTTGACTGCACCCCCCAACTATCTTCGTTCTCCATTAAAGTTCGTAGTAAAGTTACAAAACTAAATGAATTATTTCTGTAGCAAATTAATTATTAGTAATTGGACCCTCCTAGGTTACAGACTTTTGTTTGAGAGTGATTTTTGCTAACTTACTTGTAAAACCAATGGCTTGGAAAAGATACGGTCTACAACATGTACTGAATCCAATATCCTTCATGGGTTATACTGCTCCAGTTTTGGTTACAATAACCATTTTATTCCCTTACAGAATTATTCCACTATGTGGTTATGTACATTCCAGATATCGGGGCTAGATATGACAGCTAATCCGACCCCAGACCCGTTTCCCACCATTGTCAGATATCTCCTTACTCCAGACGGGGAAATATCTTTTTGTCCTATTGTTTCCCATCGCCTGTATCCCTGCGAAGGATTAGCATCCCAATAAGAAAGAGGAAAAGTATTTTCTTTTCCGCCATCCTGGAGATCGGGCCCGACTTTCTACCGATGAATCAGTCCTAATGGAGTCGACCCAGATTATTTTAATGCTTCGTCTGATCCCCGCTCTTCCGCCCGTTTCCTTTTCCTTTTTAAAGGCTGATTTACATGACTATTATATGGCCTATTTGACCTTATGGAGTAGAGCTTTGTTGCTCCAATCCTTGGAATCCAAAATCTTTCGTAAAATCCTTTGTTTGTACTTTGTTACGAATAAAGTAACCCATAATGATCTAAATGTCATCAACATCAACATCAACCCTTCCTCGACAAACTTTTCTTCACTCAGTCCCACTCGTTTCGAACCTAGCTTCCTCTTCAGTTCCCTATCCTCCGCGGAGTGAATATCTTTTACTACAAAATATTATAGAATGATAGAAATCGAGGACTAGAAAGAAGAAGAATATCTTGGCTGGGTAATCTGCAATAGGATCACTACCATTCAACTACACTGAAGTGTTATAAATAAAGTCTGAACAGACACGAAGGTCGCCTATGTCCGGAACTGATGAAGGAACTGAAGATGAAGCCTCGCTGGTTAATTTTTTTACTTCTGGAATGTTAGGAATTCTATACCACTAGGTTTCTTTAACTGAATGGGCGTCGCTTCTGAATATCATAAGGAAATCCACAAGATTTACCACAAATGAGAGATAGTAAGTCCTAAGGTCGAAAATGATTGAGCCATTACACGATGTAATTACTACAAGTTACTCGCCTTGGACGAGCCATTATCAATGATTTAAATAAGAAATGGCAAACATATCCTGTAAGAATATAAGAAATTAGTGGCTATGCATCCTTGGCTTCTAACAGGATACCAACCCGCTTCCGTTTTTCGATGGACAAATTGATTTTAATAGCTTCATAAAACTCATTTGTAACCCAACTTAATGTTGCTCAGTCATATCTTTATATTGATATACACATTTATTTTTCATATAATTATTAGTTTTAATAATTTAAAATAGAGTACAAAAAGTACAAGAGTTTTATGGATATTCGTTTTATTATTGGTCAATATTTTACTGCTTGCCATGAAAAAAGTTTGAATAATAATAATATAACAAGGGGCACATCCAGGATTTTTTTCTGGGGGGCCACAATGGACAGACGGGCAAAAAAATCAACAATAACTTAGAAATAAACTTGTAGTATTTATAGAAAGGTTTTAAGTGTTTATTAAAATATCTAAAAAATAGTTTCACTCATGTTCTTTCTGTTATTTTATTCATATATTTTAACAACTATGATAATGTGATTTGCCTATAAGTATGTACTGTAATGGATTCTCCACAGTACAAAAAAAAATCGTCTGGGGCGCAAGTGCCCCCTTACCCTTTCTCCCTAAATCCGCCCTTGATATATGGATAAGAAGTAAAGAGTTGCGAATGGTATAGATGATTTAACGAGCTTTGTGGGAATTTATTGTTATCCTCCAGTATTTACACCATTCATCAAGGTTAGTGGTATGGGATTGAATGGTTTGGGTTTCAATAACTCGATCGTGTGGTAAGGATAGTATTAGGATGCCACTTGAACCTCCCCCCCCCCAAAAAAAAAAGATCTAGATAATTTATAAATCAAAGTCGCCTCTTAAACCTTTCTAGATGATATGCATTCGTCATCGATGACACATTAAGTTATTTCATGTAAATCTTTAGGAATGGAAATTGCCAGAACTGATTTGAATTTCAATTAGAGAAACCCGCCATTATAAGCTGCTGTGAATGGGCATCATTGGAACAGACCCATTGAAGTAATTGCTACGTACCGAATATCAACGATGACCGTACTGTTCAATGGAATAATCAACAATAAGGAATAATATCTGCTTTGTCTATATTCCTAAATATGCTCGGCAGGAATGAAAAGCTGAACAGGATATGATGTTGACGGAATATATAAATAAAATAACAAACTATAAGGAAAAAGAAGAAGAGATACCAGCGATGTGGAAAACGGTATTGTTACAATACATTATTATTGTATTGTATTAGTTCAATACATATCAAGATTCAGTCGAAGGTTATTTCGATGTCTACATCAGGAAATGCCTCAGTACGTCCGTTTGTTTATTTAACGTCATTTTATGCTGCTAAGGCTAATCGGACGATGCTACAGTGGGAGCTCTAAATTTTGCCTATCCAGGTTTAATTAGGATAAGGATTTTTAACGAGTACCTGATCGTACAGGCTCGGGACTCCCGTTTAGCGTCCCTTCCGAAGGACGGCGTAACTAAGGATTTTTTACTCCCTTAAATAAATCCTAGGGCCACCTGGCGGGCTACGAACCCGCGATCTTGGGTTTAGTAGTTTTTTACGCTAACCACTAGACCACAGGTGACCGTATGCCTCAGTAATACATATTAAAAACCAGCCACACTTATAAAGGTCACCTGTGCTGTTGTAATTACAAAAACAACCAACTATGCCCAAGATCACAGGTTATCGGTCCAGCAGGACGACTCAAGGTGTTTTTTTTTTGTATAATGGCGGTTCCAAGACTGAGAGATTACTCGTTGAAGATCAATTAATATTAATTACTCCTGGATAAGTATAAAACAGGAGGAAACTCAATGCCAAGGAAAGTAAATACCCATGAAGACTAGACTGTGTATTAAAGAGGAAAATAGTTGACTGGAGGATTCTAATGAAGGATAGGATTGGTCAGGGGGGTGCAGTAAATAATTACACAAAAATAAAAATAACTTATTTTGTAATAGTGCCAACGTTTCGACCTAGGTTGCAGGCCATCTTCAGGGCAAATAGAGAGAGATACACCTGTCAAACTATCATAGTCAACTTATAATTGACCTATGATGACCTATAGTCAACTCTTTGTTTAACTATGATAATTTGACAGTCCTTAGCCGTATATCCCTCTATTAGCCCTAAAGATGGCCAGTACTCTAGGTCGAAACGTTGGCACTATTACAAAATCAGTTATTCTTATTTTTGGTGTTATCATTGAGTGCACCCCCAGACCAATTCTGTCCTTCATTAGACCTGGTACCGTGAGGAAATCCTTCCTCAGATGGGCTGGAGCAAGTGGAACGAATGCCAGAAGCAAGGATGCCAAGACGCTGACTATCTGGAAGACCGTTGGAGAGAAACGATGTAGAGGAAGATCGAAAATAATATGGTTGGATGACGTCGAAGAAGACCTCAAGCTTCTTGGACTTGTTTGGAGGAATGAAAAATGTCTTTAGGTCTTTGAGGAGGTCCAGGTCCTTGTAGAACCGCCATCTGTAAGGAAAAAGTTAGGAAAAATTTAGAGCTCCCAATATAGCATTGTCCAATTAGCCATAGCCTAAAGTGACATTAAACGAAATAAACCAAAATGTTTATAATAACTGTCAAAGTCAACAACAGACTTCTGACACCAAACTATTAAAGCAAATGGAAAATGGTAAATAATGGCCGAAAACGATGATGGAATGGACTGGACAATAAACAATGGAAAATGCCAAATAGATTATTATGCATTTTTACTACGATTTAAAAAAAAATAAAAGTTTTGCTTCAAATCAATATCGATTTTTTATCTAATTATCATTTTATCACTTTTAATATATGATTAATTAATAATTATATTTGTATCAATGTTGTGATTATTATTATTATTTTGGCTCTACAGATCCCGGGTCTCCACCGCCACAGTCAACCAATCTCTGCGATCTTGCGGCATTTTCCTCTATACCTTTACACCCAGCACCTTCAAGTCCTCCTCGACATTATCCATTCATCTGATCCGAAGACGTCCTGTTCTTCGTTTGCCGTGTGATGTCTCATAGAGCATTCTCTTGGGTACTCTGTGGTCTGGGATTCTTTCTACATGCCCCATCCATCTTATTCTGACTTTCTTGATCAACGTCACCATATCAGGTTCATCAGCTTCTCTTACCTTCTTCTACATACATACTTTTCGGCCACTGCGTCCCATTATCTTAATTTTTCATTCCCACTAGTTGACTATGATAAAAAATATTAAACAATCAATTTATTCTTTTATAAGGATATTTTAGTACAGATAACTCTTAATTAGAACTATAGAGACATTTCGTGATGTGGACTTCGAAACAACCTTGGAACGACGAGAACATTAGACGCTAGGTAATTAATGAAGAAGAGGTTACAGGTGGAGTCACCTTGCACTATCATCAATCTCTTCTATTACGAAACACGAATTCCTCTGTTGCAATGAAGTTGCTATATCGATACTGATCATCGAGTTCTTATGAAAGATCAATAAATCATCTCAGTTCTTAGAGAAAACAATCAATGTTAAATGTAATAAAATACCAGAACAAATGATCGACATCGATGAAGATTCAGAAAACTACCAGAGAAACAAAAAAATATAATTAATAATAATTTTATTTATTTATTTATTAAGCTTTTAATTTAAATTTGCATCTGTTCAATTTCCATCAAGCAAATTAGATCACAGCGTTTATATTGTTTCCTCCTTGATTATGAAGTTTTTGAAACGATTAATAGTTCTTGAGCAAATCTCGAGGCCGTTGTCTTTTCATTCAAAATCCTGGTAGCAAAGAGTAGGAAAGAGAAACAACAAGTGGATTTCGATGATGTGGTGATGGGTGAAATATTGTGTATTTGTTGTGAATATATTTATACTAGCTTTGATGCTACATAAACTAAAATTTGAATGATTATATTTTAACAACTAAAAAGATAACGGGTCTTTTCTAGAAGACCAGCACCTTTTAGTATCAGTTACTTTTATTGATAACCGTTATAACATAATCGAAATAAAAATGTAAAGAAGATAAAAATCATGTGGTTTACTTATAGTACATATGATTTACTTAGTCATTAAAATCAATGTCTTAGAATTGGCGAAAATAGTTTAAGATCAAGAATCAAGCATAAAATATGCTCAAGATAAGGATATTATAAATCAAAAAAGACTCTGTTCCAAGGGACATGAAATGAATCTCAGTATCAGTGAAAATCGTTATGTAGGCATCGGGAATGTTTTCTTTATACTGATAAAATTACAGAAACTGATATATATATATATATATATATATATATATATATATATATATATATATATATATATATATATATATATATATATATATATATATATATATTATATAGTATATATATTAATATATATATATAACTTTGAAGTTATGAACTGAGAAATTTTACTGTCAATCATTCCACAAAATTTGCGGATATACAAACAGGAGCTGATACTCAAAGAATCGAATCTCTATGGTCATCTCTCGAGAGAAGGAACAAGAGAGAATGCGGTACCCACCGGACGATGGTAGATTCGTACCTGTCTGAATATATTTGGAGAAGGGGATACGAAAACAGGGAATTATTTGAGTCGATCCTGAAGAATATTGTGGATTTTCGTCCTCCAAATTGAAAATGTATATCTTTAATTGTATTGGTTATTTGTTGTGTTTTAAATTATACAAAATACAAACATATGTTCTTTTATTTCTATTAGGTTATAACAGTTATCAATAAAAGTAACTGATATAAAAATTAACTGGTGGGGGTCTTCTAGAAAATACCCAAGATAACTCAGGAGGCCTATATATATATATATCTGATTTCTAGATCCAGAGTTCAAGATGGCCTATAATAAAAATGATTAATTATGTTATTAACTGTGAATCGACTATGTGCGTATTACTGGAGGACTCAATCAGCCTCTTTAAGGTGAGTAAACATAATGACGGGGAAACCTGGTGATTGAGGATTATGTTATGATTGAGTACACTTCCTTGCACAAACGTTGACTTAGAAGCAGTCCAACCTCTAATATGTACTGAACTGATTACTTTTCATAATTTAGAATGGTAAAGGATTTTGTTTCTTGCATTATTTGTAAGTAGAAGAAATATGTGAACACCTAAAATAGAAATTATAATTTATTTTATTGTTATATGATTTAATTTTTTAAATATTTTATTTGAAAAGAAAAGATAAGAACAGGACCGGGACTCGAATCCTGGTCTCCCACTTCTCCGTGGTGGCGCCTTAACCATCTCGGCTATCCTGGCTCGCTTCTCGGTCTTCTTTCACTGATCCATACCTCCGTGTTCTCGCAGTTTTGGTTCGAGTCCCGGTGCTGGTGATATCTTTTCTTTTCAAATAAAATATCTAAAATAGAAATATTAGAACAGTTAAAGTGAATGGAAACGGTGACTTTTTTAACTAAATTCTTATGGTTGGATAAATTTACTCGCATAATGAACTTCTGCATTTAATCCAAACAAAAAATTCTATTATATTATAAGGAAGAAATAGTTGGGGGTGCAGTCAATAAAAACACCTAAATAAGTGTAACTTATTTATTGTGTGCCGACGTTTCGGCCATCTTCAGGGCTAAGAGAGAGAAACAAACAGAAATATATAAAAAACGTGCAGTAACAAGAATATAGTGACAAGTAATGTAGTAAAGTGGTACAAGTGTGGAAATTAAAATAGTGACTAGATATGATGAAATAGTGAATAGATATGATAAATAAAGATAATGAATATAAAAGTTGTTACAGAATATAATAAAATTAAAATAGTGATAGATAAAAATAAAATTGTAGATGATGAACAGAAATTCAAATAGTGACAGATATAATAATTAAAGAATACGAATATAAAATACAGAAAATAAATGTCCAGAAAAGATAAAATGTAAACATAATATAAAGGGAAAGAAAAGTGAGGAGGTAAACGGAAAGATACAAAATGAGAAGATTAAAATATAGAAAAAGGGGTGGAACATGAAGGATTTAGAAAAAACTAGTTTAATTATAGATATGGATATGATACCAGACATCTAGAGGTTACATAGGTAAAATGTAATAATACAAGATTATATAGAAAGAAAAGATTGATAAATTTCAAAAATTAAAAATTGAAAATAGTGTTCTCAATATGAACTCTAAAGTATGACAAGAAAATAGAAAATATAAGTAAGGGAAGTTAATATATAACTGTATACAGTTAGAAAGAAGTGGTATTAATATAAAATAAGATGTGAATATAACATAAATATATAGAAAATAGGTAAAGAAATACAGTAGATGAAAAATATGAGGCTAAATAACAAAAAATTCTCTAACGAAAAATTCTATGTGTAACCATAATGGAACATTCTCTCTGTTAAATGATATAAACTATAATTGTTTATGATTATTGTTCAACTGTTTTTATTTTTAAATATTTTTTAACGGAAACACGGAGGATCCGGAACACGGAGAGAATGAGGGTCCGGGTTCGAATCCCGGCCGAGGGCATATTTTTTCTCTTTACAATTAAAAAAAAAAAGATATAAATTATAGATTTCTAGCGATATTATAGACATTATAGAAGCGTAGCTAGACGTGTTAAAATATGACACTTTAAGTGTCAAACAAAAACAATCATATCCCTAATTATTACTTATTGAACGCAACTTTTATTATTAATTTATCTAGTTTAGAATTTAGAGAAACATCGAGCTAGATTGTTTAAGAATAATAGCGGAATAAAGACCAGAAAATTAATTAAATGTTTAATTTTAACGGATTATCGAACTGTTATGAAATAATCGATCTATAATTCCTAATCGATGGGTGTAATATCGCTTAAACGTTTCAAGTTATCTAATCTCCAATGCATAATTCGATCAGCTGGCCGATACGGATCGAGTACCGAGAGAATCGTTTTGTCAAGCCGTGTTAGGTTAGTATTACAGAATACTACACATCGGTTCGTGTTGAACACTTGAAGCCGCATTGTGTGCTTTAAGAGTTCACACGAATGAGGGTTTATAAGCGAAGGACATTGTCGTGACTCTGATGACCTAGCTCAAGAGAAAAAAGAGAACATTATAAGGTAACTAAGGATTGCTCAGTTGTTATGGTGATGCGCAAAGACGTTACAAATTAGAACTGCTATAGAAATGAAATGAGTCGCTACTACGATGTTTTGAAACTGTTACAAATATAACAGTTACAAAAATAAGGTCGTCTTCTTCCCTTACTCAAAATCAATACCCGTAACACTACAACTTTTGAACGGTCAGCATCAGTACATGGTAGAGACCGCACTGTTTCTTGAACAATAAATACTATAGTCTGTGAGGCGATTTGACCTAGATCATGTTCTAAATAAGTAAAATAAACTTCATTTATTGATATGATATCACTACTAATACCATAAAAACAACTGTACCACTAAAACCTATGCAGAGTCTTGGGTTCAGCGCATGGTAGAGACTGTACTGTGTCTTGGACAAAGGTAGTGCAGGGAGATGATTTGTCCTAGATCACCCTCAATCCTAATAATTGTGATTATTTTCTGTTTTTGTGTACAGAAGAGATGGCCTCGAGACCATCTACTATAGAACTTTTTGGAGTGCTACCGACGGGTAGTTTCTCCACAAGTGTTTTTCAAGTCGTATTGTACATATAGCAGATTTACTTATTGTAATATTATTATAGTTGTAAATATCAATAAATTAAATTAAAAAAATATATATATATATGTACAGAAGAAAGATATACAACGTATCTTAAAAAAAAATTAAATACCAAACGAAGTCTGTATGTTTCCATGTCACTTCTGTAGCTTAGAGCATTACTGGAACTTACCTGGAAAAAGAAAAAAAAATTAGTCTTTACGGCATAGTAAAGAATACTATTTATTTAAATAACATAATTGTAAATATTATAACACAAATATAATACGCAAACCAATGTAGATTATTCACACATTTTATTTGAGCAAATAAGGAAAAAATAAATAGCAAGTATTTCGGAAATGCAACAAAATAAAACGAATCAATTATTCGTAAAAAATGTTTGAAAAATTTCAGAAAAATTATGAATATTCAAGAACATTCTAAAATTTAATACAATAATATTAAAAATTTCGTATTTTAAAATGTGTACAAACTTCAAGTCAAATAATTATTCATTATTAATTCAGTTAAAATCACCTTTCAATTTTTTCAATAAATTGCTGTATTGTTCCCCATTTTTATACTTCCCAATTTTTAAAGTCCCCTTATCACCATCTACATACTTTCCTAATATCCATGAAAAAAAAACCTGTACCACTACAACCCGTGAACGGGTCTGGAGTTCAGTACATGGTAGAGACTGTACTATTTCATGGACAACGGTTCTGCAAGGAGGTGACTTGTCAACCGCCAGATTTTTCTCCCATATTTTGGGTTCCCTATTTTTATAATATTTTAAAGAGGCTGGGTGAGCCTCAGGAGGGTCCTACATCCCATATGATCCACCTCCGGCTGCAAACAGATTAAATAAAAGTACTGCAGCGGGATTCACACCATGGCAACTCAGTGCTCTAACACTGAGCCACTCCGCTCCCTAGTTTTGCTATTGCTGAAGTAAAAAATTAAAATGAGATTTGAATTCATTTCTTTTTTATTAATAGTTAATCTAATTTTGTCATGAAAGAAGAAAAACTGACAATGGCGCCCATAGTGACTGGTAAAAAAATACAATAATAACGTTAAAATTATTAAACAGATTAAGGTCATCGTAAAATTGTGAAAAAACTTTCAGAAAAAATCAGACCTTAATTTAAAATTAATACAAACATTCATTCTCTTATTTACCACAAAAAAAAAAAATTATATCTGAATCATTAGTCGTTGCTGCTAGCAACCGACCCGTACTAGCTCTTTCACTTTTGGAAAGTCTTAAGACAAAGAAAAAATTATGACAAGAACATGAACTGAAAAAAAATCTGCGTTAATGTCATTGTGGCAACCCGCAAGGAAAAACATAGCACCTTATACGAAACCGCAATTGTATAATGACGAGAAAAACATGATTACATTTCTGAGTTCTAGAAAGAAATTACATCCAAACCAATCTTCAACGATATTTAATATTTTATATATACATATATATTTTATTCTTTAAATTGGAGAAAAAAAAACCTATTTCCAGTAAAACATTTTTTATTCCTTATTTATCGAGATACGTTTCGGCCTAGGCCATTCTCAATCTTCTGTTTAAATTGTTTCATTTTTTCCCTATTATATGGTTAACAATTCGACCATAAGTCATTCATCTCAACTTTTTTTTTTTAAATTTATTTATTGATATCTACAGCTGTATTACAATAATACAACAAGTAAATAGGCTAAGTGATATATAATGGCATGATAATGAAATGTAGAGAAACTACCCAGTGGTAGTACTCAAATCAAAGTTCAAGTAAGGAGGTCACGTGGCCATCTTCTTTTCAGACGCCTCGGAGGATTATCGGGAGTTGAAGAGGAAGCTAGGTTTGAAACTAGAGGGTTTGAGTGGTAATGAAGTTTGTTATGAAAGGATAGATACCGGGTTCGGTCCAAATCAGCAACAAAAGGGATATTATGGTCGTTATGGATGAGTTTATTCTTAACAAAATAAGGAGCATTGAGGATTTTACGAAGGATTTTGGACTGTAAAGATTGGATACGAGAGGAATTCGATGGCTTAGTGGAGCCCCAAAGCTCTACTCCGTAAGTCCAAATAGGTCGTATGATGGTCATGTAGATGAGTCTTTTGTAGTTAATTGGGAGCTCAGAACGTTTGTCTAGTAAGTGTTGAAGTATCCTGAAACATCGTGCAGTTTCTTGTCTTTTCATTCTTGTATGAGGATTCCAGGTTAATCGTTTGTCAAGGTGCAATCCTAAGTATCGGATCTGTTCTACAGGCACCAGAGGGATATATAGACGTGGCTCTCTCTGAATTTAAAAAAAATTTAAATAGAATAAAACCAACTTAAATTGAGATGAATGACTTATGGTCTAATTGTTAACCATATAATAGGGGAAAAAATAAAACAATTTAAACAGCAGATTGAGAATGGCCTAGGCTGAAAAGTATCTTGATAAATAAGGAATAACATTTTTTTTTATTGGAAATAGAATTTTTTCTTCAATTTAAAGAATAAATTATATGATTGATTCCAGTTGACCCTTTTTTTAAAAGTGAATACATATACATGTACACATATACTGAAGTAAACAACATTTTTAGGACTTATGTAGGATTTAATGGAAGACTTATGTCTAAAGTTTAAAGTCTGATAAATCGGTAAATAAGTCATCAAGCATCCTATTGATAATTAAGTCATCATAATAACAATAAATTCTGACATAGTGGAAAGCATAATAACCAACTACACCGAAGATCTCAGGTTATTAGCCCGGCAGGAGGCCTTAGAATTCTTTAAAAGGAGTAAAAAATCCTTAGTTTTGCTGTCCTTCGGAAGGGACATAAAATGTGGGCCCTGCCACAGTACGGTGTCAGGTATTCGTTAAGGATCCCTATCCTCATTACATCTGGATAGACAAAAATTTAGGTATCCCACTGTAGCATCTTCCGATTAGCGATAGCAGTATAAAGTGACTTTATAAAGTGAATTTTGAATAAACAATCAATAAATTATTAGAGTAAATAATTTTAAATTGGACGAAGATTCAAAGGTGGTTGCGCATACAATATGGAATAATCCAAATCATTGCTGTGTATTCATTTGTTATTTTCATTTCTTTTCGATTCCTTCTCGAACAATCGTCATCGGCCAATTTGATTAATTACTTTCGTGGTTAGGCAATTATTAGTTACATATTAGCTTTAAAAATTTGTATTAAAAATTATTTTTCAATACACAATATATGCACTTTTTTTTTCGAACTTTCGGGAGAATTCCCCATCTCTAATGATCTTCTCCATATTTATATATGAACATTATTATTTAATTCTTTTATTAAATCTTCGAGAAAAAAAACCCTGCTTCCAGTCAATAATTTAAAAAAAAAAAAATTTACTTTGTAATTTGTATTGTTTTGTTAATGTGCGTTTTAGAACCTAATTTGTTATTTTATACTAGAGTCTAATGACTAATAGAAATAAAAAAAAGGATCTGATGGTTCAAAGATCAAAGTTTGGTTTTGTAATGCAATATAATTTTTGACCATGGAGGACTATAGATCTCCTTAAGAATTATTTAAAAGTATTGACTTTCCAGGTATTTATACTTATAGTATGTTATCTTTGGACATTTATGTTAAATTATTTATAGTATTGTAATTATTGTTATTTTATTTAAAGTTTAAAAAATGCAGAAAAGGAAATGATTGAGAATGACACCATAGTGTCGAAACGTTAAAAAAAAAAAATTGACTGGAAGCAGGTTTTTTTTTTTCTCGAAGATGAAATTTACAATAAATCCAGTTTAAAAAAAGAAAAAAAGGAAATTATAAGAATCTTTTATTAAATAATTCTTCATCATGGACAATAAAAAAATCTAAACATTTTCCAGTTATCCATATCATTGCCTCAAATCGCCAAGTCATACAATTTAACATTGCGCTCAAATAAAATTGCTAACACACCAATAAAAAGTTTAAACAATTTTTCAAAAAATAAAAAATATAACTGTTGGCAAAGGAATTAACAAAATCTACGTTACTAAATAAGTAAGGTTTTATGTATATGCCTATTTATGTTAAATGCCTATTTATGTGTGTACTAACATGACCGGCTTCTACTCGTAGATTCGCTGAACCCTAACAACCCTTCAGCATTACCGGTATGGTATAGGCAGCGCCGTATCCATATGCAAGTTATGTCAGTAAAAATTAATTAGGTAATATCTGGATTTGTATTTTACTGTTTCATATTTTACTTACATTATAACGACAGCTTTATAGTGAAGGATCATAAATACTTGATTAACTAAGGAAAAATAAATATTAAAATATTTTTTAAATTTGTATTCCAAATATTACAACCGACATGATGTATGAGGCGCCCTTTTTTCTTAAATAACCATTTTATGTTATTAATAAATTAAAAAAAAAAACATTAAATTATAAAAAAAATCAGATAAAAACATATTCACGAATATTACTTAAAAGTTATATAAAAATATAATGATAGTTGTATATATAAACCTTGGAAACCATTCAAACTTCAACTTGAAGCGTAGTCATTGGCAACGAAGAACTAGTCCTATAAAAAGATATCTGAGATTGGTTTAATTGAGCTCGCTAATTGAGATAAGAGAGATAGTAATTACTTTAATATCTCTCTCAGGTAAATTAATTTAGAAAGTTAAGGCTCTTGCAATTTTACGCTCATGAGACGCTTTAGCAATTAGTTGGATTTAATTTATGTAATTATTCAATTTTTTTTTTGTATTTTCAGCACTTTTCCATAGAATTAAGTCATGGAAAAAGATGTGATAATATTCAATTATGTATTCTTGATTTTCGTTTTAATTGGGCTATTATTGTATATAAATCAACCTGATGGATGTATTTTATGATAATATCCGCTTATTATTAAGTTTAAAAAAAAATCAAAATAATTCAAATTCAAAAATACGAGAATTACTTTTTTCCTTGCATATCGATGTACCTTATCGAAGCAGTATATAGTTAGATAAAAAGAGGAAAAATATTTGGGAAAGATAAAAAAAAATAAGGTTATAAATTGAATTGTAAGAATAATATAGAGGTGTTCAAGGTCCTGGGTTCAAATCCCGCAGCCGACAATCTTATTTGATCTGTTAGCGGCCGGAGGTGGATCCTATGAGATGAAGGATCCTCCTGGGGCACACCCAGCCAGTGTTAAGTAGGTATCCAAAATAAAGGGAAAAATATGGCGGTTGAGCATGACAGAAAGAAAAGAATCAGTATACTGAGAACTGGACCCCACACCCTTCATGGATTGTAGTGGTGCAGGTTTAATATTAAAAATTATGTCTTAAATCGAATGGTTTTAATTATTTAAGTATAAAAAATAAACAATACAAATAATTTCTTTTTAGGGGCTACAAAAATAATAAATAAATGACTTTACAAAAAAAAATGGTAAAATGTCAATATTAGACGTTATTAAAAACTTATCTAAGTGAATCACTAAAATAGAGCCAAAAACTCAAAAAGAAACACTATTATTTATTATAATGCAATTGGGAAAACCACAATGCAAAGCCTTATGTTTCAAAAAATACACCTACTTACCAGTCGACGTTTTGCACCTTTTTCTTCGAGATGCGATTCACATAACCCCTTTTTGATTTTGGTGTCTTGATAATGCCTGAATAGGCGAAACGTCGACTGGTAAGTAGGTGTATTTTTTGAAACATAAGGCTTTGCATTGTGGTTTTTCCCAATTGCATTATAATTATATAAGTGAATATTATGTTTTTTGCATATTATGGTGTTATGGGAAAAACGAAATAACATAAAAAAAATAATGAGGAAGGTAGTAATATTAAATCACAATCGAATTAATAATAACCAAAATCTTTCAAATAGATAGTTTTATTTTGAAGAAGGATGGAATCAGTTGGGGGGGGGGGGTTGCAGTCATAAATAACACTAAATAAGTGAACACTTATTTATTATTAGTGCCAACATTTCGACCTACGTTGTAAGCCATCTTCAGGGCAAATAGAAGGAGAGCTATGTGAACCGTAGAACTATAGATGGTTAACTGCATAACTGCATGGTTAACTTCAGTTAACCATCTATAGTTCTATGGCTCACATAGCCGCCTCTCCTTTCATTTCCTCTGAAGATGAACTAGCAGGTAGGTCGAAACGTCGGCACTAATAATAAATAAGTTTTACTTATTTGGCCTCAAGGTAGTATCCTTGGTCCAATCCTTTATACAGTTTATACAGCTGACATCTCGACTCATCCTAATACTATCCTTACCACGTATGCTGATGATACATGTGTATTATCAGTCAACAACAATCCAGTTATTGCATCTCAAAGCCTCCAATCCCGTATCACTTATCTTGAAGAATGGTGTCAAAACTGGAGGATTAAAATAAATTCTCAAAAATCGCTTCAAATCACTTTTACCTTACGTCGTAAACCAATGACTTCCTGCCCTTCAGTATCCTTTAATAATATCCCACTGGTGTCTGTAGAACAGATCCGATACTTAGGGTTGCACCTTGACAAACGATTGACCTGGAATTCCCATACAAGACTGAAAAGACAAGAAACCGCTCGACGTTTCAGGCTACTTCAATATTTACTAGACAAACGCTCTAAGCTCCCAATTAACTACAAAAGACTCATCTACATGTCCATCATACGACCTATTTTTGGACATACGGAGTAGAGCTTTGGGGCTCCATTAAGCCATCGAATTTCTCTCTTATCCAATCCTTACAATCCAAAATCCTCAATGCTCCTTATTTTGTTAAGAATAAAGTCATCCTTAACGACCTTAATGTCCCTTTTTTTGCTGATTTGGCCCGAACCCGGTATCTATCCTTTCATAACCAACTTCAAACCTCCTAGTTTCAAACCTAGCTTCCTCTTCCATTCTCGATAATCCTCCGAGGCGTCTGAAAAGAAGATGGCCACGTGACCTTCTTAGTTGAACTTTGATTTCAGTACTACCAGTGGGTAGTTTCTCTACTTGTCATTATCATGTCATTATTTAGCACTTATCCTATTTACTTGTTGTATTATTGTAATACAGTTGTAAATATCAATAAATAAATTTATATAAAAACAAAATTATATACTTATTTGGTGTAATTTATGACCGCACCCCCCAGCTAATTCCATCCTTCATTAGATCTTCCAGTCAACTATTTTGTTCTGTAACATTTTTTTTTTTTATTGATATTTACAACTGTAATAACATTACATCAAGTAAATTGGCTGTATGAACAAAGGACATGAACAAAAAAAATCACTTGTGGAGAAACTATCCATTGATAGCACTCCAATGAAGTTTTATAGTAGAAGGTCTCGAGGCCATCTTCTTTTCAGACGCCTCGGAGGGTTATCAGGATTTCGATCTTCGATCTTCCAGGTTCGAAATAATTCATGGGTTCAGTAGATGGTTGAGACTGTTTTGGTGGTTTCTGGGACAAGGGTAGTCCATGGAGGTGATTGGTCCTGGATTACGTTCTTTATAAAAGCTGGGTAAGTCCCAGAAGGTACTCTGGATTCCACAAGATCCATCCCCGGCTGTAAACACATTAAATAACTGTGTAAACTGTAATAATAATAAATATAATTTATATTATATTTATATTTTTATTTCTAATATGTAAACAATTAATATTTGAATGCTTTATGTATGTATGTGTGAAAATATGGCACACTCAATATGATAATATTATTCTTATTATTAGATGCTGTTATCTACTTCATTATTTTTTCCATTAGCCGATTTCTATTTATTGTAATTTTTTTTCTATTATTTTTATTATTTTTTTTTTGTAGGTATATATATATTTTTTCTTTCGCTATGAGAACATATGTTTTAGTTCATATTTAACTGTATTATAATGTAGTCGTTTTACCAGAAATATTTCTATTAATTTTTGTACAATATTGTTATTCTTAAGGAACCTGGTCCCAGAATAAAGTTGTTTTTCTATTCTATTCTATTCTATTCTAAATAAATTATCTGCCACAGCCGGATATGAACCCAGGACCTTATGAACGACAAACCACTACTCTACCATTGAGCCACTCCGCTCTTAATTCATTTACAATATTTATATTGTAATAACACACTTAATCCTACTACATTATTTCGTCAGTTCTTCACCTGCATTATTTCATAAGTCCTGTGTTTTCTTTAATGGTACAATAAGTCATATTGAGTAGACTAATTATTGTAATTTAAGATTTAAATTAAAATAATCTATATAAAGTATTATCGAATAGCTTTTTCTAGGTTCATCTTCAATGAATGAGGGCCAACTAGTACAATTTTTTATGAAAGGACAGTACACCTGCCGAAGGAGTCGCTGACTGGATAGCATTCGGTCACAAGAGAAAGTGTTCCAACATAATGAGGTCCTTGGATTGATGAGGACAGGATCAGGATCAGGATCAGGACCTGATTGGCACATCAACGGGTCGTCATTGTCAGCCCTGCCATATCTGTCTGCAGAGTGTTTCCTTTTTTGATACGTCTCCAACAGAAGGCGTAATTGAGAGATCGATTTAATAGGTCGATTGGCGCCCGCATTCTCCTCCAAGGAACTTTATTTATCGACACCTTTTAGAGGATCTCCTCTATCTGGACTTCCTGTAGGATCACAAGATATAGATATATGTATATATTTAAAAAAATATATACTATAAATAAATAAAAAAAATGACAAAAATATGAACTGTTATTTTTGAAAGTGGTATAAATTCTCTTTTTTTTATTTTTGCGATATCTAAAGATATATATATATATATATATATATATATATATATATATATATATATATATATATGAAAAAATAAATGTTACCAGCTATATACCGTTGTGCACTAAAAGATACTGTAACGGATTGAATAATGTTCTCAAGAAGTGAGTTATGTCTGTTGAGAAAGTTTCCTCTAATTAGTCAAAGCGAGCGGGCGTTTTGAGAACATGTCGGTGAGCATTTTCTCATGTGCTTTTGTTCATGTTACAAAACATTACTTTCCAGATTTAGAACATAATCAAGCATTGTGAGAATGTGATAGAGTAATGTGTGTAAGGAATTATACACGGTAATAATTCACACTAATAATAATTAAATCGAAATAATATTAAATTAGTAATATATTGTTTCATTTAACAGATAGTCAGAGATCTATGGCTTCCATTTGATTATTTACAGCTCAGATTTTGATTTTGAAATGTCATATTATAGAAATGTAATGAGATGCTATAGTTTGATGCGTTATTTATTCTATTGATGAAGATGGACAGAGCCACACTTTCAGACGTATACTTTAAGATTGTTCACGATACGACATACAACGAATTAAATTGATAAAATATATAATACTCAAACGAGGGACTTGTCCTGAGACAAAACACTTATTTTTCTCTAAATTCAAAACAAATTCATCTCGTATCCAATCCTTACAATCCAATATCCTTCGTAAAATCATCAATTCTCCTTATTATGTCACAAACAAACTCATCCATTATGATCTTAATATCCCATATGTTGCTGATTCGGCCCAAACTAGATACCTATCCTTCCATGAAAAGCTCTATTCACACTTGAATCCGGTAGTCTCTCAACTTGCTTCCCATAATATTCCAGATAACCCTTCGAGGCGTCTAAAAAGAAGATGGCCTCGAGACCTTCCACAAGTGTTTGTTTTCATGTACTTTGTTCATATTAGTAAATTAACTTGTTGTAATATTATTACAGTTGTAAATATCAATAAATTAATCTAAAAAATAAAAAAAAGCACAAAAAATTCAAAACAGACTTGCGAGAATTTACAAAAGACCTTACGAAATTGACTTTGATCAACTTCACAACCTAAGAAATTGACTAGTTACATCGGTTTTCATGTTATTTATTGTAACTTTTATTTGTGTGTAAAATTTCTTAATTACTGTCTTTAAAATTAATATTCTATTTTTATAACTTAGTCAATGATGTTTTAATTATAGAAATTATTGTTAAAAACCTTCTTGCTAATTAAAATTATTTCAAAGAATTTCCTAATTATTCCTGGTACTCATTCAGCCTCTATTAAGAGGGTACTAAAAATAAAGTGGGAAAATCAGGAAAATCAGCTCATTGAACAACCGCTGTTCAAGAAACAGTACAGTCTCTGTCACGTGCTGAACCCAAGGCCCTATGTGGGTTATAGTGGTACTGGATTTTTTACAGTATTAGTAGAAATATCAAACCAATTTTTAAAAAATCAACCAATTAACAAAGTTTAGTTTAGTTATTTTAAGGAATTAATTGTTTCTAAATTTTGTTGAAATATTTTATTGAACAATTCTCCAATTTCTTCTTTTCTGGAATTATATAAGGAAATAATTATTTTTAACACAGCCGACATCAATATTATATAGAAGGAATGGCTATTTTATCTTAGTTCTTGAAGTATTAATTGTTTCCAAGATTAGTCCTAGAGAAGTTCCATGGACAATCCACAAAGAGATTTCTTCCCTTCCCGAGGAATCCGCCGAGGATACAATTAGATAAGATGGAAGCGGAGAAGAGTAAATAGATTTCTCGGACGGGGAAGGCTCGGGCGTGGGAAAGGCTGGAGAAATTGGTTTGGACAATTTGTTCGCTAAATGTCCCTCATTCCAGCCACTCCTCCTCCTCCTCTTTCTCTCTTTCTTCTTTCTCTTTCCTTCCTCGTCTTCAGGAGGGCAATCCTCTTCCTTAACGAGTCTAGCTCTTACCGTTGAAAGGATTCCTTTAACGCTTCTTGAGAACGATTGAAATATACCTTAGGGAAAGTTACGGTATTGAGGATTTAAGGTATAAACCAGAATATGTATATATCGGTATCGGTACAAAACATGCTTTATATTTAGTAATATAGAAATCATTAAAATGACCAAAAACTCAAAATTAGGGAAAACCTTAAGTCTGTAAAATCCTGGAAAAAAATAGTCAAGGTTTCGGTAAATCAGGCATCTATTAATATACACATATAACTTCAAAGAAGACAAAGTGAAGCACATCTCACACCGACGGCCCAAACATACTCATCAAGAAGAAACAACAACAACAAAAACAACGAGCCCTGGTAGCTCAGTTAGAAGAGTGACGCACTCTAGATGCGGAAGACCCGTGTTCGAATCCTCGCCAGGACAAATCTCTTCTCTTCAAAATAAAAATATTTAAAAAAAGTTAAAATGTTTAAAATAAAAACAATAATGTTATTTTTGAGTGGTAGACAGTACACGATTCCCAATGATGAATGCAAATTTACTCCAATAAATAACTAATATCGAGTAATGTAAATAATAATAATAATGATCTGTCTAGCAACAACCTTTTTATAGGACTCTCCACAAACAACTCTTAGATAAGGTCTCCAATACTTATATACACTTATATATACTTGTATGTTTGTCTCTCTTTCACGCAAAAACTACTGTACGGATTTGGATGAAACTTTACAGTAATATAGTTTATACATCAGAAGAACACATGGGCTATATCAAGCGCGGATTTAGGGGGACGCACGGGGAGACGTGCCCCTCCCCACCCCCGACAGTTTTAGAGGTACGGTGGAGAATCCATTATAGTACATAATTAAAGGCAAATCAGGAATTTAGCATCTTGAAGTTTGCAGATAGGTCCTTTGTATGATTGCAAGAAAGAAATTTGGATTATTCCACCCTTAATATAATAAGGGTTCAAAGGTTGTATGGAATCCGTCAGTTTTGAAGTTAGACATCTGAAATTTTGTACGAGTAACCTATAGTGAAAAAAATTAAATTATTTAAATAATTAAATTATTTATTATTTTAAATTATTGTTAAAAAGCACTGTCAAGACACTTTATGCGGTAGTCCGAATTCTATGCGAGCGAAGCCGCGGGCAAAAGCTAGTATATCATATACACACATTAAAATAAAATGTGAGAAGACAAGTGCAATACATTTCACTCTAGTAACAATGTCTGTGAGTTGTTTGTGGAGCGTCTTGGAGGAAGGTTGCTGTTTCCATTTGATGAATATTGTTAGTATGAGAAGTGATCTACTTAACATTTCTAAAATGGTCACTGTTGGGAAGATTGGACTTGTGAGTGTTCTGGGGTGAAGTATTGTTCGGATCATTCTGGCCTTGGTTCGGTGTTGGAATAATTTGCATCATATCGAAGGAACTACATTTTGTTTAGTATTTTCTCGTGCTTAATCAATTAAATTATAAATGTTTTTAAAAATTACCAAATCACAAAACCATTGTTATTAATTTATTTGAGCAGTTATACACAATTTAGTACTGTTTTTTAATTAAATGGAAAAAAAATAGCTATATCTTACTCTAATATATTTTAGGGCAATTATTTCATTACAGAACACGTTTTATATTATATAAGATAAATTATAAATCCACAAACACATTAGAATCATTTTAAACTAAAGCGTTCGAATTTCCGAACTCCTTCCTGCCCGCGCGTTAAAGTCTCTTTAGCGGTACCTGACTACGGCGGCATTGGCCTCCTCAAGGTGCAATCCTGCCTCTCTCACCATAATTGCGGATGGCCGGAGAACTGTGCCGGGCAGATGTGGCCAGTTACATACGTGATGGCCTTCTCTCGTCCCAGATGTCACTCGCAAGATATCCTTCTGGATCCTTTCTGGGTCACTCTGGTAACTGTCCTAAGGAGATTCAGGACTACTCTCCATTTGAATATTATTTTTAAAATTTCGTATTGGAAACTATATTAAGTAAGCAATCGAATTTACAAACATAATTAATCGAATGATATAAGTAAGTACAAATATAACTATAAAAATAAAATAAATAAAAATATAATCAAAATAATAAAAGGAGGAGGACGTTTAAGTCTTAGTGAAAAAGTCAAGGCACTAGCTTAATATTTTTCTGTTCTCGAAGTAATTCTAATTACATTTCTGATATATTATATATATATTTTATTTAAATTACACATGGCAAATTCTGTGAAATATGATCAATGAAGAAATCACAAGAGAAAAGGGAATAGCCTGCTTTCTGAAATGGGATAATATATTGAGTTCTTATCAGAAAGTAGAATAAAAATTTAAAAAAAAATATTGCCAAATGACAGAAAAAATTAAGACATTTACATAAATAAATATAATAAGTTATTTTTTCTTTAATTTTTACTTTATACGTGTGTAATGTATGATCCTTAAATTCAATAGCAATAAGCAGACAAAAGTGTATGAGATAAAAAATATGGTGTTTGTGTGGTTTTTGTAAGTTGGACGGATGTATGCATATGTATGTACGCACTCGAGGCTGCAGGCTGCAGAAGAAATAGAACTGTCGAACTTATTTAGAGCTTTGTATATAATATGTCTAAATAAACGATATATATATATATATATATATATATGATAAATGATGGACATAAAATAAATGATTTATATACTATATATTTCTTATATGTGAATGTAACATCAATACTACATTTGTCCTTCAATACATTGAGTTTAAATGTGTGTATTTTCTAATACAGGGAGAATCTAATACTGCTATATTCAGATTACAGGTGATTTATTGTCTATATTTATCATATATATATTATTGTAATATGTTATTGTTTGTTTAATAAGTAGGTAATAATAACCCTAGTAATAACTGATAGTACATTAGTACATTAATTTTACCAATAACAACTCATTAAATAATATTAAGAATAAAGATACACTTAGGATGTCAATAATAAAGGTAATAATCTGTATTAACTGGAAATAGTAGTAAAAAGTAAATGATTAATTTAAACCTGAAATCCGTTTTTTAGCACTATGATGCTGATTATTTTCAAAACTATTTTTTTTTTTTAAATCATTTTTAATGTCCTTTAAAAACCTTGAAAATAAACACTGTAGCAAAAAATTAGGCTATTGGAATTTTAATAGCTTTTAAAGATAGCAGACCAAAACCTATAAACCAACGAGGTTTTATATATATATATCGCTCAGAGAAACCATAAAACATATATAGCAAACAGAAATATATATAATTTCCCCTAAAATAAAACAGGAGAAAAACTTTTTGTTAAATAAGTGATCTAAGGAAATATCTCGGATGCCGAAGAACAATGGAGTCGGGAGAATTAGAGCGTGTATAGGAATTTTTAGCAAGAGCGATTGGAAGGATGACTGACTCTAAAAAAATAACCAGAAGATAGCTGAAGAATTCTATAGAGTTCAGGACTTTCTAGAATTCTTCTGATAAATTAAGGATATATTTTAGGAATAGGGAAACAAATGATAACATTTATTTTGTATAACTTTATCTACAATCTTAAATATATATTTCAGCCGTTCAAATGGAAGATAATAAATCGTATAATTTTATCCTATACAAAAATCAAACATGGCGCATATCCATTAACATTTTAGACACTAAATAAAGTTATGTTGAAGAGTAGAAATAAAAGAAGGTCAGAAACAGTATCAGTTTGTAGGTGAAACTGTGTCTGAAGACAAAGCCAGATTTAGGAAATATAAAATGGATTTTTAAAATGCAGAATTCGAATCCGAAGCTAAATAATATAAATTTAATAAGCAGAAATCAATTTAATTACTATCCAGTTTTCTTAAAGCATAATCGTTTTGGAACTGAAGAACATTATCTATTTCTCTCTTCTCTGTCTCTCTCATACCGTCGCTATCAAAACAATACCGTCTATCTACAACTTTTTATGAAAATTAGTTAGTAACGGCATTCTACAGGTTGAATTACACACTAAGGAAGGCAGGTATTAAGGTCAGCAACATGGCAGAGTATGATTTATTGATACATCTCTTCAATAGTTCTGAAAAAAATTGCCAAGTCTATATTCGGCGCTGTTTTTTTTCTCTCCTTTAAAATCGCAAAGTGTAGATAGGAGGCATTGTTTTGACATCGACGATATATATGCTCTGATAATGCTGAATTGGTTAAACGTTAACTGGTTTGTTAAATAATAGACAAAAAAAAAATAACGGACTATATTCTATTAACAGGAATCTTCCTGTAATAACGAACTAAAGTCTATGCAGCCAACGGCCATACCACGTTGAACACACCGGTTCCCGTCAGATCACCGAAGTTAAGCAACGTCGGGCGTGGTTAGCACTTGGATGGGTGACCGCCTGGGAAAAACAGCCGGTAACCATCCGGGAAAAACCGCGTGCTGTTGGCATCTAAATTAACAGTTAACAAAGTACACTGGCAAAATAGGACTTTGATAATAAAGTCTTAAAGCCAAATTAATAAAAAAAAAGGTCTATGTACAGGAATCTTCCTGTAATATCTTAAACATTTTTTTTTTATTGAAATAATATAGTGTGAGATAAGTAATGAGAAACCTGTCAACTTCCCACTATTTTTGTCAAATAAAAAAATTCACATAAACGAAAATCAAATGCAGCATATCTAACGTTAACAGCGCATACAGTAACCTTACTCCATGATCTTCAATCAAATACTGAAGCAAATGAATAGCTGAGAAGGTTATATCAATATAACAAGCTGAGAAGCTTAATAGAGTTTTTTTTTAATATGATACTGGCTAGTTAATATTTGATGGACTTGAGACTTTTTTTCTTATTGCATCCTAATTATTATTTTATGCCTCTTCTACAGGTTTTTCTCAACGTTATTGGAGGGTAAAGAGTCAATAACCATGTCGATACTCCACCTGAACGAAAAATACACATAAAAAAATTGAATACTGGCTTTGAACTAAATTTAAAACGATACCTCAACGTAAACAATAAAAAAAAAATGGCCTGAGGACCGCTTGGCAGACGTGGCGCACGGACGAGCAAATAAATAACTATCCACAGCCATCAGAATAGAATAATAATAACGGCCGTGGAAGAGAGGCTAACTGATTGGTATGATTACAGTTAGCAAAAAAAGAGAAGGTTACAGTTGAGAAGGTTAGTACGGAGCTAGCGGTGAGCCAAGAGCCAACTCTTGGGAGTGGCCACTTGTTCCAAAAGTCAAGGCCTCCTCCATCTTATTAGCTAGCTTTCCAATCCATGTCGCTCAGCTAGCTGCGAATATTAATGTTATTTGGTACTAGTATGTTTAAGGGCCTGCTGGCATCAGCGCGCTCAGGTGTCACTTACCTCAACTATTTGGACCTTGTCAGGTTATGTATCAATTTGAAATAGGCATTGCCTTTCATTATGGTTCAACAGATTATAGGAAATAAAATAAATGAGGAACATGTAGACAAAATTAAACTATAAATAATATAACATTTATTACAAGGAGTATTCATTAAATAACAGTTTTTAATGAATACAATATAAATATGTAAAATATTATTTTCTGATAAACAATGAAAAATTTATTACAAACAATGCTCATTAAAAAGAGCAATATCTTCAAAAAATGCATAAAAAATCATCTCCATCTAATTTTATTCCCCACTTGCAGTTTCATATAATGTCCATTAACAGAACGCATTTTCTGGGGAATGACATTACGCTCCTGAAGAAACCTAACAGCTGTTTCTTCATCGTACACCTTGCGAAAAATCTTCTTCAAATTCCAACTCATATTTAAAGGAAATAATCAAAAACAGATTCACGTTGAACTTGACATAAACAATAACAAAACAAAGAAAGGTTACTATAACAGTAGGAGATGGTTAAGAAAAGTGACACCAGAGCGCGCTGATGCCGGCAGGCCCTTAAAATACTAGTACCTATTATTTTTCCGTAAATAATTATCAGGTCAGTCCAAAAGTTCGTGCGCATTAGCAGCATTCGCTATGACTCATCACCAGATCGATAAGATTCCGAACCTGTGGGAACTTGTCATCGCTTGACTGATGTATTCGTCAGTTTGTAACCAAATTTAGTAAAGATCAGACGCATATTATTACCGATAAAAAATGAATATCGATAACGCATATAAACGTGTTGTATTACGCTAGACCATATACGGCTCGAACAACGCTGCAAAAATTAATTAACTGAATTGGGAGCTTTTGCCGCATCCTGCTCCCCAGATATTGCCCCAAGTGATTTTCAGTTATTTCTTGCCTTACAAAAAGTTTTTTTGCTTCAAAACCAGAATCTATCTACACCAATGGAATAAAAATAGCTACCAAAAAGATGGCGAGATATTGAAGATAGCGGAGGAAAATGTATAATATATCAAAATGTTAAACTGTGTTTTATTTAGTAAAATTATCATGCACTTAGTCTTAAAAAGCAAGAATTTTTCATGATTTAAAAATTTAAAAAATATCTTTGCATACTGGCTTAAACATACCAACAATATTCGACCAACGGACACGCAAACCAACTGATAGAACAAATGGCGACGACTCAAATGCGTGAGCGAGGACACTACGAGAGAAGGCTAAAAATAAACTAAAACTAAAAAGTTACACTGTTTAAAAGAAAAACAATAATATTATTTTTGAGTGATAGGACGTACAAGATTCCCAACAATGAATGCAGAAATACTCCAACAAATAACCAATATCGAGTAATGTAAATATTAGATAATATTGATCTCTCTAGTGTCTATTCATTTTAATCCATGCAAATTATCGATATTAAGGGTATGTTGTTCATTAATTGAGTATTATATTATTTTAATACTATCGATATTAAAATAAATCATTCAGATACCGATTCATTTGATTTCTTTTGTTTAGATCCTCGATAACGGTTCTAGAAACAGCAGTTATAATAAAAATAACAAACAAAAAACTGGTTATTAAAAAAAATAGCAACTATTTTCTAACTATTGCAGTTATAATGAACTATTTTGTGACAGAATGTGTTTTTGCGTAACACTCTATCTAGATGGTAGAATCAATATAACTGTAAAGCTATTAAGAAAATATTTTTTTAAAAAAATGCAAAAATATATTTGTGCCAATTTCAAAGTTCAGGCAAAAAAAAAAAAAAATGAAATATGTTTAAAGTATAAATCATAGCCGACACGTATTTTATCCTGGGATCTCTTCGGCGAGATGAGATGCTAAATAGAGACAGTGATGGATGTGTGAAGAGAGCGAGGCTAATTGCTAAGGACTAAGGACACTAAGGACCTCTTCTATCCCGAGCGGATTAATTGTCATTCAAGGATATGAGCGAGTGTCTCAGGAAGCCTCTCAGGTCTTCCGATAATAATCTTAATTACTCGGCGTCTCCTAGCACCTTATCACTCTTACAGGAATCATCTAATTACAGCTCAATTATTTATAACTTAATTATTTTCAAATAACAGTTAAAAGTATAGCTGATAATTGAGATGTTGAAAATGAAACAACTTTAGAAAGGAACGTTAGACATTTTTTATCAAATCGGTTAGTTGAAGAGAGTCCGAACAATCCTACCGCCACAGTACGTTCATTAAACAACATATTTTAAAAATGTATTCGTTCTATTGCCTATATAATAGATGCATCGTTATTAAATCAATGCAAATTTTCAGAGCATTTTTTTAATTATAGCAATAACTGTATTTTTTATTTGATCTATGGATAAAATAAAATAAAAGAGATGAGAAACTTGCAACTGAAATATTTTTTCTATGTGATAATTAAACCAATTAAACTTTTCACCAGAAATACTTAACATTCTTCGAGGTGAATTAAATTTTTTGCAGGATCTCTTAACCTTTTTGGTTAGAAAAGGCTGAGATAACAGAGTTTCTAGAGTGACCTTTCATGCAATTTGTTCTGAAGTGGCAAAACATGTATAAGGCAATAGTTTAATTGAAATGAAGAAATATTGCTAATCCTTCAGAGCTAAGTAAGAACAACGTCTTGGGGTATTCGAAAATAAATAGTGGCTTCTTTGATGCTCCACCAACTATCGAATTCCTCTCGTATTCAATCCTTAAAATCCTCAATGCTTCTCACTTGGTTACGAATAAAGTCATCCATAATGAACTTAATGTCTTATTTGTAGATGATTTGGCCCAAACCCGGTATCAGTCAAACCAACTAATTTCAAAGCTAGCAAACTCTTTGATTCCTGATAATCCTCCGAGCCGTTTGAAAAGACGATTTGACATAAATCGTAACTTATATGTCATTCGAGTACTAACAGAGAGTAGTTTCTCCACTTGCCATTATTATCTTCCATTCTATTTAATCGTTTTATTATTATAATAGAGTTGTAATTTTATGTTTATTTGTTGTAGTTTTATGTTTGTTTGTAACTGCTGGGGTCAATTGCAACGAGTGTTCCTCTTGAATTTCTTGAATTAGCTCCGTGGCTTTTAAGTAATTCAGCGTCTTCTATATTTTATAGTTTTCATTTAACGGTAGACATATTTCAATATTCAAATTTATTCTTTTTCATACTTTTTACATTCAGACAGATGCTTCACTGTTCGTTTTGTATGAACACAACTTTGGCAGCTTAGTTGGTACAGCCAACATAAGTCAGCTTTGTAAGTCCGATTCTTAGCCTACTTACTAATTATGCCGCATTATTTTTATGTTAGGACGTTTAGAGGGATCCAAGCAATATTTTTATATTTTATTTGACGAAGTGGTTTAGCGGACCTTAATGTCAACTTAAAATGTAAGCTTTATTTATAAATGCCAATAAATATATTTAAAAAAAGAAATGGTTTTGGCTTAGAATATTCCGTTCGAATGATGAATCCATTCAACAATTGTGAATTATTAACGTGTGCAATTTAATAGAAAACATACCATTGCGAACATTGATATGTTATGCCATATCTTGAGAACTTGATAGACTTAGCCAAAAGCGATTATCTAAAAAGTAGAGAGGACTGGTAACTGTCCGACGGGTAGGCCGAGACGTAGATGGGAGTATTACAGTGAGATATTCACTATCTTGTTTACTGTATATATTCCTTGTCGAGGTTTTCGCCCCCTCCCAGATGTACTCCATTGCATCTTACCTGTTCTATTTTCCCCTCCTCAGGTATTCAATAATTCATAAAGTCTAAATATAATCAGCTCATTACTTTCCGATGCGTTGACCCTTCTCTTAGGAATAACGTATTCACGACATGCTCCTGACTATACTTCTTGTTAAGTGTTGGAAATGGTCGTAGGAAGATGAGGTGTGGCGAATAGATTTTACAAAAATAAGTAAAAGTTATTTATTTTGTGCTGACGGTTAGGCCTAGTTTTTAGACCTGAAAGTTAGGCTCCTGAATCTTAAATTAGATGATGTGTAGCAATAATTTTAATAGAAATTGTACTACACTATATTAAAAAGAGTAAGCAATATACACGTTATATTATTATAGCTTTAATAATATAACATAGATATGTTATATTATAATGTTACGGTCAAAGGAAGCAAAGGATTAGCGGCTTAAATCCGTCGGCGGGACATATATATATATATATATATATATATATATATATATATATATATATATAATATTAAATATCGTTGAAGATTGGTTTGGATGTAATTTCTTTCTAGAACTCAGAAATGTAATCATGTTTTTCTCTTCATTATACTGTTACGGCCGCACAAAGGAAGGCGGAAGCAGGGGATTAGCGGCTTAAATCCGTCGGCGGGAGAAGTTAAAATAGGATTAGGACCTTCTAGATCGTCTCCTTTTGTCGGAAAAGGATTAAGAAGATTCCAGTATTGTCTCGCCCCTTCCGTGTTCTAGAATGTTCGGCCTTGCCTATTTAAATACTTCCCTCGCATCGAGCGAGGCAGTCTTATTCTGAGAGCAGACCAGGCACTGTGATGATCTCGTAATAAGTGAGTGTCAGTGTGATAAACTAGTCAGTGTTGAACCGGCCAGTGTAATAAGTGTATCAGTGAACTGTGAGTCTCGCGAGTGTAATAAACTGTTTCTGTTTGTTGCTGTGTGTCAGTTTGTCATACTTGGAGAATCTTACGGTCGGTGGACTAGTGAACTGTAAGTGTTAATTAGTAGTTAATAATTGTAGTAATAATTAGTAGTGTAATTTTATAATATCCATACAAACTATTGTAACTAGTTAAGCTATCTAGAATTAGTAATATCTTATATTGTTGTAATAATTAAATAGGCCTAGGTTATAATAAATATTTAGAATCTTGTTATTATAAATTTATATTAGTTTAATAATTTAATTGTTGATAGTTTACTTGTATCCTTGTTATCATTTTGTTAATAAATATTAGTATCTTTAATTAAGGAATTGTTTAATTCATTTTAATACCCAGTAGCCCGTAACAATAATAACAAGCTATATAATGCACACCACTAATACTTAAACAGAATAAGTCATTACATAAGTAAATATACAGAAAAGTATATAGAGCTTCCTCCTATGTGACTGAGGTCATACGATACAATAATAGCGCCTATATAAAAACACCCTTTGAAGAAACTAAACTAACAATTGACACGTAGGTTAGGATTCCTTCCCGTAGTAGGTCCTTATAGAATCCTTCTTTCTTACAAATCCTGCCTCTTCCCTTCTACAGGATTCTTTTAGGCACAAGAAAACTCTTAGGTGATTTACTTTTAGCTTATACTCTGTTTCCTGCGCTGCTTTATATGAAACTATCATTCTATTTTTTTCTTATTTTCAAAATTGTACATTAATTTTTTTTAATAAGTAAGAACATAAAAAAGATTCTTGAAACTTATTCTTTAAATCGTTTGCATAACAAATGCAATAATCCTACTAATATTATAAATTCGAATGTTTATAAGTTTGTTACTCATTCACGCAAAAACTACTGAACGGATTTGGATGAAACTCTACAGTAATATAGGTTATATATCAGAATAACACATAGGCTACAACAAGGGCAGATTTAGGGGGGCAGATGAAGATTGGACACGAGATGAATTGGATGGTTTAGTAGAGCCCCAAAGCTCAACTCCGTATGTCCAAATAGGTCTGATAACTGTCATGTAAATGATTCTTTTGTAATTAATTGGGAGCTTGGAACGTTTGTCCAGTAAATGTTGAAGTAGGCGAAAAAGTCGAGCAGTTTTTTGTCTTTTCAATCTTGTGTGAGAATTCCAAGTGAGACATTTGTCCAGATGTCCTAGGTAACGTATCTGTTCTACAGGGATCAGTGTAATATTATTAAAGGATACAGTGGGATTTGTTAGGATTTACTTTAATTCTACAATTTTGACACCATTCTTGAAGGTTTGAGATTGGGAATTGAAGAGATTGGGATGCAACAAATGGATCCTTATTTACTGATAACACACATGTGGCACTAGCGTACGTAGCGAGGACAGTGCTGACTCTTTTATAATCCAAAAACTATGAGAATGTTAAGATAACGCTTCTCTAAATTCAATTAACTCGATCTGAACAAAATTCGACTTAACCACTCTATCACCGGGGCTGCAGATATATACATAATGAATATACAATACCTAATTATTAATCCATTCATCAATGGTTTCTCTTAGTTTCGACCGTATATTCATATTCTTTGCCAACTTGAGACTAATCATTTTCAGATTAAGCCCTGAGGAAGCTTGCAGTATCGCCAGCGAAACTTGCAGTATGACTACACGGTCGAAACCAAAAGAATCGCCGGATAAATTGATTAAAAGTATTGACCGTGGTAAGGTCACCTGTGGTCTAGTGGTTAGCGTAACAAACTACTAAGCCCAAGATCGCGGGTTCGTAGCCCGGCAGGTGGCCCTAGGATTTTTAAAGGGAGTAAAAAATCCTTAGTTACGCCGTCCTTCGGAAGGGACGTTAAACGGGGGTCCCGAGCCTGTACGATGTCAGGTACTCGTTAAAAATCCCTATCCTAATTAAACCTGGATAGGCAAAATTTAGAGCTCCCACTGTAGCATCGTCCGATTAGCCATAGCAGCATAAAGTGACGTTAAATGAACAAACAAAGTATTGGCCGTGACAATTTAAGAGATTAAATATCTAATTAATTAAACAATATTAGATAACACATTAAATAATTCGTATATAATTCCTCCTACAATTCGTATATGACTCCTACAATCCTGGGGATAGCCGAGGGTCAGAGGATACGCCGAAGGTGAGGTTGCGAAACGCCCGGAGAAGACGCGCTGACGTATAGCGACCAACCGGCACAAGGTTTTTCTGCTTTCACTAACGGATAAGGATCTTACTCAGGCGGCTAATTACAACAAAGTAGGGGCAATTTCTTTTTGAGTCTTCACAAAGTCTAGTATACTCTCATTAGCAGTAGCAGCTGTAGTTTTAGGAGAAGATTGTTGTGGAAGAAAGTGTGCGAGTCACAATAAAGAGTTGAGATGTTTCTTTAGTTTCAACTGTATCCTGCTTTCACTAATTTTATTTAAGTACAGTTTCGAACCTATGTAATGGTTCGTAATGTCAAGTCATGCCGGTTGTTATGACGTACCGAACACAGTTATATAGTATTGGAAACCAAATGGCATTCAATTGTTTCGTTTGTTAAAAACTGCAGCATCGTCCGATTAGCCATAGTAGCTTGAAATGACGTAAAATGAACCAACAACAAAAGTTACAAAGTATAATTGTAATTACAAAGTGTACTAATAAAGTTTTCTCCAATTCTACGTGAAATCCATTGTGACCTCTACCCGGACCACATATATTATCAAGGTCAACAATTATCATTCAATATGTATTGTAATGCTACTTAGATTGAAAAGGCGTTGACAAATATATAAGAAAAAATTAATATTCAACCTTCTTTCAGATTGTCAAACTTTATATTCTGGAACAAAATCTTAAATCTCTCAAATAACATTAAACATCTTATATATACATAGTCCGTATAAACGCACATATAAGATTATATCTCAAATACTTTCCTTATCTCAATTATATGATTCGCTAACTACTGTGACTCGCTAGCTTGTATGATGCCAGGTATCAGTTAAAAATCCCTATCCTAATTAAACCTGGATAGGCAAAATTTAGAGCTCCCAATGTAGCATCGTCCGATTAGCCATAACAGCATAAAGCGACGTTAAATGAACAAACAACAAACTGAATTCATACAAACAAACTAAATTTAAAAGTCTGTTTGCGAGTGAATGCCTAGTATTAAACTAAAGATTAGATAAAGTTGAGGCACTAGGAAGAAGAATCTTAGGTCTAGTGAACACAACAAAAGAATGAACATTAAAAACTAATGATGAAAGATGAAGGATCATAGAAAACAACTGATAAAAAAAATAAAAGGAGATAATTATTTTTTGGAAATATTATCAAAATAGATGGTTCCAGATTAACGAAAAGAATATTCAAATACATTAGGGAAAAAATACCATCATCTCGCTAGATTCAGGAGAAAAGTGGGATTTAGAAAGAAACAATTTAAAGGAATACGAACATTTGGGAGATTTGTAGGTACAGGATCTAGAATATGGAGAAATTCCTTGGAAAGACAAATATATTAATTTTAGAAATCTATCTGACAAGGCGATATTAAAGAAATGCAATGAACAGAAATAATTTGACAATGTAGAATTTTAAACTGTTAAACAATTCATTGTTTTTTCTTTTTAAAAAAGAGGATGTAAGTAGAATAGATCTTGTGGAATCTACAGACTAAGTGCGATCTTGGACAGTATCCTCCCTGCCCGACTATTTTCCTAGAATCAGTACATTTCCAACACGTAAACGTATTGAACCCTTGAGGCTCCAGTTTTTTTTTTAATTTACTCGTCAATTATTTTAAATCGTCAGAAGGTTAATCCGGAAATGTCAAATTGTGGCGATTATCCTTCTTTCAAGATGAGTAATTAACGTTTGATATTATTATTTAATCTTTAATGCCCTCTCATCTTTCTCAAAGTTTACTTGAGACTGGGTCAATCTGAGGCTGTTGAGCATATCTCGAACAGAAGACCTACCCGCACGGCCACTGTCCTAGAAGGAATACAGTCTCTACTATGCAATGAATCAAAGATCCTTCACGGTTCGTAGTGGTACAGGTTTTTTCTTCTAAATATGATTAATTGAAACAAAAAATACGTATAGAAGACAATAAACAGAGAGATAATAAACCTGTATATTTTATTATCGTTTATTGCTCGACGAATTGTAAAATTTACCTTTCTAAGTTTAATTTATTGCTTCTACGAAGACAGATCCTGGACACAACTTTATAGCCAAGAGATTCCTTGGCCAGGAGTAGCTGCCCACTAACAGCCCTTCAAGGACACAAAAGGACGAAGACAGGAGTCCCAAGACAATGGAACTGGCAGGAGGTTTACGATCGCCTCTGAAGAACAAATGTTCTCGCTACCACCACCTTTTTACAACACCTCACGTTTGTAAGATACTGGTTGTACCTACTTATTCACAGATGTCTACTGAGGCTAGCATTGTCTCTAATTTAACTGGACTTGATAAAAAAAAGATTAAAAAGACACTGGCCAAGGGACCAACTCAAATATTGATATTTCATTCTAAAACTCGATGCTCCTGTACAATAGCCAAGAGAAAAACACCTGGATCAAATTTGTTGGATGCGCAATTGTGCAGGTGCAAATGAAAATTAAATAATAATAATTTTTTCGTTTTTTATATAATTAAACGGGAAAATTTCGTATACCACATGCCATATATCTGTCAGATCATCAGGGTCCCATATATCTGGCCAACACTTAATGTACACAAATCACGTAAGTAAACCATTTTATCCTAAATTATGATATTTAAACTGCAAATTACAAACAGAAATTTGTTGATAATAACAGCACCCAATAATTAGGACAGCTCACTGAACGCTACTTTAGCGTGATCCTGGGCAAATCACCTCCCTGCACAACAGTTTTCCTAGTTCCTTTCATGTGGAAAAACGGTACAGATTTTTTTTAAACCTCTCATGCTGCGATTTAACCGTAATAGAATAGCAATTATCTAAACGCAAAATTTAATCTATTTTATTGTTTTCAATTGGCTAACAGATACTAGAGGCAAAGATGGCAGATATGGACTTTGCGGAGGTTCGACTATTAATCACAGGATCCTGTCTATGATCAATTATCTCGATCTAACAATCGATTAATCATCAGTTGTCAACTGTTATATCCCCACTAACGCTTAAGGCCGCTATCAGCTAGGTTCATATCACGTGACCTTATTGTATCTAGCAAATCATAAAAAAAAAAAATAGCCAGTACTGCTAAAAAAGTGAAAACTCAAAACTTTAGAATAACTGTGTTCTTTTTTGAATTCCTAAATTAAATATAGTGTGAATTATTTAAATGTCAAATTTTTAATTTTAAACAATTGTGGTTTTCACATATACTGACTCACCGAACAATAAATATAATATATTCTCAAGTAGTTCAATTATTAATCATTTGAGCAAAATAAAGCTAATTATAATTAATTATATAAATACATTATGTACTAATTATATATAATTATTACTTATATATATATATATATATATATATATATATATATATATATATATATATATATATATAACGAAAAGCTGAACCAGTTATTAATATTTCAAGCAAAACTATTAAACGAAATTTAGTAAAAGGTCACCTGTGGTCCTAGTGGTTAGCGTAACAAACTACTAAGCCTAAGATCGCGGGTTCGTAGCCCGGCAGGTGACCCTAAGATTTTTTAAAGGGAGTAAAAACTCCTTAGTTACGCCGTCCTTCGGAAGGGACGTTAAGCGGGGGTTCCGAGCCTGTACGATGTCAGGTACTCGCTAAAAATCCCTATCTTAATTAAACCTGGATTGACAAAATTTAGAGCTCCCAATGTAGCATCGTCCGATTAGCCATAGCAGCATAAAGTGACGTTAAATAAACAAACAAACGAACTTTAGTTAAATAAAATTATTTATTAATGAATCGAGTTATAATCTTTAAACTAAACATAATTAAAAACAAACTATATGACTCATACATAGGCCGCTAGATGTCGCCAGTCTCGAGCATGTTGCAGACGCGAACCCACAAGTTTATCCTGTATCAAAACTAGCTAACCGCGGCTATAGACGTTTTCATTTAAAAAATAAAATAATAAATATGTTTTACAGAAATGATACACTAAAGCTATGATTTTCCTAAATAGACATTTTGATATACAAATCAAATAAGGCTCTATTCTTTAATATGCTTGAATTTTATAAAACGTAAAAATTACTTGATGGCAAAGTAAACTCGGTTAAAACCTGAGGCTATATCTGAATGACCCTTGAAGACCTTAACATGTCAGTGGTGTTACCAAACTCTTGAAGCGCCTTCAGGTTCTTCGCTACGAATACTCTGAGGGCTTCGTGGGAGAAGAGAGGATGAGCACTACCCGGAACGTCAGATCCAGTTAATGCGCTCCCATTTCGGCAGATCTTATCGTCCTGGGACATTCTTCTCCTTCCTCAGAGGCTGCCGTCGCAAGGTGTCTTTTGGGCCTCCGAAATAGCCCGACCCAGAGGATAATGGCAGGATCAGGACATTCTTGTCGTTCTCGCCGAATTAAATTCGCCGATTCCGTAATTGCTTCGCTCTTCGACTTCTTTCGCATGGTTCAGCGCTTCCATAAATTATCTTCCAGTTATGGGTCGTTATTATTAATTTATAAACTCTCATATAGTCGATAGAATCCACCACAAATATTCCCACGAATTGTAAATAAATAACGTAATTGGAAAGCTTAAGCCAAATATTGAGATAATACTTTATTAACCAATCAAAAACGCTCTTTTATCCGGTCTAAGTTATCATCAATGATTTCACCCAATCAGCAACGCAGTAATTTAGACTTCTCCAATGGGAATGTAGAACGGATTTCATCATGACTTGGCTCTCCCAAGACCGATCTGGAATATGCAATTAAGAAATTTCATCCCTTGGATAGACGGGGCTTACAAATGTCTAATGACTTCATGAAGAGATTCTATCGTCATAATGATCTCGTTCCAATTTTTCTTTTTAGAGAGATAAGACCAATTAAATCTGATTTGTATCATTTATTTGACAATTCATCTTTTTAATGAGAGCTTTCATGAAGTATTTTTAGTACATAATGAAGAAACAGGTAAAAAATAATCTCTTTTGATCTCAAATAAGAATCCTATACCACTACATCTCTTGAAGAATTTGGATTCAGTTCATGGTAAAGTCTGTGAAGTTTCTAAACAAACGATCATACAAGAAGAGGATTTATCCAAGAACGCACTCGACAGGCTTTTCTCACTTTCTAAAGGCTGGGTGAGCCCCAGGGGCTATTAATGGCTGATAACAGAACTCTTCTCTAAGAAGCTAAACATTTTTAAAAATGAACAATTCGTTATTATTTCATGTGAAAACATTAATTCTAATGTTCTAAATCAATAATACACACTATATTAAGGGCTAGTAAAAGTACACTATAAGCAGAGTACATTATGGTTCAATTCACGAGTACTTACTTAGAGTTTATTTGCAGAAAGGATAATGATAGAGGACTCAATATTGGATAGGCATCCTATGATTAGCCAATCATAGAGCCAGCCAATTATTAGAATCAAAGCCTAACAGCTATCCTATGATTAAAGGATAATTCAATGTCAAGTTTATGTTCATATATTAAGGATCTGAAGATTGATGGATGCAGTTGACAAACTGGGATTACCTCAATATTTTAACTATTTAAATCCCGTACATATTTTCCCTGTGTGACGGGCTTTAATTAGACACAGAATGGATACCAAGAGACCACAAGAGAAGGAAAGGAAGACCATTAACAAGATGGCGAGATGAGATCGTACAAAGAGTAGGAGACAGTTGGGCTACTGTGGCAAGGAACATATGGACGAAAGTTATAAAGAACTTGCAATAAATAAATGGATAAAACATTTTATTTAATTATTGGCAAAAATTTTCTTACTTTTTATAATAATACTGCTTTAACCTCTTAACTTGCACGCTCGAGTTAATTCGAGCGCGCTAAACAGGCCAAACTGTGCACACTCGAGATAATTCGAGCAGCGTTGTATTTGATGCTGCTATAATTGAGTGTCTGAGAAAGAGAAGGGGCCATGCCACAAAACCTCAAATTTTAATTTAGTTACAGATCATATTAGTGCTCCTATCTACCGGTGTAATGCTGAACTATTTGGACAAGTGGCATAGCCCCTTCTCTTTTTACAGACGGTTGAAGATAGATAAGTTCAAGCGCCAGCTGTTCTGTGAGAGAGATAAGGGGCTATGCCACTCGGTCAGTGGTGGGGGGAGCCTCAGCCGTTTTGTTTTGATCTGCAGTTGGCTCACTCTCTACAGGTTATAAATGTACAAACTTTATCTAAAAGAATACGAAAACCAATCTGGTGATGATATAGGGCCGCCTGTTAAATGTGAAAAATACCTGTCTATTTTCAATACAAAGTTTAACATTGGATTTAAACTTCCCACAACGGACTCTTGTGCAGTATGTGATGAATGGAAATTTGTGGACGAAGACCTTATTCCTTATTCCTTTCGCCTTCATCAGCTTAAAGCAGAACAAGGGTATAAGTTGCTCTCAGAAGCTAAAAAGAACTCTCAAAGTCCTACTTATGAGTATTGCGTCATAACTTATGACTTGCAACAAGCAATGCCGCTTCCTAAAATTCCTACTGAAAAAGTATTTTATCTAAGACAGTTATGGGTTTATAACTAAGGTTTACATGTTTGCAACAACAACAAAGGATTCATGTGTATGTGGACAGAAGATACGGCTTCTCGTGGTGCCTGTGAAATTGGGTCTTGTCTGTACAAAGCCCTATTGAAAACTCAAATGACTGAAAACAAAAGAAAGTTGTGGTTCTTCTCAGATTCTTGCAGTGGGCAAAATAAAAACATGGTGGTTTTTACTTTGTACTACATTTTGGTCCACACAGGAAAATTTGATGAGATCCTTCATTCTTTTCTTGTTCCTGGACACACTTTCATGCCTAGCGACAGCGACTTTGGTGTGATAGAAAAAAAGGCACGGAAACAAGACTACTTTTTTTGTCTTGATGATTGGAAAAAAGTCGTCAAAGAATGTAGAGTGAAAGATCCTTTCACAATCGTTGACATGGACGGTTCAGACTTTGTAGATCTAAAAACACTGTTAAATACAGTAGCAAAGAAACCAAAAAGTGTTGACAACAAAAAAGTTGGCATCAGAGATGCCACAGCTGTAAAAGTTACTAAAAGCAGCCCAGGATACATTTTTCTTAAGTATGCCTACTCAGAACTTGAACATTGGACTAAAGTCAGAATATTCAAAAAACAACCAGGACGTCCCAGAAAAAATCAAATGGAAGAATCTCTGACTACAAGAATGTTGAGAGAGCTTTTGGAAAACGTGCCAAAACTGTATCCACAAGGTAGAGAAATCAATGCCCTGAAGCACCGAGACCTGCTATCGCTCCTACCCTACATACCACCTGTGTACCATGATCTGTACAAGAACTTGAAACCAGCAAAGGCAGGAGGACATGTGGAGGAACAAGAAGATGTTTAAGAACTCTACTAGTTTGTAAAACATAATGACTGTTGCATTGAATAAAAATAATGTTTTTTCATCCAATTAGAAATAATGAACAGTTCTGTTACACTGTTAGTATCGTTTTTGAAATCTTACTTTTGTTGGAAACAACTTCTAATCTTAATAAAAAAATTTAAATAAATAATGATTAGTTTTAATTTTCCCAACTACCCTGTTGAGAATAGAAAGCAAAGATGCCATAATCCAATAAAAATAATCAAAATTTATGTATTTTGTACTCAATCTAATAAAACTTAATTTTTCTCAAAACTATGTGTTTGTGGCATAGCCCCTTCTCTTTCTCATGCACTCAATTTTTCACACTCGAATATATTCGAGAATTGAAAATAACAATGTGAAAGCTAAGAAAAAGAATCGTGTTATTGATATTTATCATTTACATAGGATTATAAGCTATAATACCTTCATAATACCTTGCATTCTTGCATTTCTGTACTCGTGACGACTGTCTGCGATCCGTCGTAGTATTTTCGTGAATTTATATAAAGGCCATTGTATCTTTTATTTTACTATTTAGACGTGATATATCAAACACTTGTTTCTGTTGTTTTATAGTTTAGTTCAATAGTTACCTAAGTGTTGTAAACTTGCAAAGATAAGTGTATCTTTATAGACAGTCAGTTATTTTGTGATTACAGAAAATAAAATTGGGTATATTGGATATTTATACAATTGGTATGTTTTTTTCATTTTCAAATTATTATTATTATTATTATATTTTATTTTGTATTATATTTTAGTAAAAGTTATATTGAAAAATGAGCGATTCAGAATCTTAATATGAATACGCAAATTTGTCGGAAAGCGGCTCAGAAGAAAGTGATAAAAATTTTGATTAATTTTGAATTTTTTTTATTTTTTTGCCAAAACAATGTTCTAAAGTTTGTTTTTTTACAAAAAAAAAAATTGATTTTTTTTGGCCGTTTTTTTTTTCAAGAAAAAAAAAAATTCTGTTAAGAATGCCTCAATAAAAGCTGTTATTCATATTTCCCGAAGGGCGAATAGCAGGTTTTGATGTAAAATGGGGTATAATGACTTGATGTTCATTCATTGCTAATCGAATGATTCTGTAGTAAGAGTTCTTAATTCTGCCTGTCCAGGTGTAACTGGGATAAGGATCTTTAACGAAAACAATACAGCAAAACCTGGAAACTCTGAAGAGAATCTAAGAGCTCGGAAGCTGCAATCAAAGAGAGAAAAATCATAAGGAGAATGTTAGGACCAGCCAGAGTGAAAGGAGATGCCTACAGAATTCGTCACAATGAGGAACTGTACAAATATAAATTGTATATAGCCACGCATATAAATATTTTAGTGAAAGAAAATAGACATTTTATGAATATACTGACAGATTTACTAATATGGCTTCCACTTCGACGGTTAGAGAAAAATGATTAAAAATAACTGATCACATCGGCCAAGGATATGGAACGATTAGAGATCAAACTAGATTCAGTATCGACTGCAGTTTCGAGAAGACAGCCGACAAGGAGTATTCTTTGTGTAACTCACCGTCGGAGGATGAAGGAGATTCGGAAGAGGAAAGGAACTGCACGAAGAGTGGATAAGAGTCCTGTGGTCCTCAGTAGGTTTTTACGATGGAACAAGAACAGTTAAAAATGAATACAATAGGATAAAATAAAATATTTATTATAACTTTAAAATATATTTTTATTTATTGTTCTTTTGAAGAGAAAAGATTTGTCCTGGCTGGGATTCGTACCCGGGTCGTCTGCATCTCTAGTTCAGTGCTCTAACCAGTGAGCTACCCGGGGTCATATCCAAGCCAGGTCGTATACAAACCACTGAGCTACAAGGGGTTGTATCCAAGCTATCTACTGGGGTCGTATCCAAGCCAGACAAATCCATTCACTTCACCGATCCTATATTGAGAATGGATTTGTCTGGCTTGGATACGACCCCTGGTAGCTCAGTGGTTAGAGCACTGCACTAGAGATGCAGGCAACCCAGCTTCGAATCCCTGCCAGGACAATTCATTTCTCTTCAAAATAAAAATATTATAACTTTAAGCAACTTTAAGTCAGTTACAAGCCAACAGTTTTTAAAATAACTAACTAAATAATATCTTAAAAAATACTCCTCGCTTTTTTACGATAAAATGAATTTTTTCTTTATCGTTTTATTCTTATTTTAAACTTACTGAAAATACTTTTCTACTTTTTAGATTTTTTCTGTTAAAGCGTATTTTTTAGTTTTTTAAAATATAACTTATTTTCTGGATAGATAGAGTTTCTGTTTGGCTAGCTATAAAAATGTGTTGAATCCATTAACAAGAAGTTACATATTTATTAAATTATTAAATGAAGTTTCTTGAATCAAGTTTATTTAATCATTTCTAATGTTTAATGATTTCTTGAATTTTATTTTCGAAAAAAATTTATGTTAAGTGAACGTTTTTCGAGTTTCGTTCTCCATTAACTTCTTTCTTTTTTCAATTTGAAACTTACGGTACTTAATGCCAGTACTTTGAATAAAATGGAAATTATAGCGATTTATGAGACAGAGTATGATTATGATGGATAAGTATACCCCTTGCTGGATTAGTACAGAGCTCGATGGATGGGGCGATTTGTATTGTATGCAGATCTCCGCCCTACTTTCCACAGTTTCGTTGAACTGTCTGCGTCTGAGTAATGCCACCATAATTCTAAGGATACCATCGAAAATAGCAACTTGGATCGAGAAGAAAATATATACTATATATATGTATATATATTTAAGAGAAAAGATTATGTTCGGGATTCGAATCCGGATTCTAACCACTGAGCTACCAAGCCTCGCATCCAGACCAGACAAATCCATGCTCTTCACTGATCATATATCGAATCCCAGCCAAGATATAATCTTTTCTCTTAAAAAAAAAAAAATAAATATATATATATATTTATAAAAAGGCCCATAAAAAATATAATACATTATGTAATATAAATGTAATCGAGATAATATAATTATGTAATGACAGTATGTGTCATATGCGAGTGCCAGAATACAAGGAGATACTGAAAGATATCTTGGTATTTTATAAAAGTCTGTATATATGTAATATAATAATAATAATAAATTATAATAATGTAATATAATATATATGTAATAATAATAAGGAGTAAAAGTTCATTCAAAATCTGCTTAGGTGTTAAGATAATAAAAAGAGAGAAACAAAGGTATAATTTAGATTTTTAGCTTCAGATCTTAGGGGTCAGTCGTGGGTAGTGGTTATTATAACAGCCTACTCTACCCAGATCGCGGGTTCGCAGCCAAGCAGTTGGCCAAAGGATTAATTAAAGGTAATATATAAATATTTGTGTTGTGCTGTCCTTCGGAAGGGACATAAAAAAGGAGTCCTTAGCCAGTTCCAAGTAAAGTACTTGTTAAAGATCCCTAACAATATTAAGCTTTGACAGGCAAAATTCCCTCTGTAACATTATTTGATTACAAAAGTATAACATCATACAGTGGACTTTCAATGAAACAAACAAAATAGCTTCAGATTTTTTATTATTTTATCCTATTTTATTCATTTTTAACTGTTCTTGTTCCATGGTAAAAATTTACTGAGGACCACAATACGACCCCAGTAGATAGCTTGGATACATATCCCTTGTAGCTCAGTGGTTTGTATACGACCTGGCTTGGATACGACCCCGGGTAGCTCACTAGTTAGAGCACTGCACTAGAGATGCAGATGACCCGGGTACGAATCCCGGCCAGGACAAATCTTTTCTCCTCAAAAGAACAATAAATAAAATATATTTTAAATTTATAATAAATATTTTATTTTATCCTATTTTATTCATTTTTAACTGTTCTTGATCCATTCTAAAAACCTATTGAGGATCACAGGACTCTTATCCACTCTTCGTGCAGTTCCTTTCCTCTTCCGAATCTCCTTCATTCTCCGACGGTCAGGAACACAAAGATCACTCCCTGTCGGATGCCTTCTCGAAACTGCAGTCAGTACTGAATATAGTGGAATCTCTAATCGTTCCATATCCTTGGCCGATGTCATCAGTTATTTTTAATAATTTTTCTCTAACCGTCGAAGTGAAAGTCATGTTAGTAAATCTGTCAGTATATTCATAAAATGCCTATCTTCTTTCACTAAAATATTTATATACGTGACTATACACAATTTCTATGTGTACAGCTCCTCATTGTGACGAATTCTGTAGGCATCTCCTTTCTTTATACATTAAACATAGAGACTAAGTAAAATTACTCGATAAAAATTATTTTATGTACAAGATTTCTAAAATAATGTAGTGTTTAACATGAAATTTCTTTGTGAGTTCAATCTTTATTTGTGCTATATTTTTATACTGTTTATGTAACATAAAGATTATTCATACCTCCATACTTTTGAAGTGCACGTATAACATGTTTTTTATATTCGAATATATACAAATCATGGTAAGAATATTATACGATTCGTAAAAATCTACAACAGTCCTTGGGACCCTAGGTGACCTCAATCGTCTTATTATCTGCACTATTTCGCTGGCTAGTACATCACCGAGGCAGACATACAAGAAGAAGATATAGAGCCGTGGAGAACCGCAGGAAGAACTGTAAATAAGAAGGAGCAAGAAGTGAGTGTAGACCGTTAGTGATGATATCTTAGAAGTGCAAGAAGCCAGGGTTACAGTTAGTACGTATCGTCATAGAGTTCATGCTCTGCGTCCCTCTCAACCTTCTGCATCTTGCTGCATTGTCACTGCAGTGCGATCTGCAACTGTATTCTGCAATCTGTGATCGTTATGGCTGGCAAAGAGGTCATAAAAAGAAAACCTGTGCAACTACGACCCGTGGAGGGTCTGGAGTCCAGTAAATGGTAGAGACTGTACTGTTTCATGGAAAAAGGTTGTTCAGGCATTGGCGGATTTGAGGGGAGTATGGGGGCCGTGGCTACCCAGAGTTCTCATTAGTTGATATTGATCTGAATTTCAGTTGGTTTTCAACAAGAAAAAAAAACACGTATAACACACCAAAATCATTCATTGTATCGAATGTTTTCTCAAAGGGTGCATCCGAAATCGGCGTTTCCAAATCCTTTTATGTTTTTCATTCACATGTAGATCGCCACGGCTTTGATCAAGGAGCTTATTTTATCCATGTTATTGTTTTATGGCCTCAGTTGTCTTAAATTAAAAATTGATATTTTATGTATTTTCATTCATATATGGATCGTATACATTGATAACAAATTCACATTGACCCATGCCTCCCCCCCCTCTGAACATTCGTCTAGATCCGCCAGTGTGTTCAGGGTGTTGATTTGATCACAGAAAAAAATTAAACACGATTGACTCATTAACACGAGGTATGATCCGAACGATTGTCACTTTTTATTTCAGATAATTTATTGCTTATGACAGGATTAATAGTGTTAGTGTGCGTGGGCAGGACCTGTCTAGAGTATTAGCTCGCAACATTTTATCCTTTTTGATTTATACTGATATTAATATGTAAGGATTTCCTATATAAATAATGGAAAAATATGAATAAATAAAATCCGGGAACAATGTGTAACCGCGGCGCCTATAAAATTCACAAGTGAAGAGTGAACGGTAGAACAGACACGGTTCGATGAATCGATACGGCCACGAGCTACAATCGATAGTCGCCTTTCAATGCCGGCTCAGTTTACTATCGATTATTATCCGACTAAATTGGCCCTTAGAGAGGCCTCTTGTGTATTAATCCCGTGATTTATGGGGCGATTGTCTCCTCCCTTCAAGCGTCTCTCAGTTCTGCTTTTTATCACTCCCTTCCTAACAGACCTTGGCAGATATATAACCTCAACAATATATACATAAATAAATATATGTATATATGAGTGTTCGTGACTTTGTAAGAATCATTTCTGTTAAGATACAGTCTAAAAAAATAACCAAAAAAGCATATTTTAATAGAAATAGCTGAAATTAAACAAATCAATTTAGCAAAAACAAACTTTTTTTTATTAATTTATTCTTGAAATTTACAACTGTATTATAATAATACAACAAGTAAATGACAGGAATATAGACGGGAGGAGAAACTACCCAGTACTCAAATATAAAATTCAACTAAGAAATTCACGAAGCCATCTTCTTTTCAGATGTCTCGGAGTATTATCAGGAATTGAAGAAGTAGCTAGATTTGAAACTGGTGGTTTTGGGTGTGAATAAAGATGGATGACCAGCATGAGAAAGGATTCATATCATACTAGCTTATGCCCGCAGCTTCGTTTCGTGAAAGATCATTTTAAATAAATAATTATTTTTTTAAAATATAAGTTACTCATACATCCAAAATATCAGATGTCTAACTTCAAAACTGACGGATTCTATACAAACATTGAACCCCTATTATATTAAAGGAGAAACCCTTGAGGTGGAATTATCCTAATTTCTTTCTTAAACTATGCAAAGAACCTATCTACAAATTTCAAGATGCTAAGTTCCTGATTTTCCTTTAATTATGTAATATAATGAGGGGGGGGCACATGCCCCCACATAAATCTGCCCTTGCGGTAGCCTATGATGTATAACCTATTTTACTCAATAAGTTTCATCTAAATCCGTTTAGTACTTTTTGCGTGAAAGAGAGTAATTTTTTTTAATTGAAGCAAATTATATAAGAAATAAATATTTATAAAAAACTTGTTATTATTAAAAACTTTATAATGAATTGAATCGGTCAGGGGGTACAAGTAAGCAGAACTTATTTTGTGTTATCTCTGACCGAATCCCCTGACCAATTTAATCCATCATTAGAATTATATAGTCCACTATTTTTCACTCTAACATAAAAACTCTATATATTTTTATTTTGAGGACAAAATATATGCCCAGGGTCGGGATTCGAACTGGGGTCTCCCATGTTTCCGTCGTGGTGCTCTACAACATGAGCTATCCTGGTTCGTATCTCGGTCAGGCAAATCCATTATCTTCACTGATCCCATATCCCCAGGTTTAAAATACCATATCCCCTTTAAATTTTATAATTGAAAAATCAGGAGTATAAATTTCATTATAATTTTCTCCTTTTCGCTGCCTAAGTAATGAATAGACATTACAGACAGATAGGAATTTGGTGTATTATTTTTAACTAATATTCATGATATTAAATATACTGGAAAAATGGAAATACTACTACTCTGCCTGCACTCAAGCTTTGTACGTAAATAATTATTTTTAATTATTTATTTATTCTTTAGAAAACCAACACCAAGGTAATGAAGTATATTTAAATGCAAATTTACATAATGGCTAGTCATTCAACTAAATGAAGTTCTGTTGGTTGATGAGTTTCCTCTGACGGAGCCGAAACCACATTTTTTCCAGTAAATTCAAAAGACATATTATCCTTATAATTTTTTTTTTTTTTGTTTCGAATCTCCATTTATTTATATAAACAAATATTTACAATATATATATATATACAATACATAAATATATATATACGGAAATAATTATAGTACTTTTTCTACCCGGAGGTATTTTAAGCAATACATAGAATGAGTCCGCTGAAGGCGGGTTCTCTAAACCGGCCAAGGCCGCTGATTCTATACATTCAAAGCAGGGAGAGACCGCTTTAAGGGATTAGGTGATAGGAAGAAGAGAAGAAGAAGAAAGGGGGGAGAGGAAGGAAGAAAGGAACAAGAAAGGGGGGAGAGGAAGGAAGAAAGGCTTGGACAAGGGAGTCCTCACCCCATCCCTAGGCCAATGAGAGCACGTCGACCAAGGGGACACTGCCTTGCCACCTCCCAGGTCTGGGAGGGGGAACTATGTCTCTAAAGAGTGGGTTGCTACACGCCTTCAGCCCATCAAAAAATTTGATGTGCCTCCGGCTAATGTAGTTCGGTATAGACGGGAGTTTCAGCTCCTCATAGATTTTAGTATTACGCGCCCTTTGGAGCGACGTGCCTTTAATTATACGCCTAAGGATGGAGTTCTGGAACTGCTGTAGACTTTTTAGTGTGGTTTTGTAAATATGTTTAAGGAGCGGCGCACCATGGAGCAGCGTTGGTCTAATAATCGACTTATAAATTTGGCATTTAAGCCGTAACGACAGTTGGGGCGAAGTGAGGAGGTCCCAACTTAATTATCCTTATAAATTTTCCCTAAGGAAATGTATTAGTATTAATACATTAATATTAATTGAGTATGAAAAATTTATAATTAATGTTAATTCAAAATCTCGTTTTTCACAAACAAGTTGTCCGGTCCAGGAAGTACTCAGGTTTTAATATAATGGGGTTGTCTTTTGTTTCTTTCACTCTTTTGTCTTGTATGTCTTATCTTCCAAACCCAAGAATCCAAAAGGTATTTAATGGACTTAATCCTAGGTAGTGTAGAATAGAGGAAATGGTTATTACCCGTCTTAGGATTGAGCAAAGTCATTTGACCAACAAATGACACAATGACAAGGGGTAACACTAAAAATGTGTTACAGCACGTTATATCTATGAGGAATGCCCATGGCACAGCATTGAAACGGACGTTGGTCACAACATCTTTCTCCGAACGCGGTGGTAAAGTTACATACAGCTTGGGCTGCCGAGTGGCCAAGTATTGATAAAAAACATTACACCATCATGTGTTACGATGATGTTATTCGATGGGATACTAAAAACAATGCTTGCGTGATACAAATTTAATAACAGTTCATTGCAATAAACATAAACATACTAAACAATAGAAGTCCACTAATTACACTTTGAATTTTAGAAATTCTTTATAAAATCCTCATTGCTCTTTACTTTTTAACGAACAAAGCCATGATACATGATACGAACAAAGTCATTATCTTAATGCTACATTTGTTACCGATTTGGCTTGAATCCGATATCAATCTTTTCATGACAAACTTTACTCTCACTCAAATCCACTAGTTTTTCAAACTTGCAAACTATTCAATTACTGATAATCCTCCGAGGGATCTGAAAAGAAGTTGGCCTCATAAACTTCTGTGTTCAATTTGTTAATCGAGTACTAGCAAAGGGTAGTTTCTCTAGTTGCATTTATCTCATGCCATTATATATATATATATCATTCTTGTTACTTGATGTATTATTATTATACAGTTGTAAATTTCAATAAATAAATTTAAGAAAAGAATTTTAGAAATAATAAAAATGGACATTTCATATAAAACAGTTCTATAGATAAAATTAGTGTGCAGAATAAAAGATTTTGATTCTACGTGTATAATTATGTTTAAATTTTACATCCAATCTCTGTAAAATATCGTTATAAAAACACATAAAATACAATAAGAAATTTAATCTAAGCATAAAAGGAAGATTTTGAGACCTGGTATTTATAGAATTTTTATTGTCATTTATTTTGTTTAATAAAATCCTATATAGTTATATTAAGTTACATTTGGGCTTTCGCGTTGGTGGGATGTTTCCTCTGGTTAGTGTTTTTCTGCATCTTGAAGTGAGGATGTACTTTCTTCATTTTTTTTTCTTTGCTTTAATTCTCTATTTCCTCCGTCGTAAACCAACTACTTCCTATCCTCCTGTATCGTTTAATAACATCCCACTGATTCCTGTAGAACAGGTCCGGTACTTAGAACTACATTTTGATAAACGCTTAACTTGGAATCCTCTTACTAGACTGAAACGACAAGAAACATCTCACCGTTTCAGGCTACTTCAACATTTACTAGACAAACGCTCTAAGACCCCAATTAATTACAAAAGACTCATATAGATGACAATTATTAGACCCATCTGGACTTACGGAATAGAGCTTTGGGGCTCCACTAAGCCATCGAATTCCTCTCGTATTCCATCCTTACAATCAAAAATCCTTCATAAGATCCTCAATGCTCCTTACTTTGTTACGAATAAAGTAATCCATAACGACCTTAACATCCCGTTTATTGCAGATTTGGCTCGAATCCGATATCAATCTTTTCATGACAAACTTTATTCTCACTCAAACCCACTATTTTCAAAACTCGCAACCTCTTCATTTCCTGTTTTTTGTTTTCCTGTTTTAGCTTTGACATTTAAGGCTTTTTGATTGAAATTTTTCTTCTTTACGTGCACTTTATGTTCCTTTTGATCTTTTGTTCTTGAATATTATTTTTATTTAATTTTTTTTTAAAATACACTAGATAGATTCCCACTAATCGCTAAGGATTTGGCACAAGACAAGGGAGGACTCCAGGGAGCGTAACTGGGATGTAGTTTTTTTTCTCTAAAGAAGAACCGTTTAGATGACAAGAGGTCCTGCCAAGCATAAAACAGAGCGCTCAGCTGTGTCCTTCAACAGCTATCCTGTATTAGTCCCTCTCTTTCTAAGGACATCTTTACCTCTTTGTCACCTGTCCATAATGATTCTTGAGCAAATCATTGTTTTAGCTCTTACTAGCGGATTAAACATTATTTAATTATTACAAGTAATCAATAAATTAATCATTACACATTACCTTTTGAAAAATAAAGTTCTTTAATCATTATAAAACTCCGGTAAAACAAGCGGGGTGGCTCAGTGGTAGAGGATTGCCGTACCGAAGGACTGGGTTCCAATTCGTTTATGGGAGTAGTGTCAAATCTGTTACAAGTCAGGATCGAACCATTGGGATCTGGGAGCTTTGGGAAGTCACCCAGCCTCTATAAGACATATTATTTCGCCTTAAAAGCGTATCTTCAGGGCAGGGTTTTTATTGTTAGACAAAATGTTAAACATCCCAATTGCAGGAGTGCCGCAGAGAATATTAGGCCCAGTTTTGAACTCTTTTTACAAGTACGACATCCTACAGACGCTAACATTAATACATGCAACAAATGTGGATTACACTGTCATACATTCAACAGATGCTAACCAGAACATATTTCCTCAAAACTTATAAAAAACAAAAATCAAACTAAGTGACTGTCCACTATTAACATTACTATATCCCACTGCATAAATAGGCAAAATACTTGCAATCATAGCATATAAATATATAAAAGTAAAAATAACAGCCGTTATCCAATCTAATTACAACCTCTTTATATCTAGAATCCCTCAATTAACTGACCACAATATCTCTGTCTACGAATTAACACATCGGACAGTTAATTTACGGCAAAATCGATACCACAATATCTAATTTACACTTCGCAAAGTGCCAAAGAAATTAATTGGAAAATTCCACTTGTTGAGTTATTGCTTCAAGATTCAGCTCAGGTGAAAATCCAGTTACTAAAATAATTAGACTAAAATATATTGTAATGTATATTTAAAATTTATGATGTTTACATCGAGTCGTAATAAATTTATGATGTAAACAAATAAAATTGTTAATTATGGTTTCTGAATGCTTAAATTGGTTTTTGCTGAGCAATAAAAATACCGATCCGATTATTATTCTCACGAATGACCGCTTTTGATTTTAATATTTCGATAAGAAACGAAAGTATCACGATTTTTTGTTTTTTCTTTATTATTTTTGTCTAAACTTGTATCTTAAATAACAAGAATTGTGTTGATGAAATATTTTTCATCTCCTCAAGAATATAACTATATGGATTTGAATTTTTTTTTATATCTAGCTGTGAAATAAAAGATATACTTTAGTTTCATCTTAAATAAATAAGTTATGTAAATTAAAAATTCATTCTGCAATTAAATATTATTCTAATTGACGTACCTTGAGGGGCAATAAAGCAATAAAAGCCAATAATTGTAAATAATTTCTGGATCCAAAAAACGTTAGAACTCACCTGTAACAGATATAATACAAAATATTAGTCTTTACAAATTAAAGAATATACATAAATAAAAAATAATTGTGTTATTATTTTTTAATTTTACGTGTTTATTTTTGTTTTTGTTTGTTTACCTCCTTTGTTTTATAAAAATTACAAATAAATATTACGTAAATACATATGTTCCCTTATCAATTTTTTAATAATATAACATTTTGTGAGTAAATAGTTTTGAAATTTTTACAGGATTAAAACTATACAAAATAATAATAAATATTTATTTGAGAAATTAAACAAATATCGTTTGGCACATATTGAATTCGTACAATCCTTTGAAAAGTTCTCATTGAAGGCACTCCTAGCTTGGTTCATCTCCCTGCTGTAGATTCCTGCTCCAGAGATGTTTCTATCTCCTCGTCGGATTCTTTGGTAATGTTTCTGTTAGTAATGTTGGTAACAGTAAGTTTGGATGTCCAACAAGTGAGCCATGAAATTATTTGTAGCTTTTCTCGATTGTATCACTCACTAATGGTATGTTGAGGTCTTAGTAATTTTTTTTTTTTAGTTCCGTAAAAGGGGAAATGAGTAATATAACGAAGGCACTTAGAGGAAAAGATTTGGGAGAGAGAACGTTTTTCCGTTCGTAGCAGGCAAATCTCATAAATAGAAATTAAAATTTCAAATTTTTATTTAGTGTCCTCATACAAGACTGAAAATACAAGAAACTGCTCGAAGTTTTCGCCTACTTCAACATTCACTGGACAAACGTTCTAAGCTCCCAATTAATTACAAAAGACTCATTCACATGACAGTTATCAGATCTATTTGGACATACGGAGTTGAGCTTTGGGGCTCTGCTAAACCATCCAATCCTTACAATCGAAAATCCTTCGTAAAATCCTCAATGCTCCTTATTATGTCACAAACAAACTCATCCATCATGATCTTAATATCCCATATGTTGCTGATTTGGCCCAAACTGGATACCTATTCTTCCATGACAAGCTCCATACACACTTGAATCCGCTAGTCTCTCAACTTTCTTCCCATAATATTCCTGATAACCCTCCGAGGCGTCTGAAAAGAAGATGGCCTCGAGACCTTCTACTATAGAACTTTATTGGAGTGCTACCGATGGGTAGTTTCTCCACAAGTGTTTTTTTTTTCTTTTTCATGTTCATGTTTATGTTAGCATATTTACTTGTTGTGTTGGTTATTACAGTTGTAAATATGAATAACTTAATCTGAAAAAAAATTCAAATTCTTCTTTAGTGTAACTTCTAATTGTTTATTTTTATTTCTTGTGGTTCAAATTTAAGCTCATATGAAATTTAGATGTATACAGAAATAATACTTCACTTCAATCACCTTCCCTCGAGATTTATTTTTACCTTCCACTAAATAGTAAGAAAGCTATTAAGTGTTTCTAGAAATGACCATTGCAGATTTATTATTATTTTAAATTAATTTTAATGTATTTATAAATAATTTATAGGAGATAATATTGTGGTACTGGACACTCATAAATTTTATGTCAAATCTTGTGCGCTCAGTAGGTTTATTTATTTAAAAGATCTAAAATCGTCCAGACAAAATAATTTTTTTTGTAGAAATTGCTAAATCAGCTAATGTTCTTAAATGACTTGATTTAACCTTCCTTATATTTAAATAAGATGTAAGACTAAACACATTGTAAGGTTGGTATTGTGTAAGACCTTCACTATTATACAAGATGTCGATGGCCGGCCGAAGAAGACCGCGGTTGTGTAATCCACTTTCCCTTCTGGGGGATCCTCTGCTCTTCGAGAGTCCTTTTTACTCCTTGGTAACAATACGCCATTATCCTTCGTCCTTAACCGCTCTTCAGGAATAAGGACTGTCCACGCACCTCTCTCTCTCTCTCTCTCTCTCTCTCTCTCTCTCTCTCTCTCTCTCTCTCTCTCTCTCTCTCTCTCTCTCTCTCTCTCTCTCTCTCTGTCTCTCTCTCTCTCTCTCTCTCTCTCTCTCTCTTCTCTCTCTCTCTCTCTCTCTCTCTCTCTAATCTTTCTTAGCCTTCTTGTACCGCAAGAAAAAAGTGCCCGATTATCATTTTTTTTTTTAAAGGAAGTCATGACAGAGAAGAATGTCTCAATATGAAATTACGCCTACAGGAAGTGTGGGTGGTTTGTGTCGTGTCCTTGCACGCAACACCTAAGACCATTTTTTCTTCTTATCGCAAGAAAATATCCTTTCGACACAGACGACGAACATTTCTTTTATTATCTTTGCCTGAATGCATGTCTGTAACGGAATCTTTGAGCCCAATTTTCGGCTACTTCAAAACATTGTATTAAATATCTGGCCTGTGACAAGGCAATAATTTAATAATTTCTTCTCATTGTCCTCATCAGGATCTTCAGAATTTTCGAATTCTCATGTCCGAAGACACTATTGTCAAGTACTGAGGAAGGTCCTAAGGCTTAATCTTTGAGACTAACATATGACTACTAGCGGGATCTACTGGGGAGTTTTTTATATTTCTCAAAAAAAAAATTGAATGTTTAAAAAATAAATAAGCTTAATTACTTAATAAATAAAAATAATAATATTTGAACAAATATGAACAGATCCTTGAAGAGCTAAGGAGTTCTTGAAAGGCGGCAGAAGAGAGGATGAGTACAATGGAGGGTTCCGCATGGTCTGGCTCACGACCCGAGATATTTATGGTTCAATTTAATACGGCTCTGGAAATTTATGAAGGGGGGGGGGCGCAAATCCTAGGCAGGTGCAAGTATTGTAATGAGCTGCGGTTCCTACGGTGTAGGGTCAATGGTCGCTGCTGTGAGTGGCTATGAATCGATTCAGGACTCGATTCTTTATCGATCAATAATCGAGTCATTACAAAAATAATGTTATTCAATGAATAAACTGGTAACTGTTTAACGCTAGTTAGAAAAAATGGAGGACCTGGTTGTTCAGGACGTGTTGTTCTATAATGTTTCTTGGACAATGGTCCTCGATTTCCCCCTTATTTTGGGGAACCCACTTCTACCATTAGCCATTCCGCGCTCTTTACAATTATTAGACTGTTCAATTTACGATCCCACAGTGTCTATCCGAGGTGTTAACAGATTAAATATTTTCCGACACAACTGGAATGTAGGATTTAAAAAAAAAAAACTTGTATTATTTTCTGGACAACATAATATATTATTTAAATGGTTAATTCACAGTTTTATTTCTTAAGATTATAGGGTCTGTTACGGAAAATGCATGCAGTTTACTTTTTCGGTAATTATGATTATATATATGAGATAACTCCATGTGGTTGAGAATGATTGGAAGAGAAGGTCTTAGTGTTGAAATCGATGAGTCCTAATTTTCGAAAAGGAAATATAATGAGGTGAGGATATACCCGCAGCAATGAGTGTTCGGAGGCGTGTGCAGGAAAACTATGGAGTGTTTCCTATATTCTGTCTGTCACATGTAGAACACCTAAAATGCTGACTTATTGCATTAAAGCTGCAATACGACCTGGGAAAACAATATGTTCTGATTACTGGAAGGCCTATAAGGGAGTAAAGCAAATTGAAGGCACGAGGTATAAACATTGCGTTGTTAACTATTCAAAAAAATTCGTTGACTTAAACTCAGGTGCTCATACCCAGAGGGTGGGATCAATTTGTGCTTCAGTGAGACGAAGAAACAAAAGAATGTAGAAGGAATATAAATATGTTGGATTCATATTGATCCAAATGGAGGAGAAGGTACGAGAAAATATGTTTGTTTACTAAGATTTTAGAAAGTACTGCTGATTTTTATCCACAAATTTAATTGCAATTGTTTTGTTTTGAGTTTATTTATAAATATAAACAAGTTTAGTTATGAGTATTTTATTTTATTTTTTTTATTTGATTTTATTTAACGCCGCTTCAACTTTTGAAGCCATTAGCGACGACTGCTCTTATTATATTTCATTGATTAAGTTTGTTTGCTTCAGGTACATCAGAGTCCTCTGCAGCTCGTTATAATTTTTGAAAAGTTGGATTAATATATTCAATTTGAATATCAGAATTTCAGGCGTTGATGACCCTGGGGTTTTACGCCTTAAAGCCCAAATAAACAAACAAACAATATATTCAATTTATATATTATTATATTATATTATTTTATTTAATAACATAAATAACAGATATATAAAAAATAATCTGCAAGCGTTTTCCGAAACAGACCCAGATTATGTTATTTTAGACTCGATTATTTGCCTTGAAAAATCTCAATTTTCAGCTGATTTTTACCTTTTAGATAATTCTATTTACATAGATTTACATGCCCTGTGATGAATATTATTAAACGTAGTAAATTTACTACTATTGATTTTGTTGTACTCCAGCTTGAGGATGTTCAAATCGTAAATCCGTGTCATATAGAGAACAACGCAAACGATGAAGTTATGTAGTTCCAGTACAGGTTATTTTTTCATCAAAAAGAATCATTTGTTATACTTCAAAACTGTCTAAATAGACCATGTTTGGGTGGATGTATGGTATGAAAAAAAACCCTGTCGTACTAGACCAAAACTATCTAAATAGGCCATGTTTGGGTGGATCTAAGGTATGTAAAAACCTTGTCGTTCTAGACCAAAACTGTCTAAATAGACCATGTTTGGATGGATGTAAGGTATGAAAAAAAAACCTGTCGATCATTTTCGGGTTCATAAATTAGTGCAAACTGTACAGTTACTATGGAGACGGTTGTGCTTGGAGAATCCACCAGTTTTCCCCCAATAGGGTCTGAGTGAACCCGGATCGGATTATGATGTAATGATGATTAGAATTTCAAAATTAATTATACCACAGCCTGTTACCTATAGCCTATAAGTGTTACTTAAGGATCCAATACCGTGACACATTCCACACTAGAAGGAGATATCCTTAGCCTATTTTTAGCAGGTGCCAGTCATTCCGATGGTAATGGTGTCTTTTATCGCCCAGTCGTCCTAACGGTCCTTCCAGATAATCCGTCCTCAAATATCCATCTAACGATCCTTCTTCTGAATCCTTTTGTCCTATCATCGCTAAATTAAAACTATTTACGACTCCATTAAATGGGCTAATGGATTTAAAAGCTCATCTGTTTCAGTAATAAAATGGCTTTATTTACAAACGATAATAGTTTCGTCCTGGTTGGCTGAATAATCGACTGAGGAATAAGGTCGGACATTTAAACTATTTTCCTATAAACCTATAATGGGATATATGCTAATGAATAAAATTATTCAAAGTATTCTACTGACAATTATAAAAATAATCAGAAACTTTTTGTAATAATAGAACAAGGTTGGAGCTGAGATTTGCTGATGATGCCGGAATAGAATCCGAGGAAATTAAATGTTTTATCTGTTCACAGCTATAGGCCACGCGCATTGGAATCGTCTTAAAAGGATTAATAAATCCTTGATTATGCAGTCCTTCGGAAGGGACGTTAGACGGGTGTCCCTAGCTTATACGATCAGTCATGACAGCAAAAAGTGACGTTGAAGAACCGAACAACAAATAACCGAACAGCTTACAACATTACTGAAATTTTTCTTGATAAAGAGGAAATACTTTATCACCTTAGTACACACAGTATCATTTTGTATAATACACATTCGATCATTTTGTTATTATTAATTACCTTTTATAAATTACCCAATGCTATATTTCTCCACTTTTCTATACTCTATATATATTATATTATATAATTCTTAGTACGGCAATGTTCTTATATTCATTTATCTTGTTTTCATTCTTAGCCCTGAAGATGGCCTAAACTGTAGGCCGAAACGTCGGCAAGTATAATAAATAAACTAACCTTATTTAGTGTTATTAATGACTGCACCCCCAGACAAATTGTATCCTTCATGAAATTTTTTTCATCTCTCCTCTTTACTGAGTTGCCATGCCGGAAATAATGGTTCAAATCTCGCTGTAGGCCATGGTTTTTATTTAGTCTGTTTGCAGTGGGAGATGGATCATATAGGGTCTAGGACCTGCTGGTGGCCACCCAGCCTCAATAAAATATTATAAAAATATGGTACCCAAAATAAGGGGGAAAAATCTGGCGGTTGAGCGTGACCTAGGACAAGTCACCTCCTTGCAGAACCGTTGTCCATGAAACAGTACAGTCTCTACCATGTACTGAACCCCAGACCCTTCATGGGTTGTAATGCTACAGGTTTTTTTTTTTTTTTTAAATCTCTCCTCGTACATCCATGATATGTCGATAAAACCTGAGTTACCCTCATTTCTGTTTCTAAGTCAGGGATTTAACAGTTAATTTATCTTTTGGATTTTAGCCTGAATTGTTTTATAGGGATGTGAAACGTGGCCGCTAACACTGAAGAATGAACATCTTAAGTTATTCGATAATAAGGTGTTGTGTAGAATATTCGGTCCTAAAAATGATGAAACCAATGGAGAACTTAAGGGATTACACAATGTGGAATTGCGAATTGCGAAACTTTCATCCTATTATTATTCAAGTGGTAGCTTCGCGAAGATTAAGATTGGGTTGTAAAGTTGATAGCCTTAGTAACGAAGGAATTTCTATAAAGTAATTAAGCGCTATACTGGCAAGCGCCAGAGGTGTTGACCGAGACGTAGGTGGAGGATTGTGTTAAGAGTGATCTGATGGGATTGGGTCAGTGTAGTGGTGTGTGGACGGAAGTGTGCAAGCAGAGAATAGTGGTATCGGCATCGTCTTCCCTAAGCCTTATTAATATCCTTCTAGTGTTATTTTTGGGCCTCTTGATTCTCTTAAGAATCCTTCTATCTATTTTTAGCAGATTTTCTAGACTGGAAAAGGACATATTCTCTATCCTGTAAAATATCACTGATTTTATCATTGTATTTCAGAGCCTGATTTTGGGCTTTTTGGAGAGTCATATTTTTTAATACATACTATTCGTTAAGTAGTATATATATATATATATATATATATGAATTGATGTTTTTTAGTTACATGATTTATGTTATAATACCTTTCATTTTTGTTTATTTGTTAAATTTATTTTATTTTATTTATTTTTATTATACAATTTAGGATTACAAATTTAATTTTAACTTTATTCTCACGTGTAAATTATCAATTTAGTCAAACTGTAAATTTTTAATTTCTTGTATTGTAAAATTATATTAAAATGTATTCTGTTATTATAATACTAAACTGGTCAAAATTATTAAAATCACATGTAATGGCATGTAATATGCTTACTTAAGTATGGAGCATGTACTAATATTAATAAACGGTCCCTCCATGGGGTTACCATGGGGGAACAAATATAATATATAAATATATATATATATATATATATATATATATATATATATATATATATATATATATATCCTTGTGAGAGCAGTACTCGATTAAGATCCATTCCTTAGTTCAAGCAACAAGCTTTAGCAAAGTGATATTTATATATGTGTGAAAAAGCTACCTAAATGTTGTGGGAATTAGTGTAGTAGTGTATGGTCCTAGTGTATCTACACACCCTACGAGTGCTCACCAAACCTCTACATAGGTAGTCTATAGGGATCTTTCTTCAGATCAACTTTCAGTATTCCAGCTGTCTTTGAAAAACTACACGCTCTACCATGTATTGAGTATAAGACTCTTCACAGGCTTGAGTGATACAGTTTTGTTTTTTCTCATGTCATACATCCATACATGTACAATATAAACAATTATGAAGTCTAGCAAAAACTATTTTCGATTTAAACCTAGGTTTATCATCGAAACTACAATACTTAGTCAATCAATCTTTTCTCTTCTATTGTTCTATATATATATATATATATATATATATATATATATCCTTGTGAGGGCCGACCTAGCCATTACTCATTCACCTAATAACAGGGCGGAAGATGGTCCTAAAGACGAACAAACAAGCGGAGACCAATTGATGGACATTAGCTATGTAAATTAGGACGTGTCGCTGGCCTAGCCTCGCTAGTTATAACGGCAGGTATCTTTATCCTCAGCGATCTCTAAATATTTGCAAGTCTTTATTATAACCTGTAGGGGGCAATAATGGCCATTCCCCAGGCGCCATTTATTCAATTTTCTTTTTTAAAAAATTATTAAAAAATAGATTCACCTTGTTATTTACGCACTTTTATAACTGTCAACTGACCCAGATCTTTTTTTATTTTTTTGGGGGTAATTATTCCGCTGGTTGTCGCTTCGAGTTACAATAAGTTTTAACTGTTTAATCGTTTTATTTTTCAAAAATATCTTGAAATTTAAATTGGAAAAGATAATGTGATTATAGGATATGTTTATACTTCGGTAATCGTTTCATCAAGAAATAAACGTTGAAACTAACATTTCTAAGTAATAATAATCTTGGTTGAAAAGTTCATTTCTAGATGAAATTATTAGAAAGAATACACACTTCCCATAATTATATTATCTCTTCCATACTAAAAATCATGATACCTTGTATTTTTGAAAAATAATAAAAGAAAAACGAATAAACAGTAACTGTTTATTTATATTTATTCATTCACCTGAGGAACAGATTCCTTATTTTTGTTAAGTTTTTAACAAAGTTTTTTCGTTGTACGGAAAAATAAACTTGGCTGAAAAACGATTATAACTTTTCTAAAACTGGACAGCCGTGTAAATTATTTAATCTTCTAACATCCACTGATAGAACCTGTGAGATCTACTGCCCTTCTGTAGCTCATCCAGCCTCTATAAAGTGTGAAAACCCTTAACTGGGAGAGAAACCTCTGGCTTGGAGGGTTATCAGGAATAGTATGGGAAGCAAGTTGAGAGACTAGCGGATTCAAGTGTGTATGGAACTTGTCATGGAAGGATAGGTATCTAGTTTGGGCCAAATCAGCAACATATGGGATATTAAGATCATCATGGATGAGTTTGTTTGTGACATAATAAGGAGCATTGAGGATTTTAGGAAGGATTTTGGATTGGAAGGATTGGAAACGAGATGAATTGGGTGGCTTAGTAGAGCTCCAAAGCTCAACTCCGTATGTCCAAATAGGTCTGATAACTGTCATGTAAATGAGTCTTTTGTAATTAATTAAGAGCTTAGAACGTTTGCCCAGTAAATGCTGAAGTAGGCGAAAACGTCGAGCAGTTTCTTGTCTTTTCAGTCTTGTATGGGGATTAACACTTACATAAATATCACTTTGCTAAAACTTGTTGCTTGAACTAAACAATAGATCTTATTCGTGTATTGCCTTTCAAAAATCTGGTTAAAACGTAAGTTTTTTGAGTTAACGTTACTTTATGCAGCTACAACTGGTCTGAATATACTACAATGGCAGAACTAAATTTGGGTAAATCAGGTTAGGGATATTAAACGAGTACTCCAGTAATCTAGTTATACCTCAGAAGGACAGAATAACCAAGGATTTTTTACTATCTTTAAAAAATAAGGCAACTTGGGCGAGAGGCGAACCTGCGACAACTTTAGACAACGACTACACAACAAGGGACCCTAGTAATAACCTTTCACGATCAACTTTACCCTATAATTAGATATTTCGTAAATAATAAGCGAGTTTAAGAGAGAAAAGATAATGAAAGGTTGATAATTACGCTATGCAACAATATATCTCGGGATCTGATGCAGTTTAATTAGCAGACAGCGAATTATAAGGTTTCTTACCTTTGTAATCATTGGCTAATTTTGAAAAGTTCTTGTCTAGAAAGTGGATACCCATCGCTGAATTAGGAGGTTACAACTGGTTTTGATTCAGATGATATGGAACGAAAAGTAAATTAGACCATCCGGAATCATTACGAAACAAGATGAGTTTCAAACTTAATTAAACTTAATTAATTAAATGGACTTTAAAGAAAATAAATAAAGAATAAATATAGTATAATATGCAGGAAGCAATGTTTAAAACAGAAGGAAGAAAATGGTCCGGGGGTGGTTCAGAAAAAATAGCCCTGAAGAAGACCTGCAATGTGGGTCGAAACGTTTGCTATAAATTAAAAAGATAATTTTTTCTGAGCTCTGAGATATATATATATATATATATATATATATATATATATATATATATATATATATATCTAATATTATTCAAAATGTTTAAAATGGTTATACTAGCGAATACCATCCATAATGATCATTCTGAGCAATGTTGGAAGTGCATCATAACTCCGCAATTATTATTAATTATATTCCCATAAATATTTACAATGGCTATAGATATTTTGTAAATAAAAATTTAAACATCTGTATATATTATAAAACAAAGTCCTCGACCGCTTTAGTTCGCGGTAAGCTCAATAACTGCTACACGTGTTTTCATGCGGTTTTCACCAATAGATAGAGTGATTCACCAGGAAGGTTTAGATATATAATTTGTCCAGGTTTCGTGTAAATTGGTTGGAATATCGATGGGTTTCATCGAAGACGCTGCTTGCCTAATTCATTGTAATTATCTAACGCGCAAGATAATAAATTCGTATATAAAGATTTATTTTTATAATTTCTATATAATAAAGTACATTAGCTGAGAAAGGAAGAAAAGAAAATCAAGACTCCCAAAGAAGCCTAACCAATGATATTCACGTGGTCCTTAGTGGCCGCTACGTGATAAAAAAAAATACATTACACAGACAAATTATGTAGGCATATTATGCCTTATTATCCGAGCAAACCTGGGCTGGGTCGCTGGTAGATAATACAATAATAATGATACTAAGCAGACATTACAATAATTTCATCCGTAATTTAGGCAATTTTTGAATTTATGGATGGAGAAATAGTGTATCTTACTAATACTATAAATGTGAAAGATTGTATGTTTGTCTCTCTTTCACGCAAAAACTACTAAACGGATTTGGATGAAACTTTACAGTAATATAGTTTATACATCAGAATAACACATATGCTATAGCTAGCTCGGATTTATGGGGGGGGGGGCGCACGGGTACACGTGCCCCCCCCCTACAGTTTTTAGGTACTGTGGAGAATCCATTATAGTACATAATTAAAGGCAAATCTCATGATCATAGTTGTTAAAATAACAGAAAGAACATGAGTGAAACTATTGTTTTGATATCCTATTAATCTTACTAATATTATAAATGTGAAAGTTTGTTGTTTGTCTCTCTTTCACGCAAAAACTACTGAACGGATTTAGATGAAACTTTACAGTAATATAGGTTACACATCAGTATAACACATAGACTACAGCAAGGCGGACTTATGGGGGGGCACGGGAGCACGTGCCCCCCTCAGACACTATTTAGGTACTGTGGAGAATCCATTATAGTACCATAATTAAAGGCAAATTAGGAACTTAGCATCTTGAAATTTGTAGATAGGTTCTTTGTATAATTTAAGAAAGATTTGTATGATTCCACCCCCAAGGGTTTTCCGCTTAATATAATAGGGGTTCAAAGATTGTATGGAATCCGTCAGTTTTGGTGTTATACACCTGAAATTTTGGATGTACGAGTAAATTATAGTTAAAAAACAAATTAAATTATTCATTTAAATGATCTGTCACGTAACTTTATGTGGCGAGCGAAGCCGCGGGCAAAAACTAGTTTTTTTATATATTGGTTTTCACTACTCTGCCTATCATAAATTTTAGAAAAGTGTGGTGAATCTTGGGAGCCGGAAAAATATTCAAGATGGTTGGGCAATCCTGATTAAAACTATTGTTTTAAAATATTTGTATTTTTTATTTCATCTCAATTAAATCTTCTGATCTTGTGTTCAAGGCTGTTCGTGAATTCACAAACTCAGTTCTCAGATTCGTATCTTGAGACCGTCTTTCATTTAGATTGTATTGTCTTTGTTAGACCTTTTATTTTCTAGTTCGTAATTAATTTTCTAGTCCAACCGACAAAAAAAAAATAATAAAACGAGTTATTTCAAAGTGAGAATGAGTGAGAGCATTGTGCTGATAACAGTCCTGGGTTCGAAGCCGACTCTGGCACATTAGTTATTTAAAGTTTTAGCAGCCACAGACGCGTGATCTTCAGAATCTCCTGGGAGTTAATCCAGCTCCTATCAAGCCCCTATTAAATAGAAAAACTGGTGGTTGTGTGTGACCATGGCCAGTTCGCCTTGCACAGCCGTTGGCTTAGAAAGAGGAATATAGAATATCAAAACAACACAAGGATGTTTTTATTCTATCTATTTAACTCCTACGTTTCGTCCCATATTCTTCATCAGAGCCAAAAAATAATGGTGAAGCAATTACTATTGATAATATTAATTCACTTACGAGTACCTATCATAGGAATGTGTGTATATAGTATTTATGAATATTTTTATTTTGAAGAGAAAAGATTTATCCAGGCAGGGTTTCGAACTCGGGTCGTCTGCATCTCTAGTGCAGTGCTCTAACCACTGAGCTACCAGGGCTCGTATCAAAGTCAGACAAATCCATTCTCTTCACCGATCCTGTATCCCAGTGTTCTCGCAATTTTTGCGATGTATACACGGGGAAGAATGTTCATTGAACATTACTTTAATTGGGATCTTGTTGACTTACGTAAATTATATATTTCATACACTTGGATACGATCCCTGCTAGCTCAGTGGTTAGAGCACTGCACTAGAGATGCAAACGACTCGGGTTCGAATCCCGGCCAGGACAAATCTTTTCTCTTCAAAATATAAATGTTTGAAAATATTCACCTTCAAAAGAACAATAAATAAAAATAAGTGTACCTATATATTTAGTTTTTGTATTACTATATTGTTGGCGATTATATATATATATATATATATATATATATATATATATATATATATTTTATTTATGGTTCTTTTTAATTATTTAAATATATATTTTTTTTTTAATTTTGAAGAGAAAAGATTATGTCTTGGCCGGGATTCGAACCCGGGTCGCCCGCGTTTCTAGCGCGGTGCTCTAACCACTGAGCTACCAAGGCACGCTCTATTATTATATATATATATACACATATATATATCTATATATATATATATATATAATTAAAATTTGTAAATAATTATATATTAGGTAGGTGAGTGACAGAGCGCTGAGTTGCTATGCTGCAGATACTACTGATTGACCTGAAGATGGCCCACATCATGGGCCGAAACGTTGGCACAATTAAATAAGTTTTGCTTATTTCTTATTACCTTCGACTGCAGTCTTTCACCAATTCAATCCATTATTAAAGTCTTATAGTTTATTTTATTCACACTGACGAAGAACTGAAATGTTGGTCTAATCTTAGGTATTAAATAAATAGTACAGTTATTATCATTTCTACTAAAGAAACCAGCCAATTATTTGTTTTTATTAGTTAATCTCTTTAACCAGCTTCCATTGGCGTTTAATGCCAGTGGCGCGGCTGGGAAAGGGGGCTGGGCCTCCCGGACTCCTGCTTTGCCCTCATTCCTGGGGAAGAAGCTCAGTTCGGGGACCCCAGGCAAATTGTAAATAGGGTATGAATGTGTACAGTATATTTTATTTTTATTATTAGTATTTATTTATTTATTTATTTTTTTATTTATTTTTTAACTTTATTTTATTATCATTTCCGCATTAATTTCTTTCTGTTACCGCATGTATATATTTTTCCGCATGTATATATTTATTTATTTTATTTTGTTTATGTTATTGTTTTGTTATGGAATGACTGTAAGCTACATATCACTATTACTTATTGCCCACAAGTGGCAGATTGTAATATTTCAATAAAGTTTTAATATAAAAAAAAAATAAATAAAATAATTAGTTAATCTTGACCTAATCATTTTCCTATTAGTGGTTTATTCGATATTTTCTGTTATTCTTGTTAAATAAATTTCTTTTTTGTCCTGTCAGAAAAAAAAAAGCGCCGAGGCGCGGTGTGTAAACGCATGCATTAATAATAAAAAATAAAAAAAAGCTAGCTATAATAAACCTGTGAGAGAAGTGATATTACAAAAAAAAAAACAAAAAAGTGAGTTATATTTAGCCAAGGAGGTTCCTCCGGGAGCAACGATTGTGGAAAGGTCAAAAGCGAACGAGGCACCAAATGGGAAAAAGCTCTCTCACAACTCTACGGTTTTCTTTTCACACACTTTAAGTGCTATTAGTCGAGATATCGTTAGAGTGGAGAGTTCTTATTTGTACTCCGTGTAAATATGCGAATGCTAGGTTATTCGAAAAGGTTAATAGTGCGAGAAGGAAAGTGAGAAAAAAAAAACAAAAACCCATTATTTTTTATTATCCGTTATTTATTACATTATTATTTCGACGAGCTAGGTGCAATAGGTCGTACCCCCTTAACAGTAAAATTTACAGAAGAGACGAAAAACATAACAGTTTTAGTATTCAAGATATATTTTATATTTTTTTAGATATTGAAATAATAAAACAGAGATGTTTTTTTAGGGTAATGAAGCTGTAATGACTCTTTCCCCTAATTGATTCAATAATTATAAAATATACAAAGGAAGTCCACAATGGAAACCCCAAATAAAATTATATTCTCAAATATATATATATATATATATATATATATATATTTTGGCGTAGGGAATTGGCGACCCCCTCACCCAGTCTTCAGACAGCAATCAGCCACTGGTCCTCCAGGTCGGGGGTTGAGCATAGGGTCAATAGCCCTATCCCGTAAAAAAATAAATATTATGAAACCTAATATCAGCCTCGGAGGTGGAGAAGGCTGGTAAAGGCGGCCAAAGATCTACAAGGTCTGTAGAGCCAACAGAAAAAAAAAAAAAATATATATATATATATATATATATATATATATATATATATATATATAAAACATCCTTATCTCGCTAAGGTACATAGGTGAATCGGTGAAATATAACAATCTAACAATAAACAATATCGAATACCTAATTCTATCTCTTAAAGAGACGCTTATTAAACTCCAGAGGTTAATACATTAAATAATACATACAAATCAATCAATATAATTATCCTTATCAGTACGGATACATCTAATCAAATCATATTATATAACTAATTATACATTTAATATCATCTATCATTATACATTTAAATAATACATATAATATATGTATATGTGGATCAATACTCAATTAAATAATATATAATATATGTGGTCACCACAAAGCTTACGACGTATTGTAGGGACAAAATATTGACTGTGAGAATAAAAAGGCGCCAAAAACGCAAAAACACATTTTGGGTGGGATACGACCTATTGCGCCTAAGCCGTAGATTTATTACATTTCTAACTTCAAAAGTGGTTAGAAAATTACAGCAAAAAAAAATCAAATTACATTGTTCGTTACAAAGTTTACAGACTACTTATAGACGTTAAATAACAATTATTAAATAATAATAATTAGCATTAATCCATTCATCGCGTGTTTTTCTGGTTTCCACCGTGCAGTCAAATTCTCGAAGCTTCCTCAGGCTTAATCTGAAAATGTTCTTTTTTACCAATAAAATAGAACCAAAACCTCAAAAAGAAACACTAATATTTATTATAATGCAATTGGAAAACCCACAATGCAAAGCCTTATGTTTCAAAATTCTCCAGTAAAACACACACATACCGGTCGACTTTTCGCCTATTCAGGCATTATCAAGACAAAAAAAAAGGTTATATAAATCACATCTTGAAAAAAGTGCACTACATCCCACAATCAACAGTCTCCAGACCTGAGACAGCACCCCACCACCAAGACGTTCAACATACAACTCAACAGAGTGTTGATTGTGGAATGTATTGCACCTTCTTCTTCGAGATGTGATTTATATAACCTTTTTTTTGTGTCTTGATAATGCCTGAATTGGCGAAACGTCGACCGGTAAGTGTGTGTTTTACTGGAGAATTTTGAAACATAAGGCTTTGCATTGTGGTTTTTCCAATTGCATTGTACAAAGTTCTTTTTTACTTTTTATATACATCAGTCTCAAATTAGGACCTGAGGAAGCTGGTTGTTGCAGTATGGGCAGCGAAACGTCAGCAAAGAAATTGAATACACGTTCGAAACCAGAAGAAACACCTGCTGAATGGATTAAAAATATTGGCTTATTCTTTAAAATTAAAGAGAGTAAATAATTAGTATTATTTATTCATTATTATATTATTTATTTATGGTGAGGTGGTTTGGCCGAGATCATACTCAACCACCAGGTTTTTTCAAAAGGGTACCGGATCTATAAAGCACATTTTTTCTTTCAGTTCTTGAGATTTAGTCAATTTTCTATATTAGGAATGAGAAAAAAAAATGGCAAAATGGTGTTTCATTGCTACGGCCACATTACCTGGCACAACCGTTGCCTTAGATGCTATATCATAGTCTCTAACATGTACTTAATTTAAAACCCATCATAGGCAGTAGAAGCATGTGATTTTGTGTCTTGATAATACCTGACGAGGCGATACGTCGACCAGTATGTGCGTGTTTTACTAGAGAATTTTGAAGCATAAGGCTATGCATTGTGGTTTTTCCAATTGAATTATAATAAATATTAGTGTTTAATATTGAAAAGTAAAAAAGAGACCTTACATAAATGTTAAGACCGTGGAAAAATTCCAACCAAAAGCCTTAAGTCTCCAAACTAAAACAGAAATGGAAATTATCTGTCCTTTAATAGATAATTTCTATTTCTGTTTTAGTTTGGAGACTTAAGGCTTTTCGTTGGAATTTTTCCACGGTCTTAATATTAGTGTTTCTTTTTGAGTTTATTGAGTTTTAGTTTATTTTATTGGTAAAAGAGAACAGTAATTTTACTACCTTTATATATCCTACGTTTCGTCATCATTCTTCATCAGAGCTAAAATAAATTAAGTGAGCCTCTGGCGAGTCTGCAGATCCCACAGAGTTCATCTGTTACCGTTAACATATTGTCGCCCGGGAACGAGATTTCACGTTATCATTAGACATTTGTTGATTAAGCTCCGGTCACATAGTAGATTGATATTATGATAAAAATTATATTGATATATGATAAAATCACCGGTCTTATAGTAAATTTCAGCAAAACATTAGCGGGCGGAAATGTGTTAACAGAGCTTAAATAAAAGCATAATTGAATAATTTTATCCGCCACAATCAGATTTGAACTCGGTACCTTCTCCACAGTTTAGCGCTCTAAAAACTGAGATACTCCGTTCCATTATCTTGAATAAAAATATATACAATAATTCTTAATAAAGTTTTATAAAAATCGTATAGTGTGAAAGGAAGATGGGAGGCCATTTCATATCAAATATTGTCAAAAGTGAATGGTTTATCTTGAAACATGGATAATCATCACAGTCAGACATTCACCGGTTGACCAGACAATTTCGTATTTTAAAATAGCTGAGGAGTAAATAAAGAAAAAAAAACTGTACCACTAAAACCCGTTAGGTTCAGCACGTGGTAGAGACTGTACTGTTTCTTGGTCAACTGTTGTGCTGAGAAGTGATTTGTCCTTCAGATATTCCTCCCTGTTTTAGATACCCACTATACAGAGGCTGAGTTAACCGGGAGGGTCCTAGATCCCGAAGTACCCACCTCCGGCACTAACAGATTAAATAAAATCTTTTATTAACCGAATTTGAACAAGGGCGTTCGGCAAGGTAAGTCAGCGTAACTCTAGCTCTAAACCATTACTAAATTATAAAGCTACAATTTTATGATATTACTCTTTCTCACTATATTAATTGGATAAATGATATTTAATTTCTTTTTACTAATAATATTAATTACACAATAAAAATAACGCAGTCCATAATAAATATTCTAAATTTTTTTAGAACACGAGTCTAGGCTGAAGCCATAGGAAAGCACCAGGAATCGAATATCACGGGCTTGTTAAGATTTCTTTTTTCACAGTGTGTCCTGTGCGGTCTTAACTTTTGCAAAAAATTCTAGTTTTATTTTATCATACTGATCCTGTTTTATTATATATATGTGTGTATATATATATATATATAATATATATATATATATATATATAATATATATATATATAGAGAGAGAGAGAGAGAGAGAGAGAGAGAGAATGAATCGAGAGATTTGAAAGAAAATACTTCGTACGATAACCGCAGCGGTATGGGATGAGATTCTAAACTCTTGGATGAGAAGAACCAATAATGAATTGCTCACGGAAACTGGACAGGCAATATCTCAGGATATGAAACTACGAATGCCATAATAACTGGCAAGAGACCACTTGGGAGGCCAAATACCAGATGGATGGACAGGGCCAACAAAGATGCTGCGGAGCTAAATGAGAGAGGTGGAGAAGGCTGGTAAAGGCGAAGATCTACAAGGACTGTAGAGCCGACCGAAAAAAAAATTTATATATTTTTTAAAATGTATTTATTGTTCTTTAGGAAGTAACTATTTTGAAGTCCTCAGAGATTAGAGCACCGCGCTAGAAACGCGGGCGACCCGTTTCGAATCTCGACCAAGACAATCTTTTCTCTTCAAATTAAAAATATTAAAAATATATATTTAGAGTGAGACAGCGAGAGAGTGAGAGAGTGAGAGAGAGAGAGAGAAAGAGAGAAAGAGAGAGAGAGAGAGAGGGGGGAGAGAGAGAGAGAGAGAGAGAGAGAGAGAGAGAGAGAGAGAGAGAGAGAGAGAGAGAGAGAGAGAGAGAGAGGAGAGAGAGAGAGAGAGAGAGAGAGAGAGAGAGAGAGAGAGAGAGAGAGAGAGAGGAGAGAGAGAGAGAGAGAGAGAGAGAGAGAGAGAGAGAGAGAGAGAGAGAGAGAGAGAGAACAAAATATAGAAATTCTATTTTAACCATTAGAATATTTTTAAAAGCTTGAAACTTTTATTTTAACTTGTGTCATTATTCCCATAAAAATCCAAATTCAAACATGATGCATTTATATGATCAAATATGACATTATAAAAAAATGGTTGAAAATGCAATATCAGGCATGTCGTTCAACCTATTCATTAAAAAACTTCAACCAAAACAATTGCTACTACTCAAAACTGACAAGTTTTGAGTTATGTGGTTGTTCTTTTGAAGGAGCAATATAGGTCAAAGTTAATTTTGATATTATTGACTATACGATGCCATTAAAAAAGAGGTATGCATTTTAATTCATTTAATTATTTTAATTAGTGATATGATTGTTAATACTTGTTTAAATGTTTAACCCTTATTTGGAAGGAAAACGAAACTATTAAGAAGTGATTACATTTTCATATCGTTTATTCTTTGGACTATTAATACGCTATGAGCAAATTATAACGATCTTCAGATGTGGAGGAACGGCATGGATAATCCTTAATATCCTTCAGGATAGTCCGGGGGTATTAGCTAGAGGCGTCGGTATTTCCCAGGACCAAGGAGTATCTGGAGAAGTAGATCTTGGACAGCAGGAGCCCCTAATTACAGGGCTACCAACCGGCATCTTCGTGTGTGGCATCATCCAAGTTGGCAGTCCTGGGAACACTTCGTCATGTTTCTTTACTTTCCATAGGAATATAACCTAAGGACTGGAAATGTTTGCATCAGTGGTACAACACATCTCGTCACGAATATGATATGAACATACATAAAAATACAATACATAAAAAAAAATACATTTAAATCTCGAAACATTGCCAAAATAAATATGTATATTTATTCACTGAATGTCGAGTAACAATAATTATATGTATATAAGGCTTTTAACAGTACCTTAGAGATTATATACATAATAACAATGATTTAAAAAATAAACCTGTACCACTACAACCCGTGAACGGGTCTTGGGTTCAGTACATGGTAGAGACTGTACTGTTTCATGTACAAAGATTCTTCAAGGAGGTGACTTGTCCCTAGTTCACGCTCTACCGCCAGATTCCCCCCCTTATTTTGGGTACCCTATTTTTATTAAGCTTTATAGTGGCTGGGTAGATGATCCTATATGATCCATCTCCGGCTGCAAGCTGACTAAATAAAAGTTTTGCCTGATGTGGGATTTGAACCAGGATTTCCGGCATGGCAATTCAGTGCTCTACCACTGAGCCACTCTGATCCATAAATTAAAACGAATATTTGAAGTCAATTATTCAGTTGTTAAAATATAGGCTTTATGGATCAATCTATAATGTATATTATGTAAATGTTCCATCATCTAGAGAATGCCTATCCTCCGTGGTCAACTACAAGTTTAAGGAATGATTTGACTCAAACAATTTTGAATTAATAATATAGCAATGCATTTTAAAGATTAATTGACTTATAACTTTATTATAGTTATAACATACAGCCTATATTTTAACAATTGATGATGACTTATGTCGAAATGTTGAAGCAATAATAAATAATGAAGTTTGTTTGTTTATTATTACCTATCCAGGTATAATTAGGATATGGATTTTTAACGAGTACCTGACATCGTACAGGCTCGGGACCCCCGTTTAACGTCCCTTCCAAAGGACGGCGTAACTAAGGATTTTTTACTCCCTTTAAAAATCCTAGGGTCACCTGCCGGGCTACGAACCCGCGATCTTGGGCTTAGTAGTTTGTTAAGCTAACCACTAGACCACAGGTGACCTTAATAAATAATGAAGTATTATTGGATATTGGCTTTTATTACTTAATTGTAGCTTATTAAATTTACATCAGAAAAAAAGGTACACTTCTATTCAAGACACTCTATACATTTTTTATGTTTTCACTTAAATTTTATAGAGCATTAAAGCAAAAATTGGTAGAAAAAAATAAATATGCAAGTTATATATACATGTGTAATTATAAAAAATACGATTTTTATCATTATTATTGAATTTAAATTAAATATTCTTCTTCTATAAAGAAATTTAAATGTACAATAAATAAATAAAAATGTGTAATCGGATAACTCGTAACTTTCCAAAATTGACTTTTTCATGTGACCGTGGAAAAATTCCAAAGAAAAGCCCTTAGTCTCCAAACTAAAACAGAAATTGAAATTATATGTCCAATATTTCGTCCATTCAGGCATCCTGAGGGTAGATAGAGAAAAAAACAAAAAACAAAAGAACAAAAAACAAAACAAAACATGAATAATGCACCCAAGAAGCATCCCACCACCTCCAAGGCTCAAAAGCAACTAATGAATCATAAGGAAGTTTACTCGACCCGGCTGGGTAAGGTTAGATAAAACAGCTGATAAATACTGGAGAATATATAAATTCAACATACACTCCCCAAACTACAAAAAGCACAACAGGAAAAAATAAATAATTGTAAACAACACCAAAACATAAGACTAAAAACCATATGAAAAAATGAAAGTAAGATTGCAATGAAAAGAAAACAACATTATCAAGACACCAGTGGATTTATGGCTATTCCACAAAATATATAAATATTGAAAAATAAAAAGAGACCTTACATAAATGTCAAGACCGTGGAAAAATTCCAACGAAAAGCCCTTAATCTCCAAACTAAAACAGAAATTGAAATTATCTGTCCAATATTTCGCCCATTCAGACACCCTCAGGGTAGATAGAGAAAAAAAACAAAACAAAACATGAATATTGCACCCAAGAAGTATCCCACCACCTCCAAGGCTCAAATGCAACTCCTTTTTTATATTTATTATTCTAAAAAAAAAAATATTCTCTACCATGCAGTGATACCAGGGACCCTTCATGGGCCGGAGATGCAGACGACCCAAGTTCGATCTTTTCTCTTTAAAACAAAAATATATCCGCAATTCTTCGAAATGTTAGTTGGAACTTTTATTTCTTGAAGAAATGATTACAGCATCTACACATTCCACATGATTACATTCTCTTTTCCATAATAAAGCTCAAAATAATTTGAATTATTTTATATATTATTAAAAAGGATACGAATGAACTGTTAAAACCTGTTTTAACTCAACTCAAAGCGATGACTTAAGGATACCTCTTTTGTCTAAATGAAATGATAATGTAGGCTTATTGAATTAAGACAACGTAATGAAAGTTTTTTTATTATCCCTTAAACTCTGAAATTACCCTTTAATACGTAATAAAAAGCATCGCAATTGTGTTTTATCGTTAATTAAGAGGCAAATAATACTGCCTCGAGTGCCTGTGATTGCGAAGATTTAAGAGCCCTTAAAAGCTAACATTATCGAACCATATGGTTCCTAGCTTATTTGCAAACGTGACTCTGCTCTTGTGGTTAGTGGTGGTTATGGTTTTGTAAGACCAACCTTTTTTTGGGGCGAGCCTTGGTCTATTACTTACGATTACGGCCTGGCTTAAAGTGGTCATGCAAGACCTTAGTCATATAAAACAATTGACTGCAATGGAAAAAAAAAAACACGCATCAAACAAATATATTGTTGTATAACCGCAAGGTTACCTTCTTAATTTCCTTAATTGTGGGGTTTTATATCTACAGCAGAATGAGTGTTTTTTAAGACGTATTTTCGAGTTTAAAACCATACCTTGATTTTATTTTCTAAGGGAAAATTCAACCTTTATTTAAAAAAAGTATAATTATAACCTCATTGCTACCTTCTTCCTTCCATACATTCAGCTCAGATATTTCTGTTTTATCATTATTAGGGTAGATTATAGAGAATGGATTCTGCATTTAGATTACGGGTGATATTCTATTTAATTCACTGCTTCATGATTTATAAATTACCATATATTTTTTTATATATTTTTTTTCTCTCTCTTTGTTTGGTTATGTGATGAAATATATTCACCTTTATGGCAGCCATGTTATTCAACCTAATTATTATAATGTGCGTAAGATTTTGTTAGAGGTTTGCATTAAAAACTATAAAAGATACATACCCTTTATTATTTAAAACAACTCATAATAATATACCATATAGCTCCATGCTAAGTCAGGTGAGAGAAAAAAAGCCTGTACCACTACAACTCGTGAACGGGTATCATGATAGGAACGGTTTCAGTACATGGTAGAGACTGAACTGTTTTTTGGTCAACGGTTGTGCAGAGAAGTTATATGTACCAGATCACGTACAACCTCCAGATATTCCTCCCTATTTTGGATACTGAGCAACTCCGCTCATGTGAGAGGTCAAGTTTTAAGTAGTAAAGAAGCAGAATTAGGTAAAAAAAAAACTGTTTAAAAGCATTTATAAACTATTAACAAATCATAAACAGAAGAAACAAATGAAATTAAAGTCACCATATCCTCATAAAAGACTGAAAAGACAATAAACTGCTAGACGTTTGTTAACTTTGGGGCTCTACTAAACTACCTAATTCATCTCGTATCCAATCCTTACAATCCAAAATCCTTCGTAAAATCCTGAATGCTCCTTATTATGTCACAAACAAACTCATTCATCATGATCTTAATATCCCATATGTTGCTGATTTGGCCCAAACTAGATACCTATCCTTCGATGGCAAGCTCCATACACACTTGAATCCGCTAGTCTCTCAACTTGCTTCCCATACTACTCCTGATAACCCTCCGAGGCGTCTGAAAAGAAGATGGCCTCGAGACCTTTTACTATAGAACTTTATTGGAGTGCTACCGATGGGTAGTTTTTCCACAGTTTTTTTCTTTTCGTGTCATTTGTTCATATCAGCAAATTTACTTGATTTAATATTATTACAGTTGTAAATATCAATAAATTAATCTAAAAAAAAAGTCATTATAAACTTTACATAAAAAAATAGAAAACATATTATAAAATCAAAAGATCAAGGAGAAAAATAATAGTCATCACTAATATTTGCACTAAAAGAATTAATTCCCATGCATGAAAAGCAAAGCAAAGAAAAAAAATAAAGGTTTTTTTTTTTTCTTTGGATATTATACTTATGTACTTTAATAGAAAAGTTTAATCTACTTCTCTTCGAAAATAAACTTCACAGCAGGGATTCGAATCCAAGCCAAGTTGATATTAAAGCTGTTGATATAACCTCCCCAAGTGGTTCACCTTTATACTTTCTGCAATATGCAACCCTGGAAATTAATCTGAGAGCAGATTTAAAAGGTCAGACACTAAGGTCTTTTATGTTCATTCTCTCTTCAGAATATTAAAACAAAAGACTTCTTATTTAATTTTTATTAAAATAATCTTTTGTTTTATTATGATTTTGTTTATATGTAAAAAATATTCCGTAAACAAGATTACTAAAAAAAATTACATTTTAGTAAATTTAGTTAAGGTATTTTTAATTTAATCTTGAAAAAATACTATTTTTTTTTTTTAACGAGGACACTGTAACTACATTTTTTTTTTAAACATACTTCTTATATTTTAACTCTTGTTCCATTAAATAATTCAAAAATGCTGAATAAATAAATAAATAAAATCTATTTATATTTTATTAGAATAGAGATGATGGAAGAAAAACCCAGTTTACTCGACAATAAAATTTGGAGAGCATAACATGATTTTTGGACTGATTTTCATGATTTTCGTCTGCATTTTTTTCTTCCTTCGGACCACTTTGTACCCCTCAAATTTTGGAGAAATTTTTCAGTGTTTTCCTTTATGTGTCTCTATCTAGGCAGTCGGCATCTGACATCTTAAGGTTCTTTATTCTCTTTTTGATCTGTTTATCTTCCCACGCATTGGTAGCTAAAAATTTTGTTTAAGATCTTTTTGTTCAATCTTTCCTCCTCCATCCTTTTCATGTGCCCGTAGAACGTCAGCCTTTTCCAAGTTGGTCGGGAAGATGTGGTCTCCTTACCATGTGAAATCACAAGGTTTATGACAACGTTGTAATGCATTAACTTTAACTTGGAGGAGAGGTTCTTTTTATTGTAAATTTTACCAGTTTGAAAGTTTATATTTTCTAATTTTGTTGTTGTTTGTTCATTTAACGTCACTTTATGGCTAATCGGACGATGCTACAGTGGGAGCTCTAAATCTTGCCTATCCAGGTTTAATTAGGATAGGGATTTTTAACGAGTACCTGACATCTTACAGGATCGGGACTCCCATTTATCGTCCCTCCTGAAGTACGGCGTAACTAAGTATTTTTTATCCTTGTGATTATTAATATTTTTTATTATTTAAAAACCCTAGGAGAGACCTCTTCTAAAGGCGGGACAACCCCATTGTATAAATTATATCGTCCTACAGTAAGCACTTAATGTTTTAGTAGACGTACCCCAGTACCTACTACGCTAGAAATTGAAGTTGAGTGTAGTGTTTATTTTCGAATTATTATTATGCGATATTGAACTTGAACTGTCAAAGGCATTAATCTATTTTAATATAGTTTCCTTATAGGAAAAGTCAATTCAATATTTGTTTTTAGATTAATTAATTGATATTTACAACTGTAATAATATTACAACAAGTAAATTTGCTAATATGAACCAATGACATGAAAAAAAAAACACTTGTGGAGAAACTATCCAATAATAAAGTTCTATAGTAGAAGGTCTCGAGGCCATCTTCTTTTCAGACGCCTCGGAGGGTTATCAGGAATGGTATGGGAAGCAAGTTGAGAGACTAGCGGATTCAAGTGTGTATGGAGCTTGTCATGGAAGGATAGGTATCTAGCTTGGGCCAAATCAGCAACATATGGGATATTAAGATCATGATGGATGAGTTTGTTTGTGACATAATAAGGAGCATTGAGGATTTTACGAAGGATTTTGGATTGTAAGGATTGGATACGAGATGAATTGGATGGTTTAGTAGAGCCCCAAAGCTCAACTCCGTATGTCCAAATAGGTCTGATAACTGTCATGTAAATGAGTCTTTTGTAATTAATTGGGAGCTTAGAACGTTTGTCCAGTAAATGTTGAAGTAGGCGAATACGTCGAGCAGTTTCTTGTCTTTTCAGTCTTGTATGAGAACCAATTTAACATAGACATCAACAATAATGCATAATGAAAAGAACAATACGATAATACATTAATAAATTTAGGCTAAATAGTGGTTGTAATAAATACATTGCAGGAATACATTTTCTCGTTAATATACCTAAATAAAAATACGTCGCTAATACATGAGCATTTTTCTTAATTTTGTATTTGCCACGATAGCGACATAGCCTACTTGATATAACATATGTTATAATTAAATACATATGAAAGGCTACAGTTTTAATGTACGGTTATAATTCGTTTAATTAATTTTATGTGTTGAGTAAACTACAACTAACCTCCTGAAAGATATAAATAAACGTGAAGTGAGGTCTTTAAATGATGTTTCTTTTGTTTTTTGAAGTGAATGAATGTTTTGTTAACAAATAATGTGAATATTTAAGACTTTTAATTATGTATTGTAAATAAATCTTTCTTTTTTTTAAGAGAAACTAATAATTATTTTCGCTGTGCGAAGTAGATCCGTGGACTGCATTCCTCTAGAGCTAGTTGCACCTGCCCTGCCATGAATGAACTAAGGTCATCAGAGTCATAACTCATCCTCTTCTCAAATGATCCTGTCTCTACCAGTCTCTTCTAATTGTCCTGTCCTTCAGGATTCTTAACCCCGCTGCAAGGACTCGAAATAAATCTTTAGCATTGATAGAAATACTGAAAATATCCTGTTTTTTTTTTCATATACCCAAACAAATTATCTGCAATGGGGACCGGAGTGGGTTTCATTCGAATAGGAAAGGAGGTTTAGTACAAAAAAGGTTGGGAACCGCTGTTTTAGAGCAAGAATTGAGAAGAAGAAGCTGTTTAAAAAAATGGAAACAGAATTTTTTAAACATTTACTATATGAAGCAGGATCAGCAGCGGATAACTTTAAGTTTAGTCAAGAGATTTTGCCTAACATGACGCTTTTCCGCTTTATTTCTCAAGGTTTTAGTTCGGTTTTGAACCCTAAGTATTTGGAGCATAAAGCATTGCTTGGCTGAACTAACGAAAAACTCCGCTTTTGATCTTGAACGCCTCGTACCTGAGATATCTATGCCAATATTTCTATTAAATTAATATTATTTACATTATTACTTCTCATTAAATTTTACTAGCTTATGCCCGCGGTTTCGCTCGCTTGTAATTCGGCCTGCCACATAAAGTTTCGCGAAAGATCATTTAAAATAAGTAATTTAATTACTTTTTTAAAATATAAGTTACTCGTACACCCAAAATGTAAGATGTTTAACTTCAAAACTGACGGATTCTATACAACCTTTGAACCCCTATTATATTAAAGGAGAAACCCTTGGGGTGGAATTATCCAAATTTCTTAAACTATACAAAGAACCTATCTACAAATTTCAAGATGCTAAGTTCCTGATTTGCCTTTAATTATGTACTATAACGGCGGCGGGCACATGCCTCCATGCCCCCACATAAATCTGCCTTACTGTAGCCTATGATGTATAACCTATTTTATTCAATAAGTTTCATCCAAATCCGTTCAGTAGTTTTTGCGTGAATGAGTAACAAAAATAAATACAAACATTCGCATTTATAATATTAGTAGGATAGTTAGTAGGACAATAGTTTCACTCATGTTCATTCAGTTATTTTAACCACTATTATCATGTGATTTGACTTTAATTATGTACTTTAATGGATTCTCCACAGTACCAAAAACACTGTCGGGGCGGCACGTGCCCCCGTGCGCCCCCCTTAAATCCGCGCATGCTATAGTCTATGTGTTATTGTGATGTATAGCCTATATTACTGTCAAGTTTCATCCAAATCCGTTGAGTAGTTTTTGCATGAAAGAGAGACAAACATACAAACTTTCACATTTATAATATTAGTAAGATTAAATTATTTTAGTACTCACTGCCAAAGCAATTTCGTTTATTATTTACAGTTAGTACAATTGTGATTGAAAAAGGTAATGAAGTTAGCCACTCTATAGAATGTAAGGTTTTCGTTTCAATACCAGTAGAATTAAAATTTTTTTTAAAAATCTACAATTCCGCCATCTCTAAAACATCTTAGAAAACCCGTTTTTCTTTTGTATTTTTTTTTTTTCGGGCGAGGGATTTTATATTAAAATCAGGAAGCTCTAGGCCAATAGACGACGAGTTCGAAACTTTAGGGAAAACCGTAAAACGACTCCATGGAATCTGGAGACTCTTCTAGGGCTAAGCCAGCCTCTATAAATTTCGTATCCTTTTTGGGAGAAAACCTGTCGGTTGAGTGCGATATCAGCCGGATAACGTCCCTGCGCAACTGTTGGCTAATATATAGAATAGTTCTTCAAATAAACCCAATACCATTATCATACAATGCGATACTCAAATAATATCAAATATCATACAATGAACCATGTGTTGTAGTGGAGGTAGATAATTTATTTTGCACTTTTGGTCAGTTAAAATATATTTAAAAAAATTTATTTCTTTAAATTTACTGCTGCATTATAAATATACAACAAGTACATAAAATGAATGATACGTATTGACATGAGACAATGGCAATGTGAGAAACTACCCATTGGCACCACTGAAATAAAAATTCAACTTAGAAAGTCACGAGGCCATCTTCTTTTCAGACACCTCAGAGGAATAAGTAGCTAGGTTTGAAACTAGTGAGTTTGAGTGGGGATATAGTTTTTCATGAAAGGGCTGAATGATGGGGTTCGGGCCAAATCAGCAACAAATGGGACACTGAGTTCATAACGAATGATTTTATTCGAAACAAAGTATGGAGAAAACCAAGGGTTTTGGATTGTAAGGATTGGAAACGAGAGGTATTAGATGGCTTAGGGGAGCCCAATTGTAAATAAATAAATAAAACATATAAAATATATACAATTTATGTATTTATTATATTGATAATCTAGAGTTGGAATAGATAAGCATCAGGTGCCCTAACTATAAGCCAGTCCCGGATATTATATGACAGAGCAACAGGATAAAGAAATCGAAAATAGAAAGGACAAGGCATCGAGCCCTCAATGTCTGTGACTTGGCACCAGAAACACGGACTACTTTCCTCCGTGCCGATGGCCCAGTGTGTCTCTAGCGTGCTTTCTACTGCTATGTTCCCAATACGGAAGTAGCCTATTAGGGTATTTAGTATTCTGCACTTTAGTGTATACTATTTTCAACATACTAAGCAAGGAAAACAGGTGGTTAGTGTCGTAAAAATAAGGAGCGTGTTGGTGAAACAAATCGGATCTGAGATCATGAGTCCTCCTCGAGTCCTAGCTTAGTCGGAGTTTAAAAGATTAGGTGTCACTTGCATATATAAAAAATAAATATAAATATACAAAATGACCAGGAGACGGTTACAAGAACTAGGTCACTCATGCAGGTAGCAAGATTGAAGACCCCCTGGTGAGCATTGGCCTAACTAGAGTTGACTCATGGGGGTTAACCCCAACCAGTCAACCACTCCAACATAGTGCTCTCTTCAAAAAAGATGTCTCGTAATATAGAGATAATATATACACACACACACACACACACACATATATATATATATATATATATATATATATATATATATATATATATATATATATATATATATATACATAGGGAACTTTCTAGACCCATCCAGACTTTACTTTTAGATTCTAAGAATTGTCTAAACTGTTCTCCTCACATTTGCGATCTTATTGTTGCCTCTAGATGCCACTACTGCCGCTATAATAATATAATTAATCGTAAATAAACAGTATTACGTTTTGGTTTGTCATTTTAGCGTACCTTTTATTGATTAAAATAACTGTTTGCACTTTCTTTGTTGTTTTTTGGCATTATTGACCCTTACTTCTGTAATCCCACAGTAATAACTCTTAACTGAAAAAGTAAAATCATTCAAAGTTTTATTTTTTTTTTTTAAATTGTTACTTACAATTTTTTTTTTGAAATTTCTTCTAAACAATGGGGGGTTATTGGAGATGTAACCTCTTCTAAGCATTGGGGGGGGGGGTTACATCCCCGATAAACCTCCCCCGTTACGCCTATGCTGGTGAGGAGTTTCAAGAGATATGAAAAGTCCAAAACTTTTCTACTGAGCCAGAAAAAGACTCAGAGGAAGGAGGAGTCGAAGTTTAATTTCTGGAAGAATATTCAACCCAGATGCACTCTATATTTATGTATGCTATATTTATGTATGCTATATTTATGTATACTATATTTATGTATAATATATTCATGTATGCTATATTTATGTAGACTATATTTATGGGTTTAGGATTAGGATGAGGTTGTGGGGCGATCAACAGCGGGGTTATTACGCCCTTACTTTTGAATTGATAACTGTGCGGAATGATACTTATTATTACTTGTACAGTAATGTATATAGAATACTATATAATAATATTAAGGAATAATCTTTGTATTGGAGCACTGAATTTTTTTTTTCTTTAATTTTTTATCCCTCCATTTTTTCTTCCTTTTTTTTTTTTTATCTTTTATTTATTTTATTTTTTAATTTTTTTTTTTTTTTTTTTTTTTTTTTTTTTTTTTTTTTTTTTTAATATGAGGAGTTATACGATGTTTTCAGTGTTCTCCGACATTACATACACGGCCAATAGATTAGATCAGATGTCTTATAATTAACTAATTATAACTATATATAGTCGGATGTTTTAAATAAATATGTTTCTAAGTCAAACACACACACACACACACACACACACACACACAAAACCTTTCAAACGCATATATATTTGTAGGCAATTTTGGTAACTAACAGTATTATGTACATTAATTCTACTCACTAGAATAAATCGGTTTTAACAGGATTTCTTGATTGGGCATGACCTAATTTTAGGACTTTAGATTATGCTTTAAATTTTGGTGTATAGATCAGTTTCTTTTAAAATTGCAATAAGTTTCTCTGCGTTTGAGGGGTTGTTTCCAAGAGATTGAATCAGTCGCCTTGGCAGCTCTTTGGAATCGAAATTAATTAGGTAGGAAGAGCATTCTTCTATGATGTGCTGTACGGTGAGTTGAATATCACAGGTAGGGCACTTCGGCGGAGGTTCCCTTTTAATGAGATAAACATGGGTTAAGTTCGTATGCCCTATTCTCATTCGGGTTAGCACCACTTCTTCTCTTCTGTTTCCACGTTCAGAGCTGTTCCATTTTTTGGTAGTGTCTTTAATGGCTCGCAGCTTATTTCTAGTCGACTCGGATTTCCACATGTTTTCCCACTCTAAGTTAGTTTTCCGCCTCAGCCACGCCTTGATGTCTTCCGGCTCTAGTATATTTTCAGGAGTTGTATTCATTAGGGCAGCTTCTTGTCTGCCTTCTCATTTCCCAGGATTCCTGTATGTGAAGGGATCCACAGAAACACTATTGTTTTGCCAAGCTCTTTAAGCATGCTTATGTATTGTAAAATTTTTTGAAGTAATGGTCCCTGTTTACCACATTTAATCATTTTCTTTAATGATGAAAGTGAGTCTGTACATATCAAAAAGTCTTTTTGATCCGAGGAAATAGCATAGTATAAGGCTGTACGAATTGCTTGCATTTCTGCAGTGAAAATGGATGCTATGGACGTAAGTCTTTGCTGGATGACAGTGTTGTTGAGGACGACTGATAGTCCAACATTATCTCCTTGTTTGGAACCGTCGGTGAAAATTACTTGTTTATTGCGATATGTATGGATTATTTCATAGGCTTTTCTCTTTTTAACTTCTTTCGAATCTTCTTTATTGAGTTTCGTAAGTCTGAGGTCAATCTGAGGTATCTTTTTATTCCAAGGTGGTTCACCGAAGTTTACATTATCTTCGTCGACGCTGATTTTCGGCAAAGAGAGAATACAATTTCTTTGACGGATGGCCAGAGGTGCAGGTTGTCTTGGTTTTTGTTGGTAAAGCTGTAAATTTTTTGGAGAAAAAATGTGATCATAAGCAGGGTTCGAGGGCTGATATATAATTTTGGATAGGTAAGAGCTTATTAATAGTTGTCGTCGGATAAAAAGGGGAGCGATCCCAGCTTCAGCACAAATGCTTGTGATGGGACTAGTTCTAAATGCACCCGTTGCTAATCGGATTCCTGTATGGTGTATGGTGTCCAAAGATAAAAGATGGTTGGTTTTAGCCGAGGAATAGACTATCGAACCGTAATCTATTTTGGACTGTATTAGACTCTTGTAGATAATGAGAAGCGAGTGTGTGTCTGCACCCCAGGAAGTTTTGGACAGGACCTTCATGAGATTTAGTATCTTCATGCATTCCTCTTTAATGCTTTTGATATGACTGAGCCAGGTAAGTTTTCTATCGACTATTAGTCCTAGGAATTTGGTTTCGTTTACGAAGTTTATGCATGTACCTTCAAGGGTAAGATTAAGGGGTGTGCTAGGGTACCTTTTCCTGGTGAACAAGATAGACTTGGTTTTTCTCAATGAAAATTTTAAGTTGTTTGATTTGGCCCATGAGTTTAGTTTGTTGAGCGTGTTTTGAAGAAGTCTGGTAGCCCATTGTAGATCGCTAAATCTTAAGAAGATCTGTAGGTCATCAACAAATAAAGACCTTTTAATTGTTGGAGGGATTTCAGAATCAAGGGAATTGATGGCTATGGCAAACAGTGCGCAGCTCAGAACGATGTAGACTATATTTATGTATACTATATTTATGTATGCTATACTGACGATTTAATTTAGGCATTAATTAATTGATTAGAGAATTGGTAAATACAAAACCCACCTCTTGAAAAGAATCCAATTTAAAATAAGTCAACACACTAACATATAAGTTAAATAATAAGTGGAGTAATTACCCTCAATGGCATATCGAAATAATCTCAATATTTATCTGATATTTACCAATTATATTGCAAGTAATTTTATTTTTAAATATTTTCATGACCTATACCACTACGACCAATGAAGTTTCTTGGGTTCAGTACTTGGTTGAAACTGTACTTATCAAAGTGCTTAGAGGTGGTTTGGCCGAGATCACGCTCAAACTCTTTATTAAAAGAAGATTAATAAATTTTCACTTTTATTCAAGTTAAAACTCCAACAAACATAAACAGTTTACTATTTGAAGGGGCATTTTAATACACATATAAAACCCCGTATTATTTTCCAAATAACTTGATATAATAAAAAAATAAATAAACGTGATCGGGTAAAGGTCGCACTAAAACCAACTATAATAAAATAAAATCAGTGAGTAACTGGAACGCGATTTTAAAGTTATTACCTTACTTTTATGACCTCATAAATGAATAAAGAGTTAAAATTGTTTTTAAGTCCTGGACATTAGGAGAAAAGAAAGGTACTTGTGCAGACTTAGGTTTACTTATGCATGATTTACCTTTACGACTATTACCTAATAAACAGTTGCCGATTTGCAATCTCCTCTAAAGAGGTAATATAACTCAACATAAACTCGAGTTCACTACTTGAATGCGCGCTGTAAATCGAAATATGTGGAGTCGCTGAATCGTAAAATGAAAGATCTAAATCCAGTTGACTCATTTACTACTGGCAATGGAATAATGATGTATAACTTCAATCATGTTTTAAAAAAAAATGTGAAATAACTTTCATTTGTTTACGATATCTGATTCAAAACACAATATTGTAAACGAACGAGGTTGGTTGTTTTTTATAGCTTTATTTTTAAGCAGCGGAAAGTTTAATCAAGGCAGAATAAACAAATTTTTAAAAAAGTTATTGTAATTTACAACTGTATTATAATAATACAAGTTAATGAAATGATTAATACGTACTGGCATTCAACTGAAATGGTAACGAGGCTTCTTTTCGGACGCCTCGGGGGATTATAGAGAATCGAAGAAGTAGCTAGGTTTGAAACTACTTGGTTCGAGCGGGAATAAAGTTCGGACCAAATTTCAAAATTTTGCAAATCAGGAAAAACAAGTTCAAAATGGAAAAAAAAGAAGGAAACAATTTATAAGATGACATATAACAAAACAAATTGGTTAGAATGAACAATAAGAGACTGAACAAAAAAAATGTTCAATAATGTCTTAAGCTATAAGAGTATAGGTATATGTGTGTAATATATGTGTCTAATATGTGAAACAAATAAAAGAGGAGCTGGATAGGCTGAAAATCAAGGATAAGAACTGCTTAGATAGAGAGATTTTCCGGAAAAAAAACTAAAAGAAGTTGGGGTTCTTGCAGGAAGGAAGGAGAGACAAGGGGGAACATCGACTAAGGAACAACGAGAGGAACAGTCCAGGAATATGAGAGTATTGGAGTAGAAGGAAGGCGGAGAGTGTGATTTAAATGACATTCGTGGGGTCCATGCTGGCCGATTCGTGTAAAAAAAAAATTATTAAGCAATAATGATCGGTCACTGAGAAGTCATATTTTCACGAAGTAAAAATTAAGAAATATCTAAATAGAGGGTCATAATAAAAAATTTGTTTTCTGCGATAATTTTTTTTTAGCAGCAATATCAAGTTGGAATTGAAGCTATTTTTCTTAATCAATGGGAGCTCATTGAGTAAGAATACTGACAACTGCTTGATCCTAGGTTCGTAATTGGCTGAAACAGTCAAATAATTTATTTTAAAATCAGCCATTAATCGCCCCTGAGGGATAGTTAGACCTGTGGTTATCCAAGCATCTAAACATTGGGTACTCTTTATTTGGGAAAAACCTGAAGTTCGAGCATAATAGAAACTGTGCAGTCCATATTATGTGATGAATCCTAACTGAACGTTTATGGTTCAGTAGTGTGTACATGTTGCTGAAAATTTCAAATCCGGCAGAGACAGATACATTAATTAATCTGTTACTATATATATATATATATATATATATATATATATATATATATATATATATATATATATATTGATAGTCTGCTGATCCTCCTTTGGCTCACCTAGTATCGTAGGCGGTTGAGTGTGATCTTGGCCAAGTCAACGTTCTGCCCAAGCGTTGACTTAACAGTACAGTCTCTACATATGTACTGAGCCCTAGACATTCCGTGGGCTGTAATGGTACGGCTTTTTATATATAAACAGGTTGTATATATTTCTACGTGAAGAAATTTCAGAGAGAGTTAATCCCAACTAATATCTCTAAACTGCAAATGAGCCATCCCGAAACGGTCAGCTGAATTAACGGATAATTGAACGTAACGTTGCGTAATGGCACATCCAGGTGGCCACTTCTAATATTTCCAAAGAGGTAATAAACTTGTAACAGTTACATAACCTTCGTTCCTTACGTGGCGGAAGGGAAACTCCCGTGCGTGGGCTGAGATTTATCTGTTTTTCGCTAATAAATCCGCCAACCGCCGACGTAGGGACAGAAGGAGTATAAGATTGCGGAAGTGTAATGGAGTAGAGAGGTGTGAGGTGTGTTGCTACGGTTTAAATAATGGAGGTCGCAGTCTCCAAGGACTTCTTCAGGGCGCTCAAGTCCTGCGAAAGAACTGCATGTGCTGCAAGTTCTTCCTCATCTGTCTGGTCGGCTTTCTTATTGACTTATATTATTTATTTGATTGGATATAGGAGTGACCAAATACTTTATACAGTATATGAATGAAAGAAGAGTGAGGTTGCTTTCATTGATTGATGAGTTTATCTGGACTTAATTTGATTTGATTTTCATTGATGAGAATATTGTTAGTATAAGTGCTGATGATGTCTGTATTGATGAAAATTTGAATAATTTTCTAGCGTATTTTAGAGAATTGAGACTTAGTTTTTAGGAGTTAACCTATTACATTCCCGTGATAAAAATATGTATGACTAAAATTCTTAAACCTACAATTCATGTTAGTTGGTTCAATTCATTGTAGGGACTATACAATAATGTGTGAAGGCCATTAGAAATCACCGGAAATAATTATCAGATGAATGTACGACGGACTCAGGTAGGGAAATTTTCATTTTCTTTTCTGTCACAATAATCTCTCTTTGTTCTTTTGATATTTATTTATATTTTTATTGTAATGACTATCGATTTTAGTATTATGAAAATTAAAATTTAACAGATAGGAGTTAATATATATATATATATATATATATATATATATATATATATATATATTTACTCATGTCAGGATACTTTACTCTATAGGATACAGGATACCTATTACTACTTTATTATTACTACAAATTTTTCAAACTCCAAATTTATGCATAAAATATGCATACATACATATTGATTGAGTTTTAGTCCTCGAGCTTCAGTCTTTATTGAACTTCTTAGGCGATGTTTCAAGACTAGGTCAGTCTCATACTCATTCCCTGACAGTGAACAAATGAGCTTTTAGTAATAACATTAAATAGCACACTAAAATAAATATAAAACGGTCTGTGTAAGTTGTAACAGATCTAGAATCTATCAAAATATTTATTAAATATTTGTTATATGTTATATGTTCATGGCTATTACACTACTACTTACACTATAATCTAATCTTATAATCTTAAATCTATAACACAGGCCATTTTATATTTATTTTAGTGTGCTATGTAATGTTTTTACTAAAAGCTCATTTGTTCACTGTCAGGGCATGAGTATGAGACTAACCTAGTCTCAAAACGTCGGCTAAGATGTTCAAGAAAGACTGAAACTCGAGAACTAAAAAACAATTATATATTATGTTATAATTTCCATAACAGTCAAGATAAGTAGAAACCAATATACAAAGAAAGTTCTACTACGAAAAGTAGAAAAAAATTATTCGAAAAATTCAGCCTGACCATCACTTAGTGTAGATATACACAACGTACAAATGAACCTACAAATTTATTTTTATTAATTGTTATAGTAATTATCTTTAAATATTTTTGTTTTAAAGAGAAAAGATCTTTTGACCTATATCAACTAAATCCTAACTAAAGTAATGTTCAATGAACATTATTCCCCGTGTATAATCTCAAAAATTGCGAGAACACGGGGAGATTGAGGATATAGAGAACGGATTTATCTGACTTGGATACGACCCCTGGTAGCTCAGTGGTTTAGAGCAGTGCTACGGAGAAGCAGCCGGGTTCGAATCCCGGCCAGAGCAAATATATTCTCTTCGAAACAAAAATATTTAGAAACATACAAATATTTCTTTGTATTACATATATAATACATACATATTACAAATTACGTACATATAAATATTTCTTTGAAGTATCAGAAAGACATATACTTGCACATAGTAATGAGGACTAAGAAAGACAGAGATGAGATATCGAGAAGGCCGCGTTGTTTCCTGTCCCAGTAGGAAATGGAAGCATTATGTCACAACTGACCGGAAATAATCTCCCATTCGAAAGATTTTCCACTTTCCCGCATAGAGTTCGTCCAGTTTTACGCTTTCCATATCCACCATTCTCGGTTGGTTATGTCTTTTCTGCATCCATTGTTATTGTTGTGGCAAGGAACAATAACAACAATGATAGGACCTAGTTGAAATTTACTTAACTAAGGAAAATAGAAGGGTTTTCAAACCAACTTTTTATCGAGATGAAATGAAAATAAAAACTTTGAGTACGAGGATATAAATTTATTGGAGTTCTATCAATGGGTAGTTTCTCCACAAGTGTTTTTTTTTTCATGTCCTTTGTTCATATTAGCAAATTTACTTGATGTAATATTATTACACATGTTTAAAAAATTATATGAATCATTTTATAACTATTTTTATTGATCTGGGAGCAAGTCGAGTTGTAGAAATCGATCGTTGGAGCGGTCAATAAAATAATTCCTACTAATAAAATATCTATTTATTTATTTGTTTATTCATTTAATGTCACTTTATGCTATATGGCTAATCATACGATACTGCATTGGGAGTCCTAAATTTTACCTATCCAGGTGTAATTAGGATAGGAATCTTTAATGGGAACCAGACATCGCAACCAAGGCTGACCACCTTTTTAAGTCTCCGCCGAAAGATAACTAAGGACTTTATAATCCTTTTAAATCAGCCTGTGAACCGATCTTGTGCATGGTAAGTTATTATGATAATCACGTGAAAAAGTGATTCATTTGGGTCATTTTGGCAATGGACTTTTGGAGACGCTACTGTGCTATTTCCAGAATTCAATACGTCCCAAATAGTATAATATGGCAGCTGATAGATCAGGAAACAACTCCATAAGGCCCTCTATAAAGAAGAAACAAGGAGATTGAAATGGTATAGTCACTTAAAAAGAATCCCAGAGGAACAATGGGCATAAACGATCTCCGACTATTAATCTACAGATGGGAAGAAAAGAAGAAGACCCAAAATAGATGGTTGCAGGTTGTGGAGGGGACATGGCTGAATCGAGATCTGTGGAGAGACCTTGTAGAAACGTAAAACAGGTAAGTTATAAAAAGAAAATAGTATTTTTTGTTATATCTGTCAATACATATTGTTATATATGTTAGTGATACTTCATTTCCAATAATTGTGTTCTCATGATAGGGTAAATGTTGAAAAGATTCAACTCTCTAAAATATATAAATTTGTTTTCTTTTCACGTCCGGTTAATCCGAGAACCCAGTTAAAGTAGGATTTCTATTGTACACTAGACAGCAAATGAGAACTGTCAACTGTTTTCGCTTTAACAGGATCGCAGGAAAATACTTTTCCACGCTCACTTAAATAGAAAAAACTGCTTCCTTTGTTTCCCTGCGCCCGGAAAAGTTAAAACGACGAGCTGACTTGCAAAACGATGCGTCGTTTCGGGCTTTCTCCGTTAACAATGTCGAAAGGCCTAGCAGTCGTTGTGTGGGAGTTCCGCAAGGTTTTGTACCTCGTACCCTCTGCACCTCTCTCCTGTACCTCTCAACTGAGGTGAAGGGCTGATGAGTTAATCCGATTCGTACCTGCCCGGGTTACGAAATGCTTCTGTCGTGTGTCACGAAATCGATTGGCTGGAGCGGTAGATGACAGTTTGTTTTCTCCGGAGCCTATTTTGTCGTCGCCTTCGGAGGGTCCTTTCGAAAGTCCTTCTTAAAAGGATAATTCGTCAGCCACTTCAATTCGAAAGTAAAAGTTTTTGTTGATTAAAATTTGGAAAATTGACTCTCATAAACTAGAAAATGGTGAACATACAGTATTATTTCTTCCTCAGAAGGATGATATATGCATGCAACAGGTGACATGTCTGTGGCACCTGTGCATAGTGGGCTAAGTCGAATTTTGTTAATTTCAAACTATCTACTTAGAATCGTAATTTTTTCTCTTTCCTTGTGTCTAACACGCTAAGTGTTCCGTCCATTGCAATGAAGGATTTTCCTTTGTGAATCGTTGGCTGATACTCCAATCTTCAACTTAAAATAAGTTCACAAAAATTACGATTCTAAGTAGATAGCTTGAAATTCACAAAATTCGACTTAGCCTACTATGCACAGGTGCCACAGATATTATACAACATCTACCTATTGCCTCTATTAAAAATATGTTATAACCGTAAAGTAGATGTGTAGTCTTATTACAATATCATACACTACAAACATTTTTAACTAGTATGGCTCAATACTATATAAAATAGTATATAAGAAAAACTCAGAATTAGAAAACATGGCAAATGAAAAAGTGAGTTTAAGAACAGTAACCCAATTCAAGTACCTGGAAAGTGCGGTCAAAATTAATAACAAGATAGAGAGTGAAATACAAGCCAGAATAGCAGCAGGAAATAGCTGTTATACCTCACTACAAAGAGTGTTTCAGTTAAAATCATTTAAAGAATACAAATTCAACTGTACAAAAACATAGTAAGACCAGTATTCATGTATTGGTGCGAGGCATGGCCCCTGACTAAGAAATGAGAACTTATGGTCAACACATGGGAAAGGAAAATATTAAGAAGACTCTGGCGGAGGGGCCGAAAATGGTTTAAGAAGAAAGGATGAGCTGATGGAGCTATATGGGGAGTCAGACATGGCGTTGATAAAGAAAGCCTGACTTAGACGGATGGTACATGTGGAAAGAATGCCGGACCACAGGATAGCGAGGAGAATGCTCAATGAGAAACCGGACGGTAAACGAAGGATGCCCTCGGATCAGATGGCTAGATGATGTCGAAGAGGACCTGGAACTGCTGGCTGTACGAGACTGGAGGAGTATAGCAAAGGATCTCGGAGATTGGTCGGCTGTGGTGTTGTGATGTGTGGTGTGTGGTGCTGTGGTGTTGTGGTGTTCTTACAGGATCGTAGAGCCAAAATAATAATAAGAATCAATACTCCTTCAATACGAATGAGCCAACACTAGAAAACAAATATTCACAAAACTCCAAAAATAGTCTTAAATCTATCAAATGAGCGAAAATAATCAACCAGTCAAAGTTCCACCAATTCCGATAATATTGGTTGGTAAAAAAATATATAAATTAGGATCAAATACAGACCTTTATGACTTCCATTAAAATACTTTGATCAGCATTTAATTTTTATTTACCGTTCCTCTCTTAGCTTTGATATTTCCCCAGTGCTCCTTCATATTTTGTCAATGTTGCTACTTTCTTTCCCGTCTTCAGCATTGGATTTTCCTGAAAATCCTAGTGAGCATTTAGTTTCATCTTGAGGCATTTGACTCCTTGAATATCCTCACAGGTAATCTCCATCTCCTATCTGTATTTCTACATCTTCGATCCAGGCTAGTACAATTAAGCTTAATTTAATTTTTTTTTTCTTTTTGAATGATTTTGTACTGATTATACATTTAAGTTATTTTATATTATTTGAGAAACCTAAGGCTTTAGATTTTCAAACCAAATTCTCAAGATTCAAATTTTAAAAAATCATCCCAAAACCAGCACCCATCAACGGAACACCTTCATACCAACCATCATAGAAACGAACGACAACCTCATCATCAACAGTTTCAGAATAACAACAGAAAATAGAAATAATGAGGTTTCGAAAAATAAAGAAATTAGATCGATATTGGCAAATCATATTTTCATACGACGCGTGATACCACAACGACTACTTCCTCAGAGACATCTGCGAGGATAGAAAAAATTAGCAACTAACTTATCCTCATATTTTTGCATTACATTCATGAAATTAATCAGTCAGTTGAATAAAAAGTATGATCCTCTAAATCGCATGGTAAAAACAAGAAGACAAAAGAAATGTCAGACCTTCATCATGCTAAAAGATCACCTTCAGAGCACCTACTCGGCCAGCCAAGAGCAGGAAGACCAGATGAAAGCCGATACCGAAGGGATTGCACAAGACTACGTCCAAAGGCCCATGTTGTGTTTGATTGATGGCGGACTGCATGTGTTCCGATGAGTTCTTGTTTCGACACTGGACTCACGAGGGTCTAACCTTTGGTAGGTTCTTGTGAAACTGCTTTACATATCTCGATCCTTTAGGCTGTTCTGTCTCGATGCGTACTGATTTCCTCTCAAAGATATTTTTTTTCTAGACAAATAAATCGACCCAAAGTATCGTATTAGTCCATAATATTTCATATTAGTTCATCCATGCATCTTTCCAGTCCTAAAATAAACTACGATCTTTATCTAATAAAATATGATAGAACCATTATAAACTATCATTATGATTAATGATGTGTTTTGTTGTGTTGGATTTCATAGAGAAGCTACATAGCCAGCCAGATAGCTGTAAAGATGTCTACTTTAACATTGTTTTCAATCTTTATTCTGCTAGAGATTTCTTGGTTTTTTAAGTGAAACTTTTTTTTATCGTCCCAAAATTTTTCGTTCATCTATCGCATGTCGCATTACATTACCTTCTCGCATCCCTTATTTCATATGAATATTTGATAAATTATTTTAATTTTTATCCGGTTCATTCAATATATTTAATTTTATTAGGTCTTCAGTCATCTTCACAACCTGAAATACACTATGAGCCGCTGGAAAAAAATGGTAGACTGCCGACAGTCATGCCGAGTACTAGTAGGGGTCCAGCGTCGAGTGTTTGATTTAATACGTTTATCGTTCAAAGTGGCGAACCTATATCCGAAAATATTGTTACAGAAAAAATTCTTCATCAAAAGCGACTAAATGCGAAAAGATGCCGCAGATATGGTCAGAAATACAAGCGGCTAAAATCGGGCGCCAGTTCTTATCAAGCCATGAGCGGCAGTGATACCAGTACGAGTCAAGGTACAATATCTATATCCCAGATTTAAATAAATTTTGCTATTACTTTTTAATATGATTTTATCATTTAAATGATTGTATTAATTATGTATTCCGTACTCTAATACGCAAATTGAAATTAAATTTTATAATTGAAGGTTTTGTCTACTATTGATTTCCCATTATCATTCCTATTTTTCAATAATTAAGTTAAGATTAAAAACGCAATTTTAATACCCTAAATCGAATAATTTTCCAATTTTTTTTTTGTTAAATGCCTATAAACCGAAAAAAGTTTCACTTTTATCGTCGTTTCATGTAACCACACAACTTTTTTTTGTTTTTTTTTTTCTTTTCTGCAAAGTATTATTCCAAGTATTATGTGTTCTCAGTGTTATGGACACTTATGGATGCTTCATGTAAGAGTCCACGAGCATTCTAGATGTGGTGTTATCGGCGTATGCTGAGAGTTTCATGGGTGCACCATGTTAGCAACGAAACCAAACTATAAGGAACACAGAAACACCTCGAGATATTGGACATCATCAAAAGGTATAAATTGGCATACATTGGTCACGTGAGGTGAAATGACAAATGCGTTCAGTTGCAGTTAAGCAAACACACACAGGATTGAAGGCAAGAGAGGTCCAGGCTGCAGAGGTCACTCCTGGTTGAGGATTCTGAAGCAATGGACTGGATTAAATAGTTAAGACTTGTTTCGTGCAGCGTTCAGTAAAATAAGTTCGGTCGTCGTAATTTGCAACATCCAGAGAGATAGACACTTCAAGAAGATTATTCCAACATAAATGTTGTTCTCTATGTTTTTAATTTGTAGTACTTAAAACACTGAAGTGTCACTTTTTCTTACTAAGACCTAATCGAATTTCCTAGTTTTTCTTTGCATTTAGTAACATTATATCGACCTTTGGATGGTTTATATTTTGATTTGAACCTGCTTTGACTATCTAAAGTATACAAGGTATTGTATACATTTGCATTGTAAAATTGTATAAATTAATTAATTTAGACTATTTAATTCAACACCCATAGATAAGATATGGACCGGCATACTGTTAAGGACAGCCAATCAAAAGTACTTATTTGGTCACATGACCAGATATGAGTTCATAGATGGAAAATTAAACCACGATCTAACCTTACCTTTTGGGCGTAAAATGTGTGTTAATTCACCAATTTTTTTTTCTCATAAACCTCATGCTATATCACATGAAATGTGGAATATTGTAAGAAATCTTACGGTAAGTGGATGGCCTATTACTCAAAAGGAAATGACAAATAACTAAACCAGTTGGAGAATGAAGTCACAATATGGGGAACCATGTTCGGACGCATTGCACAAGTTCGGCCTACATCCCAACCGGCCTAAGCTGTCCTTCCAGTTCCTCGAAAAGGAAATGCAACTTTTTCGATAATTATTGCGACCTGAATCAGTTACGTAGAACGCAAGATAGTTTTTGTATATTCCATTATCCTAGAGGAACTATGTCCTGATACCTTTTTTTAAAAACAGTAATAGGTTCCTAAATAAAACATATGGTTTATGTTGTTGTTAAATAAATTTTATGGCCTAATAAAAGTGGAATATGCAATATTCTCAATCAATGCATACCAACAGTGCAAGCAGACTCATCAAATATTGACAGCAGCATTGCTCCAAGACGCACCATTAACAATTCTGGTTTTCAGATGTACCAAAGTTATGGTCTAACATATTTTTTGTATTATAAGCTAGAATATGGCCAAGGAAGGAGTCCTGTGGAGTCTATAGGACCTCTGAAGGCTCAACCAGTCTCTATAATGCGTGTATGCTTCATTGTGGAAAAACTGGCGATAAACATCATCTCGGACAAATCCCACAGTATACAACCGTTGTCCTAGAAACAGTATCGATCATGTACTGAACTCTAGACCGTGTATCGATTTTAGATGTACAAGTTATAATAAATTATATAGGATTGAATTTAAGTCCAGTTAGTTATCCAAGAGGTTATTACCTAACCAAGTGAATGCAGTTAGCTAGGTCACTAGTGTCTCCGGTTAATACTTTCACTATTCAGTCATTCAATACTCTTTTCCTGGTTTCAGCATATATATGTATATACAAATATATAATGTCTTTATTGTATAGTAAGCTATTATGTCTTAGAGTGTAAAATAATTACATTTAATTAATTATTACAAATAATTTAATGAGTGAGAAAATAAAATGTGAATTACCTACAATAACAATATTTTAAGAATACATCAGAAGAAGATAAAGAAAAAAAATTAAAATAAGTTAACAATAATTATATAAGAGAAACAATTTATGGTCACATATATATCAAATTTATGCCAAGAAAAAAAAATGAAGAAAAATTAAACAATATTATCAGAGATTTACATTTCATCCCTTTTTGAATTTTTTTCTTTTTTAATATCTATCTAGATGATATTAATAATACATATGTACGTGGTTTATATTCCACAAACTCATATATATAAATACATAATCACACACATAAATGTACATCAAATAAAAATCATTCATTCATCGAATAAAGAGAACATTAAGTCAAAACTGATTCCCTACTATTTTCGATTTTTTGGGAATTGTAGGGATAACAGGTGATGGAATATACGGGATTTGAAGGTTGGAAGATTATTGGAACGACGAATTAACAGTCCAAAAAGTGCATTTTACCACAACCAAGGAACTGAGCAAATTTTGTTTGTTGTTATATTAATAAAAGATATTGTTAAAAATTTGTTGAAAAGTGTAACGAAAGTGAAAAGATAATTCGTGAAAAAGTCAAATAAGATATGTTTTCTTCTGGCTGAAGTAATTAATATGTTGTAGCAAATTGGTTTAAAAATATCTTTTCATATTCCTTAAAAATTAATATTCACGTTAAAATGAGCAAAAACAGTTGTAAGATAATTACTATAATGAGTTCGAAAAAAGCTTATGATGGCTAAATACTAGAAAATAACTAAACACGTCAACGTCACCAAATTATGTACACGTATCAAATGTTCTAACACCAAAAAGTTCACACCAATAGAAATCTAAAACATGCCCACCTAAAACATGCACATCAACATTACTAATGTCCTCATCAATCAGATACAGTAATTTAACAACTAAGACATTCAATGAATGAAGCAGCTGCCTCTGATTGATAAATGTATTTGGCTGTTGATGTGAGGTGTGTTGCATTCGTTCTTCATGCATCTCTATATTCTGTATGTTCTGGTAGTGAATGTATGTTTCTGAAATAATGGATCCGTCAATTACTTTGTGAATCTAATTCTTAAATCTAATAGGGTGTAAAAAAAATGACCGTTTTTTAACCAAATAATTGTATTATTATTTCTTTGATATAAAATACAAATAATACTCACACACCAAACTCGCTGGCAAGTTCGCGAGTACTTTTCGACGGATTTGACTCAACAGCTTCCTTCAGAACCTCATCAATATCCATTAATGGTCGCCCGGAGCCCTTCTTCCTTTCCAACGTCGTATCTCCACTGCTAAATTATTCAAACCAACCCCGCGCAGTGCGCTGGTCAAGGACACCTTCCCCTTCATATTTAATAATTTCACGAGTTGCTTCAGCGACTTTGGAATTTTTTTTCCAGTAATGTCTTAAAATTACGAGAATTTCGTAGGACACGGTCATGTTTCTTCTTTGAAATAAATAAAATAAACTAAAATGAGGCTTTTTATGAAGAAGTCCAATGTTAGCAAACAAGCTCTATAAGATAATGCTCTAAAGGGATTATTAAGTGTTGGTATATGATAAATAGCATTAGAATATTTACACACTTTTGAACTCTGGAATTTGATAAAACGGTCATTTTTTTTTATACACCGTATTATTGAGTATATTACAGACTAAAGACTTTCTTTTAGGGACGATTCTAATCGCATTCCAGTTTATAATGATATTGTTTTTATTTTATCCATGGTATCAACATATGGTTTAGTAATAATATGTATACATTCCTCACATACGTTTCAACTACAACCTTCCTCCTGCTTAGCATTATACAGCGCATCCTCCATCTTCAAGACAAAGAGTATTACATCGACCCGATGAAATCGAACCCAGAACGGAAGCCGGGGCTACGTGCAAGAACCTCGGCCACAATGCGGTCAGCTACACTTCTCAACATCCTAGAGCACTTCGCTTTATATCGATACATCGAACTAGTATATCGCTATCGATTTTCCTGCCTATCAATCGATTAATGAGTGCGACTGTTAGCCAGAAGGAGAGATATCATCGTAGATGCTGGCTGTGTAAGTGTAGTCATTGATGTCAATCGTGAGTTAGTAGTTCGGCCTTATTTGGTATAACATAGGAAAGTCGAAGTCCATTTATCTGCCAAAATTTATGCGACCCGATTTGGACTTTGTACTAAGTACATTTATAATAGTGATACTTATTTAGAGACTGAGTTTATAGCTGTTCTACATAAGAAGAAATCTGTGCAAAACAGTTTGAATAGGCTCTTAGATATTTATTTCGTATTATGGGTACGTAGTATAATAAATAAATAAATAGATTAATTTATTGATATTTACATCTGTAATAATATTACAAGTAAATCTGCTAATATGAACAAATGACATGAAAAAAAAAAACACTTGTGGAGAAACTACCCATCGGTAGTTAAATAAATAAAGTTCTATAGTAGAAGGTCTCGAGGCCATCTTCTTAAATTAAGAATTGATTACGAAACTAGTGTCTTAATAGAATAAGCCGTATTTTTAATTAATGCCTTCTTTATGAATTGCATAGGTATATAAAGCCATGTTAATACAATAACTGAAAATTCGCTACGTTGAAATTACAATATGCGTGTTTTCTGAGGGATTTCCCGGTATTCGGTATTCCGGTATCAACTATCTCTGTTTACAAGTTTCCTTATACCGACTACTATCTAAAGCTAAATCCGCTAGATAATAACACTATCCTCTCACCTACGCCTTGCAGTAGACCCCTGAAAACATTTCCTGCATTTAACCACGCCTTTTTTTCCTCTTGAATTTTCTTATTTCTAGTTATCATGTTCCCTAAGTACTTAAAGTTTTTGACATGTAAACATGATTTGTTGTTCACATATATTAAACCGGTTGCTTAATTGCTTCGTTCGATTCATCTTTGGGATCCCGAGAGATGCTCCGGTGACCCGATATTACGAAGAATTGAAATGGCCCTACCCTTCCTACCGCCGTAAGTAAGTCCTAGCATCTTTCCTTTACCAAGTTATACAATCCCGCCGGCCATCTTATATTTTCGATCTCCTTCAATTCAAAACCACAGTCCTCTCCCGTAACACCCGTTCTCGGCCATCAGAGATATAAAGCATCCCGCCGAACAGCAGCTTTTGACAGAGCTTTCCTTATCCGATCCTCCCCCCTTTGGAACTCTATACCTTCTTCCATTCGTCGTTCCAATAATCTTCCAACCTTCAAATCCCACATATTCCAGCACCTATATCAGTTTTGTCTTAACGTTCTCTTTATTCGATGAATGAATGATGTTTTTTGATGTAAATTTGTGTGTATTTTTATTTATTCATATATATGAGTGTGTGGAATTAAAACCACGTGCATTATATATTATTAATGTCATATAGATAGATATTAAAAAAGACAAAAAGGGATGAAACGTTAATATCTGATAATATTGTTTAATTTTTCTTAATTATTTTTTCTTGGCATAAATTTGATATATATGTGACCATAAATTGTTTCTCTTATATAATTATTGTTAACTTATTTTAATTTTTTTTTCTTTCTTTTCTTCTAATCTGTTCTTAAAATATTGTTATTGTAGGTAATTCATATTTTTTTTTGTTCATTTTTTTATTCTTTCTCACTTATTAAATTAATTGTAATAATTAATTAAATGTAATTATTTTACACTCTAAGACATAATAGCTTACAATGCCTATATTGTTATTCTATAGGGACTTGTCCCAGAATAAATAAAGACATTATTATTATTATTGTTATATATGTCACCAAAATCACACAATGCCACAGTGGGAGTCTTAAACATTGCCTAAACATTTAATTTGGATAATGATGTTTAAAAATATCTGACACAGACTTACACAGGATCAGAATTTTAAGTCCTTAGTCCTTTCTGAAGAAAGACAATACCAACTATTTTTTTAACCCCCTTTAGATAATCCTATAGCCTTATAGCCGGTTTACAAACGGTATCCACTAATACATACTATAGTTCTTGTATATACTATTTATATCAACTTCAAAACCATGGAACTGCTTTTATCTATTGACAATATGCTTGATGTTTGTTGTGCATTATCCATCATGGACTGCATACACCCTTCCATACAGATCCCCTTATGTTTCGACCAACTTCTTTTCTGAAGGCCTCCCTAAGGTGAAAGACCCTGTTCATCTGCAACTCAATGCCAAGGCTTCGCGGTGCCTTTTTACCCTTCATTGTCCCTCTTGCTCTTCGTCATTACTCCATTGTCTCCTCCAGCTCTTATATCCTTCGAGTCTTTGTCCGATCGTTTGTCCGTTTGCCGGCGGCATCCTTATCAATTATCGCGCTGCTTTATCTAACCAGCCGTGAAAAAAGGAAAAGTAGCTATTTTTTTTATTTTTGCAATTCTGTTCTTAATCAGCGAGGATGATCGGGAATATTCGTAAATAGTTTTTACTGTTTGGTTTATTGATTTCATCATAAAAATGAGTATAATGAATATTAGGTAGAAAATGGGCTGGGTTGAGGTAAAAAAAAAAAGTTATCTTATATAGGGAGAACAGTTTATTGGAAAACTGACGTTTCGACCCACATTGCAGGTCTGCTTCAGGGCTAGAACGATCAGGGGTTAACGCTGGGCTGAATAAACAGTTCTACATATATATGAGAATTTTTTTGACCCACATCCGGATCATTTTCTTCCTCATATATATAAGATCAGATAATATTATTTATCTTAATGAATATTAATTTATAAAATATCACAAATCTATATAAAATATCTACAGCCATGGCAAACGAATAGATAATTCGAAATTTATCTAAAACTAATTAATTGTACTGAGGAAAGCATAACAGTGCCATTTTCGAAGTACATAGTTCAGGCCTTTGCTTGAAAAGGAGTTATAGCTTTTATTGTAGATTTTATTGCAATTCCATTAAAAAAAAAAACTACGTTAATGACACCATTCCACTGTTCTAAATACAGTTTAAACATTCTGGAGAAAATTCGTCTAAGTAAATCAGAACTGCAGATACAATACTTCCTATTATAAAAAATATTTAAGTTTTTTGCAAACATTAGTTATCTTTCAAAGGATACGTCAACCGAACTAAAATTAATTTTAAATTCAAAGTTGCCCTACTGTATCCTTTAATAACATTCCACTGATCCCTGTCGAACAGATACGTTACCTAGGACTCCATCTGGACAAACGTCTCACTTGGAATCCTCATACAAGACTGAAAAGACAAGAAACTGCTCGACGATTTCGCCTACTTCAACATTTACTGGACAAATGTTCAAAGCTACCAATTAATTACAAAAGACTCATTTACATGACAGTTATCAGACCTATTTGGACATACGGAGTTGAGCTTTGGGGCTCTACTAAACCATCCAATTCATCTCGCATCCAATCCTTACAATCCAAAATCCTTCGTAAAATCCTCAATGCTCCTTATTATGTCACAAACAAACTCATCCATCATGATCTTAATATCCCATATGTTGCTGATTTGGCCCAAACTAGATACCTATCCTTCCATGACAAGCTCCATACACACTTGAATCCGCTAGTCTCTCGACTTGCTTCCTATAATATTCCTGATAACCCTCCGAGGCGTCTGAAAAGAAGATGGCCTCGAGACCTTCTACTATAAAACTTCATTGGAGTGCTATCAATGGATAGTTTCTCCACAAGTGATTTTTTTGTTCATGTCCTTTGTTCATACAGCCAATTTACTTGATGTAATGTTATTACAGTTGTAAATATCAATAAAAAAAAAATAAAATAAAAAAAAAAAAAGAAATTCAAAGTTTTCTCTTTAGCCTAAATTCACAGTAGATATGTTAATATATAAATGTTCCTAAACATTCGAATCTAGACTAGGTGAGTTGAAAACAATTAATTGTAAAAAATGCTTATGTTATGCTGAGTTTATTGTTAAGGAGCAAACAACGTTAGGTTAGTAACTCTTGTGGCCCGATTCGAATTCGGCCATGGACGAATTAAAATTTATTTTTAAATATTTTATTTGAAAATAAAAGATATGGATAGGACCGGTACTCGAACCCGGGTACATATTGGTTGAGGTTGGTGGTTGAGGCGTCACCACGGAGAGGTGAAATAAAGTCCCGGTCCTGTCCATATCTTTTCTTTTCAAATAAAATATATTAAAAAAAATTTATCATATAACAATTAAAATTTATTTTATACCAAACCAACAGAATGAATCTTGATCTTCTGCGTTTGATCAAAATGTATATTGTAGTAATAGCTATTAGCGATTTAATACGATTAGGAAAGTTTATGAAAACCCAATTAAAAAGAAAGTTAATAAAATTTCGTCATTTAATAGTAATAAAAATAAGGAGAATGGCTCAGTGGTGGAGCGCAGAGTTGTAATGACGAAGGTCCTGGGTTCAAATCCCGCTAATCGACTTTTATTTATTCTGATAGAGGCTGGAGATGGATCCAATTGGAACTAGGATCCTCCTGGGGCTCACCCAGCCTCTAAAAGGTGGGTACCAAAAACAAAGAGGAAAATTGGCGTATGAGTATTTCATCTTAAAGGCTAGAATGACTTTAAAGTTAATAACAGGAATTTGAATGATTACCTTACGTTTCGTAAAGATTTTTGATGTCCTTAAATCTTTGATTGTATGACAGCTTACCTGAAAAAATAAACAATATTTATAGAAAAAATGTTTGAATAGAAAACAATATGAATATTTTATTTTAATCTATTATATTATAAAAATGAATAGTATATATATATATGTTATGTCCTTATTTGAGCGCACTCTTGGCATGATTTTACAAGATGTTCTATATCTTTATCAATGTTTTTCCAATACACATATTGCCTGGCTAATTGTTTCATCTTGACAATTCCTATGTGAGTATGGTGGAGTTCTTTGAGGACTGGGGCTTGCAATGAAGTTGGAATGACGATTCTCTGATCCTTGAATATAACCCCGTTTTGAAGATGGTAAATAGCGTCGCAATTGTCACCGTTTAAAAGTTCTAATTTTAGTTTTGAAAGCAGCTGATCACGTGCGGTTTCGTCGGCAAGAGTTACATAGTTTAGAGATAAATTTGATGTTTGGTATATTGTTTCATTTGAAATTAAAGAGACCTCTTCTTCTATGTATTTATCCTCTTGGGAAATGTCATCTTCAATTGAGGCTCTTGAAAGGAAATCTGCATTTAAATTCTCTTCTGCCTTTCTATGACGAATTTGATAATCAAAATTAGTGAGCCAAGATGCATAACGTAGAAGTCTGGAGGAAGTCATGGCTGGTAATTTTGTGTTTTCATGGAGTATGTGGGCTAGCGGACGGTTGTCTGTAAAGAGCGTGAACTTTTTTCCATATATGTAGTAATAGAATTTCTTGAGGGAAAATATAATTGATAAGGCTTCTCTGTCTAATTGGCTGTAGTTCATTTCAGCTTTCGTTAATTATTTAAATAAGGACATAACAATATATATATATATATATATATATATATATATATATATATATATATATATTTACATTAATTAAACGTACGGCTACTTAAAGAATCTGTTAAATAAGAATAGTTGTATTCGATAAAAAACTAAAATCTAAAGTGAAATTGATTGCATTTTTTAATGATTTGATTCTATTTTTTTATGGAAGGCATTGATAAGAGTATGCAAGACCATGGTCTGAGGGAGGAAGATATACAGGATAGAAAAAAATTGAAGAATGAACTTAAGGTAATCTTTGGTAGAAGGAAACCTCAATCTCAGGAAACTCTTAGAGAAAAAAATAATTCTATTTTTTGTTGTTTATCGGAAAACAACAAATTCCTGTCTAAATGCAAATCCACGATACACACACATGTTATTAAGTATTTAGTAAATAATTAATCGAATGGTGCAGAGTATACATATGCACAGAATGAAAAGATTATGGTCCATGATCCCTGGTCCATTTTTGCACTTGATTACTATCAAGCTGAATCTTCGTGAATAGCTTCGTTTTGATGAGACGCTCAACAATTTCCTTTGCGAAAATTCTCGATTGTGGTAGCTAACAGAGGTAGCAAGGATAAAATATGTCGATTTGATGATTCTCCAAAATTTAAGGATAACGTACCACGCAATTTGTAGGATAATATGACTGTTAAATTATATAAATATTAACTTAGTAAAAAATAAAAAATCAGCTGGTTAGTAATCATTTTTGATGACCTCGTTATCGATACGTGAAAAAATTAAAAAAAATTCTAAACGATTTAGTAGTTTATAAGAAAACAAAGCATAGATATGTTGGTAATTGTCAAAAACAGTTAAATGCAAACATTCTTTATACATTTGAAGTATGATTTGAAAAAAAATTATATAAAAGAAACCATAGGGGGAGAGGGAAATGAACTGATTATTTTGAGGTCATGTTTTTTGATCGATGGGATCTTAAAATGAATGAATTAAGTTTTCTTTTGATTGATTAGAGATAACCTTCTGGCCCAGGAAGTTCGGGAAGAAAACAAGAAAATGAGGGCAATGAATAGTAAATCGAACTAAGGATGAAGATGAGAGAGAGAAGGACATATGGTTATATAAGAGGAAACAATGTGTTTGCGAGTTTACATGAAACGGCAATTCTCTTGCAGTGTCCTTGGCGGAGGTCCTTCGCAGGATCTTGATTGCCAGATTTATTATCTCAATGGTACCTACTTCAAGGATTGAAATTATCATAAACGAATCTTAACCAGCCATACATTTAAAACCCTTTTCTAGAATTCGTTGGCCGTATAAATATCGTGGAGAAGAAATCTTAAAGAAGAAATAAGTTGTGTCATTAAATTATTAAACATTGTTTACTAAACAATTAAATTGTTTATTAAACAATACACATCTCACCATATTTACTGTTTATTCATTTTCTTATTTATTTATATTTTTGTTTATTTTAATATTTTAAAATAAGTTTCTTATATAAAGGTTGCGGATTTGGTATCGTTTCATCTGAATCATAATAATAACTCATTTTGTTTAAATTTTTATTTCTAAAAATATCTATAGCCATTGTAAATCTTTATGGGGATTTATAATATTACATGTGACCCGTAGAGTTAAAATGGATTTCAACATTAGCTGACCTTAATATATATATCTGGAAGAAAATGGTCCGTATGGAGATCAGGAAACATCTTTAGTAAGGAGAACTAATTATTTTAAAGCCAACGTTTCGCCGCACATTGCCGGTCTTCTTCAGGGCTATTGATAGAGTCAAAGGTTCACAGTTATTGAAATATATTCAATAGCCCTGAAGAAGACCTGGAATATGGGCCGAAATGTTAGCTATAAAAATATACAGTTCTTCTTTTTAAAGAGAATTTTTGCTGACCTCAACCCTGCTCATTTTCTTCCACTTATTTTAAAAATCGTTTCCTGCACATCCATAACTATAATTATTGCTTATTTAATTAATTTTTAAACTATTTATTAAAAGTTCCAAATAACTTTGTTATATAAATATTCCGGATGGTTCAATTTACTTTTCGTTCCGATCCATCTGAATCCCAACGAGTTATAACCTCTTAATTCAACGGTGGGTATCAACTTTCTAGACAAGAAATTTTCCAAAATGAGCCGAAGATTACAAACGCAAGGAACCTTATAATTCGCTATCTGTTAATTAAACTCTATCACATCTCGAGATTTACTGTGGCGTAACGTAATCATTAACTCTTCATTATTTTTTATCCTTTACTTTCGCTTACCTATTTATGAAATATCTGTCTATAGTGTAAAGGTAATCGTGAAAAAATTGTAACTAAGGCCCCTCGTGATGTAGTACAGTGTTCTTCAACCGCCGGTCCGCGAAAAATTTTGGTCAAATCGTAAATCACCGTGACGTATTATGTATAAAACTATACAAATACAATGTATAATAACAATATAATGGCGGACATATTCAGTCTGCTTAATGAAGTTAATATTTCTCTGTAGGGTTCATATACAAATATTTTTACTTTAAGAAATAAAATGGATGCGTTCAAAAAGAAGCTAGCTCTTTGGAATAGTCGCTTACAAGAGGAAGATGTAGAAATGTTTTCTCTTTTGGATGAATTTTCGATTGCTGCTGATGTGAACACGAAAGCCATATTTAACTTAATAAGGCAACATTTAAGAGCATTATCTGAAAATTTGAATAAGTGTTTCCCAGAAAATGAAGATCCCCTAAAGGTAACCTCTGGATTAATAATCCATTCTTGGAAGACATTAACTCATGTGCACCTTTCTTTTTGATCTTCATGAAAAAAAAAAAACTGATCGAGTTGTCTTCTGATGTCACTCTGGTCTCCAGACATAAAATGCATTCATTGCCTCAATTTTGGATATCGATAGAAAAAGAATATCCAACTTCAAGTTATAAAGCTATCAAATTATTACTAAATTTTGCGACTTCCTATATATGTGAAAAGACTTTTTCAGCCATAATAATAAAAACCAAACAGAGAAACCGAATAGATGTTAATGCAGCGCTTCGTCTCTCAGAAACAACGCAGAAGCCTTGAATATCAACTGTTATATCAAAGAAGCATCAGCAGATATCGCACTTATAAATGTAATTGGATAACATATTCTATAATAAAAAATAATATCTAAAAGCTTATTGGTTTTTATTTGTCTTAGCTTTCAATTGGTCCGCGAAATATTTATTTTATTTTTACCGGTCCGCAGGTGCAAAAAGGTTGAAGAACACTGATGTCGCACACTGGAGTCGATGTAAAATGGCTGAACTTGTGTGGGGTCAGGTACTCGTTAATGATCCCTTAGTATATTAATTTTATCTGGATAGCCAAAATTTAAGACTACCAATGTAGCATCGTCTGATATGCCTTAGCAATATAAAGTTAAACTGATATTATTTTTAACGTGCTCCGCTATCAATAAAAAGTTTTTAAGTATGAAAGCAGTCACGAAAGAAACTTAATTGGCTGTTTACCACTCGACATACGTTCCTATTCTTATGGAAATGACTCCTAGCCCCTAAAGGACTGTGATCGGAGCCGACTCCAAGGCATGGAAATGCAGTACCTGAGGAAAATAGAAGGTGGAGATGATAGGAGAGACTAAGAGGGACCGTATACAAAACTCAAAATTGAACCCCTTTATCAGATAATGGTGAAAAGACAGATTCTATGTTGATGTAATGAGGATGGATAACTGCCTGACAGCAAAGAAAGTTATGGAGGCTAAACCAACAGGAAAAAGACCCAAGGAAAGGCCGAGAGTGGCTTGGAAGAATAACCTCCAAAATATCATTAAAGAAAAAGAGATTGGATGGGCTGAAGCCCATACTGAAGAGTAGCCCTTCACAGAGACAGTTGAAGAAAAAGGCTCCTTGTGCAAAACCTGTTAAGATAGAAGAGATGTCTGAACAAGAAAGAAAGAAGAATATTTTATTTCTTAATTTCTCTTTTTTTTTTTACGAAACATACACCTTCGATTTGTGAATCAGTTCTGCACGATTGTCTTAAGGTCTGACTTCACTACAAGGAACGTTCGAATTAAAATACTATTAAAGTGCCAAATTGATATTGTAGCTTGTAAGACTAGAAAAAAATAAAAGTTTGTAACTACAGGATAATTTACTATTGGGATAAATGTTGAGTCGGCAAAGACATGATTACAGTTGTAGCTGGATCAAAAATAACAGCTCTTGGGTTTTCCTTATCAACTGGAGCCTAAACCGTGAAGTACTGCCTAAGAGATATCTAAAAACAGAATTTTCTTAATTTTAAAAGAAAACAACATTACACCTTTAAATGTTTTATTTATTCTTGCATTGCCATTAAATATAAATGTAATATGTAATTCTATATTATATATCTTAATATGGTAAATAAGAAGTAATTTCGGAGAACGGAGATAGTTGGGGGGTGCAGTAAAAAAAGTACTAGACTTATATTTAGTTAGTTAGCCGGTACACCCAACGGCTTCTCTCTCCAAATCGCCCTGAAGATGACCTACACTGTAGGTCGAAACGTCGGCACTTACTAAATATAAGTCTAGTACTTATTTAGTGTTTTTTTTACTGCACCCCCCAACTATCTCCGTTCTCCATTTTATCATCCAGTCAACTATTTTCCTCTCATACAAGAAGTAATTTCAGTTTAAACATACAAATGGTTGAAAATTTATTAAACACAACTAACAGTCAGTAACTAATGACAATAATAAAATAATAAAAATAAAAAATAAATTTAGAAAAGAAATACCTGAATAAACTGAATTAATGATTCTACTTTAGGCTGTTGTTGGAATGTGACAATTGACATAATGAAACAAAATACTGCAAAATATATGTTACAGAAAGAGTTCACTAGTTGGTTGTAGCTTACATTATCTCTCCTTACATAGCCTACCTATTTATATACTATTTATTATTTATACACCCACACAAACACACACATTTATATATATATGTATGTATATATATATATATATATATACATACAATTATATCAATAAAAACTAGGAGACAATCCCTGTCTGCTGAGCACACCAATCTTACAAGCCACAAATTGGTAACGCGAAAAATATTAAAATACACGATATATCAAATTGTTGGTTAGCCGGTCCACCCAGCCGCGTCTTCCAGTCGCCCTGAAGATGGCCTACATTGTAGGTCGAAACGTCGGTACTAATTAAATATAAGCCTGGTACTTATTTGGTGTTTTTTTTACTGCACCCCCAACTATCTCCGTTCAAATAATTTATATGCCACTACAGATCTCGAACTGTAAATTTCATAAGGCCCTTTTTCGTTTATTTAAGGTGTGCCTGTTGGTTATTTTCTGAATAATAATTTGTTCTATTCTTATAACCTTATCTGAATGCGATATTCTCTTTCCAGATCGGGACTTGTAATACCTTGGACACTGCAGTTTTAAAAATTTAAGGCGTCTGATACTTCATTTTGTCAAAAAAAGAGAGATAGATTTAAATCTGTGAACAGTCATGGATGGATCCTGTAAGATCTATTGACTCTGCTGTGTCTAATCCAGCCTATATTAAGTGTGTACCCTTAATTGAGGGGAAAATCTAGTGCATGAGCGTGATCTGGGGCAAATCACATCCCTACTACTGTTCTATAACAGTACAGTCTCAACCATGTACTGAACCCTTCATGGATTGTAGTGGTAATACTGGGTAATATTAGTAGCGAAAGGTTGTGGATTATTAATATCGATATTCCTTTAAATGGTATCGATTTAAATGCTATCTGATTAGTAAATTTTAATAAATAATATGCATCGATAATAATTTAATCGATATATACAGCTAAATATAATTGACTAATCCACTCACTAATAGGTATTGACATATAGTTATAATCTCTACCAGGCGTCCGTTTCATTATTTCCATCTCGTCACTTCCTAGTCATTCTTCAGTCTTTTTGTTTAAGTTTTCAGTATTTTTTAATTATACAGGAATTATTCATTTTTATTTTTTGGTTTGCAAAATTCAAATTTATTAAGACATATAAGATAATTCTTGATTTTATTTTCGCGATCACAATATTGAAGTCCCACTTTACAGTGTCAGAATCACTTAAGTTAATCTTTATTAATCTATAATCCGTTCCAATCTTCCACTTGTTATTTTTCCTTTTTAATTTAATCTAAGATAAGATACTTTAATCGGGCAAACTGTCATGCTGTTTTTAGATACATTTATCTTAATAAAAAAAAACATTTTTTTGGGCCGTTGGCCTTTTATTATTATATTTTTATTTTTATGGTTTCATCTCTGAATACATAGCGAGTATTGTGAAAAGTGCTGAGTTCTGTAACCAAAAATAACTGATTTTTTTTTTTTCATTTATTTATTTCTCAAAGAAGACTGAAAAGACAAGAAACTGCTCGACGTTTTCGCCTACTTCGACTTTTACTGGACAAACGTTCTAAGCTCCCAATTAATCACAAAAGACTCATTTAAATGCCTCATTTAAAATTAAAGTTATCAGACCTATTTCGACATATTGCTGGGAATAATGACCAATTAAGTCCCGAGGGGCGTACAAGATTTTATCTCCAGGTGGGGTGTAAAAAGGCAAACTATACGCTATAATATTTTATATTATGTTATGTATTACAATAAATTCAAAAATTTTAATTTTAATAAATTAAAAATATTAATTTTAATGTTTTGAAAGAACAGCTGATATTAATGGCCGGGGTGACAGGTGTATCAACCTAACCCTCAACTTTTTCAGTACAAAACCTACATTATTTAGACGAATTAGGTTGTCATATTTTTACTTTATTCCCATGTGAATAAAGCTAACTTTTTTACTCAATTTCCAATGCACAGGGAGAAAAGACGTACTTTAGTCCTAATTAATTGAGGCAAAAACACAGGTTTTTGTACCAGCTGGAAATGAAATTAATTTTTACCCACCCCTGAAAAAAAATTCCTGTTTCTAAATGAAACCTCTTGATCCGCCTCTGCCTTCATTAGGATTCAATATTTGCAAAATTCAAGAACATTTCTGAGCCAATACCCCGGAAAGTCGATTTGCATTGTGACTGTCCTAACAGTGCCTGGAGCTGGAGAAGGCAGCACATGAAGAGGTGGAGGACACCTACGCAGTCCTTTATAAATAAAAATGAGTCCTTCGTCCTGCCTTATCCTTCCTCGCCATATTTGGAACGTCCTGATCCTTCTTGTCCATTAGGCCCTCCGACTCCTCGCAGATATCTTTATCTCGTTCATGTCGGATATCTGGACTCCGGGCTACCGTCGGTTACTCCCTATATGGTCCTTACAACCTATCATTATCGTCGCCTGATTTATGAACCTGACTTTCCCATTAATTTTGTCACAAATGGAATAAATAATCTTGAAGAGTGGAGGAATAGAAGTTCATGATAATCAGAAATGGGTGTAATATTACATTATGTTGTATCAAATAGACTTTATTTCACCTACAAATTTGTTTTATTCAATAAATGAATAAGTTTTGGAATGCTGGAATTAAAAATGAAAAAAAAATCAGTATAAACATTTCACTTATAGAATTTTTTGAGCAGGGAGAAAAAATAATACAAAAAAAAAACCTCCCAAAAAAACTTACTTATTTTTTTAATTTATTTTTTAATTGTATTTATTAAAACAATCATCCGACCTGTACTGACCTATGCCTGTGCAACCTAGACCCTACGAAAGATCCTGGCTGAAAAGATTGACAGGCTTGAAAGGAAAGTGTTTAGGCGCATCATGGGGCCTGTTAGAGAAAATAGTACATACTGTTTAAGAAAGAACAAAGAGATCTACGACTTTTCCGCCATATTTTTCATGGTTTTGAAGTTAAATGAAGTTCTTAAGTACTATTTGACTGGACTTCTTAGTGTACTGCTTGAAGATAGAGGGTAAAGTACTAAATATAATGGTTCGTATATTGTAGTATTTGTCCTTTAGTTGATAGGCAATCTAGTCCGTAGAATCGTAATTATTTTAAAATCCATGAAAATCTCACTCCATTCAACACTAAATATATTTTTCATCTTGCACTTCAAGTATCTATTAGTTAATTAAGAGATAAATACGTAAAAAATACGAACCAAAGAAGTAAGATGCCGGAAGATACTAACAGGAGAAGAGCTTAGCACTTACTGACCAGAGATAGACACTATATGTGTTTGCGGGTCACTAGAGGCCTCAGCTTACAAGAAACAGGCTTTTTACTGAAGACGTGACTCCTGGAGGAAACGACCATATATCCCTGATCCGCACGTAGCGTCATTTAGCCGTGGATATCCAAGCCCGTCCTCTACTTCGGGGGACGACCCAGTAAGGCTTTATGACCCGCTAACACACAAGAGGAGCGCGAGGTATTCCACCAAAAAAAATCCCTTTATACTGGCAAGATCGATTGGTCACGCTCAAGAGTGATTTTTTTTCATCCTATATCGTTTCAGGGCTGCGATGTGTGATTATTGGCGGATTCCTGGCGGAACTATAGGTGAATTGTCCGAACATATATACCGGATATAGTTTTTTTTTAAGCTATGTTATTTGAACATGGTGAGGAACTATATATGTTTATTAACAATAGCTGGTACAATCACTGAAATCGTGGCAATTTTAAGAAAAAATTGTACTGAGAAATGTTACTATATGACATAATTTATTTCCCCAATTTATATCATCCTAATAAAAAGTCGAGCAAGTAACGAATATAAATGTTAGTTATGAATCAAATACAGCACAATGGTCATTAAAAAAAAAATATGGCCCCACTACAGCCGATAGTGGGTCTTTGGTCAGTACTTCGTAGAGACTGTATATTTCAAGGACAGGTGTTGTGCAGGGAGATCGTCCTCAATTAAGAGTACCAACTTTACATAGGCTGGGTTAGCCACAGGAGGGTACGTAAATCCCTCCTGTCCTAAGTTATAAAATACATTAAGTAAATCCATTTGTTCAAATAGGTCTTTTCATAGCAGATAAGATATGTTTTTTCTTAATTTATATTAAATAACTTAATGTCCTTATAATATAATCCTGTAAGGACCTATTCCTGGCACTTAATAAGGACTCCTGGTTACGGAAATAGCTCTTATCAGATAACAAGAGCTGACCCTATTCCAGACCACGACCTGGGCAAGTGCACTGGTCACCCGGCCGGCTAATGAACTAGGATCGTACCTAACAATCGATATCTAATGAACTGGAATCGAAGCTCACAATCGATACCTGAGATCGGTGAAAGTCGACAATGACACTCTATCTGGAGATCCCTACGTAACAGGCAGTGCTACTACCCCGGCATTAATCTAGCCATGTAACCGGTTACGTGTGAGGAACGTCGCAGTTACTGTGAACGGTTCTTTTAGAATAGAGTATTATTGCGTATGATAACTTCAATAATTTCTTTACTTTAGTGATGTACAAAATGAGCTAAATCATATCTAAAATTGAAAATTTCTATTTAGTTGTTTTTTTCATTTGAAGCGGAGTGTATCCTATAGGACCTGGAATCCTGTTGGGGCAAACACAGCCTCTATAAAACAAGAGGAAATATGACGGTTGAGCTCCCTGCACAACCGTTGTTCAAGAAACAGTACAGTCTCTACCATGTACTGAACCACAGACCCTTCACGGGCTGTAATGGTACAGTTCTTTTTTTTTTATATTCAGCTGGGAAGTGGGGTAGTATGTAGATTGCTAAGTTGCAATGCCGAAAAGTCCCGGGTTCAAATCCAGCTGTGGTTTTGAGATTAACTATTTAATTTGTTAACAGCCTTGGATGGACCCTATGGGGCTGACTCGACCTCAAAAAGTAGGTACCCTTAATTGGTGGAAAACCTGGCGGAGGATCGTGACCTATGATAAATCACCTCCCTATACAACCGTTGTCCATGAAACAGTACAGTCTCTACTACGTACTGAACCGGAAATAGGTTGTAGTAGGTATAAAGTTGTAGTTGTAGGTGAACATTATTTTTTCAGTGAATAATATGTACGCGTAAATACGACAATACTATGTGGAAGAAAGTGGTCCGGGTAGAGGTCACAATGAATTTCTCGTAGATTTGGAGAAAAACTTTATTGGAGAAAAAAATTATTAAAGCCAAAATGCCATATTGGCTTTATTGCCCAAGCTATGATCTCAGGAAAAATTCAGATCCTTTGATCTGAATATAATTAAATACTAAAATGGGATGCCACCCTGAGATCGTTATAATGAATATGTAATAATTTTATGTTATTAATAAATAAGAGACTTATATAGTCTTCTCCAAAGGTTAACGTGGTTGACTGACCAGTTGTTTATTAAATAAGAATAATTATAGAAGAACATTATAATTTATTTGTGCTGATCATGTTTACAGACTTAATAAAACTTAAAAACAACTTACAATGAAAACGGGAAGCTATAGGTGACTCATGATTCATGGGGCTTCATTCTGCATCCTCCTCCTTACGTCTTGACTTGACTGCTGCGTACCGACAACTGCCCCTTTCAATGAAGTTTTTCTCCAATTCTACGAGAAATTCATTGTGTCCTCTACCCGAACAATTATCATTCAACACGGCAATAATATTTTTAAAAAAATACATTTTGACTGGTTACCACTTTAACATTATGTCTAATAACTATCTTATTCAAAATCTTTCATAAAGGGATTTCATTGTTCCTAGTTTTCTGTTTTGGTAATTATTCCGCAGTTTGTTGCTTCGAGTAGAGTTACAAGTTTTAATTTTTCATTCGTTTCCCTTTCCTAAAATACAAGTTATCATGAGCTTTAGTATGGAAAAAAGAATGTAATCATGGGAAAAGTGCATACTTCGGTAATCATTTCGTATAAAAATGAAAGTTTCAACAAACATATATCTATACTTCGAAATGTAAGTTGAAACTTTTATTTCTAGATGAAATGCTTACCGAAATCTACTCATTATCCATAATTACATCATCTTTTCCACACTAAAGCTCACGATAACTTGTAGGTTTGGAAAATATATATATTTTTAAAAAATTCATATATTGATATTTACAACTGTATTACAATAATACAACAAGTAAATAGGATACGTGATACATAATGTCATGAGAATGACAAGTAGAGAAACTGGCCAGGTGGCCATCTTCTTTTCAGACACCTCGGAGGATTATCGGGAATTGAAGAGGAAGTTAGGTTTGAAACTAGAGGTTTGAGTGGGAATGAAGTTTGTTATGAAAGGATAAATACCGGGTTCGGGCCAAATCAGCAACAAAAGGGACATTAAGGTCGTTATGTATGACTTTATTCTTAACAAAATATGGAGCATAGAGGATTTTACAAAGGATTTTGGATTGTAGGGATTGGATATGAAAGGAATTCGATGGCTCTGGAAAATACTAAAAATGAAACGAATAAACAGATAAAACTTGTTTTAACTCGAAGGCGACAACCTTCGGAACAGATACATTTTTTTTTTATTTGGAAGATATTACACATTACAGAAAGTTTGGGTAATTGAGAAGTATTAATTATCCTGAAATTTTTATACTAATTCACTAGTAAAATAATAAATAAAATTACACTATAGATTTTGAACCTAATTCAGAACCTCTGCTGTGTCTCTAAAAGTATTCGTAAATGCCATAAAAAAAGTTTGACGAAAGAAGTTTGAGCAACTTGTGTTTCTGCAGCTGCGACCAGCAGACCTGAAATGGGAAAGTTTTTCCGACCAATGGCCCTACAAAATATGCTTATCGAATCCTTTACTATATTTTAGACAACATCGAAAAAGCTTCGTATAGTCTTTCAAACGGAATGACTTTAGGATGAACTAAGCAAGTCGTAGACCAATATTTCCAGATGGTAAATAGATTTTTAGACTTAAGAACGGTCAGAGTTTCACCAATTCGGGCATCCATAACCCAAAAATACACGTTAACTTTGTTTTTGTAGAGAGGATAAAAAAAACTGCAAGGCCCCTCTACATGTACTTAAGTAAGACAACTTTAATACTCACGATAACAAAACATCCCTTAGTTAAAAACTTCATATGTAAGTAAGTGAAAGTACATTAGAATATCTCTACAGCCCCGGTGATTAAGTGGTTAAGTCCAATTTTCTCCCAAATCAGTTTCTTGTACTTAAGTAAGCGGAATCGAGTTAGTTCCGTAGTGAATAAGGGCCTAAGTAAGGCATTGGCTTGAAAAGGAGTTATTGTTTATATTACAACTCCATTTCAAGCCAAAAACACCGAGAATGACATGATACCGATTTCTTCAATACAGTTAATTCTCACTGATATATACGTATATATACATAATGGACCATGTAAATATGAACATGTATATTCGGGCATACCGTTTGGGCCGATCTAGCTGAAACTTGGTACATATGGTTCTTTGGAGGGATCTTCCCTGTACAAAAATTGGCTTCATGACCCTTCTTGGCTGTAGTGTATCTATTTTTTTTTGTAATTAACTTTTTTTTTAAGAATAATTTATTGATATTTACAACTTTAATTATATTAATCAAGTAAATCTGCTGTACAAAGGACATGAAAAAAAAACCACTTGTGGAGAAACTACCCATTGATAGCACTCCAATAATGTTCTATAGTAGAAGATCTCGAGGCCATCTTCTTTTCAGACGCCTCGGAGGGTTATCAGGAATATTATGGGAAGCAAGTTGAGAGACTAGCGGATTCAAGTGTGTATGGAGCTTGTCATGGAAGGATAGGTATCTAGCTTGGGCCAAATCAGCAACATATGGGATATTAAGATCATGATGGATGAGTTTGTTTGTGACATAATATGGAGCATTGAGGGAACGTTATCAGAGAGCTACATATCAACAACTCTTAAAGGGGAAGTAAGTCGGAATGATTTCCCAATCTCTAATCTATGTCTTCTGTCTGCGTCTCTATGGTCTCTGGTATTTATTGGAATTATTATTCTATTAGGAACTACTTTATTTTTAATTAAATTAGTGTGTTAATTAAATTATAATAGTTGGTTTTATGTTAGTATCAAGAACTAGGAAATACGGGTGGGACTGTAACATAATTAATACAAAAGTGTCAATTTGTAGCTAATGCTTCGAACCTTATAGCAAGTGTTCATCAGAGCTTTTTTTTTAGATTAATTTATTGATATTTACAACAATAATAATATTACAAGTAAATCTGCTAATATGAACAAATGACTTGAAAAACAAAACACTTGTGGAGAAACTACCCATCGATAGCATTCCAATAATGTTCTATAGTAGAAGTTCTCGAGGCCATCTTCTTTTCAGACGCCTCGGAGGGTTATCAGGAATACTATGGGAAGCAAGTTGAGAAACTAGCGGATTCAAGTGTGAATGGAGCTTGTCATGGAAGGATAGGTATCTAGTTTGGGCCAAATCAGCAACATATGGGATATTAAGATCATGATGGATGAGTTTGTTTGTGACATAATAAGAAGCATTGAGGATTTTACGAAGGATTTTGGATTGTAAAGATTGGACACGAGATGAATTGGATGGCTTAGTAGAGCCCCAAAACTCAACTCCGTATGTCCAAATAGGTTTGATAACTGTCATGTAAATGAATCTTTTGTAATTAATTGGTAGCTTTGAACGTTTATCCGGTAAATGTTGAAGTATGCGAAATCGCCGAACAGTTTCTTGTCTTTTCAGTCTTTTATGAGGATTCCAAGTGAGACGTTTGTCCGGATGGAGTCCTAGGTAAAGTAACTTAAGATACCTTCTTAAGGTATAGAAAACAAGAGAGAATGATGAAATAAGGAAGCTCATGGCTGGGAAAAGAGCTTATTTTGGATTAGAGCAGTGATGAGAACAAGCGTGCTCTCCAGGAGCACAATGCAAAGCCTTATGTTTCAAATTTCTTCAGTAATACACCCAACTTACCGGTCGACGTTTCGCCTATTCAGGCATTATCAAGACACAAAAAAAAGAAAAAGGTTATAAATTTACAGTTGTATGCTGAACGTCTTGGTGGTGGGGTGCTGTCTCATGTTTGAAGCCTGTTTGGGCTGTTGATCATTGGGATATATTGCACCTTTTTCTTCGAGATGTGATTCACATAACCTTTTTTTTGTGTGTGTGTCTTGATAATGCTTGAGTAAGCGAAACGTCGACCGGTAAGTTGGATGTATAACTGGAGAAATTTGAAACATAAGGCTTTGCATTGTGGTTTTTCCCAATTGCATTATAATAAACAATAGTATTTCTTTTTGAGTTTTTGGATCTATTTAATTGATTTATTCATTTATTTTTATGTTTTTTTTTTTAATTTTTGGAAGTTTAGACGAATTTCATAATTGAGTTCTACTGCTCATTTTTTCTCTCATCTTTTTTTCTTATTTTCATACTATTATTCTGGTGTACCTGCTACAAACACAATAGTTATACAAAACTTTTATAACATTATCTGAGAAAAGAGTATCTTTTCAACTGAGAATTGGGCCCAGGCTGTCATCCATTAGCCTGGTCAAACCGCAAGAAGATTGTTGAGGTGAATCGACGAATCCTGAATACCCCAGTCACCGCTCTCCGATATCGAGGAATCCTCGCGAAGATTTCTTTCGCCGGTTGATGAAGAAGTGCCAGCAATCCTGCCCCACTGCCCTTCAATCCTGTCATCGATGCCATCCGCTATCCTCTGCCCATTAGAAGAGTCGTTCTTAATTGGTCATTATTTTCTTTTCCTTTTTTAGATCTTATTTTTATTTATAATTTTATAGAATAAGGATAACATACGGAAAATGTCGTCTACATTGTGAAGTTCGTAGCGGTAATATTACACTAGAAATTACACTATCCGTCACGTGATCTTCAGTTTACACGGAACATCACAAAATGACTCCTAGGTACATTGCACTCCTATGAACTGACATCGTTAAGCAATTTCTTCTAAAGCCCGCGGCGTTCTTTCATAGCAGACGACTTTGACGCGAAGTACCAATCTTGGGGGATCACGACTTTGCAGGCCAAAAGGAAGATATCTGATGGATCCTATCCAAGAGCTTTCCTTAGACACGCGAACACCTCAAGCGTCGACTTATTGGACTAAGTATAGAAGTGAAACGCCGAATCTTCTTGACAAGAGGACAACGAACCATATAATATATACACGAGCCATATCGTGTGTATACGAAATATACCGTGTATAAGCGATGCTATAACCTTTACATCATAACTTATGATAATATAAGGCCAAAATTATACCTCTTTGGTTTCTCTTCTTGGCCAATTTTGAATTTGAAAAATACTTGATTTTAGATACCCTCTGGTGTAATTCCGACTACTTTCAAATCTTTTTTGGTTTCGCGAATCCATTTCATTGTGCATGTTTTGGACTGACTCTTTTTTTCATAAAATTCTACTATTTGTCTGATAAATATGTCCTACGTTCATCAATTTTGTGGGTTCATAAAATCTTAATCTGACTTTTCTGATATCTCGGTAAATATCATAGCATTGATATTATTAACACCAAAAATATATTTTGAAATAGTGAAATCAAACAATCAGTTTGAAAAAGTGAAATCAAACAAGTGTCAAGGATGACACTTTCAAGCAAATTTAAATAAATTAAACAATTTTCACGTGAAAAAATTGATGCTTTATTGATATATTCTAGCATCCATACATATTAGACCAATCCCTAAAAAGTTAATAACATCTGAGCCGACTGGAAAACGTCCCTCAAGTAGATCAAGGCGTAGGCGGGAGGATTGCGTAAGACCAATCTTGATGATTTAGGTTTGGACGATAATCGGTAGATGGAGTTTCGTAAACAGGAATTATTGGTATCGACATCGAAGCTTCAGGTTCACCACGTCTTTTATTATATAAAAAAAATACATAAAAAAGTTAATAATATCATGTTTTGTAGACTGTACGATTTGTGTAAATAGGTGCACCTCAGTTGCTGGTACTAATATAAAAAATATTAAACTTATAATTAATAATAATAAAATCTAATTGCAATCTATTTAGTTTGGCAGAAGTATATTTCATTCTATGATAAGTATTAAATAGAAATAAAATTTTCTCGAAATCAGAGACGTTTTCTGTTCTTCATGGCCATGAAATGAGGTTTTTCCTTGATAAATTCCATGAACGAGAATACCTTTAAGAAATTTAACATCGATTATAAGAATGATGCAGTAAAACTCACAAAATGAGGGAGAGGATTCGATAATACACCCCGATATGATTCAAGACAATACATCGACGAGAAGATATCAGATGTATGGAATAAAAAAAATGGCGACTTGGCCGATAAACTTGGTAGAAAATGAGGGAGAAAAAACATACATCTTCTTGTTCTTATCTTGGAAATTAATTTTTTATTTGTCATCATAATGTTGATCTGAATCTCAGAACAGGTTCCCTTTGTCAAGTTTGATATATTGCTTTTCTGATCCCACCAAGATGAATTTTAATTCCCCCGCAACGAGATATACTATATTTCTTGTTAGTTCATTATTCCCAGAAAAGTTTGTTATAATTCCTAATATAAATTAAATAATAAATCAATTAACGAGAGCAAAAACTATAAAAAAAGGAATAAAAATTACAGTTAAAATAACCTAGATGTAGAAACCAAAGAGTGGTGAATGAATTTAATCACAAAACGAAGTATAATGATTTATTGCGTGTGCAAATGACTTGAAAAAAATCAATATACTTTTGTAATAAGTAAAACTTGTAAATGTTATACTTATAATCCAGTAATGCCTTCCGTTCAGACTGTGGTAGAAACTAACCCAACGGTCGTGCAAGAAGACGATTTCGACGAACCAAGTCTGACCGAGAGTTTTTTCCTCAATCTAGAGAGTCACTTTAGAGAGGCAGAGTGAGCCCAGTTACATACATACATACTATAGACTCTAGCCTGATACCGGAATATTAGTAAGTTAGGACGTCACTACACAAACAAATAAATTCAATAAACAAATAATTTAATATACATATAAATAATATCATGGTGCCAAAATTGGAGAATTAAAATAAATCCTAACAAATCCCATCAAATTACCTTCACCCTTCGTCGTAAGCCTACAAATTCCTGCCCTACTGTATCCTTTAATAATATTCCACTGAACCCTGTCGAACAGATACGTTACATAGGACTCCATCTAGACAAACGTCTCACTTGGAATCCTCATATAACATTGAAAAGACAAGAAACTGTTCCAGGTTTTCGCCTACTTCAACATTTACTGGACAAACGCTTGAAGTTCCCAATTAATTACAAAGGCTCATTTACATGACAGTTATCAGACCTATTTGGACATACGGAGTTGAGTTTGGGGCTCTACTAAACCATCCAATTCATCTCGTATTCAATCCTTTACAATCCAAAATCCTTCGTAAAATCCTCAATGCTCCTTAATCACAAACAAACTTATCCATCATGATCTTAATATCCCGTATGTTGCTGATTTGGCCCAAACTAGATACCTATCCTTCCATGACAAGCTCCATACACACTTGAATCCGCTAGTCTCTCAACTTACTTCCCATACTATTCCTGATAACCCTCCTAAGCGTCTGAAAAGAAGAAGGCCTCGTCATCGATCGAAATGATCCATGATTTCGGTAAATTATAAAACAGATTGCAGAAATTTGAGCTAATATTATTCGGAAACGTTGAATATTTTAAAAGAAAAAATTGGCTAACTTTGCTAATATGTATAAATTTTTATAGGTTAATATTACTTGATATGTTTTGTGGATCAGCTGATTCTATAACCTTCCCAGCTGGTTGCGTATTACTTTCGTTCAGTTGTATGTTGAACGTCTTGGTGGTGGGGTGCTGTCTCATGTTTGGAGCCTGTTTGGGCTGTAGATCGTTGGGATGTATTGCACCTTTTTCTTCCAGATGTGATTCACATAACCCCCTTATTGTTTGGTGTCTTGATAATGCCTGAATGGGCGAAACGTCGACTGGTAAGTGGGTGTATTTTTGAAACATAAGGCTTTGCATTGTGGTTTTTCCCAAATGCATTATAATAAATAATAGTGTTTCTTTTTGAGTTTTTGGCTCTATTTTAGTAAAACAATTAATCATAGAGAAATGGTACAACATCAACGTATTTAATTTAACAGTTAATTATTTCTTTATGTTTTCAAACTGAAATTCTTTATCAATTAAAATTAAAGTCATGAAGTATGTTTTAATTTATAATTGAAACACAAAGAGATAGAAAGAGAACGTTATCAGAGAGCTACATATCAACAACTCTTAAAGGGAAAGTAATTCGAAATGATTTCCCAATCTCTAATCAATGTCTTGTGTCTGCGTCAGATAAATGGTCTCTGGTATTTATTGGAATTAATTATTCTATTAGGAATTACTTTATTTTTAATTAAATTATTGTGTTTTAATAGTTGGTCCTATGTTAATATCAATAACTAGGTAGTAGGGGTAGGACTGTAACATAATTAATACAAAACTGTCAATTTGTAGCTAATGCTTCGAACCTTAAAGAAAGTGTTCATCAGAGCTTTTTTTTAGATTAATTTATTGATATTTACAACAATAATAATATTACAAGTAAATCTGCTGATATGAACAAATGACTTGAAAAACAAAACACTTCTGGAGAAACTACCCTAAGTTCTATAGTAGAAGGTCTCGAGGCCATCTTCTTTTCAGACGCCTCGGAGGGTTATCAGGAATAGCACGGGAAGCAAGTTGAGAGACTAGCGGATTCAAGTGTGTATGGAGCTTGTCATGGAAGGATAGATATCTAGTTTGGGCCAAATCAGCAACATATGGGATATTAAGATCATGATGGATGAGTTTGTTTGTGACATAATAAGGAGCAAACATACTTAAACATATATAGGTATACTCTTTTAGGTTTCCACGGCGACTATTATTACAAAAGAGTTTGTGGATTTCTTCTGGTTTTGACAGTGTTGATAAATTTTTCGCCACCGTTTCGCCAGCCATGCTGCTGACTTCTTCAGGGCTGAAATGAGACTGAACTGACTTGACTTACGTCATTATATTATTATAATTTATTTTATTTTATTTTTATTAATTGTTATAATTTTTAAATATTTTTATTTGAATAGAAAAGATATGTCCAGGACCGGGACTGGAACCCGAATCGCCCACGTCTCTAGCGTGGTGCTCTCCCAACTGAGCTAATATAACAATTAATAAAAAATAAAGCATTTAATACTTTTCTACTTTCCTATCTTGTAGTCAAGAAAAAAAATTTTCCCCCACCACTTAAATCGTTCATACAGCTTTTTTCCCCCGGCTCGATGATTCCCTATTAGGAGCCACATCGATCTGTCAATTATTCAGGCCTTTAAAATGTAATTATGTACGGATTTTAATAATGACAAGGTATCCATGTCGTTTAATGGCAGCCATGTTTAATGGGCTAATGATCCCGATTTAGAATTGATGAGTTAGCATTTTTTGCCGGCATTTGTCGAGTTCATCGTTCACCATTAACTCTTTGTTCACCATTAACTTGTGCTGTTAAACTTTAATAATAATGAAAAAATGTCTTTCTGTTCTATCGAAACATGTAGTCAATAAAGAAACATGTATTTATAAAAAGGACACTCTTCGTCATGTAACAGACGTACACCGAAGGGTTTACATATGAATGTTACTGATAAGGTCACTATGGTAACATTTGAAAATTAAAAAACCGGGGAAGTTATTCTGATTTGTGTTTTTTTATTTAACAGTTTAAAGTTGACGATTTTGCAATTGGTGTGTGAAATATTAGCTTTTGATGTCGCTTCTTATTTTAAAGGCAAGACTCTATGATGAAACATATTGTTATAATAAAAATAAATTTATTCATTTTACAGAGAAACACATTTAGTGTTTGATTATAAAACTATATTGAAAGGTAATATTTTACACATTAGTCACAAAACTGTTTTAAAAAACTGTTCAATAAAAGAAAAAACACAAATCAGAATAACCTCTCTGGTTTTTATCTCACAGCTGTTACCATGGTAACCACATTAGTAAAATTCAAATTAAAGACGTTTGGCAGATGCCTTTTACATATATATTACAATATTACTTTATATTGTTTATAAATAAAAATAATATTATTATATTATGTATGCCAGACTAAGAAGACTCGAGTTATAAGACTTGTACTATTTGTTTAGGTGCCTCTATTAACAAACAGAGTTCTTAATTTTTGTTATTCTCAAAGGACCCGGTCCCAGAATAAAATTATTATTCTATTCAAATCTATTAAATATATATATGTACATATATAAGTGCTATTTATTATAATTATATATAATAAATATATAATATATATAATTTTTTTTTATTTAGAAGAGAAAAGATTTGTCCTGGCTGAGATTCGAGAGAGACGACCCGGATTCGTCGTCTGCATCTCTAGTGCAGTGCTCTAACCACTGAGCTACCAGGAGTCGTATCCAAGCCAGACAAATCCATTACCTTCACCAATAAATCCTATGTCTTATATTCTCTTCAAAATAAATTTATTTAAAAATAATCAGCATCAAAAGAACAAAAATTATATATATATATATATATATATATATATATATATATATATATATATATATATATATATATATATATTTAAATAATAGATCATACACCTTTTAACTGTTGTCAAAGTGTAGGAAACCTCTAGAATATCAAATTGGTAACTGATACTGTAAGAGAAACCTCTAACATGCCAATGCCACAACACTTCAAACATTTTAACCTGTCTCAGACTTCAAGATGGCGAATATTGATAAGGACTTGAGACAGCATATCTGAAAGACATCTTGTTTCAACTGTACAGCGACATCAACTTTATTGGAACGATCGTTAGTTTGTTTATTTAACGTCATTGCTGCTATGGATAATCGGATACTAATTGGGCATATCCAGGTATAGTTAGGATAGGAATCTTAAAGGGAGAAAAGAATCCTTGGTTATACCGTCCTTCGGAAGGGACGTTAAAAGGAACCCCCGAGCCTCTACGACGTTAAAAATCATCTCTCCTAATTTAAAGCTCCCACTGTAGCATCGTCCGATTCTCCAGTGAGGTTGAATAAACAATGAACTTGTCAAGCATGCTATAAAATTCGAATAAAATCACAAGAATCGAAAGTAAGGCACCGTTTAGCATTTAACAAACCATGTTATAGGTGTAATTCAGAAAGCGGAAAAATGGCAGACAGAATACTATATAAAAAAGTACACTTTACATAACTGGAGTTGTCTAATAATCGATCTAGAAGACAAGAAAAAACTTGGGCACGGCCGAAGCAGTTAACCAACCGCTCACTGCAATCGACATGAAACTGCTTAAGCACAATCGATTCTTGTCCACTCCCAGTATCGATTATGGTATCAGAGTCGATTACCAATATCAATTCAACTTGAATAAGTATCAGAGCAATGTTTATCAATTATAATCCACGATTGAGTATCGATTTACGAGTTACTTTATATTACTTACGTACAATTACTTTAAATCCATATAATTCTGTAAGGGATTAGGATTCGAAGCAAATGGTTCGATATACGATAAAATCGGATAGCACGAAATATATCGCACTAATATTTCAAAAGAGACATAAATCAAAAGCATAAATTAAAAAAAAAACGGGAAAAAACTATTAGTAGTTTTTCTTGGACTCTAAAGCAGTAACAATGTCGCATCTTGAAATCATGGACATTTGAATTTAGTTTCGCATTGATTGACAACAAGATTCAAGACTAAACTAGTTGTTCTTGCCTAAGGAAGGAGAAAAAAATTAGGGCACTAAAAGCGACACTAGTGCCTCCTGGCAGACAAGCTCTGAAGCTAGGTTGATACAGTTTTCATGAATGATAGATATTTACCTATTTCATTCATGGTATTAACTCACAAATACCAAACTTTGAGCGCGTCACTTTAAGCGTTAATTTAGAAATTGATATAAGAGGAAATAAGTTTGAACAAGTCGAGAAGTTTAAGTACTTACCAAGTAATCATTTATTCCTGATTCTTAGAAATTCTTATTATTTTTCGGTCTCAGCATTACTAACCTGGTAACTTTTGTCCCGAAACGTAAAAATATTTATACATGAATTGTATTAATTGGGATAGCAATATAATACAATCTACCACAGTATGTGTATTGCAGATTTAGTAAGACATTTTAACAAACTTAGAAAGTAGAATTTTCAGATATTTTTTCCTTCCAACTATTCTATATATGAGTGACGCGTACTTTGAAGGATGAACAACTTTTTAATGTATTCGAAAATAAGTAATAGTGGAAATAATGCGGTCCAAAAAAGAATTCTTTGAGTCCTATGATGAATGCATGAGTTTACATATTTAAAATTAGCATACAGTAAGTTGATGTAATTGAATTGAATAGCTGAATAGATGGAGTTGAGATCGGTTTTTAAGAGACTATAGAATTCTTAAAAAGATGATACGCTGAGCCAATTCGAAAAGGTCTGAGGTGTTGGTCGGAGGATTTCGTTAATGATGATCTTACGGGTTCTGACGAGTTCAATCCTTTTGAGCACTCTTAGCCTTATTATGACTATATTATTGGTTTAATACAAAATTAAATACACGCAAATTGTTTTTATCATGACTTTTCGCTTACTGGATATAGGGACTTCTTCTGAATCAATAAATGATCGTGGATCATTCCCAAGACCAAACTGTAACAGCGATACATAAAACAAGTTAGGGCGCCATATTTTTGTTTTGTCAAGTTTGTATTCCTAAACTTAAGTGTAATTATCAGATTAAATAGTTAGTATGATTCTGATGAGTTAATTATGAAATAATGAGCATTCAGACACTAATGTTCTCTTCTGAACCATTATAATCGAGCGTCAAAGTTTCGCCTTAAAAACCCTGGAAATTACTCCGACGCCTATTCGAATCTTGCACGGACAAGTTGCTATTTATATCCTTCCCCGTGATGGCAATAGCATAAATCCGACACTAGATACATCGAAGAAAGTCAAAGTTATTCCTGTGTGAAGTGGAATGCGCTTCTGGGAAAGAGCTCTGGGTATTGTCATTCACGGTGGTATCAGAGGAGGAGCTACCTGTATTCCCGCAGTCAGTCCCTGTATTCCTGAATAATGTTATTCACTCCCCCCTGAATAACATGCAATCAGAATGCCAAGCGTCATCTTGAATAACTGAATCTTCTCACAACCGATAATAGCGATTCTCTTACTTTTACGTTTCAGATACAATACAAATTTATTTTTTAATATAAAATGGACCATACTCGTTAAGATGGATGAACAATCAAGCAAAAAAAATTGTAAGCAACACATCTCACGCCAACAGTCTAAAAATAATGGCTAGAGGTAATACTTTACCCAATGACTGTTCAATTAATGAATCGCTAATGCTGAAAGGCAACTTGTCCAACTTATGAGATTATCATTTTTAAAACTTTAAACATTTGCCTGAGGCAGAAGGTATCATTTATTTCAGAAAAGAGACTTGTCTGCAAGATAGCATAATCTTGACAACTCCTTCAATATTTTTTACTGCAGATAGGGAACTACTTTGGTACAAAAGACATTGTATATTGTTTCTCATATAAAATGCCATAAAAGTGATTAAGTTGCCTTTTATAGTTAGCGAATCATATTTCAGAGATAAGAAAGTATTTGAGATATAATATGTTATTTGAGAGATTTAAGGTTTTGTTCCAGTATAAAAAGTTTGACATCCTGAAAAAAGTTGAATATTTATTTTTTCTTTTATACTTGTCCACGTCTTTTCAATCTAAATAGAATTACAATACATTTTGTAACTTTTGTTGTTTGTTCATTTAACGTCACTTTATGCTGCTATGGCTAATCGGACGATGCTACAGTGGGAGCTATAAATTTTGCCTATCCAGGTTTAATTAGGATAGGGATTTTTAACGAGTACGTTACGTCGTACAGGCCCGGGAACCCAGTTTAACGTCCCTTATGAAGGATGGCATAATCAAGGATTTTTACTCCATGTTCTTGGTGTTTATTTGAGGTATCAAAGATTCCGATCCGGAACAGCAGCTTAGTATCCTGACAGCAGATTGAATATTTTTTTTGTCAATGTATATCTTCATTCTAAATATAATTATTATATTTTGTCAAATTTATTTATTTAAATAGTTCAATTTTCAAAATATCAGGAAATATATCTGCAGTATCAGTAAATAAGTAGCTAAGTCTATTGTTTTACAAACTGAGTTTCATGCTCTTAGGTAGTATTATTTTCGTTGTGAATAAGGAGCTAAGTTTTTTTCGCATCCTCCAAGATTTATTTACAATATAATACCGATTTACAACAAATATCTGAAAATGCTTCTATATAAACCAAAAGCCTTAAGTTACCTTTCGGTATTTTAAGGCGATACAATGGGCTGAGTCCGCTGAAGGCGGTTTTTACTCGACTTTAAACAATACAAAACAGGGAGGGACCTTATAGCGGGACCAAAAAATAGTAAATTATGCCTTGGTTTGAAACAAAGGTTTTACATATAATTTAACTACATTTTAAGACAAATTCTATGAGAAAGGGCCAAGTCAAATAGAGTTAATTCTGGGCAAAATTCGGCTAAACCAGTTATCGCCGAGGCTTCAGATGTATAGTACAACCAAATCACATCCCATCTGACTTTTAAAATGCACACTGCAAAGGAAAGTAGGCCACATATAATTCTCACTCCCTGTTTAAAAACCCTTAAAAATCCGCGGCCTTAAAAAAATCTTGGTTTCTGCTATTTTGTTTACATGTGACAGAGCGAATGCTAAAAAAACAATTTTTTATATATATTTATATATATATATATATATATATATATATATATATATATATATATATATATAAATCTATACATATTTATATATATTATCTCTAGAAGGTTTCTAAAGAAAATAACCAGGAAGTATATGAATATAGAAAATGAGTGCATTGTCAACAAGGTTGGTGTCATTGTGAGCCTGCTATTGTTTATTTCTCTAGGTCGTGCCCCGCCTCTGAGGTGATGGTCGTGCTAACCTTCGCGTATCCACATAATTCTCCAGTTCGTGGAGGCTGTCAACTGGGCAAGAGCCTGATGGAAAGACTGCGTAGGACTGGCTACTGGGTGTCCTCAAGGTCTCGGGTCTTCTCCTAGGTCGTAAATAGGTTCTTGGGTTAACAGAAATGTGAAGGAAACAGTACTTCAAGTAAGGATTGTTAATCATAAGGAAACACTTATTTTATAAAATGAAGAAAAATTGTACCATTACAACTCATGAAAGGTTCAGTACATGTAAGAGACCGTACCGTTTTTAAGCCAACAGTTGCCAACCAAGGAGGTGGTTTAGCCGACCTCACAGTCAACCACTAGGTTTTTCCTCAACCATGGTAATCCTATGGTACTATATAGTGAATGATACAAAGATTATCGCCATCATCGATCTTTACATTGAGGCTGGGAGAGTCCAAAGAAGGACCAATACAAATATAAAAATTTAGTTTTTACATTTAACTGTTGAAAAATTTGAGATAAGCACGCACCTACAGATGTCACGACGAACCATATAAAATGGAATCCGAGTTGGACCAAATTGATATTTTCGTATTAGTCAGAAAACTGAAAATTGATTTCAGTGATGACTAGAATAAAAAAAGTAAGTTCGTGATAATGAATTCCAGAGAAAGTGGGCCCATTAATTGAGGAAACATCTAGTGGTTGAATGTGAGATGGCCCCGGGCAACTGTTTGCTTAGAAACATTAAATATTTTATTTTTGATATTCCATAACTTTAAGAAGTAACTTGTTTTAAGTAAATTTAAGTACATACTATCTTCCTGATATTCCTGTTAATTTAAGAACTGATTTACGACCTAGAAGAAGATCCGAGTATCAACAATTACCACTTTGTTGACTACTCAATCCGGAAAAGATAAACAGTAATTTAAGAGCTCCTTTAAGGACCCCGGAGCGATGACGTAGGGAGGCCCTTGGACAAAACGTGGGATCCTCGATTCTCAAGAATAAATTGCCAGGGCAAACAATGGCTCCTTATCTAAGCAAGCGGAGACTTTAATAAGCGGAATGCTACGCACTAATTGTCCAAGCTCCTCTGGATATTGCGGAGCCTCTTCACCTTCTGATCCTTATCTGTTAGTCTCTATCGCTCGATCCGAGTCTTCGTGAATGTACAATAAAGTGAACTTGAAGAAAAAAAAGAGCCAGTACCAGTAAAACAGTACAACCCATAAAACCCATCTTGAGCTCAGTAAGAAGCGTAACTGTTTCTAAGCCAATGGTTGTGCAAGGAGGTAATTTGAGAGTTAGCCATGAGATCAGAGCTATATCTCCCATATTAAATACAAATTAGAATATAAAATTATATATGTACTCACAGACTGGGGAAAGAATAGATAAGTAGAAACTGTATATTCGTCTTACCTGAAACAAAACAAATTAAAATTGAAAGCATTCCAATTAGTTTTTATTTTATTTTTTTCCTTAACTATTATTTTCATCTTATTCATCCTCAACTGCTGGTTATGCCAACCTTCGGAAGGGACGTAAAAAGGGTGGTCCATAGCCTTTACGATGTCAGGTACTCGTTCAAAATTTCTATCCTGATTAAACCTTAGAGATCCCACTGTAGCATAGTCTGATTAGCCGATATTAAAACTGAATATTATTGGAGTGAACCACAGATTCAAAGCACTCAAGAATTTCGAATTTTCAGAAAAAAAAAATAACCTGTACCAGTAAAACTCATAAATGGTCTAGAGCTCTGTAAGAAGTGTACTGCTCTACCGTAGTTTGCCCTAAACAAGAAGGTAGTTTGCCCGTGGGAGTTTGAGATAAGAATCTCTGTCTAGATAATTTTATTTTTACTTAATTAATTATTTTTAGGTAATTTTACTGCATAATATTAATGAAAGTTATTATTCTACATACTCTTAAAATTTATCTTGTTAAGAAACGAAAGTGCATAATAGGACCCAAATAATATCTGAAAAAGTAATTAAAAACGGCACTAGTTATCAACAGCCTCAGTGAATATGTGGATAAGCTGAAATTTGTCTTCAATTTGTAACATGTGAAATTTTTTGTTTTTTTTGATTTGATTATTTTATTGAGTTGTACAACCGTAATACATACATCTAGTACAATTGCTATAAGAGTAAATAATACATGATAGGACATGTAGAGATACTACCCACTGGCAGCACTCTAATAAAGTTCTATAATAGAAGGTCCCGAGGCCATCTTCTCTTCAGACGCCTAGGAGGATTGTCCGGGATGGAATTGGATGCAAGGATAGAAACTAGTGGGTTTGGATGGGCCTGTTGTTTATTATGGAATGGTAGGTATCTGGAATGGGCTAAATCGGTAACGTATGGAACGTTAAGGTCATTATGGATGGTTTTATTTGTGACAAAATAAGGAGCCTTTAGGATTTTGCGAAGGATTTTGGATTGCAAGGATTGGATACGAGAGGAATTCGATGGTTTGGTGGAGCCCCATAGTTCAATTCCATAAGTCCATATAGGCCTTATAACAGTCACATGTTGTGAAATTTAAGAGAGAGTTTATTGTATTGAAGATGGCGGAATTCTGTCATTCTTGTAGTTTTTTGAAGCCAATGCCTGACTTAGCCCCGTATTCACTGCGAAAGTTACACGATTCCGCATCTTTTAGTATATGAAACTCATTTTGGAGTAAATTACACAACAAATTCAGGATACTGAGAAAGCTGTTTATGTTTCTCAAACGTCACAAACATTTTTCGAAAGGATACCAAATGAAAACTTAATTGCGTATTCCTTTTAGCACGTTATCTATTTACTAATTGATGTATAACAACATAAGATACTTTATGCAAAACATATACCGTCATAATCTAATTTTAACTCAAGGAACATTATATTTTTAGCAGTAATAGATAATTTAAACAAATATTTTTATTTGAAAAGAAAAGATATGACTAGGACCGGGGCCTCGAACCCGGATCTTATCCGTCGAGGTGCTTTACCAACTAAGCCATCCTGGTTCTTTGCCAGACATATTCTTTCTTTTCACTGATCCTATATCTCCGTGTTCTCGCATATTATATTATTTTTTTGTTAGATGTTATAATTTTTAAATATTTTTAGTTGAAAAGAAAAGATATGACCAGAACAGGAACTCGGAGACCCAGGTTCGAATCCCGTTACTGGTCATATCTTTTCTTTTCACATAAAAATACTTTAAAATTATAACAGCTAACAAAAAAATAAAAATATTTTTTGAGTTTAAAAGTTGTAGGACGGCATAGCTAGAATGATGGTATATGGCCTTATTGTTCACAAAAAAAAAGAAACCTGTAGATACGATTGCACGTCTCTAGCGTGGTGCTCTCCCAACTGAGCTAATATAACAATTAATAAAAAATAAAGCATTGAATACTTTTCTACTTTCCTATCTTGTAGTCAAGAAAAAAATTCTCCCCCGCCATTTAAATCGTTCATACATCTTTTTTCCCCTGGCTCGATGATTCCCTATTAGGAGCCACATCGATCTGTCAATTATTCAGGCCTTTAAAATGTAATTATATACGGTTTTTAATAATGGCAAGGTATCCATGTCGTTCAATGGCAGCCTAAATGTTCACAAAAAAAAAAGAAACCTGCACATACGACTGCAACCGTGAAGATTCTTCATTAAGGGTTTAGTACATGGTAAAGATTGTACGGTGTCTAAGACAATGGTTGTGCAGAGAAGTAAATGTCCAAGATCACGATGAGCTTATTAACTCTTTCGTAATTCGTTTGTTAAACACCACAACAACTTTAGTAGCGGATCTCCACCTATCGCGTACACTTAAATCATCAACATGGATCATTTTTAATAAATAATAATCATTATTGGTTCAGATATCATTTTACAATTGAAGATTTTTTCTTCGACTTGTTCTACAACTAATTCCATTGAATTATTTAAACAGCTGCAAGGTATTTTCTCTCCGCGGTCATTAGAATTCAAAGTCAGTTTTCTCCATTTCTGCCCGCTAATCGGTGACCATTAGGATCTTGCACAACGTCCTGGACGTCTGGAACAGTGTTGATTCAACAGCTGAACGCAAGTGATTCAACAGTTGAACGCAGGTGATTCAACAGTTTTCCAATAATGGAGCTTTCCGCATAGTTGTCGACTTTTACTTGCGGTTAATCTGCGGCTTCTAGTCTTGCATATTCCAGAACGAGATTTCAGAAATACCTACATCGCGAATGGTACAGAAACCGACACCTATATGTTGGGAATATAGTGTTATATTTCATAAGTGGGGTATGTTTTGTTTATGTTGGAGAAAAGCGAAAATGGCTGTAGAAATATGATAAAAAAAGAGCTTAATTCTGGTAATACTTGTAAAGAATTAATCATATATTTAAAATTATAATTTGTACCGGTCGATTCTTTGAAGAACCTCACTTCTAAGTACTTGGTTAGAAACGAGCTGTTTTTAGTATTAACGGTTGTGCAAGCGTCTGGGCAACATCATGCTGAACCCCACAAGTTTGTCCTCAATTAAACGCTAGGTGAGCCCCAGAAAGGTATCACGCTTTCACAGAACCGATTCACGCCTGATAACAAAATAATTTATTAACCAAAGTCCGTCGCGATCCTGAGACTATTAGTGCACCGTCCAATAGGTCTACCACGCATTCTTTGTACGTGCACTTATTTTAGTACTTAAAAAAAAAAAATGTTATCACTTTAATCCAGGGGACTATTAATCATACGGCCTAACTATTAAGATGAATGATACTGTAGATAACACGTGCTAGAGCAACATGGGGAACCTGTTACTCATAAACTGATTCATGAGAAGAGAACAGGTACTTAGTATCATTAACGTTACTAATTAATTCAGTGACACAGATATTCGGTTCCACTCCGAAGGAGCCATCACAGGAGAGAGAACAATTTGAATAAGTGAGAGGGGAAGATGTGAGGAGAAGCCTCTGTGTGCAAATCATTTATAGCCTTCTCACTCTGAGTCTCTGAATAAGGGCCTCAGCTTAGAAAATATGGGCACTATATTAATATACTTGTGAGTGTGTGTGTGTGTGTGTGTGTGTGTGTGTGTGTGTGTATATATATATATATATATATATATATATATATATATATATATATATATAAAACAGCAGGATCAGTTTCAAGTTAAAATTCTCTCATTTGATGAATGAATGATTTTTTTTTTTAATTTACACTTGCCAGTGACGCGGCTGGGAAAGGGGGCTGGGGCTTCCCGGACTCCTGCTTTGCCCTCATTCCTGGGGAGCAATGTTGCAGCAAAGCTCAGTTCGGGGACCCCAGGCAAATTGTAAATAGGGTTTGAATGTGTACATTTTATTTTATTTTATTATTAGTATTATTATTATTATTTATTTTACTTTATTATTTATTTTACTTTATTATTATTATTACCGCATTAATTTCTTTCTGTTACCGCATGTATATATTTATTTATTTTATTTTGTTTATAGTAATGTTTTGTTATGGAATGATTGTAAGCTACACAGCACTATTACTTATTGCCCACAAGTGGCAGATTGTAATATTTCAATAAAGTGTTAATATAAAAAAAATAAAAAAAATTTACACTTGTGTTTGTGATTGTGTGTATATATATATATATATATATATATATATATATATATATATATATATACATAAATACTAGCTGACCCGGCCACGCGTTGCTGTGGCTGTTGTAATAGTTTTAAAAATAAATTACGATAAAATTTGAATTTTAAAGAAACTATGAATGAATAGAAAAAATGAATTAAATAGATTTTCGATTTTACATTTTATTCATCTTATATCTAAGAACAGGATATAATAAATAAATATTATACAAAATTCCCAACTGATAAATTATAAGCATTAGATTAATGAATGAAGTATATCATGGTTGATTTTTAATTATGGGTACATCTGATACATGAGATACAGGCCAAAAACTGAAATGATTCCGAAAATTTTGAAGTTTTTCGGCCACCAAAAGTATACCCGTCCGTTTTTTTCGGTAGCGAACTTGGATTTACACTATTCAGACAAGCCCTTACAAATGCAACATCATCAAGCGTCACTGCTACGATCGACGCTTAATCGATAATAATAGCCGAAAAGTATCACTTCGATGTATGAAAAATAGTTTACATTCTATCCTCAGACCTATTGAATATGGACACAAAATTTCATAAGAATCGGCCAAGTCGTTTCGGAGGAGTTCTGTTACAAATACTGTGACACAACAATTTTATACCTTAGATATATATATATGAGTGTGTGGAATATAAACATACGTGGAATATATGTATTAATATCATCTAGTTAGATATTTAAAAAAATAAGATAAAAAAGGAATCAAGTGTAAATCACTGAAAGTAATGTTTGAATTTTTCTTAGTTATTTTTGTTTTTTGCTTGGCATAAATTTGATGTATAACTATAAATTCTTTCTCTTATATAATTATTGTTAACTTATTTTAATTTTTTTTTCTTTCACTGCTTCTAATCTGTTTTTAAAATATTGTTATTGGAGGTAATTCGTATTTTTTTCATTATTTTTTTTGTATTATTCCTTCTCACTTACTAAATTATTTTTAATAATTAATTAAATGTAATTATTTTATATTCTAAGGTATAATAGCTTACAACACCTGTATTGTTATTCTAAAGGGATTAGTCCAAGAAAATTAATAAAGACATTACAATTATCATTATATTCTAATGTGGGCCCAGGATATGCTAAAGACTGGACTGTGTCGAAGCCAACGGTTGCGCAGGAAGGTGATTTGGCCAAGATTACACTCTACTATCAGGTCTTTCCCCAATGAAGGATACCCGCATAATAAAGGCAATATTAAGAAATTAAATGAAAACATTGTTTTATTTCACTCTTTCTCTATTTTATTTGTGGAATAGCCGTGTATATCCTATAGAGATATTGATATAGGCATGAACATTTCAATCTGTATTCTTTTTTATTATTGTTATTATTTGGGGAACGAGGTAGTTGAGAGTTTATAACACGGTTTTGCTCAAGTTATCAGGTTTAAATCCGGCTGAGGCAGATAAATTATTTAAACTATTAACACCTCCTTCTGGGGCTCAACCCGCCTCTAAATTTCCGGAATTAGAGAAAAAAAACCTGTAGGTTGATTGTGATCTCAGACAAATCACCTCCCTGCATTATCGTTGTTTAGTAACAGTACAGCCTATTTAATGTACTGGTTCTATTGTTACATATATTTTTTATTATTATGATTATTGTGATTATTATTATTTTTTAAATATTTACCTGTAACCTGCTTTTGCTTTAGCAGCATTGGTATCAAGGTGGTGGGATGCTGTCTCTTTTTAAGTTGGCGACGTGATTAATTTTTTTATTTTATTTTTTTATGTATTCTGCTTATTTGATGCTTGAATTTATAAACTATAACCTGTTTTTTTCTTTTTTTATTTTTGAAGCCCCGTGCATAGAATATTTCTAATTAAGTCCAAAATTTGTATTTACTTATACTTTCGAAATTAATAACTTTTACTCTTCTATATATATTTTTACGTAAAAATGAATATACTAAACGCTGTTGTTTACAATCTTCCTTTTTCATGTTACATCCATAAAAACATTGGTCGAAGAGTCCATGTTTTACATGTAATAGTAAGCATGTGCATATGTTTTTATTACAATGTTGGTATATATTTTCAACTTTATTGATTCATGCCTGCTGACTACTGTAAATATTCCTCACTCATAATGAAATCATTTTTTTTATTTTTTATTTTTGTTACTAGATGCTATCATGTATTGACTGTTTTTTTCCCATAAGCCTAGTTCTTTTTATTGTAAATTTGTCTGTTTTTTTATTTTAATTTTGCTTCACTTTTTCTGATTCTCTACCAAAACATACCTGTTTAGTTATTTACTTTCAGGATATTTTGTAAATAACTTTTTACTCAGATGTTGGCCTTTGGCCAGATAAATATTTTCTTAATTATGTTCATCTCTGTTATTCTAAAGGGACCTGGTCCCAGAATAAAATTATTTTTCTATTTCTATATTAGTTTTAGTAATAAATAGTAAACAGTTTTTTCCATCTATAAGGTGGACTTCCAGTGGATGCCATGCGGTATAGATAGCATTCCATCAATATTTCCTGCGGATCTCCTGGACTACTTGAACCTTGCTCCTCTTAGAGTACCGTTGAAGACCCCCAGTGATCTGGAAATCAGTCCACCATTTCCTCCGAGATCTGGGGGATGACTCGCACCTGAGCAGAACCAGATTGCGGTCTTCTCTCCTTCTTCCAGAGATAATCTCTTCTCTAAATCGCTCTTCTTCAGAGCAGTTATTAGATAAGTGACAAATGATACCGTTGAGCATACGCTGTGAGAATTTCCAAGGTAACGGAGACTAATCTCAGATAGCGCCACTTGAATGTTAAATGCTTAAGTGCTGCTACCTAGCTGAGAGTAAGACGAGCTAGCTAACAACGCATACTGGTCGGTTATTATAAATCTAGTCAATATTTTTTTTTTAATTTATTGTAAAATTGTAGGCTACATGGCATCGGGTAACATGTATCAAAACGTTCCATGCTGAAAACATGTCCAATTTCAACTTGCGATTTGTCCCTGCCTGTTCAGAAATGCAGAGCAATTAATATCTAGTAAAACTAGTTATGGTCGACAGGATCATTATTATTTATGCAGATTATAGTTTTGATAAAAATCAGAGATTTGTTGATTTAGAAAATTCAGAAATCAATATATGTAATTAAAAAAATGTATTTTTATCAATTTTTTTATCAATATATATGGTATGTTATGAAGAATGTATGGTTACAATTTTTGTTTATTTTATTATTATTATTTTTGTTTCTCTCTGTTGGAAGTTTTTTTTATAAATTTTTTCTTTCATTGTAAATTATGATCCTGCACAGTTAAATTTGCACAAATTTGCGCTCCTGCAGTTTTTAATTTGAGACTGGTATATTTGGTACAACATATACTTTGTGAATTGTAGCAAATTATACAATAAATAAATTTAAAAAATAACATTAAAATCAAACGATAAATAAATATATGCGCTGTAATAACGTTATTTAAGGAAATGTAGGACTGAAATTTATTTCCAAAATGATTTCTAGTTCAAAGGTGCCTTGATAATTAACCTTTACGCCGCCGGGAATCGAATCCGGAATCTCTCTCCGAATAGCGAAAGAAGCTAACTTAACTCATACATTCTCTGATCATCGATGACATTAGATTCAACCATCTCTCCAGTGGTTCCCAATCATCATCCTAAGGTACCATGACAGCCTCCCGATCAACTCGGAGTACACCCCGGTTCCCGTTACGGCAGATTATCCTCTCTCTCTACTGCTCCTAGATATTTACATCAGATGAAAGAGACCGACATTTCACTGTCTGTTTTATTTCCATCCTCGTTCTCCTCTTCTTGTTTCTTCTTCTTCTTTTTCTTCTTGGTTATTCCACTATTCCGAGAAGAGAACTGGAACATACACTGGTTCACATTGAGGAAGATAGAGCGTGCCTTTCTATCATTGTTATGGTCGCGGAACCGCTACGACCGTGCAGGTATGGATTTTACCCGTGTTAAAAAATAGGCCGGAAAAGACACACACAAACAAGCGCACACATATCTGTGGTATTTAAATGTATATTTACCTAAACAAAATATCATGGATATCTGCTTAGTCCTTTACCTTGTATTGTTAGTTACATATAAATAGACGTTTATTCCGATATGAATCTCAGTATTAATAAAATAAAATTGAAAACAATGAATCTATTCTTCCCAAGCTTTGATTTTCAACTAATTGCAAAATCAGCAATGTAAATAGGATGATTTAGAGGGGTAATAGAAGCTTGGAAAATGTATTTGTACGAATTGAGTGTCGCAGTAATTTCGTTAATATATTTTAAAATAATGGCCCCAATACACTACCATGAGGTACACCTGATTTAATCGAATAACTACTTAACAGCAATAGTTTGGAAAAATCAATTAATCAGATTAACTATTATAACAATTATAAAATTGCTCTTTTATTTTTTAAGAAATATCACACCATTTGGTTTACATAAAGCTGAACAACAATTTTTTAAAAATAAAAAATAAAACATTGTCATTTATTATAATGCAATTGGGAAAAAAACACAATGCAAAGCCTTATGTTTCAAATCCAGTAATACACCCACTTACAGATCGACGTTTCGCCTATTCAGGCATTATCAAGACACAAAAACAAAAAAAGGGGGTTATGTGAACATCTCGAAGAAGGTGCAATACATCCCAACGATCAACAGTCCAAACAGGCTCCAAACATGAGATAGCACCCTACCACCAAGACGTTCAACATACAACTAATAATTTATTTATATAACTAATCGTTGTATGTTGAACGTCTTGGTGGTGGGGTGCTGTCTCATGTTTGGAGCCTTTTTGGGCTGTTGATCGTTGGGATGTATTACCTTCTTCTTCGAAATGTGATTCACATAACCCCCTTTTTTTGTTTTTGTGTCTTGATAATGCCTGAATAGGCGAAACGTCGATCGGTAAGTGGGTGTATTACTGGATTTGAAACATAAGGCTTTGCATTGTGTTTTTTTTTTTCGCAATTGCATTATAATAAATAATAGTGTTTCTTTTTGAGTTTTTGGCTCTATTTTATTGATTTAAAATATTGCCATACCAAAAAACTGTGGAAATTTTTCTTTGCGTCCAATTATCCAACTAATTTAGTCGCCTGGAATCTTGTCAATTTCCTAAAAGGTTTGTTTTGGGTAAGGATTTGACATAACATCGATAATAATCAACCCATAAAACGAACAAATATTTTTAAAATCGAACTAATATATTCTAAAATTGTGGATCGGGATAGCACAGTGTATAGAGTGCTGAGTTACTGCGCCAAAGACCCCAGATTCAAGGTTGTGGTAGATAAATAATTTAATCTGTTAAAAGTCAAGGATAGACGCCGGGGAATCAACAAACTCTAATGTGGCTCACCCAGTCCCTATAAAATGGATACTCTTAATAGGTCGAAAACCTTGCGGTTGAGCGTGATCTCGCGTAATTGTTTTCCTAAAAACAGTAGAGACTCTATCAAGTACTGAACCAAGATCCTTTATTGGTTAAAGTTTTTTTTTAAGGCTAAACAGCAATGATAACCATTGAAGGCTTATTATAGTGACTTTAATGAAGTTACAGTTACCTAGATCGTAGATAGTAATAGTTACAGTCATATAGATCGTACAAGAAAGTACTAATTTCTCTCCCAGACCCTGTGGGACTCCCGCCATTTGTCGGCTTACATAAACTTTATTCTGCTGATCATCTCCATTACTAATAGAGTCCTCAGAGAAAATTAAATCAAACAAGTATCAGCCTAACATTTTAGTCATTAAAGTTATAAAAAAATATGACGCAGGGCAATAATAATGATGCAATCGTAAATGTTTATATCTATAAACAAATGATAGGTTCGTATGAAACTATAAAACAATTGAGGATCGTATGACTTGCAGTAATATGGCCATTACAAGACATGTTCAATCAAGACTGGCTTGATCTATACAAAGTGACTATGCACTTTATATAATTATATATTTATCAGAGACTTGCGTTTTATGTAACTCATCATAAAAAAAAAGAAAAAACGAAGTAAGGTATTTTAATTGCGCCAAGGATTATATAAAAGACAGGAGAGCTTGAGGCATTTGAAGACTGGTTCTTCACAGTCTGTTCAACTTGACCCTATTTCGAAATCCATGACGCAATTGTAAATATCGAAAGAAACATCGACTTTATGGAACCTGTCGACCTGGCTCCTACTAAATGACACTGAAACCCACTAGCGCTTTCGAATAAAATATCGATATTTCAAAATATCGAACAAGAACATTTTTTCAATTATTACATCGATTTATATAATATTGATATATATTTTTAATTATATCGATATAGCTATATATGAATTAAACATCATTATTCTTGACAATTAATAGGTGAAAATGGCTTATTAATATGATTTAATATGAAAGTTAAATTTTGAAAAAGAAGAAACGAAATTGAATTCAGTTGAGCTTCAAAGATAGAAATACTTTTAAAGAGTTAACAGGTAGCAACGGTTGTGGAGAGAAATGATTTGGCCGAAATGACACCCAACTCCAAATAGAGTTATTCACCCTGGGGTCTCTCTAAATCCAACAGGGTCTATTAACAGCAGTTGACATTATAACTAATTTATTGGCCTCAGCTGGTCTCGAATTCGAGAACTAGAGCACAGTAACCCAGCATCCTACGTCTTGAGCTACTCTTCTTCCAATATTGTTGATCTATGCTTTCGAAAGCACAATACAAATAATTTATTGCCGGTAAATAATGTTTAAATAGGAATATGTACTTGCAATGTAATTTAAATAAGTATATATTTATATCTCCCTAGAGAGACATCAAACAAGGACGTATAACGTTCCAGGAAGACGACCTAACAGGAAGATGACACAACTTGGCTTGGTGACCAGTAAGGATCACGAAGGACATCCAGTTTGAAGGAAGACCATAATACTGGTCCAATAAGGACTTCATTATTTTAACAGGCGGTGACAGCTTTAAGGAAACGTTTGGATCACTTAGCTGTTATGGTTATGAGCTACGTGCTAAGTGCTTGGGAAGTAAGTGCGATCACATAAAAAAGTAAGCGATTTATTGCTACAGTAAAACCTCTACTAACGGACACCCCTAAATAGCGGTCACTCCCCTTACCGGACGATTTTTTTTGCACCAACATTTTAATACAATTTTTAAGGCATTTGAACCTCTATTTAACGAAACCTCTCATTAACGGGCACGGACAGGCTGTGTTGGTTATAAATCGATTAAAAAAACCTCTAAAAGACGGACAGTGTGACTTTATCCCTTTCCCGTTTCTCGGAAACAATTAGTTGTTTCCGGTCTAAGAAAACAGGGACAGCTGTGTTTACTTTTGAGTAAAGGTTTTCCACATACATAAATACTTTTTTTTTTATTCTCGAACTTGCTTTATTAAAATTTAGTTCTGTTCTAACCTCGTGGCAGGCGGCTGAAAATGTCTCCCTTACGTAAGAGACTCACTTTAGAACAAAAAATAAATGTAATCGACTTTTAAGACCGTGAAAAGCTAAGTGTAAGTGCGCTAGCGGAAAGACTCAATGTCGGTAGGACTCAAGTTTCGGGAACACTCAAAAACCGTGCGATGTTTTTTTTTTATTCTACTTACCTTTTAAACACATGGGAAATTGAATAAGAGAGAATTAATTTGTACAAATACATATTTATAAAAAAATAAAACCTCCCTTTAAAGGACACGTTTAAATAACGGACAAAAATGTTTGCACCAGGGCTGTCCGTTAATTCGAGGTTTTACTGTACTACAAATGTACATATACATAGGAGGTAATCTTAAATGATTTATGCAATTAACTTTGTAGATACCTAATTGTATGTGTATGTGTGTTATATGTGTCCATATATGCAGGATAGATAGATATGTGTATTCCCTTTAGTACTGAGCCATTAGCTCTAGGCCGAGCCAGGAAGACAAAGACAGGCCGGAAGTTGAAGAGACCTTGCCCCACATCAACTCGCTGCCACGTTCCCTCTTGTCAGTTCCAGAGCACTAGTCTGTAGTCTAGATGAACATAACAAACTTATATACCCTGAATAGAATTTAAATGGAATGTTAACAAATATATAAATAAGCTTGTTAATAATGAAGCAATAATATCTGCATATATTATTATAATAAGTATTAGGTTAGGTTAGGTAGAATTGCTTATGGACACTCAACATTAAGAGTCTTCAGTGTCCGTCCTTCAATCTGTATTATTTCTTTGTTTCTTTATTCTTTATATTCTTGACCATTTTTCAAATTTTGTTAAAAACATTATATTTTTTTAGAAATTTGATGACTGTGTCTATATTTTTGTTATTATCACCAAGAATATTTGGGAGGTATCTTTGTAATTGAGCTTCCTGAAAATAACTATCCCAGAGGGGGCAGTCCTCCAGTATATGTTTAATTGTTAATTGTGTGTTATTACATGTTGTGCACTTCGGTGGACCGTCCTTTGTCATAAGGTAACCATGGGTAAGTCGGGTGTGGTCTATTCTGAGTCTTGTTACAACCACCTCTTCCCTTCTGTTAGTGCGATTGGAACTTTTCCATATTTTTAATTCCTTTTTTACAGCTGTTTGGAACCAACAATTGATGAACTTGATTATCCACCTTGGACTACAAAACTACCTGCAATAGATTTAACGCTTAAAAAATTCACTAAAAATACCACTACAGGACTTATGTATTTAGCAGAATATCAAAAAATTAAGGAAAAATATAGTAATAGAAAACAATTTTATACAGATGGTTCTAAATTATATTATACCTAAGTAAGCATTAGGCAGTTCTATATGTGAATATTAGAATAGCTAATATCCTCCAATTATTAGTACATTTGTAACCCCCCCCACAGTTGACAACGACGTAGGGTGCGAAATACAAGATAAATGCAGGAAATAGGTGTTATTCCTCACTGCAAAGAGTGTTCAAGTTTAGTTTAGATCGGTCTCCAATAGAATGCGACTTCTATTACAGAAACCCATTGTAAGACCAAAAGTCATGTATGGATGCGAGCGAGACATGACCCCTGGCAAATAAAAAACAGAACGTATAATCAACTACTGGGAGGTAAAGTATTATTAAGAAGGCTTAATAATGAGTGTGGTGGTGTGGCTGAAGATGGAATATGGAAAAGAAAAAGAAATGATGAGCTGATGGAGCTGTATGGAGATTCTGGCATGGTGGCATTGAGAAAGAGAGCCAGAATAAGATGGATGGGACACCTGTAGAGAATGCCATTCCACAGAATAACGATGAAGAACCCCTCTGGAAAACTGGACCGCAAACGACGAAGAGGATGTCCTCAGGTCAGATGGCTGGATGAGGTGGAGGATCTTAAGCTGCTGGGTGTACGAGGATAGAAAAAAGTAGGGTAGGATCACCAACATTGGTTGGCTGTGGTGGCTCGGGTTCTTGTAGGACCCTCATAATACATACTAATTATTGTTGTCATAATAATAACAACAATAATTAGTATAGCTATCTATTGATGTAAATGTTCAAGATTCAAAATATACTGTGGCAAATAAACTATTTATTCTTTAATCAACATACAATCAACCTAGTGGAATCTGAACACACTCAATGGATTCACTCAAAAACATGAATATCATAAATATTGGCACGTGCCTTCTTTTTTTTCAAAAGCTATAAAATCCTAAACTCAACGGTAAATATAAAAATTTCAGGGTTCTATATCGTAGAGGTTATCATGACAACATATATGGCTAAGATCGCGGATTACAACAAAGATGGCCTCAGAAATTTTTAAATGGAGCACATAATTTATTTTAAGATTGTTAGCCAGCCGGTGCTCCCAACGGCTTCTCTCTCCAAATCGCCCTGAAGATGACCTACACTGTAGGTCGAAACGTCGGCACATAATTATAAGTCTAGTACTTATTCAGTGGTTTTTTTTTTACTGCACCCCCCAACTATCTCCTTTCTACACATAATTTTTCGTTCTGCTGTTCTTCAGAAGGGGTGGTGTAAAATGGTGGATCCATGCCTATACGATGTCAGGTATAAGAATATTCTTTAGAGAAGAAAAGCTATATATTTTAGATCCTTTGATTGAAAAAGTGATAAAAAACAAAATTTAACCTTTAATTAAACAACAAATAAAAATTGAATAACTGAAAATAATATAGAATCGAAAGTAATCTCTTTCTGACTCCTACAGGGACCAGATCTGAGTCAAGGCTAGACCAAGATATTTCCCAATAGTCCGCCACCTTTACATTGACAAATAGTAAAAGTTTTTCGAGAACTGCGAGATAAGTTCATTATTCCACTAGAAGTAAAAATGAATAATATGTCTTCTCATAAAAAACCTTGACCAAAAAATTTAGTTTTATATTCTACAGTTATGTTTTTTTTTTTTTATTTATTTATGAATACTGAAAAATAACACAATATATTTATATATATAATACTTGGTTCAACATAACTCGTGAAAAATACATTTATTTTTCAATAAATTATTTACGAAAGAAACTGATCGAAATTCAAGAATTCAGAAAATATTTTTTTTAACCTTTAATAAGCCTATATTAAAATACTTTTGGGTGGGCAGGGCTAATCGATTTTTTTTCAACTTCGATATAAAAAATCGATTAAAATTAACAAATTCTAGCGGGACTGAGCAATCAGCGAAGGAGAAAAAATTCGCTCCTCCCCCCCCAAACATCAAAATAAAATTAAATAACTTTCACACAATGACAAGCTAATGCGCAACGAACAAATCCCGTTTCTACAGTAACGATCTTTTAACGACATTTTTTTTCTCCTTTGTTTGATTTAATTTTCTTCGAGGCCTACCAGAGGACTCCATTAGTAATGGCGATGATCAGCAGAAGGTTTTATTTTTTAGTTTTTGTTTATGTAAGCCGACTAATGGTAGGAGTCCCACAGGGTCTGAGAAATAACATCAGACCTTACTGTACGGTCTATGTGACGAGCGGTTTTATAGCACTCTCTAAGTAACCGTAACTTCATTAAACTTACTATATAACCTTTCAATCGTGATCACTGATATTTTACCCTTTGTTGGAGAGAAATTCTTCATGTGTCTTATCATTATGAGTCACGAGTGGTGTGGTAGTTAGCATAACTATTGTAGCACCTGTCGAGTATTGAATTGTCATCGGGTAAAGTGTTAACCTATATTCAGTACGCCTTTCCTAGACTGTGTTGCCTTTAGCTTGTCTTGATGTGATCTTATTGGTTTGTTTTTTCCTGTTTAATTTAGCAATTATTGCAATTGTAAGATTATTTTTTCAATATTTCTAAAGCTACAAAATTCTAAACTCAAAGGTAAATATTAAAATTTCTGAGTTCTATAGTGTAGAGGTTAGCATGAATATGCCTAAGATCGCGGATTACAACAAAGATGGCCATAGTTCTTTTTAAAGGGAGCACAAAATGCATCATTCTTTTGTTCTTCAGAAGGGCTGAAGTAAAATGGAGGATCCATGCCTATACAATGTTAGGTACTCGTTAACTAACGCTATCCTAAAGTCTGAGTATGAAAAATTTAGTATTCCCAATACAGCTTTGTGTGATTAACCATTGAAAGTGACGTTAAATGAATAAACAAACAAACCTATTTGACCTAATAATTTTTCTCTTTACCAGCTGCAAGATCTTAAAACAACTTTCCCTCAACACATGTCCTTAATCATACGTTTCCTGTATGTAACAGTCCTTAGTAATTTCTTATACATGTCGATTCTTCTCTACATTTCAATTGTTTTGCATTCATCATTCAACTAAATATCCACATTTCCAAAGCAATTCGTTGTTGACAACTTTACTGCCATGCTTTCATATTATACAACCAAATATAGAACTCACATAACCATCCGACAGAACTAAGGACAGAGCTGCTTCATAACAACTTCCCACAGATTTCAATTAAACTTCGGGAATTCATACTTCAATATTAAATTTAAATATTATAATAATGTACTCACAGACCGACGAAAGAATGGTCTATAATATAAGTAGCTGCTCTATATTCGTCTTACCTGAAACAAACAAAAAAATGTATTTTAATTTATTTTTTTATTAATTGTTACAATTTTTAAGTATTTTTATTTTGAAGAGAAAAGATTTGTCCAAGCCGGGATTCGCACAAATAGCTCAGCTGGTCAGAGAACCACGCTAGAGATGTGGGCGACCCGGGTTCAAATCTTATAGAACATTCAAGTAAATTGTCCATTTTTTTTGTAAAAATCACAATGTATAAAACAACATATCGACTAAAAATATCTTAAAAATAACTATTATGCTAAGCATTCAAGAATTTCAAATTTAGTGGAATGTGGATATGGGTATCAGTGATATGGGAGCAAACCATATTTTCATAAGAATGTATACTTTCTTCTCCTTTGCAAGAAACTCTAAGGAGAGTCCTATGTTTTATATTAAAAATGTACATAACACATGCGAGGAGCATTTTTAAACCTCTCAAAGTTATGATTTAAGATCTATACAAGGAGACATAGAAAACTATATAACACTAATATAAAAATAACTAATGAAGTATAGATGTAATGTAGGGTTAAAATATATAATATAAAACATACAATAAAATATATAATATAAAATACAATAAATACAAAACAATTTATTAACAGCCCTTACAACCTAATTTTAAAATGCCACATACAGAAAATAACATATGACAATCAGACAGCTGATAAAAAACATTAACATGTGTTTTTCACTGGCTGACTGATAGTTTTAAACGTTACAATCACAACATATAAAAAACAGTAGAATTCTGGTATTTTAAAATAAAGACAGTTTAACCTATTGTTATTAAAATATAAATATTTATAATTTCGTCAAATATCCTAAGAATGTCGAACAGTTGTTAACTTATCCCATCTGGCTATATTTGGTCCAGTCGAGTGAAGCAACTTATTTCGTAAAACCTGGTATTGCTAAGAGCTGGCTGGGCCGGTCGGTAAACATATTACGGAGGCTGTGACCGACTTAATGTATCTGAATATATTTATCTGAGATTTATTTATTGACAGCGATACATAAATCTCGCCTGATCTATATGGCACTGGAAATGTTATGTACATTAAGATTAGATCCCACGCTAGAAGACTTCTGAACTTAGAAAATAAAAAATGGCTTGTTTTCGATTAAAATATATTTACGACCTAGGCTGATTCATTCATTTCGTATTAATATTTTGTATTCTTTTATCTTTACATGGACACTTTAAACGTTCAAATAACAAAAAACGATTACTGTCCAAAAATTTGAAGAAAAAAAAACAATAATACAAATTAAATAAAGGGAAGATTAAAAATAAAATAAGATATTCCATACCAGGGGCTTCTGTATCTAATCTTCAAAATAAAAAAATATTAGTTTTTCAAAACACATTTCCCGAAAAAAAACATTTTAACACCGAAAAAAAATATACTGTACTCAAATTGAAATAAGGAAAATGGATTTTTTTTTCTATATTTGTTTATGATTTTTAAGTTAAAAAAAACTGTATTGCTACAAAACATTGGCCTTAGTCTCAATATATCGTCAGCTAAGTGTGTAAACCTGCTAACTCACTTTGACACAAATTTACATGTGATGAATAAAACAATAAATTTGAATTTTACAGTTTTAGGTTAAAACCAAAAATACGGTTGGTGTATTATTGGATGTTCAGTATGTCTGAGAATATTATCTAAATTATTTTTCATACCCTTAAGTGTCGGCCATTTTTATTGATTATGTGTAATTTGTATCCACCAATTATGGAATTTTACACGCTTAGTCATGAAAAATATCCCAGGAATGTTATTGAAGCACAAATGTTGACTTGAACCTTTAAAGGAGAAGTCTTCCTGTAGCCACGTATTCCGATGATATCATCAGAACCCATAATACCGTTTAAAAGACTTTCATTTGATATAAGCTTGTCTTTTGCTACGACCATCAACAGGTCTCAAGGCATTTGCGGTTTGGACCAAGATCATCCATGTTTCTCCCATGGACAATTATATGTTGCATGCTCACGTGCTAGTAAACCACCTAATCTATTTGCATTATCAAAGAACAGATTAAAAAAAATATTGTGCATCGATTAGAGCTCAATTAAATTGAAATAAATAGTTATAGCTAATAGGCTTATAAATAGTTATAACTTAAAAAAATATGATTAGCCATGATTAAAAATCAACTATGATATACCTCATTCTTTAATCTAATGTTTATATTTTATCAGTTAGGAATTTCGTATATTATTTATTTATTATATACTGTATTTAGATATAAGGTGAATAAAATGTAATATATATATATATATATATATATATATATATATATATATATATATATACTATATATCACACTAAGAACACACGAGCTATAAGCCTTGTGCTACTTAAGGTGTTTCCAATCTTGTTAGAAATAGAGTTCGTCTTTTTTTATTCTAGCCTCCCATGGAGCACCAGCATTCTGGAGCACGAGGTTCCCATGCGGCAAACTACACAACAGTTGAAGGGCGAGCTGCTACACGACAATCACAGATCGGCCACGGTGGCTCAACCAGCCTTTTCATTGTCCAGTCTGCTACGCCGGCATCTTTGGCCCACATTCCGTTCTGTATCGATCCTCTTCTAACGGGTGCATTACTGATCTATGTCTGTGTCCAGTAAGGTAATGTGTTTTGTGTTGACCTTAGGCTCTAGTTTGAAGATTCTTTATAGACCCGTTAGATTATTTTTATTAATTAACAATACAATTTATAATAGTTAGCAATCCCGAAATGTTAATATAAGACGTTACGATACAATAGTCAATCCTAAATCCATTTAACTGTTTGGACGTCCAACTAAATGGAAAAGTCGGAGATCAAGAAATGAAAGAAACTTCGACAGATTCTAGAGCCGATAACAAACTTAGGCACTTCATCAATGCGACATAAATATATACATAGATAAACAGATGGTTCTACATTTCACATGGGGACAAGCCATCCCGAGATCCTGTGCAATCAACCGAAAATATTTCAGACTGAATAAAACAGAGGCTTCTATGAACACATTCAAAGAACAGAATCGAAAAGGATAACTAAAACGGTTTTCGATTCTATACAAAAAAAGTTTGTCCTTGAAACATTTTTGTTTTAATTATTCTCTCAAATATATTGCAACTCAAAAATATGACTTTATTAAAAAAAAAAAACCTGTTGGAAATGGAAAATCAGATATTAGTAACTAGGAAATAGCGTTCTTTAATTAAAAATGTTCAACCAATACAATTGCAACTGAAGGCTTGACTAAAAAAGAAAAAAACTAGTTTTTGGTTATGTCGTTCTTTTGACGGTGCGGAATGAGTTCAGGATCAAAAGCGGATAACCAAAAAATTCCAAAAATTGACTTTCACACACACATATGCAATTTTTCACCATAATTTATCGCATTGTTTCTCATGGTTTTAATCGAGTGCCAATCCTGAAGTTTTAGGAGATGAAAGCAATGCTTGACTAAAATGACGAAAAATGTGATTTTTTTTTAAATTTATTGTTATACGCTTCATATTACGCTATCGAAAGGAATATAATTACTTTTTTTAGATTAATTTATTGATATTTACAAGTATAATAATATTACAACAAGTATATCTGCTAATATGAACAATATGACATGAAAAAAAAACTTGTGGAGAAACTACCCAATAAACTTCTATACTAGAAGGTCTCGAGGCCATCTTCTTAATATAACAGTATTATATAATTCGACGTATCTGCATCCCCGGTTAATAAGTGGTTGAGTCGAATTTTGTACAGAGTTAATGGGAATCGTGTCATTCTCTTAGTTTTTGTTTTGAAATGGAATCGTAATATAATCCATAACTCCTTTTTCAAGCCAATACCTAACTTAGTCTCTTTTTTTTTACTTCGAAATTATTGAATACAAGAAATTCATTTTGAAGAAAATTCGACTTAAATACTCATTTACATGGGTTGTAGATATAACCCTTTATATTATCATTGTTATTACATTACCTCGTACTACATAGTATCAGATTTATTATAGATATAATTACATTTCACAGATCGGATAATCGCCATAAGATAGAGATGCTAGGATTATGCCGGTTCCCATGGCACTGCTACCACTACCAGAGCGACCTAGATTCTACTCTCTCGTGACTAACCTGATCCCAGCCACTAAGTCGTCTTTTGTCATTCCGTGTCATCTCCGGGTTTTTAGCCGCTCAGAGGAAAACAAACTCATTTTTAAGATCGTGGAAAAATTCCAACGAAAAGCCCCTAAGTCTCCAAACTAAAACAGAAATTGAAATCTGTCCAGTATTTCGCTTATTCAGGCATCCTCAGGGCAGAAAGAGAATAACAGCAAAATAAAACATGAATAATGCACCCAAGAAACATCCCACCACCTCCAAGGGTCAAATGCGACTAATGAATCATAAGGAAGGTTACTCGACCCCAGCTGGATAAGGTTAGCTAAAAACAGCTGATAAATACTTCAGAAATTGAAAATTCAACATACGCTCACTAAACATCAAAAAGCACAACAGGAAAAAAAATAATAGTAAACAGCACAAAAACATAAGACATCAGACCAAATTAAAAAATGAAAGAAAAAAAAATTGTGGAATAGCCATAAGTCCACTGGTTTCTTGATAAATGTTCTTTTTTTTTCTTGCATTTTTATTTTCATTTTTTAATTTGGTCTGTTGTCTTATGCTTGTGTTGTTTACTATTGTTTATTTTTTCCTGTTGAGCTTTTTGAAGTTTGGCGAGTGTATCTTGAATTTTCAAAATCTGGAGTATCTATCAGCTGTTTTTATCTAATCCTATCCAACTGGGTCGAGTAACCTTCCTTATGATTCATTAGTTGCATTGATTTATTAGGTCAGTAGTAAAATTTGAGGGAATTTATTGTATACTTATAACTCCTACAGTATATTAATACATGATAAAATTAAGATGTGCTTTTAATTTATTTTCTATTAATCTAGACAAAGACCTTGCATTGAGCTACGAGGCCCACACACCTCCTTGGCCTCAACTAATTAAATAACGAAGCCTTGATAATCACGGAGGAGGCAATGCTCCATCTTACCTCCAGATCTTGTTGGCTTAGCAAGATCTCCTGTCTGTCGAGATGTTCAGTTTTTCTCCAGATAATATGGCGTAAAATGGACGATTACCGATGAGGAGATAGACTAGAGAAGTCGCGTTGGTTTTTGTCAAAATTGCTTCTAAAACCTTGAAATGGCATTAGATGCAACACTCTAGCCAATACAATAAAAAAAGAAGAAGTATTATTGAATATTAAAACATTTTATAACAAGAATAAAAAACAGTATTTTTTAAAAATTTATATAAATGTATATTTGATGTTATTAGCCTCAAAAAAGAAATTAAAAAAATAGGAACACAAAAAAAAACCTTTACAAATGTATTCAGTTGCTTTTTATTTAATTTAGTCTAGTGAGTCATACGTCTTGTTATTTTTTTTCTTACATTAGCGATAATAACAAAAAGGAAACTATGTATATCCACCAAGATCGCGGGTACGTCGTCCCCTAGGATTTTTTTAAAGGGAGTATAAAATCCTTAGTTACGCCGTCCTTCGGAAGGGACGTTAAACAGTGGTCCCGAGCCTGTACGATGTCAGGTACTCGTTAAAAATCCCTATCCTAATTAAACCAGGATAGGCAAAATTTAGAACTCCAGCTGTAGCATCGCCCGATTAGCCATAGCAGCATAAAGTGCCATTAATTAATCAAACAAAAAAAATATATATTTTGTCGAAAAGGCGTATTAAAAAAAATACCCATACCAAAGGATCATTAGACATTGACAATTTATGTTATTATTTACATTTTTTCTGAGACAGGTCTTATTTTTTAAATAATTTCCCGTCATTTGAAGATAAGATACAATATCTTTACTTAGCAATAAACTAAAATCCAAAGTAGATTTAAGACAGAAGTTAAACACGTACACTTACTTACTAAAATCAGTTAGGACATACGCATTACAAATTTACGGCATCACTAAACATACACAAAAAACGACCGCAAACTTTTCAATCAAAAGTACTCAGACTTATCACCAAAGCACCATGGTACGTCAATAACAAAACTCTGCACACTGACTTACAAATACCAACGGTTGACGAAAACTTACGAACATACTACAAACACTTTCAAGAAAAACTACAGGGACGCCCAAACCCATTAATACAACAACTGGCCACGACCCTCATGCCTGAGAACACTAGGAGGAGACTAAAAAGAAAGTGGATGAGGGATCTGTTATTACAACAATATTAAATCAAGCCGCGGGAGATGTACCGATGGCTACTGTTCTTCTTCATGCCTTTCATGTAATTATGTATTATTTTCCTGTCACCCAATCTACTGATTGTCAATTATTTGTATTTGAAAGGTGTGGATTAAAAAATAAAGCGAAAAAAAATAGCTCAGGTAGCTTATAAATATAACCATTATAGAAACAATTATTTATATGTAATAGGGTGTATAAAAAAAAATGACCTTTTTATCAAATTCCTGAGTCAAAAGTCTGTAAATATTTTAATGCTATTTATTATTTACCAACACTTAATAATCCCTTTAGAGCATTCTCTAAGCTTGTTTAAACACTTGATTCTTCAAAAAAAGCCTCAGTTTAGTTATTTATTTCAAAGAAGAAACATGGCAGTGTCCTACGAAATTCTCGTAATTTTAAGACATTACTGAAAAAAAAATTCAGAACCGCTGAAGCAACTCGTGAAATTATTAAATATGAAAGGGATAGTGTCCTTGACCAGCGCACAGCGCGGCGTTGGTTTGAAAAATTTAGCAGTGGAGAAACGACGTTGAAAAGGAAGAAGGGATCCGGACGACCATTAATGGATATTGATGAGGTTCTGAAGGAATCTGTTGAGTCAAATCCGTCAACAAGTACTCGCGAACTTGTCAGGGAGTCTGGTGTGTCGAAAGTTCGTCACTATCTTCTCTCTATGGGGAAGATGAAAATGACCAGTAGATGGTCATTTTTTTTTTTTATACGCCCTATTACATTTATTTAAAATCATTATTTTAGGATAAGGAATACAATTTAAAACCATTTTTTTTCCAATACATGACTAAGATATTTGATCTTATAAATGGAAAAGTCTATCTTGATTGTAAATTTCTATCATGCATGATTTATGTATATCCTTAGTGCAATATTTCCTTGAACGTATTTACCTTTGTACAATGAATCATATTAAGAAATAATTTGCGGTTTAGTCTCTAACAGTTATTAGCGAAATGGAAAATACATTACACCTTTGCTAATACGTACAAACAAATATTTCCTCAAGTTATTAGACTATTCTACCGAGAACTGAACGACGAAGACAGGAAAACAATAAAAAGGAAAATGACGGAGCTCGCTAAATGACAAAAGGAAGAAGAAGTATGTTCAAACAAAGAAATGAGAAACGTGAAGAGCAAGCTCTAAAAATATCACTGACGGATGGGGCCAGTCATTTCCAAGCGACTAGTGAGCCCTGGGGCTTAAGTTCCAGGGGAAATAAGTTCTAAGATGAAGAAAAAAATGAAATTAGAAATTACATGGGTTAATTTATCAAGACATATAACTAGGAGTGTATTTAAACCGGGAATGACTATTAATCGGGAAATTTAAATATTTCAAAATAAAGCATTAAGTTTCTCAAAGCGCAGTAAATACCTATTCAAACAACGCTTTCCTCATACAAGACTGAAAAGACAAAAAACTGCTCGACGTTTTCGCCTACTTCAACATTTACTGGACAAACGCTCTAAGCTCCCAATTAATTACAAAAGACTCATTTACATGACAGTTATCAGACCTATTTGGACAGACGGAGTTGAGCTTTGGGGCTCCACTAAACCATCGTATTACTCTCGTATCCAATCCTAACAATCCAAAATCCTCGTAAAATCCTCAATGCTCCTTATTACGTCCCAAACAAACTCATCCATCGTGATCTTAATATCTCATATGTTGCTGATTTGGCCCAAACTAGATACCTATCCTTCCATGACAAGCTCCATACACACTTGAATCCGCTAGTCTCTCAACTTGCTTCCCATAATATTCCTGATAACCCTCCGAGGCGTCTGAAAAGAAGATGGCCTTGAGACCTTGTACTATAGAACTTTATTGGAGTGCTACCGATGGGTAGTTTCTCCAAAAGTGTTTTTGTTTTCATGTCATTTGTTCATATTAACATTAATTATATTACTTGATGTAATATAATTACAGTTGTAAATATCAATAAATTAATCTAAAAAAACAAACAATGCTTAGTCAATAAAATCAACATATATTTTTCACTAATGAAATGATAGCTAGTATATTAGAGTAGTTTTTTTCACTCATTAACGTAAATTTATGCTGTTATATATATATATATATATATATATATATATATATATATATATATATATATATATTAATTAGGGACATATCCACCACGTACATACCAAGGAATAACGTTATTCAAGAGCTAGAATCATAAATTGCTAGGATTTAAATGAAAAAAAAATACTCACTTAGGTATTCGAGTAATCCACTAGGAACGGTTATTTTCCTGCTATTTAAGAACTGTTATTTTACCCTGAGTACTAAATAATTAGATATAATTAGTGGATGAGAGATTAAAATAATCTAAGAAGGGACTAAGAGCATTAAATGGCTATCTTAATTAGAGAATTACCCGGCATTCCCAGGTAAATGTCCCTTATCTCTAGTACTGGCTCTTGTAGAACATACTCGAGAAATTCGCAAGAAATAAAAGAAGTCAGTTTTATCTTAATGGCAAGCTTACTGCAGCTTGGATCCCAACGGCCGTTTTAAAGTAGGCATTATCTCTTGCCTTAAGTCGTCTGTCCTTCAATTAGCCGATGCAAGGGTACGCTCACGTGGTTCGTTTTATGTATATTCTTTAATTATATTTAAACCTGTACCACTACAGGCCATAGTGAGGGTCTGGTGGATCAGTACATGGTAGAGACTGTACTGTTTCTTAGGCAACGATTATGCAGGGAGATGGTTTATCATATATCACGCTCAACCGCCAGATTTTTCACCCTTATTTTGAGTTCTCACTTTATACAGGCTGTGTGAGCTATTGATAACAAAAAAACTGTAAAGCAGGATTACTGTAGGCCTGATTTACCTTTAATTATGTACTATAACGGAGGGGGAGGACATGCCTTCGTGCCCTCACATAGATCTGCTCTTGGTGTAGCCTATGATCTATAACCTATTTTACTCAATAAGTTTCATCGAAATCCGTTCAGTAGTTTTTGCGTGAATGAGTAACAAACATAAAAACAATAGTTTCACTCATGTTCTTTCTGTTACTTTTACATCTATTATTATGTGATTTGCCTTTATTTATGTCCTATAATGGATTCTCCACAGTTCCTAAATAACAGTCGAGGGGGGGGCCGTGTCCCCGTGCGGCCCCCCCTAAATCCGCGCTTGCTATAGCCTATGTGTTATTCTGATGTATGACCTATATTACTGTCAAGTTTCATCCAAATCCGTCCAGTAGTTTTTCGTGAAAGAGAGACAAACATACAAACATTCACATTTATAATATTAGTAAGATAAAGAAATAGTTATTATGCATCTATGCATAAATATAATGAGAATGACGAAATAGAGAGGATGAAGACCTTAGTAACCCCTGGAAAAGAATCTTCGAGGGCCTCCAAGAACCAGGAAGTGAGCACTTTCACTAGGAATCGCTGAGATGGCCCAGGGTCTTCTTGGAGAGTGTACAACGGTTACATAATCTTCGTTCATACTTAAGAAGAAAGTGACCATTGTAACAATTCAATCTTTTTTTTTGGCAATAAATACATACCTTTGATATTTGTAAGTCCATAATCTATATAAAAACTCCATTCCAAGCCAAAAAACGTACCATAATGACACGATTGCTTCCTCCTTCAATGCAATGAACTCACTCTGGACAAAGTTCAACTTAATTAGTTATTCATCGGGGCTGTATATTTAATTCATTTATAAATAAATATGCTTTACGCTTAATTTTATATTGTCATTATAAATTTATGAATATTATGTTAATTCTTTTTGAAATTAGGAATTGAGGATTGATAAGGAACGTGATTTCAACTGTTCTGTAGAGAGGCGATCGTTCCTAGATTTGTCTCTAATAGAGGGTACCCATTTTCTACAGCCTGAGCACTAGCAGCGTGATCAATCACGCTTCTCATACTGTCTATAATATGAAACTTATGTACAAGATTCAGTCTAGAACCGCTTGCAAGACCTCGGTCTCCAGCTGGCACTGATGTCGGCACAGCTAGTAAGAATATTCCTCGGACATTATAACCTTTACGCAATGGATCGAGAGAATTCCTCTTTGCTCAAGAACCATGTCGCTTAGCAACCACTCCCTCATCAGAAGGATTGGTAACGGTAATTATTCTGATACAGATCACTGGGTTGGGTGTCTACCGGGGAGTTTCACTCAGCCCTTTCTATCTTTACAATGCTAAGCAACTATTACCAGTATTGCAATAGATACACTGATGAGGATTGTACAATTTTTATCAATATTTTTTTAATATAATCGAATATAAAATAATCTGAAGATAATTCAAAATGTCTGAATTATAAATTAAAAAATAAGTCTATAATTAGGGATACTGATTTCATTATAGAGAATTCTATTGTTAGGGGGAACTTGTTATTGGTAAGCCAACGTTTTGACCCACATTGTAGGTCTTCATCAGGGCTAGATTGATGGGGTTGACACTCGACTGATTGACACTTCAGTCTCGTGTCAACCCTCGCCCATCAAAGCCCTGCAGGTCTGCAATCTGGGTCGAAACGTTGTCTTACCAATAAAAAGTTCACCCTATATAAGAGAATTTTCTTGACCTCTATCCGGACCATTTTATTCCTTATATAAACGAGTTCAACTAATATTATTCAACATTATTTCATTATAGTTTTACGGTATTTCTCAAAAGCCCTGTTATTCAGGTGATATTTTTTTTAGCCCCGTTTAGCGACTTTTGATAAGGGAAAAACTTATCACCCATGAATATTCCAACATCCCTTGCTCAATCTGTCCAGCATCGTAAATTCAGCTGTTTTATATCGCTACCATAGTAACAGATGTTTTTATTCTTATTAGAGATTATTGATCATATGACGAACACGGCAAGACAAGAAATGAATCGATCTTTTTACATCGACGATGTGGCAATGCATTAATCCTGTTGCATCTAATGCACTAAACGCCTGTTGCACAGTCCCCTAGGCCGCGTAGTTAACCGCTTCAAACAGGTAATTGCAAGAGAAGATTTATCGATATGGAATGAGGAGCCGATCGGCGAGACGGGCTATAACCTTTAGGATTTATATAACCTCCTGGCAAAAGGTATAACCTCATTGGTGAAAGGTAGGCCATCTTCATGGGGAATATACGTTCCAACCTTCGTACGCTCATTTTAACTTCATGAAATATTGACTAATAGTTAGAATTAACAGAGGGGATTGAACTCTGTACTGCAATATCACCTCTAAGCCATAAAATAATATTTAATATTAATAAATAAATAAATACCAAGTTAGTTATTCAATATAAACAACAGTAGAGCGTATTGGCTTATGTTATTTATAGGCGTTAAAACATGCTATATATATATAAACCACATGCAGGTATCATTACGAACTCCCGCGGCAAGTGTATTAACTAAAGCCGAGTTTATAGATTTGCGAAAATTAAGCAAGTCAAACTAAAAGTACAAACGCAAACATTACAGGAGCTTAGCGAAGTAACCTATCCAAAAACTGTTACTTGACTATTTAAGACTTTTTCGAGCTGTTTATTTGGTTTAAACCATTTTATTTTATAAATTAAAAATAAACAAACAAAGGTAAAAATATATAATTTATATAAATAAACGAATATATGGTTACAGCACTAGATTGTATGAAACAATCCTCATACAAGACTGAAAAGACAAGAAACTGCTCGACGTTTTCGTCTACTCAACATTTATTGGACAAACGCTCTAAGCTCCAAATTAATTACAAAAGACCCATTTACATGAAGGTTATCAGACCTATTTGGGCATACGGAGTTGAGCTTTGGGGCTCTCACCATCCAATTCATCTCGTATCCAATCCTTACAATCCAAAATCCTTCGTAAAATCCTCAATGCACCTTATTATGTCACAAACAAACTCATCCATCATGATCTTAATATCCCATATGCTGCTGATTTGGCCCAAAGTAGATACCTATCCTTCCAAGACAAGCTCCATACACACTTGAATCCGCTAGTCTCTCAACTTGCTTCCTGATAACCCTCCGAGGCGTCTGAAAAGAAGATGGTCTTGAGACCTTTTACTATAGAATTTTACTGGAATGCTACCTACCGATGGGTAGTTTCTCCAACAAGTGTTTTTTTTTTCATGTCATTTTTTCAAATTATCAAATTTACATGATGTAATGTTATTACAGTTGTAAATATCAATAAATTAATCTTTAAAAAAAATGTTGAAACTAACCATAGTCATTTATTTCTGTTAAAAGCATGTAATATTTTTTGGCAGATTGAGTAAATTAAAAAATAAACATACTATAATATAGTAAATATTTTTGTTTTGAAGAGAAAAGATTTTCCCTGGCCGGTATTTCTCTTCAAAACAAAAATATTTAAAAATAATTACCATAAAAACAATAAATAAAAATAATTTTTAAATAATATATTGACGTATGTCAACTAGATCCTAATTAAAGTAATATTCAATGCACATTCTTCACCGTATAAAAATCACAAAATTGAGAGAACACGAGGATATAGAATTCGTGAAGAGAACGGATTTGTCTGACTTGGATACGACCCCTGGTAGCTCAGTGGTTTAGAGCACTGCTTCAGAGAAGCAGGCGACCCGGGTTCGAATCCCAGCAAGGGCAAATCTTTTCTCTTTAAAACAAAAATATTTAAAAATAATTACAATAAAAATAACAATCAATAAAAATAAATTATAAATAGAATTATATTTAACTATTGACGATTACTGTTAATTATAAATAGGATGCGATGTGAAATCCCAAAACAAAGTCTAGTCTCCAAACAAAATTAACCAGTCGATGTTTCACCTATTCCAGCAGTATCAGAATGCACACCAATAGAAAATCCCATCAAAGAAGATAAAGTGCAGCACATCCCACACCAACAGCCAAACAGACTCATCGAATAGAGACAGCAATATAGGGTACTTATTCGTTAGTCGGGCGGAAAGGTTTGGGACTATGTGTTTTATTCTCTGAAATTGTTCAAAACAAATCACGTTTTCCTTTTTTTCTTCAGTCTTAATTTTTGTTTAAAAAAAAGTTATGAAAATTTTCGATTTAGGTACAGCTTAAAAAGATGCAGTATGTCATTTTCAAGAGAAAGGTATATTGGCAAAAACTGTAACATGCGGTCAGAATCATGAAATCTCGTCTATCTCAACTTTTTTTATCAGGACAACCGGTTTTTTTTGCTTACATTCCGCTAATATTTCTACACAAATTTCAATTAAGTAGTTGTTCCAATCTACAACTGTCTTGTGATTCATATACAGTCATTTGTTTGTTTGTTCATTTAACGTCACTTTATGCTGCTATGGCTAATCGGACGATGCTACAGTGGGAGCTCTAAATTTTGCCTATCCAGGTTTAATTAGGATAGGCATTTTTAACGAGTACCTGACATCGTACAGGCTCGGGACTCCCGTTTAACGTCCCTTCCGAAGGACGGCGTAACTAAGGATTTTTTACTCCCTTAAAAAAATCCTAGGGCCACCTGCATATACAGTTGTTTTTACACCGTTTCACTAATGTCATCCCTTCGCTCCAGCCATTTTGATTTTTTTTTACAAAACTTAAGACTGAAGGAAAACACGAAAACGTGCATAGTTTTAAATGAATTTATAGAATAGAGCACGTGGCCCTAAACGAACATTTCCCTTATGATTGTAAACATTTCCCGGAATTCTACATTATTAGGCGATTTTTCGCTTAAGTTTAGGAAAGCTACCCCCGGCTATAGGAAAAGTACCCAACCTAAGTAGCTTCAAGAAGCTCCAACTTGAAATAACGAATCAATTATAAAAATAAGTAATATTTTATTATTAATAAATAATTAACAATACTTTTTAGCTTATTCATAACAACTTGCTAAATTAGTATCGTATTAGCGTCTATATATAGACAAAAATAGAACAAAACTGTTCCTAGGATGATTACAATGGGTATTGTGTAAGGTCGATCACATCCTAACCGCTGTATGTATATAATAGCACAGGCCTACTTATGATATCATACAATATGACTTTAATATATACAATAAAGGTTAGACCATTGTCCCCTGCGAATCTGGCGCCAAGATCAGTCTATTCTGTCTATCTTATTCATAAGCGGCAGGTGGGTAAAATATTCGAGCCCTGGTTTATGGCGTATAAAAATATCTATACAGTCAAACAGATCGTTAAATAGTGTACACATGTATATATATATATATATATATATATATATATATATATATATACATACATATATATACGTACATATATAAAACTACATAGCTAATAATATCACGTACTTTAACATACTTTGAACATCAGTTCCATTTCAACCCCGTGAGTTCATTGAGTCACACCTTGACCATCAAATGCCTTGTAAATGTATATGCCTATATCACTTTTAAATATATTCACTACACTAATTTTAAAAAAGTATTAAATTAAAAATTTAAATATTAGTATGTGCTGTCAATGATTTCAGATAGAAATTTCCTAATCTAAGAAGACCCATCTCGTAAAATGGCATATAACTCGCTTAAAAACGTACTTGCTGAAAATATATTCTGTAGTAAAATTTATAGATATTTACATTTAAAATAAAACGTTCTTTAATGAGATTAAGGTAAACTAACATTTATTTTGTAAAGTAGTAGGTGGCATATTAACTTTTTTTTAAAATATATTTATTGAAATTTACAACTGTATACAGAATACATCAAGTAAATATAATGAAAGATAAATTATGTCCAGAGACAAAAGCAAGTAGAGAAACTAACAAGTGGTAGTACTCAAACAAAAAGTTCAGCTTAGAAGGTCACGAGGCCATCTTCTTTTCAGACGCCTCGGAGGATTATTAGGAAAGAGGTTGCAAGGTTTGGAACTAGTGGATTTGAGTGGAAGTGAAGTTTGTAATGAAAATATTGATATCGGATTCGGGCCAAATCAGCAATAAACGTGACATTAAGGTCATTATGGATTGTTTTGTTCGTAACAAAGCAAGGAGCATTGAGGATTTTACGAAGGATTTTGGATTGTAAGGATTGAATACGAGGGGAATTCGATGGTTTAGTGAAGCCACAAAGCTCTATTCCGTAAGTCCAGATGGGTCTAATGATTGTCATGTATATGAGTCTTTTGTAATTAATTGGGAGCTTAGAGCGTTTGTCTAGTAAATGTTGAAGTAGCCTGATTAAAGTTAAGGTAAAAAAATAATTAAAAAAATTAAAAAATGGGCTGTAATGAAAGGTATTGGGATAAATGCGTTGTGGAAACTGTAATATTTCCTAGTCAACTGTTGTGCAGAGAGGAGATTTGTCCAAGATCCCACTTAATTAACCTAACCTTAATTCATAAAATTAATTTCCCCCATGTGGATCTGCAATATCATAGGTTTAATCTGTCACTGCGGGATTTAAATCCTAACTAATAGAATATAGTGTAATAATTAACAGATTATTATTATTAATATTACTTTTATAAACAAGGCCACTTAAACATTAATTTTGATTTATATAGGATATAAAAACTAATAAAAATTACGTAAAATTAATGACTTATTATTCAATAAAAATCCTAAACACTCCCACTTCCAGGGACATTCTATCCGAAGAAAAAATTAAATTAAATTAAAATTCACCAGTAATTAACAAGGCAACTTAATGATATAGTTAAGGTGCTGCGTAACAATAAAAATAATGGCATATTATAAATTAATTTCATTTTTTTTTTGGATCCAAACAAGTTTTCTTTTTATAAATGATTTATAACGGTTATTCCAAAACATTTCACCCACGATCGAACCAAAATCCAAAAGAGGTCCTTCAGAATGTAAATCACAAGGCACTTATTATAATATTCGAATACTAAATAATAAAGAAATAAATTAAAGTGTAGGTTACGACAGAAACGCCTACGAGAATTCCTTGGAAGCCCATGTTTGTCGATGGAAGGTAAATACTTGAACAGAGAGGAAGACGTTGCTGGCATCGCAAATAATGTCGCCATGGATATATAAATAATGGATAATAAATAAAAAAATAAATGCTTAATTTATTTTACATGCACATCCCATGTAATTAAGTTCTTAAATAAATTCATGTCATTAATTTTTTTTTTATATTTTTCATAAATTATTTTTGAGCCTCCAGTACACCTTACGGCGAACCAACCTCCATTTTACGAATTATACAACAGTTCAATTAATGGTACTAAATTAAGTAATTAATATTTAAGTAGAGCTACCCCGATATTGTTTTAAATATTTTTGTTTTGAAGAGAAAAGGTTCTAATCCCGGCCCAGACAAATCTTTACCATCAAAATAGCAATATATAAAAATACATTTAGAAATTATGGTTCAGTTTTGTACTTACGTATGACGTTCAAGTATGAATATCCACTTTGTGTTGATCTGAGATATTGATTATTTTATATTAAATAAAATAATAATAATTTATTCTTTTATTTCTTTGTTTTAGTTTAGGTATCAGTTCCGAAGGTTGTCGCTTCAGGTTAAGTCACAACGAGTTTTAACTTTTCATTTGTTTCCCTTTTAATATCCACGGAAAAATAAAAATAATTATTAGTTTCAGTATGAAATATGAAAAAACTGCAGTTATGAGAAATGCATAACTCGGTAATTATTCCATCAAAAAATAAAAATTTTAACTAACATTCCGAAGTTTATATGATATATGTCTGTTTAAATGTTCATTTCTTGATGAAATGATTACCGAAATATACACCATTCTTATAATTACACTCCTTTTTCCATATTAAAGGGAGCGAAGTGGCTCAGTGGTAGAGCACTGAGTTGACATGCCGGAAATCCTGGTTCAAATCCCGCTGCAGGCCATGATTTTTATTTAGTCTGACTGCAGTGGGAGATGGATCACATAGGATCTAAATATAAAAATAGGGAACCCAAAATAAGGGGGGAAATCTAGCGGTTGAGCGTGAACAAGGGACAAGACACAAAACCTCCTTACAAAATCCTTGTCAAAGAAACAGTATAGTCTCTACCATGTACTGAACCCCAGACACTTCATGGGTTGTAGTGGTACAGGTTTTTTTTTTTAGGTTTTCCATACTAAAGGTCATTATAATTTATATTTTTGGAAAATATTAAAAGAGAAAAGAAATGAAAAGTTAAAAAGCGACAACCTACGGAACTGAAACCTAACTATATTTATTCCTTCTTTATCTGCATTCTATTCATTAAAATAGCAGTCCTAATTATCGAATATCGGAATAGTATAAAGGTTGTTTTAATTTTTAAATTGATGCTTTCCATTTGGATTCAGAAAAAGTTCTATATTTTATAAAACTATTTAAAGAATATAGCAACAATGGCTATGTTATTTGCCAATTTTTTGAAATATTTATAATTTATCTGATATACGAAGACATAAGACTAAAGACGGTTGTTCGATCCGTGGTAAATTATTTACAAGGAGTATTTTTTCCCAAGAACATGACAATGAATAACTGTTCTGATAACTTTGATTCATAGACTTAAAAACGCATAAAGCGTTGTTTAACATTCTCATTATAAACAAAATTCGTAAGTCTTAGTAATAAAAAAAACAAAATATTTTATTTTTATTTTTTAAAGAGAAAAGATAGGCGCTCGGTCGGGATTCGAACCCGGATCCTCTGTCTTTCCGTGATATCGCTCTACAATTTGGGCCACCAAGGCCGCCTGCCGGCAGAGGACAAATCTTTTCTCCTATCCGATCCCATGTCCTCGTGTTCTCGCAATTTTTGCGATGAATACACTAGAACATATGTTCTTTGAACATTAATTTAAGACAGAGGATCCGGGTTCGAATCCCGACCGAGGGCCTATCTTTTCTCTTTAAAAAATAAAAATATTTAAAAATAAAAATTTACCGATAATTATAAAAAAATTATTTTTTATTTTTTCAAGAGATATGATTTGTCTTTGCCGGGATTCAAACCCGGGTCGTCCGCATCTGTAGTGTGTCGCTCTAACCATCTGAGCTACCAAGGCTCGTAACCAAGCCAGAGAAAAATCCATTCTCTTCACCGATCCTATATCCCCGTTTTCTCGCAATTTTAGCGATATATATATATATATATATATATATATATATATATATATATATATATATATATATATATATATATATATAAATAAATAAATATTAAATTGACGTAAGTAAACGAGATCCGAATTAAAGTAATGTTCATTGAACATTCTTCCCCGCATATACATCGTGAAAATTGCGAGAACAAGGGGATATAGGATCGCAGAAGAGAAATTTGTCTGGTTACGAGCCTTGATAGCTCAGATAGTTGGAGCACCGCGCTAGAAATGCGGTCGAATCCCGGTCAAGAGAAATCTTATCTCTTCAAAATAAAAATATTTAAAAATTATCATCATCAAAATAACAATAAATAACAAATAAATTATAAAAAAAAATGTTTGAGACGCATTCAGACTGAATATTAGCTTACTGAAAGGAAACACAGTACAACCTTGAATATTAAACAACTCTAACAGTAGAGGCAATCATTGAACCATACAGCCCCGGTAATAACTCATCATTACAATATCAATGGCTTCGTCATGTGTTTTTTTTTTTTTGCTTGTAGTTTATTTTTTGGTACCTAAAGATTTAGTATCATTAGCTCTTAAAAAAACAATCGAATCGTCTAAAGATTGGTCCAAAAATTAAAAGCGAAACATCAAAGGTGCAAAAATAATAACAATTATAACTCAAATGGAATCATGCGTCTCTAATCGACATCACGACTTTCTCAAACTGATGTGTAAGCAGAGCTTACAGGAAGATTTCAACACAAAATCCTGACATTCTCAATGAGCAAAAATGAGAGAAAATAGGGTCCAAAATGGAGCTTAAATTATAAATTATATAGCAATAGAGAAAAAACGATTAAGAAAAGCCTAAAGTCTCACATCAATAGTCCAAATAGATTCATTAAACAGCAACCTTGCTTGCCTTACAACCTTGAGTTACTTAAGTTAATTACTTAAGTAAGCGGAATAGAGTTATTTCCGTAGTGAATAAGGGGCTAACTAAGGTATTTGCTTGAAAAGGAGTTATTGTTTATGTTACAACTCCATTTCAAACCAAAAACTACGAGAATTATACGATTCTGGTTAAAAGATAGCTGTTAACTCTGGGCCAAATCCGACTTAACCACTTATTCACCAGGGGCTGTTTGATTTAATAATTGTAATAAAGCTTTGGCATCTGTTCCGCAAGTTGTCGCTTCGATTTAAATTCGAAGATTTAACTGTTTATTCATTGGTTCGTTTCATTTTTGATATTTTCCGAAAATAAAAGTCTTAATCTTGAACTTTAGTATTGAAAAGAAAATGCAATTATGGGAATGAGTAGATTTCGGTAATAATTTCATCAAGAAATAAAAGTTTGTTGAAATATTCATTTCTAGATGAAATGGTTAATAAAATATACACATTCCCCATAATTAAATTCTCTTCTCCATACTAAATCTCATGATAACTAGTATTTTTGTAAAATATTAACAGAAACGAATGAAAAAAACTTGTGACTCAACTTGAAGCGACAAACTATGGAATAATTACCAATAATATATGACCTTGTATGATTATAAGATGTAAAGATGTTGTCATGTTCTTGGTAAATTAATAAACTCTACCTAATATTTTACCGGCGTTGCCTAGCAACAAATCGAGGAACGGCCATTTGTTTAGTCTTTTGTCATTCTGGAACCCATGTTGTGGGTTTTAATATAAATTATAAATTGGTGTTAAAAAATGTTTAAAAATTGGTGAATTATAACGCCACTGTCCCTGAATTCTATAAGGCGTTATAACAAAATTTAGAAATGTTTTTGAATTAAAATGGAATGGATCAATTTAAAAATGCAGATATATAAAGAATAAATAGGCTCAGGTATCAGTTTCGCAGGTTGTCGCTTTGAGTTGAGTCACAAGTTTTAACTTTTCACTCGTTTCTAATTTAATATTTTCGAAAAATATTTATCTTGAGTTTTATTAAGGAAAAGAGAATGTATCTACAGGAAATGTGTATACTTCTCTAATCATTTCATCTAGAAATGAACGTTTAAACAAACATATGTCATTATCTATACTTACTAACTCGAAGCGACGAACTATGGAATAATTACCAATAATACATGACCTTGTATGATTATAAGACGTAAAGATGTTGTCATGTTCTTGGTAAATTAATAAACTCTACCTAATATTTTATCGGCGTTGCCTAGCAACAAATCGAGGAACGGCCATTTGTTTAGTCTTTTGTCACTCACTCACTCAACACTAACTTATTATAACAACTTATTAACTTGTTATTAATCAACACATCACTCAACACTAAGCGACAACCTCTGGAATAATCACCATAATACATAACCTTATATAATTAAAAGCTGTAAGAACAAGGTGTGAGTGTTTGAAAAGCGCAGAGCAGTTGAAAGATGATACTTCGGCTGTTGAAGGATTTTCAATGAAGTCTGGTTGAAGTTATCAGGAGGAGCGACACGTAAGATCTGCGAAGGAGCTTGGCTACGTGACTTCCTCAATAAGCCAGCCACTTACTCTCTCGTGAACTTACTCCGCTCCGTGATACAGCCTGCTTTTGCTCCTGTTCCACTCCATGCTTGGAATACACATTGCTGCTTTCCTGGGATCGCTTCTCTTGAACAATAGTTTCGTTTGACAGAATAATTTTTAATAAGTCCTCTCTGCACAACCGTTCTCATAGAACCACGTATTACACCCAAGACTCTTCATGAGTTGCAGTGGTATAGCATATTCCCTAATTAACCTCATCTATTTCCTCTCGCGTGAGAGAACCAATGATCCCTCTAAGGTCCGTGCGGGCCGTGCATTCAATACCAATACCTATCTTCTCCTCTATACAATATTATATTATACACTGACTTCTCATTAATCTTAACACTCAACGTTTCAACGGAACTCTTAACGTACTCTTCAGCAAGGAAATATCTTAAACATATCCATTAGTCGACCATCCTTATAGCCTTCATAGATTCACTTTATTGTCAACAGCAAACTTGGAACTATGAAATTACTTTCTGAAAGATTTCTATTACTAATAAACAGAATAGGTTTTTTTTTTGCGACTATTCTCCAAAAAAAAATTTTTTTTAAAAAGATTAATTTATATATATCTACAACTATGATAATATTACAACGAGTAAATCTGCTAACATGAATAATATGATATGAAAAAAAGACACTTGTGGAGAAACTACCCATTGATAGCACTCCAATAAAGTTCTATAGTAGAAGGTCTCGAGGTCATCTTCTTTTCAGACGCCTCGGAGGGATATCAGGAATAGTATGGGAAGCAAGTTGAGAGACTACCGGATTCAAGTGTGCATGGAGCTTGTCATGGAAGGATAGGTATCTAGTCTGGGCCAAATCAGCAACATACGGGATATTAAGATCATGATTGATGAGTCTGTTTGTGACACAATAAGGAGCATTGAGAATTTTACGAAGGATTTTGGATTTTAAGGATTGGATACGAGATGAATTGGATGATTTAGTAGAGCTCCAAAGCTCAACTCCGTAAGTCCAAATAGGTCTGATAACTGTCATGTAAATGAGTCTTTTGTAATTAATTGGTAGCTTAGAACGTTTGTCCAGTAAATGTTGAAGTAGGCGAAAACGTCGAGCAGTTTCTTGTCTTTTCAGTCTAGTAAGAATAGTTTTTGATCACAGGTTACTAACCTTTATAGTCAGAGTGGGAAGGTTTATTTCCTGGGACAAACATGAAATCAGTACCAAGCAAAGAATGTTCATGGGTTGTTGTTTAGATTTTTTTTTTCATAATAGAATATCATATGAATTACATGTATAATAATATAAAAATTAAACAAATAATAGTTTATCTATTATTGAATTAATCATATAACATGCCTTTATAAGGAAAAATAAATTTCTTAATAATTTAAATTTTAAGAGTTATAAATAGGATGAATTAGGGAAAATTCCAAAAAGCAAAAAGTCCCTAAAATGCTAGAAAACAAATGTTTCGCCAATTCAGGCATCATCAAGACTTTCACTAAAAGAAAAATCATACCAGACAAGACAAATTGCAGTACATCTTAAATCAACAGTCCGAACATAAGAGACAGCAATCTAGGCTCCATGACATTCCGCTAACAACATAATTCCCTTATGAGTTTTTTCTCATTTTTATTTATTTAATTATGTTTTTGGAAATACTTTATTTTTTTTTTTACTGTATCTCAATAATTGGATAAGTAAGGGTCTTATAAAAACTATAATCAGCATTCATTTTAAAACCAACCACAATATACCCTAGGGTAACACAAGGAGATGTTATAATTGTACATAAAGCTCATAATGTATTGTACATTGTAATTATTTATAGATAAAATCTTGAAGGATGATAAAAAAAAATTAAAACAATGACTGATATTTCATATCGATACCAGTAAAATAATTCTATCTATCACCTAAGCAAAATCTTTTGCATTTTCGTTAACTATATTCATTTATTACAATATTTATGCAGTGGAATAATTAGGAGAGAAAAAATGATGAATATAGCCATTGAGGAAAATGAATGACCAGTGTAATAAATACTTCAGATGAACGAACAAGCCTAATGGAAAATAATAAGCAAGTAATGAATGGCAATACAATAAATTAAAATCTCATTAAAATAAAACGTGATTGTTCCTTTCTTTTCTAGTGTCGGTATCGAACTTATGGCTCTGCTGAGTCAGGTCATGTCATTGCAGTGTAGTTTATGGCAATGTAAATTATAATATTATAATAATAAAAATAAAATAAATATTTATGACAAATTAAACGTAGATTAATTTTTTTACACGTAAAATTGATTTAATATGGTTTAATGTTTATTGTTGCTTTCCTAGCCTTTTTTTTAAATTAAACAATTTTATTCTAAAACTAGGGCGTTACACCTTCGACCATTATCCATTTTACAAATGTACTACTATTCATTCAATTGTTCAACAATAGGTTAATGTTTTTTTGTTGTTTTTTTATTTATTGATATTTACAACTGTATTACAATAATACAACAAGTAAATAGGCTAAGAGATACAAAATGAAACGAGATAATGAAAAGTAGAGAAACTACCCATTGTTAGTACTCAAATCACAAGTTTAACTAAGAAGGTCACGTGGCCATCTTCTTTTCAGACGCCTCTGAGGATTATCGGGAATCGAAGAGGAAGCTAGGTTTGAAACTAGAGGTTTGAGTGGGAATGAAGTTTATTATGAAAGGATAGATACCGGGTTCGGGCCAAATCAGCAACAAATGGGACATTAAGGTCATTATGGATGACTTTATTCTTAACAGAATAAGGAGCATTGAGATTTTACGAAGGATTTAGGATTGGATTCGAGAGGAATTTGATGGCTTAGTGGAGCCCCAAAGCTCTACTCCGTAAGGTTAATGTTTCAGTCGATATACCTCGAAATTATTCTAGAAATATAAGTTCAGTTTTGAACTAATTTTTTACTCTCCTGAGGGAGTTTATAAAAATATGTGCACCTGCTTGTTTTTAAGTAGTGGGTGTAGTATTATATTATTATACATAATAATTGTGAATACTTGGTACGAAGTATTTTGCATTGAATAAAGTATTCCCAAAAACTTCCCGAAAATTCTATTTATTTAGTCTGTTAGCAGCTGGAGATGGATCATATGAGATCTAGGGGCACACCCATTCTCTGTAAGGTGGGTACCCAAAACAAGAGGGATCTGGGGCAGTACAGTCTCTACCATGTACTGAACCCCCAGACCCGTTCGCGGATTGTAGTGGTACAGGTTAAGTTTAATTCCCCAAAACTGTTACGAACTACTTATTCTTTTATTTTTCCTTCAGTAGTTGCCGATTCACTCTAATACACTTCCTACTAATTACATGAGTATTCGTGATGGTTTACCTTATGGACAAAACATCTCCTACAATCAAAGCGGATTGTAAGCTACAGGTGTGGTAGGTTTTTTATTTCAAAACTTTTCGACTGTTTTACAATTTGTCTTTTTAAAGCGTCGTAAATCTGCGTACACTTTAGACAGCGTTCAACTGTTACTTCCAATCTGCTAAAGATGGAAGGCGAACCACTCTCCAAGAGATTGGTGGGAGTGTTTTTTGCAGTCCTAGAGACGTTATACTGTCTTCCTAAGTGATTACTCTTCGAGGATCGGTCGTAGAGAGAGATTCGGCAAGAAGTGATCGAATAATGGGAAGTGTAGGGACTGATTTTGCCTCTTCTCAACGTTCCAATAGAATTTGGAATTGATCTTTATTGTTACCAAAAGACATAGCATACTTCGGTACTTGCATTAATGCGTTCTAAAAGGTGGAATTTTAATATGACGTTTTCCATTATTGTAAATAATAGGAAGTCCCAATGGATTTATATGATGTTTGTAATTATAGATGAAAATATTTATGTTACCTAGCAACAGATCGACAAACAACTTTTTTTTCTTTTGTCGTGCTCGATCAATTGACTCATAGTTATTTTTATTAATTGAAAGATCACAAAATCAATGTTTCTGACTTCTTTAAGCCATTACACAAAACAAAGCACTGTTTTTTAAAACAATGCTAGACTTTTTTAAATTCAATTCCATACTCATTTCAAAATACTAAACTTTTTAAATATTTTTGTTTTGAAGAGAAAAAATTTGCCCTGGTCTGGATTCGAACCCGGATCGTCTGGGTCTCCGGCGCAGTGCTCTAAACCACTGAGCTACCAGGGGTCGTATCCCAGGCCAGACAAATCCGATCTCTTCGCCGACCCTATATCCCCGTGTTCTCGCAATTTTTATTTCGCAATAGGGAAAATATTTTCTCTTCAAAAACAAAAATATTTAAAAATTATAACAATTAATAAAAAAATAAAATAAATTAAATTATAAACTTTTTGAAGTTCGTAAAAAATAAATACTATCAAAAATTAATAACGATTCAGATTAAATTAACAAACAATTTATTAATTTTAAGTTATTCCAATTAAATAAAATTGAATACGAATAGTTGTAATTCGACTAAGTGGAAAGTGAAGACCCTCCTGTGGCTCGCCCATTCTCTGTAAACGGTAGAGTGTGATCTGTAATGAGCCTGTATACACTACAGGGGTTGTAGTACTTACATGATTTTTGGTTTTTTAACATGAAATTTAAAGAATTTAAAATAAATATTTTATATAAATATCAAAGTAATGAACCCGTGGATGTTACAAACAATAACAACTCGGTCTCAGAACCAGTATCTTTTCTCATCCGCTTCTTTGTTCAAGTTTTCCGGTGTTGATTGACATTCATCCCAGCTTTCTTCCACTTTCTCCATTCATACGTCTTGTTCAAGATGTGAAAAGCTCTCAAGAAGGACACTTGAAAAGATCTCATATGAGCATTAGGCTCCTCAAGCTCGGACAAAGGACCTGAAGATTAACAGAATATTTGTCGAAAGGTCATGGGGAAAGGCAAGGACTGTATGAGTATACATTTCACTTTGGTAACTCTTCCAACTACACTTAGTATAGTTTTGGTTAGACATATTTAGCTTTGCACAATCATTAGCTAAGATCTTATTATTTTTAAGCTAATGATTATGTAAGGAGGTGATTTAATTGTTAAAGAAAGTATTTTGGGGTGAGCGTATTTTGGGGAATGGCAGAAACACTCAATTTTTGAATTGTGGGTGTACCGCTGTATTTATTAAATTTCGTATTCCGACCACTTACCTACTAGATAAGTGCTCGGAGATCAAGAAATCGCCTATACTATCAAAAAATGGAACTTAGAATACCTGGGCCATATCGGACGAGATGACAAATAACTGCACCTGATAATGCGGGAAAATTGATAGTAAGAGATGATCAGGAAGGAGAAGGCAATTTAAGGCAATGGTTTAGGCTCACGTTTATCAACACGTATGGCTACAGAATGGAGGCCGCAGAAAAAGACATTGAGGGAACATGTTTTTAAGGACGGAACAGGCTGGCCAAAATATGAAGAAAAACGAAAATAAAAAAATATCATAGAAGACTTAGATTGACGGAAGAAGACCACGACATACCTAGGAAGAAGGTATTAAGAAACCTAAACTAAACTAAACAAATAAACGCCTTACAGTAATAGTGAGCTTGGGAGTAGTGATAACGGTAAATTGTGTATAGTATTGTTTTTAGGTTATGAGGGAAAGAAATTAAAACAAAATGGAGGAGGGAGGGTGAGTAAATAGTGCAAAACATAAGTTACCTGTGGGGGAGGCTGGTGGGGGGGGTCCTCTCTGGCTATGAATCACAGACTGATATAAAATTGAGACAGGAGGTTGGTCCCCCACCATTACTAAGTGTAAAAAAATACCTTATTTTTTTAACTGTCAACACTTTCTGTTTTATTATTATTTTCTTCATGATGTGGGTTACTACCTTTTTGGCACTTCGTAGTTTATAGTATAGACTCATACATTTTAACCTTCATAATTACCTTACTGTACATCTTTATCATTTTTTTGCCTGTATTCACCTTCTTTTGGTTTATTTATATTTAAAATGTTTTAATATATTTGTACCATTTTCTTATATTGTCTGTATTTTGCATATAGCCCTGAAGAAGACCTACAACGTAGGTCGAAACGTTGGCTATCAATAAAGATTTTCTCAAATTACACGATAAATTCATTCAGTGACCTTTACCCGGACCAATTTCTTCAACATATATTATCAAGGTCAACAATTATCATTCAATATCAATCGAATAAATGATTTATCTTTACCAATGGTTCAGAACCGTTGACTATATTAAGGATATAAACCTATATTTCTGGCCTACTATCGCTTCAACTATAAAATGTAGAATGTAATAGCTGAAGGGCGACCATAAAACGTATTATATGTTATTATAGGTTATTTATCATTATCAATTATTATATATTATAAGATAAATTATATATAATATAAATAAATATCTGTAATAGGAATCAAGAGAAGCAACTGCGCAAGTGATATCTGAGGTCTTTAATCCGGTCACAGTTATCAAATTTCATTTTCCACAGATCATTTTCAAGACGCGCGCAATGTTCCTCCCAACGACCCGGCAATTAAATTATATGATCGTTGTTAATATATATATTTTTTTAATTGATAGAAAAGTTTGTTTTTTTACATGTTCGAAAATGTTTAAATTAGACTTTCATTTTTCGTTTTCGTGTCATCTCCATCATCGAACTGGAATTACATCGGTGAGTCGATTAGCTCAGTTGCTGTGCCAAATATTCGAATCCAGCTGTGGTATATACATTAATTATGTGTTAACAGCCAGAAATGGACCCTTTATGATATGGAGACCCTCCAGGAACACATAGCCTCTATAATAAAAGTTGGTAATCTGCACGACCGTTCTAGTATCTGTCCAATCTGTACTAGAAACATTAGAGACTCTACCATGTTTATAACCTTCATGGTTGGTTATAGTACAGGTTTTGTCAATAATATATATAGGAAATTTGACATTAATTCGAAATATTAGGTCGACATTTATTACATGACTTATATAACTATAATTCCTGTATAATTCTTTAGTATATATATATATATATATATATATATAGAAGTTTCGCGAAAGTCCACACTTCTACTATTCCTTGAGTAATTCTAAATAAGACTTCAATGTTCAAATAAAAATAACTGGAATTGCTTCCATAACATCCAGAACGACGCTATTAAAAAGTAGCTCTTTAACGTATAATAATTATTTATAGGCGTGTTATAACGTTAATTAAATGACCGTGTCAATTGAAAAATATATAATAAAAAGAAGGATACATAATACATGTTGCATGAAATATGGCGGAGCCCCTGAGGTCGGCCCCATTACTCTCCGGCCGGGCAATAAACCTCCAGGGGACACCTGATTAATAAACATGGGGAGGTTAAGCCGGGCAGGTTATATCCGAGCATGCGCACTGCTCTCGGTCACCGACCCTTCGTCCGCGCATGCGCCCGAGGCGATAATTAATTAAAATGGCGATGAAGACGCCCTTTGTTTCAAATACATTCTGATCTCATTTAGCGTGACAATGGTCCTTGGCCATTGTGATCTCTCGCTATGGCTTTTCACATCGTTCCTCAGAGCACTCTGATTCCTTCTCAGTTTGATTTTGCAGAGATCTTATCGATTTTTAATCGCTCAACATATCGATTTAAAAAAAAATGAATTACATTAATTTTTTGTTATTAGCTACTTATTGTGAAGTATAATAAATAATTTTGTTGAGGCAAATAGCTGTTGTTTATTGTTTATAAAGAACTTCGAATCAGGTCCGATGGCTGTCGCTTTCGGATTTAGTCACAATTTTTAAATTTTCATTCGTTTCATTTTTGATATTCTCGAAAATGAAAATAATCAAGAGCTTTTGTATGGAGAAAGGAATGGAATCATGAGAAATATGAATATTTCAGTAATAATTTCATCTAATAGAACGTTTCTACAAACGTGTATAATCTATACTTCGAAATGTTAGTTAAAACTTTTATTATACTTGATAAAATGATTATCGAAATCTAATTATTACCCATTCATTCTCTTTTCGATAATAAAGCTCATGTTAACTTTTATTGGAAAATATTTAAAGGGAAACGAATGAAAACTTTAAACTTGATATGAATCAACTCGAAGCGACAACTTGCGGAATAATTACCAAAATATGTATTAGTTATACTCTTATTATTCCTAGTCAAGTTGAAAAAAAGTGCGATTGAGGAAAAAATGTATTTTTTTACAATATATACTTCAAGTATACATAAAAAAAGAAATGATCTATTTTATTCGGCGGGTGTATGAACCTAGGCAACCCTCGACTCTCGGCATTGCGCACTCAGTCACATTTTTGACGAGAACTGGGAGTCTCAAATCCTGACTCACCGCGGTCACGATTCTCTTCAGGTCACGACCTCAACTTATGAAAGTCCGTAATCACTGGAGCAAATATCATAACAGATGTGAGAGAGTGCGTTATTTAGAGCTCTCTCTCTCTCTCTCTCTCTCTCTCTCTCTCTCTCTCTCACACACACACACACACACACACACACACGCACTCTTGTGGATGTTTATATGAGCTTTCGAGGACTGAAGAACTATACTTAATAAATCATTTTTATAACTATTACAATGAAATTCTACAATATTATAACAGAATATGGATTGAAAGCTATGGAATGACGACATTCTCGGTGGGTAAATAGGTTAATTTAATAACAGTTAAAAAATTAATTAAAGGCGGAATACTTTTTTTAAATACTTAAATTTTAAATTTTCTTTTAAGTAGCTATAAACGTGGTTGTTCAGATACATTGTATCTGCGTTATAAGATTAATGTATTAATACAAATAGAGTTTACTTACATATTAGCAGGGATAGAAGAATAAAGGAAGGCTGGGCTTACCTGAAAATAAAAGAAATAATTAAATTAATATAATGTGAGAAATAACAGACTTCGATAGGGATGACTATAGGGAAAGACTAAAAGAAATTAAGGTCCTTGTGGGAATGAGAGATGCGAGAATAGCGCGTACCGAGGAAAGGAGGAAATAACAATCGAACAGAATGAGGAAAAGGTGGGAAGAAAGAATAAAGGAGAGAAGAAGTGGAAATAATATTATTCCCGTGATCTATAAGGCCGTTGTGTGAAAAAAAATATATATGAAAAATAGAAATCACTGAAATAATGTAAACAATATTGATAATACGTAAGTAATAAATACTCTTTTGTCAATTTACTAAGTACCCATCATTTTCATTTCATACACAATGCAATGTTTGTAATAAAAAATATGCTCTTCAATTAAATTTATCGTATACTAGTGAATATAGTATAAATACATAATGTAGCAACATTAATATTATATATTCAACTGTTTATTATGGAAAAATCATAGATGAATTCCGGAAAAAGAAGAACTTCATTCAATGGACACATATCGTCGCTGTCTAAACAATACCGCCTATCTACAACTAAGTAACGGTAGCGCATTCTACAGGCTGAATTACACAATATTAAATAAAGTTTTTATGGTTGAACGCAAGGCAGGGCTGTAATTATCAATAGAAAGATAAACGATATACATAAGATAACATTAACATATAGCGCGTTTTTTTTTTCTCTCCTGAACTAAAGAATACATGGAGAAGTGGAAGCAGACATGGAATTTCCGATGATTACTCCAGTAAATATACAAATATTTGGGTTTTCAGGAAGAATTTTTTTTTTGTAGATTAATTTACTGATATTTACAATTGTAATAATATTAAATCAAGCAAATTTGCTGATATGAACAAATGACATGAAAACAAAAAACACTTGTGGAGAAACTACCCATCGGTAGCACTCCAATAAAGTTCTATAGTAGAAGATCTCGAGGCCATCTTCTTTTCAGACGCCTCGGAGGGTTATCAGAAATATTATGGGAAGCAAGTTGAGTGATTAGCGGATTCAAGTGTGTATGGAGCTTGCCATGGAAGGATAGGTATCTAATTTGGGCCAAATCAACAACATATGGGATATTAAAATCATGATGGATGAGTTTGTTTGTGACATAATAAGGAACATTGAGGATTTCACGAAGGATTTTGGATCGTAAGGATTGGATACGAGATTAATTGAATGGTTTAGTAGAGCCCCAAAGCTCAACTACGTATGTCCAAATAGGTCTGATAACTGTCATTTAAATGAGTCTTTTGTAATTAATTGGGAGCTTAGAGCGTTTTTCCTGTAAATGTTGAAGTAGGCGAAAACGTCGAGCAGTTTCTTTTCTTTTCAGTCTTGTATGACAGGAAGAATCTAAAAAGAAGACGGGTGCCGCTTGGAGAAAGAAGAGGAAGTCAAAAGATGGTGCAAGAATGAAGGAGATTTGGGAGATGATAAGCAGAAACGAAGAGGCAGAGTATTGAATAAACGAACCTTATATGTGACTGTTGAAAACAAATTAGTAATCTCAATATTTTCTTAATGTTATCTTTATTTGTAACGTATATCCCAACTATTTTTGTTTATAATTTTATATATATATTCTTTATAATTATAGGTCAACTGTTTTGCATATTCAGCTCTGATGAAGACCTGTAGTGTGGTAGCAACGTCGGTTCCTAATAAAATACGTGTTTTTTACTATTTTGATCGCGTCCCCGAATCTTTTCACTTATATTCCTGCTTTTATCATAGTTAAATTAACAATTTACTAGCTAAAAAACAAACAAATGAAGTAAGATTAAAAAAAATGAAAAGCGACGGTCAGATAATCCTCGTGTAACTGCTAATTACTGATGTCGCAGTGACAGGTAACCGCTGTAAGTAACTGTAACTGGATCCTCGGAACCGAACCTCGGTATTTTAATTAGTCTATCGTGCAGAATACAATTAGTGTGTATGTGTGTGTGTGGGTCCACTGTGGTAATTGCTTTTCGTACCACCTCCCTCTCTATCCCTTGTTACCCTTCTTCGGCTAGTCACTACGTTTTTTGGAGTGTTCAACAAGCAATTACAAAAGGGCCGCAGGAGATAGGACTATGATGTTCACTACAAGAATCTTATTGTCTGATTATGAGAAAGATACGCCAATCAAATTTCATATGTAATAATTATGTTGTACATGTTTAAAAAAAAGGAATTCTTATATTAGGAGGCAAAAGTTTTAATTAGGATATCATAGACAGCGGAGTTAAAATCCCTCTCGCTTGCAGATTTTTATTTACTTTATTAGCGGTCGGAGACGCAGACACGCTGTCCAAGAAACATTACAGTCTCTATCAAGTACTAAATCCCAGGCCCTTGGGATTGTACAGGTACAGGTTTCGTTATTTTTGTTGGAAGATAAAGGTTGTGTCATTCTATTGCTATAAATAACTTAGTTTAAAATGATTACGTTTGGCGATTTAGGACTCTTCGGCAGAAAATTATAAGAATGAAAAAAAAAAAAAATTTAATCGGTATCTGTTCTGCAGATTGTCACTTCAAGTTCAGTCACAACAAGTTTTAAATTTTTATTCGTTTAATTTTTAATATTTTTCCAAAATACAAATTATCGTGAAATTTAGTATGGGATAGAGAATGTAATTATGGGTAATGAGTAGATTTCGGTAATTATTTCATCTAGAAATGAACGTTTTAACAAAGCTATATCATCTATACTTCAAAATGTTAGTAGAAACTTTTATTTCTTGATGAAATTATTACTATATTTATTGTTAACGCACGATTTTTCCTTTTTAAAATTTTCATACGCGGGTTAAATATGAAAATCCTTTCTTAAGTAGTATACTCCAATTATGCTAGTTATTTTATTAATTTTTTAATTTACTTGTGTGCATATTGAAGCAGATGCAGTCATCCATTGAAGCAGGGCGCCGTTCTTAGTTCTGATGCACTGCCTCAAGACACCAGAGCACTCTGACTGTCCCCACCAAGCAATCGTATAGAACATTCATATATTTTTTTTTTGCATTAGCAATTTAAATTAATAAGAGACAAAAACTAATTTATTTAGAAATTTAATCCAAAATCAGTTTGTATTGATTACGATAAAACAATTACAGACTGCAAGCCAGAACTTCCAGATAAATCGAAAATTTAAAATTCCTGTTTTATCGGCACATTTATTTACCCATAATTAATTAATATGCATAGATAAATCACCAACAAATGGGACATTGATCTCATTATGGATGACTCGATTCGGTTATAAAGTAGGGAGCAATGAGGACTTTACGAAGATTTTTTTATTGCAAAGGATTGGATACGAGAGGAGTCCTAAAGCTCAACTCCGTAAGTCCAAATAGGTCTTATAAGAGTCATGTATATGAATCTTTTGTAATTAAAAAATCTAGTAAATTTTGAAGCAGCCTGAAACGACGAGCAGTTTTTTAGGTTTAGTATGAGGATTCCAAGTTAAGAGTTTGTCAAGGTGTAGTCCTAAGTACCGGACCTGTTCTACAGGAATCAGTGTGGTGTTATTAAACGATACAGGATGACAGGAAGTCCTTGGTTTATGACAGAGGGTAAATCTAATTTCAAGGGATTTTTGACCAATACTTTCATCATCATAATCTTTTCTGCTTTCCAGGATCCTGCTTATAGAGCCTGGACCAAGTCTCTCTTTCCTGAGCCAACTCTTCTGTTCCAGTCCACTCCTCTCCTCCTGAAAGCATCCCGTACGCTATCCTCCCAGTAGATGCGAGGTCTTCCTCTAGCGCCGTTTCCTTACGGGTCTCGTAAGCCTTCTGGCGGTTTCCATCCTAAGGAGGTGTCCGAATCACCTTAGTTTGTGTTCTTCCAGGATAGTCTCAGCAAGTTTTAAGATTAGCCTCTCTCCCAGTTTTCCTTTCTACTTTTCACAGGTACGTCATTTCAACAGCTTATATGTATTTGACTTCTGTGCTACAAAGTCCACGATTCCGAAGATTCCGATGCCTTGTCACCTCTCTTCTTCCCAGTAACACCCTCAAACCATATTAAGCACTTTCCCCGCAGATCCAAATCTTTGGACCACTTTTTCGTCAATGAAACGACTACCATTGTGTTGAGTGCTTAGTTATTTAAAACTCACAACCTGCTCTAATGTTTGTCCTCCGACCTTCATACTCTCATTATTTTTCATAATGGTTATTATTTTATATAAATGTCAAAACATTATAATACAAAATAAAAAATAATTTATAAGTATACATTAATATGGTATTATTGTATCGATTGAAGATAATGGTTAACCGGTCTAGAAGGAAGTTAAACGAATAGTGAATAGGCAACTGTGCCGGAACCAATCGATGAGGCAGGCCTATTTTGTCGCTTATCATGTGTGCCTCCAGCGCTTAGCGCTTTTCCAGTTGGTCATCGCTTATACAACCGCTTTTCCAGAACCGGTCCAATTTTCTTCCTGGGTTTTCCAAACAGGAGGAATGTATTCCAGCCTGTTACGCTTTAGAAAGTACCTTACGCTTAAGTGGTATTGCTTGTCGGGTTTTTCCGATCCAGAAAAAATAAAACGACAATAACAGATTACTTACTTGTTTAATTATGTAGAGTGTGTGACACTATTTGGGACTTTGGAAGTATCTAAACAAATAGGTTAAGGTCACTGTGCAGGTAGCTTAAGTGTTCTTTAGGAAACCGATCAGTACCCTTAAGAGATAGGACAGCGTCAGTCGTAGGCAACTCGACATGCAGATAGTCACATATAGCGAAGGGATTCCCCTTTCCTTCTTTGTAAGTAGAATATAAAATGACTTGTAACTATGATCAGAACATAATAAATATAAATTTATTCAATTAGATGTAAAAGGATCTTTAATTATTAAACAACTCCTTTGTCAGTCAACCTTTGAAAAAGATATATGGAAACCATTTTCTTTATAGTTATTAATGATACAGTATTACTGTTGTATAAGTGGTAACGATCTCAGAGTGGCATCCCACTTTATTATTTAAATATTATTCTATTTTATTATTATATTATTATCAATGTTTGGGCAGTGAAGCCAATATAGTAAGTAAATAAAAGAATATCCGAAGAACTAGATAGATAGACATTTTATTTGTCTTTGAGGGTATCCCCATACAAATGGAGCCCAGTTTGGCTATAAATTGTAATATTATGATTTTAACAATTTATGTACATATAATTTCAAAAATAAAAATAAAATAAAATTTACTAACGCATTCTGGTTTTCAAAACATAAACAACAGATTAAAGAATAAACAATTACTGGTGCAATGATAGAAACAATAAAAATAATTAAACAAAGTATCATTTTAAGATAAACTAAAACCAAAAACTTAATACAAAATGGTCTATGATAAACTATATAGCACTTTTTGAACTCCCATCATGTAATAATACATTTTATGTAACTTATCTACGCTGTCGATATTGAGTATAGCTTGGATACTTTTGTTATCAGAAGATTCTAAGATAAGTCACCATTGATAAACAAGTAAGTGTTCGAATAATTGAGTAATATTTCCGTAATAATGTTACATAGTTCTTCCAGTATTGTATCCATATCACATACAGGGGCAAGTAAATATTTCCAACCGTTAATAGTTTGTTAATTATGACAACCAATGACTTCCTGCCCTTCAGTATCCTTTAATAATATCCCTCTGGTGCCTGTAGAACAGATCTGATACTTAGGGTTGCACCTCGACAAACGATTAACCTGGAATCCTCATACAAGATTGAAAAGACAAGAAACCGCTCGACGTTTCAGGCTACTTCAACACTTACTAGACAAACGCTCTAAGCTCCCAATTAACTACAAAAGACTCATCTACATGACCATCATACGACCTATTTGGACACGGAGTAGAGCTTTGGGGCTCCACTAAGCCATCGAATTCCTCTCGTATCCAAACCTTACAACTAAAATTCTTCGTAAACTCCTCAGTTCTCCTCACTTTGTTGAGAACTAAGTCATCCATAACGACCTTAATATCCCTTTTGTTGCTGATTTGGCCCAAACCCGGTATCTATCCTTTCATAACACACTTCATTACCACTCAAACTCTCTAGTTTCAAACCTAGGTTCCTCTTCAATATCCGATAATCCTCCGTGGCGTCTGAAAAGAAGTTGGCCACGTGACCTTCTTAGTTTAAATTTGATTTGAGTACTACCAGTGGGTAGTTCCTCTGCTTGTCATTAGCATGTAATTATGTGTCACTTATCCTATTTACTTGTTGTATTATTGTAATACAGTTGTAAATATCAATAAATAAATTTGAAAAAAATATTGACAAAAATATTTAATATAATATAAAGAACTATTAGAAAACAAAATTTAAATTGGGTCACCTGTTGTCAAGTGGTTAGCTACTACGCCCAAGGTCTCAGGTTCGCACTCTGTTGGTGGTCTTTGGAATTTTTAAAAGTAAATAATCCTTGGTTATGCCGTCTTTCAGAAGGGACGTAAAATGGGGATGCCTAGCCTTTACTTTGTCAAGTACTCGTTAAAGACCCCTATCATAATTATACCTGTCCAGGCACACTTTAGGACACCCACTGTGGCATTGTTCGATTATCTATAGTAGCATAAAGTGATGTTAAATAAAAAAACACACGAACCGTTTAGATAGAAGATAGCAAAAAAAAAAAAAAAGTTCCAAAAATACATTTTCTAACAGGAAAAAAATAAAATAAAATTCTTACTCCTCGCTGTAGTTCTTTTGTTTAAACTTTCCCATTTCTCCAATCATTTCCACATAACATAAAGCATTTACAGCTCGTTACAATATTAAAATATTGCATTCGTTCATTTCGAAGGAATGGATTGCCCTAAAAGATGAACATTCTGGCCAAAATAAATCACAACAATTAACCAAGATCACGAACTGAAACCCTTTCACGAGACTTTGCACTACATTCTCTCGTACGGGCAGGCTTGGTCCAAAGGAAGATATCACAAGTGGTTCTGAACCTCACGAATCTGAAATATTTCCAGAAAACGGTTATGTTTTCAGGTAACCGGTTATTAGCACCTATAAATTGATATAATCGATAGATACCTCGAACCTTTCACTCGATTTATCGATTGCGATTGTTCCATTCCTCTATCCTTAGTGAATGTGAGTTTTTATTGCCAATTCTTAAGAATAACATTCAAAACTTAGCAAACCATGGTTAATAGGTCAATATTTCAAGACGTAATTAAAATAAAAAGTTCTGGACAAATAAAAATAATTTTGTTATTTCTTATGATGGTGTTAATTTTTAAATATTTTTATTTTGAATCCATTGTTCACCATAGGATCGGGGAAGAGAATGGATTTGCCTGGCCGTGTTACGAGCCAGGTAGTTCAGCTGGTTAGAGCTCTGCGCCAGAGAATGCAGGAGACCCGGGTTCGAATCCCAGTCTGGACAAATCTTTTCTCTTCAAAATAAAAATATTTAAAAATAAATTCTATTTCACTTTTATAAAGATTCAGTCTAAAAGATCCCTATCCTTAAAAGTGGACTATTGGAGGTGCTCAAATGTTGTATTCTAATTTCGAAAAATGGTAGTTTACCAATGGGTAGTTTGTTTCTACTTGTCTTTATCCATGCCGTTATGCATCAGTCCTGCCAATTACTTGTTGTATTGTTTCAATACAGTTGTAAATCTCAATGAATATATTTAAAAAAAATCTAACATCCTGATCCTCAATACATATTCCCTCCAATACCTCATGTCCTTCTAATCCTTCTTTGGCGTACCTCAAACTAAAATTTCTTCTCTTTCTTCTTCTATCCACTGCTTCCTAATTCTTCCAAGTCTTCTTTTCTTCTATGGCAGAGCATATCTTTGATAATTTTACACCTTTTATACTTAATTCCAGAGATACCATTCCTTTCTCCTGAGAGACTCATACTCATACAAAAGGTAAAAAACGACTGACATCAATGCAGGAGCCATTGCCCTGACCATCAGGTCCTGAAGATATCAGGATGCTCCCTGTCGCAGAAGAAGAGGAACCCTGAGGTACTTGCTGGAAGACAGAGATAAGGACGAAGAGGACATGAAAGGACAGATCAGATACAAGAAAGCTTTAATTGCGACAACATTAGCATAAAGAAGGTCTGATGGCTATCTCACTAAGTTGCCCTTCGTTAGTGGTCGTCTGTCGGATCTCAAGTCAATATTTAGTTCAAGTACCTAGATAGTACGCTATTATGTACATTATATAGTACGAGTATATATATATAATGTACATATATTGAGTGAATAAGTGGTTAAACGTGTCATTTTTGTGGGGGGTTTTGTTGTTTTTTAAAAATATTACTTTTTTTTTGCACTGTCCTCACTACGTACGCTGATGACACATGTGTGTTATCAGTAAATAAGGATCCATTTGTTGCATCCCAATCTCTTCAATACCATATCTCAAACCTTCAAGAATGGTGTCAAAATTGGAGAATTAAAATAAATCCTAACAAATCCCATCAAATTACCTTCACCCATCAAACCTGCCCTACTGTATCCTTTAATAATATACCACTGAACCCTGTTGAACAGGTACGTTACTTAGGACTCCATCTGGACAAACGTCTCACTTGGAATCTTCATACAAGACTGAAAAGACAAGAAACTGTTCGTCGTTTTCGCCTACAACATTTACTGGACAAACGCTCTAAGCTCCTAATTAATTACAAAAGACTCATTTACATGACAGTTATCAGACTTATTTGGACATACGGAGTTGAGCTTTGGGGCTCTACTAAACCATCCAATTCATCTCGTATCCAATCCTTACAATCCAAAATCCTCAATGCTCCTTATTATGTCACAAACAAACTCATATAGCATGATCTTAATATCCCGTATTTTGCTGATTTGATACCTACCCTTCCATGACAAGCTCCATAAACATTTGAATCCGCTAGTCTCTCAACTTGCTTCCCATACTATTCCTGATAAGGCATGAGGCGTCTCAAAAGAAAATGGCCTCGAGACCATCTACTATAGAACTTTATTGGAGTGCTACCGATGGGTAGTTTCTCCACAAGTGTTTTTCATGTCATATTGTACATATTAGCAGATTTACTTATTGTAATATTATTATAGTTGTAAATATCAGTAATTTAAATTTAAAAACTTGCTTCGAAAACTTTTTTTTAATTGATGTTCGATATCTGTAGCAAACGACGTATTGAAAATCAGCTATTTTTAGAGAAGATTCACCGGATAAGAATGCAGAAAGCAGTCCTTTCAGACTGATCGACAACGAAGGACTCATAACAGTTACAAGGCAGAAGGAAGTGCTCTTTGTTGTAGCAAGATAATACTAACAACGGAACCTGTTACCTAAAGTACCATGTCTCATCGCTACTCAATGAGTAACCGGATACACTCAGCTAGTGTCGAATCCACTGTCAAATCACTTCAAGGTCGTAGTGATTCACAATTAATGAATTTAAAATGCTTCTTTAATGTAGTAACAATATTCCTTTTATTAAATCGATAAAAAGAAACAATATTACATAACAAGCAAGGTAGAAGATATAAACGAATTCGAGATAGAGCTATTTAGAATCGATTTATTTTGACTTCAGGAATATATTCGCTAATAAAATCAGATGCAAGGTTTTTAGTGAATTAATTTTCGATAGTAAGATCAAACACTAAAGAATCGATTTATTTCCGCTTTTCCGATTTAAACGATGTTAAGGTTGAATAAATTCTAATGTGTTATAGGTGACGTAGATCCCGAAAATGCTAATTTAAAAATGGGTTTTTATTATCAACTGTATTCCTTACAGAGGTCTAATATTGGATGATGGGCGACCTTTTCTTTAAAAGTACAATCGATTTTAAGATCGAATGTTCAATAATAGATTTTTGAAGTTGGTACTATACTTCATTCAATTTCACGCGAGGGTAAATATTATAATATAGAAGAAAAAATATTAAAAATGGTATTCAATAATCATTTATAGAATCCAACATCAAAAATGGATCATATGATAAAAATGTCTCCATCTTTTAATTAATCTCTTCATGATTTTTAAATTTCGTGAATCCTTGAGCAATTAACGGAAAAAAATATTACTCCCTCATACCTCATTCAAATAAAATATACTTAAACAAGGTCCAATTATGTTTATTATTTATATCTCGATTATAAAAAAAGATTTAGGTATCTGTTTTCGGGGTTGCCTAGCAACAGATTGGATAACTACTTTTTCTTCAGTCTTTTGTCTTACTCGATCAGTTAAATTATAAATATTTTTTTACAAATTGGAAAATCACAAAGCCACTGTACCTTAATTCTTGTAGCCTTCACACATAAAATAGCAATTTTATTTTTTTATCAATTGATATTATTTTTATTTTGAAGAGAAAAGATTTGTCCAGGCCGGGATTCGAACCAGGGTCGCCCAAGTCTCTAGCGTGGTGCTCTAACCAACTGAGCTAATCTGGCTCGTAGCACTATCAGACAAATCCATTTCAATTTTTTCTTCAAAGTAAAATTATTTAAAAATTATAGCAATTAATAAAAAAATAAACTAAAATAAATTATAAATAATATAATAACGTAAGTCGACAAGACCCAATTAAAGTAATCTTCAATGAACATTCTTCCCCTGGTATACATCGCAAAATTGTGAGAACGCGGGGGTATAGGATCGGTAAGAGAATGGATTTGTCTGGCTGTGTTACGAGCCAGGTTAGCTCAGTTGGTTAGAGCACCACGTGACGTGGGTGACCCGGGTTCGAATAAAAATAAAATAGCAATGTTTTTCTATTTAAATGTAATGCACCGTTTTAAGAAATAAAACAAGCTAAATTTTATTCCAATATTTCGATTTCAGGACTATCATTTCAATACAGAAAATGCAGTGAAATAGGTCTAAGACATCTTTCTCATAAACTATAAATTATGTTTTATTTATAAAACAAAATTAAAATATAAAATATATTTCATTTTATTGCTTTATTTAATGTGAAATACTCAAATCTCAAAACAATATTAAGTGTATAGTATATTCATATTTTAAAAGGCTCACTAGGTGAAAACAAAATAAGTACGAAACTGGACTTCAGTTTCTAGAATTTGAGGGCACACCTACCAAAAAGTTTAGTATCTACAGAAATACAAATAAATTATGTAATTAATGTAAAGCTAACAAAGCTCTGTGTATTATATATCCTTACTTTAATAAAATTCTAAATTAAGTACATACAATAAACTATTATTACATAAAGCCGGCATACGATCTATTCTAACATATGCATGTCCAATATTTAGGTATATGTCGAAAAGGAATTATAATAAACTACAAATATTTAAAAACAAATGTCTAAGAATATCTGGAAATTATGCATATTACACTAAAGTTAAACTTATGCAAAAAATTCTTTTTTAAGTGTAAACACAATAAAAACCCACTCATAAAAAATATTGGGAACTATATAAAAAATATTAAAAAGTGTTATGTACATAAAAGAACAAAGCATTTATTATTGTAGGATACCAATTTATTTTATATTATTATTATTGTTCAAATAGATGTATAGAAGTTATTAAGAATAAATTGATACAATTTTTTTTAATTTTGATTATTAAATTTTTTCTCTCTCTGTTGAAAGTTTTTTTATATATTTTTTTTTCTTTCATTGTATATATGATTCTTTATAGATACATTTAAATTTGTCCAAGCTTTTAAAGTTTGAGACTGGTCTGTTTGGTACAGCACGTTACTTTCGTGAATTGTAGCAAAATATATTATGTTTGTTTGTTCATTTAACGTCACTTTATGCTGCTATGGCTAATCGGACGATGCTACAGTGGGAGCTCTAAATTTTGCCTATCCAGGTTTAATTAGGATAGGGATTTTTAACGAGTACCTGACATCGTACAGGCTCGGGACCCCCGTTTAACGTCCCTTCCGAAGGACGGCGTAACTAAGGATCTTTTATTCCCATTAAAAAATCCTAGGGCCACCTGCCGGGCTACGAACCCACGATCTTGGGCTTAGTAGTTTGTTACGCTAACCACTAGACCACAGGTGACCATGCAAAATATATTAGAAATAAATATATTATTATTATTAAAATGTAATTAATGTGCTATTTATAAAATAGAGGTTTGCTCCTATGTTAGATTGAAAGGGGGTAACATCCAAGTAATTCTAAAAATATTTCGATGCATAAAATTATATTACATACTAGCAATACCATGAGTAAATATAGAATCGTATCTAAAAAAATATAAAGTGTATTTAATAAGAATCCGAAGAATATTACTCTCTAAGCATTAGTGGTAAATACCGGATTATAGCGCCCTGTAATTGAATAGTGAGTTCAATTAATACCATCAGATAGCACTAGGAGCGCATATAGGAGTAAAATAAACTAATTATCGGTTGTAAAGGTTGGAACGTCAGCCATCCGAGTACTAAACATATACTGCTGCTGCTATCTACTGGTGCCCTTCCTCCCTCTGGGTGCGGGTTCGAAGCCGGTTAGCGAGTTGTAAAAATTCCTACGGTTGCGGAATAAAGATGGAGGGAGGAGATAGGACTGGCACGAAATTGAAAGGCTAAGTGGGATTTTATTTTCAACTTTACTTTCCTTTTTCTCTTCCTTGCCCGTCTTCACGGTTTTGTTTTACTTTATTATTTTTATTTTTTATTTATTTTATTTTTTGTTGCCGGGTTCTTGCTCCGTGTGGCTCCGTGACCGTAAAAGCTAATATTAGAACTGGGTTCTTTGACTTGGTTCGACATTGAAAAGAGATAACAATTCATCCCTGAATAAATATTAAACGTCCATTGAGTAGTAAAGTAGATGATATATGACTGACGGCCTGTCCCGTATTACCGAGTTGGGATAACTTATGTTTACTTTATGCCAGGCTTGGAAACTGCTTTCGATTTCTATAAAAACAAAATGAAAGTAGATCATTTTTAACTTCTTTTAAAATTTTAATTTTCATTTTTTTAGATCATTTCAAGTTAACGTGATTTTTACTTGTACTGTGAAAAGCTTAAACTATTTATTGAGTTTTTTAAATCTTTTTAATGGATGTCTGTGGAAATATGTTAGCTTTAGTATAAGTATTCACATATTAATCTATTCTGCTTTTTTTTAAAGTGGTTTGGATATATATATATATATATATCAAGTTTTATCATTTTAACCTATATATTTATTAGTAATTTAGCTTTATATTTTAGCTTATGCGTATGTATTTAACCTATTTATCTCTTTCTAATTTAATTGTGTATTTTAGTATATCCTTATGTTTTTAACTTACTTAATTATGCTCTTTTTAATCTATGAACTTAGTCTTAAATTAGTTTTATATTTTTACCCTTTTATCCTTGTAAATTATATATATTTTAATCTATTCATTTGTTAATTTTAAATTTTATTTATTTATATCATGGAGTGGGAAATTTTGTTATATGGTTGAAATGAATGAAAGCCATTATAAATTACAAATAGGCCAAAGAGTATGGGTTCTGAGAACCGGAGGTCCCGTTCAAGAAGCAACAGTTGCCTCTTTCATGTCTGTGGCTGCTGCGGGAGGTGGCGAAAAAAAATATGTTAAGGTAGAGTGGCAAAATGAGGAAGACCAAACATTGGGCAAAACAGTATCCGTTGATGATGTTTTCCCAGCCATGCCAAAGTTCCCAAAGACATCCGGGGATTCCAATAAAGAGGATCATCCATCGGGAACCGACAGTAAAATATGTCCCATATGTGGCCTGAGCTTTAAGGGCGATGGAGGTCTCAGAACCCACATAGCAAAGAAACACCCCAGGGAGGCTAATACGAACAAATTAAGGGGCATAATAAATAGTGGCTCTAATAATATGAATGGAGAGGATGAGACCAATGGCATCATGACACGTATTACCGAATGGTCGGCTACCTTCCAGAAATTCTTGCGGGGCAATAATTTCATTACTTCTGACTTCGATCTATCCGTGAGAAATTTTTTGAATTTCCTAAAAGATATGAATACTGTGCTACCAGGCCCACAGCATCCAGCCGTCAAATTTTATAAAATGAGAAATAAAAATAAAAGCGAGATGACTGGAAAGGGTGCTGGAAAGGTATCAAACCCACAAAGATCGAACAAGGTGGACAGGAGTCGTCGGCAGGAACAATACCAATACGAAGTGGCTCAATATAATTATTATAATAGAAGGAAAAAGGTAGTACAGAATATAATGAACGCCGACGCTCCTAAACAATGCCCTGTGAAGGTGGCCGATATTGAAAGTCATTATAAGAGCCTCTTTGAAAGTAAAAATCTCCGCAAACGTGCGGATTATGAAAAATGTGCCCCGGTTCCAAACATAGTCTCCATCGATGTCCAATCAATTAAAAAAGCAATAAAATCGACATCATTGGATACATCGCCGGGGCCTGACGGGGTCTTGATCCGCACCATAAAATGCGTCGATGTTTCGAACATAATAAAATTAATTGCGGAGATCATGCTGAAGGTGGGATATGTTCCAGAGCCTCTTCGACAAGGGCGAACCATATTGGTTTATAAAGGAAAGGGGGATATCAAAAGCCTCTCATCATGGAGACCAATAACAATTTACTCCATTGTGCGCCGCGTTATAGAGAAGGTTCTGGACAAAGAATTAAGGAAACAAATCACCTTCAGCAAAAATCAAAGAGGCTTTATTACGGGCCTACCGGGAACACACGTCAGCGCTAGGATCATAGACGCGATCATAAAAGATGCCAAAAAAAGGAAAAATGATGGCGCGGTAGTTTTCTTGGATGTGGTTGGCGCTTTTGACAACGTTGGTCATGATCACATCGTAAGCTCATTAGAGGCAAGAGGTGTGTCACCGGACCTCAAGAACGTGATAGTGGCTCTCCTTGGAACGAACACGATTAAGATATGCGTTGGAGCCCACTCGACAAGCCAGATCAATGTCCTCAGAGGAGTGCCTCAAGGCGGACCCTTGTCGCCATCGCTTTTCAACCTGGCCATTGACCACTTATACCGCGACCTCTGTGACGAAGATATGTCCAGGATGTTTGGTTACAAACTTGCGGGTGGCCAAGAATCTGTGGTCCTCACCGGATTTGCGGACGACCAGGCTGTTTCGGCACGCAACAAGGGTGCTGCAGAAAGAATCATTAATGGCGTCCAAAGGATGCTTGCAGAGATTGGTTTGGCTGTCAACCCAAGCAAGAGTGTGGGTATCTTGATTGAAAAAGGAGAGCTGCGGACCACTACGCTCTCTTTAGAGAATGGAGATGTCATCCACACATGTAAGGCTGAAGAGCGAATAAAATATTTAGGATGCACATTCTCGGGAGAGCTTGTATTTGATGAGGAGGCGGTGACTAAATTAACTGATAATTTAGACAAATTAGTGAGCTCTTGTCTACTCAAGCCGGAACAAAAGATCAACGTTGTCAATCAGTACCTGTTCCCGGGACTGACCTATCCTCTCCAAACCGCGCCCCTAACAAAGATACGCCCTGCGGTGTTAGAAGGCATTGATGTAAATATCCGCAGAAGTGTCAAGGCCATTATCGGGCTACCTGCGAACACCTCTACGGCCATGATGTACGCACCAAGGAGGTATCGAGGCCTGGGACTGATCCGCTGTCAATGGGAGGCTCCACTTCAGCATTGGTCAATTGCCCAGCGACTGTCTAATGTCCCGGATGCCCTGTTCCAGTCTACATTTAATTATGAAACGGAAACAGCTCAATGTCTAGAAAGGCTGGGAGTTGATCAGGGCTTCCGGAGCGTGAGAGCTCTACGACAGTCGCTGCGTGAGAATTCTTTCGAAGAATGGGCTAATTGTAGATGGCAGGGCGTTGGAGTCCGTCATTTCAAGGAGACACCGAAAGCCAATAGGTTCATATGCGAGAAACAGGTACTTTCGGGGTCGGAGTGGACCAACGCCCTAAAACTGAACATCAATTATGCGCCTCTGCGTGGAGTCCCAGGAGCCGGCGGACAGGCGAGAGAAGTTGGGTCCCTCTGTCGCAAATGCGGCAGAGAGTCAGAAACACCAGCCCATGTGCTGGGAAAATGCCCCAACAACTCCCTCCTCATAACACGCCGACACCACAGGGTCAAACACGAATTAATGAGGCTCCTAAAGGAAAAAGACTTCGCCTGCTTTGACGAGGTCTATTGTATCGACAAGGAGGGATCCACAAGATATGCAGATATTGTCGCATTTCCGAAGACCGGAAAGGTAGCCTGGGTGTTGGATCCGACGGTGAGATTCGAAAATAATGACCTTGACCAAGCGGGTGGAGTGGAAAGGGAAAAGAAGGAAATATATGACAAATGCATCCCTTTCCTGAAGGAGAAATTCCGCGAGACCTTCGGAGAGAGAGAGTTCACCGTGAGAGGCCTCTGGTTTGGGTCTCGCGGAACGATTCCGAAAAGAACATGGAGCTTCCTCGATGACCTGGGTGTCAATGGCAGGGATGTGATGGTGCTCGCCGAGAATATTATTCTTGAATCCCTGGGGATAATTCACCATCATGTATATAGTGGCTGATACCACACACCCTTTTTTTTTTTTTTTTTTTTTTTTTTTTTTTTTTTTTTAAAATTGTACGTTTATCTGTTTTGTGTTTTCTTTATTTTCTTGTATATGAAAAAGAAGGAAAAAAAAGAGTAGAAGACAAGTAGGAATTGTACTGTAATTTTATGTATTGTATTTATGTATTTATGTATGTATTGTACTGTAGGTATGCATTTTAAACAATCAAATTTTAATGTACATTATGTCCGATTGGATTGATCAGTATGCTGTGTATTAAGGCAATCCAATGTAGTTGGACAGCACTGCTGAAAATAAAGCATTTCTCTCTCTTTATTATTTATGTTTCCATTTTATAGCTTCGTAAAAAAGGTTCGTTTGTTTGTGTCTTGTGGTTGCCAGATGCTTATATTCATTGAATCATTTTGTAAAACGATTTTCAGTATAATGATGATTTTAAATGGTAAATAATGGTTTAGTTTGGAAAGTATATGAAGAAATATTGTCTCAGGTTAGCGAAGAAGTTTAAGGTAACAACTCTTTATAGGCTGTGTGAGCTCCAGGAAGGTCAGCAGATCCCATCTCCGATCTGATCCATGTCTGTTAACAGATCAAATAAGATATCTTCCACAGCTGGATTTGACCCGGGATCTTGAACATAGCACCAATGAAGATTTAAAGAAAACTAATAAACAAGGCGATACATTAACGTTCTCTGTCACCATGACCTTCAATAAGAGACATACATTATCCCCTAAATAAGTAGTTTTTTAACACGTCACAATTTATAAATGTATTTAATCTGAATAAATCATTTTAAGACAACATTAAATTACAATAGAATTATACAACGAATAAATGTTGACATAGAGATCAAAAGTTGACTAATTCTATGTACACGTTTCTATGTAAGACATAATATCGCTGGTCGCGACTGTAATTTTGTGAAATTGACTTTTTTTTTCTTGGCGGGCTCATAAATGCATTTACTAGATGTTTGTAAATGGGCATAATTGTACTTATGAAATTTGCCACAAGAGGGAAGATCGGTCGTTATAACCTGCATGCTTATTTACCTTTCCCTCCGGCAGAATAACGACTCATTTGTTCAGTTAAGTGTGCTCTCCGTTGTCCGGAACGATATCGATATATATATATATATATATATATATATATATATATATATATATATATATATATATATATATATATATATTTATCTAGGGAAAGAGGTTTAAAAAGGACCAAAAGATCAGGGCATTTTTATGTTTCTGACCAATATGTTTCGGTAATCAGAAATGCCAAAAAAAAAAAGGTTGAGCCCTTAAATGTTAAAGAAATGGGTTATAATGATTTTTTTGATTTTAAGTCACTTTCTGGCCTTTAATTTTATGAAGGACACAGAGGGAAACTTTTTCAAGGTTTCTGAAATAAAACAAATTAGGTTTAAAAATGGGAGTGATATTTTTCAGTATAAAAATAGTTTTAAGGAAGTAGATTGGAAAGAGGTCAAATTTAAAAAAAGGAAATCAAGTGCTCAAGAAATCCTTTCTTTAATACCTCCTTACAGGAGGAAGATTTCCGTTCCAGAAAACAAGTTAAAAGACTTAATTAGTGTGATCAACAATAATATTACTCCCTCTTTCTACAAGCCCTTTTATAGCAGTCTTAAATAATTTTGGTACAGGTTTTTCTATAATTTTTGTTAAGAATTTTTGATAATTTTTCTATAAGTTTTTTGTTAAATCGATACTTTCCATACTATTTTGATAATTTTTGTTCAAATAAATTTTTCTTTATATTTTTACTTGTTTTCCTTACTCCTATAACGACAAAAGTGTAAAATTTATAATGCATTTTCAGAATAATGACGTATTTACATGGTACTGATAACTGTGATACTGGTATTTGTTATTTTATAAATTGAAATAACTTAGAAACTGCAATAATAACCCACGATGTTTATAAACTACTCTAATAGAAGAATTAAACCGTATCTATAGGCCATTCTATTAAGACAAATTCGAATTATTTTTGCAGTTGTGCCATTATACTTCCGGAGCGGCGATATGATCTGTTGAAGACAAAGCTTCGTTACCTGAGTGACAATAACATTCGGCTTCTGTTAATTATCACCTAGGCGATCGACCAATCAGAAGAGTGCTTACATAAGGTTTAGATTACGTATGCATCGGAATAGAAAACAAAGTGAAATTGGTCTGATTGGACGAGATGTAGGCTAGATGTGTGTAGGTGAGGCGTTCAGCTTTCTAGCCAACACCGGTGGCTGCCCCGCCAAATTGTTTTCTCGAGAAAGTGATCAATCATTATTAGCCTTGTAATGCACTCCCCTCTAATTCCTATCATTATGTCTCTGATTTTTTTTTTACAAGCGTGAAGTACAACATAACTGTAATTGCTGGGAAAATAGTGTTAAGGTATTTGAAAAAAAATCTCAAGTTAATAATTGCTTTACAGTAAAAGTTGTTATACAATAACTCAGTTCTCTATACAAAGAAATGAACTTAATTGAATTTATACATATCATAAAACAAAGTCCTCGGCCGCGTTTGTTCACGATAAACTCAATAACTATTTCACGGATTTTCAGGGGGTTTCACCAATAGGTGGAGTGATTCACCAGGAAGCTTTAGGTATAAAGTTTTGTGTAAATGGGTTGGAATATAACGATAATTGTTGGTATTGTTGGAAAAGTCTAGCCGCCTGGGAGGTTTCATCGAAGACGCTGACTAATGCCATTGTCATATGAAACAATGCATGGTGGAATATTCCTCTTTTATAGATCTACAAAAAAGTCTGTAATAACATATATCTATCTATCTTTCAAGGAAAGATGTATCTTCTAAAAAATTGAAATCTATTTAGATGAGTGCAATATTAATCCTTATCAACTTATATGCTTTAGTTACCTTAAGCATTTCATACGCATTATTAGAATAGTTTATATCATATATTTAAATGAGTATTATCGCAAATACTTAAGGCGTAAGAAAATAATAAAAAACATCAGAAAGAAACACATGTGGGCATAATATGTCTTACTACCCGTGCAAAGCCAGATCGCTAGTAATTATTAAACAAAATTCATTAAATTACTGTCCGACTCGATACAATTTTCCACTCCCTAGTCCTGAAATAAGATGCAGTTCCAGGACACGGTAGGTTCGCCCGGACGAGGCTGAGAACTGGGCCTCATTTCCATCTCGGCGTGCAACATCCTCCAGCTCTTGCGTACCTTTCCAACGTGTGAAAGTAACGACGTACATGTTACGTTTGTTCTCGTGTGATCAGAGAGAGAGAGAGAGAGAAAATGGAAAATATGGACAGAGAAACTATAAAAAATTATCAGGGCGTGACAATTCTTTTTTATGTTCCATAATGAGTCTACATTGTTAAAGTATAATCCCATTGCATTCCTCAGGAGAATAGTGTCTCAGAATAAAACATGCAAATTTCAGAGAGTCGTTACCAGTTACAGCAATAGAATTATCGCCTAGGATGTAAACGGTTTGACCTTCCACAAGTGTTTTTTTTTTTCATCATATGGAAGCTATGAACCTTGAATGGGCGAAACGAGGGCTTGGAAGAATTTGAAAGCTAAAAATTTCAAAAACAATTCTCAGGACGCAAAAAAGTATGTAGTTAAAAGAATTTTAGACACTTTTAGTCAATTTTGGGCATGCGTGATTTTTGTGATATTTATAATAACTGGAAAATGATAATACACAAAATTTTCATGATCAATAAAGATCCATGTGGCATAAGGTATATATATATATATATATATATATATTGGTTTTTTATTTTTCTCGACTGTTATGGAAATATTATAATATTTAGATCTTGAGTTTCAGTCTTTTATTTCTTTATTAATTTCTCAGGCGACGTTTCGAGACTAGGTTAGTCTCATATTCATGCCCTGACAGTGAACAAATGAGCTTTTAGTAAAAACATTAAATAGCACACTAAAATAGATGTAAAATGACCTGTGTAAGATAGGGTGTACTTACAAGTTCTAAAGAATGAATCAGTTTTTCATTAATCTGTTGCCTCTTAAAACAGCATAAATTGTTTGTATTATAATTGCTGTGATCAATGAACAAGTAATGCATTTTTTTTTAGGAACAGCAATGGATATCATATATATATATATACAACATATCAAATGTATATCATATATCAACATATCAAATGAATACCTACAAGTAATAAATACTATACATGTATATACAGGTTTATATACGGTTACAGGTGATAAATTCACAATATATATGTGGAAAATTCCACTCGCTTTGGCGGATTCTTAAGTTAGCTTTGTCAATCTTCTAACTGTTTTAAATGATGATTTATAAATAAGTATACATAACTGTAAGCTTTTGTAATGGATTTTTAAATAGATAAAAATAGTTATAAATTAAACATAAGCACATTACAAAAATTACAATAAAGGTTGCTACTTAAGTAAGCAGGTTATTGTCTTTTTAGATCAAAATTGTGCACATGAATACATTTTAGTTATTTTAGTAAAGAATATATTTTAGTTTATCCCAAAAGTAAAAAAAACAGTTCTTATTTATAGCGAAATTAAGCAAATTGCTATGATTCCTAATATAAGTAATGTAATGGACGATAGTTTTAAGAGTTAAAATAGTTTTATTAAGTTAAATAAAATATTTATTTCAAATATATAAATAAATGAAATATAAACTTAAATTGCTAACTCACCTGAGAAATTTAATAGTTTTTCTTGAAGTTCATTTCCATCGATTATTCTTGAAATTATGTAGATTCCGAAAGGATTGTAAATAAAACAACAGGGGGCTAAAAATATTAAATTATACCTAATTATATTATTAAATCTAAAATATTGAGTAGATGAGAAAAATTAAAATAGAAACTAATCCAGGACCTTCAAAGCAAACGTCTATGTACTTTTTTAAAAAGAAAAATACAGCAATACTAATTATTAATTTTTTTTTAAATAAAATAAAAATAAGTCACGTAAGATTATATATAATCTATTAAACATTTTAAACCCAATCAGAAATTAATAATAAATAATAAAAATAAATAAGTGAATAAAGATAAGAGCATATTTAATGATTGTAATAAAACTTTGGCATCTGTTCCGCATGCTGTCGCTTTGAGTTAAGTTACAAGTTTTAACTGTTTGTTCGTTTCATTTTTAATATTTTCCAAAATTACAAATTATCGTGAGCTTTAGTATGGAAAATATAATGTAATTATGGGCAATGATGAGTAGATTTCAGTAATCATTTCATCAAGAAATAAAAGTTTCAACTAACATTTTGAATTCTAAATGATTGAAACATCATGTTGTGGCTCAATTCGAAGCGATAACCTGAGGAATAATAACGAAAGCTTTGAACATCTTTTAAAAAATTTAAACACTATAAAAATAAGAATAAATTAATTAATTAATAAAGGCTTAGAACCACTTAAGATCTGAAGAAGAATGCAATTGGAAAAACCACAATGCAAAGCATTATGTTTCAAAATTCTCCAGTAAAACATAC